>OZ014521.1:65244965-66501427 GCA_963966055.1 Lathyrus aphaca
GGTCCTTGATCTCCCTTCTCTTTTTCCTTTCCCCAGAGCCCTATGTTCTTCGTCAAAAAGCACGATAATGAGAAAATGTATCGTGTTCTCTCTTTTTCATAACATAGTCAAATTACAACCTTGCCCCTCAAACCTCCAACTTAGTATTTTATTTTATTTATTAAATAATAATATCATAATAATAATTCCACCTCATCCTATTATTATTTAAATAAAATACTTTATCTACTTATTATTCCAAATACACCGCTATACTCTCAATAATTATTAAATAAAATAATTTATAAGTTCTTCCTTCTATTGTCATGGTAACTTTTTTGTCGACTTTGAGACGCTTTTATTTTCTCTTTGATCATCTGAATGGTCTTTGTAGTTTTCTGTATAATCTCAGGTCCAAGCATAACATTCTCACCTGTCTCATACCAACACAGAGGTGTTCTACATCTTCTACCATATAAAGCCTCGAAAGGTGTCATTCCAATACTCGAATGGTAACTATTATTATAAGTGAACTCAATTAGTGGAAAATGAGTATCACATACACCACCTTTATCTGACACACAAGTTCTCAACAAGTCTTCCAATGACTGAATGGTCCTCTCGGATTGTCCATCCGTCTGTGGGTGGTAAGCCGAACTCAACTTTAACTTAGAACCCAAAGCCTCTTGCAAACTCTTCCAAAATTCAGAAGTGAACCGCAGATCTCTATCCGACACTATACTAGACGATACACCATGCAATTTTACAATAACTCGAATATAAATCTCTGCCAACTTAGTTAACGGAAAACTGATGTTGATCGAAATAAAATGTGCAGACTTAGTCAACTGGTCTACAACTACCCAAATGGCATCAAAACCTCTTGCCGTATTTGGTAAATCCGTTACGAAATCCATAGAAATATTATCCTATTTCCACTCTGGAATTTCTAATGATTGCAACAGCCCCGAAGGCTTCTGAGGTTCCACTTTAGATTTCTGACATACTAAACAAGCATAAACAAACTGCGCAATGTCTCCCTTCATACCATGCCACCAAAACAATTTCTTTAAATCATGGTACATCTTCATAGCCCTTGCGTGAATACTCAAGCTACTTCGATGACTTTCTTCCAAAATCGCTTTCTTTACCTCAACACTGTCAGGTGAACAAATTCTTCCTCGGAATCTTAAAATACCATTATTATCCAAACTAAAATCACCACCTTGATCAGTTCCTTCAGTAGGCCTTAAGTCCACCAATTTCACATCTTGCCTTTGGCTTTCCTTAATCACATCAAGAAATTCATTATTTACTCACAACATACCCAGCTTGACGCTTACAGTTGTCATTTCACAAACCATACTCAAATCTCTAAAGTGCTCAATCAATTCCATCTCTTTCAACATCATCATTGACATGTGAATTGTTCTCCTGCTCAATGCATCCGCTACTACATTCGCTTTTCCTGGGTGGTAACTCAAATCAAATTCATAATCTTTCAGAAATTATAACCACCTCATCTGCCTCATATTAAGTTCCTTCTGATCAAACAAGTACTCCAGGCTTTTATGGTCACTAAATACCTCAAACCGTGAACCGTAAAGGTAATTCCTCCAAATTTTCAATACAAACACCACCACAGCCAATTCTAGATCATGGGTAGGATAATTCCTCTCATGTACTCTCAATTATCGTGAGGCATACGCCACTACTTTACCAACTTACATTAACACACCACCTAAACCCATTTTAGATGCATCACAGTAAACCACAAAAGCTTCACTCGGATTTGGTAAAATTAATATTGGCGCCGAAGTTAATTTCTTCTTCAACTCCTCAAAACTTTTCTTACAAGCTGCATCCCAAATAAAGGCTTGATTCTTCCGGGTTAATTGAGTCAATGACAACGCCAAATTAGAAAATCCTTCGATAAATCTTCGGTAATAACCAGCTAGACCAAGAAAACTTCTAATCTCTGTTACCGTCTTTGGAGGTTCCCACTCAAGCACAACACTGACCTTTGTAGGATCTACTGCTATACCTTCACCAGATATCACATGCCCCAAAAAGCTCACCGTCTTTAGCCAGAATTCACATTTGGAGAACTTGGCGAACAATTTGTTGTCTTTCAACACCTGCAATGCGATTCTCAAATGCCCCGCATGATCTTCTTCAGACTTCGAATATATCAATATATCATCAATGAACACTACAATAAACTGATCCAAGTAAGAGTGAAATATACGGTTCATATACTCCATAAATACACCTGCCACGTTAGACACTCTGAAAGGCATCACTGCATATTCATAATGACCATATCGAGTTCTAAACGCCGTCTTCTGAATATCTTCTTCCCTCACCCTAATTTGGTGATATCCCGACCTCAAATCAATTTTGCTAAAAACACAGGCTCCAACAATTTGATCCATTAAATCGTCGATCCTTGGAAGTGGATATTTATTTTTAATGGTCACTTTATTTAGCTGTCAGTAATCAATGCATAGACGCATACTACCATCCTTCTTCTTAACCAACAACATTGGCGCTCCCCACGGTGATACACTGGGTCTAATAAAATTCTTATCAATTAAATCACCAATCTGAGATTTCAACTCAGCTAACTCGGTCGCAGACATCCTGTACGGCGCCATAGAAATAGGCCTAGTACCAGGAATCAGGTCAATAGTGAACTCCACCTCACGCGTCGGAGGCAACTCTGCAATATCACTAGGAAACACTTCTAGAAATTCATTCACCACTGGCAACTCTTCAATAGTGATTGTTTCCTCCACAGATAAGGAAGCGAACACCGCAAACATCTTCGCTTCATTCTCTAATAAGGTCCTCAATTCCTTCGTAGAAACAATAATCTCTTCCTAAAACAATCAATATAAACTCGGTTGAATTCCAACCAGTTCATTCCCAAAATCACATCAAGATTATTGAGTGGCAGACATATAAGATCCACTCCGAACTCTCTACCAAAAATAGTTAGAGGGCAGTTATGACACATCAAGGTGGTAGTCACAGAACCTTAGGATGGAGTATCAATAACCATTCCTCGATTCAACTGAGAAGGTTCCAATCCTAGCTTCTTCACACATTCCAAAGAAATAAACAAGTGTATTGCACCTATATCAATAATCACAAATAAAGGAACATTATTGATAAAGCAAGTACCTTTGACCAATCGGTTCTCACTAGTAGGCTGAGCTCCCACTAACACAAACACCTTCCCACCCGACTGTTGTTTCTTCGGTTTCTAACAATGGGTGCTAATATGACCCTGCTCTCCATAATTATAACAAGTAGGCACATTCTCCTTACAATCCGCCATCACGTGACCTGGCTTCCCACACTTGAAGTACTTCTTCACCTCATTAGGACAATCATTGGCACGATGACCCGTACCATGGCATCTGTAGCATTTGAGTGTTCCGGGAGTACCTCCTCCCCCGCTTGGCTTTTTCTCATTACTAGCTTTCTGCTTCCCTTTATCAGCTGGAGCACTGTAAGGAGTACCACCGAATCTCTGCTTCCCTTTATCAGCTGGAGCACTGTAAGGAGTACCACCAAATATCTGCTTCCCTTTTTTGTCATTCACAGCCTTGTAGTGCGCGATCCGAGCTCTATTATCATTATCATAAATCCTGCTTCTACTCACCAGCTCTAGATAATTCCTGATCTTGTGGCAAGAAATGTCCTGCTTGATTTTAGGATGCAACCCATTTTCATACTTCAGGCACTTTGAGGTCATAGCTTCCTCAGTATTATAGTGCACACAATATTTTACTAACTCTTCAAATTTGGCAGCATACTCAGCTACCGTCATGTTACCCTGCTTGAGTTCCAGGAACTCTACCTCTCTAGCACTGCGGACGTCTTCCGGAAAATACTTCTCCAAGAATTCTCTGTGAAACACAGCCCAAGTGATTGTAGTACCCGCAGTTTCTAGCCTTTGGCGACTGTTCTCCCACCAGACTTAAGCTTCACCTTCCAGCATGTGAGTGTCAAACCTCACTTTCTGATCATCAGTGAACCCCATAGTCCTAAAGATCTTCTCAACAGCTTTCAACCACTTCTTTGCAGCCTCTGGATCCAGGATTCTACCCTCATACTTAGGCGGCTTGTTACTCCGGAATTGATCCAATGCCCGAGACTGGGCGTCACCTCCAACCTGAACCACCTGAATAATGTTCTTGATCGTATGCGCCATGGCTTGCATAGCCGCAGCAAAAGCAGTATCATTCCTTCCTACCATTATGATACCACAAACATCGCAGGTTATGACACACAACAACTCCTATTCTAAGGACTGACTCGACACTACATCTGGCTGGTTGGACCATATTCCCCACAACAAAATAGGATAGCGGAAAGGAAAAATAGGGTGTTGGAAGAAATGGTAAATGCCATGTTAACCTATTCTGGCTTATCTAAAGGATATTGGGGTGAAGCCATGCTAACGGTATGTTATGTATTAAATAGAGTTCCTAATAAAAGGAACAAGATAACCCCATATGAACTTTGGAAGAAAAGAAAACTCAATCTTAATTATTTAAAATTTTGGGGTTGTAGAGCAATTGTAAAGGTACCTGAACCAAAAAGAAAGAAATTGAGAGAAAGAGGAATTGAATGTGTATTTATGGGATATGCTGAAAATAGCAAAGCATATAGATTCATGGTTTATTGAATCCAATGACTCGTATCTTATTAATACCATGATTGAGTCAAGAGATGCAATTTTTCAAGAAAGTAGATTTACCTCAATTCAAAATCCCAAAGACAATGTTCATTATAATGTTCAAAGTCTAGAAAGTAATGTATTTAATAATGATATGTTGGCATGTTCAGATCTTAGAAGAAGTAAAAGAACCTAAAAAGTGAAAAACAATGGATCAGACTTCTTTATGTTCCTTGTAGAAGGAAATAATGATTCGATAAATCGTTATGGACCAATTTGCTATAACCTAGAGAATGATCCAGAAACATTTGAAGAGTCAATAAAATCTCAAGATTCTGCTTTTTGGAAATAAGCTATCCAAGAAGAAATGGACTCAATTATGGGTGATAAAACCTAGAAACTAGTCGATCTCCCACCAGGATCAAAACCAATAGGATGTAGAAAAGACTAAAGCATTCTTATCCAAAAAAATTGATATGAAAGACTTAGGTCAAGCAAATGTGATTTTAGGAATTAAAATCATAAGAGATAGTGAACTTATTGGTTTATCCCAATCTTACTATATCGAAAAAGTGCTTAAGAAATTTGACCACTTCAGTTGCAAATCTGTTTCTACCCCATTTGATCAAAATATTAACTTGAAACCACATAGAAGGTGTCCAGTGGCACAACTTGAATACTCAAAGGTAATCGGATGCTTGATGTATACTATGACTTGTACCAGACAGGATATAACATATGTGGTTGGTAGGTTAAGTCGATATACAAGTAATCCAAGAAGAGACCATTGCCATGTTGTTAATAGAGTATTAAAATACTTGAAAGTGGCGATCAACTATACTTTAACATATAGTGGATATCCTTTGGTTTTGGAAAGATATACAAATGCCAGTTGGGTAACATACGTAGAAGATCCTTCCTCCACAAGTAGGTGGATCTTCAATCTTGGTGGAGGTGCAGTCTTGTTGCACCCCAAAATTTGCCCTCACAATACAAGACTTTGTGTTCTAAGAAGGTTCACAAGGTTCACAAGATTCCCAATGCTTTCAAGACCTTCCATGAGGCTCATGAAGTCTACAAGTCACTTCATGAAGGTTCACAAGGTTCACAAGATTCACAATGCTTTCAATACCTTTCATGAGGTTCATGAAGTCTACAAGTCACTTCATGAAGGTTCACAAGGTTCACAAGTTTCACAATGCTTACAAAACCTTCCTGAGGTTCATGAGGTCTACAAATAACTTTATGAGGTTCACAAGGTTCACAAGGTTCACAATACCTCCCATGAGTTTCACAAGACATTTTATGATGGTTCACAAGGTTCACAAAGTTCACAATTGGTCAGAAGAGCTGACAATTCCCTCAGACAATGCACCTCCTAAGCAGTGCATCCAAAACTAGGGTTTTGACTTTAATCAGGCTAAATGAACTTCCAAGACTCCAAGTGAGCTTCATAACATCTCATATATGTATAAGAACCCCCATGACAAGTTTCAAGACTTTTCTCAGAAGTTTGCTCAGTCAGATGATCAGATAAGTCAAAATCAGTCAATGCAGTTAAAAAGTCAAACTGAGGTCAACTGTGGTCAAACCAAAGTCAAACTTCATGATTTTTTTCCAACATCAAGTATATGAAGTAAAATTCATCATTTGATCAAGGGTTGATCATGATTCATCAAGGAGATTCCAGATCATCAAGAATCAGGAGTTTCTAAAGTAGGGTTTCCTTAGTAAAAGTCAACTGAACTTTGACCAGCCATAACTTTCACATACTTCATCACCAAGTCTCCATCCAAAGCTCATTTTGAAGGAAATTTAATTCTCTACAACTTTGTGTCTCACAAGCCAAGCCCAAAAATGCTTCATTTGGAAGGTATGAGCTAAGACATTATAGGTCCTTTTAAAAGTCAACAAAAAGTCAACAACTTCAAAAGGGCATAACTTGAGATTGGTAAATGATATGGACATGAAACTAGTGGAGTTGTTTAGAGGACTCTTCAAGCTTTCCAAAATGTCCAAGAACACCCTCATAGCATTAAAATTGAAGGATATGTGCCCTTGCAAAGTTGGGAAATTTTGGGTTGGTTTATGATGAAAATGGAGTTCTAAAACCAATTTCTTCCAAATGGGCTTGCCAAATGATGATCCAATCCATACAACAACTTCATGCACGACCCAAACCATTAAAAATCAGATTTTTATTATTTTTATTTTTATTTATTTTGATTTAATTCATTAAAAATCATTTTAAATAAAAATAAAATATGAAAATGTAAGATTTGATTTGGATCAAGCTTCTAGAAAGTCTTAAATATTGATTTGAATTGAAGAGGAAAGAAATCACGAGGTTTGGCCAAAAATAGTAAGCATTCACACATGAATATTTGATTTTTAAGGCATGATCATTGTGGATCTTTTCATATCAAATTCTTCATACAACCAATCAATTTTTTGACCTAAAATCAATCACCTATAAGTACTAAACACAACCCTATTGCAAATACACGAATTCCACAACCTCAAAGGTAAGTTTCATACTTCAAAAATTCAAGCCAAAACTCACATTCGGATTCTTTGATTCAGGACATTTGAAGGTAAAACAAGAACATAGAAAGACTCCTTGGACTTCCTTGATCATGAATCATCACTCACATGCATCGAAACCATGCTATATTGCTCCACCCGAATCCACTTTGTTCTTAAAAATAATTTTTTCGATTTCACTAATTTGCTGCTTTTCCATGAATTTTGTTTGCATAATCTTGTTTGTGATGTTATGTAGATCGTTTCTGGACAAATAAACCAAAGTTTCATGGCCTGAATCGTAATCCACCATAGCTAGGGTTTCGGCCAAGAATTAGGGTTTTGTGATTTACGAAACATAAATGAATTCTAAGACCATGGATTGATTCGAATGGACCTCTGGATTATGTTTGTGGTTTCAATTTTACGAAATTTTGCGTTTTTGTTGATCATTGAGTTTCGTAGGTATTGCTGCAAGTTGATATTCGCAGGAAAATTCGTGGCTGAACTCGCAGGTAAAATCGCAGGTCATGAGGTTGAAGAAGAAGCTGTTTGCGCGCGTTTTAGAAATTCAAATTGTATTTTAAATATTTTATGTTTTGTTGCTGGTTTGTTATCACAAGCACACGCTTGTCCTGGTGGTAAGACGCGCATGCATGTTGTTCATGAACCTGGGTTCGAGTCCTGGTTCTCCAACTTTTGTTTATTTTTTAGTTTATTTACCAGGTATTATATATTATATATTATAATTGATATGTTAACAGATTGGCTCACCTAGCTGGGATGGTTATGCGTGTATGTGCTGGTTCAAGAGGTCCTGGGTTCAATCCCCCCCAGGACTTTTGCTTCTATTTATTTTTCCTGATTTTTCCAGACAAGAAACAAAACCAATTTCACTCTCTCTTCTATTGGTTATGCGCATGGTAGCCTGGTGGTTGTTGTTGTTGCTGGTAAGCAGGATGTCATGGGTTCAAACCCAGCCAAGGTAAGTTCTTTTTACCTTTTTTCTGTTTTAATTTATTTAACTAATTTGCTTAATTGTTTTCTTATTTATTGATTAAAAAACAAATTATGCATGTATATATATTTAATAAATATCTAAAACAACACTTATATTTTCTAAAATTCTAAACTTTTATTTTTCTCAATTTAAATTTTTTTTTATTATTATGTAATTAAATTATAATATATGTATGTTTATTTAAATAATTTTGTATATTAAATTAAAAATCCTAAAAAATATTTTTCTAAACAAAACCTTAATTTTAGAAACCCTAGTTTATCTTTTCTAAATAATTATTAAAAACCTAATTTTTATTTTCTAATTTCTAATATAATTATTATGTATATATTTATTTAATATAATTAAGTCTTGTAAATATAATTATAACTTATGTAAATATTTTTTAAAATTTATTTGTAATCTAAATTATATATATAAATAATTTTTAAATATGTGTTTAGAAATAATTGAACCTATGATATTTTAATTTTGTAATTATAATATGTTTAAAAATAATTTAATAATTTGTACATAAATTAAAATGTTATAATAATTATTCAATTGTCCATATTTCCTCTTATTTCTAAATAATTGTCTATATTAAAAATCTAATCTTTTGTTTATTATTTTCATTATGTTCTTATAATATTTTTGCTAATTCCATTTATTTTAATTATTGTTATTATTACTAACCATATTATTACTAATCCATTTATTTTCTAATTATGCTTATTATTATTATTTCATTAACCTTATTTATTTTATTATTACTAACCCCTATTATATTTATTTATTGCCTATTTATTTATTTTGCTTATTATTTATATTTTGCTTATATATTTATTTTTTTGCTATTTATTATTTTAATTGCTGATTATAATTATTGTAATTGCTTCTGGATGTAATTTTTGTAAATATTTAAATTATTTAATTTGCTTGCTATGGTTAGTAAAAATAGGGAGTGTAAACATGTATTATATTTAAAAATTGAATTTAGATCATTTTAATTAAAAGATAATTAAATTAAACACTCACACACGTAAGTCGATCTTTGATCGCCATCTCACTTCCTTAGGGATACCTCTCATGTTGCCTAATCAAAAAGGTCAAGTGGGGTGTATAAAGCAAGTCCCTTAAAAGAAAAGTCATCAAGTCCCTCAAATGGTTGCCTTTATAAAAGATATTGTCCCTTTCGAATAATGATGACAGTCCCCCCAAAATGCTTAATACACCCTACAGTTGCCTTCATTAAACAGATGTCCCTCACTTGTCCCTCACATCCAAGGTAATGACTACCTATTCCTTAATAATAGGGATAGTCTTACCATTCAAAGGATAAAGAACGGAAAGACTTAAACTTTAGGGTAGGTTCCTCATAGTTACTTGCTCACTACTTAAAAATTTCTCAAACACTTCACAAATTTCAAACAATTTTCAAGCACAAGTTTTTTACGCATCCGTACATGGATCATTATCAAACTCTTATGAAATTTTTTATCCACACACTTCACATTTTCAAAAACAATTTAAAGTGAGCTAAGTAACTAAGAGCCCATGGATAACCATGGATGTAAAGGGTGTTAACACCTTCCCTTTACATAACCTAACCCCCGGACCCAAAAATCTTTTAAAAGGTCTTTCCTGTTCTTTTATGCCTTTCCTTTGGATAAAATAAAAGTCGGTGGCGACTCTTGCTATCCGCAACATAACTAAAGTCAGTTCTCCCACCGTGTTACAGAACTGGCGACTCTGCTGGGGATTTAAATTAAAGAGGGGTACCCTTAGGAATTAGATCACTTTAAATTGTTTGCCTTGCTTGCTTTATATTATCTTGTTGGGGTGCTCTTATGTGTGAAAGATCCTAACCCGGATCTAGTGTACCTTAGGTAAATGGCAATAGACCAAGGAAACTGTACGACGTATATCGATACGGTTGATCTGGTGGCCATAGTTAGTGCGACTTCTTGGTTGGTGCTTATGTTCCTTAAGTCAAGTTGAGGATAATATGAGGCTGCCATATGTTGTCAATGCACTAACTAACTTTTAGAACCCTAGTTATCCCATCTTGGCCTTTAGAAAGTAGTGAGGTAACCGGCTTTGGTGCAGACTGAAGTTCGTTGACACTCGATACTACACTCATTGAGATCTTAAACTTGGAGGGTTTTGGTTGGCAAGTAAGTTGCCTTCTGATCAACCACCCTTGTGAAGGATCAATGATATTGAGATCCCTTAGAGCCTGGTTACTTTTGTAGGACAGGATGAACCATCTAACTTCAGGGGAGGGTACTTACCTTTGAACCTCATGCAAGCCTTTAAACCTAGGGCTATGGTGTGACTTGTTTGTGTGTGCCACATGTTTGTGATTGAACATAACATCATGACATCATCATGCATCATAAGCATAACATTTTCACTAACCATTTCAAGGACCAAAGGATTTATCTTTGTTCTTTGTTGCAGGTCATGGCTTCTGCTCGTAGAAACACCATCAGGATCAACTTTGTGGGCATACCTGCTAAGCTTAAAGAGTTGGTTTCTCAAGTGTCTGATCATTCCCAGTTCATCAAGAGACATGGTCACCTATTGGATCTAGTCACTTCAGGGTTCAATGAAGACATGATGAGTGTTCTGTTTCAGTTCTTTGACCCTAAGCACCACTGCTTTACATTCCCTGACTACCAGCTGGTTCCTACAATGGAGGAGTTCTCTAAAATTCTAGGTATACCTGTTCTTGATCAAAGACCCTTCACAGGCCTGGAGAAGGAGCTTAAACCAGAAGTTATTGCTACAGCCCTACATTTAAAGAAGTTTGACATTGTTCTAGAAACGAGAAGTGGAGTCAAGGGTATTCTTGCCAAGGTGCTAATGGATAAGGCTCAAATGTTCTTGAAGGCCATGAGCTATGATGCTTTTGAGGAGATCTTAGCCTTGCTGATTTATGGCTTAGTATTATTCCCCAATCCAGATCAGTTCATAGACGTTCATGCCATCAATATATTTCTGAGTCACAATCCGGTGCCTACATTGCTTGGAGACATTCTACATTCTCTTCATACTCGTACTACAAGGGCAAGGGGGACTTTGATGTGCTGCATACCTTTGCTTTCTAGGTGGTTTATTTCTCACCTTCCTCGCTCAGTAATGAAGAATGAGCAAGGGTTCAGATGGTCCAAGAGGATCATGTCACTTTCTCACTCAGATATCCATTGGTGCTCCAGATCTATGGAGAATGTCACCATCATTGACCGTTGTGGGGAGTTTCCTAATGTGCCACTTTTAGGCATAAGAGGAGGCATCACCTACAACCCCTCTCTAGCTTTACGACAGTTTGGTTATGCTCGGAGTGATGGTCCACATGACATGTTGATTCAGGGCATTGTGTTTGATTACGACAACGATCTTCAAGGGTACCGTCAGAGATTCATACGAGCATGGGGAAAAGTAAACAGGGTTGACAGCAAGACACTGGATCCTAAGTACACTATTCCTATGGAGGCTTATCTCAGATGGGTACGATCTCGTGCTCAGACTCTCATGATGCCATATCCTGCCGTCCTACCAGTTACCATGGAACCTGTTGCTGAAGGAGACACAGCTTATACCATCCTTCACCCAGACATGCCTACTGATATGGAAGACTTGCAGAGATCATGGATCCAACTGAAGGAGCAAAGGGATACTTTCGAGGCTCATTACAAAGCAAGCCAAGCAAGAATCCTGGAACTAACAAAGAAACTTCACGAGGAACGGAGCCTCAACTCATACCTCAACACAAAGAGGAAACGTCCATGGGAGACTTAAAACCCCATCTTTTGTACTTATTTCATTTCATTTTTTTTTGTAAGCCTAAAAGGCAAAACAAATTTATTACTAATAAAAGTTTACTTTCTTGTTTGTTTAAGCAAATTTAAATCCTGCGGTCCTTGAAAACATTGCATATGCATTTACATATCATTTCATTGCATCACGGGTTTATAATTGTGCACAGGTTTCTCATCTTCTCGCTGTTCATTTGAAGCAATGGCTCTTGAACAATCAGTTAAGGAGCTCCAGGCACAAAATGCACAGTTCCAAGAGCTGATCTTGAACTTGTCCAAGGGGCAGGATGAATTGAAGGCATTGCTGGCCAAGAAGACTAAGAAGACTAGAAGGTCAGCTGGTTTGATCAACATGGGAAGAAGGTTCAAAGGTCTGGCCAAGACCAAAGAACCAGCTGAAGACTATGAATCTGAGGAATCTGAAAAAGAGGGAGGCAGTCTCCACAACACTATGGGGGACTCTGATTCTGAGGCCAATTACTACCATGATCCTAATGAAGACAAATTCAAGATGCTGGTGGATAGGATGGATGCCATGGAGTTGCAGAAGTCATCTGGGCTGGATTTTGAGGATTTGAGTTTGATATCTGGAGTAGTCATACCCATTGGTTTCAAGGTTCCTACCTTTGTTGTTTATGATGGGGTCTCTTGTCCCAAGCTGCATCTGAGGTCCTATGTCAGAAGAATTCAACCTCACACTGCTGATAAGAAATTGTGGATCCATTTTTTTCAAGAGAGCTTATCTGGAGCTCAGCTGGATGGTATTATCAGTTGGAGAGTGTCAACATCAGGGACTGGAATGATCTTGCTGAAGCTTTCTATAAGCAGTATCAATACAATGCTGACTTAGCCCCCACTCGCATGCAGCTTCAAAGCATGTCTATGGGTGCCAAAGAAAGTTTTAAGGAGTATGCTCAGAAGTGGAGAGATTTAGCTGGAAGAGTTCAACCCCCTTTAACTGACAGGGAATTGGTTGATATGTTCATGTGCACGCTGAATGGTCCGTTTTACAGTCATCTCATTGGAAGCTCATCATCTGGCTTCACTGAGTTGATAATGACAGGAGAGCGAGTAGAAAATGGTATAAAGAATGGTAAGATCCAAGTGGGTACTTCCTCATCAGGTGCTGCCAAGAAGCCTCCCACTGGGAAGAAAGAATCCAATGCTGTTTATGGTCAGCCTGATCGTAACAGAAGGCATCAGTCTGTTAGTGCAGTTCATATTTCAAATCCAACTCCTGCAACAACAGAGCAGCCACAGGGCAACCAACAGAGGGCTAGAAGGCAGTTCACGAAGATCAACATGTCAATGGCTCAGGCATTGCAACACTTGTTGAAGGCTGAACTTATTACTTTGAAAGAGGCTCCTCAGAATCCCAATGTTACCTCTCCCAGGTACAATCCCAATGCACGGTGTGCATACCATTCAAACTGTCAGGGACATGATACTAATAACTGCTGGGTCTTGAAGAATAAAATTCAAGGTATGATTGATGCTGGAGAGATTGAGTTTGATCCTCCAGGTACTCCAAACGTGATTACTGCTCCAATGCCAAATCACGAGAAGACTGTCAATGCCATTGAGGAAGATCTGCATATCTATTCAGTTGCGGAGTTGACCACACCATTGTCTGTTATCAAGAAGAAGTTAGTACAAGCTGGGTTCTTTCCAGGTTGTCGTGAAGATTGTTTGTACTGTACCTATAAGCCGGATAGTTGCTTCAGATTGAGAGATGGAATTCAACGTCTCATGGATAAGTATACTATAGTGTTTGAAAGGAGACCGTCTTCTGTAGAAAATATGGTGGAACATATTACTAGAGGTAAGAAGATTGAGGAGGTTGACATGGTTGACAAAGTGCCGGTGAGAATCACTTCCAAAGGTCCTATTAAAATCACCCATCAGGGTCCAATCAAAATTACTGCTGAAGGTCCTGTGAAAGTTGTTGCTGAAGCCAGAGTTGCTCCTGTGGTCATTACTACTCCTGGTCCTATTCCTTATACGTCTGACAAAGCTGTGCCTTGGCATTATGGATCTGATGTTTACATCCATGGTGTTAAGCAAGAGCCCTTAGCTGATGTGCCTGTTGATGTTGACAATATTGCTGGATCTAGTAAGATCACACGTAGTGGAAGAGTCTTCTCACCTCTAGTTACTTCCAAGAATGCAGCTACTCCTGCTGCTACTTCCACCACTGATGCACGGGGCAAGGGTCCTGTTATTGAGCCTATACCTACTGATGTGCCCGCTGCTGATGATCTCTCTAAGCAGATGGAGGAAGTATTGAAAATCATTCGCAAGAGTGATTATGACATTGTTGATCAGTTGGGGCATACTCCCTCTAAGATTTCTATGCTGTCCTTGTTGTTATGTTCTGAAGCTCATGCAAAAGCTTTGATCAAGTTTCTGAAGACTGCTCATGTACCCAGTGCAATTTCTGTTGACCAATTTGAGAACTGTGTTGCCCACCTGACCTATGACAATGGGTTAGGATTTTCGGATGCTGATTTGACCCCTGCCAAGAGGGATCATAACAGGGCCTTGCATATCTCAATTGAATGCAGGGGCACTACCCTGTCACATGTACTGATAGACAATGGTTCATCTCTGAATGTATTGCCCAAGGAAGTCCTGAACAAGCTAAGTCCTGAAGATGCTGTGCTGAAACCCAGCAATATTGTGGTAAAGGCTTTTGATGGTTCTAGAAGAGTAGTGCACGGGGAAATTGATCTTCCAATCAAAGTTGGCTCCCAGGTTTTTACTGCTACATTTTATGTGATGGATATTCGTCCTTCATACTCTTGTCTGCTTGGTCGTCCCTGGATCCATGGGGCAGGTGCTGTAACCTCCACATTACATCAGAAGTTGAGATATCCGGTAGAAGGAAGGGTTGTTACTGTCTATGGAGAAGAAGAATACTTTGTCAGCCATGTGAATACTTTCAAGTATCTGGAAATGGAAGGTGAGTATATTGAGACTCCGTGTCAGACGTTTGAAGTGGTTCCTTGGGTTGTTAATGACTATGCAGCTCCTCCTGTTACGAAGAAAGTTCCCGTGATCACCAGAAAACCTCCAACAATGGCAATGGCCTCCTTCAATGATGCTAGAGTTGTGGTGGATGAAGGTGGTTGTACTATTTGGGGTCAACTTCCTGATATTCCATACAAGTCTGACAAGTTTGGTTTGGGTTTCACTGCAGAGTCCCAGAAGGTTGTTCGTCGTGCTCGTGCTGTTCGTATCACCAATCAAGGGGTTATGAAAGATCAGATCAATGTTGTGGGAGACTATGATGAAGACTACAATCTGGATGCTTGGATTTTTCCTACTGCGGGTGCTGGACTCAATAATTGGAAAGCTGAAGATGTTATCCCTATCTCCTTTAGTCAGGAGTAAATACTATTACTGTGTTGTTGCTTTTAAGTTTGTAATTTCTTGAACAATTAAGCCTTGTGCCTTACCCGGGGCACAATGATGTGCTTGTTACGGGCTGTCATTTCATTTGCATACTGCATTCAATAAAATCAGTGGACGTTTCGTTTTCGTAAATATTGTGTTCCTTGTCTTTCTTTTCTTTTATTTTTGCTTTATCAGCTATGTGTTCTTACACACACCCACATCACTAAAATGCAGATCCTTATCCACTCTGGATCCTGTTGATAACAGTTCTACTATTGCCAATTATAATTTCGAGAATCCGATCTATCAAACTGAAGACGGAAATGAGGACGATTGTGAAGTACCTGTAGAGCTTGCTAGGTTGTTACAACAAGAAGAAAAAGCTATACAGCCACATGAAGAGCCAGTCGAAGTTGTGAATCTGGGAACTGAAGAAAACAGGAAAGAGGTCAAGATAGGGGCTGATTTAGAGGACAGTGTCAAGAGCAGGTTGATCCAGATGTTACGTGACTATGTGGAGATCTTTGCTTGGTCTTATGAAGATATGCCAGGGTTAGATACAAACATTGTGGTTCACCGTTTACCAGTAAAAGAAGATTGTCGTCCAAAGAAGCAGAAGGTTCGTCGTATGCGTCCTGAGATGTCAGAAAAGATCAAAGCAGAGGTAATGAAACAGTTTGATGCAGGGTTCTTAGCAGTGACTTCTTATCCTCAGTGGGTTGCAAATGTGGTACCAGTTCCTAAGAAAGATGGTAAGGTACGTATGTGTGTAGACTATAGGGATTTGAACAAGGCCAGCCCCAAAGATGACTTCCCACTTCCTCATATTGATGTTCTGGTAGACAACACTGCTCAGCATAAGGTATTCTCTTTTATGGATGGTTTCTCTGGTTACAATCAAATCAAGATGGCTCCTGAAGATATGGAAAAGACAACATTTGTTACACAGTGGGGCACCTTCTGCTATAAGGTGATGCCATTTGGTTTGAAGAATGCAGGGGCAACATATCAGCGTGCTATGGTGGCTTTGTTTCATGATATGATTCATCATGAGATAGAGGTGTATGTGGATGATATGATAGCCAGGTCTCAGAATGAAGAACAACATCTTGATCATTTGCATAAATTGTTTGAGAGGTTGAAGAAATACAAGTTGAGACTGAACCCAAACAAATGTACTTTTGGAGTTAGGTCTGGTAAGCTCCTGGGTTTCATTGTCAGTGGAAAAGGTATTGAAGTGGATCCTGCAAAAGTGAAAGCTATACGAGAGATGCCAGCTCCCCGTACTGAGAAGGAGGTTAGAGGTTTCTTGGGACGATTGAACTACATTGCAATATTTATTTCCCAATTGACTGCTATCTGTGAGCCAATATTCAAATTGTTGAAAAAAGATCAGGTGATGGAATGGAATGATGAGTGCCAGACTGCCTTTGATGAAATAAAGAGATGCCTGCTAGAACCTCCAATTTTGATGCCACCAGTTGATGGAAGACCCTTGATTATGTACTTAACAGTGTTAGACAACTCAATGGGGTGTGTCTTGGGGCAACATGACGAGTCTGGTCGAAAAGAGCAGGCAATATACTACCTTAGCAAAAAGTTTACCGACTGTGAAACAAGATACTCACTGCTCGAGAAAACTTGCTGCGCTTTGGCATGGGCTGCTCGCCGACTAAGACAGTATATGTTGACTCATACTACCTTGTTGATCTCAAAGATGGATCCAATTAAGTACATATTTAAGAAACCGGCTCTCTCCGGAAGAATTGCAAGATGGCAAATGATCTTGACAGAATATGACATACAGTACACTACTCAGAAGGCTATTAAGGGAAGTGTTGTTGCTGATCATTTGGCTTATCAAGCAGTGGATGATTACCAGTCAATGAGTTTTGAGTTCCCTGATGAAGATATTATGATTATTACCAAAGAACCTGGACAATATGACGGACCTGAACAAGGATCCCGATGGACTATGGTTTTTGATGGTGCCTCTAATGCACTTGGTAATGGTGTTGGTGTTGTGATTAGTTCCCCTGAAGGTTGTCATACCCCGATTACTGCCAGACTTTGTTTCTATTGTACCAATAACATGGCTGAGTATGAGGCATGTATCCTGGGTATTAAAGCTGCTATTGATATGAAGATTCAGTTCCTTGACGTGTATGGAGATTCAGCCTTGGTAGTTAGTCAGATCAAAGGAGATTGGGATACTAAGCATGATAACCTCATTCCTTACAGAGAGCATGTGTTGTCTTTGATCCCACATTTCAAAGAGATTACCTTTGGACATATTCCACGAAGAGAGAATCAGTTGGCAGATGCTTTGGCCACCATGGCATCCATGTTTGAGATCAGTTGGGATGATGAAGCTCCCAAGATTACTATTGATAGATTTGAAAAGCCTGCATATTGCAATGAGATTGATACAGAAGGGGCAGAGGAGAAACCTTGGTTCTATGAAGTAAAAAGATATCTTGAAGCTCAGGAGTTCCCTGAAGGGGCATCTGTCAAAGATAGGAAATTTCTGAGAAGATTTTCTGCTAAGTTCTTTCTGAGTAATGGCATTTTGTACAAGCGCAATCATGATTCAACTTTGCTTCGTTGTGTGGACAAGAAGGAAGCAACTGAGATTATGGAGGATATGCATGATGGGATCTTTGGCACTCATTCTAGTGGTCATACTATGGCAAAGAAAATATTGAGAGCAGGTTACTATTGGTCTACCATGGAAGCTGACTGCTATCAACATTCTAGAACATGTCACAAATGTCAAATCTATGCTGATAAAGTCCATGTACCTCCATCACCATTGAATGTGTTGACTGCTCCTTGGCCCTTTGCCATGTGGGGCATTGATATGATTGGTGAGATCAAGCCTACTGCTTATAATGGGCATCGTTTCATCCTGGTTGCTATTGATTACTTCACGAAGTGGGTGGAGGCAGCTTCATTTGCATCTGTTACCAAGAATGTTGTGGCTCGGTTTATTAAGAATAATCTCATATGTAGGTATGGCATCCCTGAAAGGATTATCACTGACAATGGCTCTAACCTGAACAACACTATGATTACTGATCTCTGCACACAGTTCAAGATTAAGCATCACAACTCTTCTCCGTATCGTCCAAAGATGAATGGGGCAGTTGAAGCTGCTAATAAGAACATTAAGAAGATTGTACAGAAGATGACTGTTACTTACAAGGATTGGCATGAGATGTTACCATTTTCTCTTCATGGTTATCGTACCACAATACGTACTTCAACAGGGGCAACCCCATTCTCCTTAGTCTATGGTATGAAAGCAGTTCTACCCATTGAAGTTCAGATTCCCTCCTTGAGAATTATGAAGGATGCAGGCTTGGATGAAGATGAGTGGATTCAGACCCGACTTGACCAGATAAATTTGATTGATGAGAAGAGGTTAGCAGCAGTTTGTCATGGCCAGATGTACCAGAAACGAATGATCAAAGCTTTTAACAAGAAGGTTAAGCCAAAGGTATATCAGGCTGGTGATTTGGTAATCAAGCGTATCATTTTACCACAGGGTGATCCTAGGGGCAAATGGACTCCAACATATGAAGGACCATTTGTGGTCAAGACAGTGTTCTCAGGAGGTGCCATGATACTTACTACTATGGATGGTGAAGACTTCCCGCAGCCTGTAAATGCAGACATAGTTAAAAAATACTACGCATGAAAAGAGACCCGCTAGGTTGACTGGCCTAGGCAAAAATAAGGGCATCCCGGCAAACCAAAAGGGTTTGGGCAAAAATTAGGGATATATATAAAAAGATGTACACCCGGCAAGTCGAAAACCTGAAAAGGCGGCTTGGGCAAAAAAGGGTATCCCGGTGGATTGAAAACCTGAAAGGGCAATCCAGGAAAAAGTTAGGGATTAAAGCGTATGACTATGTCTCGTTTGGATCACCCATGAAACTGCAACCAGTTGTGCTACTTACTCCAGCTCGAACAGATAAAGCTCAATCCAATCGTTTCCGTCTCAACAGCAGAAGATAAGATACTTGAAGATAATGGCAATAGTAGAATTGAAACTCAATAGGATGATTTCTCACATAGCTGGTTCTCTTTGTTTTGTAAAAACTTTATGGCAAAATCCTCTTACTAGGGTTTATGTCTCCTTGTACAAACTTACCCGTGTATGGGTCACTTTTTGATATGAATAAAATTCCATCTTTTGAATCCAGATTTACTTTTACCCTATTTACATAAGCGAAACGTCCATTGGTTGTGTTTGAATGTATGTATGCTTTTGAATATGATTGATGTCTACAAGAAATGCATGTATGCTTAATATGATTGATGTTTACCAGAAATGCATGAAAATGCAGTAATAGTATTTACTAAGGACGAACGAGGGAAGGATTTCAACGAAGCTTCGCCGGTTCATCTTTACAAATCAGCTACAAAGGACAAATCCATCTTCATAAGGTCACATTTCCCCGGGAATTTATATCCATCTCTTTTATCCTCATACGGATATTCGGGAATTTACTTTCCAATAAGAGTACGACGAACGAAGACGGGAGGTTATGTATACCTTACTATTCCCAGCAGACGGGAGGTTATATATGCCTTGCTATCCCCAGCAGACGGGAGGTTATGTATACCTTACTATTCCCAGCAGACGGGAGGTTATATATGCCTTGCTATCCCCAGCAGACGGAAGGTTATGTATAATATATTATCAAACAAGACGGGAACGAGTTCCTCATATTCTTCAACGAATCGGGATTTATTTTCCCTGGCCAGCAGTTGTTATACGAAGATATCCAGGCGCTTCCAGCAGCATCATATCATACATACATCATTTACATCATATCATAACATGCATATCCATAGATACATAATACATTTACTTAGGTGCATCATACTATGCATGCATACATATTGCATAAACTAACATTCTCTTTGCAGGATGGTTATATGCAGATAAAACAATATCAACAATTCACAACGGGTCAGAGATGATCCATACATTACTCAAGATGTCCTCGGAGAGTAGGCAAACGGTCTGTAAGAAGATCCATTCCCTAATCCAGGATATTTCCAGAAGATTTCATCTATCTGGTCTTGAATAGCAGGCAAACGGTCTGTACAAAGATCCATTCCCTGGTTCAAGATATTTTCAGAAGATTTAATCTATTTCCTCAGAGAGTAGGCAAACGGTCTGTACAAAGATCCATTCCCTAATCCAGAATATTTTCAGGAGACTTGATCCTGACACTTTTTTTTTTGTCCTCGGAGAGTAGGCAAACGGTCTGTAAGAAGATTCATTCCCTAATCCAGGATATTTCCAGAAAGATTTCATTTATCTGATCTTGAATAGCAGGCAAACGATCTGTACAAAGATCCATTCCCTGGTTCAAGATACTTTCAGAAGATCTAATCTAGTGGCCCTTGAATAGCAGGCAAACGATCTGTACAAAGATCCATTCCCTGGTTCAAGATATTTTTCAGAAGAACAAATCCTGACGTTCTTTTGACCTTGGAGAGTAGGCAAACGGTCTGTAAAAAGATCTATTCCCTAATCCAAGATATTTCCAGAAGAGATAATCGTCACGAAGATTTATTTCTACTGGTCTATTCAACAAATTCAAATGATAAACGATTCAGAGACGGCCTATACGAAGACCTAGTACTGAGATCCAGTATCAACACAAAGCTATCATCACATCCAGTTCTTTAGATGGCATCTCTAAGCCCATCTCCAGTTCTTCCAAGTGGCATCTTTAAGCCCACTCAAGCATATACAACCAACCATAAATATCACTCTATGCACTGGTGAGTGCAAATTTTTGGGCTTTTGTGTTCAATCCCCTTCAATCTTCCAGGTCACGACTGGCAAATATACCAATCTAACCCCTCAGGTTTCAGAAAATTGAACAGGGGCAGCTGTTGCACCCCAAAATTTGCCCTCACAATACAAGACTTTGTGTTCTAAGAAGGTTCACAAGGTTCACAAGATTCCCAATGCTTTCAAGACCTTCCATGAGGCTCATGAAGTCTACAAGTCACTTCATGAAGGTTCACAAGATTCACAATGCTTTCAATACCTTTCATGAGGTTCATGAAGTCTACAAGTCACTTCATGAAGGTTCACAAGGTTCACAAGTTTCACAATGCTTACAAAACCTTCCTGAGGTTCATGAGGTCTACAAATCACTTTATGAGGTTCACAAGGTTCACAAGGTTCACAATACCTCCCATGAGGTTCACAAGACATTTTATGATGGTTCACAAGGTTCACAAAGTTCACAATTGGTCAGAAGAGCTGACAATTCCCTCAGACAATGCACCTCCTAAGCAGTGCATCCAAAACTAGGGTTTTGACTTTAATCAGGCTAAATGAACTTCCAAGACTCCAAGTGAGCTTCATAACATCTCATATATGTATAAGAACCCCCATGACAAGTTTCAAGACTTTTCTCAGAAGTTTGCTCAGTCAGATGATCAGATAAGTCAAAATCAGTCAATGCAGTTAAAAAGTCAAACTGAGGTCAACTGTGGTCAAACCAAAGTCAAACTTCATGATTTTTTGCCAACATCAAGTATATGAAGTAAAATTCATCATTTGATCAAGGGTTGATCATGATTCATCAAGGAGATTCCAGATCATCAAGAATCAGGAGTTTCTAAAGTAGGGTTTCCTCAGTAAAAGTCAACTGAACTTTGACCAGCCATAACTTTCACATACTTCATCACCAAGTCTCCATCCAAATCTCATTTTGAAGGAAATTGAATTCTCTACAACTTTGTGTCTCACAAGCCAAGCCCAAAAATGCTTCATTTGGAAGGTATGAGCTAAGACATTATAGGTCCTTTTAAAAGTCAACAAAAAGTCAACAACTTCAAAAGGGCATAACTTGAGATTGGTAAATGATATGGACATGAAACCAGTGGGGTTGTTTAGAGGACTCTTCAAGCTTTCCAAAATGTCCAAGAACACCCTCATAGCATTAAAATTGAAGGATATGTGCCCTTGCAAAGTTGGGAAATTTTGGGTTGGTTTATGATGAAAATGGAGGTCTAAAACCAATTTCTTCCAAATGGGCTTGCCAAATGATGATCCAATCCATACAACAACTTCATGCACGACCCAAACCATTAAAAATAAGATTTTTATTATTTTTATTTTTATTTATTTTGATTTAATTCATTAAAAATCATTTTAAATAAAAATAAAATATGAAAATGTAAGATTTGATTTGGATCAAGCTTCTAGAAAGTCTTAAATATTGATTTGAATTGAAGAGGAAAGAAATCACGAGGTTTGGCCAAAAATAGCAAGCATTCACACATGAATATTTGATTTTTAAGGCATGATCATTGTGGATCTTTTCATATCAAATTCTTCATACAACCAATCAATTTTTTGACCTAAAATCAATCACCTATAAGTACTAAACACAACCCTATTGCAAATACACGAATTCCACAACCTCAAAGGTAAGTTTCATACTTCAAAAATTCAAGCCAAAACTCACATTCAGATTCTTTGATTCAGGACATTTGAAGGTAAAACAAGAACATAGAAAGACTCCTTGGACTTCCTTGATCATGAATCATCACTCACATGCATCGAAACCATGCTATATTGCTCCACCCGAATCCACTTTGTTCTTAAAAATAATTTTTTCGATTTCACTAATTTGCTGCTTTTCCATGAATTTTGTTTGCATAATCTTGTTTGTGATGTTATGTAGATCGTTTCTGGACAAATAAACCAAAGTTTCATGGCCTGAATCGTAATCCACCATAGCTAGGGTTTCGGCCAAGAATTAGGGTTTTGTGATTTACGAAACATAAATGAATTCTAAGACCATGGATTGATTCGAATGGACCTCTGGATTATGTTTGTGGTTTCAATTTTACGAAATTTTGCGTTTTTGTTGATCATTGAGTTTCGTAGGTATTGCTGCAAGTTGATATTCGCAGGAAAATTCGTGGCTGAACTCGCAGGTAAAATCGCAGGTCATGAGGTTGAAGAAGAAGCTGTTTGCGCGCGTTTTAGAAATTCAAATTGTATTTTAAATATTTTATGTTTTGTTGCTGGTTTGTTATCACAAGCACACGCTTGTCCTGGTGGTAAGACGCGCATGCATGTTGTTCATGAACCTGGGTTCGAGTCCTGGTTCTCCAACTTTTGTTTATTTTTTAGTTTATTTACCAGGTATTATATATTATATATTATAATTGATATGTTAACAGATTGGCTCACCTAGCTGGGATGGTTATGCGTGTATGTGCTGGTTCAAGAGGTCCTGGGTTCAATCCCCCCCAGGACTTTTGCTTCTATTTATTTTTCCTGATTTTTCCAGACAAGAAACAAAACCAATTTCACTCTCTCTTCTATTGGTTATGCGCATGGTAGCCTGGTGGTTGTTGTTGTTGCTGGTAAGCAGGATGTCATGGGTTCAAACCCAGCCAAGGTAAGTTCTTTTTACCTTTTTTCTGTTTTAATTTATTTAACTAATTTGCTTAATTGTTTTCTTATTTATTGATTAAAAAACAAATTATGCATGTATATATATTTAATAAATATCTAAAACAACACTTATATTTTCTAAAATTCTAAACTTTTATTTTTCTCAATTTAAATTTTTTTTATTATTATGTAATTAAATTATAATATATGTATGTTTATTTAAATAATTTTGTATATTAAATTAAAAATCCTAAAAAATATTTTTCTAAACAAAACCTTAATTTTAGAAACCCTAGTTTATCTTTTCTAAATAATTATTAAAAACCTAATTTTTATTTTCTAATTTCTAATATAATTATTATGTATATATTTATTTAATATAATTAAGTCTTGTAAATATAATTATAACTTATGTAAATATTTTTTAAAATTTATTTGTAATCTAAATTATATATATAAATAATTTTTAAATATGTGTTTAGAAATAATTGAACCTATGATATTTTAATTTTGTAATTATAATATGTTTAAAAATAATTTAATAATTTGTACATAAATTAAAATGTTATAATAATTATTCAATTGTCCATATTTCCTCTTATTTCTAAATAATTGTCTATATTAAAAATCTAATCTTTTGTTTATTATTTTCATTATGTTCTTATAATATTTTTGCTAATTCCATTTATTTTAATTATTGTTATTATTACTAACCATATTATTACTAATCCATTTATTTTCTAATTATGCTTATTATTATTATTTCATTAACCTTATTTATTTTATTATTACTAACCCCTATTATATTTATTTATTGCCTATTTATTTATTTTGCTTATTATTTATATTTTGCTTATATATTTATTTTTTTGCTATTTATTATTTTAATTGCTGATTATAATTATTGTAATTGCTTCTGGATGTAATTTTTGTAAATATTTAAATTATTTAATTTGCTTGCTATGGTTAGTAAAAATAGGGAGTGTAAACATGTATTATATTTAAAAATTGAATTTAGATCATTTTAATTAAAAGATAATTAAATTAAACACTCACACACGTAAGTCGATCTTTGATCGCCATCTCACTTCCTTAGGGATACCTCTCATGTTGCCTAATCAAAAAGGTCAAGTGGGGTGTATAAAGCAAGTCCCTTAAAAGAAAAGTCATCAAGTCCCTCAAATGGTTGCCTTTATAAAAGATATTGTCCCTTTCGAATAATGATGACAGTCCCCCCAAAATGCTTAATACACCCTACAGTTGCCTTCATTAAACAGATGTCCCTCACTTGTCCCTCACATCCAAGGTAATGACTACCTATTCCTTAATAATAGGGATAGTCTTACCATTCAAAGGATAAAGAACGGAAAGACTTAAACTTTAGGGTAGGTTCCTCATAGTTACTTGCTCACTACTTAAAAATTTCTCAAACACTTCACAAATTTCAAACAATTTTCAAGCACAAGTT
The DNA here is from genome assembly GCA_963966055.1 of Lathyrus aphaca. Taxonomy (NCBI): domain Eukaryota; kingdom Viridiplantae; phylum Streptophyta; class Magnoliopsida; order Fabales; family Fabaceae; genus Lathyrus; species Lathyrus aphaca. The sequence goes on from OZ014521.1 coordinate 65,270,292, forward strand.
TTTTACGCATCTGTACATGGATCATTATCAAACTCTTATGAAAATTTTTATCCACACACTTCACATTTTCAAAAACAATTTAAAGTGAGCTAAGTAACTAAGAGCCCATGGATAACCATGGATGTAAAGGGTGCTAACACCTTCCCTTTACATAACCTACCCCCCGGACCCAAAAATCTTTTAAAAGGTCTTTCCTGTTCTTTTATGCCTTTCCTTTGGATAAAATAAAAGTCGGTGGCGACTCTTGCTATCCGCAACATAACTAAAGTCAGTTCTCCCACCGTGTTACAAGTCTCTTGGGGTTCAAAGAAACAGACTTGCATTGACGACTCCACCATGGCTGCGGAATTTATTGCTTTGGCTGCAGGTAGTAAAGAGGATGAATGGCTAAAAAACTTGTTGTATAAGATACCTATTTGGCCAAAACCAAGCACCTGTATCCATACATTGTGATAATCAATCCACACTATCTAAAGCATATAGCCAAGTATATGATGGAAAATCTAGACAGATTGGTATAAGACATAGCTATGTGAAAGATTTAATTTTAAATGGAGTAATCCCCATAGTATACGTAAGAACTAAAAATAATCTTGCAGATCCTTTGACGAATGGTCTGACAAAAGACATGGTGTTGAAGACATCATTGGGGATAAGTCTAAAGCCCATATCTAATTGATCACCAATAGTAGAAACTCAACTCACACTTAATTAAAATTAAGTATTGAGTTCAATGATGAAAGTACACTATTAGAGTGATTGCAAGTACTTAATTATAAATACATCCCAAAGGAAAAAGTTCATGGGGACCATAAGTAAAAGATAGAAGGTTGAGATTATTCTCTTAATAGATATATAACATATATTTGCTGAAATGCTTGTTATGAGAGCATTTCTGATATAGTATATATATGAGAATGAAGTGGGCCGCTTCATAGAGTTCAATGACTTGAATCTTAAATTCTCATGAAAATGATACATGACATAGGGCTTTATCAAATGTGTCATATTTACAATTCTTTTGATAGTATTGAGATTTCATGTGTAAGTTTTGCACACTTGTTCTAATGAATAGTTGGTTCAAAGCTTGTCTACCAATGTCTATTCGGGATGAGCGAAACTCATAGCTTACTAAGTATTGGTTCAAATCGTAAGATACCAATATCTGAAACCATGATATTTCCAGAATTATGAGATTTAGTTATTTTGAAAATGGTGGGGGATTGTGAGAGAATTTCCAAAATAATAATAATTGGATGATTGTATTATTTGAATTAATAATATAAATGTTGTATTCAGATTTTTATCTCTCATTTAAATGGTCTGTTGTGATTATTGTTGGTATAATGTTTCATGTCATTGATTATTTTTATGAAATGTTGCAACTTTCAAATAAATCATTTCTATTTTATACGAAACGTTGTTACTTTTCATATGTGGTAATCAAAAGAGTGCAATCTTTTTTCTTAAAAGATGTGTTTGTTCCAAACAGATATCAACCTCATTATAAATAAGAGGTCTTGGCATAATGAAAACACATAACAAACTAGTCTCAAATTATTTTCTCATACTAAATTATCTTTCTCTTCTCTAATGCATGAGAGCAAGTAAAAGAAATATTCTTCTGTAAAATACTATCAAATATACGCTTAGAGATATTGTAACAATTACTGGGAAAAGCAAAAAAAATAAAGTAAACTACCAGTAATTTCAAATTACCGGTATGAAATCATAAAATTTGAAAAACCGGAAATTTCAAATCTTCGGGAAATAATTACCGTATTTTTTGGAATTTCCGGTAATTATTACCAGATTTTTTTAAATTTTCGGTATTTTGTTATTGGTAATTTAGAAAAAAAACCGGTAATACTTACTTGTAATTTCCAAATCTCCGATAGTACAAACAAAATTTACGGTATCGTCAAATTTTTTAAAAATTCCAGTGATGTGTGAAATGTAAATATATTTTCTTACAAAGTCAAATTGATCATTCCATTGATTATGGAAGGTATCAGGAATGAGTGGGGAATGACAAGTAGATTTCTCGCATTTTGAGCGACGGAAATCAACTTGAACATCACCATTCTCATTCTTGACACTAAAGGTTGGATAAAATTACGTACATACTCCCAATTAAGCAAATAGTCTTGGAAACCATTAAAGATGCTTTCATAAGACCAAAAGCCACGCAAAATGATTCTTTGTTACAAAAGTATGGTGATAGATTGATGTTGAACGAGTCAATAATATTGTATGGCTGAAGAGCAGAATTCATTAAACATCAACATTAAATTAATATTGACTTCAATGACTTTGAGATCGAATACTTTTGTATCACTTAATTGCCTTTCTATTACTTTTTTTTTTTTTAAATCTTAAAGTGAAATTTCCTTTCTATTATATTTAATTTTAACTTCTCTTTTCTATATAATAGCAGTTATGCGGCAGTTTATTATTTATTATATTATTATTTTTAATTATTTTATAATTAATTTTAAAATAAAAATATAATACAATTTATATTTTATGCGCGTCAATATTAAAGAATGCAAAGTTATAGATTAAGAACCTTCAAATTAAAAAAAAAATGATGCTGAATAGCAAATTCCTTCAACTAATGACAAAAGTTATTACAATACTATGCCTTCTTCTTGTGCAGGAACACGTTCTATGTGATGGAGGATTCAACTCTGAAGCAGAGGCTCTTCATGAGTTCAAAAATGGTTTGAAAGACCCTTCAAATGTTTTATCTTCATGGACATTTGGAGAAGATTGTTGCCATTGGAAAGGAGTTGGATGTAACACAACCACAGGTCATGTTATTTCCCTTAATCTCCATTCTTCTAATTCCTTAGATAATCTTCATGGTTATTTATCTCCATCTCTGTAACAATTGCCATATTTAAGTTATTTGAACCTTCGTGGCAATGATTTCATGCAATCTAGTCTGCCTTCTTTTCTAGGTAGAATGCAAAATTTAAAACATCTTGACCTATCTCATGCAAGTTTTAAGGGGAGTCTCTTTGATAATAATCTTGGAAACCTTTCTCTACTTGAATCACTTGATTTGAGTGGAAATAGTTTCTATGTCAATAATCTAAAATGGCTTTCTGGACTTTCTTCCTTAAAAACTCTCGATTTAAGTGGTGTTGCTCTTAGCAATCCTGAAAATGATTGGTTTCATGACATTAGCACAATACTTCCTTCTCTTGAAACACTGCGTTTGTCGGGTTGTGAACTTTACGAACTTCCTTCATCTCTGCCATCGAAAGTGAATTTTGATTCTCTTGTAACTCTTGATCTGTCTGTCAATTATTTCAGTAGTACTATCCCTAAGTGGTTGTTTAAAGATTGTCATCACCTTCAATACCTTAGTCTCTCAAAAAACAATTTACATGGTCATATACCATATTCAATTGAGAGGATGACAACTCTTACAACACTTGATCTTTCACATAATATACTTATTGGCTCAATACCACCCTCCATTGGTAGGTTAGTGAGTCTTGTAGCACTTGATCTATCATACAATAGTCTCAGTGGTTCAATACCATCATCATTGGGCAAAGCTCACGGCCAAAGTAGTTTGAAAGAATTGCATCTTTCTTACAACCAGCTATATGGTACATTGGAAAAAATCCTTCCGCGACTATCAAAACTGGTTGTGTTGGATTTAACCAGAAACAATTTGGTGGGAAATATCAGTGATGTTCATCTTGCTAACTTTAGCAATCTCAAAGTGTTGGAGCTATCTTTTAATAAGATAACTTTGAACATGAGCAAAATTTGGGTCCCTTCTTTCCAACTTGAAACTATAGGTCTGGCAAACTGTGTTTTGGGTCCTCAATTTCCAAAATGGATTCGAACACAAAATAATTTCTCCCATATAGATGTATCAAATACAAGTATCTCAGATACTGTGCCTAATTGGTTTTGGGATTTGTCACCTAATGTTGAGTATATGGATCTCTCTAACAACGAGCTGAGCAGATGTGGACATGATTTATCACAAAAAATCAAACTTAAAACACTTGATTTGAGCTTTAATAATTTCTCTTGTCCATTGCCGCGATTGCCTCCCAATTCAAGGGATTTGGATCTCTCCAACAATTTATTTTATGGAACCATTTCACAAGTGTGTGAAATGTTGGGCTTCAATAACTCATTGGAAACTCTCAACTTATCTTATAATAATTTGTCAGGAGTCATTCCGAATTGTTGGACACATGGGATAAACATGATTATTCTTAATCTTGCTGAAAATGATTTGATGGGATCAATTCCTGCTTCTTTTGGTAGTCTCGTATATCTCCACATATTGTTAATGTACAACAACAATCTTCATGGAAATATTCCGGACACTCTTGCCGATTGCAAAGTTCTGACATATTTGGATCTAGGGTCGAATCAATTAAGGGGGGCCATACCATCTTGGATTGGTACAGAGATGCTGATCCTAGAGGCACTCTTATTGAGTAGGAATTCCTTCGATGAAAATATCCCAACAACGTTATGCCAACTCAAGTCTTTACGGATATTAGACCTTTCAGAGAATCAATTGAGTGGAGAGATTCCAAGATGTGTATTTCCTGCAATGGCTACGGATGAAAGTATGAATGATAAATCCTATATGGTGTTTATGACAATTAAGGAAAGTCTTTCGATATATCTATCTAGAAAACATCCATTTCTACTTCAATTGAAAGGGGTTCTTCTTCTTTTTAGAAGGGATATATTTGGAATTTTAAAAGTGATTGACTTGTCATCAAATTATTTGACACAAGGTATTCCTGTTGAAATTGCAAAGCTAGTTGAACTGCATTCATTAAATTTATCAAGGAACCAGTTGGTGGGTTCCATTCCTTCCAATATCGGTGATATGGGAAACATGGAGTTTTTGGATTTGTCGAGGAATCAGTTATCATGTGGCATTCCCACTACCATGGTTAATATGAATTTCCTAGAAGTTTTTAACGTATCATACAACCATCTGTCTGGGGAAATTCCAGAGGGCAAACAGTTTGATATATTTGACAAATCCTCCTACATTGGTAATCCTCACCTTTGTGGTGAACCACTCAAAGAATGCCCCAAAAATGGTTCCTTCAAAGATGCACATTGCAGTCACACCAAAGAAGAACATGAAAACGACAGCAACCATGACGACAAAAGAACAGGCATGGTAATAAATCCGTTGTACATAACCATGATTGCAGGATTTTTCACTGGATTTTGGGTATTTTGGGGCTCCATATTAATCTTTGCATCTTGGAGACATGCTTATTTCCGTTTCCTAAGCAACATGGAAGATAGGATCTATGTTACTGTAGTTGTCGCATTTAATAAATTGCACAGGAAGCTTCGCACTCAACAACCTCCCCTGTAACCAAGTTATGTGTTTGTTCTGTTTGTGTTTTAAGATTGTCAATGTTGTTGTTTGTTGATCATTTTGAATTTGAATAAAGATTTTATGTTTTAAACATCAATTTTCTAGAGTAAAAATCTGTAACAGATATCAGCTATATATATGTGTATTAAATCTTAGTTGCCAATGTTAAACATCAAATCTTTTAACATTCAGCATAACTGAATAATTGTTTCAAAAATTATTAACATCAACATTATATCATCATTTATTGTTACTATATGTTGTATATATTGGTTTTGTTTATGTTTGTCAATACACTGTTCAAGCCAGACAAGCATTAAAGATTATATATACAGGAAGATTTATTTGAAATAAGGCTTGAGGACATACTCAAGTGACTATATTTGAAGAAAATATCAATAAAGCAAACAAGTTTTAAAAAAATATGAACTAGTTATGATCAACATTTTGAATTTGAGAAGACCTTAAAAATGCTTTGTTTAATTGCTCAAGACCTGATCCTTAAACTGAATATGTATGTCAATGACTAGGGATTACAATTGTATCTTGGGTATCTACGAAAACATCCTGTTAACTTGTTGGCAAATTTATTCGCCATGGCTTGAGAATAATTTCCAATTATTTATTGTATGGAATAATTTCACAAGTGTGTGACATGTGGGTGTCAATAACTCTTGGGAATTTATTGATTTATCTTTTAATAATTTATCAATGTTAGAGATAGGGGACAACGTAATTTCTTAATGCATCTTAGTATATATTATGGTACAACGTAAAAATATTAAAATATTCTTAAATTTCAAAGATACAATTTCGAACGCACTCCAAACACGTCTAGACCGATTTTGAATGATGCCCTAGGAGTGTGTCTTTTTTTTTTACCCAAAGATGAATCTTCGGAATTTATCTGAATATGCATATCTGTAACATTGTGAAACAGAAAAAGAAAACCATAAAGTCGTATTTTGAATAAATAAAATTATCATTCGTAAAAGAAAATCAGCATTACAAAGGTGATGTTAACATAAAATCAAACATTACATTTCAATATCCATGTGGACCCTTCAATATCTTTACAATATCTTTGACCGATCTAAAAATCGTCGCTTCCAACTTGATCGAAACTTTTGTTTCGAAACGAAAAAATGTATTCCACATAGCCCTTGCATCTACATCTGTCTTGAGTTCATAGTTGTTGAACTCAATCTTTATTTTGTTGTTAATTGGTGTAAGTATACGAGTGCTCCTAAGAGGGGGGTGAATTAGGTTCTTAGAAATTTTTCCGGAATTTTATCGATGGATGAAAAATTCTTGATTATTGTTCTAAGTTTAAAATGCGGTAAAGCGGAAAAGTAAAGTGGACACGGCGATATATAGTTGTTCCCCTCACAATCCAAGAGTACTTCACTCCCCTTTCAACACGAAAGAGAATTTACTATAGTTTTGGACAATTACAAGACTCTTCCTAGTCTTTCTATACAAGTCACTAAAACTATATCCACCAAGATCAATCCTCTTGGAATTTTCCACTATGTCTTATTGAGAACAATCCTCTCAATAAAAGACTTCTTGTATCCACAATCCGGATAACAAGAACAAAACAATAATGCTGAATTTTATAAGAGAAATTTGAAGCTTTGATTTTTATCAATGTAGCAATTGATCTTCTCTTTCTTTAACAATGATTCACAATCATAAAATATTAGATAGCTCAAGAATTTTTCAATTATGTGATATGAAGAATGTAGAAAAATTCTTGTTGAAAGTTTAAGAGTTTTGTGAATTTTTTCTATGAAAAATATTTTTGAAAGAGGTGTCAAATGATTTGAAAAAGTTTGGAATTTATATGCACATAACACCCTTATGAAACAATGTAATAACAGTAAAAATTTCATGAACAAATGACAATGCATCATGAAAAGTTTCCATGAAAAGATACATGAAGAGGTGTTATGAAAAATACTGATTTTTCAAAATTGTACAGACTGCAATCGATTGCACTAAAATTCAAATCGATTGCACATGCATACGTTGCCAAATTTTTCAAAGTTTTGAAACATGCAATCGATTGCATGTAAGTGCAAATCGATTGCACCAAGCTAAAAATGCAAAAATACTTAAAATAAACAGATGCAAATCGATTGCATGAAAGTGCAAATCGATTGCACCAAGTTTAAATTTGAAAAATTCAAATTTAAATGATGCTAAGGTTAAAAGATGATTATGCCATGATATAAGTATTTGATTGAGCGTCTAAGATTTTAATATTTGTGTATAATTGCTAATATACCTTCATGAAGCTTCTTCTTCAAAAAAACTTTGAATCATGATGCATTAATCTTGAAAATCATCCTTTCCTTCTTTATCATATAATAGCTAAGAGATGTGTCTTCATCAAAACAAGTGTTGACCATGGAGAAGCTTGACTTCACATTCTCCCCCTTTTTGATGATGACAAACATTCTTCTTAGATGCTTTAACATTTTCGGAATACTTCTCCCCCTAAGATGCATATCTCCCCATTTGTATGTGAATTGGAGCTTTGTACCTTTAGGAAATTCAAAACAAGAAAATGTACAAGCATAACATATTTCTCCCCCTTTGACATTATCAAAACGAAGGGAAAGATGGGTGAAAATAATAAGAGCCATAAACAAGATATAATGAAAACTAGAAATAACTTATCATAGATTAAAACTTGAATTGCATACATAGCATAAATGCAGAATTTTACATTGCAAAGAAACATAACGAAAACATACGGAAACAAAAGAAATAGAAATGAGACATTACAACTAGTAAGCATTAACTACTACATAACGAAAACATCCAAACATATAGACATGAAAAACATTTTCAAAACAGATCCATATTAGGGTCAAAAGGGTCTTGGTTAGGAAATTGTTGGTTGAGAGGTGGTTGGCGAGTTGGTGGGGCAGTCGGATTGGATGGATCATAAGGTGGTATGTAGAGGTGGGAATAAATGTATGAGAATTGTTGGTTGACATCATGCTGAAAGTTTGAAATCCTTGTGTTGACAGATGCATTAACGGCATTGTAGCGGTCATTGATGTTATTGTTCATGTTGGAGAATTGTTGTGTCATGAAATCCAAAAGATCTTGGTTAGAAGGACCATTCACACCATGAGAAGCGGGAACCTCTTCATCAAGGGGTTGTTGTTGTTCATTATCCTCTTGTTCTCCACCATCATCACCAAGATAAGTAATAGTATCAGCTTTCCGATCATAGTAAACTCCCATTCTTTTATCCAAATTCCTAATAGAAATCTTGTGAGAAGGTGTATCCATCAAAAGACACTCAAAACCATCAACTGGAATCTCAAAGTGTTGCAAAATTTGGGTGATGAACCATGCATAGGACAGAACTTTGGATCTCTCGGAATGGGACAGCATGTGATGCAAAATCATCTGAGCCCAATTAACTTCAATGTTGTTCTTGATAGCATAGAGGGCCTGCATTTCCGTATCATTAACCGAACAATAGTTACCACTTTTCGGAAACACAACATAGGCAAGGAAGTAATGAAGCATGGGATCATCAATGTAGAAATTTCCAGCCGACCAAGAACTACGAGATGGTTCAATACCACCTAGAGACTTCACTCTATGTTCATAAAATTATGTTTCGGTCATCCTTCCGATTTTGTAAAAAAAAAGATCTCTTCTTATAGTCATTCCATTTTTCATCTTCAGGATCAAATAGAAGACTACCAGATGATGGTACCCCTAAGATGTTTCCAAGGAGTCTTGAGTTCAAGACAAGTCTTTTTCCTAAAACATAGGTAACAAACCTTCCTTCTTCTATACATATATTGCAATAAAACAGCCGAACAAGATCCGGGTAATATGGTCCGGAGGAAGCAATAGCAGCCCCTAACTTTATGTTGTCTAGAGTGGTTTGAAAAGTAAAGCAATTTTCAGAAAAGGAAGAAAGATCACCATACTTGGGTTGTTGAACAATCTTTCTTTGGAAGAACTTTTCAAACTTCTCAATCTTTTCATTTGATAAACCTTCATAAAGTGGGATGTTGGATGATGAGGATGACTTTCCCTTGCCTTTTTCTGCAGCAGAGGCCTTTCTTTTGGTCCTTGAAGTCATAGGTGAAAGTTGGTGAGAAATGGGGAAGTTTAGTGAGAAGGATGAAGTTTTGGTATTTTTTGTGTAGGTTATATGGGGAAAACGAAAATTGGTAGGGAGATGGAGAAAAAATCAGAATATTTGTGGATATAAAAGATGTGGGAATTTGGTAAGAGGAGTTATGGTGAGTTATTTGGGTGGTTAAGGGAATTTGAAAAAGTGTTAATGGGTCAAGGTATGGAATCTTGTAGGTTAAGGCTAAGAGGGAACAAAATCTGAAAAGTTGGTCTAGGAAATGATGTGATTTGATGTATATGAGTTTATGATATCAAGGATCAAAGAAAATAAGAGGGAACAATAAAAAATAAAAAATTTTCAAAAAGTTCCAGACTGCAATCGATTTCACTATGCCAAAAAATACGTGAAAAAGCATTTTTCCCAGACTGCAATCGATTTGCATTTTCATGCAATCGATTGCACTAAGCCAAAAATGAAAAAAAAACACACAAAATAAGCAGACTGCAATCGATTGCAGTAAACATGAAATCGATTGCACGTTTAAAAATTTGCAAAAACATGAAAAAATAAACATTCTAAAACATTTTTAAACATATTTAATGAATCATATTCATATATGGCACAAATATAAGAAGAAACATATTGAAATATTTTGCTTAAATAAGAGAAGAATGAATGTTGTGCACCTTTGTTAATTGGTTGATTTATATATCTTTTTCATCTAAGATTCCAAGTTCTCTTCTAATCTTGTAAAAAGGTTCTCTTGCAAGCGGCTTTGTGAAAATATCCGCTAATTGATTATGCGTATCCACGAAGGTAACATCTACGTCTCCGTTAAGAACATGATCACGAAGGAAATGGTGCCGAATGTCTATGTGCTTTGTTCTTGAATGCATGATCGGGTTCTTTATGATGTTGATGGCACTTGTGTTGTCACATCGAAGAGGAATGCAACCGAGATCTATGCCATAGTCAAGAAGTTGCTGCTTAAGCCACAAAATTTGTGCACAACAACTGCCAGCTGCAATTTATTCTGCTTCAGACGTGCTAAGTGCGACACAAGCTTGTTTCTTGCATGCCCATGATACTAGTGCATTCCCGAGAATATGACAAGTGCCACTTGTTCTTTTTCTATCGGTCTTACATCCTGCATAATCAGCGTCAGAATAACCAATTAAAGAACATGTACTACCTTTTGGATACCATAGTCCAACATTCGTTGTTCCTTTGAGATACTTCATAATCCTCTTTACAGCGGTGAGATGCGATTCCTTTGGATTTGCTTGAAAGCGTGCACACAGACATACACTAAACATAATGTCAGGACGGCTTGCCGTCAAATATAATAATGAACCGATCATACCTCGATACTTTGTGATATCAATTGAAGTGTCGGATTCATCTTGATCAACGTACGTTACGGATCCCATAGGAGTGGACATCACCTTGCAACTATCCATATCGAATCTTTTTAATAGTTCCTTGCAATACTTGGATTGGTTGATGAAGATGTCATCCTTTGTTTGCTTGATTTGTAGTCCAAGAAAATAGTTCATTTTTCCCATCATGGACATTTCGAATTCTCCTTGCATCAATAAGGTGTTACCTTTGAACTTCTTTATGAACAATGTCTTGTCAACCTTTCCTTTTGTAAAACCATTCTCACATAGGTAATTGCTAAGGCGATCATACCATGCTCTTGGTGCTTGCTTTAAGCCATAAAGAGTCTTCTTCAACTTGTAGACATGAGAAGGATTCTTGAAGCCTTCAAAACCCGGAGGTTGTTTGACATAGACTTCTTCATTTATGTAGTCATTCAGGAAAACGCTTTTGACATCCATCTGGTACAACTGAAAATTCATTGAACAAGCGTAAGCAAGTAATAATCTAATTGCTTCTAACCTTGCTACCGGAGCGAACATTTCATCAAAGTCGATTCCTTCTTCTTGGTTGTAGCCTTGTGCGACCAATCTTGCTTTGTTACGAACTATGATTCCGTTCTCGTCAAGTTTGTTCTTGAACACCCATCTTGTTCCTATGATGTGTTTGTTGTCCGGTCTTGGTACAAGAGTCCAAACTTGATTCCTTTCGAATTGGTTAAGTTCTTCTTGCATAGATATTATCCATTGATCATCGCCTAAGGCTTCATCGATTTTGGTTGGTTCAATTTGAGATACGAACGCCATGTTGAGACAAGCATCCTTGAGATTTAGTCGAGTTGCAACGCCTTGGCTAATATCACCAATAACTTTATCTATCGGGTGATCTCTATGAGTTCTCCATTCTTTCGGAAGATCTTGAAGTTCTTCAATAATTGGTGAGTCATCTTTTTGTGATATTGCTTGTTCGTTTGATGTCTCATTTTGTTGTTGTGATATATCTACTACATCATCATCATCATCATCCACAATAATATTATCCTCTTTCGAGGGGTTAGTCTCATCAAACGAAACATGAATAGATTCTTCAATAGTAAGTGTTCGTTTATTGAAAATTCTAAAAGCTCTACTTGAGAGAGAATAACCAAGAAATATACCTTCGTCGGACTTCTCATCAAACTTACCAAGATTGTCCTTGCCGTTGTTGAGAACGAAGCATTTGCATCCGAATATGTGGAAAAAAGATATGTTTGGTTTCCTACCCTTGAACAACTCATACGAAGTCTTCTTGAGAATTGGTCGAATATTGACACGGTTGCTCACAAAACACGTTGTACTAACCGCATCCGCCCAAAAATATTTAGGAAGATTTGAGTCGCTAAGCATTGTTCTTGCAAGTTCCACTAATGCCCTATTCTTCCTTTCTATGACACCGTTTTGTTGAGGAGTCCTTGGTGCGGAAAAGTTGTGAGAGATTCCATGTTCTTCACAAAAATCTTCAAATGATGAGTTTTGGAATTCTCCACCATGGTCGCTTCTAATGGAGACTATTGAGAGTGACTTCTTGTTTTGAATTTTCTTGGCATACTTCTTGAATGCTTTGAAGGCATCACTTTTCTGCACTAAAAACAATGTCCATGTGTATCGAGAGAAATCATCAATAATAACTAAAGCATAAACGTTACCTCCGAAGCTTTTTGTTCTTGATGGACCGAAAAGATTCATATGTAACAATTGTAGTGGTCTTGAAGTAGATATCACTTTATTGGATTTGAAGGATGTTTTGGTTTGCTTCCCTTTTTGGCAAGCATCACATAACTTGACCTTGATGAACTTTATCTTCGAAAGACCAACAACTAGATCATGCTTTATTAATTTGTTTAAATGCTCCGTGTGAATGTGAGCAAATCTCTTATGCCAAAGCCATGCCTCGTTGTTGTTCGCCATTAAGCACTTTACCTTCAAGGAAGAGTCATAAAAAGAAATCATGAAAATATTATTAATTCTTTTACCTTTTAGCAATAGGTCATGGGTGACTTCATGTTCTATCAAGCATTCCTCCTTTATGAAGTTGATTCGGAACCCTTTGTCACACAATTGACTTATGCTAAGAAGGTTGTGTTTAAGGCCTTCCACATAAAGGACATCTTCGATGATTGTATGAGGAGGTGCACCAACGGTTCCAACTCCAAGAATTTTTCCTTTATTATCATCACCGTAAGTAACGTATCCTTTGGCCTTAAGTGATAGACTTGAAAATTTGTTGATGTCACTGGTCATATGCTTTGAACAACCGCTATCAAGATACCATTGATTCGAAGTTGTTTTCAAGCATACCTACAAAACAAAAATCAAGTATTGTTAGGTACCCAAATTGCTTTGGGTCCTTGATAGTTAGTACCCTTTTCAACCCACACATAATGCCCTTTAGCAACACCAATGTTGCGTACATAGCAAGCATTAGGTGTGTATCCTTTGGTTCCACAATAAAAACAAGTAGGTTGAAAATGACTTCTATATCTAGGAACATAACTTTTTTTCTTAACAATTCTTTTCTTTCTATGACTTTGATGCACACTTTTAGAATTGTTTGCCTTTCCTTTAACAACTTGTTCACTTGCTTTAACAAAAATAGTCTCACTTGTGCTTGGTTTGGAAAACTTAGAATATCCTAATCCACTTTTATCATTAGGATACCTTTGGTTCCTAAGAATTTCCTCCAAGCCAATTTGTCATTTTTCATATCTTTCTAAAACTCTTTTAAGTTGAACAATTTGGAAAGATAAAGACTCACAATTTTTACATACAAGACTTTGTTTTTCATTCATCAACTTTTGCTTTTCACTTTCAATATATTTTTCTAAAGCAATATTTTTCTCTTTTAAAGATGAAATTTGTTTCTTTTGAGATGAAATAGTTTTATACAAAGTCTTGCATTCTTTTAAGAGTTCATCTATTACATCTTGTGCATCATTATCATAAATAGAAAAGTTGCTACTAACCTCGTCATTTTCTTCATCGGAGTGATGTGAAGCCATTAGCGCCATATTTGCACATTCATCGCTTTCCGATTCCGATGAGGAACTAACTTCATTTTCGTCCCAAACAACATAAGCCTTTTTATTCTTGAAATCCTTCTTTCCTTTGAATCCTCCTTTCTTTGCAAGTCTTGGACAATCCGACTTTATGTGACCTTGCTTCCCACATTCATAACATGTGACTTCTTGAATTGATGTGGATGCATCCTTCTTCCTGAAATGTTTATTCTTTTTAGGAAAAGAGGAATTTTTATTTTTGTTAAAAAACTTACCAAGCTTCTTAACAAGAAGCATGAAGTTCTCATCTTCGGAAGTCTCGTCATCTTTGTCATCCTTCGTGTCAATCTTCAAAGCAATTCCCTTGGACTTTTTCTCTTGACTTTCGTGCTTCTCGAGCCTTCCAAGTTCCAATTCGTGCTCTTGAAGTTTGCCAAAGAAGGATGCGGATGTCATTGTTGAGAGACTCTTCTTTTCCGAAATAGAGGTCACTTTCGGTTGCCATTCTCTTGTCAAGGATCTTAGGACTTTCAAGTTGAGATCTTCGTTGGTGAAGGTCTTCCCGAGAGCAATCAAGTGATTTGTTAGATGAACGAATCTTTTTTGTAAGGCAACAATAGATTCCCCGGGCTTCATACGGAACATCTCATATTCTTGACTCAAAGTATTAAGCCTTGATCTTTTTACTTTTGTTGTTCCTTCATGCATTTCTACCAAGGTATCCCAAATTTCCTTTGTCGATTTACATTGTGATACGCGGAAGAACTCGTCCATACTGAGAGCGCTTTGGAGTATATTGATTGCCTTCTTCTCATTCAGGATCTTCTTCTTATCATCTTCATCATAAGTATTTTTTAACTTTACGGTTCCAACGCCATTGATCACGTTAACCGGATTATGTGGACCTTCTTCGATCGCTTCCCATATGCCTTCTCCTTGGGCTTCAAGATGTGCTCTCATTCTGATTTTCCAAAAATCAAAGTATTCGCCGGAGAAGAGTGGAGGCTTGTTGCTACTTCCACCGTCTATGAAAACCGAATGTGTGCTTGCGGAAGCCATGCTGGATCACTAGGAACAAGTTACCTATAACTTGCTCTGATGCCAATTGTAAGTATACGAGTGCGCCTAAGAGGGGGTGAATTAGGTTCTTAGAAATTTTTCCGGAATTTTATCGATGGATGAAAAATTCTTGATTATTGTTCTAAGTTTAAAATGCGGTAAAGCGGAAAAGTAAAGTGGACACGGCGATATATAGTGGTTCCCCTCACAATCCGAGAGTACTTCACTCCCCTTTCAACACGAAAGAGAATTTACTATAGTTTTGGACAATTACAAGACTCTTCCTAGTCTTTCTATACAAGTCACTAAAACTATATCCACCAAGATCAATCCTCTTGGAATTTTCCACTATGTCTTATTGAGAACAATCCTCTCAATAAAAGACTTCTTGTATCCACAATCCGGATAACAAGAACAAAATAATAATGCTGAATTTTATAAGAGAAATTTGAAGCTTTGATTTTTATCAATGTAGCAATTGATCTTCTCTTTCTTTAACAATGATTCACAATCATAAAATATTAGATAGCTCAAGAATTTTTCAATTATGTGATATGAAGAATGTAGAAAAATTCTTGTTGAAAGTTTAAGAGTTTTGTGAATTTTTTCTATGAAAAATATTTTTGAAAGATTTGAAAAAGTTTGGAATTTATATGCACATAACACCCTTATGAAACAATGTAATAACAGTAAAAATTTCATGAACAAATGCCAATGCATCATGAAAAGTTTCCATGAAAAGATACATGAAGAGGTGTTATGAAAAATACTGATGTTTCAAAATTGTACAAACTGCAATCGATTGCACTAAAATGCAAATCGATTGCACATGCATACGTTGCCAAATTTTTCAAAGTTTTGAAACATGCAATCGATTGCATGTAAGTGAAAATCGATTGCATCAAGCTAAAAATGCAAAAATACTTAAAATAAACAGATGCAAATCAATTGCATGAAAGTGCAAATCGATTGCACCAAGTTTAAATTTGAAAAATGCAAATTTAAATGATGCTAAGGTTAAAAGATGATTATGCCATGATATAGGTATTTGATTGAGCATCTAAGATTTTAATATTTGTGTATAATTGCTAATATACCTTCATGAAGCTTCTTCTTCAAAAAACTTTGAATCATGATGCATTAATCTTGAAAATCATTTTTTCCTTCTTTATCATATAGTAGCTAAGAGATGTGTCTTCATCAAAACAAGTGTTGACCATGGAGAAGCTTAACTTCACAATTGGTTGTAAATGGTACTCGAGTTTCACAATTTTTCTATTATCTCTGTAAGGTAGAAGATTATGCACTTTGTATTGCAGATCTATAAAAGAGGTATACTCATTAATCTTAAACTTGCGTTCGGGTGTTGCACTTAAGAAGAAGATATTCGTGACATACCAAATGGTGTTTATTTGTGACATTTTCTGTTTGTATGAAATAAAAAATAAAAACATAAATTTAGAAAATATGTAAACAAATGTGGACCTCAACATTGATGATCCATTCAATGTATTTGTGCATAAAAATCAGCATTTTGTCGATGAATGAAATTTCATGTGGAATGGTGAAGGACATCATTTGCTAATGTGAACGTCTTTAAAAATACTTTTTTGAGATTTTGGAGTCGGCGAGTCCTGAAAAACTTTATCAACGTGTTAAAAATACGAAGGAGACTACACCGTTGAATTTCCACTCGATGTAAGCTTAACCTTCTTCGGAACAGCTTTTGCTTTTACTGATTGAGATGGTGGTTTCAAGTCAGTGCTTTCCGGATAAGAAATCGTCCTCAATTGTTCTTTGATGTGGAGTTTTATATTGTCATCAGCTTTCAAAAATCTCTCTTTTATCACTTTCCATTTGGTCAAGATAGAGATATTTGATTTAGCGTCTTTAATGACACCATTATCATCAAACCTAAGCCTTTTCCAGTAACTGCAAACTTCATCCATTGTTAACGGGCTACCAAGTTTTACCTTTTTTGCTATAAGACAAGCACATGGGAGACCATAGATTTTCACAGTTGTGCAACCACACTTTGCGTTATCGGATGTTACATTATAAGCTCATTTAGCTTTGTGAAAAATATAATTCAAAGTTGCTCAAGATATGTTGTTGACCAACTAAGAATAAAGATCGTTGTCTTTAAATCTATGTTCCAAAAAATATGATGCTCTGACCAAATGATGTTTGTATCTCATTATGCTGGTTCTTGAACAAATTGGTTCACAAAGTCTCAATCTCTACACAAATCGTTTTTACTATTTCCCAACTAATTCTTTAAACTAATATGGAAAACACATTTCACTTGTAATATAAGGTGTGATTATATGTATGATGTTTTCCACCACAGACGTGTCGTGATTGTATCCAAGTAATGTTCTATCTACAACAACAATTACGTTAATCAACCGTTGTGGTATATACAACGCAACATATTTAACAACGGTTGTATTAGACAACATTTGTCGTACTGAGTTTATTATAAATTATGTGGAATGCTTATTTCACCAATGCTAATTAAACATATAATCTTCCAATCTGGACTAGAACATTATAAAATGACAAATTAAGTTATATTAGAAGAATAAGTACACGTCCAATATTGAACTCATGACCTTTGTAATTATAAATAACTATCTACACTTTTCCATTTAATAGTAACATTGTAACGAGAATATATATTTCATGAGGAATTCAGTATTTAATAAATTGCATATATTTTGACTATTAATGTTTAATTAATTTATTTCAACTATAAATTACTTAATGTTCCACGATGTTTCAGTGTTAAACTATAAAATTTAATTATAATTGAATTCTTCGGTATTAACATTAAGAAGAATTATGTTTTTTCTCTATCCTAGCCGTCATCACTTTTCTTTTTTTTCTTCCTCTCTCAAAGAGGGGTGATTTATGATCAATTTTGATCCAAAATCATTCCTCCAAATCGTTTTTGATTCTCTATTAGTTAAATAAGCGATTTTCACATATATTTAGTGTTTCTTTTGTATTTTTTGTCATTTTGGGGGTCGTTATTTGTTTTGATTTTTCGTATTTGTACGGTGTATTTTGATTTCTCGTCTTTGTGCGGGGTATTTTGATTTTCTGTCTTTGTGCGGTGTTCATTTGTTTCAGGTTGAAAGATTAGTTTCGATCTAGTGCAGATCCAATCAATAACTTTAGTGTCATTAATGCTACAAATCCGGAAGCATAAAAATATATTTCAAAAATGGAGGAAAAATTTTGAAACTAGATTTAACCCAAAAATGCCACATGTGCTCCCACCATTAGTCGGGTTAGTTTTTTCTTAAATAGAATTTTAGTTTCAAAGACTAACGCTAACACAAAAGCAAAAATATAAAGACTCGGATAAAAAGAAAATATAAGAATCAAAATAAAAAAAATATCACTAACTTCCTGGGATCAATAAATTATTTAAATCTCACATATATGAGGCCTTTCAGAGAATAAATTGATAGAACCAATTCCAAGATGTGTCTTTTCTCGATGGCTACTAATGAAAGTATACATGAAAAACCCCATATGGAGAACTTGCCATTAGAGAGAGTCTTTCGATCTATCAGTCTAAGACAAGATCCGGTTCAAAATGCATTGAAAAAAGATCACGGATACTTTTTAGGAAGGGTAGTTCTCTTTTTTACAATTATTGGATTGTCATCAAACTATTTAACACGAGACATTCCTGTTGAAATTACAAAGCAATTTGTCAAGGGATCAGTTATCATGTGACATTCCTAGTTCCATGGTTAAATAAATTTCCTCTACTATTTAACTTATCATACAACACTTTGTCTAGGAAAATTCCATCTGTTGGCCAGTTGCAATCATTTGACAAATCCGCCTACATTGGTAATCCACACCTTTGTGGTGAACCACTCATGCACATTACAGTCACATTGAAGAACATGAAAGTGACAGGAATCAGGAAGACAAAGAACAGGCATGAAACAAAATTCATTCTGTTTATCCATGATTGCAGGCTTTTTCCTGGATTTTGGTTTTAGGGTTCCATATTACACTTTGCATCTTGGTGATATGCTTATTTCTGTTTTCTAAGCAAAATGAATGATAGGATCTATGTCGTTGTAGTTGTTACGATTAATAAATTGCAGAGGAAACTTCCAACTGAAGACCCTGCAACCAAACTATGTGCTTACTCTTATGTTTATGTCCACAATTAATCACCCGATCTGTATTCAATTGCATGACTATAGTTACTGAGTAAACCTAAATATGTTAACATTTGTTTTCAAATATTGGTCAAAGTATAAGACAATTCATAACAAAAAAAGCTCTTGCTACTACTTGTATGTTGCAAGTAGGACTCAACAAAAAAGCTTTAGTTTATGGTCGTTGTTTCACTAGTAAAATTAAATTAACACTGGCATAGTAGCATAATCTATATAAGCTTCTTCTTCTGGAAGAATCTCTTCAAATGCCACAATTGCAAAACTGAAACTGCAATGCAGATACCTAATGACATTAAACTAAACCATGCCACTCTGCCATTTGTTCTTTCACTCACGATCCTCATTTCTGCTTCCCTGAGCAAAACATTGCAAAAAATATATACACACATAAGAAAAGTCTTCTTTCTTAGAAAAGTTGCAGAAGATTCTTTCTAGAAAAAGGTGTTGACATGATTAGAATGATTACCTTCCCTTCAGATAGAGCAAATTCTCATGGATGGCTTCTACTGCTCCTTCTAGCTTTCTCAGCTCAAGCTCAACTCCCTAAGTATCATTTAGATGTAGAAACGGAAATCAGAAGAAGAAAAAGTCTTCCAAAGCAAATAAAAGAGGTATATATTTCAATTAAGATTTGGATCCTCTACCTTACTTTCATAATACGGATACAGTGCCTAAACTCATTTCATATTATACAACTACACCTTGAGTATTGTCAGCCATTGATAGGTAAAACTCACAGAATTCTATCTACATGATTATTATGGTACAGTAGTTACAAAATTGTACAAATCATTTACCTCAATCTTCTCCTTCTTAGCAACAGAATCCCAATCCTTGGCTGCAATCCCGATTTTCCAGTCAATGTTCACACTAACGTCACCACTTTTTGGATTACCACCATCTACCCAGAAGCAAGCTAGGTAATTCCCAGTTTCTTGAGTAGTAAATGCGAAATTCCCATGTGTTGTGTTCTCTTTATGATGAAGATTGTTTCCATACGGTGATGTTACCTAAAGAAAACATTCCAAGTAACAGATAATTTTAAGAAATTGTCATCAGAAGATTGTAACTCATCCTCCCCACAAGTCATAATATATTTTTTAATAACAATACCAAAAAGTGCAAGCTTTTCACTATTTCCCAATCAAATTTCTATACAAAATCACATACTAGAGACATCTTCATTTCAAATTATCATGCAAATTCATGACTCAAGCAACAAAGATAACCAATGTTTCATTATTTAAGCACTACCATTTTTGCATGCATTATGGCAAAACCTGATACTACTCTTCTTGATTTTCACCAACGAACAAAATCAAATACAAATGTATGTGAACCACATGTTCTTTGATGTTTCCATTTCCAACCATCAAAACATCTCCAGAAACAAATTATGCAGCACCTCAACAGGCTCAACTCAACAATCGAGAATACAAAAACAGATCAATTCAATTTGTAGACATGATCAACACATAACCGATCAAACCAACGCGGCTCAGACTCCATAAATAAGCATGAAAACAAACAAAAATTCAATCCACCGATAAATGTATACAAAAACAAAACAAAATCGATAAAACATAGCTATGAAACACTAAAATTATAAATTCCTATAACACCACATTCAACAAAGAAATTAGGGCAACACATTACAAATCTATCATCCAAAATCAACATACAAAAATCTAGGTTTACCGATCATGAGATTCCAATAAATCAATGCTAAACCTAACAACGATAAGTAATTTTAAAGAGAAGTGCGGTAACCTTGACGGCGAGAGTGGGGGATTGGGTGTGATCATCAGGAACAACAACATAATCGGCCAAAACGACGACGTTGTTTTGGATTTCTTCGGAAACGCATTTAGTACCAGAAGAAGGTAGCGTGAGCCAGATAGCGAGTGTAGAAGGTAGAAGATTGATGGAGAAGAAGAAGAGAAAGAGAAGTAACAATCTTGTGTTCTCCATGATAACCCCTTTTTCTGTCTATGCACACGCTCGAACACAGACTTCAGAATTTGGATCTGTTTCTGTTGTCTCAAATTTTATTTTATTTCAGTTTTTTTTTTTAATTAAAGGAAGGTTTTAGTCATAGTACTAATTTTATTTTATTATTCTCTTGTATGTTTATTACTCCATTAAGAGAGGATACACCTCAGTAAAATTATTTTATATTCATATTGTTATGTATGGTCTGTATAAATTATTTTATAAATAATTAAAATCAAAGTTGAATAATAATTAAAATTTAACTTTCAAGATTAATTGATAAAAATACTTTTGTTTTAATTTTTAAAATAATGTTATTTCTATAAATTCTATTTTTAGAGTTTTTGTATAAGATATTTTTTTCTGTTTTTAGTAAAATATTTTTAAATAAAAGTAATTTTTTATAAAGAAATTATAAATTTTATTCCAAAAGCTTGTTTAGAACAACCCTATCTATCAGGATTCCGGTGATAACTTCAACTAAATTATAACTTTCCAATTAACTCCCTAATATTACTCTATACATAAGTTGGTTGTATGAACATGAATTCTAAAATTTCTATGTAACTTTAGGTAAGCATGCTTGCTCAAAAAGATGAAAATAGCATTGAAAGAGTCATTTACTACTTTAGTAAAGTCCTAAATGATACAAAAACTAGGTATATTATGGTCGAAAAGTTATGTTTATGTTTATACTTCTCTTATACAAAATTAAAGCATTAATAAACACATGTTATTTAAACTAATTCTACATAGTCAGATTGGTAAATAGGATTTAGCATTGACTGAATACTCCCTAACTTATATGTCTTTAAAGGTTATGAAGGGACAAGTGGTTGCAAAATTTATAGTCGATCACTCTATAGTCAAAAACTCCCAAAGCTATCTAGAGCTTGAACCTTGGAAATTATGTTTCGATGGTTCTAGACACAAATATGGAACGAATGTTGGAGTATTGATTATTTATCCTAACATAATCCCAATAAAATTCAAGTACAAGATTGAAGGCCTTTGTTCGAACAATGAGGCTAAATACAAGGCTTTGATTGCCGAACTTGAAATCTTGTAGGATTTAAGGGCAAATCGAGTCGAAATAATGGGTGACTCAAAGTTAGTAATAAAGCAAATAACAAAGAAGTACAAATTTGTCAAAGAAAACTTGATAATGTACTTTGTAATAGCAAATAGATCATTACGAAGATTTGAAATGGTAAGTATTCGACACATACCTCGACTTAAGAACCAAGAGACCAATGACTCGACTCAAATTGCTTCCGGGTATAAAATTTCGAAAGAGAATTTGGAAGATGCAATTGAAGTCCGAGGAAGGCTGATGTCAACCAAACTGTCTCCCACAAAGTTGGAAATGACGAAGTTGGGTTACGCAGACGAAGAAAATTTTGAAATACTAGTTATAGAAAGCTTTGCATATGAGGATCTGAGAAAACCAATAGTAAACTACTTAGAAAATCAAACAACATATGTTGAACGAAAAATCAGGTAATGTGCTTTGAGTTACACCCTTATGGGGAACGAATTATTTAAGAAGACACCTGAAGGAATTTTGCTCAAATGCCTTGGTGAGGCAGAAGCATACTTAGCTTGTTGAACGTCCATAGTGGAGCATGTGAGGCTCATCAAGTAAGCCATAAGAATAAGTGACTTCTATTTCGACAAGGGATGTATTGGCTTACTATGCTTAAAGATTGTGAGTCCGTCAAGAGGTACCAAGAATGTCAAGTTCATGCAGGTATACACATGTTCCTGCAGGTGAATTACACTTCATTGTGAAGCCTTGACCTTGTAGAGGTTAGGCATTAGATCTAGTTGGAGAAATTCGACTAGCATCTTCTAAAAGCCAAAGATATATCCTGGTGGGTATTAACTACTTTACTAAGTGGATGAAGCCATACCTTTGGTGAATGTTAATCAAGAGGTGGTGATTGAATTCATATAAAGGCGTATAATATATAGATTTGGGATCCCATAGACCATTACAATTGATCAAGGGTCAATTTTTACTAGTCGGAAGGTTCAGGATTTTGCCAAAGAAGTAGGATTCAAATTACTAACTCCTACGCCTTATTATGCTCTGGCAAATGGTCACGTCGAAGCGACAAATAAGGTGGTCAATAGATTGATTAAAAAGTATGTGGGAAAAAGCCAAGGAACCGACACAAGACATTAGACCAAATTTTTTAAGCATGTCGAACCTCCCATAAAGAGGTTACAAATACTACGCCTTTTCGTGTGACTTATGGACACGATGCAGTGTTACTAGTCGAAATCTATCTTCAACCAGCTAAGATTGAAAGACAAAATGAAATCTCATATGAATCTTATTGAAATATGATGATGAATGAATTAGTTGATTTGAATTAAGAAAGATTGCATGCCTTAGACACAAATAATAAAAAATATGTATAACTTTTCAATCCATGATGATATTATCAAAAAATGTTTTCAAGTGCTTGTTATGGTTTGTTAGTGCTATGCAATAGTATTTCATTTATAATATGTTGTAGTTACTAACTCCAATTACCACTTTTAAAAAGTTAAAAGGTGTTTTTGTAAATATATTTTTGAAATTCTTTTAGAGATATATCTCCAAAATAAATATATTTATAAAATAGGATCTGATTCAATAACAAATAAAATATGTATATTAGGATACATCCAAAGATAAACGGAAATTTTTTTTGGCATTTTTTGTGCCATTTATTAATTAATTCTTTTTGTCTTTTAAAAGAAATATTCTTGTTTTTTTCCTTTTTGAACCCGGACAAATAATTTTGCACCCTTAGTCTGAAAAACTCAACTTTATTTTATTTCACTTATTCTCAGATTTCATCATGTCTCAAATATCATTTTTTTTAAATAACTTAGTTTAATAATTTAAATTCCAAAATAACATATTTCTCAAAAGAATTACCAAACTAACGTACTTTTAGTACGTGTTCGCCCAATGAATTGGCGAATGAGTTTAAAATGAAAATTTTCTTTACAAGCATTCGCCAATTGCTTTGGCGAAAGTGTGTTGGTTAGTTTTTTTTTTTTTTTTGCATGCATTCGTCTATAGGTTTGGCGAAAGTGTGTGGGTCAGTTTTTTTTTAATTTTTTGTATGCATTCGCCAATAGCTTTGGCGAAAGTTTTAGATTTTTTATTTTATTTATATAAAGCTTTCGCCAATTGAAATGGCTAAAGTGTAAATTTGTTTTTTTATTTTCCTATAAATACATGTTCCGTAAATCAATTTTATCCCACATTTCTTTTCATACTCTCTCACTCATTCCTTTCAATTTCTCTCTCATTCATTCCTTTCAATCCCTCACTCTCTCTTTTTTCCTCGTCACAACATGGCTTTTTCTCGCCCATATACATCAGCATCATCACCATCATCATCAACATTAGAAGAACCGCTTCCAAAATTTGATATTTTGAAGAAAAATGCTTTGGTGTTTTTCTCACCAACAAAGCCTCCCTTGAAGATGCTGCTTTGGAACACGCAGACTTTGGAACACTTGCATAGAAAATTAAACCGCTGGTTATAAGGAGAAATCAGACATAACGAAAAGATCAGGAAAATTGAGAAGCATGTAGTGGAGTCAGGTGTGATGAAATGGAGAAAAATGGTCAATGATGCGAGTGTTCTTATGATGATGTTAGGTCCAGATGAAGTTATCTTGATGGTTGTAATAGTCTAGATACGTTGAATGTTTTAGTTGTTTTATTTATGTATGTTCGTGTTTTAAATTATGTATTTTCTTGTTTGTTCTTGTTTTATTTATGTATGTTCTTGTATGTGGTTGTAAGAATTTATTTATATGAATGAAACCAACGATGCTTCTTTTATAAAGAGATACAGTTACAATGGTTTAAATTATGTTGTTGTGCTTGGTCCAACATTGGGACATTTCTTACGATTGTGCCCGGGATGACGACATGAACTGCATAGTCTCACCATTTTGTTCACTGTATCCATTTCTGTCTGAATACGCGTGCTGTTAGGACGCCCCTTTTTCTTTCTTCACATGTTTTCATTGTGCCAGACTATTTCCCTGTTGTATGTAGGCCAATAGTCCTCATTTGCAACAACCAGAGAGCTTTTGTTGTAGACATTGTAAAGATTTTTCACTTGGTAAACAGAGGACAGTAAGTTTGATGGGTCCAGCCGAACCTTTGAACATGCCGCTATGACATGGGAACAAGGCATACGAAAGGCTTGAAATTTTCCGCAGTCGCACCAATTGTTATCAAGTTCTACCCCGATAGGATCCCCTCGGTCTCCCTTCGTGGTGATCCATTATCTCAGCAACATTGAAATGTCCTTTATTGCGGTTAAACACTGTGACCACATGTGTGTTAGATTTTGCAGCTTCCTCTTTAATGAACCTCATTGAACTATCACTGAAGACTTGACCAGATTGTAGGATAGAACTCCATTTTGAACGTCTGGTGTCAAAAAGTTCCCTGAGCCTAAAGAAGGTTGACCTCACCAAAGCGGTTATCGGTAGGTTACGAATGCCTTTGAAAACTGAGTTCATTGATTCCACGATATTTGTGGTCATGTGACCCCATCGTTGTCCTTTTTCGTATGCCCTGGTCCACTTATCCAATGGAATTTGGTTGATCCATTTGAATGCATCTTCATTAGTCAGTCTGATTTCTTCACGGTAGTGTTTGAATGACGATTCGGTTAATGAATACCCTGCATTCACGACCTTCTTCCGCAACGCCTTGTCTTTGATCTCTCTCATGAAATTTTGAGCCATGTGTCTAATGCAATAGACATGTGTCGAAGGAGGATCCTGCCATCCGTTATCAACATTCTTCCATGCACTCTCAATTGATGCATGCTTGTCCGAAATCAAACATAAGTTAGACTGGGGAGCAACGTGAAGTTGGAGATTTTTTAGAAAAAAACTTCATCCCTCAGCAGTCTCTCCCTCGACTAAAGCAAATGCAATTGGGAAGATGTTTCTATTTCCGTCCTGGGCCACTGCCATCAATAGAGTTCCTTTGTATTTACCGTAGAGACATGTTCCATAAATTTGGATTATAGGCTTGCAGAAGGCAAAGTCTTTTATACATGGGTCAAACGCCCAAAAAAGTCGGTGGAATATGCCATTTCCACTAACACAATGACTTTCTGGAGTATAGGCCGGCAAGGTCTCAAGAATGACAACAGTCCCTGGAGCATAGTGCTTAAGTGCCAACAAAAACTTTGGGAGTTATTTGTACGGGTCCTCTCAATTTCCAAATACGACGGCAACAACCTTTGTTCTATCTATCCAAATACGACGACAACAACCTGTGTTTATGAACTATGTGCTTAATTATCGTGTTGACCTTTACCTTCATAAAAGACTGGATTTTTGTAAATGACGCGGTCTACTGGACCACGATGTATTTTCTTTTCCAACCTCTGTTTCAGATTAGCAAAATTGGACTGTCGGGTAATTGAGAACCGAGTAACCTCGGTGTTACAAAAGTTGAACCCAGATAGGTTACAATCGAATATTTCACCATTTATATGGGCGTTGATCATATATTGTGGTGATTGAGCCATACCTCAAATACGTTCTAAATGTGATATGTTTGATATTGAATGTTTTTGATAAGTGATAACTGATATTTGAAACATTGAAACATTTATCAACCTATAAATAGAAGACTTTCAATTATTTGTTCGATTATTTTATCAATTGAGTGTTAAACTATTTTTTCTTACAAATATATTAAGAGAATCACGCAACCAGCAAATCATAATAAGAGAATCACGCTATACTATAAGCTACATGCTACATGCGATGACAACATATCCTAAAGTTTCTTAGGGTTTTATAACATATCCTATAAGAAGAGACTACATACATGTAATAAAAAATGCGTACATAAAATATCAAATAAACCAATTTGCCAATTCGTTTGGCTTAAGGTTTCAAAACTAACAAGCTTTCGCCAATCCATATGGCGAATCAGTGTAAGCATTCGCCAATCAATCTTGTGAATTAGTCAAACTGTAAAAAGCTGCAAATTCCCTGCGTCTGCATTTGCGTGATTCCTTTCCTTGTCTCTGTGAGATTCCCAACATTGATGTTTCTTGTCACCTGCATGCATGTCTCCCATGTGGTCAAGATTCTCAATCAATGCACGTGATTCCTTTGTTGTATGTGAAAGATGGTGATCCTTGTTATTGTACCATTCGCCAATCAGAATGGAGGATGGTGATCCTCACAAAAATGTTTAAACTAATCAGAATTTAGGGCTTCAAAATTACACCAATTCGCCAATTGAATTGGCGAATTCACATGTTGTTTAATACAAATTCACCATTTCCTTTGGCTTATACGTGCATGTATTTTGTAACTTATAAATCCATATCCATTTTAAGTTGTTAAACATTCATTCTAACCACTCTATCATTATAAACACTCTAGCAAACTTGTTAACTTCATCAAATCAAGATTCAATGGCTTATTAACTATGGGTGATCAACATAGAGGAACAATTGAAAATATTGCTACTTTTGTAAGTTTTATTCTTGCTATAATTATTTTTAATTTATATATTTTTAAGTTATATATATATATATATATATATATATATATATATATATATTTATTTATTTATTTATTTATAATTTGTAAAAAAAAATGTACTTGTGTTAATTTATATCATTTGTGTCTACAGAATGTAAAAAGATTTTGTTGTCAGATGCATGACTACATACCATATGATCCAATCATAGAACTGTATTTACGTTCATGCAGATTTGGTGATGTCATAAAGGTAAACAACAATTCGGTAGACACAAAATTTATTTTGGCATTACTAGAGAGATGAAGATCGGAGACACACACTTTTCACATGCCATTTGGTGAATGCACAGTAACACTCGAAGATGTTTACATGCTGTTGGGTTTACGTGTAACTGGTAAAGCTGTTTTCTATAAGGTAAACCATGAAGTCATAATAGTAGAGGAATTGTTGGGTGCCCCTCTCATTGACGAGGAGCAGCCAACAAATACTCATAGTAAGGGTTCAACGATTAATCTAGGAGTCCTTAGAGCCCATTATGCTAGTCTAATATTAAATAATGAATCAATTGGGTATGAAATGATTATTAAGACTAGGTGTTATATTATGATTTTATTTGGTCATTTTTTACTTCCTGACGGTACGGGTAACACAATTAATATGATGTATTTACCATTATTACGAAACATCAACAAGGTAAACACATATAGTTGGGGTTTAGTTGTTTTGGCCCATTTGTATAGTAGCCTTTGTAAAAATGCAGAAAATGATACTTGTACATTTTTTGGTTGTGCTTTTATGTTACAAGCATGGGGGTTTTCAAGACTACCGATGCTCGCCCCACACAATATGAATCCATGTTTGTTCCCCTACGCCAACCAGTAAGTCTGCTATTATAATTCATTTCAGCGGTATTAAATTGTAAATATTATATGATTATTGTAACAAATTGCTTTTAAATCTTTTTGGTTTAGGTGGTCCGATCTTGGGATGGATTACAGCAGGAATCCAAGACATTCTATAGTTGTCTATCGCAATTCGTTAGACCACGTGGGTGTCGACCAGGTATTGTCATCTAAAAAAATTCTTTTCTTTTTAATGCAGTTTATCTACTAAAAAAATTCTCTACTAAAAAAATTCTTCTCTTTTTAATGCAGTTTATTTGGTGGCCATATCTAGGTCTGGAACATGAACCTAACCCCAAGGATGTTGCAATATGGACAGCAAAAACACCAATCATTCGGTTGACTATAATTGAAATGCACCAGACTGATTAGGTGAAAATGCAGTTTGGAATGCAACAAGATATTTCGGGACCTCTGACATGTTTGGGAGAATGGCATTTGAACAGAGTAGATGCCATGTAGAATATGGATGATTGGAAAGGCTTTGCTAGGGAGTTGCGTCAACAATGGAGAGATCGCCGTCAACATGTCCTAACCGACCTAGTCTTGCAAAATGTTAGACCAATTAGAGAATATTTGGTTTGGTTTAGGTCAGTTACAACGCAAGAGTGGGTGTCTGATAATCTATACTTGCTTGACCCGCACTCGCAGGCTGCAAGATACGTCTAACCACCAACTCCACACCATGACCTACCCACCCAATTCCAGCCATCAACTTCAAACATCCATAGACCATTTTTCCAAACCCGTAACCCATTCATCCCACAAACCCAAACACAACAACAAGAGCCTAACCCACACCAATATACCCTTGATAACTCCTTCAACTCCACACCAGCCTACCATAGCCCCCCACCCTTGTATTGTTCTCAAAACGATGCAATATCCTCATTCGGTCAATTGTATCGTCCTCACCAAACCCAATCCAACCCAACCGATAAGACCCAACTTTGAAAACATGGGCACTCATCTAAGTTATGGCAGCGCCTTTGGCAGCAACCCTCCGGGTTATTTGGGACAAATGGTTGCAAACATAACAGGATCCTCGGCTCAAAAACAACCTCCTCCACCAAACATGCAATGTCAAGAGGCACCTCAACATCCCCGTAATAGAGTTTGAAGGCGAGGTCACCCACGTGGATGTGGAACTGGGGGTCAATTAGATCGGGCAGGAAATTAATCTTTTGTAATACTACTTATGAATTATCAATAATAATTTTCTATTATATTTTTCTTTGTTGAATTTTTTTAATTTCATTTATTTAATTATCAATACTAAGTAAAAAAATTATAATTCTTTTCTTATATACTCCAAAATATTAAAAAATAAATGAATATAAAAAAAAGTTACACTTAAGCCAAATCAATTGACGAAAGCATTATAAAATTTAAAAAATATTCACTCATAACACTTTAGCCATGTGATATGGCAAATGCCTTTAAAATTTTAAAAACATTTGTACACTTTCGCCAAAGCATGTGACGAATGCTCCTATTAAAAAAGACGAATACAAATGTTAGTCATATCAAATGGCGAAAGCATATGTAGTTTGTTCTCATTCGCCAATTCATTTGGCGAATATGAACCCAAACTACGTTAGTTTGGTAAATTTGTTGAAAACTATCTTATTTTGGAAATATTTTTATTAAAGTAGGTTATTTTTAAAAAAAAATCTCAAATATCTCTAACCCTAAACTCTCTCAAGAAATTGTGAAATTTATTTATTCAATCAATAAGTTTGAGTTCAATTGTATGTTATTTAAGGTTATTTAACTAAAAATATGATTTAATTATTCACAGTCATTAGAATTTACTATATTTTTCAATCAACTTTGAATTTTGTTCTATTAATAAAAATGATTTGTTTAATTTGTTTTTTCTTTAGATTTTGCTTGTAGTTTATTGATGAACTTAATTACTAATTAAAAATTATTAAAAATATTGATAAATTTATGGCCCCTTAAATACAGATTGTCACTTAAAATATTTATTAATGTAAATCATAAAATTATGGAAGAGATAAATTTGATTAGCATTAATTTATACTTGTGTGAAGTTAAATACTGATTTAAGAGTTGTTTAATGAAATTGATAATAAGTTATTCTATAATTTTATACTATAAAAATGCATAGAATACAATTATAAAGTATGTGTTGTAAATTGAATATCATAGAAACAAAGTATAATAGGTTTCTTTATGATCAAGAAACCCACAAGGATTAGGGTTTAGGGTTACCAAAGAAAACAACAAGGATTGTGTATAAACTGCTATCATTTTCTTTCTTTTAAACAAGATTACAAGTATACAAGAATAACAAATAACCTCTCTCACTTTTGAATTAGGATTTTATCTTCCTATTTTCCCTTATGCAAAATATGAGAGACTAGTATGCTATTTATAATAAAACTAACATACTAACCTAATGGGCTTTTTAACAATTACCCATTACAAGTTAACTTAAACAATTGGATCCATAACACAAGGCCCAATTAAACAGTAGCATGTGAGCGGACTTTAACGACACGTTAAACCTAGAGTTCGTTCCAATATCTCACAAATCTCCACTTTGGAACAAACTCTACAACATCAAGGAAACAAATAAACATACATACTAGAACTGACTTCGACTACAGTATGTATAACTTCTGCACTAGCATGTGAACCAGCTTCGACTTCATGGTAAACCTCTTTCGTATCAGAGTTCGATCTAATATTCCACAAATCTCCACCTTTGACCAAACTCTATACCAACAAGAAAACAAAACTAGCTTTCTTCATGCAACTTTATCAACTGCATACATTAGAAAAACTTGCAACTAGGGAACATCTTTTCAGCTGTCGTTAATGCAACATTCATGGCCGCCTCTCCCTTCAACGCTTCCAAACAACCTTGTTGAACTAGTAGGACTTTCATCTTCAAGCACCACAGACCGAAATCGTTCATTCCGGTGAATTTTTCAATCTCATACTTTGTTGAAGGTATCTTCTCCACGCTCACCGCACCAATTTGTTGTGAATTGGATACCTTAGAAACAAAGTATAATATGTTTCTTTATGATCAAGAAACCCACAAGGGTTAGGGTTTAGGGTTACCAAATAAAACAACAAGGATTGGTTATAAACTGATATTCTTTTATTTCTCTTTAAACAAAATTACAAGTATACAAGAATAACAAATAACCTCTCTCACTTTTAAATTAGGGTTTTATCTTCGTATTTTCCCTTATGCAAAATATGAGAGACTAGTATGCTATTTTTTATAATAAAACTAACATACTAACCTAATGGGTTTTTTAGCAATTACCCATTACAAGCAAATTTAGGGTACAAGCTAACTTAAACAATTGGATCCATAACACAAGGTCCAATTAAATATTAGTATGTGAGCGGACTTTGACGACATGCTAAACCTATAGTTCGTTCCAATATCTCACAATATGTGTGTTTTTTTTCAAAAAAAGAAGTATGTATAATTTTTGAGTACAATGCAATTTTTTAAATATATATTATTATAACTATTAATTAAAATTTAAAGTTTGCACCTCTTCAGGTGTTACATTATGCACAAGTCACTTGGAGCTGCATTATGTACATTATGAACTTAAATTACTTTACTAACTTTTTATGAGGTTAAAAGATTATAAACACATATAACTAATTTGTCCCACACCCCCTCATTCGTATGAACAAATTATTATGTCCTTTTAACCTTTTAGTAAAAATGATTTTTTTATTTTTGCCAAAAAAATTATATCAACATGAAAAAAATACAAAATTATACATTGGAATTTTCTAGAATATGTGTTGTATAAATATAATTATCAATTGATTTTAATGATGACAATTGATGACGATTGTCAAACACACAATAATTCTATAAGTCAACGATTTTAATGACAACTCTCAAAGGGGGATTTGATTGTAATTGTCCAGTAGTTTCTGATTATGAAATCTAATAAATAAGAAGATATCTCAAACCTCGTTAGTTAGATGATTAAAATTTAAATTGAAGTATTAATTAATTGTTGAATCAAGTAATGAAAATCAAAGACTTGAAGTTGTAAAAGTAAGAAAGTGTGAAAGTTTATATGCGGAAAGAGGGGGAGGTGAATTGTGGGAGTTTAAAAAATAATAGTTTAAAACAAAATTGTTTTCAATTTCAAAGTTCAAAAACACTTTTAAGAAAAGATTTGAATATTGCAGCAAAAAATCAAAGGTAAATAAAATACGTGGAAAATAAATTGATAAGAAAAAAGAGATGATCCTAAGATTTATAGAGGTTCAGTCTTAATGAAGTGACATATTCATGTCTCCAAGACTTTTATGAGCTTTTAGTATGTTAAGCTCACGAACCCCCTTGTACAAAGATAAATAAAGTTCCAGGTTCACTTCCAACTAACACAATGAACAATGAACTGAAGCAGATAATCTTTCTTCCAAGGTTTGAGCGGTTAATACCTAAGTTAAACTGATATTTTATACGAACTTTCAAACTAATGTGGAGTTTTGAATTGGATATCCTTCGAACCTAACCGAGGTTTTACACGAGTTAACCACAAATCGAATAGAGGTTTTATATTGGCTGATCACGAACCAAACTAAAATTTTACACTAGGCTGATATTAAACCAAGTAGAGCTTTTATATCAGTCTGAGCTCAAAAACCGAAAATGATATTTTCCACTGGCTATCTTCAAGAACCCAAAAAGAAAGTTTTTCCATAAGTGACTCAGCTCAAGAATCAAACAACGACTTAATACTAAATCCCCCCAAACAAAACTTCTAAGTGGTTTAGCTTTTAACCCAAACAAATACTTCCTCCTAAGAAGAGATATTAATTCAAGAGAAAAAAAAAATATCTCTTAGTGAATTTACAAATTTACCCTTTCCAGAACATGTTTCCTCACTTAAACACAAGGACTTTCTCAAAGCTCTATAGCTAAATTAAATTTAGAGAAAGTAGACAAATATTTTAGAGAGAGTGAAGAGGGTGAGATAACTCACATTTATGGATGTGAAAATCTGAAGGGAGATGGCTCATAAAATTCTTGGATTGGGCCAAAGGTTGGTACAAAAAAGGTTGGTACAAAAAAGTCTTCACATTTATGGGCCAAAGGTTGGTACAAAAAAGGAAATTATCCGTGAGCAAAAATAATGGCCCAATCCATTTGGTCTTTGTCCTAATCAATTGGATGATCTAAATAATCAATTATAATTTCCTATTGTTGAATGATTTGAAATATAGAAGTTATCCTTCATTAAGACATTATCACAATTTATTATGGGCACAATTTTCCCTTATCCAATCGATTAGGAATATGCTTCAACTAATTGGACAATTCAAAATACATGTCCTAATCATTCTAACAATTTTCAATTCATACGGCTAGGCTCCAAAACATTTTTTCATTATTTTATTTGAGAAATAAAGGCTTTAAAAATATTTTAGTGAATGTTTCATTTAGCCATAATACTTTATGAAAATCCCTTTGTGTTTTTACACAACACTTATCACTTAGACAGGATCAGACAAGTTTTCACACTTTCTCTCTTTCACACTATGAAGCTTCAAGACTTTGTCAAATACACCAATCATATAAGCATTTTCTTTAGTATTCTTGGATATGAGGCTTGAGACATCTTCAAGTTGGATGCCATCATCAGAGGATATCAAATGTGATCATTAAATCCCAACTCTTCAGCTTAATTTGGAGGAAGATCTTGAACAAACATCTTGTGCATCTTTTACCGCTTAGTATACTTTATTGACTTTGAGTCAAGTTGCATCTTCACTAGTTGTCGTAAAAAATGTGTAAGAACAAAAGTTGTCTCTGCATTTCATTTCAATGTTTTGATGATAACAAGGAAGTATTTGTGAAAGAACTATTTTATATTCTAATATTTGTTACTATGCAGATCATGAATATTGAACATATTAGATAAAACAAACATTATGAAGATGTACACAAATGATAACATGGGAAGTTACTACATGTAACATTAGTCGCACGCGTGCTGAAGAAGCAAGTGTGCTTATGTGGTTGCCTGATGTTGCTATTGCAATGCTCTTGTGGGTTCTGTTCTGAGAGTGGTTCTGATCAGGAAGTGAGAGAAGCTTCTGATATGTTAATCTTCTCAAGAACTAAGTTCTGAAGACTGAATGTCTGAAGACCAAGTGTAGAAAGACTCTGAATACTTAAGTGTCCTGAAGATTAAGGTTCTGAATAACCAAGTGCTAAAGACTTTGAAGACAATGTTCTATGTGAAGAAGGTTCTGAAGATTCTAAAGTCTTGAAGTTCTGAAGACCGTGGATTTCAAGCCAAGTACAGAAGACCGTGGGTTTCAATCTAAGTGCTGAAGTTCTAAAGAACAATGTTCTGTGTGAAAAATTTCCAAAGACTGAAGACTTAGGTTCTTAGAAGACCCATGTATCATCGTCTCTAACTCAGGCTTCATTCAATCATTTGTAATCAGAATCCTCTGAAGTTTAGAAGATAATGTTACCATTATAAAGTATAGTACAAAGTGAGAAAATGCTTTATTCCACTACCTCTCCACTAACTGTGTACTACGGGAAAAGGATAGATGTAACAATACTATTTTCATCCTTGAGTAACGACATTCCTCAGTATCCAGTTGTGCTATAATGGCTTTATTATGCTTGTCTATATAAGGAAACCATCACATGCTATGTGTTGTTGTTGGTTGTTGGTTGTTGGTTGTTGGTTGTTGTTGAAGGCCATAACCAAAACAGTTGTCAAAGATATGACTAAGCTGTTACTGGTACACAACCATTGGTTTATGTGTTGGTGTTAATTGATATAACCATAAAGGTTCAAACAAACTTACAGCCAAGTTGTCAAGATGGTCTTTGAACCATGTTGTTGATGTTGTCATACAATCACATAAGGTTGATGATTAACAAGATAAAAGTGGAACAAACCATTAAAATTTTGATTGAATATGCATCTCACAAGTTGTTTACTCTTTGATAACAATCTATTTATGCAGAGAGAACTCTGATTCATAATATGCTTAACTTTATATGCTATATAAGACATGCAAAGTCGCAAATGACAAGAAAATGATCATGGAAGCTCCAATTACAAATCCACAACATGAATTTTGTGTATATGAAGTGATCATTGGATTGAAGAAGAACAATGGTTGTTGTCCAGAATGATCCTAAGTGAATCAAGATGAATAATTCCTTATCGCGCTCAAATGGAGATCGACAAAGCTGATAAAGGTTTTAAAGAAGAAGACTTCAACAATTCAAGTGCTTAGGGTTGTGCTCCGTGAAGAAGCAACTTAATGAAGAAGTCCACACATTTGTGCTACAATACAATGTATCATCTTAGTATGTATTAGGTTCTTCTGATGTACTTAAACTTTGAGTTTACACATGCTTATGTAAGAAGAAAACAATTGTAAACATTACCCACTTCCTTTAAGGAACGAGTGAAAGTCATATTTTTAGGAGGCTCGGAACTTAGTAGTTAGCGCATTCTCAGAACTAGGTGTTCTGGTGAATTGCTTTAGGGTTAAGGTTCTGGTGTTGCTTAGAACTATGTGTTCTAGAGCCTGAAGTCACAACAGGTTGTTATGTAGTTATTCATGGTTGTAGGCCGCACAAGGAAGTCACAACGGTTGTTGTGAAGTTAGTCCTAGTTATAGGTCACACAAGGAAGTCACAATAGTTGTTGTGCAGTTAGTCACAATTTTAGGTCGCGCAAGGAAGTAACGACATGCTGTTGTGCAATTATTCATGGCAAGTTGCCACGCAAGGAAGTCACGACAGGTTGTTGTAGTTAGTTTCGGTGGCTGCATAAGGAAGTCACAACTTTTGTTGTGCAGTTAGTCATGGTAGTAGCCGCACGATTATAATCATATGTTGGCTATAGTGGAATAAGTCCTTGTTTAAGGTGAAATCACCTTGGAGGGTGGACTGGACTAGCTTGAGAAGTTATCAAGTGAACCAAGATATATCGTGTGTTCTTTACTCTTACTTTATGTTTTACTTTATGTTTATGCTTCCACAACGCAATCATAAATATCTTAACGCAATCCAACCATTTGAGAAAAGTAGTCAAGAGTGAAAATATCAATTCAATCCCCCATTTCTTGTGTTTTTCTCACACCTTCAAAATGAATTTTCATCATCAAAACAAAGATAGACATGCCTTTCTTATCTTTGATCACTTCTTGATTGAACCTACAAGCACATAGTTCCATATTCTCCTCCTTTTATAGGATAACAATGCATCTCTCAGGGATGTGGTAAAAGAAACAATAGGTAGATAATAATTGGAGGGTTTTAACTCCCCCTCAAATGAGTAGAGAGTATAACCTATCCCCTTGAGAGTATACTTCTACCTCTTTTTCCTAATCAAAAAGGAAGATAAAAGATGTAAGGTAGGAAAATAAATATGTAAGCACATAGTCACATGAGCATTTAAAAAGAGAAAACAATTGTTTTTCTTCAATTTAAAGCAAGTTTGGGTTCAAGATAGGAATTGCAAAAAGGAAAGATAGAAAGAAACAATAGCAAATAAGCAAACAACTAATTCATCTCTTCATCATCATCCTCAATGAACACCATTGGAAATATAAGAGTTGATTTTTCAAGTTTCTTGATGATCTTGCAATGTTGTGAATGCATCAGTTATTGGTCTTCACAAATGTCATTGAGGTTGCTTGAGAATGAATAAGGGAGGTCATTATTTTCTTGTTTTTGTCTTTCTCTTGCTAGTGTCTTTGGAGGTAGATATATAATTTCCTTTTTGTTGATGTCGTACCTCATATGACTCAAAGTACTTTCCATATTTTTGAATGCTTGATCTTCAATTGCTCTGCATCCATGTTGTAGGCGGAGTACTCAAGGATTTTCATGATTAGTTCACCGCATGGTAGAACTATTTTTTTCTTTTCAATATCTGTCATTTGATGGATCACAATATCAATCCAATTTTTCTCAACTCAGTTTTACAAAAACCAAACTGAAGATATGTTTGATACATGTATAGTACTCGAGTTTCTCTTTCTTAGGAAGAGAACATTATTCACCATATAGTGAGTCAACTAAATTTTCGGGTGTATAAAGCCGATGGTGAATGGATTAGGAATACTATAAGATTGGTCAATCAAAAAGTATTGGGCACTAAGATCAAAGTTGAATTCATTACCTTCTCTGTTGTTTCCATCATACTCTTGATTGGTAAAAAATTAGTTGCAAACACGTGTGGACTATTCAATGGTTAGTTAGATTGGTGCTTTTTAACTTCTAAGCAAATAAAACCATTGGAGTCGAAAAGGTTTGTATAGAACATTCTCACGAATTTTGGAATTCATAAGGTACTTCGAAGATGAAGTTCCTCAAGCCGACATCATAGAAGACTTCAAAAAGTTTTATTCTTTGAAAATCGCCTCATCCAAGTAGCGAGAAACATAGATTTCTCTCTTAGTGTTGTACTTTTTGAAAGTAGTTTTTTGCTCTTAAGAAGAGAAGACTTTGAAAAATGATGGATATGCTTGTAAGGAACGAGCTATTTTTCGTGCCATTTGGTGATGATGAGAAGATGAAAAGGCTTAAAGACTACTAATGCAATGCACAAGATAAAGGTAGGATGAGATGAGAAAAGGAGGAAATCATAACTCTATTTATACTTATTTTCCAATCGATTGGGTAGGATTTCCAATTGATTGGGAGCCATAGATTTTGGTAGTTGCATGTTGATACTAGCTGTTGCATTACTTCTTCAATCTCCCACCCATTGTTGTGGTGCGCCAAAGTTCTAAGTTTGAATTTTAAGATCATCCAATCAATTGGGGCATGAGCCAAAT
The DNA here is from genome assembly GCA_963966055.1 of Lathyrus aphaca. Lineage (NCBI taxonomy): Eukaryota > Viridiplantae > Streptophyta > Magnoliopsida > Fabales > Fabaceae > Lathyrus > Lathyrus aphaca. Next base: position 65,308,766 of record OZ014521.1, read on the forward strand.
CGATTGGTTATACCTTTTTTAGCATTTTGTGTTTTTTGGCCTTGTTTTTGCTTTGGCTTTCTCACTTTTTACACCCATTGCCAACTTATTTGCACCTATTTATATAAAAGTAATAACAAGCTCATTTGATTGGTTAAAAATATTTTAGATGGTGAAAAAAATTAAAAGTACTATTTTAAATGACTAATCGGAGTTTATTGATCATTTATTCTTTAGGATAGTTTACTGTCTTGATTAATAAGTAACCTTGATAAACAAATTCCCCTTTCGAAGTAATGCCAACATAATGTTGCATGTCATTCTCAACTATCGTATTGTTGTTTCCATCATACTCTTGATTGGTAAAAAATTAGTTGCAAACACGTGTGAACTCTTCAATGGTTAGTTAGATGGGTGCTTTTTAACTTCTAAGAAAATAAAACCATTGGAGTCGAAAAGGTTTGTATAGAACATTCTCACAAATTCGGGAAATATTTCATAAGGTACTTCGAAGATGAAGTTCCTCAAGCCGACATCATAGAAGACTTCAAAAAGTTTTATTCTTTGAAAATCGCCTCATCCAAGTAGCGAGAAACATAGATTTCTCTCTTAGTGTTGTACTTTTTGAAAGTAGTTTCTTGCTCTTAAGAAGAGAAGACTTTGAAAAATGATGGATATGCTTGTAAGGAACGAGCTATTTTTCGTGCCATTTGGTGATGATGAGAAGATGAAAAGGCTTAAAGACTACTAATGCAATGCACAAGATAAAGGTAGGATGAGATGAGAAAAGGAGGAAATCATAACTCTATTTATACTTATTTTCCAATCGATTGGGTAGGATTTCCAATTGATTGGGAGCCATAGATTTTGGTAGTTGCATGTTGATACTAGATGTTGCATTACTTCTTCAATCTCCCACCCATTGTTGTGGTGCGCCAAAGTTCTAAGTTTGAATTTTAAGATCATCCAATCAATTGGGGCATGAGCCAAATCGATTGGTTATACCTTTTTTAGCATTTTGTGTTTTTTGGCCTTGTTTTTGCTTTGGCTTTCTCACTTTTTACACCCATTGCCAACTTATTTGCACCTATTTATATAAAAGTAATAACAAGCTCATTTGATTGGTTAAAAATATTTTAGATGGTGAAAAAAATTAAAAGTACTATTTTAAATGACTAATCGGAGTTTATTGATCATTTATTCTTTAGGATAGTTTACTGTCTTGATTAATAAGTAACCTTGATAAACAAATTCCCCTTTCGAAGTAATGCCAACATAATGTTGCATGTCATTCTCGACTATCGTATTGTTGTTTCCATCATACTCTTGATTGGTAAAAAATTAGTTGCAAACACGTGTGAACTCTTCAATGGTTAGTTAGATGGGTGCTTTTTAACTTCTAAGAAAATAAAACCATTGGAGTCGAAAAGGTTTGTATAGAACATTCTCACAAATTCGGGAAATATTTCATAAGGTACTTCGAAGATGAAGTTCCTCAAGCCGACATCATTGAAGACTTCAAAAAGTTTTATTCTTTGAAAATCGCCTCATCCAAGTAGCGAGAAACATAGATTTCTCTCTTAGTGTTATACATTTTGAAAGTAGTTTCTTGCTCTTGAGAAGAGAAGACTTCGAAAAATGATGGAGTTGCTTGTAAGGAACGAGCTCTTTTTCGTGCCATTTGGTGATGACGAGAAGATGAAAAGGCTTAAAGACTACTAATGCAATGCACAAGATAAAGGTAGGATGAGATGAAAAAAGGAGTAAATCATAACTCTATTTATACTTATTTTCCAATCGATTGGGTAGGATTTCCAATTGATTGGGAGCCTTAGATTTTGGTAGTTGCATGTTGATACTAGTTGTTGCATTACTTCTTCAATCTCCCACCCATTGTTGTGGTGCGCCAAAGTTCTAAGTTTGAATTTTAAGATCATCCAATCAATTGGGGCATGAGCCAAATCGATTGGTTATACCTTTTTAGCATTTTATGTTTTTTGGCCTTGTTTTTGCTTTGGCTTTCTCACTTTTTACACCCATTGCCAACTTATTTGCACCCATTTATATAAAAGTAATAACAAGATCATTTGATTGGTTAAAAATATTTTAAATGGTGAGAAAAATTAAAAGTACTATTTTAAATGACTAATAGGAGTTTATTGATCATTTATTCTTTAAGATAGTTTACTGTCTTGATTAATAAGTAACCTTGATAAAAAAATCCCCTTTCGAAGTAATGTCAACATAATATTGCATGTCATTCTCGACTATCGTTGGATATGAAAGTTGGTTAAAGAACGAGATAAATATGTCCACCGCATACTTATCCTCTCAACCTCCTACGAGGATAGTAGATCGTCATAGATAAGATATGTTAAGACCATCCTCAAGGAAATACTTGCTTTTATCACAATCGTTGATATACATCATCAACAAGCATCATTAGATCATAAGTTTTAAATTAGAACTATTATATACTCAAAAGTATATTCTTTGTTTTACACAACTCATTTAATATGCACTAAGTCTTCATAAAAGCTGCAAAACATCCCTGCAAAAACATACTAGGGTTTCACCTTTGATGCCCAAATTTTCTTGGGCCTCGATGCACTAGTAGTCCTGAAAGGTTTACAGTTACAACTTTTAGACCTTTTTTTTTTCTTCCTCTAAATGGTAAAATATATTACAGTGAGAGCATTTATAAACATATCAATTCATTGTTGTCCTCACTACAAAAATAACTCTTTTTATGACAAAGCTTTCACAATGAACAATATAAAACCGATGGTATATGTATAGGGAGCGCCTTGATTTAAAAAAAAAACAATATGTTACCTCAGTTCTTTGTAAAGTCTATATAATAATATGCTCAGTGTTTAAGATTCGATTCCTAGCTCTTGCAGTTTTATGTTTTATATGGAACCAAATAGGCACCTTTAATTTCCATAGATATTATGTCGGATATGTTACCTCGGTTTTTAGGAAAATTGAGATATATAGTCTCTAAATTTTTATTCTTTTTGGAACAAAAAATGCTCCTTTATTTTTTAAAGTTTTACGTCGGATATTTTACATCGGTTTTTAGTAAAACCGCGATAAAAATTCTTTATATTTTTTATTCACTTAGTGTCTATCTCATTCACTTCTCGAGCCAACGAAAGAATACTTATTCTCCAAGGAGCCCTAGTGAAATAATACATATTCTCCTGCAAAAAAAAAGAACATTTATTCTCTAAGGAGCCCAAGCGAGCGAAAGAACACTATTATTCTTCGGTATGTTATTATTGTTGTTGTTGTTGTTCTTCTTCTTATTATTATTATTGTTGCTTTGTTCCATTATTGTTGTTCTTGTTATTCATCATTACTGTTGTTCTTGTGTATTATGGATATGCACTAATTTTATTTTTATTTTCATAAGATTTATATGATTATGGACCGTAGTTGGATAAAAGTTAATAGATTAAGCGTAGAGTATGATAATAGATAGAAACAATTTCTTGATTTCACTGGAAAAAAACCTTCCTGACAATAATGAGATTTTTTTACTGTCCTTGTAAAAACTGCTTTAATACAAAAAAAACATCCTACGGATATTATATTCAATCATTGTGGTTTTGATGGAAGTATTCAAAATTATGCGAAATGGGTATGGCATGGTGAAGCAAAAAAAAAGACATTTGTCTCATACAATTGAAGATGATGAAGTTATGAATGATACCCTAAGATATATCATTCGCGATATTGGAGTTTATCATTTCAATAATATATCATTGGTAGATACTTTGCAAAGAGGCATGAAAGATTTGTTGTATCTGGGATGTAAATTTTTTACAAGATTGTCGGTTGTGTTAAGACTATTTAATCTTAAGGAAATGGGTGGGTGGACGAATAAAAGTTTCACTGAATTGCTTAAATTGTTGAAAGAAATGTTTCCCGAATGTAACACGTTGTTGAACCGTACTTATGAGGCCAAAAAAATATTGTGTCCAATGGGTTTCGAAGATGATTTCGTCCAAAATAACCAGGCAACAACATTGATGTTTATTTAATTCCATTGATTGACTATTTGAGACTTTTGTAGGAGGAAAGTGTTAATGTTGATGATGAAAATACAAGTGATAACTTTAAGTTGTGAGCCATGTTGTTTTGCATAATCAATGACTTTCATGCATACGGTAATTTGTTTGGATACAACGTCAAGGGACATAAAGCATGTCCTATATGTGAAGTTGATACATGCCACTACCAATTATAAAATGGAAAAAGACAGGTTATCTTATGCATCAAATTTTTTAAAGAACTAGTAATCCATATCATAGATTGCAGAAGGCTTTTAATGGAGATCATGGGATTGATATCACTCCATAGTCCTTAACTGGGAAGGAAGTTTATAGAAAACAAAAACACATTAAGGTTGTATTTGGTAAGAAACAAAAAAAGCCGCAGAGAAAAATATTTGGAAAAAGAGGTTGGTATTCTTTAATCTTCCATACTGGTCTAGTCTTAATGTAAGACATTGTCTTGATGTGCTGAATGTGGAGAAAAATGTATGTTATAATTTGGTTGGAACACTTCTCAACATTAAGTGCAAGACAAAAGATACTAAGAAATCCCGCAAAGATATGGTTGTGATGGTTATACGACAAAAGTTAGTTCCAAAAGAAGTAGGAAATAAAATCTATTTGCCCCTAGCATGTCACACTCTTTCTAAAAAAGAGAAGAAAAAAATATACGATTATTTGCAGGGTATCAAAGTTCCCCAATGATACTCATCAAATATGAAGAAACTTGTGTCAGAGAACGGTCACAAATTAGTTGGCTTGAAATCTCATGATTGACATGTCTTGATGCAACAACTTCTATCAATGGCTATCTGTGGTATTTTACCAAGTAATTTAAGGGTGATTATAACTAGATTAAGCTTATTCTTCAATGTTATATGCAATAAAGCTATTGATCCTAGAAATTTAGATGACTTGGAACACGAAGTTGCAGTTATCTTGTGTCAATTAGAGATGTTTTTCCCTCCATCAGTCCTTACCATTATGGTTCACTTAATTGTTCATCTAGTAAGTGAGATCAGAATTTGTGGTCCAGTTTATTTACGGTGGATGTATCTGGTAGAGCGTACATGAAGATTTTTAAAGGATATACAAAGAATAATCACCTTCCAGAAGCTTCAATCGTAGAAAGATGCATCACAAAAGAAGTTATTTATCAGAAGTTTCCTTTATAGGAGTTCCTGAGTCTCATCATGATGGATTTTATGACGCTAGAGGTATTTAAGGTTTAAATGTTAATACATTTTCCCGAGATGTAGTTCTTCAAGCACATTTGCATATATTGAATAACCTTATTGAAGTTCAATCTTACTTGACTGCTCACAAAAGTATTTTAAAGGAAAATTCCCACAGATAAATGAAAAATGGTTGTTGATAGAGCATAACAAAATTTTATAAATTATTTTAATGAAAATATTTCTAAAGAGAGTAGTGCTTTAGATCTTTGCAAATGGTTGTCACGTATGCCTAAGTTTACTATAATTACTTGGAGTGCATGCAACATTTCTAAATATTCATTTTATGCAAAATCAAAGGATGATCGTAGTACCATGCAAAATAGTGGGGTTATGGTTGAGGATGAATCCATGTACTTTTCTAGTTCCAAAGATAACAATTATGTACTAGTATCTAGGGTGTACTTTGGGGTAATTGAGGAGATTTTGGAGATTGACAATGTTTTTTTTGAAGTACCTTATTTAAGTGTAAGTAGATTAATAGTAACATTGGTGTAGAAATTGATGAATTGGGATTCACGCGGGTTGATACTCATAAGGAAACTTATAAGAACGAACCTTTCATCATGGCATCCATTGTAAAACAAGTTTTTTATGTCACTGATCCTTATTACACTAGATGGTCAATGTTCTTCAAGGTAAACATCTTCCCAATAGTACTGATGAAAATCAAGATTTTAACTATGAGACGCCTTATTTAGAAACACATGTACGTCAACCATCTGAAGAAAATGATTCTACTACATGATACTTCTTCTTCTTCTTCTTCTTCTTCTTCTACATACTCTCTATATTAAGTTCCTTCATTAGATGTTGAATCCTCTGAAGATCGTTCAACCAAATATATTGTTCTTTCGAAGGAAACCACATGAGTTGTCTTGTAGGAGTTTGATGAAGTTGTTGAATATTCTTAAAGCTTTGAGCTTATGCTTTCATATTTAAGTAATTGAACTAATTCATTCAATTTCTCTACAATTTCTTCCTTCTTTGATTTTTCCTGAAATTCATAAACAATCTTGTCTCTTCATTTAAGGATTGGATCAGATTTATGATTCTAACTATTAACTCTTAGATATTTATTAGTGTTAAATGTTCTAAAATTATTTATAACATTTCTGAATTTAGATAAGTACTTATGAATAAAACATTCATCTTCGTCACCCTCTGTGTCCTTTCGCTTTTGTTCAAAACTTGGAGAAACTCCGTATATCCTCTCAAGTGTGTCCCATATTTTTGCAATTATAGACATAAAGAAATTTATTGTCACTTAAAGATATAACGAAGAAATTCTTTGTTTTGAAATCAATTTCAAACTTTCTCTTTCCTTTATAGTCCAAAGGAAATTAGGATTATTTGTTACTCCCCGTTTATATGGCAAGTAGGGATTAACAGATAATTAATTATCATTTCTTACAATTCAAAATCAAGACTTTGAATGAAAATTTAGATAAGTACTTATGAATAAAACATTCATCTTCGTCACCCTCTGTGTCCATTCGCTTTTGTTCAAAACTTGGAGAAACTCCGTATATCCTCTCAAGTGTGTCCCATATTTTTGCAATTATAGACATAAAGAAATTTATTGTCACTTAAAGATATAACGAAGAAATTCTTTGTTTTGAAATCAATTTCAAACTTTCTCTTTCCTTTATAGTCCAAAGGAAATTAGGATTATTTGTTACTCCCCGTTTATATGGCAAGTAGGGATTAACAGATAATTAATTATCATTTCTTACAATTCAAAATCAAGACTTTGAATGAAAATTTTAAATCTAGTTTCCCATAGTTCAAACATATCACCATTAAATGGTGGAGGTGTGTTTAGGAAAGATCTTTGGTTAGAAAAAATGTTGAATGGCATCTTTCTCCTGAGATGATTAGCCTTTGAACATGAGTTAGCATCTAATGTCACTTGTTGAACATGAGACTCCATACACAAGAGAGGGGGTAAAATGAGGGGATTTGAAAAATAACAGTTTAGAACAAAATTGTTTTCAATTTCAAAGTTCAAAAGTAATTTTAAGAAAACGTTTAAATGTCGTAGCAGAAAAACAAAGGTAAATAAAATATATGGAAGATAAAAAGATAGGAGAAGAAAGATGACATCGGGAATTATAGAAGTTCAGTTAAAATGAAATGATTTATTCCTCTCCCCAAGACTTGATCTTGAGAGTATCAAATAATGCTTATGGGTTTTTAGTGGGTTAAACTCGCAAACCCCCCTTATACAAGGATGAATGAAGTTTCAGGTTCACTTCCGAATAAACAATGAATAATGAACTAAAGCGGTTAGTCTTTCTTCCAAACGTGAAAAAATATTTAAACAATTGATCCCTAAGCTAAACCGAGATTTTATACAAACTTATCTAGAACCAATACAGAGTTTTGAATTGGTTATCCTTCAGACCAAACATGGGTTTTACACGGGCTGCCACAAATCAAATCGAGATTTTACACTAGGATGATCTTGAACCAAGTAAATCTTTTAAAATGGGCCGAGATCAAGAACCAAAGAGAAGATTTTTCAATAGTTATGTTTAAGAACCTAGAAAGAGAGTTTTTTCCTTAAGTGGCTCAACTCCCGAACTAAACCGCGACTTAATACTAAATTCCCCAAACAAAACTTTTAACGAGTTTAGATCTGAACCCAAATTAATAATTCCTTAGAAGATATATTCACTCAAGAGAAAAAAAAGAGGTCTTGCTGAATTTACACATTTACCCTTTCTAGAATAATTTTCCTTACTTAAACACATTTTTTTTTCTTATTATGGCTAAATTAATGTAAAAGAAAGAAGAAAAATATTTGTGTGTGTGTGTGTGTGTGTGTGAGAGAGAGAGAGAGAGAGAGAGAGAGAGAGAGAGAAATAGAGAGATAACTCATATTTATTGATATGAGAAGTGAAGGGAGAGGCATATATTTATTTGCCAAAGTTTTTTGCCAAAAAGGAAATTATCCATGGGAAAAATCAATGACCCAATCAATTGGATGATCTAAATAATCGATTGTAATTGCTCATTTTGTAAATATTTAATAGAGAGTAGTTATAATTTATTAAGACATTGTCACAATCAATTACTGATACAATTTTCCCTTTTCCAATTGATTGAGAATATGCTTTAATCGTTTGGACAATTCAAAACACATACCCTAATAAATGACCCAATCAATTGGATGATCTAAATAATCGATTGTAATTGATCATTTTGTAAATATTTAATAGAGAGTTGTTATAATTTATTAAGACATTGTCACAATCAATTACAGATACAATTTTCCCTTTTCCAATTGATTGAGAATATGATTTAATCGTTTGGACAATTCAAAACACATACCCTACTCATTTTGACAATTTGCAATTCATTCGGTTAGAATCTAAAATATTTTTGGTTTGTTTTATTTGAGAAATAAAGGTTTTAAAAAAGATTTTAGTGAGTGTGTAATTTATCCATAATTTTTTACAAAAATGTCCTTGTATTTTTACAAAACATTAATCATTTAGATACGACCAGTCGAGATTTTACACTTCCTCTCTTTCACACTCTAAAATTTCAAGACTTTGCTGAATACATCAATTATATAAGCATTTGATTGGGTCTTCTTGGAGATGAAGCTTGAGATATCTTCAACTTGGATTCCATTATTAGAGGATATCAAAGGTGATCATTAAACCTCAATTCTTCAGCTTTATTTGGAGGAAGAGTTTGAACAAACTATTTTGTGTATCTTTGACCGTTTAAAATACTTGTGTTATGAATCAGATAACTTAGAAACAAAGTATAATTGGTTCCTTGATCAGTCAAGAAACCCAAAAGCATTAGAGTTTAGGGTAACCAAGGATAACAACAAGGATTTGTTATAAACTGATATTCTTTCCTGTAGATGTTTAGAATTGGCAGAATTTTTGACCAACAAGAAATGTTGAATTCAGTTCAGGATGTCCTATCAGATGTTGGGACATTATCAAACAGAGTATAAGTAAATGAACTTAATTCAGGATGTCACACCAGATGTTGGGACATTGTATCAGTTAATGATATAAGTTCAGTTTACAGGATGTCACATCAGATGTTGTGACATTGTATCAGTTAATGATTTAAGTTCTGTTTTTCAGGATGTCCCAACAGATGTTGTGACATCTCAAACCTGCTACCAGAATTAATTAATGACTAACAGAACTGAGTAAATTAAGGAAAGTTATCTGGAATTAATTATGGATGGACAAAACAGAATAAGTCGCATCTGTAGGGAGTGTTGTTATGAGACTTCAGCATAATCAGAAGAACTGAATCACCTAGAATCTAGGAAGTAACAAACCTTAATTCAAGGTGGAAGCTGCATGCGTTTCAGGATTGGATAAACCTACAGAAAGCCCAAAATCCATACACCTATTTAAGCAATAGAAACTCTCAGAATAGAGTACGAATTTCAGAAGACCAAATAGGGTGTTTTGTGTTTTAATAGCAGGTTGTGTTTAATTGTACCACTTTATGAGCTTTTAAGCAAAAGTGTATTTGTGACTTGATTGAAACTGTGAAGTAAGATCAAGCTGTTTTGTTTGAAGTATGACTTCAATTTTATTAAACTTGTAAACAAGATCACTGTGTGATTGAGGGGGAGTGAGTTGGTACTCATATCTAAGTTGTGTCTTAGGTAGAAATTGCATTGGGTAGATATTAAGTGAAAGATTAAACTGGGTGGTTTAAGTCTAGAATTAATATTACTTATAGTGGATTTCCTCCTGGCTTGGTAGCCTCCAGATGTAAGTGTGGTTATACACTGAACTGGGTTAACAAATTACTGTGTTGTTTAATTTTCCTGCACTTTAAGTTTTGGTTAAGTTGTCAAGTGTTTAAACATCTCATTCGACATCTCATACCTGATCACAGAATTTCAATTGGCATCAGAGCAGGCACCCTGCCTGTTTATACTGGGTGAGATCTAGGGAATACAAATTCTGGAAACATGGACAGAGATGTAGGATCAGTAAATAGACCACCTATACTGGATGGATCTAATTATGACTACTGGAAGCCAAGAATGATTGCATTCTTAAGATCACTGGACAATAGGGCCTGGAAAGCAGTCAACAATGGATGGGAACACCCTGTCCAAGATACCAAAGATGGAGCAAAAGTGTTGAAACCTGAAGAAGAATGGAGTAAGGAGGAAGAAGATTCAGCACTTGGCAACTCCAAGGCCTTAAATGCTTTATTCAATGGCATTGATAGGAACATCTTTAGACTTGTGCATCACTGTGAGCTGGCCAAAGATGTTTGGGACACTCTCAAAACAACTCATGAAGGAACATCAAAGGTGAAGATGTCAAGACTTCAACTTCTCACCACCAAGTTTGAAAACTTGAGAATGAAGGAAGATGAGACAATTCATGAATTCTATATGAACATCTTAGAAATAGCCAATACTTCTGGAGCTTTGGGAGAAAAGATGACTGATGAAAAGCTTGTAAGAAAGATTCTCAGATCTTTACCAAAAAGATTTGACATGAAGGTCACAACAATAGAAGAAGCTCAAGACATATGCAAAATGAAAGTTGAAAAGCTCATTGGTTCCCTTCAAACATTTGAGATGGGAATGAATGACACAATTGTAAAGAAGAACAAAAGCATAGCCTTGGTGACAAATACTGATAAAGAAGAAGAAAATGATGAATCAGAAACTGATGAAAACTTATCAGATAACATTGTTATGCTTGGAAGACAATTCAAAAAGATTCTCAGAAGGATGGAAGACAAGTCCAGACCAAGTGGAAGATACACAAACTCTTCTGAGAACAAAGGACCTTATGATGCTAATAGAAGGTCAAATTATGATGAAAAGACCAGTCAAGAAAAAGGAATTAAATGCCATGGATGTGAAGGATATGGACACATCAGGAATGAATGTCCTACCTATTTAAAAAGGCAAAAGAAAGGTCTCTCTGTAACCTGGTCTGATGAAGACTCAGGAGGTGATTCAGAAGAAGAATCAGCTAAGCATATCACTGCTCTAGCTGGATTATGTGAATCTGAAAGTGAATCCAGTGATGGGGAGCTTACTTTTGAAGAACTTGAGCAATCATACAGAGAACTAGTCAAAAGAAGCACTGAAATATGCAGGGAGAGTATAAAGCTAAAGAAGCAGATTGAGGCACTAAAGGATGAAAAAGCAAGTGATCTAGAGATCATTGACACCTTGAAAAGTGAAGTAAGTCTTCTCAACTCTAAGTTGGAACATATGTCCAAATCTGTTAGAATGCTGAACAGTAGCTCAAGCACACTGGATGTTATTCTCAACAACAATAAGCATTCTGGGGATAAAAGTGGACTGGGATTTTAACAAAGCTCATAAGGTTGAAGCTAGCTCTAGCAAAACTACTTCAAAGTCCATACAGTCAAACAAGATGTTCCAACAGATGTCTCAACATCCTGAAAAGAACATAATGAAGAAGAAGTATCAAAGATGGAGATGTCATCATTGTGGAAGATTTGGACATATCAAACCTCATTGCTACAAGTTACATGGATATCCAAATCAGATGTATCAGCAACCTCCTAAGCAGAAGATAGAAGTTACCAAGAAAGTGCTGCATAAACATCAAAGAGATCAGCAACCCCCAAAGCAGAAGACAGAGGTCATCAAGAAGGTATGGAGACCAAAAGCTAGTCTTCATGCTGATCAAAGTTACATGCCCAAGAACAAGATCAACAAACAATCTTGGAGCTCTACTGATGAACAATGCACAGGGCAAAGGTATCAAAAGAAATCTCAACACAAATGGTCAAAGAAAGGTGTTGCATATATAGCTCATACTTCACTAAGAGTATCAGCTAAAGAAGACTGGTACTTTGATAGTGGATGTTCAAGACACATGACTGGGTTGAAGAATCTACTAGTAGACTTAAAGTCATATTCATCCAGATATGTAACCTTTGGAGATGGAGCTAAAGGAGAAATCAAGGGAGTTGGGACCTTGGACTGTCCAGATGTACCAAGACTAGATGATGTACTACTAGTAAAAGGTTTAACTGCTAACCTGATCAGCATAAGTCAATTATGTGATCAAGGGTACAGTGTAAACTTTACCAAAACTGAATGCATAGTGTCTAACAAAGAACAAAAGGTTGTCATGAGAGGAGCCAGATCTAAAGACAACTGTTACATGTGGGAACCTCAAGACTTCAGTCTCACTTCAACTTGCTCTTTAGCTAAAGAAGAAGAAGTGAAACTATGGCACCAAAGACTAGGTCATCTTCATTTCAGAGGCATAAAGAAAATCATATCTATGGAAGCTGTGAGAGGTATTCCTAAACTGAAGATTGATGATGGCAAAATATGTGGTGAATGTCAAATAGGCAAGCAAACCAAGATGTCCCATCCAAAGCTCCAACATCTGACAACTTCCAAAGTTTTGGAAATATTGCATATGGATCTTATGGGATCTATGCAGGTTGAGAGCCTTGGTGGTAAGAGGTATGCCTATGTGGTGGTTGATGACTTTTCAAGGTATACATGGATAAATTTCATCAAAGAAAAGTCTGATGTATTTGATGTATTCAAAGACTTATGCCAAAGAATACAAAGGGAAAAAGCCAGCTGTGTGATCAGAATAAGAAGTGATCATGGAAAAGAATTTGAGAACCAAAAATTCTTAGATTTCTGTTCCTCAGAAGGAATCAATCATGAATACTCTTCACCAATCACTCCTCAACAGAATGGGATTGTTGAGAGGAAGAATTGAACTATTCAAGAATCAGCAAGAGCTATGATCCATGCTAAAAAGTTACCTTTGTACTTCTGGGCTGAAGCTATGAACACAGCTTGTTACATCCATAACAGAGTTACTCTAAGGAAAGGAACTTTGTCCACAATCTATGAAGTCTGGAAGGGCAGAAAACCCACAGTTAAGTACTTCCATGTGTTTGGAAGTATCTGTTATATTCTGGCAGATAGGGAGCAAAGAAGAAAAATGGATCCTAAAAGTGATGAAGGGATTTTTCTTGGATACTCTATAAACAGCAGAGCATATAGAGTATTTAATTCTAGAACCAAGGTTATCATGGAGTCCATAAATGTGATAATTGATGATGCTCCTACAGATGTTCCAGAAGATGTTGGAACATCTGCTGACATCAAAACTGAAGCTGAAGAAAAGAGTGATCATTCTGAATTCACTCAAACTGATGCACGGACAGAACAATCCAGCAAACCTCCCTCCATCAGAATCCAGAAGGATCATCCCAAAGATTTGATAATTGGTGATCCCAACAGAGGTGTAAGCACTAGATCAAGAGAAGTGATTTCAGGTTCCTGTTTTGTTTCAAAAATAGAACCTAAAAACATCAAGGAAGCTCTTACCGATGAATACTGGATTTGTGCTATGCAAGAGGAATTAGGTCAATTCACAAGGAATGAAGTGTGGAACTTTGTTCCTAGATCTGATGACATAAATGTGATTGGAACTAAATGGGTGTATAAGAATAAGTCAAATGAGCAAGGAGTTGTTACAAAGAACAAAGCTAGACTTGTAACTCAAGGATACACACAAATTGAAGGAGTAGATTTTGATGAAACCTTTGCACCAGTAGCAAGGCTTGAATCAATCAGACTAATTTTGGGAATTGCTTGTATCTTAAAGTTCAAGCTATTTCAAATGGATGTGAAGAGTGCCTTTTTAAATGGATATCTTAATGAAGAGGTATATGTAGAACAGCCTAAAGGATTTGTTGATCCAAGCTGTCCAAATCATGTATACAAACTAAAGAAGGCTCTTTATGGTCTGAAGCAAGCTCCAAGAGCATGGTATGAAAGGATGACTACTTTTCTTATCAAGCAAGGGTACAAGAAAGGTGGAATTGACAAAACCTTGTTTGTTAAAGATGAAGAAGGAAATGTCATGATTGCTCAAATATATGTAGATGACATTGTATTTGGTGGGATGTCAGACAGGATGGTTAAACATTTTGTCAATCAGATGGAATCTGAATTTGAAATGAGCCTAGTAGGAGAATTAACCTACTTTCTTGGACTGCAAATAAAGCAAATGGAGGACTTCATGTTCATTTCCCAAAGCAAGTATGCTAAGAACATAGTCAAGAAATTTGGGATGGACAGTGCTACTCATAAGAGAACTCCTGCCCCCACACATTTAAAGCTGACTAAAGATGACAAGGGTGAGAATGTAGATCAAAGCCTATACAGAAGTATGATTGGAAGCTTGTTATATCTGACTGCTAGCAGACCAGACATAGCATTTGCAGTAGGTGTATGTGCAAGATATCAAGCTGATCCAAAAGTTAGTCATCTTAACCAAGTCAAGAGAATTCTGAAATATGTTAATGGTACTTGTGACTATGGCATAATGTACTTTCATGGGTGCAAACCAATTCTCACTGGCTTCTGTGATGCTGATTGGGCTGGAAGTGCTAATGACAGAAAAAGCACTTCAGGAGGATGCTTCTTTCTAGGAAACAATTTGATTTCTTGGTTCAGTAAGAAACAAAATTGTGTATCCTTATCTACTGCTGAAGCTGAATATATAGCAGCTGGAAGCAATTGTTCACAATTGGTTTGGATGAAGCAAATGCTCACTGAGTACAATGTCCCACAAGATGTCATGACATTATACTGTGACAACTTAAGTGCTATTAACATATCAAAGAATCCTATCCAACATAGCAGGACCAAACATATTGATATCAGGCACCATTTCATCAGAGATCTTGTAGAAGAAAAAGTGATCTCATTGGAACATGTAGCTACAAATCTGCAATTGGCTGATATATTTACTAAAGCCTTGGATGCTACCCAATTTGAAAACCTAAGGGGTAAGTTGGGAATCTGCTTATGTTAAATTTAGCAGTTATGGAGATGTGCTAACATGTCATATGACATCGTGTGGCATGATCACCAGATGGCAACACCAGTCTGGTCAAGCACCTTGTGTATTCCACTCCTAGAAATTCTCCAAGTAACAGCTTTTATAAGAATATCAGCTCACGTTCAGCTATTCATCTTCTCATCTTTCTCTCACAACAACTTGACTGCTATAGCTAACTCTCAGAGATCATCAAACTCAACCAATCTCAATCTTTTTCTTCACCACATTCTCAAAATGGCTCATCACCAAAACCCTAACATCTCTGAAGAAATCCTCAACAAGGAAGATGTGGTGCATGCAACCCCCATTTTTGTGGTACCCATGGATTCAACTCCAATGGACGAAATCAGAGGAAGTGTTCCTCTTGCTCAAAAGCCAAGAACCCCTACTGTGAAAAGGACAAAGGACCCTGTTTTCAGCAAGGCCAAAGGCATACCTTCATCATCAAACACCACTCCAAAAGCTTCTGAATACGTGGATGATTCCATAAAGGAGCTGGTAAATAGGATCCTATCTGAGCAAAGAGTGGTAAGCGGCATATCTATCCCTCTGAACACCATGCCAGCTCCACAAGAAGATCAACAAACTCAGGCTGAAAAGGACACTCCTGCTCAACAGGATGTCCCAATAAATGTTGAACCATCTGAAGACCAGCAAAAGGTCTCATCTGATACTGCTGATGATACATCTGAGGACCAGAAAAAGGCCTCCACTGATAGTGATGAAGAAGCATCTGAGGACCAGCACAAGGCCTCCACTGAAGAGCAAATCTCTGTTGATCCACCAGCTGAAGAGGAGACTGCTCAACCTCCTCCTGTTGTGAACCTAGAGCATGATTTTGATACAGAAATCATTGCTTCTATAAACCCTAGCATAGCCAAAAGGCTTAGGTCTAGGAAAGAAAAGATGAATGCAGGACATGCAACTCCTGAGAAGAAGCAAGCTACACCAAAGAAGGACAAAGCTAAAGTTGTCTTTGGTCCTACAAAACAATGGAGCAAGGTGCAAACACAAAAGAGGAAAGCTGTCACTCCTCCAGATTCAGATGTTGAAGAAGATGTCCCAACATCTCCACCAAAGAAGAAACCAGCACCCTCAAGGTCATCAACTGCTGTTCCAGAAGCTCCTTTGGACAACATCTCCTTTCATCATGTTTCAAGTGTGAATAGATGGAAGTTTCTTTATCAAAGAAGGGTAGCACTTGAAAGAGAGCTGAGCAGTAATGCACTTGAGTGCACAGAGTTAATTGATCTCATTTCTTCTGCTGGCCTTTTCAAAACTGTCTCCAACTTCTCTCCTTGCTATGAGCTGCTTGTCAAGGAATTCATAGTCAACCTCCAAGAAGATTGTGCTAATGGTAAGTCTGCTGACTTTAGAAAAGTATATGTAAGAGGAAGGTGTGTAGAATTCTCTCCTAGGATTATCAACCACTACCTTGGAAGAGAATCTGATGGTCCAACTGAGTTAGGGAAGACTGATAACCAGGTTTGCAAGGTTATCACTGCTAATCAGGTCAAGGCTTGGCCAGTTAAAGGGAAGCTCTCAGTTAGCATGCTGACAAGGAAGTATGCCATGCTGAATAGAATTGGCACAGCAAACTGGGTCCCTACCAACCATACATCCTCAATATCAACTGGATTGGGCAAGTTCATATATGTTGTGGGCACCCAAACAAAGCTGGATTATGGAGCTTTTATCTTTGATCAGACATTGAAGCATGCTGGATCATCTGCAACAAAGCTGCCAATTGCCTTCCCTTCCTTGCTGTGTGGAATAATGCTGAGTCAGTATCCTGGTATCCTCACTGAGAAGGACTCCATTTGAAAAAGAGAAAGCCCTCTGGCCTTCCACTACAAGTTGTTCTTGAGTCATCATGCAGCTGATGTTGAAGCTCCCTCTGGGACATCTGCTGGTCCTTCAAAGGCAAAGTCTCCAATCTCCAAAGCTGCATTGATTGCTGAGCTGAAGATCACTTGCAAAGAACTAGATGCAAGGAAGCAGAAGCTTGAGGACATTATCCAAAGGCTGGAGATTGAAGAAAGTGCTCAGAAAGCTGCTACTTCTGATGAGGAGACTGAGGAAGAGGAAGAAACTGACTATGAGGAATCTGAGTGAAAATTGTATGTGAGGAATATGTAATGACAACTTCTACATTGTAATTTTGAATTAGTAACTTTGGCCTCAAATTAATGTCTAACAAGGGGGAGAACAAGAACAACAACAACAATGTATGATGCTGTTTAGTTATTAATGAAAAACCTCTGTTTGCTTCTGAACTAAATCTGTGATGTTAATGAAAATTTCTGTTGCAACAAGACTGAATACATGTATGTTTGAGGGGGAGTAAACTCACACATGACTCAACAGAAAAGAACTGTTGCACTCTGATAACCAGAAAAATATGTTAGCCAAAAACTAGCCAAAGGGGGAGTTTGTAGATGTTTAGAATTGGCAGAATTTTTGACCAACAAGAAATGTTGAATTCAGTTCAGGATGTCCTATCAGATGTTGGGACATTATCAAACAGAGTATAAGTAAATGAACTTAATTCAGGATGTCACACCAGATGTTGGGACATTGTATCAGTTAATGATATAAGTTCAGTTTACAGGATGTCACATCAGATGTTGTGACATTGTATCAGTTAATGATTTAAGTTCAGTTTTTCAGGATGTCCCAACAGATGTTGTGACATCTCAAACCTGCTACCAGAATTAATTAATGACTAACAGAACTGAGTAAATTAAGGAAAGTTATCTGGAATTAATTATGGATGGACAAAACAGAATAAGGCGCATCTATAGGGAGTGTTGTTATGAGACTTCAGCATAATCAGAAGAACTGAATCACCTAGAATCTAGGAAGTAACAAACCCTAATTCAAGGTGGAAACTGCATGCGTTTCAGGATTGGATAAACCTACAGAAAGCCCAAAATCCATACACCTATTTAAGCAATAGAAACTCTCAGAATAGAGTACGAATTTCAGAAGACCAAATAGGGTGTTTTGTGTTTTAATAGTAGGTTGTGTTTAATTGTACCACTTTATGAGCTTTTAAGCAAAAGTGTATTTGTGACTTGATTGAAACTGTGAAGTAAGATCAAGCTGTTTTGTTTGAAGTATGACTTCAATTTTATTAAACTTGTAAACAAGATCACTGTGTGATTGAGGGGGAGTGAGTTGGTACTCATATCTAAGTTGTGTCTTAGGTAGAAATTGCATTGGGTAGATATTAAGTGAAAGATTAAACTGGGTGGTTTAAGTCTAGAATTAATATTACTTATAGTGGATTTCCTCCTGGCTTGGTAGCCTCCAGATGTAAGTGTGGTTATACACTGAACTGGGTTAACAAATTACTGTGTTGTTTAATTTTCCTGCACTTTAAGTTTTGGTTAAGTTGTCAAGTGTTTAAACATCTCATTCGACATCTCATACCTGATCACATAATTTCATTTCCTTTCTATTTAAACAAGATTATAAGTATACAAGAATAACAAATAACCTCTCTCACTTTTGAATTAGAGTTTATCTTCCTATTTTCCCTTATATAAAAGATGAGAGACTAGTATGTTATTTATAAGAAAACTAACATACTAACCTAATGGGCTTTTTAACAATTACTCATTTCAACCTAACTTAGGGTACAAGCTAACTTAAACAATTATATCGATAACACAAGGCCCAATTAAACAACAACATGTGAACGGACTTCGATGACATGTTATTCGTACTAGGGTTTGTTTCAATATTCCACAAATCTCTACCTTGGAACACACCCTATAACAACAAGAAACATTTTCAACATCTTCAACATTGTTGCTTGCTATTAGAATATTATCTGCATAAAGTAACAAAATAACAAATGAATTACCAGGTCGAAATCTGAAGTAAACACAATGGTCGAACTGACTTCTGATGAAACTTATGTATGCCATAAACTTATCGAATCTCTTATTCCATTGTCGAGGTGATTGTTTTACCCATATAAAGATCTCTTCAGTTTGCACACATACTCTTCTTTCCCCTCTTCGACATAGCCTTCAGGTTACCTTATCAGGATTGTTTCATCAAGATCACCATACAAGAATGCAGTCTTCATATCCATCTATTCCAGTTCAAGGTCAAAATGTGCCACCATGGCAAGCAACATTCGAATGGACCTGTGCTTCACAATAAGAGAAAACATATCATTGAAGTCGACACCTTATTTTTGAGTGAAACCCCTTGCAACCAACCTTGCCTTGTATCTCTTTGATGCCACTCCTTCGATTCATTCCTTAACTTTGAAAATCCATTAAGTACTGACTAACATGGCTCCAACGTGTTTATCGATCAGTTCCCATGTCTTGTTATCATGAAGAGATTTCATTTCATCATCCATGGCCTTCAGCCATCCAGTCTTATTTCGACTCCTCATAACTTCCCTATAGTCTATAGGTTCTTCGTCCAAAACCTCACTTGCAGAGATTAAGGCAGAAGTTATAAGATCTGCATACCAATGTCTCTAAGGTGGCTTGATGACTCTTCTCGACCTGTATCTTGCCAGCAGGTAGTCATTATCAGTCTCCTCATCTTCGACACCAGTTTTTGCTTCTTCTTTGAGATCATTTGGGTCATGCGATTCAGAAACACTATGTTCCACCTCAACAAAAATTTCTCCCTGTTCCAGCTCTTCGACAACATCATCAGTTTTCTTGAAAGCCATCTCAGCTTCATTGAAAACTACATCTCGATTGGTGATACACCTCTTATGACCTGGCTCTAGGCACCATATCCTATAAGCTTTGACTCCTTCAGGGTATCCCATGAACATGCATTTCAGAGCTTTAGGTTCAACCTTGTCTTGCCTAATGTGTGCATAGGCTACGCAACCAAATACTCTCCGTTTTTCGAGATCTGGTGGATGTCCCGACCAAACTTCTTCAGGTGTCTTCATATCTAACACAGTCGAAAGACATATGTTTATCAAATATGTTGTTTTCGAAACATCCTCAACCCAAAACACCTTCTTCAATCCAGCATTTACCAACATGCATCTAACCCTTTTGAGGATTGTTTGATTGAATCTCTCAGCTATACCATTTTGCTGAGGAGTACCTGCTACAGTCTTATGCCTTGCAATCCCAGACTCGACACAGTAACTGTCAAAAGATTCGTTGCAGAATTCAAGGACATTATCAGTTCTCAACCTCTTGACTTTTCTGCCAGTTTGAGTTTCGACTAGAACCTTCCAACTCTTGTAGTTCTCAAAAGTTTCATCCTTTGTCTTTTGAATGAATACCCATAACTTTCTAGAATAATCATAAACTATAGATATAAAATACCTTGCACCTGAATGTGAAGGATTTCTTGCAGGCCCTCAAAGATCAGCATGAATGTAATCAAGGGATCCATGTGTACTTTGTTTACCTTTGTTAAACTTCACCCTACAAGATTTACCAAATACACAAGGTTCACAAAACTCCAACTTCTCGACTTTGTCACCACCTCGCAGGTTCTGTTTCCCCAGTTCTACCAGGCATCTCCCGCTGACATGGCCCAATATCATGTACCATAATTTTGTCTTCGATAACAGTTTCATGGATGCAACATTTGTTGAACCACTTTCAACTTCAGCCTAAAGGGTATATAAGCCTTGTTTCTTCACGCTTCTCAAGACTCTTAGAATACTTTTTTCTCCTTGAAAAACATATCCCTTCTTGTCGAATTCACCAAGAGAAATCAAATTTCTCTTCAAGTTAGGTACATACCTAACTTCAGTCAATAACCTTATTGACTCATCATGGAGCTTGAATCTCACAAATCCAATACCTGCAATTTTGCAAGCTTTCTTGCTTCCCAGCAACACTGATCCACCATCTTGATCACATAATTCCTCGAACAAATCTTTGTTTGGAGTCATGTGCCAAGTGCAACCTGAATTTATAATCCACTATTTTCTTGAGTCACCGCTTGAAACCACAAGAACATCAGATGAGTTGAAATCATCTTGAACAATGTTTGCGTTGCCATTATCCTTACCTCCATGATCTTTCAGGTGTTCATGGCACTCCTTTCGAATGTGACCCTCCTTCTTACAATGATAGCATCGAACACCAAATGTTTCACCACCATAAGATTTTTGTTGACTTTTACCCTTCTTCTTGTCGAACGTACCATCCTTTTGCAAGAATTTTGTCTTAACGACCAAACCTTCACTAACCGTAGAAGGTTTATGCTCCTTTAGTTCGTTCAAGTCCTTAGAGTACAAGGCAGATTGAACATCTTCAAAGGTCAGAGACTTTCTTCCATACAAGAGGGTTTCTTTGAAGTGAACATGTTTTCTGGGCAAAATGCATAACAACAATAGCACTTGATCTTCATCATTGATCTTCACATCAATATTTTCAAGATCAAGAATCAACTTGTTGAACATATCCAACTATTCATCCAACACTTTGTCGTTACTCATATTGAATGAATACAATGCTTGCT
The DNA here is from genome assembly GCA_963966055.1 of Lathyrus aphaca. NCBI lineage: Eukaryota > Viridiplantae > Streptophyta > Magnoliopsida > Fabales > Fabaceae > Lathyrus > Lathyrus aphaca. Next base: position 65,330,396 of record OZ014521.1, read on the forward strand.
TCAGATAGAGTCGATTCATCAACGATTTGGTTATGTACAAACCTTCAGTTTCTACCATAACCCTGATGTCGTGTCTCCTTTGATACCTGTCGAAGAACCTTATTACAAGGCTCAACAATACTGTGATGTGTGCTTTCTCAATCATGGTCGTCTTTTCAGCTGCCGTTAGCGCAACATTCATGGTCGTCTCTCCATTCAACGCTTCCAAGCAACCCTGTTGAACAAGTAGGGCTTTCATCTTCAAGCGCCACAGACCGAAATCGTTCACTCCGATGAACTTTTTCAATCTCATACTTTGTTGAAGACATCTTCTCCACGCTCACCGCACCAATTTGTTGTGAATCTGATACCTTAGAAACAAAATATAATTGATTCTTTGATCAGTCAAGAAACCTACAAGGTTAGGGTTTAAGGTAATCAAGGATAACAACAAGGATTGATTATAAACTGCTATTATTTCCTTTCTCTTTAAACAAGATTACAAGTATACAAGAATAACAAATAACCTCTCTTACTTTTAAATTATAGTTTTATCTTCATATTTTCCCTTATATAAAAGATAAGATACTAGTATGCTATTTATAAGAAAACTAACACACTAATCTTATGGACTCTTTAACAATTACCCAATGAAGAACGGACACGATACGAGTATCAGATACGATACGTATTCGATACGGCGATACGTTACAAATTGAAAAAGACTAGATACTCTACATTTAAGATACGTAAATAAAAATAAAAATTAAAAACTTAATTAAAGCATAGTCTTCATAACAAAATTTTAATACATTACTATAGGTATTTTAAAGTCTTGATTAATAGTAATCAATTTTAATATTAAAATTGATAAGACATTTTAAAGGAATATGTACCGCAAGAATATAAAAAGTATAAATTTAATGATGATTGTTAAAAATAATTATTAGTAAAGAAATTTGAATTAATGAGAATTGAAAATATTTATGGGAATTGAAATCGACATAGAAAAATGAGAATTGGTTGGAAATAATTAAATAGGGTAAGTAATGATTGTTAGAAAATAGAGTTGTTCAAAAAAATCTGATAAAATTGAAAAGCCGCGTATCGGAAAGTATCGGAGACGTATCGTGAAGTATCGGAGGCGTATCGTCGTCGTATCGGATTTTTTTTTAATTTTTTTTTTATAAATAATTTTGGATACTCCATCGATACGTATCGGAGCGTATCGGCGTATCGGTACGTACGGATACGATTCGGTAGAGATTTTAAAGTATTCGTGCTTCATAGCAATTACCTATTACAAACTAAGTTAAATGTACTAGAGTTTTTTCCAATATTCCACAGCTTGTTTGTCTTTGGGACAAGTTGTATATCCGTTGTTATCAAAGTTGAGTTATCGGCATATAAACATGCTTTGCTTTTTGATTGAACCTAGCAGCACAGTTATACAAAAGAAGCCATATGGTTAAGATGCATGATTAGGGAGTTATAGATCTCTAAAAATATATATACCACAAGAGAAAAAAGCACATCGACATCAATTAGTACTTTATTAAAGACATGATCAAGTTAAGAGAGATTATGGTTTAAAAGGTAATATGGAAGATGTGTTTACCAAGTTATTGCCAATATCAATGTTGAAGCATTGTTTTGACATGGTTAAATTAATTGAAGAATGATTCAAACAGAAAGCATTAAAGTGGTTGATGAAAAAATTGGCATAGCCATAAATCATAGATTTTAGTCAAAATAAAAACATGTGGAGTGTGTCTTAAGAAACTATGGTTTTTCTTTATTTTTTCTTCTTTTTCTTCCAAATAGTCCAGGTGAGTTTAACAGTGAGGTGTATTTCTTGAGACATGTCTAGGATTTATATGTTTTCTTTTATTTTTGCTAAATAGAGGTGCCTTTTTAATGAGAAAAATTCATGCGTATGCATAGTTGTTAATGTAATGTTCCTATCTTTATCTTATTTAATAAGAGAATAAGACAGTAATTATAATCATACAAAAACAACCAAGTTGCAACAAATAAATCATCAAGGCCATGAAAAACAAATCTGAAACAATAATGAATTGAAATGAAACAAAACTGAGGCAGCTAATAAAATGCTACATTATTCCATTAATCCTTTGGAACAATTAATTACAAAGAGAAAAGATAACAAATATACATTCATACTCAAGGTATTTCCCGGAAAACTTTTTTATCCATGAAATTGATAAAACGTTCAGCATAAACTTTAGGATCTGTTACTGATATAGTTAAGGGATCAAACTTTATTGATTTATAGGTATGCTCAATTTTCTTTTTGATATTATATTCCTGCAATATATCAATTATTCCCATGTAGAGTACCACATCATAAACCTCAAAAAGCTCTACTTCTGATTCTTCTACTTTATCATCTTGAATTAAGCTTGTAGCTTGAGCTGGCATGTTCACTCCTAATTGCACTTGCAACCTGAGCAATATCGCGCGCGGCATGAGAACAGTTATTATATTGCGCGCGACACGGGAAGAGAAACAATGTTATATATATATATACCTTGCAATACCGGGAAGTAAAAGATCGGCTTCTCTGTTACCGATGGAGTATGCTCTCAATGGATTTCCTCGAATGTGAGGTCCGGGTGTGGCCTTGACAAAGCTGGGTTCGTGCGCGACTAATAACAACCCTTTAGGAATAATCGACTGTTCCGCATGTTTTAGTGGACCTGATGCAAGAAAATCAAGTCGAGAAGGTTTCAATGTCGATATGTTTGTTAGAAATATGAATATCACATTCTAAACAACTGGAACCGAAAGGAGATATTCACCGTTTGCAGAAGGTAAAGGTAAACTATTCTGACGTGGTATTGATCCGGGAGTTTCGACGAAAGCTTTTAGATTCTCTGGAGCTCTAAAATGTAATCCCAACAGAAGACTGTAATCGATTATGTGCTGAGATTCCAAAAACTTGCAGTCTAGAGAAATTTGCCTGAATCAGAAACATTTACACTCAGAATTTTCACGACTTTCGCTAAAAGTTGCAATGGCAATATAGGTTCTACCTAGAAGAACAAAACTGTTACACATTTCTAGATACATTAAAAAGTATAAGCAAGATAGATTGCTTGCGATAAAAGTTACTCGCGTAAAATAGGAACTTACTTGAACAATGATTCTCGCAATATTTTATCCATATGAAATTCATATTTTAGATCAAGATCTTTCAATGTTGCATCGCTATTAATTTTATCTTTGCTTATATATCTTCCTTGAGAAGACCCCTTTAGATCGTAACGACGGTGGATATGAAGTTCTGTGCAAAACATATTTCCCATGACAACAAACCGTACCTAATGAACAAAACGACGGAATACTTCTGGTTAAACCTATCAACAAGGTGAAAGAAGTAAAGTCGGATATTAATTAGGTAATACCTTTTTCCCACCTATGAGTGTTATTCGATGGATCCCGAAGAATTTTGTAATGAGAGTATTTTCATAACTTCCTACATGATGGTAGTATTTAGGAAGCATATTGAGCAGAACCTATAAAAGAGGAATGAATGCACATGATTATGAAATTCATATATAGGTTGATGATTCATATCGAAATCGGTTACCACAAACCTTTAACTCAGATTTTTTTAGTGTCTTTATCACAAATTTATCATCATGAGAAATAAAGAAGATGCTGCCACTTTTTCCTGGAGAAGTTATATCCTTTAGACCTGAGTCGCCGCAAATAGACATCATGTACTCCGCAGCGTCCAATTTGAACATCTCTCTCAAATTCCTGCAAATACATGAAATTACATTGAGAATATGTGCTTTAAATCGTAAAATCGTATTATATTAAGTGCATATATTCATGTGATTCTGATAATGAATACCTGAAGACCATAGGGCAATAATCTTTCCAGTAGAAGTCTAAAGAACTGTGTGGAGGAGTCAATTGTGAACCCTTCTTGGGGAAATACATCCTTATCCTAGCTCTTTCTCCAAAATCAGACGATCGAACTTCGCGTGCAGGAACCGGTGTAATTTTTCCCACAGTGTACCTAAGAATTGCGCAACAAGTTTCAAATCAATGCTTCTTATAAAACATAATGCCAGATAAATACTAGATATACCTGATTCCAAGCTGCAAATTAAGCTTCAGATAATAGCTTCGGCGGTTTTGAAATTTTCCCATAAACGATTTCTTTTTTACTTGCTTCACACTAAACTTATTTTGCCTTTTGATCTTATTATGCGCTATTTCGGAAAATTTTCGCATTCTCTCCACTAGTAGAACTCCTTGCATATACTCCCTTTCAAAAGCCATAACACTCAAACTCGATGTTTCAGATTGACCTTCGTGAGAGGTCTGCGATAATGCAGACGAGGAATCACGGCATATACAATCTTCAGAAGAATTTTGATGTTCCCAATTGGCATCCATTAAGGAAGTAGTTAGAGATAAATGACGCGAAATTTTCGATATACCTTTGGCTCGAGGCTTATCAGAGAGACTACGGTTAAATCTTGAATTCGGAAGCTTAAAACCATTATCCTCGCTGTTAAAAATGCTACACCATTTCTTTAAAGACGGTTGTTTGCTACCAACGGGATAGAACGTTCCTTTCCCGTCCTTTAGGCCCATACTCCATGTTCCGATATAAAGTCCTCCATCCGAAAATCGATAAACTCCTGATCCTTCTCTTAGTCCATTTAGCCAAAAACCATCGAAAATGTCACCGTTATACCACTTCATAATCCCTCTTCCGTCTATTTTCCCTTTCTTCCAATTTCCAATATAGATACTTCCATTGTTCCAAGTAAACTTTCCACAGCCTTCGCGGATTCCTTCTTTCCATAAACCATCGTAGTTATTTGCATTCCAGTATACCTTTCGTCCAACCCCGTGATGCGCGTCCATCCTCCATCCGCCTGTGTAAACACAACCGTTCGATTCTGTAAACGTACCTTGACCGTGAAGGTAACCCCCGGAGAATTCACCCTCGTACTTTGATCCTGATGTCCATGTAATTAGTCCTTTCCCTGTCATCTTTCCATCGACCCAATCTCCTTCGTATATTGTCCCGTCTGACCATGTGTACTTTCCGTTGCCGTGGGGAAGTAGACCCTTGAATTGGCCAATGTATACATCACCATTTGAAAGGGATTTCTCTTCAAAACTACATTTACAAGAAACAGTTGAATCACAAAACTTTAGAGAATGAATAAGAAAGAGTAATAATTTTCTATGAATATTACCTTCCGTTGTCCTCCATAACTCGAAGAATTTCACCGGTTTATTTCGATAAATTTAGGAAATGTGTCATTTCTTCTAAAAGGCTAAACATGTCACTCACAGATATGATAAGGAAATTCATCTCTTCCTCCACCAGCTTTATATTGTACCTCAAGAAAATCTGAAACATATACAACCACAATTAGTCTCAAAACAAACATAGACACAGACACCAGACAGAATACCGAGATCAACTCATTCACACTGTAAAAATCCAAGGAAATGAAATAACTGAATGTAATCAATCACATGTACTAATCCGCGTAAGACACCAAACACGCCTTCAATCAGCAGTGATCGAGAAACTGATAAACCTGAAACAATACATTCAAATTCAAAGTTATACCGATCGAGAAACTGAATAAAATGAAAACCAGATCAAACAAAATAGAACACACAGCAGTACAGAAACAGAAAACAAGGAATGAAAAAAGACTAAACTGAGATGAGAAAGAATGGATTTGAAGTGACCTTGAATGAATAGAAAGGAATAAACTGGAAGTAGGAAGAAGGAGAAGAAGTCATTTGAAGCAAGATAAAAGGTGAAGAATAGAATCGTTGATATGGAAGTGTCTTTATAGCCGACATTAACCGCGCCACCAAATAATGTAAATAAAAAAAACATGATTGATTTTACCTGTACAGCTAATATATATATAGTACTACTGTCTACTAATAAAGACAAACAAAAAGGAACTTGTCTTGTCTCTCGTACATCATTTTTTTTCTCTTTGACGGTTATTCACTCCTTTCTAAATGATTATCACCTAATAAAAGTAAATTATTTTAAATACTATTTTCATTTTTTTCAGTCTCATAATTTTTTTTATTATATAAATTGAATATTCTTAGTGTGTTTTAGTCTTGTAGCTTGTGTGTTGTGTGTGATGGAGAGTTTATAATTTTTTTCATACAAATATGATATTTGAAAAAATTTATTATTATTTTTTGTTTAAAAATTATAGTTGATATAATTTGCAAGTTTTTTCATAATTAAAACTGAAATTGTATGAAAAGTTTTGTGACATGATTCAAACTTAAGCCTAGGATTAAATTGACAAATTTTACAGATCAAAATATTAAAAGGAATTAGTTTTATTTTTAATTATTATGTTTAGTTATGCTTATCTTATTTATAAAATTAATTTTTTATTTGAAATTTAAAAAGTTTAATTTTATTTTATTTTTATAAAAAAAATCAATGAGGCATTTTTTTTTGTTTTAATATAAAGTTTTACAAAATATTTTTATACATAAATAACATATCATATAAAAAAAATACAATCAATTTTAAATAAAAAACTAGAGAAAAAAATCAAACCTAATCGTATATAAAGATTAAATTTTACTGATTGTTTGATTAATATCAGACGATTTGATCTTTTTAATTTTAATTCAAAAACTTGTTTCTCTCTAAAATCAAAAGCTTCGTCCTTTTTCTAAAAATAGAGCAACTTTTTTTTCTCTAATAAAAAAGCTTCTCTTAAGATATAGATTTTGATGGTAGTGGTGCAATGAGATTCATTTCTTTAAGATTCTTCATATTACCTTCCATCAACATAAACCTTCAGATTATGTCCTATCTGGTGGGGGAACACGACGATCATGAGTCACTGGTAGGTGGCGTTGATATTCTTAAAGTTGAAGAGCATGTAATTGTATTAATAATTGCCATAATTTGACATGAACGTTATCTCGGAGGGCCTTCCAATAGTTGAACACGAACAACAAAAATGGTTGATAAGTGGGGAGAGGGTGTACCTGACCCTCTAATGAAAAAGGATATTTATAGTGAACCCCCAGTGTCGGGCCAAGGTTCTTCTTTGGGTTGAATTAGTTAGGCCCAAGGAAGAACTGTCAAGGTACGCGTAGGAGCGTGTAAGACCTAGCGCGTGGTCTTGCCCTTGGTCCAACTGTCCCTATCTTCCAGGAGATAATGGTGGACAGTTGGGTGACGTGGCGGATGAAAGGGAGACACGGTCTCCCCGTCACCTGCCCTGTGGATAGGGTGTTTTCCCGACGTGCAGGCATCTTCCTGGACAGCCGTTAGTCTGCCCGACGATGCAGAAGATATGGCCAACTAGATGGGCATCTGCCCGACATGTTGGGCCATGGGTCAGCAGTGTTTTCGAGACCCAGTCCGGAACAGGAGCCCCCCAAGTCGAGTCTCCAAGCTGGAGTGATGAGTTAAGAGAAATGGAGTCGGACACAGCCAACATGTCGAGGTAGGACATAGACCGTGGAGCGGGTCGTCGGGGTCGGTCGTCCGTACCAAAGTGATTGGCATGAATCATTCGATAAACCGAGAAAAATGTATGTCGAAAAGATCGAGGTGAGGCGTCTTTAATAGCCGAGGAAGTTTCAGTTGAGTCGAGGAGACCTAAGGGTGCTCGACGTCATTCAAGATTCTCTTAAGTGTCGTGTCTGAGGCATTTAAAGCGTGTCGCTTCGTTTCCTGTGCTAGGGCCGGCCTAGGGAGCCTAGGTATGATTACCTAGGCGCGTGCCTCACGCGCTATCCTTGTATATAAGGTGAAGAATCCACTTCATTTCACTTTTTCACTCATACGTTTAACCAGACTAGTAACTCAAACGTTTTTCTCAACCGTCACCGCCGCTTACCTCCGTCAACTCCCTGTACGCCACCGTTCTCTCCCCGACATCACCATGTCAGGTAACCTTCCAAATCTCATCTTTTTGATTATTTTTTCGCTCGGTAGGTAGTAAAACCCGTAATTTTTCCGTTTAGAGTAAGTAGATCACTATTTTAGGCTAGTTTTTAGGTTTTAGATACGAACGTCCCGGGTGCAATTTGCATGAGCCGGGAGAAAACCGCATATCTGCATGAATAAGTCGGCCAAAATCATCGTATTTTTGATGAAGGTCACGAGCGCCACATACATTCACCGGGCAAGAATTCCTTAGCTTTCTTAGGAACTTTTAGGTGTTCCGTGAGCGCTCGAGGGGGGGGGGGGGCTAGGGTCGTCCCTTTGTTGTTTAGGGTAGTTTAGTGGGAACTTAGAGCGCTCAGCTCTTCGCCCTTTCACTTGAACTGCGGTGGAAGGGTATATTTGATGCGATGTCGAATTCACTTTTTCCTTCTGCTTTTCAGGTACGACTGATAAACGACAAACCGAGGAAGGGAACGCGGTCGTTTCTTCGTCCGGTTGTAACGACCTGTCGTGGGTCGCTGACGAGCCTTTGAAAGAGAAGTCATATTTTGTGGATGAGACTAGCACCGCGTACGCGGTAGTCGAGGATATAAGTCCCGAGGACACACCGAACTGGCAGTGCTTTGCCCCTCGAGAAGAAGATCGAATATGCTTGCGTTTCCCGGGGAAGCAATTTTCCATGTACGGGTTAGCTTTCCGAGAGGCGAGGATGAGGCTCCCCTTTAACGATTTCCAGATGGGGGTCTTCAAATGGCTCAGGCTGGCGCCTTCACAATTGCACCCAACGTCATTGCCTTCATCCAGTCATTTGAGCTGGTCTGCCGATACCTTGGGGTCGGCTGTACGCTGCCCCTTTTCTTCCGTATCTTTCACCTGCAACGGTCGGACGCAGGAGGACGTCACATGTGGGTGTCTTTTAAGAAACCTTCGAGGTTGTTCACGATGTACATTGACTCTACCCGCCACTTCAAGGGGAGATGGTATGTGGTGAAACCGCTCACCCAGTACGCTCTTGAAAGTCTCTATTTTTATAAACGGAATGCAAATGGCGAGGATAAGTTGATGTCGAAAATCCCTTTAAGATGGCAGCCAGACCATTTTGACCTGCCAACCAGCCACTACCGAGTCTGACACGCAAGTCTGGGGGTCGAGGATCGACTGGCTTATCAAAAGTTGGTGGATTATGTCCAAAGCTTCAACTTGGAGGTCTGCGTGGACCGGCTGGACAAACCTTACATAGATGACGACGGGATGCCTGTCCATGAAACACGCCTAATAAATACTAAGGCCCTGCTCGAGTGTGACACGAACGAGGAAGTTATTCCGTTATTGCGTAGGTTCTTTCGGCCTTTCCCTCTCCTCCGATGTTTATATTTGTTAGTTGATTCTCGTTTTTTTGTTTTGTTTTGTAGGAGTTATGCCCTCTTCCAGAGAACAAACATTAAAGTTGGCCAATCAGGCAGGGGCCCCGAACAGGGTCTCATCAAAGAAGAAAAAGAAAGTGGCTAGCCGCGTCTAGTAGGTAGCAACCGAGCACGGAGTCGGTAGCTCTGGTAATCCTAGTTCGACCACCAATTCTCCCCAAGCTGTTGCTCAACCAACTTCCCTGATAACAATACGAGATAGCCTTCCACCCTCTTTCAACTCTCCTTGTTTGAAGCGTCAACGGACGGATGGGTCTCTCGCTCGTTCGGCGGCCGTGGGTGGTATGCAGTCGGGCGAACATGGAAGTTACCTGCTGCCCCTTGCTATTTGGAGAGGGATTTCTTCAAATTTGAGGGCTCTGTTGTGGTGGCGGCGCCCGAGGCGAAGATTTTGCTTAACCTAGATGCTACTGCTAGGCGGGCGGATTTAGCCGGGGATATTGCTTTCGTCATCCGGGTCATGGATACGGCTTTGGTGATGTCCGACACTGCTGTCTCCATCGCTGTATTGGAGGAAGCGCTCGAGACTACAAGGGTTGAGAAAGACAAGCTTTCCAAAGACTTGTCCGACTACAAGGAGGAGCATAAGCTCCAAATGGGGTTAAGCTCAGAGTTGGAGAAGGCCAAACTTGAGCGGGACACCTTGAAGGAGGAGAACAAAAATTTGAAGGAGCAGGCAGTCGAGCTCAATAAGGCGGCTGAAGAGAATGTGAAACTTCGAGCCCGACTGGCGTTGCTGGAAGGTACAGTGCATCCTCTTGATGACGAGACCGAAGAAGAGTTGGCCCTCCGTACTCGGGGTGAATTGGTCAGTAGGATCCGCGAGCTCTGTCAAGATGTGGTGGTCATCTTTAAAGAGGGTTTTGACAACGCCACTGACCAACTTAAGGTCGTGAATCCGGGACTCGTGACTGAAGGGACGACTCACAACTACTGTGTGACCGATGGGGAGATTGTTTTCCCTTCGTTGCTGAGGAAGAGCTGGGAGAGGGGGGATGATTACAATGAATAAGAGTAGCTTCGGGCGGAGACCCTTTTTGAATTTCTTGCATGTGTGCCTTTTGTTGTAATGGCCTGCGTGCCTTTTTGAATTTCTGGCCTGTGTGCTTGTTGTTGTAAGGGCGTTCACCATAGCAATCCCGATGACGTCTCCCTCGACGGGTACTGGGATGGGCTGGAATGGAGCCACCGATGACGTCTCCTTCGTGTAGTCGACGAGGGGACAGTGATGGTCGCTGGTGTGTTCTCCAGCCATGTTGGAAGGATAAGATAGTTTTGAGTTTTGATCTTTTGCTGCGGAAGAATGGGACAACTACTTCCCACAGACGGCGCCACTGATCTTACTTGATCAGGAGGGCCTTCCAGTAATTGCACATGAACAACAAGATGAATGGAATGGAGGGGGTGTACCTGCAAGGCACTCTGATGTCAAAGTCAATAGAGGTACATAATGGTAAGTAATAAGAGTTGTATCAGAATACCTGACCCTTTAATAAAAAAAAAGGTATTTATAGTGAGCCCACAACGCTGAGCCAAGGTCCTTCCTTGGGATGGATCAACGAGGCCCAAGGAAAAACTGCCAAGGTACGCGTAAGGAGCGTGTAGACCTAGCAAATTGTCTAGTCATTGGTCCAATTGTCACTATCTTTCAGGAGATAATGGGGGATAGTTGGGTGATGTGGCAAGTGGAATAAAGGACTTGTTATCTGACCGTCTCGTAAAATGTATGCCCGACCATCAAGTAGTGTCTGCTCGACCACCTAGTATGCTTGCGCGAGTGCATGGGCACCTGCTCGACGTATTGGGCCACGACCCAATTCAGTCTGGAGGCCCAATCCAGAACAATATATATTGACTTTTATTAAGTAAAATTAGTTTGTTCGATGTTTAATTTTATTTAAGTATTATACTTATTTATACCACAAAATATTCCATTTTAGAATGGTTTTAAATATTAATTTCAATTATTACAATTTAAAGTATCCTACGTCAATCTGAATTAATAATAATGAAAATCCAAAGTATGATTCTACTATAAATAATTTTTATCAAACTAATCTAATAATTTTACAAAAAAAAAACAATTTATTTTGTAAAATTGATCTAATAGAATTTAATACACCGATAATATAATAGAAATTAGCAGATATTACTTATATAATATAATAGGGAAATATTAACATGTGTCCCAAGAGCACAAGTTAATAAACTATTTACAATAATATTCTCTTGGACTGCGTAGATTTAATTTTTTGAAACCTTAAATATGTTTTAATTGTATTTATTTTTTATTAATTGTAGTATCTTTAATGTGTGTCGTAAGAGCACATGTTAGCATGACACATAATAATATTGTATCAACATTAAATTTAATAAAATCTTACTCCCTCCGTCTCACAATAGGTGTCCTCTGTGAGATTTTTTCATTTTTTAAGATAATGATTAATTGTGTTGATTTCAATAATAAAATGAGTATCATTTAATAAAATAGCTCTATTAATAATAAATAGTTGAGTAGTTATATGAATTAAAATACATTAAATAAGAGTAAATTAGTCGGAAAAAATAATAAATATCACATTGATAATCTAAATGCACAAATAATATGAGACAAATAAAAATTGAAAAAATAACGCTAATTGTGAGACAAATTGATTATTTAAGATCAATTAATTTTCATTTAAACAAACTTATTTAAGATCAATCATGTAATAAAAGATGAAATAAATTGTCTTTATCATCAATTAAAATTAAATATTAAATAAAATTATTCTTTTTATTCCATAATCATCCATGTGACATTGTTTAACATTATACCATTAATTTGAAAATTTAAAATAGCGAAAATAATGATGAAAAGGAGAGGTTATTTATTGGTTATTTTTAATGGAAGTTATTTTTTTCTATAATTTTTCTTCCAATTATTCATTTAAAATATAAAAAAAAAGTCCAAAAATATAGAAAAGGAACTTATAAAACGTGTTCAGTGGAATTTTTTTCCTATAATTTTCCTTTTAATTATTTATTAAAAATAAAAAAATAACCCAAAAATTTGCTTAAAGGAAAATTTTAATAATAGAAGTTTTTTTTTTCTCTTTTTAATGGAAGTTGTTTCAATAATTTCTTCCATTAAAATAAAATAATCACATTAAAATATAATTCTATAAAAAAAATTCATAAAGATTTTCTACGAAAATAAAAATAATAATTAAAACACAATTTAGTATTTCTCATTAAGGCACGTATTAAAACAGTGTCTCTTCCATCAATAAAAATTACCTCTCATCCATTACAACTACGATCAAAGATGAATATGTCTCATCTGCTCCATCCAATTACGATGATATTTTTTTCTGGGATGATATTTTACGATGATATGTTCTCTCTTCTGCTCCATTCAATTACGATGATACAAAATATTACACAATTGATCAAAGATGAATATGTCTCATCTGTTCAAATATTAAAAAAGGATCACTATCACCAAAATATCTATTTTATTATAATTAACAATTGTCTCTATTTGAGACACAATTATTATTTTCAAATGTTAAATTTTTTTTTCTTTCTTTCTTTATTTCACAAACTCTTTTTTTATATGATTATTTAATACAACCGAGTTCAGGTTAATATTTATTTTTTCTATTAAAATATATATTTTTGACGGGTCAAAATACTTAATTTATTTTTTTTTATATATATATATATATATATATATATATATATATATATATATATATATATATATATATATATATATATATATATATATATATATATATATATATATATTTTTAATTCACTATATTATATTAATTTATTATTCCAACAACTAAAAAAAATAACATTTTATATATTTTTATTAACCATCATTATATTATATTTATTAATTATATTTTAAATATAAAAAAATATTACTTTTTTGTTTCAAGGGTCACTATCATCAAAATATCTATTTTATTATAATTATTAGTTGTCTCTATTTGAGACACAAAATTATTATTTTCAAATATTGAAATTTTTCTTTTTCTTTTTATTCATTTCACGAACTGTTTTTTATTTTTTATTTTGTATGATTATTTAATAGAACTGAGTTCATAATAATATTTACTTTTTCTTCTAAAATATACATTTTCGACCGGTCAAAATTACTTAATTTAATTTGTATATTTTTTTTTTAAATTTATTATATTATATTAATTTATTATTCTAACAATTAAAAAAAATGACATTGTGCGAACCGAGACCCGTACAAACGTATGAGGTCTCTTAGTATTACATTTCAATATTTTATATATAATTATTAACCATCATTATATTATATTTATTAATTATATTTCAAATATCAAAATTTCTTTTTTTTTCACGGATCACTATTATCAAAATATCTATTTTATTATAATTATTAATTGTCTCTATTTGAGACACAAAATTATTATTTTCAAATGTTAAAATTTCTCCTTTTTTTTCTTTCTTCATTTCACAAACAATTTTTTATTTTATTTTATAAGATTTTTTAATACAATTTAGTTCATAATAATATTTATTTTTATACTAAAATATACTTTTTTTGACGGGTCAAAATTACTTTAAATTTCACTATTCTAACCATTAAAAAAACGATATTGTGTGACCCGTGCAAACCGCGACCCGATTTATTATCTCTTTTAAAAAATAATAAACTATTTTGATTATGAATTATTAATAAATTATTTTTATTTTTCTTTATTTCATCACAATGTTTTATTTCTTCGAAATTGTAATTAAGTGACATCAACTTAACATACCACACCATTATCTATGCAAACACACGGATACTGATATAAGTAAAAGAATTTGAATAAAATAATATTATTTTTATTTCAAAAATATGTTTTTATTTTAAAAATAATAAATTATTTTCGTAAAATAATTTTATTTATTTTATTATATTTTGAAAACAAACACGTGTGTACCATACCAGTACCGTGCGGAAGAAAAATATTAGTTTATCAATATTTAAAACTTATCAAATATATTGATTTTATTAGATATTTATATTTTTTATTTTTATAAAAATTCATTTTTAAAACAAATACGCGTCACCGATGATTCGCACGGATATCATTCTAGTTATAAATTTAAAAAAAAGAGTAGAAGTATACTTTACTCAACTCTCAGATGTTGATTGAACAATCACTAAAACAAAAACATCAAATGGGTGGTTGGTATCACTCAAGAGAATCGAATTTCCATTTTAGAATTTTAGAAAGATAATACTTATGTTAACTATCTTTAAAAAGAAAGAATCTGAAACCATGCAATCCAAGAGGGGTCCTTTATGATCCATCACCACCTGGAAAAGGAAAGTTACGACGTCGTTTCATGTTTGGAATCAATAGCACGTGTCAGGAGTAATATAAAGCAAGTTACGATGGGAGATTTCACATGTCTTGGTCTAGCCTGTTTTTGCTTTAAAACTCCTCCAAATTTCAATGACCGACATGTCACTTCCAACTAGTACAAAATAAATATAAACTCAGTTTTTATTTATTCAAACATTAATATTTTGTTTTTTTTTCAAACTCGCATGCATCCATTGATTGGTGTGTCAGTAATAAAAACAAAGAGTTTAAGTTAAGTATTAATTGAATGTAGTGAATCCTAAATCATATGAGACAGTTTTTGATATCCTAATCCAACTCCACAGTAATTGTATTTTAGTTGATACCAAATTGACAATAGTGTCTCCGACACGAAAGTGATAGAGGCTCATGTTCAAGCCCCACTCAACTGTTATGTCTCTTTCATTTTAAATTTTTGTTCAAAATTTCTTAAAAAATACGAGTAAATCAACTTATATTCATAAGAGCCAATGAATAATCATTCATGTTTGAATAACGTTGAGTTAAAGCTGATCATTTGTGACTGGAATACAGTGAAATTATTGGTTGTTGGTTGTTTCTCTTTTATGTAACGTATGGGAATTACTACTATTTACATCTTTTTACGATTCAGTTAAAAAAATAGGTGAGTGAAGGTATTGTGTCAAATCAGTTGAATAACATAAAGGTGGTGGAGGTCTGTTATGTAAGAGGAGCTGCTCAAAAATACTAACTGGTGGGGTTAAAAGCTTTTGTAGTTGTAAATGATTTAAATGCTTAAAAACAAATATCAATTAATTCTTTATATTCTTTTTTCTAAAATTCAATTTAATTTTAATATCAACTATGTTAAAATATTAATTTTTTATATTTTGAAATTTAATATATATTAAAAGTAAATTAAATTATGTCTCATTAAATAGTTGTACAAAAAAAATTAGAAACTAAACTATATTAAAAAAATAGTTTAATTGCAATTTTATTTTCCGTATTCTTTTTAAAGTTTTGGCTATTTTTAGGATCAACAAACACGTTTGCTCTGAAACTCTCGATCAAACTGCAAGAAATTAATTTTTTGTTGTGGAATCAACATGTTGAAGGCGTAATCTTCTCACATAAACTATAAAAAATGATAGTTAATTCACAAATTCTAGTGATGTAAAAAAAAAGGTAACAATCGATTGGAGAATAACATATTTGAAAATTATGAAACTTGGATTGTACAAGATCAAACATTGTTCATGTGACATCTTTCCACAATCTTAGAAGTTGTGTTACCACGTGTTTTTTTCCTACAAGCATGCATATGAAATGTGGGATAAAGTGCACAAACATTTTAACTCGCAAATGAAGGCTCGTGCGCATCAACTCAGATCTAAACTCAAAACAAGCAAGAAAGGGTATAATTCAATTTCTTAGTATGTCCTAAGAATTAGAGCTATTGTTGATTCGCTTCAAGCTATAAGTAATCCTATCTCGTAAATAGACCAAATTTATGCAATCTTGCAAGGTTTTCCTAAAGAATATAATCCATTTATCATGATGATATAGGAGAAAGGTGAACCAACATATATCTATGAGGTGAAATCTTTACTATACGTGCAAGAAGCTCAACTTGACAAGTATCGACAAGAACTTGTTACACCAAGTGCAACGAACAATGCAACACATGTTTTGGTTAACTCAAGACAAGGTAAAAATGGCCATAAATTTGGTGCAAAAAATGCATTTAAAGCTAGAAGGAGAACAAATCGTGGAAGAGGTCGGGGGAGACAAGTTTACACCACAGTAACATACCCTTTTGTCAACTATGAAACAAATATTGCCACTAATTGATAGAATCATGACATTAATTTGATGAATATTTCGAACTTGAACCAAACAAAGTTCAAGCTCAAAGCTCTTCGTCAAATGACTTGGTCAATGCATAATCGGAAAAATTAGATATCAACCCCTGCTCAAGCAAACACTTGTTTCGCGCATCAGGATCAAATACAAATCCCTCAGGACCTTGGAGCTCAGTCTTGGTTCGCAAATTCGGGTGCATCACGTTAAATCATCTCTAGTGAATCTAACTTGCAAATGAAAATGTCATGTGTTGGCCCTAGTAAAGTAGTAGTTGGTAAGCAATACTACAAAAAACGCTTTTCACCTCGGGCACGAAATACATAATACCTCGGCTATAAAAGCGAGGTAACGGAGGAGACATAATAACTCACAACTTATCACCTCGGTGGTATTAAAATCGGGAGGTAAAATTAAATTTACATGAGTTCGAACCCCAACAACAACACTTTTATTATTTTCAAAACTTGTGTATCTTTCATCTCGGTTTATCTTGAAAATCAAGGGATAAGATAATTTCTTTTTGTAAAAAAAATTGTTACAATGTTTACCTAAAATATTACATTATTTACGCAAAATATTACATTGTTTACACATAATATTAAAATAAAAAATCAAATTCCCTAGGGATCTAGATAAAAATCAGATTCCCTGAAGATCTAGATTTTAGATCTTCGAACTATTAAATCTTGGAAAAGATTAAATGTTGAGTGCAAGATTATTATGTACGGATATTGCATGTGTCATATCCTAAATTTTGACTCTAAGATGTGTACCTCATCAGAAGAAATCCCCTGACTTAAGGACTGTGTCAGACTGGTCTGGATAGTATCCCCGCAATGAATCAGGATTCCTGAGTCCCTCAAAGGATTCATGCAAATGACTAATCATTAATACATAAGATTTTCAACCTTTCAATCATTTTTAAAGGGTAAAGGAATCTCAAATAATGGAGAATCATTCAAAGATTGTACAAAAATTTCAGTTATCTGGGCCCGAGTCATCAATATCACCAATTAAGGTTTCAGTCAACTGAGCTCTCCAGATAAAAAATTTCATGGGAAAAGGAGCAAAAGCCTCCATATGTCATTGTCACACCCCAAATTTTACCCCTAATTGTTCGCATCATACAGTCATCGCATTTAGCAGAGAATTCCAGATTTATTTTCCGTTGCTTTCTTCTCATTTTCTAGCTATTTATAATTTTGATTCTTAATTTCTTTTCACCTATAAGCTTCCATTTTAATTTAATTTCTTTTTCTTATTTATAACTTTTTAATTCATTTTTGTGTTTTAATTTTAATTTCTATTTTCGTTTCTATTTTCAAATTCCTATTTTAAAATTTTATTCAATTTCTATTTCTAATCTTTAGTTCAATTTTCAAATTTTTTTCTAAATTTATTTGTTATTTCTTTTCATCTTCAAGTTCTCATTTCTAAATTAATTTTATTTCATTTTCAAGTTTTTATTTTTGAATTTATTTTTCTATTCTTCAATTTTTTTTAATTTTATTTCATTTTTCAAGTTGTTACTTCTAAATTTAATGTCAATTTCTAATTCATGTATTTATTTTCTAAATTCCAAACTTATTTCTTTAGTTCTAAGTCATTTTAATTCCAAGTTTAATTATTTAAGTTTCTAAGTTATTTTCAATTTTAAGTTTAAATTCCTTTTTTATTCACTTCTAATTCAAGTTTTAGTTTTTAACCATTTTTTTTTCATTTCAATTCATATCCACATATTTATTTTCTAAATTCCAAATTTATTTCTCAAATTCTAAGTTAATTTTAATTCCAAGTTTAATTATTTAAGTTTCTAAGTTATTTTCAATTTTAAGTTTATTTATTTTTTAATTCACTTCTAATTTAAGTTCATATTTAATTTCTAATGTAAAGTTCTCATATTAAGTGTCAAGTTCAAATGATAACCATAGTGTAAATAATCAACTTTTATTCCAAATATTTTGTTTATATTACAATCACAAAAAAATTGTACAATACAAAAGCCAAAAAATGCAGCAACAATTCAGCAACACAAGGCACAAGTTCAGCTCCATCAGCCCCCAAAACAGACCTGCAACTCTGCTCCACTACTCCATTGCAACAATTTTTTCAGATTGTGTCCCCTCTCTCAAGACACCCTTCACCTACAAGCAACAAGGATACAAGAAAATTCAGCATAAAACCAACGAAATCAACACTGCAAAAACACACTACAAACAGCCCTCAAGTATACCAAAAATTCAGCCTCAAATACACATCAAATAGCCACACAGAACATCATCCATCACTCACAAAATTCAGACAAAAAACTGTTACATTCATCATCAAACACACTGTTACAGCCATAAACAATACACAAAACAACTCACAAAAACACATCAAAATTCAGCCCCACAAAAACAATACAAATCAGCAGCAGAAACAGCACTCAAAAACAGCCTTCAAACACCAAAGTCCAGCCCTCAAAACACACAAAATCTGCCTCAAAAACAGCTCACAAAACACACTATAACTCACTTACAAACAGCACCAAAAACCTCAAAGTTCAGCCATACCAAAGCACCAAAAACAGCCATAAAATCAGCCTCAAAACCAACCAAAAACAGCCTCAAAAATCTCACAACAGCAAAGAATTTCAGAAGAACAGCATAGGAAGAGGAGTGATAAAGCTTACCGTTGTGGATTCGTCACCCCGATAACATTCGGGTCGGTATTGGTTCTTTTTCCCTTCACCTCTTTTCAGCTTTTGGTTCATAGATAATTTTCTTTTTTTAACTTCATTCAAATCTGCATACAAAACAAACTTTATGTTAAAACTTCAAAAAAAATAATTAAAACCATTCACACCTAAACAACAACCTCCTCTATTTTAAACAACACTTACTTCAAACCTTTTTCTGCATAAAACCATACCACAACCTGTTTTCAACAAAACCTTCACAAATCATTGCTCATTACCACTGTAAAATCCATTTGAACCACAAATCAGAAAACAAAAAAAGAAGAAGAAGAGATTCATTCAAAACCATCCTTCAACAAAATTCCCATCAAGCCTTATTTTTTCAAAACAAAATAACTGAAACAGAAACGCACAAATCCAGAAACACTCAACTTACCACCTCTGATTCGTTTCGCACAAAATCCAGAAACTCGACCACCTTCAACCCGAAACTGACCTCACAGCAACCATATCACCACCCTCTCTCACAATCACCACCAATCCGTTATCACTGAAACTTCGACCTCAAAACCTCAGCAACAACATGAAACGAGACCTGAACCAAAACGAACCGTCATGATAATCGCCTTCATTCATACCCACCTTCAAACATCAAAACACAAAATTAGAAAACCCAAACAGAAACCAGAACCATCACTACCATCCCTAATCACAAATACAAAAAACTGGACACTCACCTTAAACTTCTTTGCTCCTCTTCAAAACAAACCAAAGGAAACACAGCCAGCACCAATAAACATGATTTGTCGTTGACTCTTCGTCACCTTCTTGGAACGCACATCTCACCACCTGTTTTCCAAAAAAACTCAGAAACAGCCTCACAGTTCCGTTCTTCTGACCCAAATCATCACCACCTTAAACACCCGAAACAACCACCAGCCCTTCACCGTAAAACCAAACGCAGCCTCACCTTGAGCCACTCAAACCACCATCTCCATTATTTCCTCCGCCTCACAAACCGAAACGCTACCACCACAATAAACACCACCAGAACTTCATAAAAACAAAACACTGGGAAAAGAGGAGAAAGGCATAAAACTTCACACAAACTAGACACCTGAAAAAACCAGAACAGAAAAATGACACCAACAAATCATCAACTAAAAAACTTCTCACAGAAAAAACCAAGAAAGAATCTGAAATCAATTCACCACCTTCATCACCCTTTCCGAATCATCTTCAAACCAGGACACGTTCCTTCAACTCCTCAGAAACCCAGAAATCACCCCAACAACAAACCTCCATCCCTCACACATTCACCATAATGAACCTCTCTTCCACCTTCACACTTTCCCCAAAGACCACACTCACTCTCGTCCTCATTCTCAATCTCTCCCAATCCAATCCAATTCACCACCAAAACCCCAAACACACTTTTTCTTTAGAAACCATAGACAAACACAAGCACAAACTCAAACCTGAAACTAAAACGGAACCAACATACCTCACGAAATCCAAACCCGCTACCCACCGTGAAACCCACAAAAAAACCTTTCTGCGAATCCTCCATCTTTTTCACCCAGAACCACAAATTCACAACATTTTTTCCTCCCTCATCACCGGCGAACAAGAGCAAGGTGGATGGAGGAGAAAAATCCACCGACCTGCGGCGATGGATGAGTTTGGAGAAGACGTTGTCGTGAATATCACTGTGATGTGCCTTGTAATGTTGTTCAGACCATGAATCGCTAAGAGAAGAAGAGCAGCGGTGGTGATTTTTCTAGGTTTCCGGCGGCGAGCTTTCTCCTTTTCTTCCAATGGCGGCTTCCGGAGAGATGATAGTCGCGTTTTGGGATTTTATGACATTCATTTTCTTTTAATATTTCTTTTCTTCTTTTATTTTTCTGAAGTTTTCTTATTCAGGTTTTTTTTATTTTTAATTATTTTTGGGCTTAGTAAACCGTTTGTGTTTGCTAACCTCACCACTATATTACCACGGACAGACCACCTTCTTGCTGTTGTTTGTTGTGGGCTTGCTTAGCTCATTGATTTTCTGATTGCACTCCCATTTTCAGCGCCAAATCCTCCCTCTCATTTAAAGTTTTTTTTGTTTATTTTAAGAGTTGTTATTATAGTTGGTCTGGGCTGTTAGCCCATTTTAGATTTTCTAAAAAACATACCTCTGATACTCACGGCACCTCCATCCCTTATTTTGCTATGTTTTTTTATTTTTTATTTTGTTATCATTTTCATTTTTGTTTTTCTAAGATTCATTTAGTTAAACATTTTTAAGTCTTGTTTTATTACTTGTTTTTTTTAAAACTCTCGAATTTCTTTTATTTATTTTATGGGCCGATGATATAACAAAAGTCACGATAAATCGTTTCCGATTAATCGTGACCAATATGAGGCCATGCATTTATTTATTCTATTCATTTCATTCATTTTATTTATTTTTATTCTATTTAATTTGTTCCATTTAATTTATTCTATTTCAATTTATTTCACTTTATTTATTATTTATTACTTATTTCTCGCACTTTACACCATATTAAATTTAAATTTTCAATAATAAAATTCCTTGGTCCAACGCCAAGTGAACTTCACATGCACTTCACTCACACACGTAAGTCGGTCGTTTACGATCGCCATCTGCACATTCCTTACACTTCACAGCTTTTCTAACTTAAGCAAATTGACGCACCACGCTTGTTTTCTACCCCCGCATTCTCGATCCATATATCGAGCCATAACCCAGTTACTAAGCCTTTTACTTTGCATTGTCTATTTACTTTATCCAATTTATTTTTGCAAGTAGCAACCTATGCTTTAGACTTAGGAGCTTGCACTCTCATTTATTTGCTCTTGTTTATGCATTTCAATCCAAAAGGGAAAGACTCCTGCAGTTGACTCAATGTCATAGGAAGTTTAGCCATCCCTAGTTACCATTTTGACCTTAGCAATTAGGTCCATCTCTTTTTCTTTGACCTTAGCAATTAGGTCCCTCATCCTTAGTTCCTTAGCCATTAGGACTTTTTATTTTACAATTTTTTGTGACTTTCCAAAAGTCACGTGAGTGTTTGCCATAACACTTACCTTCCCCCGCGAACCTTGAGCGTAACCAAGTGTTCGTTAATCCTTAGGAGAACTACGAGTGCTCTGATTCTATACCCGATACGTAGGTATCGATGCGATGTTGTGCGAGCACCATTAGAAATAAAAACCTTAGGTTCCCTTAATTTTAACAAGCAATAAACAACAATAATGCAAATATTAACAAGAGGTTCCCGTAGGATACTGCGGATGCTTAGGATGCTAACACCTTCCCTAGGTATAATCAACCCCCGAACCTAGTTTCTCCTCATTTAGGGTTTTTACGATCTTTTTCCCTTTTCCCTTTGGATTAAATTAAAGTCGGTGGTGAACATAAATGTTTTGCGATTCAAGCTCACTTAATAGCTTGGTATCCGATTCTCACCGCAACAGTCATCAAGAATGGTTTACATGACTTTGACAAGCCATCTACAAGTTCAAGAGGTGCATAGTTCAAGGATTTCAAGATTAGGGTTTCACAATGCCTAAATTAGGGTTTCTGACTAATCGGGGAACCTAAAGTCAAAAAATTTCTCTGGACAAGAGCTTATACCATCAGGAATGAGTTAAATAGCTCATATAAAATATGGAATTCCATTTATAAGGTCAAAATACCTCAGAGGATGTCCAGTCAAAAAATCAAAAAATAAGGGGTATCCAGTGTAATTTCCATCTGGACCAATAAATCAAAGTTTGAATTTTTAACCCAAAATTATCCTCATGACCTATATTACAAGAATATATGGTCCATGAATGCATTTGATCACAAAAAATCATAAATTTGAAGATAACTTGTAAAAGGGGTAACCTTTGAAACTTAGAAAATTTTCTAAGTTATAAGAAAAAGTCTTCAAGTACCCTGCTTCCAAGCATCATAACTTGTGATCCAAACATCAGATTTTGGTGAACCTAAGTTCAAATTAAAGATCTTGCCACAAACTACAAATGATTCAGCTACACAAAACTCTAATTCATTATGAATTTTAAGTTGAAGATTGATCAAAATCAAGAAAAAAATTGAATTTTCAACACTTAGACAAAATCCGCCTAAGTACAAAATCAATCCAAACATCAAAACTTGGAGGCATTTTTCACATAGTTCCAAGTTGATTCAGATCCTTGTGAAAACACCAATATTATTGCATTGATAGAGTGATGAGCCGTCGATTACCGGGAAATGTGCCTTTATCGGTCTTGGAGGCGTCTCCTTCCCCGAACGTGACGTTCAACTCGACGTAGCCCCAAGGCCTGGATGTGGCTCCGTTGAATCCCTGCAAATCAGAACCCACATAAGGGCATAAATTTCTCTGGTCAAGCTGCAATGCTCGAAAGAGCAAAGTGTACATGATGTCGACTGAGCTTCCTTGGTCAACGAGTATTCTACGCACATTTGTCTTTGCCATCTTTACGCGGATCAACAAAAGGATATGGGAGTTTGTAGATGCTCTAAGTAGTTCTTCCCTGTAGAAGGTGATTGACTGGGATTTCCCCTTGACTCTCTCGATAGACGAGAGTTGAATTGGCGACGAGTCGACCAAATGCTCGAGGTTTTTCCTGACGGATCCGACTGTCATCTTGTTGTATCATCCATCTGAAATAAGCATCGCTGAAGGGAAGCATTCCCAAGGACTGTGTGATGCAAAGTATCCCGTGTTTAGGAGGTGATAAGGAATGAGGAAATCTTAGAGCCTGGTAACGAATATAGTGACCTGCATAAGGGCGGCCTCCTCGGTGACCATCGACTCTTTTCGTCTCTTCTTGTCGAGGAGCCCCATATTTGACACACTTCTTGAGGTGCCCCTCCTTGATGAGGATTTCAATGGCGTCTTTGAGGTGGATGCAGTCTTTGGTGACATGTGCGTGGCTGCGGTGGAACCGACAATACTTGTCTTTGTCGGTATTGGCCTTTGCAGCAGTTGGTTTGGGGAAACAGACGCCTCACTGCTTGAACTCAGTATTGATGCACTTATTAAGGATCTTCTCACGAGGAGCGGTGAGAAGGTTGTATTCTGAGAATCAACCAGCTGATCCTCTGTTCTCTCGTGGGCGATTATCTCTTTGTTTCTCACGTTGCGGGGCCTCGTCGCTGTCGTTTTGCCTATGGGGTTTCACGTTCTCCTGATTTCACGAATCTCTTGTCTTGTACGCGGCTTCCTTCTCCTCGTATTGGATGTATGCTTGGGCCTTATGGAGCATCTCGGCGAGGGACTAGGGTGGTTTGATTCCTACAGCTATTCGGAATTCACTGTTGGGACACAAGCCCTTTTTCCAAAATATATCGCTTAATGCTGTCAATAGTGTGCACCTCGACAATTCTTTATTGAATCAATCGATGTAATCCCTCAGGGGCTCTTCTTTTCCCTGTATAATCCATTCGAGGATGGATTTAGATTTTGGATGACATCTAGATGTTGTGAAGTCCCTAGTGAATTGGCTTTTTAAGACCTTCTATGAAGTGTTGGATCCTGCGGGGAGGGGCTTGTACCATGCCATCACGCCTTTACACAATATGATAGGAAACAACTTGCATTTAATCGCCCCTTCTACGTTGTGGTAGTGGTGCATGGCTTTGAGATTCTCAATGTGTTCGTCAGGATTGGTGGTCCCATTATAGGTGGCTAGAGGAGGAGGTTTCTCGAGCCCGCGAGGGATGTGGGTTTCCATGATCTCGCGGCTGAGTGGCCCACGATGATCTTCGTCATTGCTGCTACCGAACTCGGGGTGAGGGGATCTTCTCTGTTGACGACGGTCTTCGTCATATCAGAACTTCTTGTGACCCCGATCTTCTGGAGAGTGCCCGCTACTACGGGGAGAGGAGTGAGTATATTTATCGGGTATTTATGGTCATGAGCCTTTGGGTGAATCTTGATCTCTAGGAGGAGAAAGGTGCCTGGGATCTTTCCCTTTCTGACCTCGTGGAATAGGGGATCAAGACCGATGGGGACAACCTCTGCGACGTCGTCTCCGATGTAGAAGGGGAACAACGATTACGTTCGAGCATTTGCATGCGTTCGCTTTGCTAAAAGAGGGCAAGGTTTTCCCTGTTAAGGGCGACAATGAGAGCCTGAGTACCAACATCTGCGTCCGAAGGGATGGGAATCAGTTTGAACATAGGATCCACAGGAACAACGGGCGATTGTTTCAGGTTATTTGAAGATGGGGAATGAGGATGTCCTTCGTTGTGACCGGCGACGAGTTGAGACGCAGTGTGGCTACCGGTGTTGTCGCTATCACTGACGATGATGGCGGAGATACCTTTCACAGCCTCATTCATCTGGGTAGCCATGAAGACGAAAAGACAAGCTTTGGTCTTGCGGTGAAAGGAGGAATCTTGATCTCGAAAGGTAGGGGAGCTGTTAGTTTCCCACAAACTACACCACTATATAGAAAGAATTTGGACAGGTCTTCGTGGCCTCTGACTGGGACTGTGATGTGTTGATAGGAGAAAGGGTGGAGTACCTGCAAGGTACTCCGACACTCAAATAAGTTTCAGTGACAGAAAAAGAGGGTTAGAATTGAATACATAACCCTAAAAAATGGAGGGTTTTTATAAAAGCATTTGCCTGTATAAAGTTGGTGCGTAGCCTCCGAACGAGCACAACTGCCTCCTAAAAATATGGAGGGCAGTTGACTGCGTGGAAGGCATTATGGCGTGTGAAGGGAGGTCCCCCAACGATTATATGCCAACGACTCTTATTCTGCAACAGTCATATCCTTTCTAGTCCTTGATGGGTTTGTGCCTAGCCGACTTCTGGGTTGGGCCTCAATTTGATGTAGGGGACGTGCTAGTCCAGTCCATATATGACCTCCCTAAATTACTCTCACCTTATGTTATTTTGTACAACAAGCAACCAAAGTACATGTCCTTAAAGGTGTTTGGCAATTCATGTTTCACTACTAAAAAAATTGCAACTTAGACAAAAATTAGTGAGGGAAGTAAATCCTTCTCTAATTGCGATGAATTTAGTGAGGGAAAACCGTGTACCTGATTATTCAAAAATGAGTAAAAATTAGTGAAGAAATTTGTGAGATAATTATTCCGTCACAAAAAATCCCTCACAAATTTGATAAATGTACATTTTGTCACGGAGTTTGAGAAGAATTTTATTTCTCACCAATATTCCCCTCACAATTCCCTCATAAACACGTTAGATGTTTTTGTGAGGGAAATATTCTTCTTTCTTTTTGTTTATAATGCAGATATAGTTCTAGTGTAGGTGGAATTATCATCCAAAGCTTTTTCTCTTATATAGTTATGTTACAGATATAGTTCTGGTTATGGAGAATTTGTTTGGACTCATATCCTACTATAAAAACTAGTACAAATTAGACACTGATAGGAAACTAGTACTAACCTTTATGGTCACCATAATTGCTTGTAACATTTCTCATTATCAGACACCCTTTCCATCTTAGCCAGCCATCCATATGCATCTCCCTTGAGAATATCTCTTTTTGCCTTTGCTTCCCATTTTTTATTTTGTTTAGAGGAGATTCAGAAGGGGCATATTGTTTTTCCCTCCCTTACAAATTTAGTTACATGGTTGAGAATGTCATCTCAATAAATTTTAACAAATTGACCACTGATAAGAAACAACATGATTACTGACACAATCAAAAGTTATGAAAAATTTATATTAATATACTATGTACATAGACACAAAATTTGTGTTTTGTCTAATTATATTATTGTTGTATACTTAATTGTTAGTTACAGAATGAGTATGAAAAAAAGATTATTGAGAGAGACTCACAAGAGGCACTGAGAGATGATGTTTCTAGTCATCAATCTGATAACATTATCTTCTTAGATGTTGTTAGAGGAGTGGACAAGAAGGATCGTATATATGGTTTAGAACCAAAAGCAGGAAAGTACAAGCCATCTAGATCTTTCACATCTGACGGCATCTCACCATCTGAATATGAACAAATGAAGATTGTTATTTCTGATTTGTCTGTTGAAAACAAGACCCTTAAAGAGAAACTTAAGACTCTT
Source organism: Lathyrus aphaca (assembly GCA_963966055.1). Classification (NCBI taxonomy): domain Eukaryota; kingdom Viridiplantae; phylum Streptophyta; class Magnoliopsida; order Fabales; family Fabaceae; genus Lathyrus; species Lathyrus aphaca. The sequence goes on from OZ014521.1 coordinate 65,357,736, forward strand.
GAAGATTTCATTTGTGCATCACAGGAAGACTCACATTTGCTTAGAGAATAGTTATTCCAATTTATGGAAATATTTTTTTGCGGGTCATCAACCTCCACATTCGGATCAAAATCCTTCCCCACCCTCTTCTTGAAAACAATATTAAATTGTGGTGAACACACTTTTGTTTATCATTTATTAGTCTTAAGAATAATGATAGTATTATATTTGTTATAATTTCTTAATTTTAAGAGCTTTGATTGAACTATTTTAGTTGTACTATCTATAATGTCAATAAAAAATACTATAGTTTTAATATTTAGTTTTAAGAATATATTTTTAGTACTATTAGTTTTGATTGGGGGAATATTTATGATATTCACAAAAACAGTTTTTTAGTGTTTCATATTGTAATTGATCCATTTTAATTATGATGATATAGAATATTCAGTTGTGTTATTAATTAAATTTGACAGGAAATTTACAATTTTAATATTTTAATGCAGGTTCTGATTAATTAGTGACGAAATAAAAATGTCACAAAATCATGATTAATTAATTTAGTGAGGGAATTTAACTGTAAGTAAAATATTCATTTAATTAGTGACTGAAAATATCCCTCACAAACAAGCATTCATACATTAATTTTCATTAATTAGTGACGAAATATATACGTCACTAAAGTAAAATTACTGAGGTATTTAGAAATCTCTCACAAATTAATAGAGGATTTCTTTTCAATGTTTAGTGACAGAATTATTAATTTAGTGACAATTTGGTTCCATAACTATTTATGACTGAATTCAAAATCCCTCACAATTTTTTTGCGACATTGAAATTCGGTAGGGATTTTGACACGTCGCTAAATCCGTCACTAAAGGCTTTTGTGACGGTTTTTAGTGAATTAGTGACGAAATAATGCTCTCTCTAAATTAATTTTTTTTAGTAGTGTTTCCTTTACTCAGGCCATACAATCAACATAAGCTGCAATTTAGAAGTAGTTAATATGTGTACTTAAGTATGTCTCCAACTCACAAAGGCCACAAATGTCTCAATGATGAAGGAAGAATCTTCATATATAAGGATGTCTAGTTCAATGAAATTGAGTTTCCTTTCAGTAAACTTTTTCCTTCCAAACCTGATGAGAATTCTAAAGGTATTACTCACAACAACTCTAATATTCCTATTGTTGTGTATGAATCATACTCCATTCCTGAATCCAAGAGACCTGTTGAACAAATATCAGTCACAAACTTAACCTAACCATTAATCCACAAGATAATGATGGTCATGTCTCTGTCAATCATATTCAATCTACCCAGCATGCCTAAACTCAATATTTACCTGAATGACACCCTGACTTGTCCCATGTTTCTAATACCATTTAGTCAGATTCTTATACATCTCCATGTCCTAATTTAATTCCACCTAAGCCTATGTCACCCAAGCAACCTCAAGCATATGACACTAATGTATTCTAATCACAAAACCTAGTCAGTCAGCAAATTCTTTGTCCCCATCTTTTCATACTCAATCACAATCTTCAATGTCTTTGTCAACAATCATTCATGATGACTATAACTAAAACTATAAAATCTAAATCTAAAGTTTTCCTAGTTCACACTGAACCAAATACCACAAAACAAACCCTTACAAATCCTGACAAGTAAGAGGCAATGGATTCTGAATGTGAATCACTTTTGGAGAATTGTACTTGGACTTTATCCATACTTCCACCTAATAGGAAACACATAGGGTGCAAGTGAGTGCTCAAAGTAAAGAAAAATCCAGATGAGAGTGTTAACAAACACAAAGCAAGACTAGTAGCAAAAGGCTTCCATCAACAACAAGGATTTAATTTCCCTGAAACATTTCGCATGTGGTAAAACTAATAACCATTCAGATTATCTTGTCTTTGGCTATCACATACAAGTGGAAAATCCAAAAAAAATGATGTCAACAATGCTTTTCTTAATGGTGATCTCCAAGAAGAGGTTTGCATGGACCAACCACCTAGATTTTTTTTTATTCTAACATCATTATAGTTTGCAAATTGAAGAAATGGCATTTATGGCTTGGATTTGGAACAAGTTCCAAGGGTTTGGTATACAAAACTGCACCAAACCTTGATTCAATTTGAATTTGTGTCCAGCAAATGAATATTTGAATAAAAAATAATTTTATATATATATATATATATATATATATATATATATATATATATATATATATATATATATATATATATATATATATATATATATATATATATATATATTTAAATTACGATAATTTTTTAAATAATTATAATAATTTCTATTATTATTATTATTATCATTAAAATAAAAAATAAGGGTTAAATATATTTGTGGTCCATCTAAATATTTTATATTTTATTTTTAGTCCCTAAAAAAATATCCTTCAAAGAATGATCCCCTAAAAAAAATTCATCAACGCTTTTAGTCACTCTTAAAACTTAGCGATAAAAACAATGATTGTTTTAGCGACTGGTTTAATGATAACTTTAGTAGAAGTATTCTAAAGTATGAATGAAAAATTCTAAGAGGAACATTCTTTAGAGAAATTTTTTCGGGAAACTAAAAGTAAAAGTAAAATATGAAATATTTAGGGAGACCCCAAAGATATATTTAATCCAAAAAATAATTATAATTGTGAAATTTTAATTATGTCCATTGAATTGTCATGTCATTAAACATGACACTTAAAGTGGGAGATTAAAATCTTTAAAAAAAAATTGAAACAAAAAGATTAATAAATAGAATTTTAGAATAGAAGATCAAAGTTTAAAAGAAGTGAAAATATAAAACTAAAGTTATAACTAAGCTTAAGAAAAATATAATAAAATTATTAATTTATTAAAATGTATAATAAGTTTATTATTATAAAGTGTATAATCAATTATATTAAAAAATATATTAAATTTAATTGATATATAAAAAAAATTATATAAATAATTAATCATAAATATTAGATGTTAGAAAGAATTTGACTTTTATTTTATCAACTATAAAATATTACAAATGAAGGGAAATGAGTCAAAATATTTCTAAATATAAAAAAATAATTTACACACAATAATTGAAATCTTATACGGATAAAAATAAGTACATGAATATCTATAAGAAAGACAAATTTAGGATTCCTTGTGCAGACATCTCACATGATGTATCCAAACATTTCATCTGTTGCATTTGGCATTTGGCATCGATCCAATTTCCTCAAAGATCGTAAAATTTTGGTAATGAATTGTACTAATTTTGTATTTTTCCAATGAAGACGGAGAAATACAAAATTAGTAATAGATAAATGATAAATCTAACATCTTAAAGTTTTACAGAAATATGTGATGTTTCTGTCAAACATGTTAGGTTTCTCTTATTGAATGCAGATAGTCCAAATAACATTTATGACTGGCTAACACATTTTGGTTTACCCTCTTCACTATCAATATGTCTAAAGTATAGAGTGGACACCTTCTGTTTTGTTTGGATCAATATGGAATTTAATGAATGAAGTGTTATGAGATAAAATAGAATAAAATTTTATTGTTTGATTTAGTTATAATCAAATGGAGCAAAGTGAAATAGAGTAATATATATATATATATATATATATATATATATATATATATATATATATATATATATATATATATATATATATATTACTTTTCACCATTTCTATTCTATCTAATCATCATATTTTAAAACATTCACATCGTTTTTTAAATTTGAAAATAAATGAAAATCTAAAATAATTTATATTAAATTAAATTATTACACTTTGAGAGGATGTTAATAATCGTTCAAAAATGTAATCAAATTTAATAAAAAAAACAATTAAAAACAAATATTAATTGATTTTCGGACAAATTGACATGTCAAAACAAGAAGTAGAAATCTTTGAATTTTGTTCTTAAAAATTAAATAATCAAAAAATCATTACACAAGCAACAAAATCTTAAATTTGTTAGGCTATGACCAAATGGTACAAAAAGAATTAGTAAAAAAAACAAATATTGTGAAACCCTAAATATGAACATATCTCTAACTTGTGACTCATTACAACTCCAAAAGAAGTTTATAGCCACCTTCTAGACACATAAACTAAGATTAAATATAAACATTTGACAATTAGTAAATAATGACAAGAATGCAAAGTTGAAATATCATAGGAAACTTCAATATAATAAACAAGAAAAGAAAATTGGACAGAGATTCTTTGTCAGAAGGTGAGGTTAAAGGTGGAGCCTACAAAAGCCTGTCACACAAATGGAACAAATAATGCCATATTTTATAATAGATTTAGTCACAAACTCAAACTAAAACTCACAATGAATCCAAGATTATCATAGAAATTAAGTGGCTAAACCATGTTAGAAAAATCACTTTGACAGCTTAATTTGTCTGTATTAATTAAATTATTATTGCTTGCTGATTCAGAAAGTTACGTATCATGATACACATACAATACAAGAACCACACATTTGGTATCGTATTCTTTCGTAATAATGGACAACTTTGTTCCAATGCAAAGTTGACAAAAATATTTTTTTATTATATTAGTATTTAATAATTTCAGATTGCTTTCACAATAGACAGAATCTAGATCAACCAGAAGTCTTTGATTTGATTCTGATTTTAAGAATACATTAGTGTAATTAAATCTATTGAAAAAGAGTTTTATGTAGTTGTAGTTCTGATTAGTCAAATAATTAGTTTCAATAATTTTAACCAAGACTTAACCACTAGTTTGAATTTTAAGAATATTTGATCTACTACTATTAACTATTACTTTTTCTTTTCTTGGAAACAAATATTATAATGGAGATGTCATGATGCAATTGCACTTTAGGTACAGTGCAGATAAACTAACTTTGGATTGGCACTTAAAGAACTATAGTTCTAGTGAGTGGCTTTCCTTTTCATGCATTATTCTGTTTATATCATTGGATGTTATGAAAAACAAATCATGAATCAGAAGTCGTTTTTAAAAATTGGGTTCTTTTGCTTTGGTTGGGTTTGCATTATTATGTTTATGTCATTGGACGTTATGAAAAGCAAATCATAATTTATAGAGAGAGAGAGGATTATACAGGGGATCTTTAAGTTTTTATTTATTTATTTAGCAATGTGGTCCTTTAAGATATGAAAAATGTGCACTTGTCAATAACGGTGATGACAAAAAAAATTATTTTTATTTTACGTTTAACTAATTATCAAAATGTATCTTTTTTTTCTCTACTTAATGAAAAATTCAGATCAAATCCCTAGTTTAATATCCTTCTTCTCCCTTTGAATTCTTCTTTTGTCTTCTCCATCAATGAGTTCATATGGTATCAATGAGTCAAATCCAAGAGGTTAAAACTCTCGGATGTTCATTTTGAGTGCAAGTCATGGTGAAATCGCACAAGATGTCCTTGTGGAGGCAAAACATTGATACAAACAGTTAGGAAGAAAAAACAAAATTTTGGGAAGCTCTTTTGGGGTCGTAGATACTTTGTGGTACATTTATTGCTATATTCTTCTTTTTCTGTTATGATTTTGCAGAAATACAAGAGTTACAAGTTTCTAAATGTTCAAAATGTGAGGAAAATGTTGGCACAAATGTTTTCAAGAAAGATGAAAGACAGAGAAGAAGAAGAAAAAGAAGAGAGAAAACTGTAAACTGAATTATGTAAATTATGATTGAGTGATATTCTGTGTTTACATCATACAAAGCCTTTTATATAAGAAACTAAAGTTCGGGTCCAAACTATACAAACAACCCAGGCCGAAAACGTAAAAAATGTAAAATACAAACTTACAAGTTACATTTCGACACTAATAGATGTTGTATTTGACTTTGTCGAATACAATTGACTCATGAACTTCGACTAGTTATTTCGACACAATCGAATGCTAGCTTTTAATCAAAACATCGAATTACAACTTCTAACACACTCCTTAATTCATGTTCTCGAGGTTTCTCATCTCGATGCTTCTCTTCAACTCGTCGAACTTGACTTTCTTTAGGAGTTTAACGAGTATGTCATGGTTTGTTGCATTTCTGTCTTGCAATGCTCAAGTTTAAGTTTTCCTTTGTTGGCTTGATCCCTCAGAAAATAATATCTCATATCTATATGCTTACTTAGACCATGACATACCATATGGTTCACTAAGTCGATAACTGACTTGTTGTCGACAAACAACTTCATTTTCCTAGGTTCCACTATCTTGAGCTCTTCAAGTAACATCTCTTTACATGTTGCTTAGCATGCTACATATGATGCAACCACGTACTCAACTTCACAAGATGACAAAGCCACAACGATTTGCTTCCTTGAGCTTCATGTTCAAAGACACACTTTGTGAAACATGTTTCGATCACGAAACCATCTATTTTCTTGCTCCAAGATCTTGGAGCATGCTTCGAACCATATAGGGCTTTCCTCAATCTGTACACCTTCGACTCCTGCCCTTTAATTTTGAATCCTAGTAGTTTAATGACATAGACTTCTTCCATAGGTTCATTCAAAAATGCTGATTTTACATCCAATTGATGTATCTTTCACCCTCTATATGCTTCTGTCTTAAAAAAAATCTGATTGTTTTCGGTCTCGCCATAGGTGCACACACTTCGTCGAAATAAATACCAGGTTTTTGTATAAAACATCTTGCCACTAGTATTACCTTATTGTTGGAAATTTCTCAATTTGGCATTCGTTTCAGCTTTTAATCCCACTTCACATAAATTGGCTTCTTGAGTGACTTTTCACCAAGTTCCCAAGTCTTGTTCTACTCAATTGACCTGAGTTCTTCTTTCATGGCTGCTAACCAATTTGAATCATTCATGGATTGATCTAAATTGATTGGTTTTGCTTTATCCAACATCATTTTTTCTTCTATCAGGTCACCATCTACATCGACAACATGATATGGAAATCTCTCATACCCAGCTAGCCTTGTTGATTTAGATCTTGTTCTAGTCGATCTTCTAATATTTCGCTCATGTGGTTCTTCATTTCTATTTGTTGGAACTTCAGTTTGTTGGTCTTCTTCAAACATAGTTGTGACTATATCTAACTCCTGTCAAATTGACCCTTGACTCCAATCCCACCCTTTTCTTTCATCCACTAGACCATATCGACTGATCACTAGTTTATCATCATTTGGTGAATACAAATTGTATGCACCAGTCAAATGATAACTTATGAGCACCATAGTCTGACTTTGATAATCTAGTTTCTTCCTTAATTAATCAAGTGAAGGCCTAAAGAAAATTGATCCAAACACTCTAAGATGATTAACATTTGGATTCACACCTGTCCTAGCCTCACAAGGTGTCTTCTCAACCATCTTCTTGGTTGGACATCTATTTAGAATTTAAATTGTTATCGAAGCTACTTCAGCCCAAAATCTCGGTGGCATATCTTTAGCTTTCAACATGCTTCTAATCATGTTTAGTTTACTTTGATTATTCCTCTCAGCTATGCCATAATGCTTAGGTGTATATGGAGAAATGAACTCATGCTCTATACTTTCCTCATTGTAAAACCTAGCAATTTCTCGAGAAGTGTATTCACCACCAGCATCAATTCTTAATTTATTCAACTTGCATCCACTTTGCTCTTTGTCATGCAGTTTGAACTTCTTGAACTGTGTGAATACCTCACTCTTTGTTTCAATAAGATAAATCTACATGTATCTATTAAATTCATCTATAAAGGTTAATAAATAGTAGTTACCTCCATTCAAACTCACTTCAAATGGTTCACACACATTAGAGTGAACTAACTCTAGCTTTTCCTTCAACCTCATTGGCAAGTCATGCTTGAATGCTTTCCTAGCCTACTTTTCTTTACAATATTTCTCACACACCTTTGTTCTTTCACCTGAGGTAAACCATAAACCATTTTCTTCTAGTTAAGCATACCCTAACTTCTGAAGTTTCGATGTCCATACCTATGGTGCCATAACCAGTTCTTATCTTCTTTTACAGTCGAATCAAGACAATTGTGATCAACTAGGTTGATCTCTACTTTGAAAGTTCTACTGTCTTTCAAGGGTGCCATAAAAATTAACGTTCCATCACTATGATACAACTACATATGATTATTTGTTATCTTTATGTTGTACCATTTTGCAAGTAATTGACCTACACCTGTCAAATTACTTGTCATCGATGGTATATACTATTGGAACAAAATTATTCATATCCCTAGGATTTTGATGATAACGAAGTACTTAAAGAACAATTGGGTATACTAACATATGGTCAAGTACTTAAAGAATGATTAAGTTACGATAGTGGAAGTTGAAGGTGATGATGCACGAGTTGTGTATCATAGAGGATGTGCATTGAGGGTATACCTCATGGTTTTTGTTGGCACATCCATATTTATGGACAAAAGTGCACCCTATGTCAATGTCATTTATCTTAGATGATTCATTTACTTTGATAGGATACATGATTATAATTGGGGACCTTCTTATTTGGTTTACCTCTAGGAAAAATTATGTGAAAATTGTTTGTGAAAAACCAAATAGATGACAGGAAACAACTATCTATTTATGATAATATTTTTCACCTTTACTGTTACTATTATTTCATAATACTTGTGTTACTCCATTACAAATATTACATCTGAACCACTTTCCGACATGGTTCCACCAACACTTTCCACATATCTCCAGATAAGCATGTGCAGAAGATTACTATAAGGATTTTCCCCATGCTTACTCCATTATCCCGCTCAGGGGGAATTAGGCGATCAAGCCGTTCTGAGTTTATCTTGACCTCATCGTGGCATATGGTATCACCGTCAAGCATGTCCTTGGATGTGATAAACTTCTACTGTGTTTGGATGGCTTATGGGTTACAACTGATTTATCCATATTTTCCTCAGTGGGTCATGCTATAATTCGAGTATATGTGGGGTATTCCTAGAGCCCCAACCGTGTATGCTCCTCCCATTGTTCTCCGCGAAGATGTTAATTAGATATTTTTGGTGTTCTATGATGATCTGGTCCCAGTGGATGTTCACCGTGTGACAGCTCCTCATCCATGGAGTGCGGTATACAATTACAACAAATGGTTTTTATAGAGTGTCACATCCATATATGACACTAAATGTATAGGTGGATCCACATAGGCCCACTCGTCATGAGATATTAGAAAATAAGTAAGTTAGGTCTGACCATGTCGTTGATGTGTTATCGATCTCTCAGTGTATTGTGGCCATTGGGAGAACGTGCATAGAGTGTGGAGGGTTTTAGAAATCCACTTTTTGGGATGGATAATGTACAGACCATGATAGGCGAGACACGACATGCCTTGCAGTATAAGAGGCATATGAGGAACTAGGGGTTCAGATATATCTTGTAGTTAACTTTTTCTTTGTATTTAGATCATAACATTTTGTTAATTTATATTATAGTTTCTATTTTGTGAAGAATGGTGTTTGGTTATTTCATAACAAATTTTGTATGGTGGTAACATTATTATCACCATTTTGATTTAATATATGGTATTTTAATTTAATGACAAATGTATGGTTTAGTTGAATAACATTTATGTATACTTTGTATATAAGGTTTATTAAAAAATGTTAATTTTTTAATAAACTTACTGCCAAGTAACTTACTGTCCAGAGGCTGGGTCCGTATTTTGTCATCCAGACTCACCCCTGGATTTATTTGGAGATTAATATCCAAATTAATTTTGATAAGAATAGGGTTCCTCTTTGATGAAGTTATTTTGTTGTTAAACAAATATGTCCAAATTCTAATCTTCAGTTGTTGCAAAAAACTTTTTGGAATTTCATAAGTGTGGTTGATAAGCCCATACGGTGGTTAGAAGAGTAACCCCTTTATATTTGAGAATTTCTTAATGCACCTCATAAGTTTCTTTTTCATCGTATGGTTTTCCACATATGTCCACAGATTCCAGAGATACATCTCTAGACGCATCCCATGGTTGATGAAACATTAATAATATTCCGAGATATATCTTTGGAATAATGTAAACCTTAATTTGTCACAACATATCTTCCATAGTCCATTTCCATTTAAATAATTTTGGAGATGCATCTACATTATTTTTTCGGAGATACATCTGAGAGGTATATTAGAACTAGTTTTTTTTAAAACACACACTATATTTGTTCACAGATGAATTATAAAATAACAGATATACCAAAATAATATAACAATATATAAATAGGATATCATATGTCACGAAATCCAAAATATAGTAACAATGTGAGGAAAAACGTACAAACTAGAGTACTGAAACAAAATAAATACAAACAACTACTGGGTGTGCATCACAACCTCTAATTTGCCTCATCTGCCTTGATTTCCTGGTCTGCATCCTTGGCCATTGATCTTCCCCGTCCTCACACGATGCACGCGATACAAAAGTGCCCCATGTTTCTCCACAATAATGTCACCTAGTACTCGCCTGACAGCAGACCCATTAGGGAAGATACCTTCGTTAATGTCTGCTTGCGCCATCTCCACTATGCAACGACAACGAGGCAAGACATTCTCAACGTGATCTAACTAAGTCTGCTGCTCCTCTAGAATATCCTGATGAGCTGGTCTGGGCAGATCTCTTGGAGAAATAGACATCATGTACAAATGTGAGACCATGAAGAATCACCAGATATATCTGTCGAAGTAGCTGTAGTCATTCAGCGTTATGGTGACCCGTGCCTCCTTAGGTACCGGGTGACTCTCATAATCAACAAACATCTCATCAATATGTATGCGAGTCAAGGCAAGAGGAACAAATACAACATGGTGTTTAAGGATGGTCTGGGTGTACCCGAACTACCGCATGACGTGCTTGGGCAGATGAAGAGCAGTGACATTGGATCCGCAAGCCAGCCATCCAGAGTATAGCGATATGTCGTCAAAAGGCTGCATCTGACAGTGATCCACGTAGCACTTGAAGTGGATGTCCTTAATAACCAAGCAATCAAGATAGACTCTGAAAGACTCGACCGCCTGGTTCCCTCTCAACGGGATAAAAGCATAAGCATGGGGCATCTCCTCAATGTACTCAGCCACACTCGCTCAGCTAGTTATGCGCGGGATATGCTTGATGATCCAAGCCTAAAATGAAAATAAAAAACAGTCATGGATCAAGAATTGTCACAAATATGAAATGAAAAAAGACATTCAAGGATAAAAAATTATTACCACCATGAGTGTAGTGCTTCCTATTACCTTCTTTGTCGTCCACATTCCTCCCTCCCTCAACTTCAAATAAATATAGGTCAGACAAGTCACCCCCTAGTTGTACTCAAAGACCATTGTGAGATCGAATAAGTATCGGAGGTATGCAACATCAGTGTAGGTGACACTCGTGTCAACAAAAGTCACAGTGCAAACTAAAAATAGAAAATAGGGCCCTCAAAGCATAAGTCCTGTGTATGGTCACCTCCTCGACATCACCATCAACCCACTATGCAACAACGAGGTGCATCCCGACACCTGCGGGAGGATGGAGAAGTGATGCGTCATCTGGTGCATCTTGTGGCCTGCAAAAAGAAGAAGTGAAATGTGGACTGGGGTGAGATGTAGATGGAGTGGCCTGAGGAGAAAGTCGAGCTCCGGGAGTGGACTGAATCTCAAGAGTAGACTCTACAACTAGCAGTCGACGCCTCTCCCTGTCCAGAAGTACTTGCTGCCTCCGAAACCGACTGGCTTCGCTCCCGCCGAACGAATGTGTGATGGGCAACCCGTACATGCCTCAATATGTCGGCTATGTCAGCCATATTGCTTGTAAGATATAATTAACCATCGTACAATGAGTTTCCGCATATGAATCGCACAAAAAAAAATTAAAAAAACAAAGAAAAAAAACATACTGAGATAATTCCAGAGATACATCTACGAGAAAATTATGGAGATGTATCTCTGAAATCACCTTGAGTATATGAAACGTTGATTTTTTTTGGAGATGTATCGCCGAAATATTCTACAACTCAGAGGTTACAACAATGACATCCTCTGCCTCTTAGAATGAGAAATTTGAAACCCTGATCATCCATTCCCGACAATAAACAATATATACAGTAACTCTAAATTATGTTTCAGATGATATCTAAACATTTATACACCTAACAACACATTCTAACACAGTTTACAGGAATATCCAAATATTTATCGGAAACTCGAAAAACTTACCCTAATTATATGATTCAGAAGATTTTGAATGATGAATTGGATGTTGCTTGATGATTACTTGAGTCTTAGACGTAAACAATCAAATTTGGTGAAGTTTGAGAAATTTGGGAATGAGAGAGATGAAGAGGTTTGTGAATGAAAATGAAAAAGTGTGAGAGGAGAAGAGTCTCATGTGATAATAATGTCCAAATTGTTCTAGAGATATATCTCCGAGATATTTTAATGTTCAATTGGGTTTTGGTGCGTCTGGAGATATATCTCCGAAATATTTTAATATTTATTTAAATTATTATGCGTACGAAGATATATCTCCGAAATCAGGAGTGATATATGAAAAGACACATGATGTATAAGTAAATAGTGTGTCTTAAAAAAAGTTCTTATTTTTTTATTTTTTTTGGTTAAGTTGGACATACGGGTTTCATCTTTAGAAAAATGGACTTCGTACTCTCCCTTTTTGGCCCTATAACCTCTCATCCCCCAAATAGTGATAATTCTAAGGTAGTTTTTATTTTATATATAAAAAAAAAAATTGTTCATTTTTTTAATAAAAACTTATCCCTCTTCTTGTGCCAAAAATCCAGTAAATTGTAAATGTGAAAAAATTCGCCTAAATTTCCTTTCATTGAAACTTGAGGTTTGAAAATTAAAATCAAAAGTTGATAATTTTTATACATTCAATTTGAATATGTTTAATATTAAAATATTCGGTTTGAAAATTCAATGCAAATGTTGATCAACTCCTCCCCATTATCTCATGTTGTCCTTCCACATTAAACTTTGTCATTTATTTACTCCCTTTTTTTTTTATTATTTGTCTAGTATGAACGACTGATTTTTGTGTAGATTTTTTTAAACATGTTCTAAAAGAGAAGAAAACATGGAAATGAACTACAAATGAGGATAAGAGATCCAAGACTTGTTAAAGACATCTTTGTTCTATTGTGTAGCCACTAATAACCATTTGATGCAATGGAGCACCCCTTCCATTAATCCTTTCCAAATAAGGCAATCAGAGATCAGAGAGGATGAGCATAAGATGTTGGTTAGCCAACACCTGAAGAAGGTGCTCATGAAGAGGAGTATGTAGGTGATTCAAATTCCAATGGTCATTCATAAAAATATCTTTGAATAGGAGTTGAATGTCCTAAATAGCCATACAAGGTACACGCTGACAGAGAGGAGTGTTATGTAAACAAGGGACATACCAAAATAGTGAACCACCATTTATAACCATTCTTCAACAGCTCTTTAGGTTTGAGAATAAAATTCCATATTGAAGAACCATTAGATGTAGCAGCATTAAGCAGAGAAGTGTTATATGAACCTATGCAAAAGGAGTATGCTGGGCATGCCATATGATCCACCGCAAAAGTAGATGCTGGATTAGAAGGACAAAAAAAAACATTATCCCCCCTTAAAAACATGATTAAATAATTTAGATGACTGATAATTATCGGTGTATTAAGTACCATTAAGAATTTTTTGTAGATCAATCAACTATTAAATGAAAAAAAAAAAACTAAAGAATTCAATAAAAAAACAGAGCTAAAACTTGTAGTCCACCCTTAGTTGAGTCTTAGAATATTCAACTATTTTTTAGATGAAATATATACTAGAAAAACGTTTCATTCTCACTTTTTTGAGGTGTTTATTATATATTTCATCTAAAAAATGTTGAATATTCTAAGACTCTCACCGGTGTAAGATTCCAAATCCCCGTCGCACAGTATGGGAAGCAAATATCCAAACCCGATTAAACCATCAGAAACCCGAATCGGATGGATCGGAATCGGCGTTATGGGCTGCGCCATGGCCTCCCGTCTCATCTCCGCCGGCTACACTCTCACTTTCTACGCTCGCAACCCAGCCCACCCAAACTCCCTCTCCCTTCAATCCCAAGGTGCTAAACTCGCCGATTCACCTTCCCACCTCGCAAACTCAAGCGACGTCGTTTTCACAATGCTCGGCCACCCCTCCGACGTTAAATCCATCCTCCTCGACAAAAACGGCGTCGTTTCATCCTTAAACCCTAACACCGTCACAGTTGACTCCACCAGTTCACATCCAGATCTTGCCAGAGAAATCTCCCTCGCAGCGAGAGCCAAAAACGCTTGGTCCATCGACGCTCCTGTCTCCGGCGGAGACATCGGAGCAAGAGACGGAAAACTAGCAATCTTCGCCGCCGGTGAAGCCTCTGTAGTTGAATGGCTACATCCCTTGTTTAAAATCATGGGAAAGCCAACCTACATGGGTCCCTCAGGGTCTGGACAGAGCTGCAAAATAGCTAACCAGATAACAATCGCAGCGAATTTGATCGGAATTAGCGAAGGTCTAGTATTTGCGAAACGAGCCGGACTTGATTTGGAGCAATTTGTGAATGCAATTAGAGGCGGTTCGGCGGGTTCAAAGGCGTTGGAGTTGTTTGGGGAGAGGATGATAAAGAGAGATTTTAGGCCTGGTGGTTATGCTGAGTATCAGGTTAAAGATTTAGGAATGGGTGTTAATTTTGTTGAAGGGGGTGATGATAATAAGGTTGTTGTTTTGCCAGGAGCTTCTTTGGCTAAACAGATATTTACTGGTATGGTTGCAAATGGAGATGGAAAACTTGGTGGTCAAGGTGTTATCTCTGTTATTGAAAGGATTAATGGAGATTAACCTTGATTAGGTTCTGGTAAAGGTAACTATGTGTGTAATCTGTAATCATAATATTGTCTGTAAATAAAACTCACTTGATTGCTGCAAGAACTCATACTCAAATGCTGGATTCATACTTCTTAACAATGTTATTAGGCTATCTAAATTATGTGGTGTTTAAATAAATAAAAAACTAGTTATGTGGGTGTCAAAATTAATTAGTTTTTTCTAGGTTGATGTATTTGTTTCTGAATGAAAGTTAGATCTAATATATAATATCATGGTGTTTTGTAGACCAAAAGATTATAAGAAATTCTTCTCTTTAATTGGTTAGACTTGACTCTAATCATTCGGAATGCATTAACACATTTGATCCGCAAAATGCTCCCCTTAAAAATGGTTAGGAAATGGCAATCAAATACATGTTGCAAAAAGTGAAACTATCCAAAGGTACTCCTTTCAACAACAAATTCAGTTTACTGAAAACTCGAATATACTCTTTGTAAACTATTAATCACTATAAAACAGGAATCAAAATGAATAATAAAAAATTAATATTGATGTAAAATTCATGTGTATGAATACTGTGTTGATACAAAAGGATCCGGGCATTTATATATCAAAGGAGGCCAAAAGCTAATATTTCAGGGTTAATGAGGAATGCAGTTGTCTCAACAAGTTTCATGGGTTCAGATTCAATGATGATGTGTACAACGAACTATTCCAATTTACTAATGATACGATTTTGATTTCCGATGATAATTTGGATAATTAATGGATTATTAGGCTTTGTTGTGAGGTTTCGAGCTAGCATCGGGGTTGTGCGTGAATGTGAATAAAAGCAAGGTATTGGGATTAACCTCTGAGGATGTTTTGGGGGTTGTCTCTAACTTTCTTGGCGTGTTCTGTGGGTTCGGTACCCTTTAATTCTTCAAGTATTCAAGTGTGCACAAACCCTAGGAAGAAGTCAACTTTGATTCATTTAGTGGACAAAGTGAAAAGGAGATTATCCGAGTGACAGGGGAAATAAATGTTCGATGGAGCTAGGGTTGTGACGTTGAATGCAATTTTGACAAACTTATCGATTTTCCAATGTTCATTCTTTAAAGCTACCAAGGGAGTGATTCAAGATATTTTAAATTGCAAGATTTTTTGTGGGGATGGGGAATTTGAAGAAGATTAATTGGGTGAATTGGTCGTCTATTTGTAAGTAAAAAAAAACAGTGATGTTTAGGGGTTAAAGATGGCGGGAAATTCAAGTTGATTGTTGCTTAGTAAATGAAAGCAGAGAGTTCTTTTTGAACTAGAGTCCTTTTGGTTCAAGATTTTAGCTTTCTATTATGGTGATGTATAAGCGCAAGTGAAAGATGCTCCTTGTTTGGTGGTAGGAAAAATATTTCGACTTGGTGGAAAGTCTTAATTTGTCTAACATCGGTTAGTATGACAAGGTGCAACTGGTTTTCTACGATTTCTGCGAAGCTTGTGATTGGTAGTATCATTCCTATTTGGAGGCATCCGTGGATTGGTCAGTTTCCTTTAATGATGCAAGTTCAAAATAAGTTTATGTCGCACGAAATCTGTATATGCTGGTGCAAGACGCTAGTGATTGGATCGACGGGGTGTGGGTTTGGGATTTTCAGATTTCAGAAGCTTATGCAGACAATGTAGAAGCAATGACAGATATTCTGGTTTTTTCTGAAATTTTGCAGGTAGTTAGGCCAAGTTGTTTTGGGCTTGATCAACACGTGTGGTGGAAGAACGATGGTGACTTTTCGGTGAAAAACAGTTATGAGGTGCTGGTAGCGTTGGAACCGACGAAATAATCGCTCGATACAAGAATTTTACAGGTTCTTAACAATTTATGGAAGTGAAAAAATCCCTTTTAAAGTTCAAATTTATGTGTGGAGGATGTTTATTAATAAATTACAAACTAAGGAGTAAGAATGAACTTGATAAGGGGAATGTATTAAATAGTAATCATGAATTGGTTCTTTATGTTTCAAAGAAGAGGAAGAAATTAAATATGTATTTTTTTATCATGATGTTAGTTAAGGTGTGACGATTTTATTGGTATTGTAAATTCGGTGGAGCATTTTAACTTCTTTTTGAATGGGTTGGGGACTAAGCAGATTCGAAAGGTAGGCAGGGTGGTGTGTGTCGCTCCCTGAATTTCCATCCTGGTACAAACGCGAAAGTCGCGCGGAAAATAATAGAGTCGCCAGCCAGACATTTTTATCCCGGAGGAACGAGAATGGTAATGCTGCACAAACCAGAAGAAAACGAAAAGGAAGGACACGAGTCCTGCGAACCAAAGAGACTAAGTTCGGGAGTCGGTTACGACCTGGGAAGGTATTAGCACCCCAGATCGTCCGCCGTACCCGACGGGATCCACGCTTGCAAAGAAACTGTTTCAAGGTGTGAAGGAATGAAAGCCGCTGCAAAAAGAAAATGAACTAGAGAAAAGAAAAGAAAGGGAGAAAATGTAGGGAAAATAAAAGAGTGTGCTCGAACGGGCCCTACCTCGCTGCCTACGTACCTCACTGGACATGAGGATCAGAGACGCCGTAGTTCCCCTAACTAGGGGTAGAAAATATTGCTTGTGAATTAAGGCTTGAACTGCCTATGCCAATGCTCATGTGTTGCAGGCTCGAACAACGAGTGCGTTACCGTCTTGCATAATGACAAGAAGAAGCAAGTTCGCGGACGGAGCGAAGGAGATGAGAAAAGAATTCCTGGAGGAAAGACGATTATTGTTTGTTTGTGTTTTTTAGAGCTTTTTATTTGTGTGGCACAAGAGAATGAACTCAAGCTCTTTTCTATGGGATGTGTACTTGTCACTATATTTCAAGATGGAATAATAGAACAAGCACACCAAGCAAGGAGAACTTATCCAAAACTTGTTTCCAAAGGCAAGGGCCTAATTTCATTGACTTGTTGAATTTATTAAGTATTTTAGTTATTAAAGATGAAGAAGTGTTTTTTAGGGTTTTCCTTGATGAAGATGACTTCATGATCCGACTTGTGCATCATGTTGGACAAATGCACTATTCCAAGATGGAATGAATACATATGCCCCATGGAATAAGGCTATAACACAAGAAGTCACTTCTTTTTATTAATGCCTTTTTTAGGTTTTTGTTTTGAGATGAGAAGATAAAGAAACCAAAGGAGCAAAAAGGTAAAAGTCTAAAATGGGGAAAGACTAAACCTAATGTTATCATGCAAAAGAGGTCCTAAGGTTAGTGAGGTTTCAAATATCCTAAGAGAAAAGAAGAAAGGAAAGAAACCAAGAGGAGCAAGAAGAAGAGGAAGCAAGAGCTAGCAAGCAACTTACTCCTCTAAAGGAGATAAGTTGCTCCTAGAGGGGGAGAAAGATAATTGCAACACATGATGGCATAAGGAACATCAAAAGCACAAAGAGAAAGCACTTAAAGAGAGAGAAAGATGAAGAGTTGAAATGTGAATGAACATCCACACTTCTCTTACCATAAGCCCCTGCCATGGTTAGCAAATTCAGCACATGTTCATAAATAAAATCATGGCAATGACATGCTCAAAGTTCACACCAATCGAGATCAAATGATCATTTCAAACATTGCACGTTCAAGCATTTACGTGTCGAGAACACGGAAGCATGCATCAATCAGCAAGAAAATCACCCAAACAAACATATTCAATGATCATATGATGATCTATGGCATTTAAAACAAGTAAGGGTATCAAACATGCTTGAAATAAGGCAAAAATGACTCACTGCTTCAGTGTTAATCGGTTAACCAAAGTGTTAACCGGTTAACCATGCCAAAACCTGCATAAAAACAACACAATTCAAGTGCTTTAACCGGTTAACCAATCCGTTAACCGGTTAACACTGTTAAGACAGCAACAAATCCTGCAAAAATCAGCTTACAACCAGCTTATTCAAATAATCTTACACCAGACCAGCAAGCATATGAACATGAAAATAGTGCATCAATTCACATTAAATGGCATCATCAAGCTTATGAACACTAGTACATGGATCCGGTCACCAATTAATCAATCAAATCAAGCAACACAACACATGGCAGATCTAAAACGCAAGCATGCAAATAAGCTAAAACAGAGCTTGATCTGAAATTAACCAACCTACAAAGCTGAGGTACGCTTTGGTAATTGTTGATCGAGCTGAAAACGATAGATCTCACGCAAATCTTTGAAGATCCAGTGCTAAGCTTCACACTCCGTGCAAAATAAATGCAAGAACAAGCTCTTGATGCAGAATTTTGGATCCAAAAACACTTCTAGATCCCAAACCAGATCTGAATCACCAATTAAACCAGCAAAAAAAAGCAAGGAAGTTATGGATGGAGGTCTAGTTCCAAGATCCACACACCTCAAGGCAAGGTTATGTGATCTTCAAAGAGGAACTTTGAGTGATTTGGAAAATTGGGAGAGAAAAGTGAGAGAATTGTGAATGATAGGAGTGAAAATTCAGAATGAGAATGAAAATATGAGGGAGAGCCCCCTTTGGTTTGGAGAGAAATGATTAAATATGGTTTAGGTTTGGGGCCCAAAAAATTAGGCTTGGGATCCAAAATTATGGTTTGGGTATTGTGATTAGGATGTAGCAATGGGATTAGTTTTGGACAAGTGCTCTAGATCTTTCCTTTTAATTTCCAATTAATTCAAAAATGAATAAAATCATAAAAGGGAAATTGAAGCAAAAATCACACATGCTGAATTGCTGCTGGAAATTCAAAATTCGTTGCCGTTAACCGGTTAACCAATCCGTTAACCGGTTAACGCCAGTGAATTTTGAATTTCCCTCCTTTTGGTGGGAACCTCCAAAAATAAGCCGGTGCCAACCGTTTTGATCTGATTTTGATCCTCAATCATTTCTTTAGGCTTTGACCCTGATATCAACCTTGTAACCCACCTCGTGAGCTTTGAATTTCCCTGATGATTGACCATATGCCTTATACTAGAACATGCAAGTGCTATGCCTCATCTTTCTATACAAAAATGGTAAAGACATGATATGCTGATGAGGATTATGATATGACGATGATGCTAAACAGGAGAGGACAAATTTGGGGTGTTACAGCTACCCCTATTCAAGCAAATGTTAATCTAAAAAGGACGGTAGCACGACTATCGACCGTTCAAGATGAACTGTGGTTGAATACCAAGAAGAACTGAAATTTGCACTCTGCTGGAGAATGCAAGTAATGGGAAATAAACCCAACCAAATGACGCTTTGGCGACTGAAACGGGAAGAAAGCAGACGAGCTCCTTCCAAGTTGAATTGTTACTTCGGATAGAAAAACCTAGACAGACGAGTCTCCCTCGAACAAACCTGTTATGCCAAGTGCTGGACATACGAGCCCTCTTCAACCAAACCTGTTACGCCAGGATGTGGACATACGAGCTCTCATACATTTTGCAAAATATAACCTGAGATACACGAACCTCCTTCGGATATACCTGTTACACCAGGACCGGTGATGCACTTAAGTCTGTGGGATAGACATGCATAATCAGGATAGACGAACCCTCTTCATATGTTATCCGAAGACATATGGTTTAAGACAGACGAGCCTTCTTTTGAGTAAACCTATTACGCCAGGTGCAACATTAGGATTTGACGAACCCTCTTCACAAATCTTGCGTAGATAAGTGGTGTTTGAGACAGACGAACCTCTTTCGGATATACCTGTTACACCAGGACCGATGATCATTTTGACGTTTAATCCCACCGTCAGGACTTCAAACCTCTTCAATACAGACGAGTATCAGATGGTCATCAAGAAAAACACAGACGAGTGCCATAAGTCAATGATACAAACAAATATTAGACGATGATCCGAGAAACGCAGACGAGCGCTTCTGGCAATGATATAGACGAATATCAGCCATTGATACAGACGAATACCAGAGATCCAACACAGACGAGCGTTTGGGGTAGCAATACGAGCAACCAACCCAATTTTCGAACACAGACGAGCATCAAACAGAGCTTACGCACAGACGAATGTCGAGGAATGAAGACAAGCAGTAAACAAATATCACACACAGACGAGTGCTGAGGGGTGCGAACGAGCATCAATATTTACCAACCATAGGCGACTGCTGGGGAAAGCAAACGAGAAATGATGTCCCAGTAATGAAAATGACTCTGTCGGGGATAAAACCCACAAACGAGCGAGTGCTGGGGAGAGCATACGAGCAGAAGACGAGCAACCGTTAAATATCAAACACAAACGAGTGCTGAGGAATGCATACGAGCAACGAGCAGAATGCGAGCACGGACGAGTGTTGGAGGAAATGCGAACAAGCGACAAACAGATGATAAACACATACGAGTGTTGGGACAATGCGGACGAGCAACAAACAAATGATAAACACAGACGAGTGAGTGTTGGAGATGCAGACGAGCAATCGTTAAATATCAAACACAGACGAGTACTGAGGAGCGCGGACGAGCACAAAATGGATACCCAACACAGACGAGTGCCAGGGGATGTAGACGAGCCTCAAGACAGAGACCCAACACAGAGGAGTGCTAGGAAGTGCAGACGAGCATTACTTTGAAATTCCCTGATTGGCAACAAATAATCCCGACTCTGCAGGGGAATTCTGGTCAAAGGCTTCGACGATGCCTAACTCTGACTAGGGAGATGAACGACGGCTTGTATCGTCACCTGGCCAAAATAGACTGGCAACTTCTCTGGGGAATGCTCCAACGACGGGAGTGAATCTCGATTATGACTCTGCGGGGAAATGACGACCTTCAGAACCGGCTGGGGAAAATGCTTGGTCAGACCCTAGCTGGGGACTTCACTGGGGAAACAAGCATTCAGTGCTGGCTGGGGAAGCTACTTGATTAAATAACCCTTGCTGGGGAGAGAATTCTGAGAATTCTAACTCTGTAGGGAAGTGAGGCCTTCAGCTGCCGACTGGGAATTCACTATGGAAAAATAACCCGCTTGGGGAGAAGAGTTATTCTATTAACCTTGAAGCTCTGCTGGGGAAACAATCAAGATCTCCTGGAAACACTTGGTTGAGGAATGAAATGTGAACAAATGTCTGCAGTACCCTGTCCTCACCGGCCAAAAATAAATTGGCGGACTTGCTGGGGATACTTCAATGATGGTTGCATACCGCTCATGAACTCTGAGGAAGAGACGATCTCCCGACCCGACTGGGGAATATCTGGTCAAATTATCCTCTGACCGCCACAACTTACTTCAGTTGGGTTTGAAACTCCGTTGAGGATCCCACTTGCTCTAGCTCAGCTAGGGAAGGCTCCATCTGAACTCTACTGGGGAAACTGCGTCTTTCTTGTGAAGAACAACCACCACTTGGGGAGGGCATCATCTTTGATTAGCTTTGAAATTCCGCTAGGGATTCCAATGCTAAAGCTCACTCGGGGAGCCTTCTCTGCTTGGGGAAGCGCCACATCGCCCTGTAAAACTTGCAAAAACTGTATACACATGTGTGCCCCGGGGACTTGCATGGTATGATCTGTTCATCCATTGTCACCCGACACTCAAAGATGTTTAATTGTTTCCCTACCATGTCAAGTTTTTTCCAGAAAAATTAACATATTTCAAATGCAATGCTCTTTTTGCCAAAAACTCAGGATATTTTTGCAAATAAAGTAACCACAATCCAACACGACTTTATGACTGAATATTCATTTATTGAATAACCTCTGAATAGGCAAAGTTTTACATCAGGAAGCAACTGCCTGGAAAGAGGTAGCTACCGTAAAATTGAGAAAAGAAACTATCCTAATGGCAATGTACATGACATTCCAATGAGTTTCCTTCTTGCTATGACCAGCATGTCTTCGAGACTTTCTGTTCTTGCCTTTGCTTTCTGAAGAAGATGAGGGGACTGATTCCTATCCTTCTGATATTGTCAGACTGTATGAAACAGTGATTTGGTTAAGATTACCCGGATCATCGTTGTTCTCTTTTTCCCTTGTTTTGCGTGGATCGCCCTTTCGGGTTTTCAATCCACCGGGATATCCTTTTTTGCCTAAGCTGTCCGATGTGGCTTTTCAACTCAGCGGGTGTACATTTTTTCTTATTTCCCTAACTTTTGCCCGAGCTTTTTATTCTGTTTTTAGCTCGCCGGGATGCCCTTTTCTTGCCTGGACTTTAGTTCTGTTTTTGTGTTCGGCGGGTCTGTTCATGCGAAGTATTTTTTAACTGCGTCCGAGTTAACAGGAGACTGGAAATCTTCTCCATCCATAGTAGTGAGCATCAGCTCCCCACCTGAGAAAACCTTCTTTACTATGAATGGGCCTTCGTAGTTCGGGGTCCACTTGCCCCTGTGATCTGAACCTGGAGGAATGATCCTCTTGAGTACAAGCTCGCCTACTTGATACTCTCGAGTACGTACTTGTTGGTCGAATGTTCGCTTCATTCTCCTCTGATAAAGCTGACCATGACAGATAGCCGCTAATCTCTTTTCCTCAATTAGGCACAACTGATTGTATCGGGCACGTACCCACTCAGCCTCATCAAGTTTCACGTCCATCATCACACGCAATGAAGGAATTTCTACCTCAACAGGCAAGACTGCCTCCATGCCATACACCAATGAGAAAGGAGTTGCCCCAGTTGACGTCCTGATCGACGTTCGGTACCCATGTAGTGTGAATGGTAACATCTCATGCCAATCTTTGTAAGTGACAACCATCTTCTGCACAGTCTTCTTAATATTCTTGTTAGCTGCCTCTACCGCGCCATTCGTATTTGGCCGATAAGGAGAAGAATTGTGATGTTGAATCTTGAAATCCTGGCACAGTTCTGCCATCATCTTGTTATTTAAATTGGAACCATTGTCAGTAATGATTCGCTCGGGCACTCCGTATCTGCAAATGATGTCTCTTTTCAGAAACCTGGCTACCACTTGACGAGTGACATTGGCATAAAGTGCTGCTTCAACCCACTTGGTGAAGTAATCAATCGCGACCAAGATGAAACGATGACCGTTTGAAGCAGTAGGCTCTATCTTCCCGATCATGCCAATGCCCCACATAGAAAAGGGTCAAGGAGATGACATGACGTTGAGCGGGCTTGGAGGAACATGCACCTTGTCAGCATAAATCTGGCACTTGTGGCACTTACGGGCGTACAAACAACAATCTGCATCCATTGTTAACCAATAATACCCCAATCTCAATAAATTCTTAGCCATTACGTGTCCTCCTACATGAGTACCGAATGATCTCTCATGGACTTCTTGCATTAGCAGGCCTGCTTCGTGTCTATCCACGCATCTGAGCAAGACCATGTCAAAGTTCCTCTTATATAAAACCCCATCTGTATTCAAGAAGAAACTAGCAACAAGCCGTCTCAAGGTCTTCTTGTCATTGGATGATGCCTCAGCTGGGTATTCTTGTTTTTCCAGGAAGAGCTTGATATCAAAGTACCAAGGTTTCTCATCAGACACTGCGTCTACAGAGAAAGCGTAAGCTGGTGTGTCAAGCCTGGAGATGTCAATCCTGGGCACATAGTTCCAACACAAGACTTTGATGGACGAAGAAAGAGCAGCCAATGCATCGGCAAATTGATTTTTGTCTCGGGGTATGTACTGAAGCTTAACCGTTGTGAAGAACGTCAACAGTCTTCTGGCGTAATCCCTATAAGGAATTAAGTGTTCTTGATGTGTATACCACTTGCCGGTAATTTGATTGATAACGAGGGTTGAGTCTCCGAATATATCGAGAGTCTTAATCCGAAGATTAATGGCCTCCTCAATTCCCATTATGCACGCCTCGTATTCCGCTTCATTGTTGGTGCAGCCAAAAGTAATTCTGGCAGCGAAGGGAAAGTGAACACCTTCGGGGGTGATAAGAACAACACCAACTCCACGTCCGTTGATATTGACGGCCCCATCAAACATCAACTTCCATTTGGATTCAGGGTCTGGCCCCTCCTCCGGAAGTGGTTCCTCGCAATCTCTTGCCTGGAGGTACACGATGTCCTCATCGGGGAAATCAGACTTCATCGGCTGATAGTCGTCTTCAAGCGGTTGATGTGCAAGATAATCTGACAACACACTTCCTTTGATGGCTTTCTGGGAAGTATATTGTATGTCATACTCTGTTAAGATCATTTGCCACCTTGCAACCCTTCCGATTAACGCTGGTTTCTCGAAGATGTACTTGACGGGGTCCATTTTTGAGATTAGCAATGTGGTATGGGTCAACATGTACTGCCTCAGTCGGCGAGCAACCCATACCAAAGTGCAACAAGTTTTCTCGAGCAGTGAGTAACGAGATTCACAGTCGGTAAACTTTTTGCTAAGGTAATAAATAGCATGCTCTTTTCGACCAGACTCGTCATGTTGGCCTAGAACACACCCCATCGACCCTTCTAACACAGTCAAGTACATGATAAGCGGCCATCCTGGAACTGGAGGCATTAGGATCGGAGGCTCCTGCAGATATTCTTTTATCTTTTCAAAGGCTCTTTGACAGTCCTCATTCCACTTGACCGTTTGCTCTTTTCTCAACAATTTGAATATTGGCTCGCATGTGGCAGTTAGATGAGATATAAACCGAGAAATATAGTTCAATCTCCCTAAAAACCCACGCATTTCTTTCTCTGTTTTCGGTGCAGGCATATCTTGTATTGCTTTTACTTTTGCAAGATCTACCTCGATTCCTCTCTGGCTAACAATGAAACCCAACAATTTACCGAACGCACTCCGAATGTGCACTTGTTTGGATTCAACCTCAATCTGTACTTTATTAATCTATCAAACAACTTTTTGAGGTTGACCAGATGCTCTTCTTCGTCCCGGGACTTGGCAATCATGTCGTCCACATAGCATTCAATTTCTTTGTGTATCATACCGTGGAACAATGTTACCATAGCTCGTTGATACATTGCCCCGACGTTCTTCAATCCAAAGGGCATAACCTTGTAACAGAATGTACCCCACGGGGTAATGAACGTCGTTTTCTCCATGTCTTCCGGTGTTATCTTGATCTGATTATACTCGGAGAAGCCATCCATGAAAGAGAATACCGAGAACTGAGCAGTGTTATCTACCAGCACATCGATGTGAGGTAACGGAAAGTCATCTTTTGGACTTGCTCTATTTAGATCCCGATAATCGACACACATCCGGACCTTGCCATCCTTCTTCGGCACTGGCACGATGTTAGCTACCCAAGGTGGGTAACTAGTCACAGCAAGGAACCCAGCGTCCCACTGCTTCTGAACTTCCTCCTTGATCTTCATAGCCATATCAGGGCTAGTTCTTCTCAGTTTTTGTTTCACGGGAGGACAATCTTCCCTTAGTGGCAGCTTATGCACAACAATGTTAGTATCTAACCCTGGCATATCCTGATACGACCAAGCGAAGATATCCACATATTCACGCAGCATACCAATCAACTCCTTCTTTACCCCGGCCTGCAGACCGGCCCCAATCTTTATCTCTCTCTTGGCATCTTCAGTCCCGATGTTGATAATCTCTATCTCTTCCTGATGAGGCTGAATGACCCTTTCCTCTTGTTTCAACAACCTGGCCAATTCTTTCGGGAGTTCACCGTCTTCCTCAACCCCTTCATCATCTTGGTAGATAGGATTGTCGAAGTCATGCATAGTCATAGCAGGAACGCTGTCACAGGAATCCGAATGATCAACACTGCACAAGATGTGCTTGTTTCAGAAACTGAAGGAGACGCAAACACACAAAAACACAGGAAAGAAAAACATTGCCATGTTATTTGCTTTGTGAAAAATTGTAAAACGAAAGAAAGAGAACACAATTTGCTTGAAAAATGTCCTTTATTTCATTGGAAAAAGTATAATGCATTAAAACATGGTGGCCCTACAAATGGATCCATGCACCTTTGGCAGAGTGCAGGATCTGACAAGCAGTATGAAAAAAAAATGGAAACAAAGAAAATTACTTTGACCGCCAAGTAACTTGAACATAATCTTCAGCAGACCAGTTCCGGATCTCCTCCCCAGGTACGCATGGGTGAATCCAGTTATCCAAGTCGCAGTCACTATCCCCGTCTGCATCCGTTGCACAAACATGGTTGTAGTCCAGCATTCCAGCGCTAGTGAATGCTATGGGCTTACCATCATGAGACCAGCTGGACTGACCAGGTTGATATCCGAGACTGAACTTGTCGTCTTTCTTCTCCATTTCCAGCAACTAGCCCCATCCCTGAGCATTTCCGGATTGAACTACCTCCTTAGCATGCTTGTAGGAGTAGATATGAGTCTCTTCCTTCTCATTGCTCTGAACTGCTGGAGACAAATTACTGACATTGACCGTCTCAAAGGCTTGACAAAGTGTCTCATGGATTTCCCCATCCATTTCTACGTACTTGAAGGTCGACAGATGGCTCACGAAAATATCTTCTTCTCCGCATACAGTAATAACTTGGCCGTCTACCACATACTTCAACTTCTGATGCAACGTGGATGTCACTGCGCCAGCAGCATGAATCCAGGGACGTCCCAGCAAACAACTATAAGCGGGTTGAATATCCATAACATAGAAAGTGCTTTTGAATATCTGAGACCCAATCTTCACTGGTAGCTCTACCTCACCAAACACAGATCTTTGGGACCCATCAAAGGCTTTCACGATCAAATCACTAGGTTGCAAGACAATGCCATCAACGTTCAACTTCATTAAGGCCTTCTTAGGGAGTACATTGAGAGAAGAGCATGTATCTACCAGGACGTGTGATAGAACAACACCCTTACACTCCATGGTGATATGCAAGGCTTTGTTGTGATTGCGTCCTTCAGGGGTGAGATCTCTATCTATGAATCCCAGCCCATGGCTGGAGTTTACGCTGCCTACCACAGCCTCCAACTGGTTTACAGTTATCTCTTGTGGTACATACACCATTCGTAAAACTTTCAGCAAAGCCTCACGATGGGCTTGGGAACACATCAATAACGACATAATAGATATCTTGGACGGGGTCTGGTTCAGCTGTTCAACCACCTTATAGTCGCTTTTCTTAATTATTCTCATGAATTCCTCGACTTCTTTTTCAAAAGTGCCCTGACCGGCAGCAGGAGTTGTCGCCTCTTCAGTCGTTATCTGCTTACCCTTAGCCTTTGCGACAGCTTCAGCTTCCATATTACCCCTAAGAGCTTGAGGAGCAAAGAGACGCCCACTTCGCGTAGATTCCCCGACTCCTCCGACATTCACAACAGTCGGGTCAATTGTCACCGCTTGACTCTCCACTTTCTGACCTTCTACGTACACATCCGAGCCATAGTGCCACGGGATGGCCTTGTCATCAGCATAAGGGACTGGTCCCGGAACAGTGATGGTTACTGGACTCACCTCTGGAACATAGATAGTCATAGGTTCTCTCAGGGCAGGAACTTCGGCAGGATCAAAATAAATCGTCACTGTAGACACACAACCATTTATGTTAGCAACTTTGTCGAACTGTAGCGACCCCTCATCAATCAAACACTGCAGCCCAACCTTCAAATCCCTACAACCATTAACAGAATTCATGCAACCCTCACAGTCATAATCATACCCTGGGAATGCCTGCCCTTTCAACCATCTGCTTTTCACGACTAGCAATGAGGTTTTCACCTCATCCACATTCAAGATTAAATTCAAACCCTCGTCGCTGTCAACGGTGTTTATCCTGGCCCCTCCATGATTTGGAATGTGGTTTGATGTAACATTTGGAGGCGGTGCGAAGTTGATTTCCTTTTAATCAATCAGGTCTTGGACCTTATGCTGCAATGCCCTACACTTCTCTGTTGAGTGCCCGGGAGCTCCTGAATGAAATGCACATCTTGCATTAGCATCATACCCTACTGGAAACTCTCCAGGTGGAGGTGGTGCTAACATCCTCAATTGGACCAAATTCAAATCCAACAACCTCTGAAGTAGTGTCGTGTACGTCATTGGGATGGCTTCGAGCACCCTGTTAGTTGGACGAGCCTACCTCTGCTGATAAGGCCTTTGCTGATAGTTATTGCGTTGCGGCTGTTACTGTTGTTGCACAGGGCCTGTGGGGATAGTGACAGCTGCCACCTGCTCATAGGATCCTCTATATCCGCGGCCTCGACCTCGACCGAACACATCCTTAGTCTCTCCCTCCCTTCTTCTTGGAGGTCCACCGAAAGCCTTTCTCACACCACTTGAGCTAGTTGCACTAGTGTCTTGAATCTTCCCCATTTTCAGCAGAGTTTCAACCCTCTCTCCTGTAATCACGATGTCTTTGAACTTCGTTGCCGAACAAGACGCCAGTCTCTCAATAAACACCCCTTTTAGCGTTCCCATAAACATATCTTCCATTTCATTCTCTAGCAAGGGAGGTTGTACTCTAGCAGCAAGCTGACGCCATCTCTGGGCGTATTCTTTGAACCCTTCTTTAGCACTCTGAGACATTGTCTGCAACTGGGTACAATTTGGAGCCATATCCAAATTATACTGATACTGCTTCACAAACGCCTCGGCTAAATCCTTCCAGCTTCGGATATTGACCCTACTAAGCTTCATGTACCATTCCAAGGAAGCTCCCACAAGACTATCCTGGAAGTAATACATCCACAACTTCTCGTCATCTGTGTGCGCAACAATTCTTCCCACAAAAGACTGAAGATGAGTTTTCGGGCACGCCATGCCGTTGTACTTATCAAAAGTAGGGACCTTGAACTTGTAGGGAATTCTCACCCCTGGCACCAAGCCCAAATCAGTGATATCAAACCCCAGAGAGCTCTGAGATTGAATGGCACGAATCTGCTCAGCCATTTCTTCGAACCTTCTATTCATGTCAACCCTTTGGCCTTCGGCCTCATCCAGCAAGGTGAACTACTCGTCCTGCCCATCCATCTGCAGATTATTCACTCCATCATTGACAATAGTAACCCCTGGTTGCACCACAGGGATTTCAACATGACGGGCGCCAGCCCCGTTGCGATTACCTCCCTCTACTGTCCCATTGTTCCTGACTTGATTGTTCTCTACCATCTCGCGCAGCCGCTCTTGAGTTTGACCCATCCCATCCATGAGGGTCATGAAGTTGTTCATTCTCGTCCTCAAGTCATCCAGATCTTCTTGCATCTGCTCCATTACTCTTTCTCTGTTCACCTTTGTAGGGTATCTGTGCACCGTTGACTATCTCTGAACCTTCTTGGGAGTTATAGTTCCTGAAAGTGACATGAATGTTAGAACACTAGAGACAAACTTGCAAAACAACAAACACGTTATATGCAATCCAATGTAACTGTTCATGTTCCCATGTCCAAGCATAAACGTGCCCCCAGTTCTGGTATTTTGACGAAAAAACACTCCAGATGACCTTTTGGAAACTGACTTTTTCAAACTATTTCGAGGAGTATTCAGACCCTGGTGGCTTAGGACAAACAACTTTGCTCATTCAGAAACAGTAACTGGCAAATATCATTGCATAACATGAACAAACTAACAACAAACAGAGTCATAGACAAAAACAACATTCCCTCAAAAGGGGGACAATTTAATGCAAAAGACATAAAGATAAAGCAAGACTCCTACAACAAGCATGTAGGTAGTATGAATATAATAAACTAAAACCCTAGGCTAAAGGAAGATCCCGGCTCCTCTTCTGCAGTCACCACCTCTGTTCGGCTTTTCTTGACACCTGTTCTCAGCTTAAGATTTGCGATCTCCTTCATTGCTTCCTTCAAGGCCAACTGGCTCTGTTCCAATTGCTGAGTCTTTTCCTCTCGTATCTTGTGGGCTTGTTCGACCTCTTCCTTCTTGAATGCCATCTGCGCTTCAAAGAACTCTTCCTTTTCTTTGTACTTCTTCTGCTCCTGCTCTCTTTGGCCCTGTAACCAAGCAATGGACTGACGAGCTTCCCTGAGAGTATTCACAATCCTCTTATGCTCCGCTTCTCTCTTTGACTCTGTTAAACCCAATCTCTGAAAATGAGCTTCTCTCCCAGCAAACTCCTTTTCTTTAGCTTCTAAGGTAGCCTACACCATCAGTAGCCTTTCTTCTGCTTCTTTCTTAGCGTGGTTGGCACGGTGATACAAATTAGCCATTTCAAAATTCTCTACTTGAATCTCGTGCAACCGAGCTTCCAATTTCTTGTAATCTCCAAGCGAAACAGTGGGTTGTACCAGTACCTCATTTGGATATAGGGGAGCCTCAACCGAAAACGGAAGGAAGAAGGTATCGACCCTCCTTTGTATCCAAGCAGCAAAAGAGGGATAG
The DNA here is from genome assembly GCA_963966055.1 of Lathyrus aphaca. Classification (NCBI taxonomy): domain Eukaryota; kingdom Viridiplantae; phylum Streptophyta; class Magnoliopsida; order Fabales; family Fabaceae; genus Lathyrus; species Lathyrus aphaca. The sequence continues at coordinate 65,388,761 of OZ014521.1, forward strand.
GTCTTAGGGTCTACCTTTCTGAATTCCTTCTTACCCTCTCTGACCTTCTTTTCCCAAGCTTGGGATGCTTGAACGACCAACTGCTCATTATCTTCAGCCCGAAAATACAAAGTCTTAGCTATTTCTTCATCTAATGGAGGATCCTTCAGTGGATAACCAAATTGCTTTCTGGACAACATAATGTTATGACTTATCACTCCTTTTCTTCCTAACAGCGGCACATAGGGAAACTCACCACACCTTGTAATAATCTATTTCCCTACCACGTTTCTGCTACATCCCCAGGCTATGTCATCAGATGTTAACCCCATCAATCTTCTAGCCCATTTCCAATCTTGCTTAAGATCTTTGAACGGTCCTGACTTTGGAAGCTTCTTAGCAAACCACTCAGCAAACACGGGAGCGCAACAATTCACAAACCCTTTTCTCTTCTCATTCCTGTGATGGACGCTGAATTAAAAGTCTCCCAACAAGGTAGGCACCAGGTTTCTTTTAATGAAAAGAGTGATAGCCTCCAAGCTTACCCATCCTTTCTCTCCTGGGAAAAGACTTATCCCGTAGACCATTAATGCTAACAACACACTGAACTCTAACCATTTTCCTCCCAAAGCAAACACATGGGCTTCTGTGATAAGAAAATCCAAATTAAATCCTTTCCCTTTACTGGCTTCCAACTCCATCTTCGCTCTCAGCATACTCAAATGACAAGCACCTGCAATATCCTTGTACGGGGGACATCTCTCTGCAGCATAATAGGGAACACCATTCTTGATAGGAATCTTCAGGATATCAGAGATATCTGCCATGGTGGGAGCCAAGACGTAATCAGCAAACACGAAAATTCTCAACTAAGGGTCATAAAACTGCAACAAAGAATGAAGACTATCTCTCTGATTAACAGTAGGTTTGTTCATGTAGCCCAATATCTTCCCATACCGGCTTCTGAGATCATCTGAAACCTTGTCACTCATCAAGTCCATTAGTTTCTGAATACTCTCAATTTCGGGCTGCGGGAAAGTGTAATGAACATTCCTTTTTCTGGGTATCTTTGGGATTTCTGTCATCTAGAGGAACAGTGAATACCAGAACTGGGTAGAGATGAAGGATAACCTGTAATGGAAAAACAAACAGTTAATGCAAGTATGATGCGATGCCAATGCAATGCAGGCATATGATCAACCACTGGGACTGTCTGGATACGGAACCCAAGTGACCAAGAACCAAGATCCTCTGAATAAAGCCTCATGAACAAGAATTCAATCTCAAATAAGCCCAAAAACCCAAAGATCCAAATCCGTGTAGCCTTATCAAATCATAGAACTGTACTGGCAATGAGGTATGATGAGGTCAAGGGTTCCTGCAAACCTGTAAACCCCTCCCAATCTCACGGGTGTGCTCCGGGTCAAACATCACAGACTCTCAAAGTCGAATAGTAATAATACGTTCACCATTTCCGAGAAATGGCTCATGACCAAATCAGGGAATTGGTTTGGTATTATGTACCACTCAGGGAGGCCTCAGCGTGAGTCCGAGAAAAACAAGCATCCTTTATAAGTTCCCAGCTTCAAGCGCTGGAATCGAGAAACCATAGTACATTCATCCCGAAGGGTACAATACTATCGTCATACGACCAGATGCTTTGACTGAGTTCCTATAAAAGAACCAGGCCATCCTATGCGAGTTCCAAAGTGGGCCCTCGGGTGCGAATGGGTTTGCCACAAAATGTGGTCTGCCACTGTCACCACCGGAGAGGGATGCTTCCACAAAGGTCCTCATTGATCGGTCCCCAGATGCACATAACTATCGAGGTTGTGTACTACCCCAGAAAAATTCCGGCATAATACATTTCCAAGAAGGTCACAAGTCTGGGTGTGGAACTCACTACTACCAACATAGCAAAATGCCAAGAAGCCAAAGTGACTGTCCACTCTAAGTCCTAGGGTGCACTCGAGCCCCGGTTACGAGCTCATCTCTCAGTAACAATTCCCAATCCCACAGAAAAAATGAAACCAGCACAGCCAGACAGTCCAGTATAATATATATGATGCATGAAAATAAATACTGAAAACTGTAAATAAAGCTGTAAATAAAATTGTAAATAAACGACACTAAAATAAACACGCAACAACAAACAATCAACACCCAATGAAACAGAAACACACAAGCGCTAGGATTGACTCTCAAGGGGAACCAGAGATAACTCTGGTTAGCAGTTTCCCCAGCAGAGTCGCCAGCTGTCGCTCCCCGGATTTCTATCCTGGTACAAACGCGAAAGTGGCGCGGAAAAGAATAGAGTCGCTGTCGCTCCCAAAGATTTGCATCCCGGTACAAGCGCGAACGGTCGGCGAGAGAAATGAGAACACACAGGAGTGAACTCAGAAAGACAAGAGTCGCCATCTAGGCATTTTTATCCCGGAGGAAAGGTAATGCTGCATAAACCTAGAAAAAGGATGGATAAGACGGTTGCGAACCAGAGAGACTGAGAAAGGGGGTTGGTTACAACCTGGGAAGGTATTAGCACCCAGATTGTCCGTCGTACTCGACGGGATCCACGCTTAAAAGATTTGTGTTTTAAAGGGGTAGTGTCGGTGCAATTTGTGTATAAAATAACTGGAAAAGGATGTACAGGTGTCAGTGTAAGAGAAGTGAAGTGTGGTATGAATGATGTGTCAGTGTAAGAATGAGAATGAATTGCTCAAGATTATGAGGCTAAGAGAAAGATGCTGGAAAGAGGGGGAATATACAGAGACTTTTGTTCGATAACTGTTAAGTTATGCCTATGTATCCTCTCGTGCAATGAGGAAGTCAGAACACCGTAGTTCGACCCAAAGAGACTGAAAGGTGAATTGACTTGTGAACCGCTTGCTTGTCTATGCTCAAGTGTATGACCTGTCTGGCTCAGGTGCTAACTGTCTTGCATTAGACGGAAGAAGCGAGTTCTCGGTTGTGAGTGAATGAGATGAGAAAAGAATCCCGAAGGAGACGATTATTGTTTGTTTTTGGTGTTTTCAATCTTTTATTGCTTTTGAAAGTTTGTCATAAGTTAATGAGCTTAAGCCTAAACCAATGGGTTTAGTAAACTCATCACATCTTCCCTCTGATTAGGGGTAATGAGAATACCTTAAGTGTGAAGTCAGATTCTCACACTTAATCACCTTCGATGTAGGATTAAGATCATTAACCTACTTGTGATTATTTAGATGTTTTTGTTGTTTTTGTTTAGTGTTGAGTAATGAGGTTAAGCCATAATCAAGGATTAAACAGACTCATTACACCGTCCTAATAGAAGGATAATAGATGAGAATGTTTAAGCTGGGGAAAGCTCCTCAACTTAATCCATGATTAGGGATTAAACCCATGACAAAACAAGCCTTTGATTAAGTGGATTTTATTTAATGGTATGATGATGAAGTGAATTTTATGATTTGTAAGACAACTTGAGGAGGACTTGTCCATTAACATTAGGGTTAGTCCTTCTTAACCAATTAAGGAAGAATTAGAACCCTAATGCAAGGCCCAAGTTACAAGTGCGATGTCTTGATGATTATTATGTGAATTGATTAAGAGATTTAAACACATTAAGGGTTTAACACTTAGGATTAAAGTTATACACTCCATCCTAATAGAAGGATGCAGGCATAAGCTTAATCACAAAGCCTTAAAGCCTTTAGGGTTTAGTCCCTGATTATGAGATGAGAAGAGAAAACTCAAAGAAGACACAAAAGTGAAAACTAAATGGGGGACTAACCAAAACCCTAATCATTGTCATGCTTGGTTGTTCCTAAGGTTTGTGAGGTTTAACAAGAGAAGATCTTCAGAGAAACCACCAGGAAGCAGATGAAAGGATCAAGAGAAGCAAAGTGTCTTGCTTCATTCAAGAAGTCAAGTCACTTGAAGAAAGAAAGGTGGGAAGAAGAAGAATGAGCAAGCTCAAACTCAAACACATATAAAAAATGCAGCATGGATGCAAGAGAGATGAAAAGAAAAGTTATGAGAAGTGAAGGCAAATTCACTTCTCATCATCACTTACCACCTGAAATGTTAGAAAAGAAATGCAATGCAATGCAAAATGGGATGAGATGACATGATGAAAAACAAAACCAGAAGCATGTTGATGATGATAATGATGCTATGAAGTGATACAAACATGAAACAAGGCATGGAGATGATCATACAAGTTCATGAATGCAAATGAAACAAGTTAGGAACCATGAACATACATGAAAAGTTATGCAGTGCACATGGCATACAACATGGAAAATACATGATGCAATGATCAAACATGCTTTCAATATGTCTTATGATGTTAAATGAATCACATGGAAGCATAAAATGTCATGGCAAGTCAAGGTATGAATGCAAATGCAAGATGGATGCATATGGAGGCCCAAATTAGGGTTTATGAACCACACATCAAACAAAAGTCAAAATCAGAAGCAAACCCTAAGATAAAAAAATGGAAAATGCCACTCAAAGGACCCCTAATCCTATACTAAACCAAGGCCCAAAGGAGAGGTCTCAACTCCTAACCTAACTCAAGATATGAATTTTACAAGGTTTTAGGGTTTTTAGGGTTCTTAAACAAGAAAATTGCCAAACAAATAGAAAATGAGAGATCAAATCAAGGACATTTAATCTCAAAAACTACATGCTAAACACAATGCAATGCAAGAAGAATCAATGTCCAACTCTTCATGGATAGACATAAATGATTTTTGGAACTTTGGATCAAAATAATGCATAAAAAATGATTTTAATTCAATGAAAAATTCTCAAAATGCATCAAGATCAAAAAAGAAATTTGGTTTGAAGGTTGGACAATGTTTCTAAATGTCTTAGAACATTTCATGAATTTTTTTGTGATTTTTAAATACCTAAAAGTATTTTTAATAAATTAATTTCCATTAATCAATTAAAAATAAACTTTTAAATATTTAAAAATACTTTTTTAATGATAAAAATAAAAATGAAAATATTTTTGTGTCTTAAAAATTAATAAAACTCTTGAGAAAAAGTTTCATAATTTTTAAAACAATTTTACTATTTTTAATAAATTGTGTAAATAAAATGAAAAAGAAATGAAAATAAATTGAAACAAAAAGAAAGTCAAACGAATGGAAGGCTGGGATTTGCTCTGGGTTTGAATATGTTGACTGGCGCTAGATCTAGTGGCCAGGGTTGCATCTGAGTTAATTAATTTAATTAAGATTTATTAAACTAATTAAAGGTGATTAGGGCAAAACAAGAGGATCTGGGCCGTTCAAGCTAGCGGGAAGTCAACTGGTCAAGGCAATCCTACGCTCAATATTCAAATGGCACTAATGACCTGAGATTAGGGCAAAGCACTTTCAGGTGACCGGAGGGAAGCTCCGGTCATCTTCTCCGGCGGTATCAAAACCCTAAAACATGATTCAGGCATCTAAACATCAAATTAAGCACAGCCAAATGATCCTCTAACAACCTAGGTCATGAATCCACCCTCAAACATCATTTAAACACCAAGAATCAGGCAAATCGAAAGCAACAAAATCCACGGGTGAAATTTCAGAACAACAATACAAACTCATCTCTCACTTATTTTCAATTCTAAAACCATCCCCATGACCAACAAGACATAAGCAACCAGATTATAACTTAAAATGCAAGCTTTGGGAGAAAATGTTCATGTTCATACCTGAGCTGGAAAGCTTCAATACTGAGCTTCCAGAGCTTCCTTTGCGTGCAAATGGACTCCTTTGACTCCCCTGATGCTAATGGAAGGCTTGAAATGAGCTTAGACAAGCTGCTTTGAGAAATCCAGTTCTGGTGTAGCAGAAAATGGAGTTTGTGCATAGGCTGTTTCAGATCAATGTGAAGGGTGGTTTTGGTTCCTTTTGAGGTGTTTGATTTGTTGGTGAAAAGAGTTTGGATGTTTTGTGGTTGTGGAAGGTGATTCGAATGAAAATGCAGATTGGGGTGAAAAATGGTGAAGCTGTGTTCTTGCTCAGTTCAGGCCTGAATCTTGTTGGTTTCTGCTCAATGAGGCAAGGTGAGATGAGCAGTGGAATTTGTTTGGATGTTTGTGAGCTATGGAGGCAGATTCGAAGAGAAATGCAAATGGGGTGAGTTTTGTGTATGTCTTTCTATGGTGTGTTTCAGGCTGGCTTAGGGTTATGTTTTGCTTGCAAATGGGAAGTATAAACAATCCCAATTGGTCAGATGATGTGACCTGGCCTGCTGTGATTGGGATGTTCACTTTTGCAAAAAGTCCACTTTGTTGTAAGAGAGGTATGGCTTGAGTTCTAGCTTGGTACAAGAGGCATGGGCTGGCGCAGCAAGATGAGGTGAGAGGCTAGGGCTGGTTCAAAGGCCAATGCAGCAAGTGGTAGGAGTGTGATCATGAGTTTTGCAAGTTGGCTCTTTTTGGAACTTCATGAAAATGTCTTGTTATACAAACCATGAACATGTGATCTTTTTGGTCCAAATCTGATTTTTAGGACTTATGTGATGTTTGTACATTGGTTTGATGTCAACTAGAAGTTACAATTTGCCTTGGTTCATGATTTTGCAAACTTCTCATTTGGTGCACATCTTGAAAATTAATGATTTTTGTCAACTTTGTCACACCATAACTTTTGATCCAAGAAGAATTAGATCATGTTCTTGTACTTTTTGAAAAGGGAAAGATGTATTCTACAACTTTCATGACCAAAGTTTTTCCATTTGAAGCTTTTTTGGATCAAAAATCAAGGTTTGAAAAATGACCTAAAATGACATATCCTTTAAAAGTCAACCATGCCCAAAAAGTCAACATTTGCAAAAACTCCAAATTCTTGAATTTTGTGAACTTCAGCCTTCTTCCATGATCAAATAAAGATCATATACACTCAAAATGATGAAGATCACCCCTTGGTTGGGTCATTGGGGGCCTCAGATGCCCTGATTTTACACTGACTTGTCCAAAAAGTCAACTCTTGATCAGATGACTTCCCCATGGAATTTCTTCATGAAAATTGATATGCATACTCCCTATACCATATAGAGACCAATGGAAACAAGAATGACCAAAAAATTTGGAGTTATGGCCTCTGAAACCAAAACCCTAATTTTAAGTCAATTGTGCAGTCAAACTTAGCTCTGCATCCATACCAATCCCAGTTCCTGTGATTCCTTTGCATTCTTGACTTTGAGGGGATGTAATATGATATAAGAATACCCATGGATCCCTTTGAAGTGATTGATGGCCTTTGGAGTGGCTCAAGAGGCTCTTGGATTGCTCAGATCACAAACCCTAGGTGCAGATGACTTAGAAACTATGCAGTGAATCAAAAATGTGATATGAGATGGTATGATTGGGTTTATGCATATGAGATGAATCACAAGCCATGGTGTGAATGGGTGAGGGCAAATTTGGGGTGTTTACAGCTGCCCCTATTCAAACATGAGTTAGCTGTGCAGGATGTAAGCGACGGCTTAACAGACAAACAAGATAACTTGTGGTTGAATACCAAAGACAGTCCAAAATTTGCACTCACAAAATGAAGAAGAAAAGGGATATAGATTGTAAAAGGAAAATAAAGTATTTTGTAAAGTGTGGGCGACGGAGGACGACCGTCGAGCAGAGGATGACTGCTGGGTAAAGAGCAATGACGGGGACGACCGACATGCTGGGGATAAAAGGTAAAGCTAAGACGGGGACGGCCGACTAGCTGGGAAAAATAAGAGATTATGATGGGGACGGCCATCGAGTAAAGCTGTAACATTTTCTGGCAATCGAATGAAACATGACGGGGACGGCCATCAAGCTCATAAAGTAAAAGTAACCGACGATGGGGACGGCCATCGGGCTAAAAAGAAAAGGGACCACGACGGGGACGGCCATCGGGTTAAAGAATAAATGAAATAAACAGATGATGAGGTACGGTCATCAAAGGTGAAGGACGATCACCTAGCAGGGGACGGCTGCTCTGTTGGGTTAAGATGAGGGACGGTCATCTTTGGTGGAGGACGACCACCTGGCAGGGTACGGCTGCCGAAAAAATATCGCGACATAGGACGAATGCCGGATAACAGGTCAACGATGGGGACGGCCATCGGACGAGCATGATGGAGGACGACCATCAAGAGGTGGAGGACGACCACCTAGCAGGGGACGGCTGCTCTCAAGGTTTATCATGACATAGGACGAATGTCAGATAACCAAAAAAATCAACAATGGGGACGGCCATTGGGTAAAATGATGAAGGACGATCATCAAGGGGTGGAGGAAGACCACCTAGCAGGGGACGGCTGCTAAAAATCAACGATGGGGACGGCCATCGGATGGGCATGATGGAGGACGACCATCAAGAGGTGGAGGACGGCCACCTAGCAGGGGACGGCTGCTCTCGAGGTTTATCATGACACAGGACGAGTGTCAGATAAAAAGGAAAATTTGCTTTGTTGGCGATCTACTAGGGATATAGTAAACACGGACGAGTATTTACAGCCAAGAAAAGAAAGTATAAGTGTTTAGATGTTGTGTATAGATTAAAGATGCGGACGAGCATCCTTAAGACTATGATACGGACGAGTATCAGGTAGAAACAAACTGACACGTGTTCAGAGATGATGATACGGACGAGTATCAACGGGTTAACAGAGAACACGGACGAGTGTTGAATCTGCAGGGACTCTTCTGGGGAATAGTAGACACAGACGAGTATCTATATTCAAGAGGACAAAAGTGTTTGACACGGTGTATGGATTAAAGATGCGGACGAGCATCCTTAAGACTATGATACGGACGAGTATCATGTAGAAACAAACATTTGACACATATTCTGAGATGATGATACGGACGAGTATCATCTGGTTAACAGAGAACATGGACCAATGTCGAATCTGTGGGGATATGAGTGGTATATACAAGATACGGACGAGTATCTGTATAAGTGTGAGTGGTGTATAGATGAGTGTTTATCTGCTGGGGAGAGTGACACGGACGAGTGTCAAAAGGAGAAAAACATAATAATATCGACAAGTATATGGGTTGTACAAGTGTAAGCGACTGCGCTGGGGATATGACACGGACGGGTGTCAAGAAAAGATACAAGTAGGTGAGTGCAAAGATGATGTCTTTGGCTTTCTGCTGGGGATGCGACACGGACGGGTGTCAAGGAGTATCTGTAATACGGGTGATCTTGTTTGGGTAAAGAGTGTTCAGGCGATTCTACTGGGGAATGATGACACGGACGGGTGTCAAAAAGGAATATATACTGGTGTTTGTGAATTGTGAGACAACTGCTTTTGTTGGGGACCCTGGTGGGGATTTCTGTACATTGTTGATGAATGGTTATTATTCTCAAGTGCTCGATTCACAACATGACTTATGATTATGCTATGTATTTGATTTTTGCCGTAATGCTCCGTTTTAAACGGAATGCTACGCTGTGTGGGTGAATATGATGCAAATGCCATGATTATGCAAGGGTACAGAATCGGGATTCGGGTCCTGTTGCTGTGAAGATCTCTGGTCGATCTGTTTGACGTGGATCCCAGCTGGGGATAAGATCATTGGTGGATCCGACGAGATGTGTCTGCTTGGGGATATAAGTCACTGATTGACATATCCTTGTAATATAGGACCCAGCTGGGGTTTGTAGAAGCTTTCCGTACTCTGTTGTGACCCCTTCATGCGTTGCTCTTCTGAATAGAGGATGAGGATTCTGTGGGGAGATGATTCCCGGACTTTTGTACTCGGCTGAGGATGAAATGGAAACTCGGCCGGGGAGAAAGAGAGATCACTGAAAGTCCTCCCTAGAAATTCTGTTGAGGTGGGTTCTTGACTCAGCCGGGGATATGGGCGCCCTCTGTGATGCCTGGCCACTCTGACGGGGATAAGTAGTAAGTGGCAACTCGGTTGGGGAAAGTCGTTGGCAACTCAGCTGGGGAGAACACCTGGGTGCTAAGACTGAGCGAGTATTGATTTGGCAACTTCGCTGGGGAAATGGGCACCTTCTAGTGCCACGTGGAAGATAGACCGAGTTGATAATGATCTGCCAGCTTGCTGAGGGTGAAGCTTTCATGCCCCAAGCTGTGCTTTGGATACCTGCAATCCTGCAAAGATAAGGAAACGTACAAATGATCCCGAGGTATCCCTTACCGGATTCCGTCATAGGAGTTAGGCACTCTTGAGAGTAAGTATATTCCCTGCAAGCACGTGTTTTACTTTTTAGAGAAAAACATCTGTACTCATGCAATCAGTTTTTTAGAGACATCAGACATTCTTTGCAAATAAAAATGCACAAGACAAAACATGACTGAAAAATCTGATTTTATTAATTCATGTGCCCTGAATTGGCAAGATACAGTCAAGGAAAACATATCCCCTGAAATGAGGAGATTGTGACAAATTGAGAAACAAAGTGTTGGCGATGTTGACGATGCTTTCAGAGGAGCTTCCTCTTTCGTTATGACTCGTATGACTTTTGACGTTCTTCTCGTCTTGCTTTCTGAAGAAGGCTGATTCTGATCGAAGCTTGATCCGTTTTGAAGCTTTCCAAGTTGCAAGTGATACAGACGGATTCAGAATGCAGTTGTTCGCTTATTCCCTTATTTTGCATGGATCGCCCTTTCGGGTTTTCAATCCATCGGGATACCCATTTTTGCCTGAGCTGTCCAATGCGGCTTTTCAACTCAGCGGGTGTACATTTTTGTTTATTTTCCCTTACTTTTGCCCGAGTCTTTTATTCTATTTTTGACTCGCCGGGATGCCCTATTTTTGCCTGGACTTACATTCTGTTTCTATGTCCAGCGGGTCATTTTACGCGAAGTATTTTTTAACTGCATCTGAATTCACAGGGGACGGGAAATCTTCACCATCCATGGTGCTGAGCATCAGTGCTCCACCAGAGAAAACTTTCTTTACCACGAATGGTCCTTCATAATTTGGAGTCCACTTGCCCCTGTGGTCGGTATGAGGAGGGAGGATCCTTTTCAGCACAAGATCTCCCACTTGGTACTCTCGGTGCCTGACTTTCTGATCGAAGGCCTTCTTCATTCTTCTTTGATACAACTGCCCATGACAGATTGCAGCTAATCTTTTCTCGTCAATCAGACTTAGTTGTTCGAACCGGGACCGAACCCATTCTGCTTCACTCAGTTTAACATCCATCAATACTCGTAAAGAGGGTAACTCAACTTCAACGGGTAGGACTGCTTCCATACCATACACAAGCTGATACGGTGTTGCCCCAGTGGATGTTCTGATTGATGTGCGGTACCCATGCAAGGCAAACGGTAGCATTTCATGCCAGTCTTTGTAAGTGACCACCATCTTCTGCACAATCTTCTTGATATTCTTATTAGCTGCCTCAACAGCGCCGTTCATCTTTGGCCTGTAAGGAGAAGAATTGTGATGTTGAATTTTGAAGTCCCGGCACAGCTCTGCCATCATTTTGTTGTTCAAGTTGGAACCATTATCAGTAATGATTCGCTCGGGAACTCCATATCGACAGATGATATCTCTCTTTAGAAATCTGGCTACCACTTGCCTTGTAACATTTGCATATGAGGCTGCTTCAACCCATTTGGTAAAATAGTCAATGGCGACCAGGATGAATCTGTGGCCGTTTGAAGCAGTTGGCTCAATCTTGCCAATCATATCAATGCCCCACATGGCAAAGGGCCAGGGTGAAGACATGATGCTCAAAGGATTGGGAGGCACATGCACCTTGTCTGCGTAGATCTGGCATTTGTGGCATTTTCTGGCGTAAGCACAACAGTCAGCATCCATTGTGATCCAATAATAACCTGATCGTAGCAACTTCTTAGCCATGGCATGCCCTCCTGCATGGGTACCAAAGGATCCTTCATGCACTTCATGCATCAACAAATCTGCTTCTGTTCTATCAACACACCTGAGAAGTACCATATCAAAGTTTCTCTTGTACAGGGAACCATCAGTGTTCAGAAAGAAACTACCAGCAAGCCTTCTCAAAGTCTTCTTATCATTGGAAGATGCCCCAGGTGGGTATGTTTGATCCTCCAAGAAGAACTTAATGTCATGGAACCAAGGCTTATCGTCTTTGGAAATATCTGCTGCAAATACATATGCTGGTCTATCGAGTCTGGACACTGAAATCTGAGGTACAAAGTTAGCAGCCTGAACTTTGATCATGGATGAAATGGTAGCAAGAGCATCTGCAAACTGATTCTCGTCCCGAGGGATATACTCAAGCTTGACCGTTGTAAAGAAAGTCAGTAACCTTCTTGTATAATCCCTGTAAGGTATCAGATGCTCCTGGTGGGTGTACCATTTTCCGTTGGTTTGATTGACTACCAGAGCTGAATCTTCGAATACGGTTAATGTCTTGATCCTGAGGTCAACGGCTTCCTCAAGACCCATAATGCAAGCTTCGTATTCAGCTTCGTTGTTAGTGCAGTTGAAAGTGAGTTTTGCCGAGAAAGGCATGTGAACTCCTTTAGGTGTAATGAGTACTGCACCAACACCACGACCATTCATGTTAACAGCCCCGTCAAACATCATAGTCCATTCTTCTTCCGGGTCAGGCCCTTCAGTGTGAATAGGCTCTTCATGATCTTTTGATTTTATGAACATGATGTCTTCATCAGGGAAGTCAAATCTCATAGGCTGGTAGTCATCAATAGGTTGCTCAGCAAGATATTCTGACAATACACTGCCCTTGATGGCTTTCTGAGAAGTGTACTGGATGTCATATTCCGTGAGAATCATCTGCCATCTTGCAACCCGTCCGGTAAGAGCTAGCTTTTCGAAAATGTACTTAACTGGGTCCATTTTGGATATCAACAAAGTAGTGTGGGTCAACATATACTGTCTCAGTCGGCGAGCAGCCCACGCTAAAGCACAGCAAGTTTTCTCGAGCAGTGAATAACGTTGTTCACAGTCGGTAAACTTTTTGCTCAGGTAGTATATTGCATACTCTTTTCGACCAGACTCGTCATGCTGGCCTAGCACACACCCCATTGACTCTTCTATTACTGTCAAATACATTATCAGAGGCCTTCCTTCAACTGGAGGCATAAGGATTGGAGGCTCTTGCAGATATTCCTTGATTTTGTCAAAAGCCCTCTGGCAGTCCTCATTCCACCTAACCGTCTGTTCCTTTCTCAACAATTTGAACAAGGGTCCGCATGTTGCTGTGAGGTGAGATATGAACCTTGAAATGTAGTTCAAACGACCTAAGAACCCTCGAACTTCTTTCTCAGTTTTCGGTGCAGGCATCTCTTGAATAGCTTTGACTTTATCAGGGTCAACCTCAATCCCTTTCTCGCTTACGATAAAACCCAGCAACTTACCAGATCGCACCCCGAATGTGCACTTGTTGGGGTTCAGCTTCAGTTGGTACTTCCTCAGGCGCTTGAATAGCTTCAGCAGATTTACCAGGTGGTCTTCCTCTGTAAGGGACTTGGCAATCATGTCATCCACATAACACTCGATTTCCTTATGGATCATATCGTGGAATAACGTTACCATAGCCCGTTGATATGTTGCACCAGCATTCTTCAGTCCGAATGGCATCACCTTGTAACAGAACGTGCCCCAGGGTGTGATGAAAGTTGTCTTCTCCATGTCTTCAGGTGACATCTTGATCTGATTGTATCCTGAAAATCCGTCCATGAAGGAGAATACCGAGAACTGAGCCGTGCTATCCACCAATACATCAATGTGAGGTAATGGGAAGTCATCTTTCGGGCTAGCTCTGTTCAGGTCCCGGTAATCAACACACATTCTTACTTTGCCGTCCTTCTTAGGCACATGTACTATATTAGCAACCCACGGCGGATAGCTAGTCACAGCAAGGAACCCGGCGTCCCACTGTTTTTGTACCTCTTCTTTGATCTTCATTGCCATGTCTGGGCGAGTACGGCGCAACTTCTGTTTGACTGGTGGGCACTCTTCTCTCAAAGGCAGCTTGTGCACAACAATGTTGGTGTCCAACCCTGGCATATCTTGATAAGACCAAGCAAACACGTCCACATATTCTTGAAGCAGATCAATCAGTTGTCTCTTCACTGAGTCTTGCAGGCAGGCCCCGATTTTAACTTCTTTCACGTCTTCATCTGTACCAAGATTAATCACTTCCACCTCCTCCTGATGAGGAGTAATAACCTTTTCCTCTTGCCTCAACAACCTGGCTAGCTCTTCAGGAAGCTCATATTCTTCTTCAACCCCTTCATCAACTTGATTGATCGGATTGTCAAAGTCATACGAAGTCATTGTCGTGCTGTTGTCGGTGCTGTCTAGAAGGCACTCTCTGCAAGGGTTCAGTTTGTTCATTTTAGTGATTGATTTTAATCTTGCTTTAGAAAAGTGAAATAAAGTTATCATTTTGAAAACATCGCCATTTATTTTTTGTACAAAAAGAAAAATGGAAAAACAGTGAACGAAAAGGAAAAAGACTCATTTGCAAAAAGATGTCTGATATTTCATTGATTAATCTTGTTTGCACAAAAAGTACAGATGGTCCGATTACAAAATGAGTCTTGTCATCTTGGGCAAGACGCAAGACTTGATGCATGCTTAAAAATATACAGGAAATAATAATTACTCTGCAGGAGTAACTCTTATAATTTCCTGGGAAGACCAGTTTGAGATACTGCTCCCCGGGATCTTTGGACGAATCCAGCTTTCCAGGTTGCGCTCCTCTTCCAGCTCGTCTTCCAAATTGTTGATAGCATCAGGGGTGAGCATCCCCCCACTGACAAAACCGGGCTTCTCAGCAGCCTCTGCTTGATTTTGTTGAGTTGGTCTGTAACCCAACCCAAATTTGTCCTTCTTCTCCTCCACAGATAAAACCTTGCCCCAGCCTTGGGCAGTTCCTTCCTCAACAACCTTCCGGGCTTGTTGATAAGATGCCATGGAGATCCCAGATACAGCAGATGCTTCATTAACATTCAAGGCCTCAAACCCTTGGCTCATTGTTTCATGGATCTCCCCATCCATCTCAATATACTTATAAGTAGCCAGATGGCTAACAAATATATCCTCCTCCCCACAGATAGTAACGACTTGGCCTTCCCACTCAAATTTTAACTTCTGGTGAAGGGTAGACGTTACTGCGCCAGCGACATGAATCCATGGTCTACCCAACAAACAGCTGTAGGCAGGCTGAATGTCCATCACATAGAAGATCGTTGTAAAAGTTTGTGGGCCAATCGTCACAGGCAGCTCAATTTCTCCCAGAACCGATCTCTTAGAACCATCAAAGGCTCTTACTACCAGGTTACTGGGGCGCAATGCCAATCCTTCATACTCTAGCTTCACCAGGGCCTTCTTTGGCAAGACATTAAGGGACGACCCTGTGTCTACCAGCACATGGGAAAGGACTGCACCTTTACATTCCATGGTGATGTGCAAGGCCTTGTTATGGTTGCGGCCTTCCGTTGTCAAGTCAGTATTGGTGAACCCTAGCCCGTTGCTAGCAGTAACATTTCCAACCACGGTTTCCAACTGATTGACAGTGATCTCTTCAGGTACGTAAGCTGCGTGCAAGACTTTGAGTAGTGCATTCCGATGGGCTTCGGAGCACATAAGCAATGATAGGATTGAGATCTTGGATGGCGTCTGGTGAAGCTGATCCACAATTTTGTAATCACTCTTTTTGATGATTCTCATAAACTCATCAACTTCTTGATCGAATGGTGTTTTCAAAGCTTCCTTAACAGCTTGATCTTCCTGCACCGGGCTCTTTCCTTTTGCCTTGGCAGCAGCTTCTGCTTCGGCAGTGGGTCTTTGAAATTGTGGAGCAAAGAGACGTCCGCTTCGAGTGAAGCCTCCGCCTCCTCCCACATTGTCTATTTGTGGTGTAGGTTTTGAAGTATCAAGAGTGATTCTTTGTCCCTCGCAGTATATGTCAGAGCCGTAGTGCCAAGGGATGGCCCTACTGCTTTCATAAGGTACTGGTCCAGGTACTGTGACAGTGACTGGACTGATGGCAGCTGCTGAAGGGACTGTGATAGTTTGTGGATCATAATAAATTGTGACTGGTGCTCTAATGGGAGCAGCACTTTCTGAGTTGTAGGCAGAGTTGTTTTCAGGATCATAAAATATTGTGACAGTTGAGACGTCTTCATGATTCGTTGCTGGAGTTGTAGGAGATATTGTCGGAAGGATGGATGTTGTTGTTGTAGGAGATTCAAAATGGAGTGATGCTGAAGTTGTAGCAGAAAAATTTGTTGATAACTGATCAGTTGAGAAGACAGATGAAGTACTTGTTGATGAAGCCGAAGAATTGTCAGGAACAATGGTTGCTGCAGTTGTAGGAGATACATGAACTGTTGCTGATGAGATTGCTGGATTTGTTGGAAATGATGTGGTGATCTGAAGTTGGCCACTCTGAATAAGGCCATCTATGCCATTCCTCAGATTATCGCACCCATTTACTGAAATATTGCAGTAAGCACACCCTAACTCACACCCCGGGAACATGTGACATTCGAGGAGCTGAGCCTTAATTTCTACCAACGGTGTCCGAATCTGACCCACATTGGTTATTAAATAAGACGGCTTGTCTTCTTCAATAGCATTGATTCTAGGACCACCGTGGTTCGGCATAGGATTTTTGTTGACATTGGGTGGTGGTGCGAAATTCAGAGCCTTAGAGTCTACCAGGTCTTGTACCTTCATGTGCAAAGCTCTGCACTTTTCTGTATTGTGGCCAGGTGCGTTTGAATGGAAGGCACATCTGGCGTTGGAGTCGTAATTCCTGGGTAGACTGTTGGGATCTAGAGGTGCCAATGTCCTTAGCTCAACTAGGTTGAGTTTCAGGAGTTGTGGCAGCAGTGTAGCATATGGCATAGGGATCGGATCGATCACCCTATTGGCTTGAGAAGGCCTCTGCTGGAATGGCCTTTGCTGATTATTGTTGTTGGTGTTGTTGTTGTTGTAATTTCTCGGAGGATACTGATTTTGTTGATGGTACTGAGGTTGTTGCTGATAGTTTTGCTGCGGAGGTTGATAAGCTGGTTGTGGATGAGCTGGAGCGGGGATGGTGACTGCTGCCACAGATCTGTGAACATATTGGGGTCTGCCCCTGTTGGTGTGGATGGCATTAGTCTCACCAGTCCTTCTTGGGCCTGCAAAAGGCTTTCTTGCATTACTGGATGAGCTTGCACCGTTGTCTGAGATCTTACCCATCTTCAATAGGCTTTCAATTCTCTCCCCGGCTATGACTACATCTGCAAAGCTGGTAGATGAGAAGGCAACCAGCCTATCAATGTAAGTCCCCTGAAGGGTGTTCATAAACATATCAGCCATCTCCCTCTCTGACATAGGCGGCTGGACAGCAGCAGCAAGCTGTCTCCATCTTTGAGCGTATTCTCGGAAGCTCTCTCTGGATGACTGTGACATTCCCATTAGAAGGGTCCTGTTGGGTGCCATGTCCAGATTATACTGGTACTGTCTGATGAAGGCCTCTGCCAGGTCCTTCCAGCATCTAATAGTTGCTCTTGTCAGATGGGAGTACCATTCCCTCGAAGCTCCAGTCAAGCTATCCTCGAAATAAAACATCCACAACTTCTCATCCATGGTATAGGCCTTTAGTCTCCCGAGAAAAGATTGTAGATGAGTCCGGGGACAGGAAGTCCCATTATACTTCTCAAAGCATGGCGGCTTAAACTTGTGGGGAATCCTGACCCCGTCTACCAAGCCCATATCCATAACATCAAAACCCAAAGAGTTTTGAGACTCTAAGGATCTTAACTTCTCAGCTATCTCATCCAACCTTCTATCATAAGCTTCTTCCCCAGCTCCCATTACTGTGAACTGGTCTTCTTGGGGGTCTTCTTGCAGTACCCTTCCGGCTGTGGCAGTCCCTGGTATATTGACAGGGATGTTGGCTTCTGGATGGAGGTGGGGTCCAAAGACTGGGGGATTGACATGAGGTTGGACTCTTTCGTTGTTGCTAGTCCCAGCAGTCCCTGGCTGATGATCTTCCTGATTTCTCCCTTCCACCAGTGCTCTGAGCCTCTCCTGACTTTGAGCCATGTTGTTCATTACCTCCATAAACTGTGTCATTTGGTTCCTCATTTCCAACCTCTCGTTGGTCATTTGGTTCCTGACCTCTGTAAGGTCCTGCTGCATCTGATCCATCTGTATGCCCGGAAGGTTACTGCGGGTGGGGTACCTGTGTGGTCGGTTGAGTGGAAACCCTCGTCGTCGAGCAATAATTCCTGAACATCACAACAGAGTTAGCAACAATAAAACAAACACCTACAAAACAAGCAAAGGGTTAGCATGCAATGCAGTATGCTTATTTGTTCTCAAGGTATCCGGCTTGGCATTCAGTTTTGACCCTTCCAGACCCTTGAAGATGCTGTTGATGTTGCTTTCGAAGTAAACTCGGATGGAACAAACCAACACATATATTACAAAAGGCCACTAGTATATAGTTTGTTTACAAATACAAGCCCTCTGAGGGGTCAAAATATATTACAAAAAAAATCAAAATACATGGAATGAAAACAACAACAAGCAAATGGTCAAACACCAAGACCAAACTCATCCTCCCGAACTTCCTTGAGAAGTGCTTCGGTCACAGGATCAGCTGGGCGCTCCGTGAGATTCCTGATAAGGAGGTTCCGGGTAGCGACAGCTGTAGTTAGTTTTTTGTGTTGACTTTGGTCCTTTGACCTCTTCACTCCCGCTCTGATTTTCAGCTCTGATATCTCCCTCTGGGCTGCTGCCAGGGCCTCTTGTTGCTCTTTTGCACTAGCTTCCATCTGCTCTATCTTATTCTGAGTCCTTTTGTCCTCTTGAGTACGGGCTTCGGTGATCCTGACCCACCTAGCCTGACTTTCTTTTAGATACAAATCAGTCCTGGCCTTCTGAAACTGAGCTTCCTTGCAGGCATTCTTCAAGATTTGTTCCCCAGCCCTAGATTTCTTAATGTGATCTTCAGACTTCTCAATTCTAGCCAGATGCTCCATCTTCAACTTCTCCAACCTCTCAATATCCAGTCTGCCATCACTCCTTTCCCAGAGGGTCTTCTGTAGGGCCTGAGTCAGCTTCTCATTTCTCTCTTTCAACTTCTCAAACTCCTCTAAGCCGACAGTTGCTGGAGGTGGTGTTGTGGAAGGTCCAGGCACATCTTCAATAGTAAAGGGCATCCCAGAAAATTGAGCCCTGGCATGGGACCAGTCATAGTATTGTGCTGATACCACATTGTTGCGCTTTCCCAGGATGGTCACCCCTTTAGTCTGCACATTGTCCCAGGCCCAGGCTGCCTGCATAACAATAGCCAGATTGATCTTGTTCTCACAATAAAGAGTCTCCACCAAGTCCTGTGCCTTAGGAGTGTGGACCAGTGCATAGCCCAGTTGTCTTTTGAACAGCAGAGGGTTGTAATTAATACTACCCTTAACTCCTATTAGGGGCACATTGGGAAAATGCCCACAACTGGTGATGATATCTCTGCCTTTTGTGCTTTGAGCGCACCACCTGATATCAGCTGAAGTTAGGGTAGTAAGCCTTCCAGCCCAGTTCCTCTGCTGATGAGGATTCAAAAATGCATCTGTCCTGGGTAGATGCCTGAGAAGCCAAGTATGGAACAATGGAGCACAACACCTCACTAATCTTCCCCTCTGTTTTTCATTCCTCTGATGCACTGAATAGTAGAGATCCCCCAACAAAGTTGGCACTGGGTTCCTTAGAATGAACAGATGGATTGCATTCTTACTAATGAATCGAGGCTCATCTGCAAATAATATGATCCCATATATACTCAAGGCTAGTAAAGCACAGACTGCTTTCCACTCTCCTAAAGAAGCTTTCAAAGCAGCTTGAGAAATCAAGAAATCCAGATGCAGGCCTGGGATTCCAGCCTTAGAAGTCATATGCTGCCCAATCAGGACTGGTTCTAGGTGCAATGCCTTTGCCACCTCTTCATTACCAGGAAAGACCATCTCAGGGTTGAAAGGGATTCCACCCCTGATAGGTATACCCACTAATGATGAGTATTCTTCTAATAAGGGGCCCAGCTGAAAGTCCTGGAAAGTGAAGCATCTCAGTGGGGGATCATAAAACTGAAGGCAAGTGTGGATCAGGCTTCTCTGTGAGGGGTCCAGATCCATAACCATATCAAGTATATCTCCATAGTGTTCCCTGAACAGTGGTATATGGTCCGGAGTGATCAGGGTCCGAATCCTCCTGATGTCAGCTAACTCTGGTTGGAAGAAGTGGTAGGTGATATTTCTCTTTTTAGGTGCCATGATGTTGAGACTGAGTAGAGACAAGTGCTGATGATGATACTGAAGAATGGGCCACTGATCGGCTGGTGTAGGTGACTGAAGTAGACAGCTGATAGTTGAAGCAGGTGCTAATGAAGATAGGTCAATACTGAAGATGGGGTCAAAACCAAAACCAAATGAAAATAGATACCCTGAAACACAAATAAGCAAATGTCAATATGATGCAATGATTATGTATGCAAATGATATGCAAGGGTTTGTGACTGAGCTGGATCTGATCAAGTGCTCTGGTATAAGTCCATGTGTGTAAGAAATCCAGATGGAGGTCTATAAGTCCAGTAACCAAGGTGGGGGACTCAAATAAAGAGCCACATGTCCAGGGTTTAGAATCACAAGAACTGTTCCAACATGGAGTATTCTTAATCAAATCAAAGTAACAGGGTATTCTGAGGTCAAGGTACCTGCAAACCTGTAAACAGCCCAACCCCCTCACAGGTGGTGTTCTAAAACAAGGATCCTCAGACTTGGATCAGTTATGAGAAGTGTAAACACTTCTAACCCGGAGGTACAGTGTTTACAATAACCATAAAAGTTCCTCCTCTAATTCACCTCAGTTTCTGAAGGTCAATACTAAAAGGTCATCCAGACTTAGCAGGCTTCCCAGATAGCCCTAGCATTGCAGGAAATCTGCAACACAGAGTTCTCAAGAAGAAACCCATATCTGAACCGTGTTTCATATTCCCGCACCAGACCGAGATGGAATGGGAAAGAATATGATTCACTCTAGTCTAGGTGTCACTCAGGTCCCAGGTATAGGTCCTTAACTCTCAATGGAACACCCACCCACCAAAGCAAACAACAGATCCAGCCAGCAGTACAGTATGACAGTATGATATATACAAAAGCAATAAAGAAAGCAGTAAAGCAACTGTACATAAAGCAAAAATAAATACAAATATACAAACACAAATAAGCACATAACACCCCAGTAAACACAAATCAATCAAGCGCTAGGAGGAACCTACAAAAGAACCAGAAGCCCTGGTTACAGTATAAGGGTCCCCAGCAGAGTCGCCAAGCTGTCGCTCCCAAAGATTTGCATCCCGGTACAAGCGCGAACGATCGGCGAGAGAAATGAGAACACATAGGAGTGAACTCAGAAAGACAAGAGTCGCCAGCTAGGCATTTTTATCCCGGAGGAAAGGTAATGCTGCATAAACCTAGAAAAAGGATGGATAAGACGGTTGCGAACCAGAGAGACTGAGAAAGGGGGTTGGTTACAACCTGGGAAGGTATTAGCACCCAGATTGTCCGTCGTACTCGACGGGATCCACGCTTAAAAGATTTGTGTTTTAAAGGGGTAGTGTCGGTGCAATTTGTGTATAAAATAACTGGAAAAGGATGTACAGGTGTCAGTGTAAGAGAAGTGAAGTGTGGTATGAATGATGTGTCAGTGTAAGAATGAGAATGAATTGCTCAAGATTATGAGGCTAAGAGAAAGATGCTGGAAAGAGGGGGAATATACAGAGACTTTTGTTCGATAACTGTTAAGTTATGCCTACGTATCCTCTCGTGCAATGAGGAAGTCAGAACACCGTAGTTCGACCCAAAGAGACTGAAAGGTGAATTGACTTGTGAACCGCTTGCTTGTCTATGCTCAAGTGTATGACCTGTCTGGCTCAGGTGCTAACTGTCTTGCATTAGACGGAAGAAGCGAGTTCTCGGTTGTGAGTGAATGAGATGAGAAAAGAATCCCGAAGGAGACGATTATTGTTTGTTTTTGGTGTTTTCAATCTTTTATTGCTTTTGAAAGTTTGTCATAAGTTAATGAGCTTAAGCCTAAACCAATGGGTTTAGTAAACTCATCACATCTTCCCTCTGATTAGGGGTAATGAGAATACCTTAAGTGTGAAGTCAGATTCTCACACTTAATCACCTTCGATGTAGGATTAAGATCATTAACCTACTTGTGATTATTTAGATGTTTTTGTTGTTTTTGTTTAGTGTTGAGTAATGAGGTTAAGCCATAATCAAGGATTAAACAGACTCATTACACCGTCCTAATAGAAGGATAATAGATGAGAATGATTAAGCTGGGGAAAGCTCCTCAACTTAATCCATGATTAGGGATTAAACCCATGACAAAACAAGCCTTTGATTAAGTGGATTTTATTTAATGGTATGATGATGAAGTGAATTTTATGATTTGTAAGACAACTTGAGGAGGACTTGTCCATTAACATTAGGGTTAGTCCTTCTTAACCAATTAAGGAAGAATTAGAACCCTAATGCAAGGCCCAAGTTACAAGTGCGATGTCTTGATGATTATTATGTGAATTGATTAAGAGATTTAAACACATTAAGGGTTTAACACTTAGGATTAAAGTTATACACTCCATCCTAATAGAAGGATGCAGGCATAAGCTTAATCACAAAGCCTTAAAGCCTTTAGGGTTTAGTCCCTGATTATGAGATGAGAAGAGAAAACTCAAAGAAGACACAAAAGTGAAAACTAAATGGGGGACTAACCAAAACCCTAATCATTGTCATGCTTGGTTGTTCCTAAGGTTTGTGAGGTTTAACAAGAGAAGATCTTCAGAGAAACCACCAGGAAGCAGATGAAAGGATCAAGAGAAGCAAAGTGTCTTGCTTCATTCAAGAAGTCAAGTCACTTGAAGAAAGAAAGGTGGGAAGAAGAAGAATGAGCAAGCTCAAACTCAAACACATATAAAAAATGCAGCATGGATGCAAGAGAGATGAAAAGAAAAGTTATGAGAAGTGAAGGCAAATTCACTTCTCATCATCACTTACCACCTGAAATGTTAGAAAAGAAATGCAATGCAATGCAAAATGGGATGAGATGACATGATGAAAAACAAAACCAGAAGCATGTTGATGATGATAATGATGCTATGAAGTGATACAAACATGAAACAAGGCATGGAGATGATCATACAAGTTCATGAATGCAAATGAAACAAGTTAGGAACCATGAACATACATGAAAAGTTATGCAGTGCACATGGCATACAACATGGAAAATACATGATGCAATGATCAAACATGCTTTCAATATGTCTTATGATGTTAAATGAATCACATGGAAGCATAAAATGTCATGGCAAGTCAAGGTATGAATGCAAATGCAAGATGGATGCATATGGAGGCCCAAATTAGGGTTTATGAACCACACATCAAACAAAAGTCAAAATCAGAAGCAAACCCTAAGATAAAAAAATGGAAAATGCCACTCAAAGGACCCCTAATCCTATACTAAACCAAGGCCCAAAGGAGAGGTCTCAACTCCTAACCTAACTCAAGATATGAATTTTACAAGGTTTTAGGGTTTTTAGGGTTCTTAAACAAGAAAATTGCCAAACAAATAGAAAATGAGAGATCAAATCAAGGACATTTAATCTCAAAAACTACATGCTAAACACAATGCAATGCAAGAAGAATCAATGTCCAACTCTTCATGGATAGACATAAATGATTTTTGGAACTTTGGATCAAAATAATGCATAAAAAATGATTTTAATTCAATGAAAAATTCTCAAAATGCATCAAGATCAAAAAAGAAATTTGGTTTGAAGGTTGGACAATGTTTCTAAATGTCTTAGAACATTTCATGAATTTTTTTGTGATTTTTAAATACCTAAAAGTATTTTTAATAAATTAATTTCCATTAATCAATTAAAAATAAACTTTTAAATATTTAAAAATACTTTTTTAATGATAAAAATAAAAATGAAAATATTTTTGTGTCTTAAAAATTAATAAAACTCTTGAGAAAAAGTTTCATAATTTTTAAAACAATTTTACTATTTTTAATAAATTGTGTAAATAAAATGAAAAAGAAATGAAAATAAATTGAAACAAAAAGAAAGTCAAACGAATGGAAGGCTGGGATTTGCTCTGGGTTTGAATATGTTGACTGGCGCCAGATCTAGTGGCCAGGGTTGCATCTGAGTTAATTAATTTAATTAAGATTTATTAAACTAATTAAAGGTGATTAGGGCAAAACAAGAGGATCTGGGCCGTTCAAGCTAGCGGGAAGTCAACTGGTCAAGGCAATCCTACGCTCAATATTCAAATGGCACTAATGACCTGAGATTAGGGCAAAGCACTTTCAGGTGACCGGAGGGAAGCTCCGGTCATCTTCTCCGGCGGTATCAAAACCCTAAAACATGATTCAGGCATCTAAACATCAAATTAAGCACAGCCAAATGATCCTCTAACAACCTAGGTCATGAATCCACCCTCAAACATCATTTAAACACCAAGAATCAGGCAAATCGAAAGCAACAAAATCCACGGGTGAAATTTCAGAACAACAATACAAACTCATCTCTCACTTATTTTCAATTCTAAAACCATCCCCATGACCAACAAGACATAAGCAACCAGATTATAACTTAAAATGCAAGCTTTGGGAGAAAATGTTCATGTTCATACCTGAGCTGGAAAGCTTCAATACTGAGCTTCCAGAGCTTCCTTTGCGTGCAAATGGACTCCTTTGACTCCCCTGATGCTAATGGAAGGCTTGAAATGAGCTTAGACAAGCTGCTTTGAGAAATCCAGTTCTGGTGTAGCAGAAAATGGAGTTTGTGCATAGGCTGTTTCAGATCAATGTGAAGGGTGGTTTTGGTTCCTTTTGAGGTGTTTGATTTGTTGGTGAAAAGAGTTTGGATGTTTTGTGGTTGTGGAAGGTGATTCGAATGAAAATGCAGATTGGGGTGAAAAATGGTGAAGCTGTGTTCTTGCTCAGTTCAGGCCTGAATCTTGTTGGTTTCTGCTCAATGAGGCAAGGTGAGATGAGCAGTGGAATTTGTTTGGATGTTTGTGAGCTATGGAGGCAGATTCGAAGAGAAATGCAAATGGGGTGAGTTTTGTGTATGTCTTGCTATGGTGTGTTTCAGGCTGGCTTAGGGTTATGTTTTGCTTGCAAATGGGAAGTATAAACAATCCCAATTGGTCAGATGATGTGACCTGGCCTGCTGTGATTGGGATGTTCACTTTTGCAAAAAGTCCACTTTGTTGTAAGAGAGGTATGGCTTGAGTTCTAGCTTGGTACAAGAGGCATGGGCTGGCGCAGCAAGATGAGGTGAGAGGCTAGGGCTGGTTCAAAGGCCAATGCAGCAAGTGGTAGGAGTGTGATCATGAGTTTTGCAAGTTGGCTCTTTTTGGAACTTCATGAAAATGTCTTGTTATACAAACCATGAACATGTGATCTTTTTGGTCCAAATCTGATTTTTAGGACTTATGTGATGTTTGTACATTGGTTTGATGTCAACTAGAAGTTACAATTTGCCTTGGTTCATGATTTTGCAAACTTCTCATTTGGTGCACATCTTGAAAATTAATGATTTTTGTCAACTTTGTCACACCATAACTTTTGATCCAAGAAGAATTAGATCATGTTCTTGTACTTTTTGAAAAGGGAAAGATGTATTCTACAACTTTCATGACCAAAGTTTTTCCATTTGAAGCTTTTTTGGATCAAAAATCAAGGTTTGAAAAATGACCTAAAATGACATATCCTTTAAAAGTCAACCATGCCCAAAAAGTCAACATTTGCAAAAACTCCAAATTCTTGAATTTTGTGAACTTCAGCCTTCTTCCATGATCAAATAAAGATCATATACACTCAAAATGATGAAGATCACCCCTTGGTTGGGTCATTGGGGGCCTCAGATGCCCTGATTTTACACTGACTTGTCCAAAAAGTCAACTCTTGATCAGATGACTTCCCCATGGAATTTCTTCATGAAAATTGATATGCATACTCCCTATACCATATAGAGACCAATGGAAACAAGAATGACCAAAAAATTTGGAGTTATGGCCTCTGAAACCAAAACCCTAATTTTAAGTCAACTGTGCAGTCAAACTTAGCTCTGCATCCATACCAATCCCAGTTCCTGTGATTCCTTTGCATTCTTGACTTTGAGGGGATGTAATATGATATAAGAATACCCATGGATCCCTTTGAAGTGATTGATGGCCTTTGGAGTGGCTCAAGAGGCTCTTGGATTGCTCAGATCACAAACCCTAGGTGCAGATGACTTAGAAACTATGCAGTGAATCAAAAATGTGATATGAGATGGTATGATTGGGTTTATGCATATGAGATGAATCACAAGCCATGGTGTGAATGGGTGAGGGCAAATTTGGGGTGTTTACAGTCGCCAGCTAGGCATTTTTATCCCGAAGGAACGGGAATGGTAATGCTGCACAAACTAGAAGAAAACGAAAAAGGAAGGACACGGGTCCTGCGAACCAAAGAGACTAAGTTCGGGAGTTGGTTACGACCTGGGAAGGTATTAGCACCCCAGATCGTCTGTCGTACCCGATGGGATCCACGCTTGCAAAGAAACTGTTTCAAGGGGTGAAGGAATGAAAGCCGCTGCAAAATGAAAATGAACTGGAGAAAAGAAAAGAAAGGGAGAAAATGTAGGGAAAATAAAAGAGTGTGCTTGAATGGGCCCTACCCCGCTGCCTACGTACCTCACTAGACATGAGGATCAGATACGTCGTAGTTCCCCTAACTAGGGGTAGAAAAGATTGCTTGTGAATTAAGGCTTGAACTGCCTATGCCAATGCTCAGGTGTTGCAGGCTCGAACGACGAGTGCGTTACCGTCTTGCATAATGACAAGAAGAAGCAAGTTCGCGGATGGAGCGAAGGAGATGAGAAAAGAATTCCCGAAGGAAAGACGATTATTGTTTGTTTGTGTTTTTTAGAGCTTTTTATTTGTGTGGCACAAGAGAATGAACTCAAGCTCTTTTCTATAGGATGTGTACTTGTCACTATATTCCAAGATGGAATAATAGAACAAGCACACCAAGCAAGGAGAACTTATCCAAAACTTGTTTCCAAAGGCAAGGGCCTAATTTCATTGACTTGTTGTATTTATTAAGTATTTTAGTGATTAAAGATGAAGAAGTGTTTTTTAGGGTTTTCCTTGATGAAGATGACTTCATGATCCGACTTGTGCATCATGTTGGACAAATGCATTATTCCAAGATGGAATGAATACATATGCCCCATGGAATAAGGCTATAACACAAGAAGTCACTTCTTTTTATTAATGCCTTTTTTAGGTTTTTGTTTTGAGATGAGAAGAGAAAGAAACCAAAGGAGCAAAAAGGTAAAAGTCTAAAATGGGGAAAGACTAAACCTAATGTTATCATGCAAAAGAGGTCCTAAGGTTAGTGAGGTTTAAACTATCCTAAGAGAAAAGAAGAAAGGAAAGAAACCAAGAGGAGCAAGGAGAAGAGGAAGCAAGAGCTAGAAAGCAACTTACTCCTCTAAAGGAGATAAGTTGCTCCTAGAGGGGGAGAAAGATAATTGCAACACATGATGGCATAAGGCACATCGAAAGCACAAAGAGAAAGCACTTAAAGAGAGAGAAAGATGAAGAGTTGAAATGTGAATGAACATCCACACTTCTCTTACCATAAGCCCCTGCCATTGTTAGCAAATTCAGCACATGTTCATCAATAAAATCATGGCAATGACATGCTCAAAGTTCACACCAATCGAGATCAAATGATCATGTCAAACATTGCATGTTCAAGCATTTACGTGTCGAGAACACGGAAGCATGCATCAATCAACAAGAAAATCACCCAAACAAACATATTTAATGATCATATGATGATCTATGGCATTTAAAACAAGTAAGGGTATCAAACATGCTTGAAATAAGGCAAAAATGGCTCATTGCTTCAGTGTTAACCAGTTAACCAAAGCGTTAACCGGTTAACCATGACAAAACCTGCATAAAAACAACACAATTCAAGTGCGTTAACCGGTTAACCAATCCGTTAACCGGTTAACGCTGTTAAGACAGCAGCAAATCCTGCAAAAAACAGCTTACAACCAGCTTATTCAAATAATCTTACACCAGACCAGCAAGCATATGAACATGAAAATAGTGCATCAATTCACATTAAATGGCATCATCAAGCTTAAGAACACTAGTACATGGATCCGTTCACCAATTAATCAATCAAATCAAGCAACACAAGCAAATACGCAAGCACATGGCGGATCTAAAACGCAAGCATGCAAATAAGCTAAAACAGAGCTAGATCTGAAATTAACCAACCTACAAAGCTGAGGTACACTTTGGTAATTGTTGATCGAGCTGAAAATGATAGATCTCGCATAAATCTTTGAAGATCCGGTGCTAAGCTTCACACTCCGTGCAAAATAAATGCAAGAACAAGCTCTTGATGCAGAATTTTGGATCCAAAAGCACTTCTAGATCCCAAACCAGATCTGAATCACCAATTAAACCAGCAAAAAGAAGCAAGGAAGCTATGGATGGAGGTCTAGTTCCAAGATCCACACACCTCAAGGCAAGTTTATGTGATCTTCAAAGAGGAACTTTGAGTGATTTGGAAAATTGGGAGAGAAAAGTGAATGAATTGTGAGTGAGAGGAGTGAAAATTCAGAATGAGAATGAAAATATGAGGGAGAGCCCCCTTTGGTTTGGAGAGAAATGATTAAACATGGTTTAGGTTTGGGGCCCAAAACATTAGGCTTGGGATCCAAAATTATGGTTTGGGTATTGTGATTAGGATGTAGCAATGGGATTAGTTTTGGACAAGTGCTCTAGATCCTTCCTTTTAATTTCCAATTAATTCAAAAATGAATAAAATCAGAAAATGGAAATTGAAGCAAAAATCACATATGCTGAATTGCTGCTGGAAATTCAAAATTCGTGGCCGTTAACCGGTTAACCAATCCGTTAACCGGTTAACGCCAGTGAATTTTGAATTTCCCTCCTTTTGGTGGGAACCTACAAAAATAAGCCGGTGCCAATCGTTTTGATCTGATTTTGATCCTCAATCCTTTCTTTAGGCTTTGACCCTGATATCAACCTTGTAACTTACCTCGTGAGCTTTGAATTTCCCTGATGATTGGCCATATGCCTTATACTGGAACATGCAAGTGCTATGCCTCATCTTTCTATGCAAAAATGGTAAAGACATGATATGCTGATGAGGATTATGATATGACGATGATGCTAAACAGGAGAGGGCAAATTTGGGGTGTTACAGTGTGGTCTTGGACGTGTTGGTGTATTTGGTCTTTTAGAAATAGAATTATATTTGCATGAGCGTTTATGGATGTCGATGAGTCGTAACAATAGTAGTTGTAGTTGTTTTCGTTGTTGTTATTGTTGTTGTTATTATTGTCATGGTTTTTTAGACTTAGGTTATAATTATTGTTGTTTTTCATGTCTGTTATCTCTTCTAACTTGTTGTATGCCAACTCGGCCTTTCGACTTAGTGCGTCGGCAACTTGATTGGTCCTCCCGGGCTTGTACTCGAGGACCATGTTGAACCCCACCAGAAAGTCTTGCCACCGTGCCCACTTGGGGTTGGGCTCTCATATGAGTAAGGAAAGAGCTCGTAGCCACGTTATCGTTCTTGATCACGAACCTTGAGCCTAGCGAAGAAAACTACACTACGCTCCAACAATTCAATGATCTTTGTGACTTAGCTATCAAGGTCACTCGCCACGAGCGGCAAGACAAGAAAGGAACTTTCCCTTTGACACCACACCAAGGAAGGGATAAAAGCAGATTGCTGGCGATAACTTGGTGAAAGGAATCTATGAGAGAAGGTTCTCAAACCGGCTTCCGACCAAATAGAGCATGAAGCCAACAAGTCTTTAAGTAAGCGGGCATTAAGCGTAACGAGTCTAAGGGCGGGATAAAGCGGATGTCTATCTAATGATCCCACGTGTAATCCCATACGTGAAGAATAAGAAAATATTTTTTCTTTTCCTTACGTGTGATAGATTTTGAACTATTTTGTTCTATCTATGATCTTTAACTAGTAAAAAAGAACTAGTCAAAAATGAAACAAACAGGGAATAATAAAAAAAGAGAAATATTTCATCTTGTTTCACTTCGCTGTGTAGACCTTGATCAATATGGGGTACAACGGGATTACTCGGGTTAGAGCTTGATGCGCCCGAAGACGGCCCAGCTTCTTCCATACAAGAGAAAAAATCTTTGAAGCTTTTCCCTATCTAAGTTATATCAACATGGCCAACTATAAAAATAATGCACTTGTCAATCAATTCTTGGTGTAATACGTAAATGATAGGTGTCATAATTTTTCACTGATCAGTCTCATCAGTGTAATAATTAGGAATTCCTCTTCCAACTCGTCCCGGAATGGGCGTTATGGCAAAGATCAAGAAGAACGCAAAAGGAGTAATTTGTCCAATAGTAACAAATGGTGCCTCCACAGGTTGACATCCGATCCAACCTAGTAGTAAGCAAAGAACTATTCAAATACCACTCACTAATATCACCGAAAACAATGTAAAAATTCTTTTACGAGAAGGTTTTGTTGAAAACGTCAGAAAACATCGAGAGTACATCCTATACATGTATCATAAATATTTACTGAATGTGACATTATCTATAGTAATTTTGGATGTTCAAAAATGAAAATTATCGATCTAGTAAACTCGTAAATGAATCGTATATTTATATACCAGATGAATCAATGATTTATGATTATATTGTTAACTGTTAATAAAAAAAGGCTTCTAGATAAATTTAGAAGAGAGAATAGAAGAGGACCAGAACCAAATAATGAGCGGATTTCAAATGATATTAAACTGGATATTCAACGACTTTTTTGTGATCTATTTTATAAATTTAATTGCTAAACTGAAAATGGAAACAAACTTTCTAGGTAATTGGTATCTGAAGGCAATCCTGAAATTTTGGATTTTCTTCTGGTTGAAGGATCTTCTTCAATGGATCGTTTATTTCCAATTTATTGAAACATTTGTTCGAATTTTGGGAAAAAAACGACCCCGCTGGTTTTGAGTCCTGGCAATCACGTGACAGATTGATTCAAACTTTCCCCAGTTCCCGCAATACCACAATTCTTTTGTTTGTGGTAACGGGATTTTATAAATCGTGACAGTTTAGAGTTACCTTTTTAGAAACATATTGGATAACGATGCGTGTGACTTTCAGAACATCTGTTTTTTGCGGTTCCCAGAAGGAAGCGACGCTGTCATTCTTTTTGGAATCACACAACTGCTTCTAATTTTTGGGGGGTTTGTTTGTCTTTTCTTGGAACTACGGATGTAGTTGAAATTTGATCAATCAAATCAATGAAATCATCTATTTGATTCGATACGAATTGACAGGTTCTCACGTGATCCAATTTCCAATAACTGATATTTAGTTAATAATAGTAAAAAAGACTCGTAAAGGGGATCGACTGTATCTGAAGACTCGAGAACATGGCACATTGGCCTTGACTCCAGTGAATTTATCGGGGAATCTACTGCAAAAAGTCGAGGAATTATCTGATTTTCTAGAAATTCAAGTTTTGGTACAATTTTAACAGAAGAATGATCTTCTTCATATTCAAGTTTTGCAGCAGACCCCCAACACAAGATCTAACAAACTTTATGTTCGATTTTCGATTTTGATCCATACTTTATTTATGATTAATATTAAAGTATCCAATTTCAAAGAAGATAATTTGTCGGGGAATCTACTGCAAAAATTTCTCGTAAAGGGGATCGACTGTATCTGAAGACTCGAGAACATGGCACATTGGCCTTGACTCCAGTGAATTTGTCGGGGAATCTACTGCAAAAAGTCGAGGAATTATCTGATTTTCTAGAAATTCAAGTTTTTGTACAATTTTAACAGAAGAATGATCTTCTTCATATTCAAGTTTTGCAGCAGACCCCCAACACAAGATCTAACAAACTTTATGTTCGATTTTCGATTTTGATCCATACTTTATTTATGATTAATATTAAAGTATCCAATTTCAAAGAAGATGGTAACAATTTCCAATGATGGTGAAAGAAATGAACACTCGTGCTTCTTTATTCATTACTATGGTGAAAGATACATAATTATATTAAATAAATATGTCATTTATATGATGTTTTAAATCCATGTAAAATATGTTGAAAATAATATTTATTTATGTTAAATTTAACATGTAGAATAAATTTATATATGCATGATTTATAAATTATTTAAGTATGTGAATTTGAATAATTAAGAACATGTTTGCTTTATGGTGTATACTTGAATATAAAATACATGTTAAATATTATTCTTTGATACAAGTAATTTGTTTTAATTAATAATGCATTAATTTTGGATAAAATGATTTGGTGAAAAAAAATCATGAATTTGAATGTATGGTGCATGTATTGGTAACATAAAATTATGTAAATAAAATTTTGAAAAAATCAAGGACATGTTTAAATTGTATAATTTTATTTATTCAAGAATTTAATATATTTAAAATGATTTATCTCGTATTATGTGTGTATCATAATATGAAAATATTATTTCTTATTCATCTTGATGTTAAAAGTAATTTGAGTCATTTTAGATGATTGTAACTTGACAAGTATTTATGGAGAAAAATTAGTAAAAATATTAATGAAGTGAATTAATTGTTTATTTTGTATTGTGATTTCTATTTGGATATATCATAAACATTGGTAAATATAAAACATTAATTTATCACATATAATTTGTTATGCATGTGTTAGATATGCAAGAAAATTGTTGATTTTAAAAGAATAGAAATAAATTCTATGGTGTTAATATTTATATGAAGTTTATGAATTACATGTTTGAACTCACTTCATGAAATAAAAGTTAGTCATGACAAGTTTGTATGATCATGGTTGTCAATTGCTATAAAATGCATTAAATATATTTTGGATATATTTAAGTGGAAGTAAAACTTCAAATTAAAAAGGTTAGCAAATAAAGAATGACATAAAATAAGTGTAGATGACCAAATGAATGACAAAAGTGTCGTGATGATGGTTTGTCGAAACTATCAAGAATACATAATATATGCTTATTAAAAAAAAGAATATATAATATATGTTGTATACGATAATTGTACTAATATGACAAAAGTGTCATGATTTGATGATAGGTGGTGAATACTATAAAGAGTACATAAAGTAATCATATGTATGATTAGTTAAAAATTGAATATTCATAATTTATTAAAGTTTGGAAAAATCTTGCAATTCTTTGACGAAAAAATTGACAATGATATGATGTCTTTGGATATAATTGAATATAATGAAGACATCATTAGGAATGTGGAACAAGCCCATATCTAATTAATTATCAACAGTGGAAACTCAACTCACACTTGATTAATGTTAAGTCTTGAGTTCAATGATGAAAGTACACGATTAGAGTGATTGAAGTACTTAATGATAGATACATCCTAAAGGGTAAAAGTACTTGGACCATGAGAATAAGTGTGGTAGGATGAAGTTTTTCTCTTAATAGACATATAACATATGTTTGCTGGAATGCATAATTATGGGTGCATTTCTGATATAGTCTACCTATATGAGAATGGGGCGGTGTCGCTTCATAGAGTTCAAGGGCTTGACTCTTAAATTCTCATGAAAATGATATGAGACACAAGGTCTTATTAAATGTGTCATATTAATAATTCGATCAATGGTACCGATATTTCATGTGTTAGTTATGCATGCTTGTTCTAATGATTAATTGATTCAAAACTTGTCTACCAATCTATTTGGGGATGAGTGAAAACTTAACTTACCAAGTAATGGTTCAGATTGTTGTAAGAAATGATTCTAGATTGCAAAAGGCTTTTAATATATAATAAGAGTTTGATAATGCTCCAAAGCCCTGGGAATGAAGTTTATAAAATACAACAACAAATTAATGTTCTCTATGGAAATAAACGAAAAGGGTACATGGAGAAAAATATTTGGCAAAAGAGGCCGATGTTCTTTGATATTCCATATCGGTATATCCTCGATGTATGAAATTGTCTTGATGTGATGCATGTGGAGAAAAATGTATGTGATAGTTTGTTTAGAACACTTTTAAACATTAAAGGCAAGATAAAAGATACTAAGAAATCTCGTGCAGGTATGGGGGTGATGGGTATATGACAAGAGTTAGCCCCTAACATATATAGGAAATATAAGATATTTTCCCCTAGCATGTCACACTCTGTCTAAAAAATAAAAAAAATTGTGATTGTTTGCAGGGTATCAAAGTTCCCTAAGGGTACTCATTAAATATATAAAAACTTGTGTCAATGAATGATCTCAAATTAGTTGGATTAAAATCTCAATATTGTCTTGTCTTAATGTAACAACTTCTACCAGTGGCTATCCGTGCCATTCTACCAAAAAATGTAAGGGTAACTATAACCATGTTGTAAAATTATTTTTCAATGATATATGCAGTAAAGTCATTGAACCTAGAAATTTAGATGAGTTGGAACATGACGCTGCAATAACTTTGTGTCAATTAGAGATGTTTTTCCCTCCATCATTTTTTTGACATTATGGTCCACTTAATTGTTCATCTATTAAGGGAGGTTAGGATTTGTGGTCCAATTTATTTATGGTGGAAGTATCTGTTAAAGCGATAAATGAAGGAGCTATTGAGTTTTGTACAAAACTATTTGTAAGAAGAAAACTCTATAGGAATTCCCGAGTCTCATCATGATGGAATATATTATGATAGAGGTATTCAAGGTTTAAATGTCAAGATATTTAACCGAGAAGTAGTACTTCAAGCATATTTATATATAATGAATAATGTTAATGGAATTTAACCTTAACTTGGAATTTGAAGTTGGATAGAAGGTCAACAAAAGAGTGTTATGTGGAGAAAATTCTAAGTGTTAGCATTTAATGACCAGCTTCGACAGGGAAAACACATTGACAAGAACACTTCGATTAGTAAGTTGAGCATGGTTTGAAGGAGTCTCAGGAACAGATCCTAAACATGGTTTGGAAAAATCTCAAAAGCGGATCTAACTAATCACTTCACACCAAGTCGAGGTCGAAGACTTAAAAGGTTTTGAAGACTAGGAAGTTTATCTCAGCATTAGTTTTCATACTACCTTCGACGAGCAAAAATTACATGTTTGGAGCAGTTACGAATGCGGGACATTGGTTTTCAACAGTTTGTAAGTTTTGACAATGTTGTAGTACTTCATAAGACTAAGGTTACATGTTCTTAAAGACATGTCTATTTTCTATGAATAAGCTGTCAGAGACGATTATATTTAGTTTAGTATAAATAGCATATTCATTCATACATTGTAATTGAGGTTGCAAAATTCATAAACTTTCTCTATACAACTAGAGTACTCGAGTCAAAGAGAGTATTTCGTTTAATGCCATTTATTGTAGTTTTCTTTTACCTTAATTCAAGCTTTTGCATCATTAAAGTTTGTTTTCACTTTGTCTGCATACAGACATTCACATGCATTTCACACATATACTTTCTTGTACACGTTTTTTGCACAAATTTCTTCAGATATTTTTCGATTTAATCTCACAGGCTATCTAAACACTTGATTGTTCGCTAAAAACACCTGCGAACAAACTGACATGCCTAGTGTGATCTTTTTTAGCAAATTTTTATTTTATTTTTATTTTACATGAAATATTTTAAATGTTTGGATTTTTATGCGTCTGAGGAGTGGTAGGATTTTAACAGGAACGGTTAATCCAAAAAATACTTCTCGTGTCCGAAATGATTCTCCAGACCTAGAACCATTAGTAACCATGAAGATTGGTACTATAAGTGTACATACCCAAAAATTTAGTTGCTCGACCTAAGTATAAGCTCAGAAAAGTCAGTTTCAGGTCTTAGAAAGACTTCGAGGCTGAGTTGGAAAAATAACCTAGCAAGGGAACATCACCAAGTCGGAAGGCGGACTACATATAAGTAGGGCATAGTCAACTACATCTAAACTGATATCTTTTTCACTCACACTAGCCGAGTCCGGTGACTGGGCTAGGATGCCATGCGAAGGGTCATAAGAAACGATTATGGGACAATGCATTATGAAAAAAGAGTTACAACTATTGAAGATAAAAGCGTTATGCTATTATTACAGGTGATGACATCTGTTATTGGGGAATATTTATGAGGAATATGGAGGGTGGAAACGGATGGAAGTAGAGAACTATAAATAGGGGAGAACTTGGAAGAGGAAGGCAAGCAACATACATATAACAGATACTCAAAAAGCATTCATCTACGACTCTCTTTGACAAATAGTGAAGAAGTCAACCTTTTAGTGTTTTAGAAAGAACATTTGGCGCCATTGTGGGGCCTCGATAAAATTTTCCTATGCAACTCAAATTTTGTTTAATATCATCAGCAGTTCAGTGATACGATGTCTAGGTCATCTCCTAGTCGAAGTGACCCACCTCCACCACCCGACATAACCCAATTATTGGTGGTTGTTGTAACACCCTTTCTACCCCATCACAATTATAATACATTTTAATCACAAAATTAGAGTTTCCTCATAAAAAAGGTATCACATTTACTCATTTATTCATAATCAGCAACTCATTCATACACAACATCAAAGACATCACATCAATACACAAACTCAATGCAAATCATGCTATGTCATTTAGAATGAAAAGCAACCTCTTATTATGCATGTGGTACTGAAAAATCCTCATGGATGGACACTGGGCCATCAACCCTCCACTAAGGGAGCACATCTTAACATCAAATTACTTCAATCCGCACAATCATTTTGAAGCTACCAATGGACCAAAAGTCCCCTCATAAATCATGACATGAATGCAAGACGCAATATACACACATCATCCTTAAAACATCATAAACATTGCATATGCATTCATTGTTAGTCATCATGTCACATACTCATTCAATCATCATACTACATACTCATTTAACATCATACCTCTACATCATGTAATCATACTTCATAACTCCTAAAAATTATTCAAGTCATCATACATCATTTAATCACTAATCCTAATCATATAGCCTCTAAAAACACATCATACAACAATTCTAAAACATCATAGTAGCTTATGACACAAACCGCATAGAGTAAAACATTTTTATGAATTAAAAATTATTTTTCAAACATGCCAGGTCTCGCTAAGAGAGACACCTTTCTCGCTAAGCGACAAGATCTCGGGTTTTTGGTTTTCAAAGTTTTTACTTGCTCGCTAAGCGAGCTTCGCAATTTCGCAAACCCCTCTGCAATTTCCAGAATCTCTCTTCTGCGACAAAACTCAACAAAAACTCAATATTCACAGCAGCACGACAGAAAATCGTCATCAACATTAACATTACCCATAGTATCATCATATACATCATTATATGCATCAAAATCATCACAAAATCATCATCAAAACACAAATCATCA
This sequence comes from Lathyrus aphaca, assembly GCA_963966055.1. Taxonomy (NCBI): domain Eukaryota; kingdom Viridiplantae; phylum Streptophyta; class Magnoliopsida; order Fabales; family Fabaceae; genus Lathyrus; species Lathyrus aphaca. The sequence goes on from OZ014521.1 coordinate 65,426,202, forward strand.
ATCAAAACCCTATACCCTAAAACTATACCTCAAAACCCCCAATTATATTCCCACATTACAATACCGAACATAAAATTACTCCCCATACCTTAGGTTTCATAAATTCTTTGATAATCTTCTCGAAAAATCCCAAGCTTCCAAACTCTACCTTCTCTTCCTCAGAGCTCCTATTCTCTTCTCACAAAGTATGATCGTTCCTAATTGATCATACTAACCAAACTTCACTCTTTTGTCACTCTTGCCCCTAGGACCTATTTAGTCTTTCCTCATAATACCCTCACTAATCCTCTTCCAAAAGACCACATTACCATTATCCTCTAATTCCTCTTATTTTATTTTATTAATCTTTAAATAATTAACTAAATCCACTATACTTAATATTCTAATATTGTTAAAATATTAAGTCACACTCATTACCCCACAAAACATCAAATCATCAACAAAATCATAAAAACTCACAAGAACACATCAGATAAATCAGAATTAACTTTGGGGTGTTACAACTCTCCCCCACTTAATAATTTTCGTCCTCGAAAAGGTACCTGAAGCAAACAACATCAGATACGATTCTTTCATCTGATCCTCTCGTTCCCAATTTAAATTATCACCAGCTGGTCCAACCCACAATACCTTCACCAAGGAAATCTTTACCTCTTAATCTCTTTATTTCTCTGCCATCTATATGTACTGGTGAAACCTCCATAGTTAAATTATCTCTTACTCAAACATCACCCATCAAAATCACATGCGACAAATCTGCAATGTACTTCCTCAGTTGTGACACATGAAACACATCATGTAAATTCGCAAGTGACGGTGGTAATGCAATCTGATATGCCGCCTCTCGGACCCTTTGCAAAATCTGATACGGTCCAATGAAACGCGAAGTGAGCTTTCTGGACTTCAAAGCTTGTCTGACACCAGTTGTAGTGATAAAATCATGAGTGAAAGCTATTAGTTAACTTAAATCAAAGTAAACAGAGTCGCCAATGCGCCTTTATTTTATTCCAACTGGAAATGGAAAAATAAGCGAATAAAATCCTAATGAATCTAAAATCAAAAAGATAAAAGAATTGAGCAGAGAACGGGTAAGGGGATAAGTTACAAACTGGGAAGGTTTTAAGCACCCAAAATGTCTGTGGTACTCCACAGGAGCCCTTTGAAATATTTATTGCTTTTGGTTTGAAAATGGCTTGTTCAAAAAGAGATTGAAGAGATGAGAAGAGAAATGTTTTTTAAGATTTTAGTGTTTGAAGAGACGTTTGTCCATGCCTACGTACCCACGACGTGCAATGTGTGATCAAAACCCCGTAGTTCGTGGTACAAATAGTGAAAAGTTAATGTGTTGAATTGATTTTAGAATGTAAAGATAAATTGTCATTCTTTAGCGAATACTTTCGCTAAAAAAATGAATCATATCTAAACATGTGAAAGTGGTTAAAAGGAAAAGTGCGCGAAGACACAAAAAAATTGAATGAGTTTTGTGTTTTTTTTAAAAGTATTTTGAAAAAGGTTTCGATATGCTTATGTGGTTTATCATTTATTAAGAAATGAAATCGAAAAAAGATAAAACCGCGTGACCTAAGTCAAGGTTTGATTATGAAAGCGGTTTGAAGTTTGAAAACAAAGAAGGTTTTGAAAATAGGGAGAAGTTTTGAAAATTTAAGAAGTGGGAAGAGATGAAGGGACTATCCTAATACTTGAAAATAAAAGTTAAAGTAAGAACAATCAAACCGTATGGCGAGAATTCTTCGAACAACAATATGACTTCTTCTTCATAAACAAGGGAACCAAATAAAGGCCAAGGTCTTCAATCCATAATAACTCAAGCAAAGGAATGATCCTAAAATCTAAGTCCAAAACTCCAAGTCCAATGCTAAGGATAGTGGCCATAGTCCAAGATTAAAGTCACAAGTCTTTTAGATGTTTAATCCTTTGTTAATATTTTTGTGTCCAAATGGACAAAAGAAAAAGCACAAGAATAACAATATAAACATAAACAATATGATGAATGGTATAGTATAATAAAAGCATAATAAAAGAGATAAGGATCAAGAGATAAGAAATAAAGAGGATAAGGTGCGAGAAGGAATTAAAATGTTAGTATGGTAATAGTATAATAATATTTACATAATAATGGTATGGTGAACTTAATCAACCACAACCAAAAAGAGTAACCAAAATCGAAAAGCAATCGGACCCGCTTAGTATCTTACACTATAGTGATCAATCAAGGCAAATAGAACCAAATTCAATGAAGTTTGAAAGGAGATTGGGAGACCCAAAGAACCTACGCATCAAACATTCATAAGTATTGGTTCTTAATGCAAAATGATCAATCACTTTGGGATTACGCGACCAACACGAGGTCCGGTCCACGAAAGTATAAGTATCCAATTGGATTTTTATTCCGAATTCGGGACAAGTTTAGGTCTATGTTAAGCAATTGCCGAGTAATTTACGGAGTAATTACCCTACAAATGAGGCCGGCCAACACTAATTAAGGTGAACGATATTTGTGCTAATACATGTTAGTGAGATGATATAATGGATCATCCTCCGAAAACATGTCACACGAAAAGAAACGTGGTAACGGTCTAATCTTAATCGAGATTTAACATTGATTTATCAAAGGCAACCTATTACGATTCCAAAGTATGGAGAATGATCCAAATGATCATTCATCCATAGATTTGAAATAATGACGATTAAGCATCTTCGAAAATCAACAATCGTCGAATCAGAGATCTCATCGACCAAAAGAAAAATAAGATGAAACAAAATATGGATCTAACATTTATGATCCATACAAACAGAAAATTAAAATCATGAAAAAAAGTTAATAAAAGAAATATAAAAAAAAGGAAAATGGAATACTAATACAAGAAAAAAGAAAATAATAAAAAAAAGAGGGGGAAGTATGCACATCATTGGAGGTGGTGAAATGAAAAATCTGGTCCAACAAGTCATAAGGCCCAAAAACATGAGTTTTATAAAAAAAAGAAGAAAGAATTACAGTAAAAGAGGAATAATAAAAGAATGCAATAAGGTCATCTTCTTCTTCGTGAAAGAATGTCGCGGGTAACGATCTAATCTTAATCGAGATTTAACATTGAATTATCAAAGGCAACCTATCACGATTCCAAAGTATGGATAATGATCCAAATGATCATTCATCCATAGATTTGAAATAATGAAGATTAAGCATCTTCGAAAATAAACAATCATCGAATCAGAGATATCATCGACCAAAAGAAAAATAAGATGAAACAAAATATGGATCTAACATTTATGATCCATACAAACAGAAAATTAAAATCATGAAAAAAAGTTAATAAAAGAAATATAAAAAAAACTAAGGAAAATGGAATACTAATACAAAAAAAAAGAAAATAATAAAAAAAAGAGGGGGAAGTATGCGCATCATTGGAGGTGGTGAAATGAAAAATCTCCAGTCCTACATTCAATTGATTCAGCATATGCATTCTTGTTCCAAGAAATTTGGGATTGCAATCATGAAGATGGTTCATAAGCCAAAGATTTTGAGAAAATACTCACCTCTACCTTTTGTTATTTCTGGTGAGGACTTTGGTCAACTCATCTTATTTTGCTGAGGATTCTGATGACCTCTTGATTGATGCTTTCTTTTGTTATCCCTAACTTTTTTCTGAACTGTGTCATTTGATCTTACAGTCAGCGGGATGCCCCAGTTTTTGCCTAAGTCTCCTTTATAGGTTTTGACTTAGCAGGCTCTGATTTTTTCTTATCATTTTTTTAATATCATTTTTTAAAAGATAATGACTGTCTGGCTTAATGATTACGATGAACCATCATTGGATTCTGAATTGAGATACATCTTTGACACTTCTTTGTCATGCGTGAAGGAAAGCTTGAGATTGAAACCTTTATTGAAAGGTGTCTTGAATGATTCTCTTGTACTTGAATGCACATTCCAATTAATTAAGAACTACCCATCCCTAGGTTAAAATTGCAGGTTTTTTTGAATAGAAAGAAACTCCAACGTCAAGGCTCAAATGGATTGACAAGGGATTAACTTCATTATTTCTCCAGTGTTTGGAATTTGAAACAATGCCTGTATATCATCAGCTAAGTCTCAATTGAAAGCATATCAAAAAAAATTATGGTTATCTCGTTTTCGTCATCCTCCATCCAATCATTGTAAAAGCTTGAGAAAAGAAAATGAACTTGAGATATAAAGCATATAGATGCAAATAATAAATGAAATTGAATCAAAACAAAGCAATTCCCATTTCATTAAAATCAACATGAAAGTACAAAAAAATTTTAAAATCAAACAAGTCAATACAATTGAAGAAAATTGCAAACATAAAGAAACAATGGCCTAGTGATCCATCGGCAACAAGGAAGAGCTATCTTGTCTGATATTCTGGCCTTAAAGATAATCTGACTATTGAAGTCGTCTGAAGATTCACTTTTAATGCTTTGGCAAAGGATATTTGACAACTGTAATACGGTGGGAGAACTGACTTTGTCATTTTTATTTTTCACAAAAAACTATGTTGCGGATAGCAAGAGTCACCACCAACTTTTATTTTATCCAATAAAGAAAGGCATAAAAGAACAGGAAAGACCTTTGAGAAGATTTTGAGTTCGGGGGGTAAGTTATACAAAGGGAAGGTGTTAGCAACCTTTGTATCCATGGTTATCCATGGGCTCTTAAATGTTTAGCTCACTTTACTTTGTTTGAAAGAAAATAATGTAGTGTGTGATTAGAAAAAAATATTTTAGAAGTTTTAACTTTGTAATGATTCTCCACGAATGTATACAAAGTGTTTAGTTTGAAAGTATTTGAAAATGTGAGGTGTAAAGAGTATTTTGAAAATTTGTGAGCAAGCATTTAAGAACTACATTCCCTAAATTGTAAGGTCTTTCTTGTTATTTTGTTTCTTTAGGGATAGAATTATCCTTACTATTAGTTAGTAAGTAGTCTTATCCTTGGATTCGAAGGGACAGGCGTAGGATCATCATATGGTCATAGAAGGAAACATGTAAGGGTATCTTAGCAATTCGAAGGGACCATCATCATTTTTCCGTAGGTTCATCGAGCGACGAGATCATTTATTCGTAGGCAACTCGAAGGGACAACGAAGGACTATGATCTTTATATCGAGGGGACTTGATGATTTTTAATTAGGCAACCGTACTAAGACACCCATACGTTCGAGGGACTTGACCATTTTCGTATGGCAACAAGAGGAGAAACCCTAGGGGTGTATGTGTGAGAAGTGTGTTAATTACAGTTATTTTAATCTTTGATTAATGGGCTAAGTCTGTTTTTTTATTCGCATACATTCTTTCACTCCCTATTATTACTAACCACGCAATCAATAATTTAAGGAATTAAAAAAAAAGTAAACCCTATACTATTACATCATGGGGAGGGGATACATGTTTGAAATTAGGGGAGTGTGGAAAGTAAAAGTGCGGAAATTTAAATCCTGATTAAGCTATTACAATCCAGGAGCAAATACATAATCGGGGAAAATAGATCTACGCTATTACATAAGTCGCATATCCTATATAATTTTCTAAGGAATAATAATAAAAATAAAGAAAAGATTATGAAATTTTTTTTAAAGTCCTAAAATCTAAATTAATAAATCTTTTATGGTGATTCATTTTAATAAGAAAGAAAAGAGAAATTAATTAAAATTTTATTAAGAAAATAATTTTGGGTCAAAAGTCTTAAATATTTAGGATTATGTCAAAAGATTAGATAAATTAGGGTTAGAAAAAATTAAAATTAAGATTGGTTAAACCTTAATTACTAAGTTAATAAAAAAATTAATTATGAAATTAATTAATAAAATAACCTAAAACTATTTTTTTGTAAAGATAAATTTATTAATCAAGAAAAAAGAGTAATTAAGTTAATTAGAAATTTTTATGATATATATATATATATATATATATATATATATATATATATATATATATATATATATATATATATATATATATATATATATATATATATATATATATATATATATATATATATATATATATATAAGGATATTTATTTGGTTAATTAATTAAAAAAAACAAACTTAAAAGAAAATAAAAGAAAAGGTTAGAAAATAATTTAAAAAAAAAGAGACAAATAACCAAAAAATAGGGGGAACGATGGCTGGGTTTCGAACCTGCCCATAGAGGTTGCAAGCATGCTTCTCAACCAACTGAGATGCGCGCACTTGCGTTGTAAACAAATGGAAAAGAAAGATTATATAATAAAAAATTGAAAATATTTAAATGAAAAACGCGCGCGTCAACAAGCTTCATCTTCTTCCTTTTTATCGCAGATTTTTACCTACATCCATGGTTCGTCGCTAAAACCTATAGTGACAGTTTTGTCCATCACTATAAGACCTGCAAATTCCAAAAACATCAAATACACAATATAAATTACATCCAGGGGGTACTAATCAATTGAAAATTGTCTTATGAGTCCATTAGAACCGTCAATTTGATTTGAAATCACCCTTTACCAAAGTCCCCAAACTCGAAGCCGTAAACCCTAGTAATGGCGAATTGCTATACCTGCACTGAAACTTCAATCAAATGATCCAGAAAGTTTCAAAATATCATCACAAACAATAATATTCAATCAAATCATTTTTATTATGCATATATAATCGAAATGAAAATTGAAATTATGAGCTAAAATATGAATGTGGTTTGGGGAAATCGAAGGGCTTTTGATGATGGTGATGATTGATATACGTTCTAAAGATCCTCATGAATGTATTGAGACCTTTAAAACTTCTTGAAAGTGGTTGTAAATGGAAAACCGAATTTGAATTTTCTTGATTTTTTTAAAACGTGATAAGGGTTCTTTGATCAAATTTTTCATCCCTCGTCCATATGGCATTGTTGTACACTTATAGAAGTGCAAATTAGGTTAAAAAAATTGGGCTTGGGTGTTGGATTTGAGATTGATTTGGTATGAAGAAAGGAACTTTCTAATTTTAGTGAAAATTTGATATTATGGCCTTTCCTTTGATATGCACGAATTTGGGATCCATATTATGATCATAAACACCAAAATCTCATCCTAAAATGATCCTAAGATCAAACATTTGATTTTCTAATATTTATTCTAATTAAAATTGAATTTAAATAAATTAAATCCAATAAAATATAAAAAAAATATAAAAATCAGAATATATGACTTATGGGTCGTGGATTATCTCATGATTAAGTTTGGTTAGAAAAATACGGGCCCATTTGGCAAAAACTTAAGTTTTGGTCATTATTTGCCTTATACACCTCCTCAAATTTGCCCAACTTCAACAATGCATAAATCTCTCAATTTTTATCCCATGTATGTGTTCTTGGAATTTTTAGAAATCTTAGAGTGTTCTCTAACTACTCCTTTTTGTCCCATGTCCATTTGATCTTCCATGTTCAAGTTATGAGCTTTTGAAAAAGTTGACTTTTTGTTGTCTTTTTAAAGGACCTGTAATGTCTTGGCTCATATCTCTCAAATGAAGCATTTTTGGCCTTGGCTTGTGAGACACAAAGTTGTAGAGAATTGAATTTCCTTCAAAATGAGCATTTGATGGGAAATTTCTGATGAAGCATGTGAAAGTTATTGTTGGTCAAAGTACAATTGACTTTTCCTGCAAAAACCCTAATTTAGTAACTTCTGATTCTTGATGAGTTTGAGGTTTCCTCGATGAATCATAATCAATCCTTGATAAAATGATGAATCTTACTTCATAATATTGATGTTGTCCAAAAATCTTGAAGTTTGACTGTATGTTGACCATAGTTGACTTTTTGACCAAGTTAACAGATTTTTGATTATCTGAGCATCTGACTGACCAAACTTGTAGGGAAAACCTTGAAACTTGACATGAGGATTCTCTGAAGTATGTGGAACACCATGAAGTCAACTTGAGGCCTTGGAAGTCCATTTTACTTAGAGAAACTCAAAACCCTAATTTCATATCCATTGCTTAGGAAGAGGCTTTGTCTGATGAAACCTTGAATCCCTTTGAGCAATTGAGAATCATGTGACCATTAGGAGACCTCTTGAGGCATATTGTCTTGAGGATGTGAGGGAAAATTTTGGGGTACAACAACAACAACATTCATATTAGTGTCATGAAAGGAAAGGATGTTGTTCTTGATAAGTTCTTGCACATTAGCCTTCAGCGCAAAACAATGTTCTAAGTCATGACCAGTTCCACTTTGATGAACTTCACAGCAAAGATATGTTCTATAACCAACCGAAAGAGGATCAGGAACCGGAGGCGCATGCCTAGTAGTGATCTAACCATTTTAGACCAAGTAAGGATACAACTCAACATAAGTCACAAGAATAGGATCATAGTCGGTCCTGCCCCTAGCATTACGATTCTAGCTCTGACCAACATTCCTTTGAATTGATGGACCATTAATCATAGGAGCAACTGCAGCAGGGTATGATTGTTTATGGTGTTGTTGTCTACGACGAGTTTTCCCAATAACACTTGCTTCACCGGCAAAAACGTTGACTTGAGGCATGAAAATCCTCTGGAATTGAGTTTCCCTAGTGGTCAAAGCCTATAGCATTTCCATGATCTAATTCACATTGCTTTTCAGCTCATCAAGGTCTTCCCTAACTCTCTTGTTGTGTAAGGCTTGGTTTTCCATTCTTAATTTGATAGTAGCTCTAGTTCCGTATTTGTGTTGAGGAAACAACTTGACGAATCAGCAGACAACTGAAGAAGGAAACAACCGGGATGACATCTTACACAACTCGGATGAATGCAAGAATATGCGAGAATGAAATGATATGCAATGTTCACTTCCATTTCTGAGAAACCACTCGATTATTGCAAACATGGTCAACATCGAGAGCACGGTCATGAAAAATCTTGACAAAAGGGAATATTTGGTGTGCACAGTATTTGCAATAATCTGAATTGTTTTCCTTGAGAAATGTTCATGATGATGATCATGATGAGTGCATGGATTCAACACCCACAAACAAGATCACGTAAAGCACACAAGGTCAAAGGTTCGGATCACGAGCATGGAGTCAAGGGATAAGAACAAACAACCCACAAAGGCATGTACTAAGGTTTGTCTTCATTGTACTTGCAGAAAACCAAAAGGGTTTTAACAGAGGTGCCCGGAGTTAGAAGTCATCTTTAGAATATTATCGGTACGTTGGACTACTCCCCAACCAAAAACATCCTTAAGAAAGACCTTGTCCGAGTGTAGTATCGTGTGACAATCACCCCAGGTCTACACCTGGATAGTTTCCGCACTACGTTCCTAAATTGGCTTGGATGGGTTAAGGGTTCTACGATCCTCAGTATGATCAGCTCAAGGTCAAAAAATAATGCCATGTTACGACTACTCGTTATGAAATTAATAATCCGAGAGAGCCTATCCGAGTGGAGATTATCGAATTGATATCGCTTTGGACTACTCCGTCGTGTATCACTTCGAATATCGTCGTCCTATCATAAGTTCACTCAGATCCGGGTTAGAATCTATCTCACTCATAGAGGATCACCAAAACCAAAACGGAACAAACAAATAAAACCAAAGCAGTAAATAAATCAAATTAGGCCGAATCCACTTAGAGACTACTCCTCAGCAGAGTCGCCACTTTTCTGTAGCGGTAAAATCATGAGTGTTAGCTATTAGTTAAATTAACTCAAAGTAAACAGAGTCGCCACTACGTTTTATTTTATTCCAAATGGAAAAGGAAAAAAGAGAGAATAAAATCCTAATGAATCTAAAAGCAAAAAGCTAAAAGAATTGAGTAGAGAATGGGTAAGGGGATAGGTTACAAATTGGGAAGGATGTAAGTACCCAAAATGTCCATGGTACTCCACGGGAGCCCTTTGAAATATTTATTGCTTTTGGTTTGAAAATGGTTTGTTCAAAAAGAGATTGAATAGGTGAGAAGAGAAATGTTTTTTAAGATTTTTGTGTTTGAAGAGACGTTTTTCCCATGCCTACGTACCCACGACGTGCAATGTGAGATCAAAACCCCGTAGTTCATAGTAAAAATAGTGAAAAGTTAATGTGTTGAATTAATTTTAGAATGTAAAGATAAGTCGCCATTCTTTAGCAAATACTTCCGCTAAAAAAATGAATCATATTTAAACATGTGAAAGTAGTTAAAAGGAAAAGTGCGTGAAGGCATAAAAAGTTTGAATGAGTTTTGTGTTTTTTAAAGTATTTTGAAAAAGGTTTTGATATGCTTATATGGTTTATCATTTATTAAGAAATGAAATTGAAAAAAAGATAAAACCGCTTGACCTAATTCAAGGTTTGATTATGAAAGCGATTTGAAGTTTGAAAACAAAGAAGGTTTTGAAAATAGGGAGAAGTTTTGAAAATTTAAGAAGTGGGAAGAGATGAAGGGACTATCCTAATACTTGAAAATAAAAGTTAAAGTAAGAACAATCAAACCGTATGGCGAGAATTCTTCGAACAACAATATGACTTCTTCTTCATAAACAAGGGAACCAAATAAAGGCCAAGGTCTTCAATCCATAATAACTCAAGCAAAGGAATGATCCTAAAATCTAAGTCCAAAACTCCAAGTCCAATGCTAAGGATAGTGGCCATAGTCCAAGATTAAAGTCACAAGTCTTTTAGATGTTTAATCCTTTGTTAATATTTTTGTGTCCAAATGGACAAAAGAAAAAGCACAAGAATAACAATATAAACATAAACAATATGATGAATGGTATAGTATAATAAAAGCATAATAAAAGAGATAAGGATCAAGAGATAGGAAATAAAGAGGATAACCACGCAATTATTACTAACCACGCAATTAATGTTTTACAGAATTAAAAAGCTGAAAATAAACCCTAGACTATTACATTATGGGGAGGGGGATACATATTTGAAATTAGGGGAGTGTGGAAAATAAAAGTCCTACGCTATTACATCCCATGAGTAGTTACATTATTTAAGAAAATCGGGCGGAAAATAAACCTAATTATTACAAATTCCATACACCTAAACATTTGTTCTAGTAAATATAAATAACGAGGAAATTAAAAAAAAACGAGAATGGATAAAAACGAGGAAAGGGAAATATAAAGAATCGGATAAAAACGATTAATTGAATTTATTTAAAAAAACGTGTTTGATGATTATTTGAAATTATTAATTATTAATTTATTTAATTAATTAAAAAAAGTTATTATTCTTTTTTTTACAAAATAAAAAGAAAAAAGGAGTTATTAATTTTATAAATTGTTATTGGTTTTGAAAAAGTTAATTGATTATTGGTTTAATTAATTAAAATATAAATTAAAAGAAAAGTAAAATAAAAGAAAAAGAAAAAGAGTTAAAAAAACATGAATGAAAGAAAAAGAATTTAAAAAAAAATAGGGGGGAGGGTGGTTGGGTATCGAACCCGCCCCCAAAGGAACAAGGACGCGCTGCATTGCCAACTGAGCCACCTGCATTTGCGTGATAACCAACAGGAACAAACAATTATATAATAACATTAAATGGAAATCAAAGCCGACCAATCGTGCGATGACACGCAATCATCTTCAACCTTGGGCTGCATTGTTTTTGCTACGGTTTTGCTATAAATTTCCTGCGATTTTGCTACGAAATTTTCATAGCTATTTGGCCTACAATTTAAACATCAAAAAACAACAAATATTAACGCAGCAAAACTACATATTTCTACTAATTTCGGCCTCAGGAATTCAATGGTGCAATTTGCTTGGCCTAAAAGTTGTTGGATTGGGAGTTTCGATCAATAGATGTTTTATGCCCTAACAATGGTGTTTTTCGAAACCTGCATCATATCTAAAAAACAAACGATCAAAAAGTATCAATACATGATTATAAACAATATTATGAAAAGAGAATGTATTAAAATGCTATGAAACGAAAGATTTGAGGTCAAGAAAAAGTAAGAGGCGACATGTGTTCATAGACTGCGTTTTACTTATGCTCAACCTTCAATAGGGATTGTAATGGCCTCCGGGAAGTTTATTGATGATTATTGGATGAAGAAAGAGGCTGAAAACTTGCTATGAAGTGTTTTTGAAATTTGCCCTAGTTTTCCTTTTCTTGAATTTTTGTAAGGGTTTTTTTGGTGTAAGAATTTCATCCTTGATGCACGTGGATATGTTGTATACATATAGAGGAACAAATTAGGTCAAGAATTTTGGGTTTGGGTGAAGAAAATTAGGTTTATTTGGAAAGAAGTTTTCTCCTTTCTATTTTGGTAAAATATTTGATATTAGAACCTTCTCCTTTGGTGTGCATGAATTTCGGATCCATATTATGATCATAAACACCAAAATCTGATCCTAAAATAATCCTAAGATCAAATATTTGATTTTCTAATATTTATTCTAATTAAAATTGAATTTAAATAAATTAAATCCAATAAATTATAAAATAAATATAAAAAATCAGAATATATGATTTATGGGTCTTGGATTATCTCATGATTAAGTTTGGGTTAGAAAAATATGGGCCCATTTGGCAAACACTTAAGTTTTGGTCATTATTTGCCTTATACACCTCCTCAAATTTGCCAAACTTGAACAATGCACAACTCTCTCAATTTTATCCCATTAATGTGTTATTGGACTTTTTAGAAAGCTTAGAGTGTCCTCTAACTACTCCTTTTAGTCCCGTGTCCATTTGATCTTCCATGTTCCAGTTATGAGCTTTTGAAAAAGTTGACTTTTTGTTGGCTTTTTAAAGGACATGTAATGTCTTGGCTCATATCTCTCAAATGAAGCATTTATGGCCTTGGCTTGTGAGACACAAAGTTGTAGAGAATTGAATTTCCTGAAAAATGAAAATTGAATAGGAAATTTCTGATGAGGTATGTGAAAGTTATGGCTGGTCAAAGTATAGTTGACTTTTCCTACAAAAACCCTAATTTAGTAACTTCTAATTCTTGATGAATTTGAAGTTTCCTTGATGAATCATGATCAACCCTTGATCAAATGATGAATATTACTTCATAATCTTGATGTTGACCAAAAATCTTGAAGTTTGACTGTATGTTGACCACAATTGACTTTTTGACCAAGTTAACTGATTTTTGATTATTTGAGCATCTGACTGACCAAATTTGCAGGGCAAGCCTTGAAACTTGACACGAGGATTCTTTGAAGTATGTGGGATACCATGAAGTCCACTTAAGGATTTGGAAGTTCAATTTACCTTGGAAAACTCAAAACCCTAATTTAAGATCCAATGCTGAAGAGGAGGCTTTGTATGATGAAACCTTGAATCCCTTTGAGCAATTGAAAATCTTGTGATCATTAGAAGACCTCTTGAGACATATTATATTAAATATGAGAGGGAAAATTTTGGGGTACAACATTTACATAATAATGGTATGGTGAACTTAATCAACCATAACCAAAAAGAGTAACCAAAATCGAAAAATAATCGGACCCGCTTAGTGTCTTACTGTTGCACCCCAAAATTTGCCCTCCACAAGACAAGACATTGTGTACTAAGAGGCTCACAAGGTTCACAAGGTTCACAAGACATCTCATGAGGTTCACAAGGTTCACAAGATTCACAATTAGTCAGAAAGTTTGACAATTCCCTAAGACAATGCATTCTCCTAAGCAATGCATCTTAAACTAGGGTTTTGACTTTCATCAGGCTAAATGGACTTCTAAGACTTCAAGTAAGCTTCATAGCATCCTATATGTGTTCAAGAATCCCCATGTCAAGTTTCAAGACTTTCCCAAAAGATTTGCTCAGTCAGATGATCAGATAGGTTAAAATCAGTCAAAGTAGTTAAAAAGTCAAACTAAGGTCAACTGTGGTCAAACCAAACTCAAACTTCATAATTTTTTGCCAACATCAAGTATATGAGGTAAAATTCATCATTTGATCAAGGGTTGATCATGATTCATCAAGGAGATTTCAGATCATCAAGAATCAGGAGTTTCTAAATTAGGGTTTTCATAGGAAAAGTCAACTGAACTTTGACCAGCCATAACTTTCACATGCTTCATCAAAATTTTTCCATCCAAAGCTCATTTTGAAGGAAATTGAATTCTCTACAACTTTGTGTCTCACAAGCCAAGCCCAAAAATGCTTCATTTGGAAGGTATGAGCTAAGACATTATAGGTCCTTTTAAAAGTCAACAAAAAGTCAACAACTTCCAAAGAGCATAACTTGAGAATGGTAAAAGATATGGACATGAGACCAAAGAGGTTGGTTAGAGGAATCTTTAAGCTTTCCAAAATGTCCAAGAACACCTTCATATCATTAAAAGTGAAGGATTTGTGCCCTTGCAAAGTTGGGAAATTTTTGGAAATTTTATGAAGCAAATAAGGCCTTAAAGTCAATTTTTGCTAAATGAGTCCACCTAATTGCCATTCAAACTTTACAAACCCATCAAGCACGACCCAACCCTCTCATTTTCTGATTTTTTATTTTTTATTTTATATTTATTTGAATTTTATTCATTATAATACAAATTAAATTGAAATAAAATATAAAAATCATATATTTGAAAAGGATTTGGTTTCTAGAAATTCTTAAGACTTATTTAGACTTGATTGATACAAAAATAATGGAGATCACACCAATATGGCAATGCTAGATCAAGAATATTCAAAATTTAAGATCACATCTTTTTCAATCTTAAAAGGTCCAAAAATCCAAAGTTTTGATTAATCTCTTGACCTAATTTCATTGTATCATATATATACAACACATAGCAAGCATAAACTCACGAATTCACAGCCTCCAACACCATATTTAAACTTCACAAAATTGTTCAAAAACTCAAATTCGGTTTCACTATTACAAGGTATTTAAAGGTATTTTAAGAACATGGAGAGGATCCTTGAACATCCCTGATCCTGTAGCAATAGCCATATGTATCTCAAACCTCAAGAATTGATGAACCCGAATCCAACTTTTCATGTTTTTTTGATTTTTTCGTTCATGATCGTTTACATGTTATTAATGGATTTTGTTTATTGATTAGTGTTCAATGAAGGTTTGTGATGAATTCTGGGCAGTTAATTGAAGAAACCGTGGCCGAATCGTGTGTTGCCATTTTAGGGTTCTTGACCTTCAAGTTAGGGTTTTGTGATTAAATGAATATAAACAAATTCTAAAACCATAGATCAATCGTAAATGACCTCTGGATTATGTTTGTGTGTCCAATTTAACAAAATTTTATGTGAATGATGATGTTTGGATTTCGTAGGTTTATCTGCCATTTGAAATTTCGCAGGAAAACTCTTAGAAATTTTCGCAGGTAAATGCGCAGGTTCAGAGGTAGGAGATGAAGTGGCTGCGCGCGAAAATCATATTTGAAATTGATGCAAAGATTAAAACGAATTCGTTCCATCCATATATCACAATGAGCATGTAGCTCAGCTGGTTTTGGTGCACGTATGATCTGATGAAGGGCTTGGGTTCGAAACCGGCCAAGGTAATTTTTTACTTTGATTTATTTCATTTTGCAGGATAAGCAACAAAAGGATTGCTGCCTGATTCATATTCACAAGCGCGCACGCAGCCTAGTGGAAGCCATGCTTGTTCAAGGATTGTGAGGCCTAGGGCGTGGGTTCAATCCCTGCCCCAGGTAAGTTTTGGTTTTTTATTTTCTTTAATTATTTTGTTTTATTATTAATTGTTTTATAATTAATTCAAATAATAATATGTATATATATATATATATATATATATATATATATAACTTCATATTTTTCCAAAAAACTTCTAATTTATTTTCTAAACTCTTAATTCTAGTTTTTTATTTTATTTTATTTAAATTAAAATATGTAGATATTTATTTAATAATCAAATTAATAATATAAATTAAATTATAAACCCTAGTTTTATTTTTCTCTAAAAAAAATTTAACCCTAATTTCTAAAAACCCTAATTTTTTTTAAATCCCTAATTTATTATCTTAATTATTTTTGTTTACATATTAAACTTAATAGTTTTTTTTATGTATATAATTAAATAATTAATCATAGTTTATTTTGTAAATAAATTAGTATATCTTTATTATTTTATTTTCATCTCAAAAATGCTTAAAAACTTGTTTATTTAATTTATATATGTTTTGTATATTTATGCTAACATTTTCTTTCTTATAATTATTTCATCACTAACCTTTTATTTAATTGTTTATTTTATTATATAATTATTATTTAATTTGTTTTTATTATAATGTAACTGTAAAAGCCGTGTAATAGTTGTAGTTTTTATCGTTTATTTATTTATAAATATTCTTGCTATGGTTAGTAAATATAGGGAGTGATAACCTATTTGCTTTAAAATTAATTTAGATCACTAATCATAAGATAAATATATGAACCTATACACGCACACACGTAAGTCGATCTTTGATCGTCATCTCACTTCTTAAGGTTATCCCTCATGTTGCCTAAATCACAAAGGTCAAGTAAGGTGTCTAAAAAGCAAAGTCCCTTCTCCTAAAATATCATCAAGTCCCTTTACGATTATAAGATCAAGTCCCTTCGAGGTTGCCTTCGTAAATGATCTTGTCCCTTTCGAATAAAAGATGATAAGTCCCTTCGAAATGCTAAGACACCTTACAGTTGCCTAAACACAGATGACCCTTCACATGTCCCTTATAACATCCAAGGTAATGACTACCTATTCCTTAATAATAGGGATAGTCTTGCCATTGAAAAAAA
Source organism: Lathyrus aphaca (assembly GCA_963966055.1). Taxonomy (NCBI): domain Eukaryota; kingdom Viridiplantae; phylum Streptophyta; class Magnoliopsida; order Fabales; family Fabaceae; genus Lathyrus; species Lathyrus aphaca. The sequence continues at coordinate 65,442,900 of OZ014521.1, forward strand.
CATTTAAGAACAGAAAAGATTCAAATTAGGGTAGGTTCCTCTTAAGTACTTGCTCACTCTTTCAAAAATACTTCATTACACTTCACATTTTAAATAATTTTCAAAACAAAGTCTTTATATATATCCATACAAGGATCATTATAAAGTACTGAAGAAAATTTTTAATCACACACTACACTTCTTAAAACAATTTAAAGTGAGCTAAGTAACTAAGAGCCCATGGATAACCATGGATGTAAAGGGTGCTAACACCTTCCCTTTACATAACCTACCCCCCGAACTCAAAAATCTTTTAAGGTATTTCCTGTTCTTTTATGCCCTTTCCTTTGGATAAAATAAAAGTCGGTGGCGACTCTTGCTATCCGCAACATTTAACTAAAGTCAGTTCTCCCACCGTGTTACACTTACACTAGTGATCAATCAAGGCAAATCGAACCAAATTCAATGAAATTTGAAAGGAGATTAGGAGACCCAAAGCAACTACGCATCAAACATTCATAAGTCTTGGTTCTAAATTCAAAAAGATTAATCACTTTGGGATTATGCGACCAACACAAGGTCCGGTCCACGAAAGTGCAAGTATCCAATTGGATTTTTATTCCGAATTCGGGACAAGTTTAGGTCAATGTTAAGCAATCGCCGAGTAATTTACGGAGTAATTACCATACAAATGAAGTCGGCCAACACCAATTAAGGTGAACAATATTTGTGTTAATACATGTTAGAGAGATGATATAATGGATCATCCTCTGAAAACATGTCACACGAAAAAAAAAGTGGTAACGATCTAATCTTAATCGAGATTTAACATTGAATTATCAAAGGCAACCTATCACGATTCCAAAGTATGGATAATGATCCAAATGATCATTCATCCATAGATTTGAAATAATGAAGATTAAGCATCTTCGAAAATAAACAATCATCGAATCAGAGATATCATCGACCAAAAGAAAAATAAGATGAAACAAAATATGGATCTAACATTTATGATCCATACAAACAGAAAATTAAAATCATGAAAAACAGTTAATAAAAGAAATATAAAAAAAAAGGAAAATGGAATACTAATACAAAAAAAAAGAAAATAATAAAAAAAAGAGGGGGAATTATGCGCATCATTGGAGGTGGTGAAATGAAAAATCTAGTCCAACAAGTCATAAGGCCCAAAAACATGAGTTTTATAAAAAAAAGAAGAAAGAATTACAGTAAAAGAGGAATAATAAAAGAATGCAATAAGGTCATCTTCTTCTTCGTGAAAGAATGCCGCGGGTCACTGTGTACGACGACCATGAGAAAACAGGAGCTCCTCCATATTTGAGTGGCGGAGCTCGAGACTTGGTCAGAATGGATCGGAAGGCCAAGTTCTACACGAATATGTCTCCATTTCGAACGAAAATCAACCATAGATTCAGATTTAGAATGTGAGATTTACGTCGGAAAACTCCCTACCTTCAAAAATGGTGAAGAATGCTTCTGACTCTTTCTCTCTTTCAATTTGTGTTGTTGTTGTGATGTAAGAACTGATGGATTATGGATTATTTGTTGAATTATAAGGTCAATTTGTAGGAGATAATGAAGGAATTATTCATGGTGTTTTGAAAGGTTTTCTGAAATTTTCGATTGAATGAAGGTTGAAGATGGTGAAATTCAAGATTTGAAGCTTTGTTTTGATTTTGGCAGGGATTTTGTGGCTTTGAAAGCTTGCATTGTCTTTGAAAACCTGCACACGAGAGAGAAGAAGAAGGAGCAACTGCAACATATTTTTGTATTTTGGTTAGAGGTTAGTAAATATAAACAAATAAAGGCAAGTAAAAATTCGGTGATCCCTCGTGAGGTATATACCTATACCCGAGAAGGATAAACGAACCAGTACGTGATCTTGTTGTATGCAAGATGCAGATGAGATGCGAAAAAATCTTAGGGTAAAAAATTAGGGTATGACACCAGTCACTGGAGTAACCCTAAAAAACACATGATCTCCCTCTTGAAGTTCAAGTGATTTCCTCCTCTTATCATGATAACTCTTTTGACGACTTTACAAAGTCTAAATTCTTTCTTGAATAATCTTAATCTTTTCAGTCGTCTTCTGCATAATCTCAGGTCCGAGCACAACACTCTTTCCTGATTCATACCAACACAATGGAGTCTTACACTGCCTCTCATACAATGCTTCATACGGAGCCATACCAATGTTCACATGAAAACTATTGTTATAAGTAAAACTCAATCAACGACAAATGATTATCCCACACCCCTCTATGATCCAACACACAAGCCCTTAGTAAGTCCTCTAAAGATTGGATAGTCTATTATGTCTGACTGTCCGTCTGTGGATGATAAGCAGAACTCATCCTCAACTTGGTTCCCAAAGCATCTTATAAACTCTTCCAAAATCTCGATGTAAATCGCGGATCTCTATCTGATACGATACTCAAAGTTATCTGTTGTACCCCAAAATTTTCCCTCCCATATTCAAGATCATATACTTCAAGAGGTCTCTTAATAGTCACAAGATTCTCAATTGGTCAAAAGGATTGAAGGTTTCACCAGACAAAGCCTCCTCCTAAACCATGGATCTTAGAACTAGGGTTTTGAGTTTCCCCAAGAAAAGTGGACTTCCAAAGCATCAAGTGGACTTAATGGCATCCCAAATACTTACAAGAATCTTCATGTCAAGTTTTAAGGTTTTCCCAACAAGTTTGGTCAGTCAGATGCTCAGATACCCAAAAATCAATTAACTTGGTCAAAAAGTCAATTGTGGTCAACATAAAGTCAAACTTAAAGAATTTTGGTCAACATCAATATTATGAGGTGAAATTCATCATTTGATCAAGGGTTGATCATGATTCATCAAGGAAACCTCAAAATCATCAAGAATAAAGAGTTACTAAATTAAGGTTTTGTGAAGGAAAAGTCAACTGAACTTTGACCAGCCATAACTTTCATATATTTCATTAATAATTTCCCATCCAGAGCTCATTTTGAAGTAAATTCAATTATCTACAACTTTGTGTCTCACAAGCCAAGTCCAAAAATGCTTCATTTGAAAGATATGAGCCAGGACATTACAGGTCCTTTTGAAAGTCAACAAAAAGTCAACTTTTTCAAAAGCTCATAATTTAAAAATGGAAAATGATATGGACATGGGACCAAAAGGAGAAGTTAGAGGACACTCTAAGATTTCTAAAAAGTCCTAGAACACATACATGGGATAAAAATTGAGAGAGTTATTCATTATTGAAGTTGGGAAATTTTGAGGAGGTGTATGAAGCAAATAATGACCAAAACTCAAGTTTCTTCCGAATGAGCCCATATTTTTCTAACGCAAACTCAATTATAAGATCATGCACGACCCATAGATCATAATATCTGATTTGTAATATTTATTTTATATTATATTGGATTTAATTCATTTAAATTCAATTTAATTAAGATAAATATTGAAAAATCAAATATTTGATCTCATGACTATTTTAGGATCAAATATTTGATGTTTATGATCATTATAAGGATCATATTTTGTTCAAAACCAAAAGAGTATGTCTTAATACTAAATTTTGACCAAAAATAGAAACTTCCTAACTTCATCCTCAAGCAACCTCAAATCCATCAACAATGCCCAACTTTTTAAACCTATTTCCTACTCCTATATAAACTCGTGACCTTCACCAACCTCAAGGACAAAAATTCTTGCCTCAGGGATGAACAAAAAAACAAAAGACGAAAAAGAAGGTACTGCGGCGGATTACTATCTCCATACTTTATGATACACAAGTTATATATATAATATATAACTCTTTTGTTAAATAAGTTTTATTTTATTTTAAAATTTGATTATTTTGTTTGGATTGGATCGTGTCGATACGCCGTTTGCGCATCTGTGTGTATGAGGCGTGACACTTTTGTTGATCCGATTCGGTTGCGATGATCGCAATTTTGCGTTAGCATCATTATTCTTTAATTAATTCCTTTTATTTTATTTTTATCTTTGATAAATTTAGATCCGTACGATTTGATTCATATTGCGATGATCACGTTAAGTGTAGCAAGTTAGTGTTTTATTTCGTTGTTTCATGTGTGGTTTTTTTAAACTAATTATTGTTGCTCTTCGATTCTACACACGTCCGATGGTTTGGCCTAGCGGAAATCCGCTTCTTGTATGCCGACCAATTCGTGTTTCGATTTGCAACTTTGTATTGTATTTCGATTTTATTATATTGCATTTTTTTTATTTAACTTGCGATGACCGCCTATGCGGTAGCAACTTGTATGTTACTTTAATTTTTGTTAATTTTCAACGATCCAACGTCGGTAGGAACTAATTATTTAAAAAAGAAAAAATAATAAAAATAATAATCATTTTTTAAAAATCCTAAAATAAAAAATATATGTATATTTTTTAAATTAATGATTAATTAGATTTAAATTTCTTTCTTTTTTTATAAAATAAATTATTCATAATAAAAAAATCAATTAATTAGTTTCACTAAACAAATATTAAATATTTCCCTTTCTCCAATTCTTTTTTCCCGATTTTATTTTTCACCATTTATTATTATTAGAACAAGTGTATAGGATTATTAATTATTTTGTAATATTTATTTTTCCGCACTCTTACTTCCCGCACTCCCCTAATTTAAACTATATATCCCCCTCCCCATGATGTAATAGTTTAGGTTTTATTTTCCGCATTTAAATTCCGCAAAAATATTAAACTGCGTGGTTAGTAAACTAGGTTGTGAAAAGAATGTATGAAAAAATAATTGGACTTAGATCACTAATTACAAGATAAATAATTGAAATTAATATTCACACACATAAGTCGATCGTTCCACGATCGCCATCTGCACCTCCTAGGGTTTCTCCTCTTGGTTGCCTTACGAAATATGGTCAAGTCCCTCGAACATGGGGGTATCTTAGTAAAGTTGCCTACGAATAAAAATCATCAAGTCCCTTCAGATAAAAGATCATAGTCCCTACGAGTTGCCTACGAATAAATGATCTCGTCCCTCGATGACCCTATGAAATGATGATCGTCCCTTTGAATTACTAAGATACGCATACAAGGTTGCCTTCTATGACCATACGATTACCCTATGCTTGTCCCTTTAAACATCCAAGGTAAAGACTACTTACTCACTAATAGTAAGGACAGTCTTACCCCTAAAGGAAATAAATAACAAGAAAGACCTTACAAACTTAGGGTAAGTAGTTCTTAAGTACTTGCTCACTTATTTCAAAAACACTCTTTACACCCCACTTTTAGAAATACTTTTCAAACTAAACACTTTGTATATATCCATACGAGGATCATTGCAAAGTTAAAGACTTATGAAAATATTTTCTAAACACACACTACACTATTTTTCAAACAAAAGTAAAGTGAGCTAAGTAATTAAGAACCCATGGATAACCATGGATACAAAGGGTGCTAACACCTTCCCTTTGTATAACTTACCCCCCGAACTCAAAACTTTTTAAAGGTATTTCCTGTTCTTTTATTCCCTTTCCTTATTGGATAAAATAAAAGTCGGTGGTGACTCTTGCTATCTGCAACATAGTTTTTGGAAACAAAAACACCCAAGTTAGTTATGTGAGACATGGCATGGAATTTTGAATGTGTCAAAAACTTGGCATGATTGAAAGTGTGCTTGGTTCACAAAGAAAAAGGAAGAAATATCATTTTTGTGAAAATGAACTGAATGAGCCGACTCAAATTCCACCATGAGCCGACTCATTCAGTGTGTTTGGTGCCCAAAACACGCGGGTCCCAACAGGCTTCCTGAGGCCAAATTTTGGTAGGCTCATTGGGTATGTATGAGTCGGCTCAAAATCCCTCATGAGCCGACTCATCAATATGATTTTCCTCCCAAAGTGTGCGGGTCTCAACAGGCTGCCTTCCTCTCCTTTTGGCTGACTCACCCAGTAATTTGAGCCGGCTCATTTGCTGATTTGTGCAGGTTCATTCCTGTAGCTGTCATTTTTTTTCATTATTTTTTTGTCTATTTTTATGTTATTAACTAACCAATATAAATAGCTGGTTTCATTTCATTTGAGAAGTTAACAAGAAAAGTGAAAGATATACACATTTTTCTCCTCATCTTCTTACTTCTTGCATCCATCAACAATCACACACAATAATCTTTGTTGATTAGGTGCTTGTTTCGAAGATAACCTTCAATCGTGAATTAGTGTTTCAGATTGGGTCTAGAGAGTGTGGGTTTTTCTTGGAAAAATCTGAAGCTTTTTCTCCTTCGAGATCTTAGAAGGTTTGGGGGTTTTTGCATACAACCATCGTTTGTATATTCAGCCGAGTGAGGTAGATTGAAGATCAAGTGGATCGTTCTTTCATATCACGGTAGAAGGAGGATTGCGAAGATCTTTGTGGGTTCACAAAGAAACTCAGTTGTGCTCAAAGTTTGATGGATCATATATCATTACAAGATGGGAGCAATTAATCGGAGGTTTTCTCGACACGCGTGGAGGTCTTGATTCTACTTTGAATCAAGGGACAAGAAGAAGATTTGACAGCATATTCAACACGGATTGGTTTGTTGGTTCATCTATTTTCTTCTTGTAAAACAATTGCAATTTTAATAAAATTTCCCAATTCGATTGTGAATTGGGGGCAGAGTACTTCGAGCGAGGACGACGAATGAACTGCCTAAACAAATTCCTTGTGTTCTTTACTATTCTCGCATTTTACTTTTGCACATTTTGATTTTGTGTGTTCTAAAAATTCTGGTGTATCTAAGTAGTGCACTCAAGGTGTTTGACAAATTATCACACTCAAAAGTGATAACTACATTGTGAAAAATTCTACATTACTTGATACAACAAAGTTACACTTTGTGTATTGCACACCAAGTATTTGTCAAAAAGTCAAACTACACAAAATTAATTTGCTTGTGCTTATTTTCTTACTCTATATCATTGTTAAGAGTAGTTTATCAATTGTGGTTTTATCAAGTGAATCTTTTGTGTAGTATTAATTCATCTTGTCAACATTCTATTCTTATTTGGTTAAAGCGTATATTCGATCTTCGGTGACTTCAAATTTAATTAGACGATTTTCCGGGAAACTTCCGCAATACATTTTCAATTAATTTTTGAAAAAGGGATTTATTCAACCCTCTTCTAGATCCGCAGTATCGTCTAACAAGTGGTATCAAGAGCACTGGTTCATCTAGTGCTTCACATACAACTTATTGGAAAATGGACAACGATCCAACAGGGGCGTACAATAGAGCTCCAGTTTTTACCAGAGAAAACTATAGTCATTGGAAGGATTGTATGCGCATTCATATCAACTCTGTTGATATAAAAATTTGGAAAGTTATTCAAGACGGCCCTTTTCAAATAACTATGGTCGGTCCGGATAATGTCCAAATTGAAAAATCGGAAGCACAATGGTATGATAATGATGAAAAGGAATATAGCTATGATTGGAAAGCTCGAAATATGCTTATAGCTTCTTTGGGAGCGGATGAATATTTTCGAGTTTCTCATCATACTACGGCTAAGGCCATGTGGGAAGCATTACAAGTTGCCCATAAGGGAACCAATGATGTTAAGCTTACACGAATTAATACTCTACAACAAGAGTTTGATCGATTTCACATGAGCCAAGGGGAAACCATTGGTGAAATGGGAAAAATATTTTCTCACTTGACGAATCGCTTAAACGCTCTTGGTAAAACTACTCCTAACGATGTAGCTACTAACAAAATCTTGAGATGTCTTACTTGGGAATGGTTGCCAAAAGTTACGACAATCAAAGAAGCCAATGATGTAAGAACCTTGGATTTGACTACACTTATTGGAAAGCTACAAGAGCATGAAGAAGAGCTCTTAAATTTACATGAGCATGAAGATAACTAAAAGAAAGAAAAGAATGAGAAGAATAAAGATCATGAGAAGAAGAAGAAGTCTATTTCTTTGAAGGCTTCTTCATCAAAATCTTCCACCAATAAAGATAGTGAGACTGATTCAAGTGATGATGAAGATGAATCAAATGAAGATATGGGTTTGTTTGTTAGAAGATACAATCGGTATCTTAGAAAGAATGAAATGTCTCATTCGGACAAGCGTCTCATCAACTATCGAAGAAAATCTAACCCTTCCAAGCAAGATTTTATTAAAAATACGAAAGGTAAAGGATCATGTTAAAATTGTGGAAAATTGGGTCACTACAAACCGGATTGTCCAATGCTAAAGAAAGACAAAGATAAAGATAAGCATCAAAGGAAAGGTAACAAAACTAGAAGAGCATATATTTCATGGGAAAGTGATAGTGAATCTTCTAGCAAAGCAAGCTTAAGTGATGAGGAAGAGAAAGTAAATCTTTGCCTCATGGCTCATAAGAAAGGAAAGAAAGAGGTAAAACATGCTAAATATGATAATACTAAATTTTTTTCTTATAATGATCAACTTAGTACTTTTAGAGTTCTCCATCAAGAGGCTAAGGAAGCTTTTAAGCGCATTGCATCCGATAAACGAATTTTTACATATTTAGAGAAAAGGGTATCGGATAATCAAAATGCGATGAAAGCTCTTAAGAAATCGATGGTAGAAACTATAAAAGAAGACAAGCGAGAATGACATAACTTTCATAGTTGCGAAATATGTTGCATTTGGCAAAAAGAAGTTAAAACTCTTAAAGCCAAATTAGACAAGTTATCGCAACCTAAGATAACCTTTACTATTGATTGTTCAAACTTTAGAGAATCAATGAACAACCCATATCAAAGGTATACTTATGTTGTGAAGGATCAAAATAGTAAATGCAAGTCTAAACCATTCTTGAAATGTCACTATTGTTGCAAGGAAGGTCATACGATTGCCAAATGCCAGTTTAGGAGATACTTGGTTCCTAAAGGCATTTGTCAATGGTTGCCCAAATGCAACCAAATTTTCACTCACACTCTAGGACCCAAGGAAAATTGGGTACCTCCCTCTCTTGTCTAATCATGTAGGTGGTGTGTCTTGAGGCTACGGAGAAACGTTGATTTCTAGATAGTGGATGCTCAAGACACATGACAGGTGACGTTTCCTTATTCTATGACTTTGTGGCTAAGAAGAAGGGATTTGTTACCTATGGTGATAACAACAAGGGAGCTATACTCGGAAAAGGTAGTGTAGGTAATCCCTCTTCTACATCTATCTCTAATGTCTTCTTAGTAGAAGTTCTTAAGTGTAATCTTGTTAGCATTAGTCAATTGTGTGACAAGGGATATAAAGTATCATTCTCTAAAGAAGGTTTCATAATTGAACATAATGAAAACAAAGAGGATATGTTTAAAGGCTTGAGGGTTAACAATGTATACATGCTTGATTTGAATTTGATGACCATGAGTGATCCTAAATGTCTAATTTCCAAAAGTGAAGATTCTTGGCTTTGGCATAGACGTTTAGCTCATATCAAATTTACTTTCTAAATAAGATTGTTTCCAAAAACTTAGTAGTCGGTTTGCCAAACATAAAGTTCAATAGGGACCATCTTTGTGATGCTTGCCAAATGGGAAAGCAAACAAAGATATCTTTTAAATCAAAAAAATTAGTTTCTACTTCTAGACTTCTTGAACTTCTACACATGGATCGTTTTGGTCCTTCTAGAATCAAAAGTATAGGAGGAAACTATTATGGTTTTGTTATTGTTGACGACTACTCTAGATTTTGTTGGACAATCTTCTTAGCTAGTAAAAGTGATACCTTTTTGGCTTTTGAAACTTTTGCCAAATTATCTCAAAACAAACTTGGCACAAACATTGTAAACATTAGAAGTGATCATGGAGGTGAGTTTGAAAATCATATTTTTGAAATTTTTTGTGAGAAACATGGCATTGAACATAATTTTTCCGCTCCTAGAACTCCACAACAAAATGGCGTTGTGGAACGTAAAAATCATGTATTATAGGAATTGGGAAGAATTATGATCAATGATAGTGGTCTTCCTAAATACTTTTGGGCCGATGCTATTAGCACCGCGTGCTATGTATTAAATAGGATCATTATTCATCCTATACTAAATAAAATGCCCTATGAACTTTTAAGAGGAAGAAAACAAAATGTGTCACATCTTCATGTTTTTGGTTGCAAATGTTTTGTGTTAAATAATGGAAAAGAAAACCTTGGTAAATTTGATTCAAAGGCGGATGAGGGTATCTTTCTTGGATACTCAAATTCAAGCAAAGCATATATAATATACAATAAAAGGTTGCTTATTGTTGAAGAATATTTGCATGTATCTTTTGATGAATCTTATCCGAAAGTCATCGGAAAAGGTAGTGTTATTATTGGTGCTGGTGCATCTTCAGAAGAGATTGTTAAAGACCGAGATTTGTCTCGTGTGGAACCCTTTCCGGATATTGATTGTAAGGAGCCGGCTAAAGAGTCTTGTCTCAATAATGAAGATCAAGCATCAAATAAAAATGATCTACCATTGGAATGGAAAACATCAAAATACCATCCAATCGACAACATTATATGAGATATTTCAAAGGGTGTTATCACTCGATCAAGGATAAGTAACTTTTGTTTTTATCATGCTTTCATCTCTCAAATTGAGCCTAAAAACTCCAAAGAGGCCTTACTCGATGAAAATTGGTTTCTAGCCATGCAAGATGAACTAAATCAATTTAAAAGAAATGAGGTTTGGGACCTTGTTCCACCTCCGTGAGATCATCAAGTGATTGGCACTAAATGGGTATTCAGGAACAAGTTGGATGAAAACGATATCATCATTCGCAACAAGGTCCGTCTTGTTGCTCAAGGGTATAACCAAGAGGAAGGCATAGACTATGAGGAAACTTATGCTCCTATTGCCCTCTTCGAAGCTATACGCCTTCTACTTGCATTTGCTTGTTCACAGAATTTCAAATTATATCAAATGGATGTTAAGAGTGCTTTCCTTAATGGATACATAAATGAAGAAGTGTATGTATGTCAACCTCCTGGATTTGAAAACGATGAAAAACCAAATTATATATATAAGCTTAAATGTGCTTTGTATGGTCTCAAACAAGCTCCTAGAGCTTGGTATGAGCGCCTAAGTAAATGTTTGATAAATCAAGGTTTTTCAAGAGGAAAAGTTGACACTACACTCTTTATTAAACGAGAAGGAAATCACTTTATATTAGTTCAAGTATATGTAGATTATATTATTTTTGGATCTACTAATATGAAGTTAGTCAAAGAATTTTCAAGTTCCATGCAAGGTGAATTTGAGATGAGTATGATGGGGGAGCTCAACTTTTTCCTTAGACTCCAAATTAGACAAATTGAAGATGGGACATTCATAAGTTAAACAAAGTATTGCAATGAGCTTCTCAAAAAGTTTGATATGACAAATTCCGAGCCCATTGATACACAAATGCCTACTGCTTCCAGTCTTGATCGTGATGAAAATGGTAAGGATGTGGATATAAAAAGGAATCAAGGTATGATCGGATCCCTTCTTTATCTTACCGCCTCGCGTCCAGATATTATGTTTAGTGTGTGTATGTGTGCTAGATTTCAATCATGCCATAAGGAATCACACTTAAAATAAGTTAAACGCATACTTAGGTACCTTTGTGGTACTTCTAAGTTTGGTCTATGGTATCCTAAGGGTAGTGATTGCTCCTTGGTAGGTTTTTCTGATTCCGACTTTGCCGGTTGCAAAGTGGATAGAAAAAGCACTAGCGGAACTTGCCTTTTTATTCAAACTCTCTTGTTAGTTGGCATAGTAAAAAGCAAGTTTCAGTTTCTTTGTCAACTGCGGAAGCAGAATATATTGCGGCAGGAAATTGTTGTGCCCAAATTCTATGGATAAAACAACAATTACATGACTTCAATATTAATCTTAAACAAATTCCAATTTTGTGTGACAACACTAGTGCAATCAATCTTACCAAATATCTGATCCTTCATTCGCGCACTAAACATATTGAAATAAGACATCACTTCCTTAGGGATCATGTAGAGAAAGGTGATGTGGTATTTGAACATGTTGAAAGTTCTGTCGCTCCCGACAAATGAAACAGGGTCATATGAGGGTACAGACGCGAACGGTCGGCGAAGGGAACAGTGAGAACACACAGCCGTGAACTCACTGGAGAATGAAAAGAGTCGCCAGCTAGGCATTTTTATCCCGGAGGAAAGGTAATGCTGCATAGACCTAGAAAGAGATGGATAAGACGGTTTGCGAACCAGAGAGACTGAGAAAGGGGGTTGGTTACAACCTGGGAAGGTATTAGCACCCAGATTGTCCGCCGTACTCGACGGGATCCACGCTTAAAAGATTTGTGTTTTAAAGGGGTAGTGTCAGTGCAATTTGTGCATAAAATAGCTGGGAAGGAATGTACAGGTGTCAGTGTAAAGAAATGTGATGTGTAATATACAGTGTCAGTGTAGGAACAAAGATGAGATGCTCATGATCATGAGGCTAAAAGAATGAAGCTGGAAAGAGGGGGAATATACAGAGACTTTTGTTCGATAACTGTTAAGTTATGCCTACGTATCCTCTCGTGCAATGAGGAAGTCAGAACACCGTAGTTCGACCCAAAGAGACTGAAAGGATTGACTGGTGAACTGCTTGCAGTCTATGCTCAAGTGTATGATCTGTCTGGCACAGATGCAAACTGTCTTGCATTAGACGGAAGAAGCAAGTTCTCGGTTGTGAGTGAAGATGATGAGAAAAGAATCCCGAAGGAGACGATTATTGTTTGTTCTTGAGTTTTCAGTCTTTTATTTCTTTTTGGAGTTTGTCATAAGATAATGAGCTTAAAACTAAATCAATGGATTTGGTAAACTCATCACATCATCCCTCTGATTAGGGGTAATGAGAATTACCTTAAGTGTGAAGTCAGATTCTCACACTTAATCACCTTTGATGTAGGGTTAAGATCATTAACCTACTTGTGATTAATTAGATGTTTTTGTGATTTTTGTTTAGTGTTAAGTAATGAGGTTAAGCCATAATCAGGAATTTAACAGGCTCATTACACTATCCTAAAAGAAGGATAATAGATGAGGGTGTTTAAGCTGAGGAAGGATCCTCAGCTTAATCCATGATTAGGGATTAAACTCATGACAAAACAAGCCTTTGATTAAGTGGATTTTATTTTAATGGCAAGATGATGAAGTGTTTTTTATGATTTGTAAGACAACTTGAGGGGGACTTGTCCATTAACTTTAGGGTTAGTCCTTCTTAACCAATTAAGGAAGAATTAGAACCCTAATGCAAGGCCCAAGTTACAAGTGTAATGTCTTGATGATTATTAGATGGATTAATTAAGAGAGTTCAACACCTTAAGGGTCCAAGACTTAGGATTAAAGTTATACACTCCATCCTAAAAGAAGGATGCAGGCATGATCTTAATCACAAAGTCTTAAAGCCTTGAGGGTTTAGTCCCTGATTATGAGGTGAGGGGAGATGACTCAAGGAGACACAAAGGTAAAAACTATGGGGGAGACTAATCAAAACCCTAATTCATTATCATGCTTGGTTGGTCCTAATGTTTGTGAGGTTTTCAAGAACAATCTTCAGATGAACCACCAGGAAGCAGATGAACAAGATCAAGAGAAGCAAAGTGACTTGCTTCATTCAAGAAGCCAAGTCACTTGAAGAAAGAAAGTGGGAGGAGGAAGAATGAGCAAGCTCAAACTCAAACACACATAAGAATGCAGCAAGGTATGCAAGAGAGATGAAAAGAAAAGTTATGAGAAGTGAAGGCAAATTCACTTCTCAAGTTACTTACCACCTGAAATGTTAGAAACAAATGCAATACAATGCTAAATGAGATGAAATGATATGATAAGCAAAAACCAGAAGCATGTTGATGATGATGATGATGCTATGGAGTGCTATGAACATGAGACAAGACAATGAGATGTTCATACAAAGTCATGGATGCAAATGATGCAAGTTAAGGAACATGAATAAACATGAAATGTTATGGAACATACAAGACAAATGACATGGCAAATATGCAATGCAATGATCAATGATGCTTTCTACATGTCTTAAGATGTCAAATGAATCATAAGAATGCACAAAGTGAAATGACAAGTCAAGTTATGCAAGGAAATGCAAGAAGGATGCAAATGAAAGCCCAAATTAGGGTTCATGGATCAAACATCAAACACAAACCAAAAACAGAAGTAAACCCTAACATAAAAAATGGAAAATGGTACCCAAAGAAACCCTAGACCTATAATGAATCACTGTCCAAAGGGGAGCTCTCAACTCTCAACCAAACTCAAGTTATGAATTTTGCAAGTTATTAGGGCTTTTTAGGGTTTGTAACAAAAGAAATGCCAATCAATTAGAAAATGCAAGATCAAATCATGGCCTTTTTATCCTTGAAAGTTCATGCTAAATGGAAAACAATGCAAGAAGAATCAATGTCTCAACCTTCACCAATAGGCAGAAATGAATTTTCAAACTTATGAACAAAATAATGCATCAAAAATGATTTAATTCAATGAAAAATTCTTAAAATGCATCAAGATCAAAAAAGAAATTTGGTTTGAAGATTGGACAATGTTTCTAAATGTCTTAGAACATTTCATGAATTTTTTTGTAATTTTTAAATACCTAAAAGTATTTTTAATTAATTAATTCTCATTAATCAATTAAAAAAAATCTTTTAAATATTTAAAAATGCTTTTTTAATGATAAAAAATAAAATAAAAATATTTTTGGGTCATAAAAAATAATAAAACCTTAAAGAAAAAGTTTCATAATTTTTATGATTTTTTAACTATTTTAAATTAATTGTACAAATTAAATGCAAGAAAAATGAATTAATATTAAATAAAATGAAAAGTAAACAGATTGGATGGCCAGGATTGAGTCTGGGTTTAAAAAGGTTGACTGGCGCGCAATCTTGTGGCCAGGATTCAAACTGAATTAATCTTGATTTATTAATTTAATTAAACCTAATTAAAACTAATGAACTGATCTGAACCACTCAAACACGCGCGCGAAACCTGATCCAATGGCCCACGTTTGAACCTTGCCCTAATTAAATGCAATTAACCCTAATCACTTTCAGGCTGCCGGAGAAGACTTCCGGTCGTCTTCTCCGGCCAGCCCTCACCTGAGAAACACCTAACTTCCTCAAAACGTAATAAAAATGAAAACTAAAGCCAGGGAAATGTTCCTCTCACTCTCACGAACCAAAACCCTAACCTAAAACAAATTTATATTACCTAAATCATCTGAATCGAAGAAACTAAGTTCTAGGGTTCGTGAGCTTCAAACTCAAATTAAATGCTTAAAACAAAACCATTTCAAAAACTAAAGGTACCAGAATGATCAGGCAAGCATGAAGAACAAGTTTGTAACATCAAAAGAGATTTCTGGAAAAATTATTTTTGAGCTACCTGAGTTTTGCAGTTTTTTGATTTAGGAACTTTCAGGCTACTTCCCTTGATGCAAGCTGCTCTACTTGATCCCCCAAGTGTGTCTGGATGCTCAAATGGAGTTTAGATTTGCTGGATGATGAGTTTCGAAGAGAACTGCTTCAGTTCAGTCAACAATGGCTATGGTGATCTTGGCACTTTCAGGCTGTGAAAAGGGGTGGTTTGTGATCTATGAAGTGTATTGAGTTGCTTTGCAGGGTTTGTTTTGGTGTTTGTGGGCTAGGATGAGAGATTCGATAGAATCTGCAGAATGAAGGTGAACAATGGCAATGGAGGATTCAGGGTGTTTCAGGCTGGTGCTTTGGGTGGTTTCTACTCAATGGAGTGTGTTGAGTTGGATAGTGATGAGAGCTTTAGTGTTTGCTTGCTGTGAAGAGGAATTCGAAGGAACTTGCAATATGGAATGTTTTTGTGTAAGTTGTGAATGGTGTGGTTTCAGCCTTGCTTAAGGTTATGTTTAGCTTGCAAATGGATACAATAAACAATTCTGATTGGTTGTTTGATGTGACTTGGCCTGCCATGATGGGTGAGTTTGCTTTTGCATAAAGGTCAACTTTTTGTAAGATAGGGCATGGCTCAACTCTAGCCAAGTACAAAGTTGGTTTTGGTGCAGCATGGGTGAGGGAAAGGTCTAGCTTGGCTCAGCACTCAATGCAGCAAGTTGGCATAATGTTATGAGTGGTTTTTGCAAGTAGGTTGGCTTATGGTTCACATGTGACTTTTTATCCAACCAAGCATGAAACCATGGGCAAACTTAGTCAAATTCTGATTTTTAGGACTTAGAGAAAGTTCACATGCTGGTTTGACATGAATTTGAGGCTGCATAATGCATTGGTTCAAGACTTAGCAAAATTTCCATTTAGTGCATAACTTGAAAAACAATGATTTTTGGCAACTTTGCATGGCCATAACTTTTGATCCAAGAAGAATTTGGTCATGTTCTTGTACTTTTTGAAAAGGGAAAGATGAGATCTACAACTTTCATGACCAAAGTTTTTCCATTTGAAGCCTTTTTGGATCATGAATCAAGGCTTGAAAATTGACCTAAAATGATGCATTCTTGAAAAGTCAACTATGCCCAAAAAGTCAACATTTGCAAAAACCCTAAATTCTTGATTTTTATGAACTTCAACCTTCTTCCATGATCAAATAAAGATCATATACACTCAAAATGATGAAGATCACCCATTGGTTGGGTCATTGGGGGCCTCAGATGCCCTGATTTTGCACTGACTTGTCTGAAAAGTCAACTCTTGATCAGATGACTTCCCCATGGAATTTCTTCATGAAAATTGATATGCATACTCCCTATACCATATAGAGACCAATGGAAACAAGAATGACCAAAAATTTGGAGTTATGGCCTCTGAAACCAAAACCCTAATTTTCAGTCAACTGTGCAGTTCATCCTGGCTCTGCATCCACTCAAACCCTAGTTCTTGTGATCCCTCTGCAATTTTGACTTTGTGAGGATGTAACATGATATAAGAACACACATGGACCCCTTTGAGTTGATTAGTGGCCTTTGGAATGGCTCAAGATGCCCTGAGGTTGCTCAGATCACAAACCCTAGGTGCAGATGCCTTAGAAACTATCCAGTGAAACCAAATGAGACATGAGATGATGTGATTGTGTTTATGCATATGAGATGATCACAAGTCATGTGTGAATGGGTGAGGGCAAATTTGGGGTGTTTACAGCTGCCCCTATTCAAGCATGAGTTAGCTGTGCAGGTTGTAAGCGGCGGCTTAACAGGCAAACAAGATAACTTGTGGTTGAATACCAAAGACAGTCCAAAATTTGCACTCACAGAAATGAAGAAGAAAAGGGATATAGATTGTAAAAGCAAATAAAGTATATTGTAAAGTGTGGGCGACGGAGGACGACCGTCGAGCAGAGGACGACTGCTGGGTAAACGGGGACGGCCGACATGCTGGGGAAAGTGTGTAAAATAAAGCGATGACGGGGACGACCGACATGCTGGGGATAAAAGATAAAGCTAAGACGGGGACGGCCGACTAGCATGGGAAAACTAAGATAATATGATGGGGACGGCCATCAAGATAAAGTAGTAACATTCTCTGGGGATTGGTGAAACATGACGGGGACGGCCATCAAGTTCACAAAGGTAAAGTAACCAACGATGGGGACGGCCATCGGGTTAAAAAAGAAAAGGGACCACGACGGGGACGGCCATCGGGTTAAAGAATAAATGAAATAAACAGATGATGGGGTACGGCCATCAAAGGTGAAGGACGATCACCTAGCAGGGGACGGCTGCTCTGTTGGGCATAAAAGAAATATGATGGGGACGACCATCAAAGGTGGAGGACGACCACCTGGCAGGGTACGGCTGCCAAAATATCAACGATGGGGACGGCCATCGGATAGAAAAGGTCAACGATGGGGACGGCCATCGGACGAGCATGATGGAGGACGACCATCAAGAAGTGGAGGACGACCACTCAGCAGGGGACGGCTGCTCTCAAAGTTTATCATAACACAGGATGAGTGTTAGACAACTAAAATCAACAATGGGGACGGCCATTGGATAAAGTGATGAAGGACGATCATCAAAAGGTGGAGGACGACCACCTAGCAGGGGACGGCTGCTAAAATCAACGATGGGGACGGCCATCGGATGAGCATGATGGAGGACGACCATCAAGAAGTGGAGGACGACCACTTAGCAGGGGACGGCTGCTAAAATCAACGATGGGGACGGCCATCGGATGAGCATGATGGAGGACGACCATCAAGAAGTGGAGGACGACCACTTAGCAGGGGACGGCTGCTCTCAAAGTTTATCATAACACAGGACGAGTGTTAGATAAAGGGAAATTTGTTGGCGATCTACTGGGGAGATAGTAAACACGGACGAGCGTTTACATCCAAGAAACAAAAGGTATAAGTGTTTGGTATTGTGTATAGATTAAAGATGCGGACGAGCATCCTTAAGACTATGATACGGACGAGTATCATGTAGAAACAAACTGACACGTGCTCAGAGCTGATGATACGGACGAGTATCAACTGGTTAACAAGGAACACGGACGAGTGTTGCATCTGAAAGTATCCTTCTGGGGAATAGTAGACACAGACGAGCATCTATATTCACGAAGACATAAGTGTTTGACACGGTGTATGGATTAAAGATGCGGACGAGCATCCTTAAGACTATGATACGGACGAGTATCATGTAGAAACAAACATTAGACGCAATGTTCTGAGATGATGGTACGGACGAGTACCAACTGGTTAACAAAGAACAAGGACTACTGTCGAATCTGCGGGGATATACATGGTGTATATAAGATACGGACGAGTATCTGAGTAGGTGTACCAATGAGTATATAATGTATGGGTGAGTGTTTGTCTGCTGGGGATATGACACGGACGGGTGTCAGGAAAGTGTATATACAAGTATAGGCGACCACGCTGGGGATATGACACGGGCGGGTGTCAAGAAAGTGTATAGGTATATGTAAGTGCAAAGAGGGTGTCTTTGGCTTTCTGCTGGTGACACGACACGGACGAGTGTCAGGATGTATCTGCAATACTGGTGATCTTGGTTTGTAAAGTGTATTCAGGCAACCTGCTGGGAAATGATGATACGGACGGGTATCAAAAAGGAGATATGCACTGGTGTTTGTGATATGGGGCAACTGCTTTTGCTGGGACTCTGATGGGGATGTATTCTGTATGCCGACAGATTGTCAATATTTACAAGTGTTCAAATCACAACATGACTTATGATTATGCTATGCATTTGATTTTTTTGCCGTAATGCTCCGTATTAGACGGAATGCTACGCTCTGGGGGTGAATATGATGCGAATGCTATGATTATGCAAAGAGGCACCGATCCGGGATTCGGATCCCGTTGCTGCAAAGATCTCTGATCGATCTGCTTGAAGTGAACATCCCAGCTGGGGATGAGATCATTGATAGATCTGTAGTTGTATCTGCTTGGGGATATACGTCATTGGTTGACATATCCTTATAATACGGGACCCAACTGGGGTTTGTAGAAGCTTTCTCTCTCTCTGTTGTGACTTCTTCGTGCGCTGCTCTTCTGAATAGAGGCCTGAAGCTCTGTGGGGAGATGATTCCTCGATTCTCGCATCCTGCTGAGGAATAATGGTTGGTATTACAGCTGGGAGATGCTGTTGGTAATTCAGCTGGGGCGAGCAATGGGAAGCAACTCTACTGGGGATAGAGCATTTCGGATGCCGATATCTTTTGTAGATTTGCCAGCTTGCTGAGACGTAACTTGTATGCCCCAAGTTGTGTTCTGGATACCTGCAATCCTGCAAAGATAAAGAAACGCACAAATGGTCCCGAGGTATCTTTTACTGAGATTCCGTCATAGGAAATAAGTACTTTCGAGAGTAAGTATATTCCCTGCAAGCATGTGTTTTATTTTTAGAGAGAGGCATCTGTACTTATGCAATTGTGTTTTTAGAGACATCAGACAACTCTTTGCAAAACATAAATGTAAAAAACGAGACATGACTGAAAATCTGATTATATTAATTCGTGTGCCCTGAATTGGCAAGATACAGTCAGAGAAACATATCTCCTGAAATGAGGAGATTGTTACAAATTGAGAAATAAAGTGCTGGCGGTGCTGGCGATGCTTTCAAGGAGCTTCCTCTTCTGCTATGACTCGTATGACAATGACGTTCTTCTCGTCTTGCTTTCTGGAGAGAGTTGATTCTGATTGCAGCTTGATCCCTTGGAGCTTACCAAGTTGTAGGTGACACAGACGAATTCAGAATGCAGTTGTTCGCTTATTCCCTTATTTTGCATGGATCGCCCTTTCGGGTTTTCAATCCATCGGGATACCCTTTTTTGCCTGAGCTGTCCAATGCGGCTTTTCAACTCAGCGGGTGTACATTTTTTTAATTATTTCCCTTATTTTTGCCCGAGTCTTTTATTCTGTTTTTGACTCGCCGGGATGCCCTATTTTTGCCTGGACTTACATTCTGTTTTTATGTCCAGCGGGTCATTTTATGCGAAGTATTTTTTAACTGCATCTGAATTCACAGGGGACGGGAAATCTTCACCATCCATGGTGCTGAGCATCAGTGCTCCACCAGAGAAGACTTTCTTCACAACAAATGGTCCTTCGTAATTGGGAGTCCACTTGCCCCTGTGGTCTGTATGAGGAGGGAGGATTCTCTTCAACACAAGATCTCCCACCCGGTACTCTCGGTGCCTGACTTTCTGATCGAAGGCTCTCTTCATTCTTTTCTGATATAGCTGCCCGTGACAGATTGCAGCCAATCTTTTCTCTTCGATCAGACTTAGTTGTTCGTATCGGGCCCGAACCCATTCTGCTTCGTTTAGCTTAACATCCATCAGTACCCGTAGGGAGGGTAGTTCAACTTCAACAGGTAGGACTGCTTCCATACCATACACAAGTTGATACGGTGTTGCCCCAGTGGATGTCCTGATTGATGTGCGGTACCCATGCAAGGCAAACGGTAGCATTTCATGCCAATCTTTGTAAGTGACTACCATCTTCTGCACAATCTTCTTGATATTCTTATTTGCTGCCTCAACAGCGCCGTTCATCTTTGGCCTGTAAGGAGAAGAATTGTGATGTTGGATCTTGAAGTCCCGGCACAGCTCTGCCATCATTTTGTTGTTCAAGTTGGAACCATTATCAGTAATGATTCGCTCGGGCACTCCATATCGGCAGATGATATCTCTTTTCAGAAATCTGGCTACCACTTGCCTTGTAACGTTTGCATATGAGGCTGCTTCGACCCACTTGGTGAAGTAATCAATAGCGACCAGGATGAATCTGTGGCCGTTTGAAGCAGTTGGCTCAATCTTACCAATCATGTCAATGCCCCACATAGCAAAGGGCCATGGTGAAGACATTATGTTCAGGGGATTGGGAGGCACATGCACCTTGTCTGCATAAATCTGGCATTTATGGCATTTTCTGGCGTAAGCACAACAGTCTGCATCCATTGTGATCCAGTAATAGCCTGATCTTAACAACTTCTTAGCCATGGCATGCCCTCCTGCATGGGTACCAAAGGATCCTTCGTGCACTTCATGCATCAACAAATCTGCTTCTGTCTTGTCGACACATCTGAGGAGTACCATATCAAAGTTCCTCTTGTATAAAGATCCATCAGTGTTCAGAAAGAAACTTCCAGCAAGCCTTCTTAAAGTCTTCTTATCATTGGAAGATGCCCCAGGTGGGTACGTTTGATCCTCCAAGAAGCACTTGATGTCATGGAACCAAGGCTTATCATCTTTAGCAATATCTGCTGCAAATACATATGCTGGTCTATCAAGTCTCGATACTGAAATCTGAGGTACAAAGTTAGCAGCTTGAACTTTGATCATGGATGAAATGGTAGCAAGAGCATCCGCAAACTGATTCTCGTCCCGAGGGATATACTCAAGCTTGACTGTTGTGAAGAAAGTCAATAACCTTCTTGTATAATCCCTGTAAGGTATCAGATGATCTTGGTGGGTGTACCATTTTCCGTTGGTCTGATTGACTACCAAAGCTGAATCTCCGAATACGGTCAATGTCTTGATCCTGAGGTCAATGGCTTCCTCAAGACCCATAATGCAAGCTTCGTATTCAGCTTCGTTGTTAGTGCAGTTGAAAGTGAGCTTTGCCGAGAAAGGCATGTGAACCCCTTTAGGTGTAATGAGTACTGCACCAACACCACGGCCATTCATGTTGACAGCCCCATCAAACATCATAGTCCATTCTTCTTCTGGGTCAGGCCCTTCAGTGTGAATAGGCTCTTCATGATCTTTTGCTTTAATGAACATGATGTCTTCATCGGGGAAGTCGAACCTCATAGGCTGGTAGTCATCAATGGGTTGCTCAGCAAGATATTCAGATAGTACACTGCCCTTGATGGCTTTCTGAGATGTGTACTGTATGTCGTATTCTGTGAGAATCATCTGCCATCTTGCAACCCGTCCGGTAAGAGCTGGCTTCTCGAAAATGTACTTAACTGGATCCATTTTTGAGATCAATAGAGTAGTATGGGTCAACATATACTGTCTCAGTCGGCGAGCAGCCCACGCTAAAGCACAGCAAGTTTTCTCGAGCAGTGAATAACGCTGTTCACAGTCGGTAAACTTTTTGCTTAGGTAGTATATCGCATACTCTTTTCGACCAGATTCGTCATGCTGACCTAGTACACACCCCATCGATTCTTCTAATACTGTCAAGTACATAATCAGAGGTCTTCCTTCAACTGGAGGCATAAGGATTGGAGGTTCTTGCAAATACTCCTTGATCTTGTCAAAAGCCTTCTGGCAGTCTTCGTTCCACCTGACCGTTTGCTCTTTCCTTAACAGCTTGAATAAGGGTTCACAAGTTGCTGTAAGGTGAGATATGAACCGTGAAATGTAGTTCAATCGACCTAAGAACCCTCGAACTTCTTTCTCAGTTTTCGGTGCAGGCATTTCTTGAATAGCTTTGACTTTATCAGGGTCAACTTCAATCCCTTTCTCACTTACAATAAAGCCCAGCAGCTTACCGGATCGCACCCCGAATGTGCATTTGTTGGGGTTCAACTTTAGTTGGTATTTCCTCAGACGCTTGAATAACTTGAGCAGATTCACCAGGTGATCTTCCTCTGTAAGGGACTTGGCGATCATATCATCCACATAACATTCGATTTCCTTATGGATCATGTCATGAAACAATGTTACCATAGCCCGTTGATACGTTGCACCAGCATTCTTCAGTCCGAATGGCATCACTTTATAACAGAACGTGCCCCAAGGTGTGATGAATGTTGTCTTCTCCCTGTCTTCAGGTGACATCTTGATCTGATTGTATCCCGAAAATCCATCCATGAAGGAAAATACCGAGAACTGAGCCGTGTTATCCACCAATACATCAATGTGAGGTAATGGGAAGTCATCTTTCGGGCTGGCTCTGTTCAGATCCCGGTAATCAACACACATTCTTACTTTTCCGTCCTTCTTAGGCACAGGTACTATGTTAGCAACCCACGGAGGATAGCTAGTCACAGCAAGGAACCCGGCGTCCCATTGCTTTTGTACCTCTTCCTTGATTTTCATAGCCATGTCTGGGCGAGTTCGGCGCAACTTCTGTTTGACTGGTGGGCATTCTTCCCTCAAAGGTAGCTTATGCACAACAATATCGGTATCCAACCCTGGCATATCTTGGTAGGACCAAGCAAACACATCAACATACTCTTGAAGCAGATCTATCAGCTGTCTCTTCACTGAGTCTTGCAGGCAGGCCCCGATTTTGACTTCTTTCACGTCTTCCTCCGTACCAAGATTAATCACTTCAATCTCCTCCTGATGAGGAGTAATAACTTTTTCCTCCTGTCTCAGCAACCTGGCTAGCTCTTCAGGAAGCTCATATTCTTCATCAACCCCTTCATCAGCTTGATTGATCGGATTGTCAAAGTCATACGATGTCATAGCTGTGCTGTTGTCGGTGCTGTCTGGAAGGCACTCTCTGCAAGGGTTAAGTCGGTTCATTTTAGTGATTGATTTTAATCTTGCTTTAGAAAAAAGTGAAATGAAGTTATCATTTTGAAAACACCGCCATTTATTTTTGTACAAAAAGAAAAATGGAAAAACAGTGAGAAAAAGACTCGTTTGCAAAAAGATTGTCTGATATTTCATTAATTTAATCTTGTTTGCACAAAAGTACAGATGGCCCTGATTACAAAATGAGTCTTGTCATCTTGGGCAAGATGCAAGACTTTGATGCATGCTATAAAAGATACAGGAAATAATAATTACTCTGCTCGAGTAACACTTATAATTCCCTGGGAAGACCAGTTCGAGACACTGCTCCCCGGGACCTTTGGACGAATCCAATTCTCCAGGTTGCGTTCTTCTTCCAGCTCGTCTTCCAGACAGTTGATAGCATCGGGGGTTAGCATTCCCCCACTGACAAATCCAGGCTCTCCAGCAGCCTTTGCTTGATGTTGAGTTGGTTTGTAACCCAACCCAAATTTGTCCTTCTTCTCCTCCACAGCTAATACCTTGCCCCAGCCTAGGGCAGTTCCTTCCTCAACAACCTTCTGGGCTTGTTGGTAAGATGACATGGAGATCCCTGACACAGCAGATGCTTCATTGACGTTCAAGGCTTCAAAACCTTGGCTCATTGTTTCATGGATCTCCCCATCCATCTCAATGTATTTGTAAGTAGCCAGATGGCTAACGAAAATATCCTCTTCTCCACAGATTGTGACAACTTGACCCTCCCACTCAAATTTTAACTTTTGGTGAAGGGTAGACGTTATAGCGCCAGCGGCGTGAATCCAGGGTCTACCCAACAAACAGCTGTAGGCGGGCTGAATGTCCATCACATAAAAGATAGTTTTAAAAGTCTGCGGGCCAATTGTCACGGGCAGCTCAATCTCTCCCAGAACCGATCTCTTTGAGCCATCAAAAGCTCTAACCACCAGGTTGCTGGGTCTCAATGCCAATCCATCATATTCTAACTTCACCAGAGCCTTCTTTGGTAAGACATTCAGGGAGGAACCTGTGTCCACCAGCACATGAGAAAGGACAGCTCCTTTGCATTCCATAGTTATGTGCAAGGCTTTGTTGTGGTTACGACCATCCACTGTCAAATCAGAATTGGTAAACCCTAGCCCGTTGCTAGCAGTAACATTCCCAACCACCGTTTCCAACTGGTTGACAGTAATCTCCTCTGGCACGTAAGCTGCGTGCAGGACTTTCAGTAGTGCATTCCGATGGGCTTCGGAGCACATGAGCAGTGAGAGGATGGAGATTTTGGATGGAGTTTGGTGAAGTTGATCCACAACTTTATAATCACTCTTCTTGATGATCCGCATAAACTCATCAACTTCCTGATCAAATGGAGTCTTCAGGGCTTCTTTGGCAGCTGGATCTTCCTGCACCGGTCCTTTACCCTTTGCCTTGGCAGCAGCTTCTGCTTCGGCAGTGGGTCTTTGGACTTGTGAAGCGAAGAGACGTCCGCTTCGAGTGAAGCCTCCGCCTCCCCCCACATTATCAACTTGTGGTGCAGGTGATGATGTTTCCAGAGTGATTCTTTTCCCTTCACAGTACAAGTCAGAGCCATAGTGCCAAGGGATGGCCCTATTGCTTTCATATGGTACAGGTCCAGGTACCGTGACGGTGACTGGACTGATTGCTGCTGCTGAGGGGACTGTTATTGTCTGTGGATCATAAAAGATTGTAACTGGTGCTCTAGTGGGAGCAGCACCTTCTGAATGATAAGCGGAATTGTTTTCTGGATCGTAGAATATGGTAACAGTGGAGACATCTTCGTGATTGTTTGCTGGTGTTGTAGAAGGTTCTGTTGGAAGAACTGTTGTTGTTGTTGATGGGGAGTCGAAGTGGACTGAAGCTGAAGTTGTAGCAGGAGAAACTGTTGAAAACTGATCATTGGGTAGAACAGATGAAGTACTTGCTGATGTTGCTGATGAATTGTTGGGAACAATTGTTGCTGTATTTGTAGGAGGATCTGAAACCATTGCTGATGAAGTCGTCGGGTTTGCCGGGAATGATGTAGTGATCTGCAGTAAGCCACTCTAAATAAGGCTGTCAATGCCATTCCTCAAGTCTTCACACCCATTCCAAGAAATATTGCAGTATGGGCACCCTAGTTCACACCCCGGAAATATATT
The DNA here is from genome assembly GCA_963966055.1 of Lathyrus aphaca. Taxonomy (NCBI): domain Eukaryota; kingdom Viridiplantae; phylum Streptophyta; class Magnoliopsida; order Fabales; family Fabaceae; genus Lathyrus; species Lathyrus aphaca. Next base: position 65,468,968 of record OZ014521.1, read on the forward strand.
GCTTTCACGGAGTTGAGCCTTGATTTCCACCAATGGTGTCCTGATCTGATCCACACTGGTTATCAAATAAGACGGTTGGTCTTCTCCGATAGCATTAATTCGGGGACCACCATGGTGTGGCATTGGGTTTTTGTTGACGTTGGGCGGAGGTGCAAAGTTCAAAGCCTTGGAGTCTACTAAGTCTTGTACCTTCATATGCAGTGCCCTGCATTTTTCTGTACTGTGACCAGGCGCGTTTGAGTGAAAAGCACACCTAGCATTAGAGTCATAGTTTCTTGGTAGACTGTTTGGATCCGGAGGTGCCAACGTTCTTAGCTCAACCAGGTTGAGTTTCAGAAGCTGTGGCAGCAAAGCAGCATACGGCATTGGAATCGGGTCGATCACTCGATTAGCTTGAGAGGGCCTTTGTTGGAATGGCCTCTGTTGATTGTTGTTGTTGGAGTTGTTGTTGTTGTAGTTCCTTGGAGGATATTGGTTCTGCTGATACGGAGGTTGTTGTTGGAAGTTTTGTTGAGGAGGTTGATAGACTGGCAGAGGATGTGCTGGAGCAGGGATAGTGACTGCTGCTATGGACCTTTGAACATATTGGGGCCTACCCCTGTTGGTATGAATGGCATTGGTCTCGCCAGCTCTTCTAGGGCCTGCAAAAGGCTTCCTTGTACTGCTGGACGAACTGGCGCCATTATCGGAAATTTTACCCATTTTTAACAGGCTTTCAATTCTCTCCCCAGCTATAACAACATCTGCGAAGCTAGTGGACGAGAAAGCAGCCAACCTGTCAATATACGTTCCCTGGAGAGTGTTCATAAACATGTCTGCCATTTCTCTCTCAGACATTGGTGGTTGAACAGCAGCAGCCAATTGCCTCCATCTCTGGGCATATTCTCGGAAACTTTCCCTTGACGACTGTGACATTCCCATTAGGAGAGTCCTGTTGGGTGCCATGTCTAAGTTGTATTGATACTGTCGGATGAAGGCCTCTGCCAGGTCCTTCCAGCATCTTACAGTTGCCCTTGTCAAGTGGGAATACCATTCCCTTGATGCTCCAGTCAAACTGTCTTCGAAGTAAAACATCCAGAGCTTCTCATCCATTGTATAGGCCTTCAGCCTTCCCAGAAACGATTGCAAATGAGTCCGGGGGCATGAAGTCCCATTATATCTTTCGAAACAAGGAGGCTTGAACTTATGAGGGATCCTGACTCCCTCTACTAAACCCATGTCCATGACATCGAACCCCAAAGAATTTTGGGATTCCAAAGACCTCAACTTCTCAGCCAACTCATCCAATCTCCTGTCATAGGTTTCCTCTCCAGCACCCATGACTGTAAACTGATCCTCCTGAGGATCCTCTTGAAGTACTCTGGCTGCAGTGGCTGTTCCTTGAACGTTTGCAGGAATATGAATCTCAGGATGTAGGTGTGGACCAAATATAGGGGGGTTAACATGTGGTTGCACCCTTTCATTGTTACTGGTGCCAGCAGTTCCTACATGGGGGTCATCTTGAGTTCTCCCCTCTACCAGAACTCTAAGCCTCTCCTGGCTTTGAGCTAAATTATTCATCACTTCCATGAACTGAGTTATTTGGGTTCTCATCTCTACCCTTTCATTAGCCATCTGGGTTCTGGCCTCATTGAGGTCTTGCTGCAACTGGTCCATCTGGATGCCCGGAAGGTTGTTTCTTGTAGGGTACCTGTGTGGCCTGTTGAGAGGGAATAGCCTGCGGCGAGCAATAATTCCTGAATGTCACAACAGAGGTTAGAAACAATAAAACAAAACCTACAAAACAAACAAAAGGGTTAGTATGCAATGCAGTATGCTTATTTGCTATCAAGGTATCCGGCTTGGTCTTCAGTTTTGACCCGTCCAGACCCTTGAAGATGATGCTGTTGAAGTTGCTTTTGAAGTGAACCCAGATGGAAACAAACACAAATATATTACAAAGGTAAAATAATACAAATTGTTCATTTTTTACAACACTAGCCCTCTAAGGGGTCAAAAATACATCACCAAAAGCAAAAGTACATGGAAAAGGAACAACAACAAGCAAATAATCAGACTCCAAGGCCAAACTCATCCTCGCGAACTTCCTTAAGAAGTGCTTCGGTCACAGGATCAGCCGGATGCTCCGTAAGATTCCTGATGAGAAGGTTTCTTGTTGCAACAGCTGTAGTCAACTTCTTGTTCTGGCTTTGGTCTTTGGATTTCTTCACTCCAGCTTTGATTTTTAACTCTGAAATTTCCTCCTGGGCTGCTGCCAGGGCTTTTTCCATCTGCTCCATCTTATCTTGAACTCTCTTGTCTTCTAGAGTACGGGCTTCAGTGATCCGGACCCACCTGGCCTGACTCTCTTTCAAGTACAAGTCCGTCCTTGCTCTTTGGAACTGGGCTTCTTTACAAGCATTTTTCAGAATCTGCTCACCAGCTTTAGACTTGTTGATATAGTCTCCAGACTTCTCAATCTTAGTCAAGTGTTCCACTCTCAGCTTCTCCAATCTTTCAATCTCCCTTACACCTTCACTCCTCTCCCTGAGGGTCTTCTGCAGGGCTTGGGATAGCTTCTCATTTCTTTCTTTCAAGCCTTCAAACTCTTCCAAACTGACAGTAGCAGGGGGTGGTGCTGATGATGACTCAGGCATTTCTTTGATGGTGAAGGGCAATCCTGAGATTTGGGCCCTAGCATAGGACCACTCATGATATTGGGCTGATGCCACATTATTGCACTTCCCCAGAATGGTGATTCCCTTGGTTTGAACATGATCCCAGGCCCAGGCAGCCTGCCTAACAACAGTCAAACTGATCTTGTTCTCACAGTAGAGGGTCTCAACCAGGTCTTGTTCCCTAGGAGCATGAACCAGTGCATAGCCTAATTGCCTCTTGAACAGCAGGGGGTTGTAGTTGATACTTCCCTTAACTCCTACCAAAGGTACATTGGGAAAGTGCCCACAGCTTGTGATCATATCTCTGCCCTTGGTGCCTTGGGTGCACCATCTGATGTCTGCTGCAGTGAGAGTAGTGAGCCTCTTAGCCCAGTTGCTTTGCTGATGAGGATTCAGGAATGCATCTGTCCTGGGTAGATGCTTGAGAAGCCAAGCATGGAATAGTGGAGCACAACACCTCACTAGCTTACCCCTCTGTTTCTCATTCCTCTGATGTACTGAGTAATAGAGGTCACCCAACAAGGTTGGCACTGGGTTCTTCAGGATGAACAGGTGGATGGCATTCTTGCTGATGAATCTGGGCTCATCTGCAAACAACACAATTCCATATACACTCAAGGCCAACAATGCACAAACAGCTTTCCAATCCCCCAGGGAGGCCTTCAAACTAGCTTGAGAAATCAGGAAGTCCAGGTGAAAACCAGGGATCCCAGCTTTAGAGGTCATATGCTGCTCAATCAAAGCAGGTTCCAGGTGCAAAGCTCTTGCTATCTCTCCATTGCTGGGAAAGACCATTTCAGGGTTAAAAGGAATTTCTCTCTTGATAGGCAAACCAACCAAAGATGCATATTCTTCTAAGAGAGGTCCCAACTGAAAGTCTTGAAAGGTGAAACACCTCAATGGGGGGTCATAGAACTGGATGCAGGTATGGATCAGGCTCCTCTGAGATGGGTCCATGTCTATAACCAAGTCAAGTATATCCCCATAATGCTCCCTGAACAGAGGTATGTGATCTGGGGTCATCAGGGTTTGGACCCTCCTGATGTCTGACAAGTCTGGTTGGAAGAAATGATAGGTGATATTGCTTTTCTTTGGAGCCATGATGCTGAAGACTGGGTAAAGTGCTGATGACAATGCTGAAGTAGAGAAAACCACTGACTGGCTGGTGCTGAAGCAGACAGCTAAACTGAAGCAGATGCTGGTGAAGATGGGTCAAAGCTGCAGATGGGGTCAAAACCAAAACCTGATGAAAATGGATACCCTGAAAAACAAATAAGCACATGTTAATATGATGCAATGAGGATGTATGCAAATGATATGCAAAGGGTTTGTGACTGAGCTGGATCTGGATAAACTGCCTTGGTATAGATCCATGTGTGTTCAAGAATTCCGGATGGAGGTCTATAAATCCAGTAACCAAGGTGGGGGACTCAAATAAAGAGCCACATGTCCAGGGTTTTAGAATCACAAGAACTATCCAACATGGAGCATTCTTAACAAAGTCAAAGTAACAGGGTATTCTGAGGTCAAGGTACCTGCAAACCTGTAAACAGCCCAACCCCCTCACAGGTAGTGATCTAGAACAAGGATCCTCAGACTTGGATCAGTTATGAGAAGTGTAAACACTTCTAACCCGGAGGTACAGTGTTTACAATAACCATAACAATTCCTCCTCTAATTCACCTCAATTTCTGAAGGTCAATACTAAAAGGTCATCCAGACTTAGCAGGCTTCCCAGATCCCCCTAGCACTACAGGAAATCCGTAGCACAGAGTTCTCAAGAAGAAACCCATATCTGAACCGTGTTTCATATTCCCGCACCAGACCGAAATGGAATGGGAAAGAATATGATTCACTCTAGCCTAGGTGTCACTCAGGTCCCAGGTATAGGACCTTGGCTCTCAATGAAATACCCACCCACCAAAAAACAAGGAAACCAGATCCAGCCAGCAACAGTGACAGTATGATATATACAAATGCAATAAAGAAAGCGGTAAATAAAGTTGTACAGAAAGCAATAAATAAAGCAAATATACAAACACAAATAACACATAACACCCCAATAATCACAAGTCAATCAAGCGCTAGGAGGAACCCACAAATAGAACCAGAAGCCCTGGTTGCAGTATAAGGGTCCCCAGCAGAGTCGCCAAGCTGTCGCTCCCGACAAATGAAACAGGGTCATATGAGGGTACAGACGCGAACGGTCGGCGAAGGGAACAGTGAGAACACACAGCCGTGAACTCACTGGAGAATGAAAAGAGTCGCCAGCTAGGCATTTTTATCCCGGAGGAAAGGTAATGCTGCATAGACCTAGAAAGAGATGGATAAGACGGTTTGCGAACCAGAGAGACTGAGAAAGGGGGTTGGTTACAACCTGGGAAGGTATTAGCACCCAGATTGTCCGCCGTACTCGACGGGATCCACGCTTAAAAGATTTGTGTTTTAAAGGGGTAGTGTCAGTGCAATTTGTGCATAAAATAGCTGGGAAGGAATGTACAGGTGTCAGTGTAAAGAAATGTGATGTGTAATATACAGTGTCAGTGTAGGAACAAAGATGAGATGCTCATGATCATGAGGCTAAAAGAATGAAGCTGGAAAGAGGGGGAATATACAGAGACTTTTGTTCGATAACTGTTAAGTTATGCCTACGTATCCTCTCGTGCAATGAGGAAGTCAGAACACCGTAGTTCGACCCAAAGAGACTGAAAGGATTGACTGGTGAACTGCTTGCAGTCTATGCTCAAGTGTATGATCTGTCTGGCACAGATGCAAACTGTCTTGCATTAGACGGAAGAAGCAAGTTCTCGGTTGTGAGTGAAGATGATGAGAAAAGAATCCCGAAGGAGACGATTATTGTTTGTTCTTGAGTTTTCAGTCTTTTATTTCTTTTTGGAGTTTGTCATAAGATAATGAGCTTAAAACTAAATCAATGGATTTGGTAAACTCATCACATCATCCCTCTGATTAGGGGTAATGAGAATTACCTTAAGTGTGAAGTCAGATTCTCACACTTAATCACCTTTGATGTAGGGTTAAGATCATTAACCTACTTGTGATTAATTAGATGTTTTTGTGATTTTTGTTTAGTGTTAAGTAATGAGGTTAAGCCATAATCAGGAATTTAACAGGCTCATTACACTATCCTAAAAGAAGGATAATAGATGAGGGTGTTTAAGCTGAGGAAGGATCCTCAGCTTAATCCATGATTAGGGATTAAACTCATGACAAAACAAGCCTTTGATTAAGTGGATTTTATTTTAATGGCAAGATGATGAAGTGTTTTTTATGATTTGTAAGACAACTTGAGGGGGACTTGTCCATTAACTTTAGGGTTAGTCCTTCTTAACCAATTAAGGAAGAATTAGAACCCTAATGCAAGGCCCAAGTTACAAGTGTAATGTCTTGATGATTATTAGATGGATTAATTAAGAGAGTTCAACACCTTAAGGGTCCAAGACTTAGGATTAAAGTTATACACTCCATCCTAAAAGAAGGATGCAGGCATGATCTTAATCACAAAGTCTTAAAGCCTTGAGGGTTTAGTCCCTGATTATGAGGTGAGGGGAGATGACTCAAGGAGACACAAAGGTAAAAACTATGGGGGAGACTAATCAAAACCCTAATTCATTATCATGCTTGGTTGGTCCTAATGTTTGTGAGGTTTTCAAGAACAATCTTCAGATGAACCACCAGGAAGCAGATGAACAAGATCAAGAGAAGCAAAGTGACTTGCTTCATTCAAGAAGCCAAGTCACTTGAAGAAAGAAAGTGGGAGGAGGAAGAATGAGCAAGCTCAAACTCAAACACACATAAGAATGCAGCAAGGTATGCAAGAGAGATGAAAAGAAAAGTTATGAGAAGTGAAGGCAAATTCACTTCTCAAGTTACTTACCACCTGAAATGTTAGAAACAAATGCAATACAATGCTAAATGAGATGAAATGATATGATAAGCAAAAACCAGAAGCATGTTGATGATGATGATGATGCTATGGAGTGCTATGAACATGAGACAAGACAATGAGATGTTCATACAAAGTCATGGATGCAAATGATGCAAGTTAAGGAACATGAATAAACATGAAATGTTATGGAACATACAAGACAAATGACATGGCAAATATGCAATGCAATGATCAATGATGCTTTCTACATGTCTTAAGATGTCAAATGAATCATAAGAATGCACAAAGTGAAATGACAAGTCAAGTTATGCAAGGAAATGCAAGAAGGATGCAAATGAAAGCCCAAATTAGGGTTCATGGATCAAACATCAAACACAAACCAAAAACAGAAGTAAACCCTAACATAAAAAATGGAAAATGGTACCCAAAGAAACCCTAGACCTATAATGAATCACTGTCCAAAGGGGAGCTCTCAACTCTCAACCAAACTCAAGTTATGAATTTTGCAAGTTATTAGGGCTTTTTAGGGTTTGTAACAAAAGAAATGCCAATCAATTAGAAAATGCAAGATCAAATCATGGCCTTTTTATCCTTGAAAGTTCATGCTAAATGGAAAACAATGCAAGAAGAATCAATGTCTCAACCTTCACCAATAGGCAGAAATGAATTTTCAAACTTATGAACAAAATAATGCATCAAAAATGATTTAATTCAATGAAAAATTCTTAAAATGCATCAAGATCAAAAAAGAAATTTGGTTTGAAGATTGGACAATGTTTCTAAATGTCTTAGAACATTTCATGAATTTTTTTGTAATTTTTAAATACCTAAAAGTATTTTTAATTAATTAATTCTCATTAATCAATTAAAAAAAATCTTTTAAATATTTAAAAATGCTTTTTTAATGATAAAAAATAAAATAAAAATATTTTTGGGTCATAAAAAATAATAAAACCTTAAAGAAAAAGTTTCATAATTTTTATGATTTTTTAACTATTTTAAATTAATTGTACAAATTAAATGCAAGAAAAATGAATTAATATTAAATAAAATGAAAAGTAAACAGATTGGATGGCCAGGATTGAGTCTGGGTTTAAAAAGGTTGACTGGCGCGCAATCTTGTGGCCAGGATTCAAACTGAATTAATCTTGATTTATTAATTTAATTAAACCTAATTAAAACTAATGAACTGATCTGAACCACTCAAACACGCGCGCGAAACCTGATCCAATGGCCCACGTTTGAACCTTGCCCTAATTAAATGCAATTAACCCTAATCACTTTCAGGCTGCCGGAGAAGACTTCCGGTCGTCTTCTCCGGCCAGCCCTCACCTGAGAAACACCTAACTTCCTCAAAACGTAATAAAAATGAAAACTAAAGCCAGGGAAATGTTCCTCTCACTCTCACGAACCAAAACCCTAACCTAAAACAAATTTATATTACCTAAATCATCTGAATCGAAGAAACTAAGTTCTAGGGTTCGTGAGCTTCAAACTCAAATTAAATGCTTAAAACAAAACCATTTCAAAAACTAAAGGTACCAGAATGATCAGGCAAGCATGAAGAACAAGTTTGTAACATCAAAAGAGATTTCTGGAAAAATTATTTTTGAGCTACCTGAGTTTTGCAGTTTTTTGATTTAGGAACTTTCAGGCTACTTCCCTTGATGCAAGCTGCTCTACTTGATCCCCCAAGTGTGTCTGGATGCTCAAATGGAGTTTAGATTTGCTGGATGATGAGTTTCGAAGAGAACTGCTTCAGTTCAGTCAACAATGGCTATGGTGATCTTGGCACTTTCAGGCTGTGAAAAGGGGTGGTTTGTGATCTATGAAGTGTATTGAGTTGCTTTGCAGGGTTTGTTTTGGTGTTTGTGGGCTAGGATGAGAGATTCGATAGAATCTGCAGAATGAAGGTGAACAATGGCAATGGAGGATTCAGGGTGTTTCAGGCTGGTGCTTTGGGTGGTTTCTACTCAATGGAGTGTGTTGAGTTGGATAGTGATGAGAGCTTTAGTGTTTGCTTGCTGTGAAGAGGAATTCGAAGGAACTTGCAATATGGAATGTTTTTGTGTAAGTTGTGAATGGTGTGGTTTCAGCCTTGCTTAAGGTTATGTTTAGCTTGCAAATGGATACAATAAACAATTCTGATTGGTTGTTTGATGTGACTTGGCCTGCCATGATGGGTGAGTTTGCTTTTGCATAAAGGTCAACTTTTTGTAAGATAGGGCATGGCTCAACTCTAGCCAAGTACAAAGTTGGTTTTGGTGCAGCATGGGTGAGGGAAAGGTCTAGCTTGGCTCAGCACTCAATGCAGCAAGTTGGCATAATGTTATGAGTGGTTTTTGCAAGTAGGTTGGCTTATGGTTCACATGTGACTTTTTATCCAACCAAGCATGAAACCATGGGCAAACTTAGTCAAATTCTGATTTTTAGGACTTAGAGAAAGTTCACATGCTGGTTTGACATGAATTTGAGGCTGCATAATGCATTGGTTCAAGACTTAGCAAAATTTCCATTTAGTGCATAACTTGAAAAACAATGATTTTTGGCAACTTTGCATGGCCATAACTTTTGATCCAAGAAGAATTTGGTCATGTTCTTGTACTTTTTGAAAAGGGAAAGATGAGATCTACAACTTTCATGACCAAAGTTTTTCCATTTGAAGCCTTTTTGGATCATGAATCAAGGCTTGAAAATTGACCTAAAATGATGCATTCTTGAAAAGTCAACTATGCCCAAAAAGTCAACATTTGCAAAAACCCTAAATTCTTGATTTTTATGAACTTCAACCTTCTTCCATGATCAAATAAAGATCATATACACTCAAAATGATGAAGATCACCCATTGGTTGGGTCATTGGGGGCCTCAGATGCCCTGATTTTGCACTGACTTGTCTGAAAAGTCAACTCTTGATCAGATGACTTCCCCATGGAATTTCTTCATGAAAATTGATATGCATACTCCCTATACCATATAGAGACCAATGGAAACAAGAATGACCAAAAATTTGGAGTTATGGCCTCTGAAACCAAAACCCTAATTTTCAGTCAACTGTGCAGTTCATCCTGGCTCTGCATCCACTCAAACCCTAGTTCTTGTGATCCCTCTGCAATTTTGACTTTGTGAGGATGTAACATGATATAAGAACACACATGGACCCCTTTGAGTTGATTAGTGGCCTTTGGAATGGCTCAAGATGCCCTGAGGTTGCTCAGATCACAAACCCTAGGTGCAGATGCCTTAGAAACTATCCAGTGAAACCAAATGAGACATGAGATGATGTGATTGTGTTTATGCATATGAGATGATCACAAGTCATGTGTGAATGGGTGAGGGCAAATTTGGGGTGTTTACAAGTTCAAATCAACTTGCCGACATTTTTACAAAACCACTTGCTACCGAACCTTTCTTTCATATTCGTAGGGAACTTGGTGTTCTTGACATTTCGGATAGATCTTGATAATTATTGCATTGTCTTATATTATTTTTTGGCTCAACTTATCTTGTCACTAACCTCTCTTTTAGTGTAGTGTTATTTTCCTTCACTTTCACATATACTCGAGGTAATATCCTTCTAAACTTAGTTGTCTCTATTCATTCATGATATCTAATATAATTGGTGTAGCTATGCTTATGTTAGTGTTTTTTATCTATTTCTTATCTTCTTTCAGGTTATATTTGGTTATATGTCTTTTAATCAACATATAAGGTGATATTATCATAATTTGATGTGTTTTAAGTGCATTTTAATGGAAAAGCTCAATCAAAATTTCCGGATCCCAACAGGTCGACTCATGAGTCGGCTCATGGAACCTTATGAGTCGACCTCCTTGTTATTTTGAGCCGACTCATTTCAAATTTAAATTGAGCCGACTCATTTTAAATTTGAGCCGGCTCATTGTCTTATCATATGACATTTGGCTGTCTTGAAAAGACGTGTCGTCTGCCTCCCATGCCCCTAGGTCAGCACATCAATTGCATCATGTAGCGGTAAAATCATGAGTGTAAGCTATTGATTAACTTAACTCGATATACACAGAGTCGCCACCGCGTTTTTATTTATTTCCTAAAGGAAAAAGGAAAAAGAACGAACAAAACCTTAATGAATCTCAAAAGCTAAAAAGCTAAAGGAATCAAACAGAGAATGGGTACGGGGATTGGTTACAAATCGGGAAGGTTTTAAGCACCTGACTTGTCCGTGGTACTCCACGGGAACCCTTTGAAATGTTTACTGCATTTTTGGTTTGAAATGGTTTGCTTGAAAAAAGGATTGAAGAGATGAGAAGAAGAATGTTTTTTAAGATTTTGGTGTTTGAAGAGACAAACGTCTCATGCCTACGTACCCACAAAGTGCAATGCGAGATCAAAACCCCGTAGTTCGTGGTACAAATTGTGAAAAGGCAAATGAGTTGAATTGATTTTAAAATGTAAAGATAAGTCGTCATCCTTTAGCGAATAATTCCGCTAGAAAGGATGAATCACATCTAAACATAAAAAAAAGGTTAAAAAGAAACGTGCACGAGGGCACAAAAACAGTTGAATGAGTTGTGAATGTTTTAAGGTTTTTGAGAAAGAAAGTTTCGATATGCTTATGTGGTTTAGCATTTATTTAAGGAAATGAAATGAAAAGGTAAAAGCACATGACCGAAGTCAAGGTTTGATTGAAAAAATGTTTGAAGTTTGAAAACAAAGAAAGTTTTGAAAAGAGGAAGGAGATTTGAAAATTGAAGAAGATGGGAAGAGATGAAGAGACTATCCTAGTACTTGAAAATAAAAGCTAAAGGAGGAATGATCAAACCATATGGCAAGCACTCTTTGAAACAATTGGATTTCCATCTTCATAATCAAGTGAACTTAATCGGAGCCAAAATCTTCAATCCATAACAACTCGAGCAAGGGAATGGTCCTAGAATATAAGTCCGAAACTCCAAGTCTCAAGCTAAGGATAGTAACCATAGTCCGAAATTAAAAGTCACCCATTTTTTAGATGTTTAATCCTTTATTAATATTTTTGTGTCCAAATGGACAAAGGGAAAATAACAAGCAACAATGATATATACAATAAGCAATATGATGAATGAATATAGAAGCATAATAAGAGAGGTAGGGAACAAGAGATTAAAATAAAAGAGGATAAGGTGCGAGAGATTAAATTTAAATGTTAGTATAACAATATTTACATAACAAGTGGTATGATGAACTTAATCAAGCACAACCACGAAAAAATAACAAAATCGAGGCAACCGGATCCAAGTGGATCATAATCCGAATCGGGACAACTTTAGGTCTATGTTAAGAAATCGCCGAGTAATTTACGGAGTAATTACCCTACAAATGAGGCCGGCCACCACTAATTAAAGTGGAAAATATTCGTGTTAAAACATGTTAGAGAAACGATATTATGGATCGTTCTCTGAAAACATGCCACACTAAAAGAAAGAGAACGGTCTAATCTTAATCGAGATTATTGTTGAATTTATCGAAAAGCAACCTATCATGATCTCAAAGTATGGAGAATGATCCAAATGATCATTCATCCATAGATTTGAAATAATGAAGATTAAACTAATCGAAATTCAACAATCTCGAATCGGAGATTGTCATCGACCAAAAATAAAAGAAAGATGAAGGAAATTAATAGATCTAAAAAAAATAGATCTAAAAAAGAATTGAAAATATTTTTTAAAACCTTTTCTAAAAAAACTCTTTTTTTCTAAAATTCTTTCTAAAATCTATTTCTAAAGTTTTCTTAAAGAATCATTTTAATAATATTCTAGGAATATTATTAAAATATTCTTCTCTAAAAAACTCTTTTAACAAAATTAAATCAAATAACAAAAATAAAAAAAAACTAACAAATGGGAGAGGGGAGCTGCGCAGACAGGTTATGGGAGGTGCTGGATAAAAATTCTTACACTAAAAAAAAAAAAACCTAGGCCCAAATCAATTCATTATTAAAGATCAAAATAAAACAAAAAAAACAAATTAGAAAAAAAAGAAGAGAACAAAGAAGTCACAGACTTCTTCTTCTTCACGTGAGTTAATGGCGGAAATAGGGAGGGAATCCTCTTCTTCTCATGTTAGGGCGAAAGACAAATCAAACGCGGAAACATCTTCATCACCTCACCTCTTGGAAAAGTTGTATTGTGAGGAAATGGCTAGTGGGCCTAATGTTTTTTTTTGTTCAATTTTGTAATGAAGAAAAAAAAAACAAATGGTTAAAAAAATGAACTTCTTTTCTTTGTTTTTGTAATAATTTATTTTGTAGAGAATTTTTATAAATGAAGAGAAAGTAGTGGGAATGGAAAAAAAATGGGAATAAAAATTTGGAGTTTGGGAATTAAATTTTTTTAAGATGAGCAATTGGGCTAGAAATGAGATATAATGTGTTTGGATAAAAAAAATCGAAAAGAAATGGATATAAAAGAAAGAATTAGGATTGGGGAATTTTTGTGAATTGAATAAAAAAGAAATGAAATGGATAAGAAATGATTTAATCGGAAAAATGGATAGTGGATATGAAATGGTGATTTTGGCCCACAACTTTTGATTTTTTTACAAGCCTCCGATAAGAATGAATACCGTCAATCTTGAACCACTGAACAACTTGAGCCTGAAGCCACGACCATTTGAATCGTCTGAACAATGCCCTAATGATTTGAATTCATATTGAGGAAAATAAATCCTCAGCTGAACCACTGATGAACTGATAAACTTGCAGATTCAAAACAAACTTCACATAGAATACTGCCTGATAACTGATGACTTCGCACATAACACAGTCTTGAACTTTTGAATACGCACAGTCTGAGAAACATACCACTGGCACACACAACTTGCAGTCGAAACAATCTCTTGATAATTTGACCAAGATTAGGTCAAACATCCATCTGAATCGAATTGTGACTGAACAAACGCATCTGAATTGAAGTCACTGTCCTGTCTTTTAAATCCTGCAACACAGAAGAAGAAGAAGCAAATGCAACATATATTTTTTTGATATTTTGGTTAGAAGTTAGTAAAATATAAACAGATAACAGAAATTAAACATGGTGATCCCCTGCAAGGCATAGACCTGCACCTGAAAAAGGATAAACGAACCAGTGTGTGATCTTGTTTGTATGCAAATGCAGATGAGATGCGAAAAATCTTAGGGTCAAAAATTAGGGTCTGACAGATGCCCCTATTTAAGTTTCTTCAATCCAGAGATAATGAAGATTAAAATCTTCGTTACGACAAAATGGAAGATACTTAAATATAAAAAAACCCAATTTTTGATCCTAAGATGCCAAAAACTGGAATGAAATGAGATGAACGATATGGAAATGATATGAAGCATATGAAACTGTATGAAAATGTTATGACAGCAAAGAAAATAAGTAAAAGCATATGAAATAATATGAGGAAATATGAAATGCAGAGAAAAAATGTGAAAGCAAATGAAATATTATGAGAAAATTATGAGATGATTATGAAATGTATCTGGAACCAAATGAAATGCAAAGAAATCCACGAGGGACAAGATGACAAATGAAAAAGAATAACCGCTGGGGACAAGGATCCTAAGACTCCACTAGGAAAAACAACATGCTAGAGACCAACACATGGCTCAGCCGAGGTGAAAATGTCCAAGAATGGCAATTGGACAGAAAACATCACAACATCCAGGAATAGCACTGAATGAAGTGAGAAAAGTCCCGAAACAGTACACCAGAAGCATCCATAGATGACATTACTGACTTTAATAAGGATATCCGAGAATGGCAATCGGAAAAGGATAATCACAATATCTGAGAATGGCAATCAGATAAAATGTGTGGGTCTCAACATTCAAGAACAGCACTGAATGAAATGGGAGAATTCAGGAAAGCAAATCAACTCAATGATGATTCCAACATGAAAATCCGAGAATGGAAATCGGAAGTGAAGTGATCACAACATCTGAGAATGACAATTAGATAAAAAGTGAAGCACAACATTCAGGAACAAAACTGAATGAGATGGAAAAAAGGTCTGAGATAGTACATCAAATCAATGATGACTTCACTATGGACATCCGAGAATGGCAATCGGAAGGAATGATCACAACATCCGAGAATAGCAATCAGATAAAATGTGAATCACAACATTCAGGAACAGAACTGAATGAGATGGAAAAAGGTCCCGGACAGTACATCAAATCAATGATGACTTCACTATGGACATCCGAGAATGGAAATCGGATAAAAGGATGTAATATATGATAAGACACAACAAGTATATGAAGAAATTCTGAAGAGACAAACAAATGCCAAGTAAATTGGACTTTGACCAACAAGTAAGAAGTTAAAAACAGACAAGACTTCGAGAAATGCATATGAGGACTAAAACACTCAGTATGCAGACATTTACGAAAATGGGGACTAAACCTCCCAAGAATACACATAATGAGGACTAAAACACTCAACTATGCAAACATAAACAAAACTGGGGAATAACACACCCGAGCAAGCGCATAATGAGGACTAAAACACTCAAATATGCCAACATAGACAAGAATGGGGAATAACACACCCAAGAAACGCATAATGAGGACTAAAACACTCAACTATGCAAACATAGACAAGACTGGGGAATAACACACCCAAGAAATGCATAATGAGGACTAAAACACTCGACTATGCAAACATGAATAAGATTGGGGAATAACACACCCAAGAGAATGCATAATGAGGAATAAAACACTCGAATATGCAAACTTTTCGAAAATGGGGAATAACACACCCAAGGACATAATACGAGAGAAAGTGCTGACAACCAGTTTAGACTCTTAGAGGAGTGAAAAAGATGGAAGACTGATTCCTCAACACAGAAGATCATTGCCATTCTGCTCGGAAATTAGAGACGCAACTGCTGAACAAATCTTTCTCACACCAGTAAACTGTACCAAGTTGAAAATATCTTGAGAGAAGTTATGCAAAGCTGCTTGGGGATTCTTGAAGAAAATTTCCCCAAGTTCAATGATCGATGAAGGTAAACTGATAATGGATTCAGTTCTCAACTACTGCTGGAGAAAAATAATCAGATCTTTGAAGTAACTGTTGCGAAGAATAAACTGATCATGGCTTCAGTTCTTGAGATGAATGTTGAGAAAATAAACTGATCATAGCTTCAGCCCTTGAGAAAATAACCCAACATGTAACTTGCAGAGAATCTTCTGACTAACCATATCTGAGAACAACTTGCACAAAGCAACAACTCTTGAACCAAAAGGAACTGAGAAAAACTTGCCCCTGATAAGATCACTGACCAAGCTTTCTTAACTGTTTGAAAAATCCTTGATGAGGAAAGTTTACTTGCAAATAAAAAGTGTTTGTACAAACCTGGTAATTTTAATGCAAAATTCAATGCAAAGTTTGAAATCAAGAATCATTTTTTGAATGAAATTTATTGATGTAAAGTAAATGAAAACATTGCCAAAACACGGCGGTTGAGACAAAATTAAAAGTAAAGAAAAGGTAAGAAGACAAATGATTGGTAAAGAACTTGGGAGTCAGTTTACGCAACCTTGTTGTAGTATGCTTTTCAAAAGAAACCTGGATTCAATTAGGACTTTTGAAGGTTGTAACGTGGTCGGGTTCACGGTTTATGAAACAAAGGATATAGGCTCAAAGTTTATTTGTACCCAACCCAACTTCGTGATGAACTCCAGTCCTACATTCAATTAATTCAGCCTATGCATTCAAGTTCCCAGAAATTGGGATTGCACAAATGAAGATGGTTTGTAAACCAAAGGATTTTGAGATAACAGTCACCTCTTCCTTTTGTTATTTCCAATGAGGACTTTGGTCAACTCAACTTGCTTTTGCTGAGGATTTTTGATGACCTCTTGACAAATATTTCCTTTTATTATCCCTAACTTTTGCCTGGACTGTGTCATTTCAACTTACAGCCAGCGGGATGCCCCAGTTTTTGCCTAAGTCTCCTTCATAGGTTTTGACTTAACGGGCTTTGATTTTTTCCAATAATTTTTTTCAATATAATTTTTTTTGAAAGATAATGACTGCATGGCCTAATGATTACGATGAACCATCATTGGCTTTTGAATTGAGAAACATCTTCAACACTTTTAGATGTGTGTGAAGGAAAACTTGAGATTGCAACCTTTATTGAAAGTTGTCTTGAAAGATTCTCTTGTACTTGAATGCACATTCGAATTAATCGAGAACTACCCATCCCCGGGTTAAAATTGAGGGTTTTTTTTTCGAATAGAAAGAAACTCCAACTTCAAGGCTCAAAGGGGTTGACAAAGGATTAACTTCCTTATTTCTCTAGTGTTTGGGATTTGAAACAATGCATGTATATCATCAGCCAAGTCTCAATTGAAAGTATACCAAAAACAATTATGGGTATCTCGTTTTCATCATCCTCCCTCCAATCATTGTAAAAATTTGAGAAAAGATAAATGAACTGGAAATGTAAAGCATAAAGATGCAAATAACAAATGAAATTGAATCGAAACAAAGCAATGCTCATTTCATTAAAACCAACATGAAAGTACAAACAAATTTAAAAGCAAACAACTTAATATGATTGAAGAAAATTGCAAACATAAGGAAACAATGGCCTAGTGATCCCTTAGCAACAAGGATGAGCTGTCCCGGCTGATATTCTGGCCTTGAAGAAAAGTCGACTATTGAAGTCTTCTAGAAGATTCACTTCCCAAGCTTCGGCAAAGGATTGTTGATAACATTGGGATTAAGGTCATTAAAGTAAAGGATGTTGTTCATGATAAGTTCCTGCACTTTAGCCTTCAGTGCAAAGCAATGCTCTAAGTCATGACCAGTTCCACCTTTATGAAACTCACAGCGGAGATCCGATCTATAACCAACTGGCAGAGGATTCGGAACAGGAGGCGGAGGCCTAGTAATGATTAAACCTTTCTCAATCAAGGAAGGAAACAATTCAGTGTAAGACATCAGAATAGGATCAAAGTTTGGCCTATTGCGATACTGATTTTGTCCAACAGCAGGATGAGGAGTCTGAGCTTGAGCTCGGATCTGAACTTGAGCTTGAACTGGTCGAGCTTGACCTTGAACTTGAGTTTGAGCAGGTTGAGCTTTAACAACAGGAGCAACTGCAGCTACGTATGGTTGAACATATCGTTGTTGCGGGTGATAAGGCCTCCTCTCAGTTGAAACAGCATAAGCATCACCATCTCTTCTCTTGTGAGGATTCCCAAAAGACTTTCTTGCAGCATTAGGAGCTTCAGAATTGGTAATCTTACCCTTCTTGATACCTTCCTCTAGTCTTTCTCCAATAGTGACTAGATCAGAAAAACCAGATGAAACATTTCCTACCATTTTCTCCCAAAAGAATGGTTGAAGAGTGTCCATGAACAAACCAGTTAATTCCTTTTCAGGCAAAGGTGGCTCAACTTGAGCAACTAGCTCTCTCCAATGTTGAGCATATTCTTTGAACGATTCTTTCTCTTTCTGTGACATGTTTTGAAGTTGACGACGATCAGGCGCCATGTCCAGATTGTACTTATACTGCCTTACAAAAGCATCAGACAAATCTTTCCAGCTTCGAATGTGACTCTTCTCAAGTCCAACATACCACTTCATAGAAGCACCACTCAAACTATCTTGAAAACAGTGAATAAGCAATTTGTCATCTTTAGCATGCGCAACCATTTTGCGACAATACATCAACAGATGAATCTTTGGACAAGTATGACCATTATACTTCTCAAATACAGGAACTTTGAATTTATCAGGAAGAACCAAGTCGGAAACCAAACACATATCTATCGCAGCAGAACCGAAGACATCTTTTCCTTCTAGACCTCTTACCCTCTTCTCAAGAGTCAAACATTGCTCTCTAACTTCATCCATATATCCAGGTTCACCCTAACTTTCAACTTGTTGACCAGCAGTCTGATACAAGAAAGGAGAATTTTGATAAGTAGTCTGAGCAGTAGCGTGCACAACAGGTTGAGGTTCAACAAAAGTCGGAGCTGAAAAGACTGGCACCGTAGATGGACCACCAATCTGAGCAGTAGCAGAAACTGGCACATAATCCGGAGGTAACCCATATTCTGGCCAAGTAGAAACCGGTTGCTGAACAACAGGAGGATCAACAACAGCAGTAAAAACTTCAGAGATAACAGTCCTTTGAGGTGGTTCACCTCGAGCAATCAGAACTTGCATCATTTCAGTGAGCTTGGTCATACCGGCCTTCAACTCATCAATTTCCATTCAAACTTCCATGTTATGTTGTTCTTGGCGTTCCATTCTCAATCTGATAGCTCTTCGTCTGTTAGCAGCTCTAGTGCCGTATCTGTGGTGAGGAGTCAGCATGACAGATCAACAAACAACTAAGGAAAGAAACAACTCGGATGAGTTCCCACACAACTCGGATGAACGCAAGAATATGCGAGGATGCAATGATATGCAATGTTCACTTCCATTTTCAGAAAAACAACTCGATTATTGCAAACATGGTCAACATCGAGAATATGATCATGAAATCTCTTGACAAAAAGGAACATTTACTTTTCCAACATTTGCAATAATCGGAATTGTTTTCCTTGAAAAATGGTTGTGATGATGATCATGATGAACATGTAGATGCAACAAACACAAACAAGATCACGCAAAGCACACAGGTTCAAAGGTTCGAATCACGAGCATGGAGTCAAGGGATAAGAACACCAACCCACACAGGTATGTACTAAGGTTTGTCTTCATTGTACCTGCAAAAAATCAGAAGGGTGCTAACAGAGGTTCCAGGAGTTAACAACCATCTTTAGAATATCATCGGTACGTTGGATTACTCCCCAACCGATAACATTCTTAAAATAGACCTCGTCCGAGTGTAGTATCGCGTGACAACCACCTTAAGTTTACACTCAGATAGTTTCCGCACTACGTTCCTAAATTGGCTTAGATTGGTTAAGGGTTCTACGGTCCTCAGTATGATCAGCTCAAAGTTGGAAAATAATGCCACGTACGATTACTCGTCATGACATTGATAGTCCAAGAGAGCCTAACCGAGTGGAGATTATCAAATTGATATTGCTTTGGACTACTCCATCGCATATCGCTTCGAATATCGCCGTCCTATCAAAAGTGTCACTCAGATCCGGGTTAGAATCTATCTCACATAGAGGATCACCAAAATCAAAACAGAACAACCAAGTAACAAGCAAATCAAACAAAAACAGTAAACAAATCAAAGTAGGCCGAATCCACTTAGAGATTGACTCCCCAGCAGAGTCGCCACTTTTCTGTAGCGGTAAAATCATGAGTGTAAGCTATTGATTAACTTAACTCGATATACACAGAGTCGCCACCGCGCTTTTATTTATTTCCGAAAGGAAAAAGGAAAAAGAACGAACAAAACCTTAATGAATCTCAAAAGCTAAAAAGCTAAAGGAATCAAACAGAGAATGGGTACGGGGATTGGTTACAAATCGGGAAGGTTTTAAGCACCTGACTTGTCCGTGGTACTCCACGGGAACCCTTTGAAATGTTTACTGCATTTTTGGTTTGAAATGGTTTGCTTGAAAAAAGGATTGAAGAGATGAGAAGAAGAATGTTTTTTAAGATTTTGGTGTTTGAAGAGACAAACGTCTCATGCCTACGTACCCACAAAGTGCAATGCGAGATCAAAACCCCGTAGTTCGTGGTACAAATTGTGAAAAGGCAAATGAGTTGAATTGATTTTAAAATGTAAAGATAAGTCGTCATCCTTTAGCGAATAATTCCGCTAGAAAGGATGAATCACATCTAAACATAAAAAAAAGGTTAAAAAGAAACGTGCACGAGGGCACAAAAACAGTTGAATGAGTTGTGAATGTTTTAAGGTTTTTGAGAAAGAAAGTTTCGATATGCTTATGTGGTTTAGCATTTATTTAAGGAAATGAAATGAAAAGGTAAAAGCACATGACCGAAGTCAAGGTTTGATTGAAAAAATGTTTGAAGTTTGAAAACAAAGAAAGTTTTGAAAAGAGGAAGGAGATTTGAAAATTGAAGAAGATGGGAAGAGATGAAGAGACTATCCTAGTACTTGAAAATAAAAGCTAAAGGAGGAATGATAAAACCATATGGCAAGCACTCTTTGAAACAATTGGATTTCCATCTTCATAATCAAGTGAACTTAACCGGATCCAAAATCTTCAATCCATAACAACTCGAGCAAGGGAATGGTCCTAGAATATAAGTCCGAAACTCCAAGTCTCAAGCTAAGGATAGTAACCATAGTCCGAAATTAAAAGTCACCCATTTTTTAAATGTTTAATCCTTTATTAATATTTTTGTGTCCAAATGGACAAAGGGAAAATAACAAGCAACAATGATATATACAATAAGCAATATGATGAATGAATATAGAAGCATAATAAGAGAGGTAGGGAACAAGAGATTAAAATAAAAGAGGATAAGGTGCGAGAGATTAAATTTAAATGTTAGTATAACAATATTTACATAACAAGTGGTATGATGAACTTAATCAAGCACAACCACGAAAAAATAACAAAATCGAGGCAACCGGATCCAAGTGGATCATAATCCGAATCGGGACAACTTTAGGTCTATGTTAAGCAATCGCCGAGTAATTTACGGAGTAATTACCCTACAAATGAGGCCGACCACCACTAATTAAAGTGGAAAATATTCGTGTTAAAACATGTTAGAGAAACGATATTATGGATCGTTCTCCGAAAACATGCCACACTAAAAGAAAGAGAACGGTCTAATCTTAATCGAGATTATCGTTGAATTTATCGAAAAGCAACCTATCACGATCTCAAAGTATGGAGAATGATCCAAATGATCATTCATCCATAGATTTGAAATAATGAAGATTAAACTAATCGAAATTCAACAATCTCGAATCGGAGATTGTCATCGACCAAAAATAAAAGAAAGATGAAGAAAAATAATAGATCTAAAAAAAATAGATCTAAAAAAGAATTGAAAATATTTTTTAAAACCTTTTCTAAAAAAACTCTTTTTTTCTAAAATTCTTTCTAAAATCTATTTCTAAAGTTTTCTTAAAGAATCATTTTAATAATATTCTAGGAATATTATTAAAATATTCTTCTCTAAAAAACTCTTTTAACAAAATTAAATCAAATAACAAAAATAAAAAAAACTAACAAATGGGAGAGGGGAGCTGCGCAGACAGGTTATGGGAGGTGCTGGATAAAAATTCACACTAAAAAATAACCAAACCTAGGCCCAAATCAATTCATTATTAAAGATAAAAAAAACAAAAAAAAACAAATTAGAAAAAAAAGAAGAGAACAAAGAAGTCACAGACTTCTTCTTCTTCACGTGAGTTAATGGCGGAAACAGGGAGGGAATCCTCTTCTTCTCATGTTAGGGCGAAAGAAAAATCAAACGCGGAAACATCTTCATCACCTCACCTCTTTGAACGTACGGCGGCGGAAAACAGAGGGAGCTTCTTCCTCACTTTCGAAATCAACCGAAGCAAACTCAACAAAATTTCTTCTTCTCGAAACAAACTTTCGAACTCTTCTCTTCTTCTCGGATCTCTCTTTTTTCTCTTTGTTTCAATAGAATGAAAGGTGGCGGAAGAATGAAGTTTTGTGAAAGAGGATTCAGTTTGATGAAGAATTTAGGGTTGATGAAGGAAGAAAGGGGTTTCGGGGAGAATTTTTCCAGAGATTTCCCGGCTCGTTCAAGCTTGGTGAATTAAGAGAGGAGAGGTCTCATTTTATAGAGGAAAAGATCAATTTGAAAGCTTCCGTTTTGCAAGGTATTTGGGCGTTTTAGACGGTGAATATCTCGTGTCCCCTTTTCGTTCTTCTTCTGCGTTTTTCATTTTATCCTTGTGCGTTTTATTCTTTTGAATGATGCGTTTCGGTGCGTGATGATTCACGTGAGATGCTGCTGCGTTTCTTCTTTGCGTTTAATGCTTGCTTGTTTGCGTTTTGGGCTAAGGGAAGCTTGTGCGGATTGAGTGATGAGGCTACAGCTGACGGCTTGTTTGGGAAAAGGCTACGGGATGCTTCGGCGCGGGAGTTGTTTTTTCGCTTTGGCTGGTGATTTTGAAGTGTGGAGCTGAGTTGGAGTGATCGATGCTGTTTGCGGCGTGAATTGGATGCTTCGGCTGTTGTGGCTTGATGTTGGTGGCTTGAGAAGTTTGTAAACTTGTTTGGCTTGAAGTTTTGTGTTGATACTGCAGGCTTATTAAAGTGATGGCTTGGGCGAAGTGTACGGCTTGAATTTTGTGGGCCTGCTGGATTTTGGCTATGTCTTGGCTCATGTGAAGGTTGTGCATTGCCTTGGCTTTTGTTGGCTAAGTTTGTGAAGGCTGCAGTTGGGAAAAGTGAAGCTTGATGGCATGAATGATGTGAAGTGTGGGGCTGGCGTACGGTATGCTGACTGGTGATGTTGAAGGCTTGGAAAAGTTGTATTGTGAGGAAATGGCTAGTGGGCCTAATGTATTTTTTTTTTGTTCAATTTTGTAATGAAGAAAAAAAAACAAATGGTTAAAAAAATGAACTTCTTTTCTTTGTTTTTGTAATAATTTATTTTGTAGAGAATTTTTATAAATGAAGAGAAAGTAGTGGGAATGGAAAAAAAATGGGAATAAAAATTTGGAGTTTGGGAATTAAATTTTTTTAAGATGAGCAATTGGGCTAGAAATGAGATATAATGTGTTTGGATAAAAAAAATCGAAAAGAAATGGATATAAAAGAAAGAATTAGGATTGGGGAATTTTTGTGAATTGAATAAAAAAGAAATGAAATGGATAAGAAATGATTTAATCGGAAAAATGGATAGTGGATATGAAATGGTGATTTTGGCCCACAACTTTTGATTTTTTCACAAGCCTCCGATAAGAATGAATACCGTCAATCTTGAACCACTGAACAACTTGAGCCTGAAGCCACGAGCATTTGAATCGTCTGAACAATGCCCTAATGATTTGAATTCATATTGAGGAAAAAAAATCCTCAGCTGAACCACTGATGAACTGATAAACTTGCAGATTCAAAACAAACTTCAAATAGAATACTGCCTGATAACTGATGACTTCGCACATAACACAGTCTTGAACTTTTGAATACGCACAGTCTGAGAAACAGACCACTGGCACACACAACTTGCAGTCGAAACAATCTCTTGATAATTTGACCAAGATTAGGTCAAACATCCATCTGAATCAAATTGTGACTGAACAAACGCATCTGAATTGAAGTCACTGTCCTGTCTTTTAAATCCTGCAACACAGAAGAAGAAGAAGAAGCAAATGCAACATATTTTTTTTTGATATTTTGGTTAGAAGTCAGTAAAATATAAACAGATAACAGAAATTAAACATGGTGATTGTAACAGCCCGGGCCCCTCGCAAGGCAATCCCGGCACTGCCACCTCACGATCTTCTCTACTCCCCTCACTAGTAGAGTTTTTGCCTTCCGTGGGAATCGAACCCTGTACCCTGGGGTTCAAGTACATGCTCAATCCATTCCTACTACCACTTGAGCTATTAGCTCAAGTGGTAGTGGGAATGGATTGAGCATGTACTTGAACCCCAGGGTACAGGGTTCGATTCCCACGGAAGGCAAAAACTCTACTAGTGAGGGGAGTAGAGAAGATCGTGAGGTGGCAGTGCCGGGATTGCCTTGCGAGGGGCCCGGGCTGTTACAAAAAAAGGCGCCTTTTTTTGTAACAGCCCGGGCCCCTCGCAAGGCAATCCCGACACTATTACCTCATGATCTTCTCTACCCCCCTCACTAGTAGAGTTTTTGCCTTCCGTGGGAATCGAACCCTGTACCCTGGGGTTCAAGTACATGTTCATTCCATTCCCACTACCAATTGAGCTAGTAGCTCAATTGGTAGTGGGAATGGATTGAACATGTACTTGAACCCCAGGGTACAAGGTTCGATTCCCACGGAAGGAAAAAACTCTACTAGTGAGGGGGGTAGAGAAGATCGTGAGGTAATAGTGCCGGGAGCGCAGAAGGCCCGGGCTGTTACAAAAAAAGGCGCCTTTTTATGTAACAGCCCGGGCCCCTCGCAAGGCAATCCCGACACTGCCACCTCACGATCTTCTCTACCCCCCTCTCTAGTAGAGTTTTTGCCTTCCATGGGAATCGAACCATGTACCCTGGTGTCGCTCCCGGGATTTTCATCCTAGTACAAACGCGAAAGTGGCGCGGAAAGGTAGAGTCGCCAGCCAGACATTTTTATCCCGAATGAATGGGAAAGGTAATGTTGCACAAACCTGAGGAAGAAGGAAAGGACAAGGTCCTGCGAACCAAAGATCGGGGTTCGGGAGTCGGTTACGACCTGGGAAGGTATTAGCACCCCAGATCGTCCGTCGTACCCGACGGGATCCACGCTTGCTTGTTTGTTTCAAAGGGTGAGAAATAATATGTTGCTGAAATGAAATAATGACTATCTGGAATGGAATGGAAATGAGAAAGGAACTGAAATAAGAAAATGGAAAGAAAGGGGGAAATGTAGGGAAAATAAAGAATGTGCTCGAACGGGCCCTACCCCGCTGCCTACGTACCTCATCGGGATAATGAGGATCAGAGTCGACGTAGTTCGCCTAACTAAGGCGGGAACTATTTGTTTGTGTTTTTTATGCTGGAACTGCGTATGTCTATGCTCAGGTGTTGCAGGCTCATCTGGTACGAGTGCGTTTACCGTCTTGCATGTGAGACAAGTCGTCGCGAGTTCGCGTTGTGAGTGAATGAGATGAGAAAAGAAGTTCCCGCAGGATAGTCGGTTATTGTTTGTTTTTGTCTTTTATGAGTTTCGTATGAATTTGGCACAAGGAAGTGAATTCAAACTCTTTTCCATGGAATGTACACTTGACTCTACATTCCAAGATGGAATAATAGAACAAGCATACCCAGCAAGGAGAATTTATCCAAGACTGGTTTCCTAGGATTAGGGTTTAAGTTCACTGGCTTGTTGAACTTTATTAAGTGTTTTTGTTGCTTTTGTGAAGAAGTGTCTTTTAAGTTTTTCTTTGTGAACAACTCCTTGATGAGACTTGTGCATCATGATAGTCAAGCTTACACCACTCCAAGATGGAATGAATGCAAGTGCTTCATGGAATAAGGCTATACACAAGGAATCCTTTCATTTATTTGTTAAGTGTTTTTGATTTTGTTTGAAGATGAGAAAGAAAATGACTCAAGTTGATAAAAGGAAAAATCTAAGGGACTAAGACTCAATCCTAATGTATTATATATTTACAAAGTGATCCTAGTGGTTAGTGAGGTTTTCTAGTCCTAATGGAAAAAGGAAAAGAAAAAAAGGAAAAAGGATGCAACTTACTTCCTAAGGAAGATAAGTTGGTCCTAACAATGGGGAATCCTACCAATCACAAACATGGAAGGAAAAATGAATTAAAAAGCCTAAAAGAAATGCATAAAAAATAAAGGATAAAGTGGAGTAAACTTACCTCAATCTTCCCCACTACAAAACAAGTGTTAATGCACATTTTTATTAAAAAGAATAAGGCAAACACACATTAATTAAATCCTAATTAAATCATAAGGCACCTTAGACCTAAACTAGACTCTATTTTAATCCTAAAGGAACTAGAAAAATGCTAAAATCAAAATACAACACCTATTACAGCCCCTTAATACACAAACAGCTATGAAACTAAGCCTAACACCCACCAGCTTTTTACAGCCAGCATGCAACATGAAAAAGTAGGTGTAGAAAGTCAAATACATCATGCACACAACAAACAGCACACGTTTTACAGCACCTTTATGCAAACACAGCCATGAAATGCAAAATTCAGAATTGATTGTTTTCATTTTTTATGCACAAACTCAATAAAACATGCATTAATTTCCACATGAACATGCATTTTAACATGGATCAACATACCTAAATGGAAGAACATGAACATTTTTTTTTAGGATTATTCAAGAATGCATCACATGTGGATTATGCAACAAGTATGCAAAATGTGGCACATGAACATTGCATATGAACATGATGATTATTGATTATGAACATACAACATGATAGCTCAACAAACATGCTAAACTCAATGCAAAATTCAGAAGTGAATTGATATGGATGATGTGATCAAGTATGCAACAAAATGAAATCAAATACACATACATACATGATTATGCAAAATGCAACATACATTGATATAATGAAATGCACAATGATTTAATGCAATGCAAACATGTAAAAACAGAATGCAACATGATTATTATATGCCAAATAATGCACAAACATAGCAACACAATGCAAGAACTTAAGCTATGCACAAAGAACACAAAAAACGCATATCACGCAACATGAACGGAATCGTGTCTTAACGACTCGAAATGGGGGAATGAGCTACTGGAAATGGACCCAAAAATTCCCTAAAATCACTACCTAAACATGTATGAACATTAGAGGCACTAGGAAGCAATATTGAGCAAGAAAATAGGCTAAAAATCCAAAAATGGACAGCGTTAACCGGTTAACCATATAGGTTAACCCGTTAACGGGCCTAAAAATACAGCATTCTGGCCAAAAACGCATGCGTTAACCGGTTAACCAAATGCGTTAACCGGTTAACACTGAACAAAAAGTGAAAAATGCTTTTGAAAAAAGTGCTTTTGGCCACAATCTTCCTTCTAAACAATCCTAACCCCCACTTAATCATGCTAACACAAATTTCTACTCAATTGGAGCTTATTTACACATGGTAGAACCTCTATCTATTAACACCTTAAATCCAAATTCAACCAAAATCACAAATCACAAGCAAACATAATCGAAACGGAATTGATTTTAAACAAAGCGAAAAGCACTTAAAGAATGCCAAAAATGGCGAGATGGAGAGAATAACTTAAAGAAGAAATGATTAAGATCACCAACCTACGAAGCGGAGGAGTGCTTCGGTGATTGTTGCAAGAATCGGAGCTTGAATCGAAGAGAAAACCGAAAACCAAGAAATCGCAAAATAAATGCGTTCTTGAGCTTGAATCTTCGTGTGCTTCTGATAAGTCGATAATCCTCACAAAATTCAGTAGCTTATCCTTCTTCAATCCACAAAATATGGAGGTTGGAGGCTTAAGCTTCAAGATCTTCAAGTTTCAATGTGAAACTTGAAGAGCTTATTTGAAAAAGCTTTGGTGAGAGGGGGAGGAAAAGTGAGAGAAAAAAGTGCTTATCAAAGAGTGAGATTGGAAAAATGGTGTTCAACCCTTTTTGTTTGGATGAAAATGGCTTAAATAGAGACTAGGCTAGGAGCTAGGTTTGGGTTTGGGGCCCAAATATTAGGTTTGGGATCCAAAATTAGGTTTGGAAGTTAGTTAGGGTTAGGGTTGGAAAAGGGAATATTCCTTGGAACACTCTAGAAAATGGTGGAAGGTGGTGGAAGTTTCCAAGGGAAATGGAGTGGAATTGAAGTGGAAAAATGAGACGGAAAGAATGAAAGGAAGTGTGGAAAGAAAGTGGAAGGAAAGGTGGAGGGAAATGGTGAAACTAACTACCTTTCAAATGATTTTTCTTTGGTTTTTCTATGATTCCTCCATCATTTCTTGATCAAGTTTGAACCATAGGATCATTGTAACCCTAATTTCACGATCTCGATCTTAAAAGTCCGGAGTCGACCCTTTTTACCTAGCCCGATTGCCTTTTCTCCAATTCCTCGATTTTCCATCGTCCGGCCAGTCGAACCCCTTCCAAAATGAATTTGTGGACGAGATTTGAACCCTAGGCACTTGACATCATATATAAGTCAAAGAAATCCACTTCGACTCAAAAATTTATGTAGAAGCCCTGTAGAAATGAAACCCTAATTCGGCTCTTTTCCCTCAAGAAGTATTGCACTGCTTGCCTCCTTCAATCAAACCAAAACTTTCCATGACTTGTGGCTTCAAGTGAAGACTTGTGGGATATTGTGAACCCTTTGCACAAGGTTGAGAAGCTTTGTGGCCCTTCGGTAGCCTCTTCATAACTTTCGGTTGCTCCGATCATTGATCACATACCCACGCCTCGGCTATGCTATATATGATGCAATGTTTTTGGTTATTTTATGAATCCATATATGCAAAATGCTATGCAAAATGTTGAGGAAATGAGAGGGCAAATTTTGAGGTATTACAGCTGCCCCTATTCAATCAACTGCAGACCTGAACGGATGATTGCAACAACTTTTAGGCGTTCAAGGTATGGAGTGATTGAATACTCGAATAAAACCTGAAAATTTGCACACCGAGGGTAATGGAAATGCCATCTGCCTATTTATTTATTTATGTATTTTTTGTTTTTGACCTTTGAATGAGTAGCGAAAATAGAACGAGGCGGAATAGAATCAGTGCAATCAATGCGACTGCTGAGCGAATCAAAACCACACCGAGGGTGTCTGTTAGCGTAACAGAGCTTAACGCAACATCAACCGATTTGCGACTCAAATAAGATCAACCGATCTAACACGGAGATGGTATCAACCGATCCATCCCGGAAAGCGAGAATGTAATATCATCCGATTTACAACTCGATGAGAAATGATATCAACCGATTCATGACTCAAATAAGATCAACCGATCTAACATGGAGATGGTATCAACCGATCCATAACCAAGAAAAACGAGAATGTAATATCATCCGATTTACAACTCGATGAGAAATGATATCAACCAATTCATGACTCAAATAAGATCAACCGATCTAACATGGAGATGGTATCAACCGATCCATAACCAAGAAAAACGAGAATGTAATATCATCCGATTTACAACTCGAAGAGAAATGATATCAACCGATTCATGACTCAAATAAGATCAACCGATCTAACATGGAGATGGTATCAACCGATCCATAACCAAGAAAAACGAGAATGTAATATCATCCGATTTACAACTCGAAGAGAAATGATATCAACCGATTCATGACTCAAATAAGATCAACCGATCTAACATGGAGATGGTATCAACCGATCCATAACCAAGAAAAACGAGAATGTAATATCATCCGATTTACAACTCGAAGAGAAATGATATCAACCGATTCATGACTCAAATAAGATCAACCGATCTAACATGGAGATGGTATCAACCGATCCATAACCAAGAAAAACGAGAATGTAATATCATCCGATTTACAACTCGAAGAGAAATGATATCAACCGATTCATGACTCAAATAAGATCAACCGATCTAACATGGAGATGGTATCAACCGATCCATAACCAAGAAAAACGAGAATGTAATATCATCCGATTTACAACTCGAAGAGAAATGATATCAACCGATTCATGACTCAAATAAGATCAACCGATCTACACGAAAATGGTATCAACCGATCCATTATCTTCGCACTGAAACGAGACCATTGTACTTAAATGGAGACTCGAAAGGAACGGGATCGTTGTACTTAAACGAGAGCCCAAGACGCAACCGTTGTACTTAAACGGAGACGCGAAAAATGTGAGACTGTTGTACTGAAACAAGACTCAAAGACGAGACCATTGTACTTAAATGGAGACTCGAATGAAATGGGGTCGTTGTACTTAAACGAGAGCCCGAGCAAACAGGATCATTGTACTTAAATGATAACCTGAGACGCGACCGTTGTACTGAAACGGAGACGCGAAGAGAAATGTGAGACTGTTGTACTGAAACAAGACTCAAAGACGAGACCATTGTACTTAAATGGAGACTCGAATGAAATGGGGTCGTTGTACTTAAACGAGAGCCCAAGACGCGACCGTTGTACTGAAACGGAGACGCGAAAAGAAATGAGACTGTTGTACTGAAACAAGACTCAACTGGGGATAACAACAAGACTTGGTGAAAGTAACCACCCTGGGAAACAAAGTTGCATTCTGTGGGGAGCACTTCAATCTGATTGGAGATGTAACGGGTCTTATGTAATATACCTCAAAACTGGCCCATGCTGGCATGCATATGTTTGAATTTATGGCGTAATGCTCCATAAGGATGGAAATGCTACGCTTTGGAGGATGCAAATGCAATGATGATGACAATGCAAAGGAGATCTCCTGATAAGGAGACTGCAGGTATCCCAGATAACTTGGCTGGGAAGAAACGATGATCACTGCATTGATCTGGTTTGTCCTGATGAGGAGGAAACAACTCTGCGGGGAAAGTTGTTAATAATTCACTGGCTCTGAATAGCCGCCACTGCCAAAAATAAATTGGACTTTGAGATGGGAGCGCCAAGACCCTGCTGGAGGTGGACCCTTTTTTGAACTCTGATGGGGAAGTGAGGACTTCCTGGGAACCAAAGACGTGACACTGCTGAGGAAGCAACTGCTGGGGAGGCAAAATACTCTTTACGCTGTTAAGAATTGCCCCTGCCTGCACGGAGACTTCTGCTTGGGGATTGCACCCACTCTCTGCTGTCTAGCTGGGATAAATTTCACTTCCCACTTGGCTGGGGACGATAGATAATGTCAATGATAAAGCTTCCCGCTGAAGATAAGAGTTCAAGTTGCCACTTGCTGGGGATAAGAACTAAATCCTCTCATGTTGGGAATGAGAGATGATGATACCCTTCTGCTCAAGAAGCAAACTTCCATTTGCCGCACTACTGGAGAAGGAATTGTCTAATGAGACTTGCTAAGGAATTTTGATCAACAACTCTTGAAGTACTGTGCCGACAATGGCTTTGCCCCTAGCCTTGGGTTGATAGGTTACCAACTAATCACGAGTGAACGATGGTTCTCTGAAATTTTCAACTTGCCTCAGACTAAGGTCCATCGGAAGAAAATGCCTCAAGAGGATTTTACAGAAAACATGACATACGAAATGCCTCAGTGTCTTCAAACTCTTGGAGAGATTCGTTGGATCTCGAAATAACTGCCCCAGATTGCATGGTCTATGAAGGAAATTTTCCTCGCGAGGATTCATGAAAAACCTCATATCACTGTGAGATAGTGTGTCCTAGTATTTTGAACCTTGGGTAGGTGCTTTGAATTGACGGTCTTCGGGAGAGAGTGACTTCTCATGCCCTTGAAGAAAATATCCATACTACATACTCCTGGAGAGATTTGAATCTCGAAGTGATTGCCCCGGCTTGGCTGAACTTTGAAGAGATTGCTCGACATGACTTCCCTAGATTAGCTGGCTCTTACCACAACTGTTGGGAAAGTCCCTACTCAATGGAGTTTTCTTGAAAAGTGCACCTCGACAGATTGTCCTTCGGAAGTTTCAGACTTCTCAACTTGGCAAGATTAAGCTTCTGGACTGAGATTTCATATGTAAACTTTTATGATGCCAAACAAATGTATGTAAGCAGAAAATGTTTATTTTAAGAATGAAAATTCTAATGCAACACACATGTTAATCTTGAAGTTTTACTGAAAAAGATGTCGCAAACCTTCGCGAGCGAGTCACTGGTTAAGATACGACATAAAATTTGTTTGAATAATAAAAAGCATGCACATGCAACACCAACAAAGATCTTTCAACACCACTCAAAGGAGTCAAGAACGCGGTCTCGTAGTAGTACGCTCTCAAAAATAACCCTGTTTCAGTTAGGACTTTTGAGGGTTGTATCGTGGCCTGGTTCACGGTTATAAAAACAAAGGATATAGGCTCGAAATTTATTTGTGCCCACCCATCTTCGTGATGTTCTCCATTCCTATGTTCTGCTAGCTTTCACAAGCGCTCACTTCTCAAAAAGGGTTTTGTGATGGTTGAGGAACCAATTACACTAACGGTTTCAAGCACCAATCAGGTTGTCGCTTGGAGTCAGTCACCCCTTCACCTTTTGTGTCTGTATCACACGACTTTGTTCTTGTTCAAGGATCTTTCTTGTGTAATCCTTTTCGTCTTTCGCTTTTGCATTATTTTTCTTATCCCTAACTTTTGCCCGGACTGATTCTTGTGAATCTTCGATTGTGAAGTCCAGCGGGATGCCCTAATTTTTGCCTAGGTCGCTTGTTTTCAAGTTTCGACTTAGCGGGCTTTTTCATTCTTTTTTTTTTCTTCTCTTTTTTTTTTTTGAACAAATCGTGTGACACTGTTTGTCTTGATTGCTTTGAAAGGGTCGTGACTGTCTCACTTTTTGGTTGTTGAGGGATAACCATTGTGGTCTTCGGTCTTTGGACCTCTTGATTGGGATAACCATTGAGGTTTTTGGTCATTGGACCTCTTGATTTGGTACAACGAAAGGTAATGGATCCTCAGATTTGCACTCCTTTTCGAAATTTGAATGATCGGTCCAGCTAGCTGACACCTACCCTGTCCCTAGGTTTAGTGCAAGGGTTTTTTCATGCAAAAAGAAACTCCTACTTCAAGGCTCAAATGGGTTGGCGAGGGTCTATCTCCCTTATATCTCCGGTGTTTAGGATTTGAAACAATGCCTGTACATCGTCAACATGGTCTTTCTCAAAAGCACACAATTAGAGATTTTTGCGTTTTCATTTTGTCGTCCTCCCTGATAGAGTTTAATCACAACAGTTGGTATTGCAATGCACATACACAAAATCATGAGTGAATACGAATGGATTACTTCAAGAAAAACATGTGCATTTTATTATGGTTAACATTCAAAAACAAATAAGTTTCATGCATGCATACAAATGTTTAAACAAACAACGTAAACTACAAATGAAAATACAGTAAAGAAGCTGAACATTGCCGTCATTGAGGAGACTTGACTCCGTCTGGACTTATTGCTTCTGAAGACGCCTTTGCAAATTGGGATGCCAATTTGATAAGGAGATTTCAATATGTGAGCAGACCTTCTGGCATGATGACCTTTGAGTCGGCCAAATTTTGCATCTTGTACATGAACACATCACAGTTGTCAATTGTATGCCTAAATGCCCCTGAATGATACTTGCATCTAGCCTTCACATCATGATGGTCATTATTGAGGAGGTTTGACTCCGTCTGGACTTATTGCTCTCGGAGACTTTCAGCAGTCAGTAGTCTGGATGTTTACTCAATCAAATTCGCGACCTTGTTTTTACCTTTGCCTCTGAAAGACTTGCAATCTTCAATTAAAAGGCCAGGTGCCCCAGAATGGTAATCATACTTGGCATTGAAACCCCAAAGGAAGCTTGGTCGGAGATGATCCTGATGCAATTAGCTCAACCACTCCGAATTTGCATAAATGAGGAAACTTGTTGCACGTACATCATCAGAATATGATCAAACTTCTTCTCAAGTGGTTTTGGCCTTTACCCTTATGCTCTGACCCTTAGGACTCTCTTGGGAAGCTGAAATTGGATGCCGACAAGTGAAGTCTTGAGGGAAGAGGTTGATAAAGTTAATAGATAAGGTTGCTCGGAAAGATCTTGCACGATCTCCTGCCTACGTATCTCCATTGACCAATGGAGAATCAGAGCAGCGTAGTTCCCCTCAATAGGGATGAAAATAGCTTCGTTCAAAATTCCCATAACCAAACTCATCTGAGTCTTCATCCGGTTGACTTCCTCTTTCAAAAGTTTCTGATTCTGAAATAAAGTTTATAGCTCTGCCCTGAATGGCCTTAGCTGGGACTTCCTTCGATTACCTCCGCCCGGAGTTGCTTCAAATATATACCTTGATAACTATGATTCAATTTGTCCATTCTGATGAGAAATCAAGTCAGGAAAAGAATTTGTCTCTGAACACCTGTCAAGAATGCAAGGATGTATGCAAATGCCATGTTCAATTATTTCTGAGGAATCTATCTGCTTTGATTCAAGTTTTGATACAGAAAAATCCAACAACATGATTCAGATATGTGATCCACAGAAATAATTAAACATGTGTGCAGAAATGCTATGATGTCATGTATGCAACAGGCATGTGATCAATGGTCTGATGTTGGTGCCGGTGTTGAGCAATGAGTCAAGTGTGAGAATAGAACCATAATAGTAACACCATCTCTGTATAGAACCTCATAACTGAGAACACAATAACTGTAGAACTGGATCACATAATTGAACAGTCACTGATGGTGTTGAAGCTGAACAATGAGCCAAGTGTCTGTGGAGAGTCACAATATCAAGGTCACAATGGTAATCACAGTAACAATTTCTCTGAATAGAAATCCCAGATCTCAGAATCAAAGAACCATAGAACACTGAACAATACTGGCAAAGTGGGTATGTTGAAGCTTAGGGATCCTGCAAACCTGTAAACCCTTCCCAATCTCACGGGTGTGATACTCGGGTCAACATCACGGACTCTCAAAGCCGAATAGCAATAATACATTCACCATTTCCGAGAAATGGCTCATGACCAAATCAAAGAATCGGTTTGGCATTATGTACTACTCAGGGAGGTCTCAGTTGAGTCCGGAAAAACAAGCATCCCTCACAAGTCTCCAGCTTCAAGCACTGAGTCGAGAAACAATAGTACATTCATCCCGAAGGGTACAATACTATCGTCATACGAATAGTTTGCCTTGACTGGATTCCTATGAGAGAACCAGGCCATCCTATGCGAGTTCCCAATGGACCCTCGGATGCGAGTGGGTTTGCCAACAAATGTGGTCTGCCACTGTCATCACTGGAGAGGGTTGTTTCCACAAAGGTTCTCAATGATCGGTCCCCTGACTGCACATAACTTTCAAGGTAGCGCATCAACCCAGAAAGATTCCGGTATCAATACATTCCCGAGAAGGTCGCAAGTCAAGGTGTGGAACTCACTACTACCAACATAGCAAGATGCCATGAAGCCAAAGTGGAACCACTCTAAGTCCTAGGGTGCACTCAAGCCGGGTAGTTGGCTTATCTCACAGTAACTCCCAACCCGCAGAAAAAATGAAAACCAGCACAGCCAGACAGTCCAGTATAATATGATGCATGGAAAATAAAATACTGAAAGCGGTAAATAAATGCGATAAAGTAAAGCTGTAAATAAAACAGTAAAGCTAAACTAAAGCACTCAGCAACAACATATATACACCCAAAGAAACAAAACCAAACAGGCGCTAGGATTGACTCTACAAGGGAAACCGGAATAAGCAATTTCTCCCCAGCAGAGTCGCCAGCTGTCGCTCCCGGGATTTTCATCCTAGTACAAACGCGAAAGTGGCGCGGAAAGGTAGAGTCGCCAGCCAGACATTTTTATCCCGAATGAATGGGAAAGGTAATGTTGCACAAACCTGAGGAAGAAGGAAAGGACAAGGTCCTGCGAACCAAAGATCGGGGTTCGGGAGTCGGTTACGACCTGGGAAGGTATTAGCACCCCAGATCGTCCGTCGTACCCGACGGGATCCACGCTTGCTTGTTTGTTTCAAAGGGTGAGAAATAATATGTTGCTGAAATGAAATAATGACTATCTGGAATGGAATGGAAATGAGAAAGGAACTGAAATAAGAAAATGGAAAGAAAGGGGGAAATGTAGGGAAAATAAAGAATGTGCTCGAACGGGCCCTACCCCGCTGCCTACGTACCTCATCGGGATAATGAGGATCAGAGTCGACGTAGTTCGCCTAACTAAGGCGGGAACTATTTGTTTGTGTTTTTTATGCTGGAACTGCGTATGTCTATGCTCAGGTGTTGCAGGCTCATCTGGTACGAGTGCGTTTACCGTCTTGCATGTGAGACAAGTCGCCGCGAGTTCGCGTTGTGAGTGAATGAGATGAGAAAAGAAGTTCCCGCAGGATAGTCGGTTATTGTTTGTTTTTGTCTTTTATGAGTTTCGTATGAATTTGGCACAAGGAAGTGAATTCAAACTCTTTTCCATGGAATGTACACTTGACTCTACATTCCAAGATGGAATAATAGAACAAGCATACCCAGCAAGGAGAATTTATCCAAGACTGGTTTCCTAGGATTAGGGTTTAAGTTCACTGGCTTGTTGAACTTTATTAAGTGTTTTTGTTGCTTTTGTGAAGAAGTGTCTTTTAAGTTTTTCTTTGTGAACAACTCCTTGATGAGACTTGTGCATCATGATAGTCAAGCTTACACCACTCCAAGATGGAATGAATGCAAGTGCTTCATGGAATAAGGCTATACACAAGGAATCCTTTCATTTATTTGTTAAGTGTTTTTGATTTTGTTTGAAGATGAGAAAGAAAATGACTCAAGTTGATAAAAGGAAAAATCTAAGGGACTAAGACTCAATCCTAATGTATTATATATTTACAAAGTGATCCTAGTGGTTAGTGAGGTTTTCTAGTCCTAATGGAAAAAGGAAAAGAAAAAAAGGAAAAAGGATGCAACTTACTTCCTAAGGAAGATAAGTTGGTCCTAACAATGGGGAATCCTACCAATCACAAACATGGAAGGAAAAATGAATTAAAAAGCCTAAAAGAAATGCATAAAAAATAAAGGATAAAGTGGAGTAAACTTACCTCAATCTTCCCCACTACAAAACAAGTGTTAATGCACATTTTTATTAAAAAGAATAAGGCAAACACACATTAATTAAATCCTAATTAAATCATAAGGCACCTTAGACCTAAACTAGACTCTATTTTAATCCTAAA
Source organism: Lathyrus aphaca (assembly GCA_963966055.1). Taxonomy (NCBI): domain Eukaryota; kingdom Viridiplantae; phylum Streptophyta; class Magnoliopsida; order Fabales; family Fabaceae; genus Lathyrus; species Lathyrus aphaca. The sequence continues at coordinate 65,505,928 of OZ014521.1, forward strand.
GGAACTAGAAAAATGCTAAAATCAAAATACAACACCTATTACAGCCCCTTAATACACAAACAGCTATGAAACTAAGCCTAACACCCACCAGCTTTTTACAGCCAGCATGCAACATGAAAAAGTAGGTGTAGAAAGTCAAATACATCATGCACACAACAAACAGCACACGTTTTACAGCACCTTTATGCAAACACAGCCATGAAATGCAAAATTCAGAATTGATTATTTTCATTTTTTATGCACAAACTCAATAAAACATGCATTAATTTCCACATGAACATGCATTTTAACATGGATCAACATACCTAAATGGAAGAACATGAACATTTTTTTTTAGGATTATTCAAGAATGCATCACATGTGGATTATGCAACAAGTATGCAAAATGTGGCACATGAACATTGCATATGAACATGATGATTATTGATTATGAACATACAACATGATAGCTCAACAAACATGCTAAACTCAATGCAAAATTCAGAAGTGAATTGATATGGATGATGTGATCAAGTATGCAACAAAATGAAATCAAATACACATACATACATGATTATGCAAAATGCAACATACATTGATATAATGAAATGCACAATGATTTAATGCAATGCAAACATGTAAAAACAGAATGCAACATGATTATTATATGCCAAATAATGCACAAACATAGCAACACAATGCAAGAACTTAAGCTATGCACAAAGAACACAAAAAACGCATATCACGCAACATGAACGGAATCGTGTCTTAACGACTCGAAATGGGGGAATGAGCTACTGGAAATGGACCCAAAAATTCCCTAAAATCACTACCTAAACATGTATGAACATTAGAGGCACTAGGAAGCAATATTGAGCAAGAAAATAGGCTAAAAATCCAAAAATGGACAGCGTTAACCGGTTAACCATATAGGTTAACCCGTTAACGGGCCTAAAAATACAGCATTCTGGCCAAAAACGCATGCGTTAACCGGTTAACCAAATGCGTTAACCGGTTAACACTGAACAAAAAGTGAAAAATGCTTTTGAAAAAAGTGCTTTTGGCCACAATCTTCCTTCTAAACAATCCTAACCCCCACTTAATCATGCTAACACAAATTTCTACTCAATTGGAGCTTATTTACACATGGTAGAACCTCTATCTATTAACACCTTAAATCCAAATTCAACCAAAATCACAAATCACAAGCAAACATAATCGAAACGGAATTGATTTTAAACAAAGCGAAAAGCACTTAAAGAATGCCAAAAATGGCGAGATGGAGAGAATAACTTAAAGAAGAAATGATTAAGATCACCAACCTACGAAGCGGAGGAGTGCTTCGGTGATTGTTGCAAGAATCGGAGCTTGAATCGAAGAGAAAACCGAAAACCAAGAAATCGCAAAATAAATGCGTTCTTGAGCTTGAATCTTCGTGTGCTTCTGATAAGTCGATAATCCTCACAAAATTCAGTAGCTTATCCTTCTTCAATCCACAAAATATGGAGGTTGGAGGCTTAAGCTTCAAGATCTTCAAGTTTCAATGTGAAACTTGAAGAGCTTATTTGAAAAAGCTTTGGTGAGAGGGGGAGGAAAAGTGAGAGAAAAAAGTGCTTATCAAAGAGTGAGATTGGAAAAATGGTGTTCAACCCTTTTTGTTTGGATGAAAATGGCTTAAATAGAGACTAGGCTAGGAGCTAGGTTTGGGTTTGGGGCCCAAATATTAGGTTTGGGATCCAAAATTAGGTTTGGAAGTTAGTTAGGGTTAGGGTTGGAAAAGGGAATATTCCTTGGAACACTCTAGAAAATGGTGGAAGGTGGTGGAAGTTTCCAAGGGAAATGGAGTGGAATTGAAGTGGAAAAATGAGACGGAAAGAATGAAAGGAAGTGTGGAAAGAAAGTGGAAGGAAAGGTGGAGGGAAATGGTGAAACTAACTACCTTTCAAATGATTTTTCTTTGGTTTTTCTATGATTCCTCCATCATTTCTTGATCAAGTTTGAACCATAGGATCATTGTAACCCTAATTTCACGATCTCGATCTTAAAAGTCCGGAGTCGACCCTTTTTACCTAGCCCGATTGCCTTTTCTCCAATTCCTCGATTTTCCATCGTCCGGCCAGTCGAACCCCTTCCAAAATGAATTTGTGGACGAGATTTGAACCCTAGGCACTTGACATCATATATAAGTCAAAGAAATCCACTTCGACTCAAAAATTTATGTAGAAGCCCTGTAGAAATGAAACCCTAATTCGGCTCTTTTCCCTCAAGAAGTATTGCACTGCTTGCCTCCTTCAATCAAACCAAAACTTTCCATGACTTGTGGCTTCAAGTGAAGACTTGTGGGATATTGTGAACCCTTTGCACAAGGTTGAGAAGCTTTGTGGCCCTTCGGTAGCCTCTTCATAACTTTCGGTTGCTCCGATCATTGATCACATACCCACGCCTCGGCTATGCTATATATGATGCAATGTTTTTGGTTATTTTATGAATCCATATATGCAAAATGCTATGCAAAATGTTGAGGAAATGAGAGGGCAAATTTTGAGGTATTACACCTGGGGTTCAAGTACATGTTCAATCCATTCCCACTACCACTTGAGCTACTAGCTCAATTGGTAGTGGGAATGGATTGAACATGTACTTGAACCCCAGGGTACATGGTTCGATTCCCATGGAAGGCAAAAACTCTACTAGAGAGGGGGGTAGAGAAGATCGTGAGGTGGCAGTGTCGGGATTGCCTTGCGAGGGGCCCGGGCTGTTACAGTGATCCCCTGCAAGGCATAGACCTGCACCTGAAAAAGGATAAACGAACCAGTGTGTGATCTTGTTTGTATGCAAATGCAGATGAGATGCGAAAAATCTTAGGGTCAAAAATTAGGGTCTGACACATCCTATCACTTTTTGACTTTCATTTAATTTTGTTTATGAATTCTAATCATCTAAACTAATTAAAATCCCATTTTCATCTCATTATCATCTCATATTCTCTCAAGTTCCTCAACAAACCCTAAAACCCCATTTCTCTCTCAAAGTCTCAAATTTCTTCTTCATTCTCAACAATGGCTTCAAGAGCTACAGGAAAAAGGTCACGGGGTTCTTCATCACAATCATCTCTACCGGTAAATGCTCTATCTCTTCTTCCATCTGATTTGGTTGAGGTTTATAATAAAAAGTTCATGAATAGGAAAATTGTTCCTCAATTTGTGTATTCAAGAACAACAGCAAATCAAATGCATATTCCTCACATTGTTGAACTAATGGATTTTCATGGTATCAACCCTTTTCTCTCTTGTCATGAAAATTATAATGAGGATTTGGTAAGGATGTTCTATGCTGGACTGGTTGGGACATTTAAGGGTTTTGAGTTTAATTTTCGTATGGGCACTAGAATGTTTGCTGTAAATGCTCAAGTTTGGAAATACTTGTTTCGCATTAATCCTAAGGAAGCCAGTATCTTCATGACTGACACATCTCAAGTGGAGAACTAGACATTTCTCTCGGAATTAAATGGTATGCTTAAAGACCCATGAAATTCTGTGATCAGGTATGAGATGTCCTAAGAGATGTCCCAACACTTGACAGATTTAACCAAAACTTAAATAGCAAGAAAATTAAACAACACAGAAGTTTGTTAACCCAGTTCAGTGTATAACCACACTTACATCTGGAGGCTACCAAGCCAGGAGGAAATCCACTATAAGTAATATTAATTCTAGACTTAAACCACCCTGTTTAATCTATCACTTAATAACTACCCAATGCAATTTCTACCTAAGACACAACTTAGATAAGAGTACCCTACTCACTCCCCCTCAATCACACAGTGATCAAGTTTACAAGTTTAATAAAATTGAAGACATTCTTCAAACAATACAGCTTGATCTTACTTCACAGTTTCAATCAAGTCACAAATGCACTTTTGCTTAAAAGCTCATCAAGTGGTACAATAAAAACAACCTGCTATTAAAACAATAAACACCCTATTTGGTCTTCTAGAATTCGCACTCAATTCTATGAGTTTCTGTTGATTAAATATGTGTTTGTAATTTGGGCTTTCTGTAGGTTAATCCAGTCCTAAAACTCAGCAGCTTCCACCTAGAATTAGGGTTTGTTACTTCCTAGATTCTAGGTGATTTAGTTTTTCTGTTTAAACTGAATTCTCATAATAAAACTCCCTACATATGCGCCTTGTTCTGTTTTTATCCATCCATAATTAATTCCAGATAACTCTCCTTAAATATCTCAGATCAGTTAGTCAATATTTAATTCTGGTAGCAGGTTTGAGATGTCTCAACATCTGTTGGGACATCCTGAAAAACTGAACTTAAGTCATTTACACAATGTCCCAACATCTGGTGTGACATCCTGAAATAAGTTCTTATACTCTGTTTGATAATGTCCCAACATCTGATAGGACATTCTGAACTGAATTCAATATTTCTTGTTGGTCAAAAATTCTGCCAATTCTAGACATCTACAACCCATTCTCTGACTCCATTGTAAATTCTGATTTGTTTCCAAATTCAACCACCACTGGAAAGGTTAAGTCGTTGGATCGCATCCTTCATTGGATAGTGTCACACAATCTACGACCAAAGAAAGGAGGCTTTTCTCTTATCAACATGGGTGAAGTTCATCTGATCTACATTCTCCAGAATAATGTAAAAGTTAACTGGCCACATTATTTTGCTAGTCGTATATTTTCTCTAAAGGAAAAGAAAGGAGTTGTTTTTGCCTATCCATCAATTATTCAGGCTATTATCAACAAAGCTGAAATTGTTGGTAGCGACTTACCCATGGTTTCCGTATCTGACACAAATTGGTTTCAACAAAAGACATTGAGTCTTATGGGTCACATATGGTATACTAAAGAAAAACGGTATCGGTATCTTTTAAGAGGTGATTTTAATCATGAGTTGGAAGAAAATTCTGTAGGGGAAGATCTTGAGGATCAAAATGAAGGAAATGTTCCAAATAAAGAATTTCCCACTTACAATGAAGGATGGAATGGTATTCCATCTAATGATTCTGCATCCTATGCAAATCAAGGATGGGGTGAGTGGCAATACATCGGCTAGACCAACATTGCTACTCGATTTGCCCCTCCATCTCCTCCTCCATCTCAACCACATCAAGATGATACATCTAGCATCATGGATCTGCTTTAGAATATGCAACTTCAACAGTAAGCCTATTACACAACTCAAACTGAAAGATACTCGGAATTAGAAAGACGTTTAAATGAACAAGATACGGAGTTTGCTACTTATGTTTCCGTTCAAGACACTCGGTATACAGCATTGCAAGATCATTTGGTTGCTCAAGACACTGCGTTCAACTCCCTCAATAGCAATTTCCTTTAATTTACCGAAGCTGATATGGATGACTCTCAACCTACCACTTACCATCGACGTTATTCATCCACTCGGGATCGTAATCCCCAAGCTTGAGAGAATCATTGCATCCTAATTTTTGTTTGTTGTTTTTTTTATTTGTTTATGCGCTTCTTTATGGATAATGATTAATGGTTTGATTATGTATGAATTCATATCCCTATCGTTTGATTACTTCCTATTTAGCATTTGTTTATTTTCGCAAATATGTTTTTCACGTTCTTCCAAATTGTGTGTTTGTGAATACGTGTGATTATTGCAATTGGTATCTCATCTTGAACTTATGTCTCGCATGCTATTTCTTTTGGTCGATTACTCATGCGTATATTTTTCTTTTTGATGTTGTCAAAGGGGGAGATGATATTGATAGCATAGAATAGATCGTGTTTGTGGCATACAGTCAGAGGGAGCTTAGCAACATATGGTGACTAATTCATCAAGTTTTTGCCATCATAAAAAAGGGGGAGTTTGTGAGACATGGCATGGATTTTGAATTTGTCAAAAACTTGGCATGATTGAAAGTGTGCTTGGTTCACAAAGAAAAAGGAAGAAATATCATTTTTGTGAAAATGAACTGAATGAGTCGACTCAAATTCCACCATGAGCCGATTCATTCAGTGTGTTTGGTGCCCAAAACACATGGGTCACAACAGGTTGCCTGAGGCCAAATTTTTGCCGGCTCATTGGGTATGTATGAGCCGACTTAAAACCCCTTATGAGCCGACTCATCAATATGTTTTTCCTCCCAATGTGTGTGGGTCTCAACAGGCCGCCTTCCTCTCCTTTTGGCCGACTCACCCAGTAATTTGAGCCGACTCATTTGCTGATTTGAGCAGGCTCATTCCTGTAGCTGTCATTTTTTTCATTTATTTTTTTGTCTATTTTTATGTTATTAACTAACCAATATAAATAGTTGGTTTCATTTCATTTGAGAGGTTAACAAGAAAAGTGAAAGATATACACACTTCTCTCTTCATCTTCTTCCTTCTTGCATCCATCAATAATCACACACAATAATCTTTGTTGATTAAGGTGCTTGCTTCGAAGATAACGTTCAATCGTGAATTAGTGTTTCAGATTGGGTCTAGAGAGTGTGGGTTTTTCTTGGAAAATCTGAAGGATTTTCTCCTCCAAGATCATAGAAGGTTTGGGGGTTTTTGCACACAACCATCGTTCGTATATTCAGTCGAGTGAGGTAGATTAAAGATCAAGTGGATCGTTATTTCATATCACGGTAGACGGAGGATTGAGAAGATCTTTTTGGGTTCACAAGTGTTGAAGAAACTCAGCCGTGCTCAAAGTTTGAAGGATCATATATCCTTGCAAGAAGGGAGCAATTAATCGGAGGCTTTCTCGACACGCGTGGAGGTCTTGATTCTACTTTGAATCAAGGGACAAGAAGAAGATTTGACAACACATTTAACACGGATTGGTTTGTTGGTTCATCTATTTTCTTCTTGTAAAACATTTTCAATTTTAATAAAATTGCTCAATTCAATTGTGAATTGGGGGCAGAGTACTTCGAGCGAGGACGACGAAGGAACTGCCTAAACAAATTCCTTGTGTTCTTTACTATTCTCGCATTTTACTTTTGTAGATGTTTAAGAATTGGCAGAATTTTTGACCAAACAAGAAATGCTAAATTCAGTTCAGAATGTCCTATCAGATGTTGGGACATTATCAAACAGAGTATGTGAATTTATTTCAGGATGTCTCATCAGATGTTGGGACATTGTGTGAATAAATTAAGTTCAGTTTTTCAGGATGTCCCAACAGATGTTGAGACATCTCAGACCTGCTACCAGAATTAATTATTGATTAACAGATCAGAGATATTTAAGGAGAACTATCTGGGATTAATTAATGCTGGATAAAAACAGAACAAGGCGCATCTGTAGGGTGTTTTATATTGAAGATTCAGATTAAAACAGAAGACCTAAATCACCTAGAATATAGGAGGTAACAAACCCTAAATTCAAGGTGACAGCTGCTGCACATTAGGGCTGGATCATTCTACAGTAAGCCCAAAATTCAGATACCTATTTAAGCAACAGAAACTTATAGAATTGAGTACGAATTTCAGAAGACCAAATAGGGTGTCTAGTGTTTTAATAGCAGGTTGTTTTTATGTACCACTTTATGAGCTTTTAAGCAAAAGTGCATTTGTGACTTGATTGAAACTGTTAAGTAAGATCAAGCTGTTTTGTTTGAAGGATGTCTTCAATTTCAGTAAACTTGTAAACTTGATCACTGGGTGATTGAGGGGGAGTGAGTAGGGTACTCTTATCTAAGTGAGTCTTAGGTAGAAATTGCATTGGGTAAGTATTAAGTGATAGATTAAACAGGGTGGTTTAAGTCTAGAATTAATATTACTAATAGTGGATTTCCTCCTGGCTTGGTAGCCTCCAGATGTAGGTGTGGTTATACACTGAACTGGGTTAACAAACTTCTGTGTTGTTTACTTTTCTTGCTGTTTAAGTTTTGGTTAAATTTGTCAAATGTCCTATTAAGTGTTGGGACATCTCTTAGGACATCTCATACCTGATCACAGAATTTCAATTGGCATCAGAGCAGGCACCCTGCCTGTTTATACTGGGTGAGATCTAGGGAAAACAAATTCTGTAACATGGACAGAGATATAGGGTCAGTAAATAGACCACCTATACTGGATGGTTCTAATTATGACTACTGGAAGCCAAGAATGATTGCATTCTTAAAGTCTCTTGACAACAGGGCATGGAGAGCAGTAAATGTTGGATGGAAACATCCTGTTCAAGACACCAAAGATGGATCAATAGTTCTGAAACCTGAAGAAGCATGGAGTAAAGAGGAAGAAGATTCAGAACTAGGCAACTCAAAAGCCCTAAATGCTTTATTCAATGGCATTGATAGAAATATTTTCAGACTGGTGCATCATTGTGAGCTGGCCAAAGATGTGTGGGATACTCTCAAGACAACTCATGAAGGAACATCAAAAGTAAAAATGTCAAGACTTCAACTTCTCACCACCAAGTTTGAAAACTTGAGAATGAAGGAAGATGAATCAATTCATGAGTTCTACATGAACATCTTGGATATAGCCAATACTTCTGGAGCCTTGGGAGAAAAGATGACTGATGAAAAGCTTGTAAGGAAGATTCTCAGATCTTTGCCAAAAAGATTTGACATGAAAGTCACAGCAATAGAAGAAGCTCAAGACATATGTTCTATGAAAACTGAAGAACTCATTGGTTCCCTTCAAACTTTTGAGATGGGAATGAATGACACACATGCTAAAAAGAACAAAAGCATAGCCTTGGTTTCAAATACAGATGAAGAAGAAGATGATGAATCAGCAAATGATAAAAGCTTATCAGAAAACCTTGCACTGATTGGAAGACAATTCAAACAGATTCTCAGAGGAATGGAAGGAAAATCCAAACCTAGTGGAAGAAACACAAACTCTGAGAACAGAAGACCTTATGATGCTAACAAAAGAGTAAAGTATGCTGAAAAGACTAGTCAAGATAAAGGAGTCAAATGCCATGAATGTGAAGGATATGGACATATCAAGTTTGAATGTCCTACCTACTTAAAGAGGCAAAAGAAAGGACTCTCTGTGACCTGGTCTGATGAAGACTCAGGAGATTCAGAAGAAGAATCAGCTAAGCACATTACTGCTTTAGCTGGACTGTGTGAATATGATAGTGATTCCAGCTGTGGAGAGCTTACTTATGCAGATCTTGAGCAAGCCTTCAAGGATCTGTACAAGAGTAGTACTGAAGTATGCAGTGAGGTCATAAAGCTAAAGAAGCAGAATGAAGTACTAGAAGAAGAAAAAGCAAGTGATCAAGTAATCATTGATACCTTAAAAAGTGAAGTAACTCTTCTCAATTCTAAGCTGGAACATATGTCCAAATCTGTTAGAATGATGAACAGCAGCTCAAATACACTGGATGCTATTCTCTGCAATAATAAACATTCAGGGGACAAAAGTGGACTGGGATATAACAGAGATGAAGCCAGCTCTAGCAAAACTACTTCAAAAATTACACAGTCAAACAAGATGTCCCAACAGATGCTTCAACATCAGAACACAAAGACAAACATAATGTTCCAACAGATGTCTCAACATTCTGGAAAGAACAAAATGAAGAAGAAGTATCAAAGATGGAGATGCCATCACTGTGGAAGATTTGGGCATATCAAACCTCACTGTTATAAGCTACATGGATATCCAAATCAGATGTGTCAGCAACCTTCCAAGCAGAAAGTAGAAGGTACCAAGAAAGTGCTGCATAGAAATCAGCAATCTCCTAAGCAAAAGACAGAAGTAATCAAGAAAGTTTGGAGACCAAAAGCTGACATTCAGACTGATCAAAGTCACATACCCAAGAACAAGATCAACAATCAAGCTTGGAGATCAGCTGAACAACACTCAGAGCAGAGGCATCAAAAGAAATCTCAACTCATCTGGTCAAAGAAAAGTACTGCATACATAGCACATACATCATTGAAAGTATCAGCTAAAGAAGACTGGTACTTTGACAGTGGTTGCTCAAGACACATGACTGGATTGAAGAATTTGCTAGTAAACTTAAAGTCATATTCATCCAGGTATGTTACCTTTGGAGATGGAGCTAAAGGAGAGATCAAGGGAGTTGGAACCTTGGATTGTCAAGATGTTCCAAGATTAGATGATGTGCTGCTTGTTAAAGGTTTAACTGCTAACCTGATCAGTATAAGTCAACTATGTGATCAAGGATACAGTGTAAACTTTACAAAAACTGAATGCATAGTGACTAACCAAGAGCAAGAAGTTGTCATGAAAGGTGCAAGGTCTAAAGACAACTGTTACATGTGGGAGCCACTAGACTTCAGTCCCACTTCAACTTGTTCTCTAGCTAGAGAAGAAGAAGTAAAACTATGGCACCAAAGGCTAGGTCATCTTCATTTCAGAGGCATAAAGAAGATCATATCTATGGATGCTGTAAGAGGTATCCCTAAACTGAAGATTGATGATGGCAAAATCTGTGGTGAATGTCAAATAGGCAAACAAACCAAGATGTCCCATCCAAAGCTCCAACATCTGACAACTTCCAAAGTTTTGGAATTGTTACATATGGATCTCATGGGACCTATGCAAGTTGAAAGCCTTGGTGGTAAGAGGTATGCATATGTGGTGGTTGATGACTTTTCAAGATATACATGGATAAATTTCATTAAAGAAAAGTCAGATGTCTTTGATGTATTCAAGGAATTATGTCAAAGATTACAAAGGGAAAAATCCAGCTGTGTGATCAGAATTAGAAGTGATCATGGAAAGGAATTTGAGAATCAAAAATTCTTAGATTTTTGCTCTTCAGAAGGAATCAATCATGAATACTCTTCTCCTATCACTCCTCAACAGAATGGGATTGTTGAAAGAAAGAATAGAACTATTCAAGAATCAGCAAGAGCTATGATCCATGCTAAAAAGTTACCTCTGTATTTCTGGGCTGAAGCCATGAACACTGCCTGCTATATCCATAACAGAGTTACCTTGAGAAAAGGAACTTTGTCCACAATATATGAAGTCTGGAAGGGCAGAAAACCCACTGTTAAGTATTTTCATGTATTTGGAAGTAAATGCTATATTCTGGCAGATAGGGAGCAAAGGAGAAAAATGGATCCTAAAAGTGATGAAGGAATTTTCCTTGGATACTCTATAAACAGCAGAGCATATAGAGTATTTAACTACAGAACAAATGTTATCATGGAGTCCATAAATGTGATAATTGATGATGCTCCTACAGATGTCCCAGAAGATGTTGGAACATCTGCTGATATCAAGATTGAAGCTGAAGAAAAGAATGATCAATATAACTTCACTCAAAATGACACAAGGTCAGAAGATTCAAGCAAACCTCCCTCCATCAGAATACAGAAGGATCATCCCAAAGATTTAATAATTGGTGATCCCAACAGAGGTGTGAGCACTAGATCAAGAGAAGTGATTTCAGGTTCTTGTTTTGTGTCCAAAATAGAACCTAAAAACATCAAGGAGGCTCTCACTGATGAATACTGGATTTGTGCTATGCAAGAGGAATTAGGTCAATTCACAAGGAATGAAGTGTGGAATCTTGTTCCTAGACCAAATGACATAAATGTGATTGGTACAAAATGGGTGTACAAGAACAAGTCAAATGAACAAGGAATTGTTACAAAGAACAAAGCTAGACTTGTGGCTCAAGGATACACTCAAATTGAAGGAGTAGACTTTGATGAAACCTTTGCACCAGTAGCAAGGCTTGAATCAATAAGACTACTGTTGGGAATTGCTTGTATCTTAAAGTTCAAGCTATTTCAAATGGATGTGAAAAGTGCCTTTCTTAATGGTTATCTTAATGAAGAGGTATATGTAGAACAGCCTAAAGGATTTGTTGATCCAAGCTGTCCAAATCATGTATACAAACTCAAGAAAGCACTTTATGGTCTGAAGCAAGCTCCAAGGGCATGGTATGAAAGACTTACCACATTTCTTATCAAGCAAGGATACAGAAAAGGTGGGATTGATAAAACCCTGTTTGTTAAAGATGAAGAAGGAAATGTCATGATTGCACAAATATATGTTGATGACATTGTGTTTGGTGGGATGTCTGATAAGATGGTCAAACATTTTGTCAAGCAGATGGAAACTGAATTTGAAATGAGTCTAGTAGGTGAATTAACCTATTTTCTTGGTCTGCAAGTTAAGCAAATGGAAGACTCAATGTTCATCTCACAAAGCAAGTACTCCAAGAACATAGTGAAGAAATTTGGAATGGAAAATGCTTCTCATAAAAGAACTCCTGCTCCTACACATTTGAAGCTGACTAAAGATGAAAAGGGTGAGAATGTAGATCAAAGCTTATACAGAAGCATGATTGGAAGCTTGTTATACTTAACTGCTAGCAGACCAGACATTGCTTTTGCAGTAGGAGTTTGTGCAAGATATCAAGCTGATCCAAAAGTCAGTCATCTTAATCAAGTCAAGAGAATCCTTAAATATGTTAATGGTACTTGTGACTATGGCATAATGTACTTTCATGGTTGCAAACCAATTCTCACTGGCTTTTGTGATGCTGATTGGGCAGGAAGTGCTGATGACAGAAAAAGCACTTCAGGAGGATGCTTCTTTCTAGGAAACAATCTGATTTCTTGGTTCAGTAAGAAACAGAATTGTGTATCATTATCTACAGCTGAAGCTGAGTATATAGCAGCAGGTAACAGTTGTTCTCAGTTGGTTTGGATGAAGCAGATGCTCACTGAGTACAATGTCCCACAGGATGTCATGACATTGTACTGTGACAACTTAAGTGCAATCAACATATCAAAGAATCCTATCCAACATAGCAGGACAAAGCATATTGATATCAGACATCATTTCATCAGAGATCTTGTAGAAGAAAAGGTGATTTCATTGGAGCATGTAGCTACAAATCTGCAGTTAGCTGATATCTTTACCAAAGCATTGGATACTACACAATTTGAGAACTTAAGGGGCAAACTTGGAATCTGCTTATGTGATATCTAGCAGTTAATGAGATGTGCCAACATGTCATATGACATTGGTTGGCATAAGGTCCAGATGGCAAAACTAATCTGGACAAGATCCTTGGGAATTCCAGCTCTAATCATTTGCACTGTAACGGTTACTTATTTAGTAACTACTTATAATCAGCTATCAAGATTCCCATCCTACTATCACAAGCGATTCACATTAACCAGCTATTCTCCAGAAATTAAAAACCCTAAAGCGTTCTATCCATCTTCCTCAACAATGTCTCAAAACCCTAACTCAACTGAAGAAGTTCTCAATCAAGAAGACGTAGTTCATGCCACTCCCATTTCTGTAGTACCAATGCAATCAACCCCATTGGACGAACTCAGGGGAAGCGTTTCTCACACTAAAAAGGCAAGAACTCCAAAGAGAGGTAAAGATCAAGTCAGAAGCAAAGCTAAAGGCACTCCCTCTCCAGCTAACATGCCTTCTAAATCTTCACAATATGTGGATGATTCAATCAAGGAGATTGTCACTCAAATTCTGTTTGAACAAAGAAAGGTGAGTGGGATCTCTGTTCCTCTGAAAACCATGCCTGCTTCTCAAGAAGAACAAGCTCAAGCTGCAGAAGAACAAGATGTCCCAACAGATGTTGGAACATCTGAAGATAAGAGAAAGAACTCATCTGATGTTGAGTTGGAACAAACTGAGAACCAGAATAAGACCTCAAATGAAAATGATGAAGAAATCTCTGAGGATCAGACCAAAGTCTCAAATGAAGGTCAAATCCCTGCTGATCAACAATCTGAAGAAGAGACTGCTCAATCTCATCCAGTGGTGAACCTGGAGCAGGACTCTGATGCAGAGATCATAGCCTCTGTTAAACCCAACATAGCCAAAAGGCTAAGGTCCAGGAAAGGCAAGATGCAAGCTGAAGCAGCAATCCCTGAGAAGAAGAAGGCTAGTCCAAAGAAAGGCAAGGCTAAAGCCACTTTTGGACCATCAAAACAATGGAGTAAAGTCCAAACTCAGAAAAGGAAAGCTGTCACCCCATCTGACTCAGATGTTGAATCAGATGTCCCAACATCTCCTCCCAAGAAGAGACCAACCCCATCTAGGGCTTCAACAGCTGTTCCAGAAGCTCCATTAGACAACATATCTTTCCACCATGTCTCTAGTGTGAACAAGTGGAAGTTTGTGTACCAAAGAAGAGTTGCCCTAGAAAGAGAACTGAGCAGCAATGCACTTGAGTGCACTGAACTGATTGACCTCATCTCTGCTGTAGGACTTTTCAAAACAGTCTCAGACCTCTCTCCCTGCTATGAACTTCTTGTCAAAGAGTTCATTGTGAATCTTCAGGAGGATTGCTCAAATGGTAAGTCCTCAGAGTTCAGAAAGGTATTTGTAAGAGGTAAGTGTGTTGAGTTCTCTCCCCAAATCATTAATCAGTATCTAGGAAGGGACACAGATGGACCCAATGAGCTAGGGAAAACAGATAATCAAATCTGTAAGGTGATCACTGCAAACCAGGTCAAAGCTTGGCCTGTGAAGGGAAAGCTCTCTGTGAGCATGCTTACTAGAAAGTATGCCATGCTTAACAGGATTGGAACTGCAAACTGGGTGCCTACCAATCACACTTCATCAATCTCAACTGGTCTGGCCAGATTCATCTTTGCTGTGGGGACTCAAACCAAGATGGATTATGGAGCATATATTTTTGATCAGACTATGAAGCATGCCATCTCTACTGCAACAAAGCTGCCAATAGCTTTTCCATCATTGTTGTGTGGTATTGTACTCAATCAATATCCTGGGATTTTAACTGACAAGGATACTGCCTGCAAGAGAGGGAGCCCCCTGGCTTTTCACTACAAGTTATTCCTCAGTCATCATGCTGCAGATGTTGAAGCTCCTTCTGGGACATCTGCTGGTCCATCCACTGTTAAGAATCCAATCTCCAGGAAGACTTTAATTGCTGAACTCAAAAGCACCTGCAAAGAGCTTGAAGCTAGAAAGCAGAAGCTTGAGGAAATAATTCAAAGGTTGGAGAATGAAGAAGATCTGAAAGCAAACTCTGATGAAGACAGTGCTGCTGATGAAGAGACAGAAGTTGAGGAGGGAACTGAGAGTGATGATTCTGAGTGATCAAATGTATGTGAGGCAAATGTAATGACAGCAATGTAATGACTGAAATAGTGTCTTTGGCCCCTAATTTTGTGTCTACCAAGGGGGAGAACAACATCAAATGTAATTGCTGTTTAAATGAATGAAATCTGTTTGTTTCTGTCTGAACTGAATCAGTGTGTATTTCTGTTGCAACAAGACTGGACACATATTTGTTTGAGGGGGAGTAATCTCAAATAAAAATCAACAGAAAAGTAATGATATACTCTGATAAAAAGAACTTCTGCTGCACTCTGAAAACCAGGAAAGATGTTAGCCAAAAATTAGCCAAAGGGGGAGTTTGTAGATGTTTAAGAATTGGCAGAATTTTGACCAAACAAGAAATGCTAAATTCAGTTCAGAATGTCCTATCAGATGTTGGGACATTATCAAACAGAGTATGTGAATTTATTTCAGGATGTCTCATCAGATGTTGGGACATTGTGTGAATAAATTAAGTTCAGTTTTTCAGGATGTCCCAACAGATGTTGAGACATCTCAGACCTGCTACCAGAATTAATTATTGATTAACAGATCAGAGATATTTAAGGAGAACTATCTGGGATTAATTAATGCTGGATAAAAACAGAACAAGGCGCATCTGTAGGGTGTTTTATATTGAAGATTCAGATTAAAACAGAAGACCTAAATCACCTAGAATATAGGAGGTAACAAACCCTAAATTCAAGGTGACAGCTGCTGCACATTAGGGCTGGATCATTCTACAGTAAGCCCAAAATTCAGATACCTATTTAAGCAACAGAAACTTATAGAATTGAGTACGAATTTCAGAAGACCAAATAGGGTGTCTAGTGTTTTAATAGCAGGTTGTTTTTATGTACCACTTTATGAGCTTTTAAGCAAAAGTGCATTTGTGACTTGATTGAAACTGTTAAGTAAGATCAAGCTGTTTTGTTTGAAGGATGTCTTCAATTTCAGTAAACTTGTAAACTTGATCACTGGGTGATTGAGGGGGAGTGAGTAGGGTACTCTTATCTAAGTGAGTCTTAGGTAGAAATTGCATTGGGTAAGTATTAAGTGATAGATTAAACAGGGTGGTTTAAGTCTAGAATTAATATTACTAATAGTGGATTTCCTCCTGGCTTGGTAGCCTCCAGATGTAGGTGTGGTTATACACTGAACTGGGTTAACAAACTTCTGTGTTGTTTACTTTTCTTGCTGTTTAAGTTTTGGTTAAATTTGTCAAATGTCCTATTAAGTGTTGGGACATCTCTTAGGACATCTCATACCTGATCACAGAATTTCAACTTTTGCACATTTTGATTTTGTGTGTTCTAAATATTCTGGTGTATCTAAGTAGTTCACCCAAGGGGTTTGACAAATTGTCACACTCAAAAGTGATAACTACATTGTGAAAAATTCTGCATTACTTGATACAACAAAGTTACACTTTGTGTATTGCACACCAAGTGTTCGTCAAAAAGTCAAACTACACAAAATTAATTTGCTTGTGCTTATTTTCTTACTCTATATCATTGTTAAGAGTAGTTTATCAATTGTGGTGTTATCAAGTGAATATTTTGTGTATTAGTTCATCTTGCCAACATTCTATTCCCATTTGGGTAAAGCGTATATCCGATCTTCGGTGACTTCAAATTTAATTAGACGATTTTCCGGTAAACTTCCGCAATACATTTTCAATTAATTTTTGAAAAGTAATTTTTGAAAAAGGGATCTATTCAACCCCCCTTCTATATCCGCGCTATCGTCTAACAAGTTCTCCCACCATGTTACAATATCCCATGCAACCTCACAATCTCATCAATGTACATCTCACCTAGCTTCAACATGGAATGATTAATCTTCATCGGTAAGAAATGCGCCGACTTAGTTAATCGATCAATAATCACCCAAATGGAATCATTTCCCTTCACCATATTCGGAAAACCTGTCACAAAATCCATAGAAATGTTATCCCATTTCCATTCTAAAATATTCAACGGTTGTATCATACCTAAAGGATTTTGATGTTCAACCTTTGATTTCTGGAAAACCAAACACACATACACAAACTCCGCAACATCTCTTTTCATACCCAACCACCAAAACAACTTTTGTAAATCATGATACATTTTAGTAGCGCCAGGATGAATACTCAACCTGCTTCGATGTCCTTCTTCTATACTCTTCTTCAATTCTAGAATGTCAGGAACACACACACGATCTCGAAACCTCATCACACCATTTTCATTAATTCGAAATTCTCCTCAGGTGCCTTGGTTAATCAAAGTCATTTGGTCAACCAACTTCAAATCTGATTGTTGTCCTAACCGGATCTCTTCCACAATACCATTAGTCAATTTCAACATACCCAACTTCACACTCTCAGGTGTAGTCTCACATAACAAACTTATCTCGCTGAATTGTTCAATCATCTCAAGTTCTTTCACCATAACCATCGACATATGAAAAGTCTTTCTACTCAAAGCATATGCAACCACATTAGCCTTAACAGGGTTATAATTCAAATCAAAATCAAAATCCTTCAACATCTCTAACCATCTTCTTTGCCTCGTGTTTAGTTCTTTTTTATTAAACAAGTATTTTCAAACTCTTATGATCGTTGAACACCTTAAACCTCGATCCAAACAGATAGTATTTCCAAATCTTTAACACATAAACCACGACTGTTAACTTTAAGTAATGGGTATGATATTTCCTCTCATGAACATGTAGCTGTCTAGAAGCATAGGCAACTACCTGACCATTCTGCATCAACACACCATCCATACCCATCTTTGAAGCATCACAGTATACCACAAAAGATTCATTCGAATTCGGAAAAATCAATACTGGAGCAGTAGTCAATCTCTTCTTTAATTCCACAAAACTCTTCTCGCACGCAACATCCCACACATAAGCTTGGCCCTTTCGAGTTAACTAAGTTAGAGGCAATGCCAACTTAGAAAAACTCTTTATTAACTTTCGGTAATAACTGGCTAACCCAAGAAAACTTCTAATCTCTGTAGCAGACTTTGGAGTATTCCACTTTAACACAACATCAATCTTCGAAAGATCCACTGAAATTCCACCACTAGAAATCACATGGTCAAGGAAACTCACTTCCTACAACCAGAACTCACACTTCAACAACTTGCCATAAAACTTCTTCTCTCTCAACAATTGTAATACAATCCTCAGGTGTCCTTCATGTTCTTCTTTTGACTTTGAATAAATCAGTATGTCATCAATAAAAACCACAAAAAACTTATCCAAATACTCATGAAAAGTCTGATTCATATACTCCATGAATACACCAGGTGCATTGGATACACCAAAAGGCATCACAGTATATTCATAGTGACCATACCTCGTCCGAAAAGATGTCTTCAGAATATCATCTGCTTTAACTCAAATTTGATGATAACCCGGCCTCAAATAAATCTTGCTAAAAACTCAAGCTCCCACCAACTGATCCATCAAATCATCAATCCTCGGAAGTGGATATTTATTCTTAATGGTCACTGTAACACGGTGGGAGAACTGACTTTGTCGTTTTTGTTTTCACAAAAACTATGTTGCGGATAACAAGAGTCGCCACCGATTTTTCTTTTATCCAAGTAGGAAAGGTGGAAAAGAACTGGAAATACCTTGATTTAGATTTTGAGTTCAGGGGGTAGGTTATACAAAGGGAAGGTGTTAGCACCCTTTGTATCCATGGTTATCCATGGGCTCTTAACTGCTTAGCTCACTTTACTTTTGTTTGAAAAATAGTGGTGGTGTATTTAGAAAAAAGTCCACCTTTGTAATTATTCTCGTATGAATGTATACAAAAGGGGTTTACTTGGAAAGTTTTTGAAAATGTGAGGTGTAAAGAGTAATTTTTGCTTTTGAAATGGTGAGCAAGCAGTTAAGGGCTTCCTACCTACTCAAGGTCGTTCATGTTATTTTTTCGTTCCTTAGAGATAAGATTGTCCTAACTATTAGTTAGTAAGTAATCTTATCTTTGGATGTAAGGGACATGCGTAGGGTCGTCGTATGGTCATAGAAGGCAACATATAAGGGTGTCTTAGCAACTCGAAGGGACTATCATCATTTTTTGTAGGGTCATCGAGGGACGAGATCATTTATTCGTAGACAACTCGAAGGGTCATCGAGGGACTATGATCTTTATATCGAAGTGACTTGATGATTTTTATTTAGGCAACTTTGCTAAGACATCCCTACGTTCGAGGGACTTGACCATTTTTTCGTAAGAAAACAAGAGGGGATACCCTAGAGGTGTATGTGTGAAAAGTGTGTTGTATTCAATTATTTTTTTTTTGTAGATTAATGAATTAAGTCCGTTTTTATTCACATACAAGTCTTTTCACACCCTATTATTACTAACCACGCAGTTTAATATTTTTTGCAGAATGTAAATGCGAAATAGAAAACCCTAAACTATTACATCATGGGGAGAGGGATACATAATTTAAATCGGAGAGTACGGAAAATTAAATATTACAATATAAATAATAAACCTATACACTTGTTCTAATAAATGACGAAAAATAAAATCGGGGACGAATCATGACAAAGAAAATAATAAATACTAAGAACTTGATTAAAATCGATTAATTGACTTTTTTAATTAAAAATTTTTTTTTAATGATTTTTTGAAGTTTAATTCATTAATTAATTTAATTATGAAGAAAATATTTTTTATGTATATTTTATTTACAAAATAAAAAGAGACTTGATTAATTTATTTTGATTTTTTTTTTATTCATACAAAAAAAATTTAATTTGATTAAAATAAAAAGGGAACTAAATTAAAGTTTATTTACAAAATAACTTTATTTTATTATATAAAAAAACATATATTACATATTATACTTTTTAAGAAAATAATTAATAGGTAAAAAAAATAGAAATTGATTTTTATTTGGTTGGTTTTTTAAAGGGGTTTTAATATTTAATTAAAGTTGATAAAAAAAAATACAAAATAGAAAAGAAAAATATAAAGAAGGAAGAAAAACCAAAAAAAGAAAAAGGACGTCCTGGTGAAACGCTTTCCACCTTTCCACTTGCCCACCAGCCTTTGCTGTAAATTAGTCTGAAACGAAAAGACAAAAATATATATTAGAACAAAGCGAATATGAAATAACGCGCAAAATTTAAAATAACCCAATAGATTCACACCGCGCATCATCGTCTCCCTCTTATCATCGTTTCTACCCAGACAATTAGCTACGATTTCTTTTGTATAAAAAAAACCTGCAAATAAAAAAAATGAACGCAGTGAATCACGAAGCAATAAGCCTATTCTCTCTAAATTGACCCTCCTGATCATGATTATAGGGTTATTTCGTCTTGAAAATACTTATATTTTGAGTTTCAGAATTTGTAAGATTTCGAGCCCTAGTAATGACAAGTCACCGTTTCTGCACTGAAACTCAAAGAAGAATGATCAATAAACTTCTAAACATGATTATTAACATAAACATAATCATAAAACAGATTAAAACCTCGTGCAATGCATGCTTTGAATTAAAGAAGATTTTGCACAAACGACAAGTGATGGAAGTAGAGGTTCACGAGGCTGCAACCTTTCAAAGTGATATGGTTGGCTTCCTGGGGTCTTTTTGATCAAAACTTTCGTCCTCTTGACTTGTATGGATGATGAGTATTTATAGAGAAACAAATTAGGTCAAGAATTTTGGGCTTGGGTGAAGATAATTAGGTTGCTTTGGAATGAAGTTTTCACCTTTCTATTTTGGAAAAATATTTGATATTAGGACTTTCTTCTTTGGTGTGCATGAATTTGGGATCCATATTATGATCATATACATCAAAATCTCATCCCAAAATAGTCTTAAGATCAAATATTTGATTTTTCAATATTTATTCTAATTAAAATTGAATTTAAATAAATTAAATCCAATAAAATATAAAATAAACATAAAAAATCATAATATATGACTTATAGGTCGTGGATTATCTCATGATTAAGTTTGGATTGGAAAAATATGGGCCCATTTGAAAATAACTTAAGTTTTGTTCATTACTTGCCTTATACACCTCCATAAATTTGCCCAACTTCAACAATGCATAACTCTCTCAATTTTTATCCCATGGATGTGTTCTTGGACTTTTTAGAAAGCTTAGAGTGTCCTATAATTACTCCTTTTGGTACCATGTACATTTAGTCTTCCATGTTCAAGTTATGAGCCTTTGAAAAAGTTGACTTTTTTGTTGACGTTTTAAAGGACCTGTAATGTCTTGGCTCATATCTCTCAAATGAA
Source organism: Lathyrus aphaca (assembly GCA_963966055.1). Classification (NCBI taxonomy): domain Eukaryota; kingdom Viridiplantae; phylum Streptophyta; class Magnoliopsida; order Fabales; family Fabaceae; genus Lathyrus; species Lathyrus aphaca. The sequence goes on from OZ014521.1 coordinate 65,527,212, forward strand.
GCATTTCTGGCCTTGGCTTGTGAGACACAAAGTTTTAGGGAAATGAATTTCCTTCAAAATGAGCTTTGGATGTGAAATTTTTTATGAAGCATGTGAAAGTTATGGTTGGTCAAAGTACATTTGACTTTTCCTATAAAAACCCTAATTTAGTAACTTTTGGTTCTTGATGAATTTGAGGTTTCCTTGATGAATCATGATCAACCCTTGGTAAAATAATTAATTTCACCTTATAATCTTGATGTTGACCAAAAATATTGAAGTTTGACTGTATGTTGACCACAGTTGACTTTCTGACCAAGTTAACTGATTTTTGATTATCTGAGCATCTGACTGACCAAACTTGTAGGGGAAGTCTTGAAACTTGACATGAGGATTCTATGAAGTATATAGGATAACATGAAGTCCACTTGAGGATTTGGAAGTCCAATTTTCTTTGAGAAACTCAAAACCCTAATTTAAGATCCATTGCTTAGGAGGAGGCTTTGTTTGATGAAACCTTGAATCCCTTTGAGCAATTCAAAATCTGGTGACTATTAGGAGACCTCTTGAGGCATATTGTCTTGAAGATGTGAGGACAAATTTTGGGGTACAACATCTGCCCTTGTTCAATTTTCTGAAACATGAGAAGTTAGATTGGCATGTACGCCATTCGTGACCTGAAGGTAGAAGAGGATTGAACACTTAAGTCCAAAAATTTGAACTCGCCGGTGCGTAAAGTAACATTGTTGGTTGAATGTATTGATTGAATGGGCTTAAATATGCCATTTAGAGTAACTGGATATGGGCTTATAGATTCCTTCCAAAGTGTCTGTTGATAGGAGTATCAAAATGTGTCTACATTTGACTCTATCTGAATGTTGTTACTGAACTAAGTATCAAAATTAGTTCTTTGTCTCGATCGTCTCTGAACTGTCTCTGTAACATATCACGAACTAAGTATCAGAACTAGATCTTTGCTTTGATCGACTCTGAACCGTCTCTGGAAATCATCCTGAACTAAGTAGTAGAACTAGATCTTCGTTTCGATCGTCTCTGAACTGTCTTTGGAAAATGTCAGAACTAAGTATCAGAACTAGATCTTCGTCTCTATCGTCTCGAACTGTCTTGGGAAAATATCAGGACTAAGTATCAGAACTAGATCTTAGTTTCGATCGTCACTGAACTGTCTCTGGAAAATGTCAGAACTAAGTATCAGAACTAGATCTTCGTCTTGATCGTATCTGAACTGTGTTTGGAAAAAATATCTTGAACTAAGTATCAAAACTAGATCTTCGTTTCGATCGTCTCTGTACTGTCTCTTGGAGTCGGCAATGTTCTTCTGATCACAAACTATCCTGAAAAGGCAAAGTTTGTTTTATGCGAGGTCATTTGATGTATGCATGGCATGGCATTCTTAACGTAGATGAGAATGTCGTATGCATTATGGATGTGTATGCCATAATATGATGTGAATGATGTATGGATGAATTATGTAGTTGAAGCACATTAGTAGCTGCGTATAAAAAAATGCTAGCTGGAGAAAATAAATCCCGATTCGTTGCTGAGGAGTATGAAAACATCATTCCCGTCTTGTTTCAGAATATTGTACTTAGGATTTTTCGACTTTCGTTCGTCGCACTTCTTATTGAAAGATTAAATTCCTAAATACCCTGACTGGTGATAAAAGAGATGGACATTCCCCTGAGAGACTTATCCTACCAAGTGTCAATTCTTCTGAGGATATCAGGCTTAAGAGAAATCTGTATGGGACTTTGTAGAGCTGGATGTACAAGAGGCTACCTGGAATACTTCGTTGGAATAAATCTGCAAAGATTACTCTGTGGGGATAAGCCTACGAAGATCTGTTGAATATGAACTTTGCTGGGGATTCCAACCTCTAAGAGTCTTTAGTAAATGTTATTATTGTAATTTTGGTAAACATCAATCATATTCGAAAGCATATATTCATTCAAAGTAATCGATGGATTCAGAATTTATGATATTCTCGACTTTCCCGTATAATTTTCTAGGAATTATCATGACCGAATCCGAAGAAATGATACTGACACTATCTGATACTATTGGCACAGACAATCAATTTCCATAATGGCTTCTGCTGAAACCCAGTGTCAAGGAAATATAATGAGAGGAATGTGCTTTCAGACTGCGGTGGATCGGGTACGCCCTGGGTAATGGTTAAAGATCTTGCAATTGAATTTGATTTGATTAGATTTGAAAAGAGAGCTTTGCTCCTAGATAAGGATGATTTGTCCCATAATGGAAGTATTTGAAAAGAGCTGCCTCAAGAGAAATAAACGAGATGCCCCAATATAATATGCCACTGGCATCGTGAACTCGGTAATGTTACCTCTGGCAATTCAATTGAGAAGATCCTCCTCTGGCTATTAAGCATCGTTGAATCTTGATCTGACTGCCCCAGATGAATTGGACAATAACATGGCATGCCCCCTTGATTGGAAGATAGTGACCATGCCCCTTGTATACACTGGCTTTGATCCAACTGAGCCAGACCTAGGAAGCAACTTTGTCTGTTGGGAGGACTTTGGTTTATTGAATTTTCATCATGTAAGCTTCTCTGTTGTCAAACACTTAGTCGTATGCAAATAATGATATTCAAAATGCAACGCTTATGTCTGTCTTGAAGTTTTGAAAAAGAATTATTTTAGAAAAACAATGTTTGTAAAAACTGTGATATTAACTCAAGATTTATAATAAGCCCTAAAGGAGTCAGGATACTTATTTGTAGCAATACGCTTTCGAACTAACCCTGCTTCAGTTAGGACTTTTAAAGGGTTATAACGTGGTCTAGTTCACAGTTTAAGAAACAAAGGATAAATGCTCAAATTTTATTGGTACCCAACCCATCCTTCGTGATGTTCTTCAGTCCTATGTTCAGTTAACTTATGCATTGAGGCTCCAAAGGATTTGGAATTGTAACACTGACAACAATTTATTTGAAAAGCCAGTCATCTTTTTTTTGGTTGAGGATTTATAATGACCTCTTTTTTTCTTTTGACTTTGTTATCCCTTCTTTTTTCCTGAACTGTTTGTTTCAAGATTCCAGTCAACGGGATGTCTCAATTTTTACTAAGTCTCCTTCATAGGTTTTAAGTTAGTGAGCTTTTCTTTTGCTAGATATTGACTGTCGGACTTATCAATTATAGGGAACATTCATTAGTTGTGTACAAAAGGACAACTGGCATAATTGAGTTAACCGAGGAACTACCATGCCACAGGTTATGATTAAGGGTTTTAATTTGCGTGAGAATGAAAACTCCTACTTCATAGGCTCAAAAGGGTTGACTAGGGATTAACTTCCTTATATCACCACTGTTTAGGAATCTAAACAATGCATGCACATCATCAACATAGTCTGTTCAAAAGCATACTATATGAAATTATGGTATCGTCTTCGTCATCCTCCCTCTAAAGTCTGACATAATAGTAAGTGTTTAAGTTGACAAAAGAAGTTACAAATGAAAATTGAAACGTTCTCAAAGCCTCCTCCTCTAAACTTGTCACTCTGGATGTTTGGCAGCTTTGATGTTTGATGGACGATAGGAGAATTCAATTTGGTCTTCTGGCGTAACCTCGAGGACTACTTCATCAACCACGTCTTGAATCTTATTCCTCAGTGCCCAACAGTTATTAGTGTCATGTCTTGGACAGTTGGAGTGATATGAACACCTTGCATTGGGATTATAGCGAGGAGAAGAAGTATTGGGATTCTGAGGAGGGTCTTTTAACGCAACCAAATTCATCTCCAATAAGCATTGCAAAGTTTGTGACATTGGTGTGTTGGTTTTGATCAACTCTCTTTTATGTTCCTTGTGTTGAGACAAATTAACCCTATAAGACCTTCTTCCTTTAAATGAAAGACTGACAGTAGTAACCTGTCTCTTTCCTTCTCGTATCCTCTTCTTCTTTTCGACTAGGTCTGCTTGTTTCACCCGAGGTTGACTGATGATTAGATTCCCGACTCTGCTGTCTTGAAGTTTATTGACAAAGACTCTCAGCTCTTCTTGCCTCTGGGATAAGTGTTGGATAATAGCCACCTGACCATTCGTCTGGATTCTCATCTGTGCCATCTCGGCTTGTAGTTGTTCCAAATGATCATTCTTGCTGTCTTCGGGATTCTTCTTTTTCATGTCCTTAGTGGGGAGGGATTTCAACTCTTCTTGCCCCTTGGACAAATTTAGGATCACTTCTTAAAATTGAGCATTCTGGGTTTGGAGATCTTTGACAGTATGTTCGAGAGTCATTTCCACTGAAATAAATAACGAGAAGATAAGAAACATGTCACGGAAACCTGTTATGCAATGGTATGGTATGTAAATGCACATGCAATGTTTTCAAGGACCACATAGGATTTAGATTTGTTAAAGAAAAGAAAAAACAAAACTTTTATTAGTAAGTTCAAAATATAATTTCCCATTGGGCTTACAATGAAGGAAAACAAGAAAAGGTACAAAGAAAATAAACATATGAGACTCAAGTCTCCCATGGACGCTTCCTCTTTGTGTTGAGATATGTATTGAGGTTCTGCTCTTCGTGAAGTTGCCTTATTAGCTCCAACACTTTCTCTTTGTTAGCATTGAACTGAGCCTCAAAGGTATCCCTTTACTCCTTCAGCTGGATCCAAGATTTCTGCAGCTCTTCCAGATCAGTAGGCATGTCAGGATGAAGAACGGTGTAAGGAACATCTCCTTCAACAATAGGCTCAACAATCTCCGGTAGAACAGCAGGATATGGCGTCATAAGAGTCTGAGCACGAGACTGCACCCACCTGAGGTAAGGCTCGATAGGGATGGAGTATTTTAGTTCTAGAGTATTGTTGTTAATCTTATTCACCATGCTCCAAGCTCGTATAAACCTTTGATGGTAACCTTGAAGATCATTGTCATAATCGAACACAATACGTTGAATAATCATATCATGAGGACCATCACTCCGAGCATAACCAAATTGACGTAGTACTAAAGAAGGATTATAAGTAATGCCTCCCTTCATGCCAAGGAGTGGCACATTAGGGAACTCCCCACAGCGGTCAATGATAGTGATGTTTTCCATGGATCGGGAACACTAATAGATATTTGAATAAGAGAGTGAAATTATCCTTTTAGACCACCTCAAGCCTTGTTCATTCTTCATCACAGATCGAGGAAGGTGTGAAATAAACCACCTTGACAGTAGAGGTGTGCAACACATCAGAATTCCTCGCGCCTTCGTAGCACGAGTGTGAAGAGAGTGCAAAATATCTCCAAGTAGGGTAGGTACAGGATTATGAGTCATAAATATGTTAATGGCGTGCACATCTATGAATTGAACCGGATTAGGGAACAACATGAAACCATAAATCAACAAGGCCAAGATCTCCTCAAAAGCATCGTAACTCATAACATCCAAGAATACATGAGCTCTCTCTATCAATACTTTAACATGAATACCTTTAACTCCACTTATTGTTTCTAGTACAATGTTTGACTTCTTCAGATGTAAGGTTGATGCAATAATTTCAGGTTTAGGCTCCTTCTTTAGACCGGTGAATGGTTTTTGATCAATAATAGGCACACCAAGTAATTTGGAGAATTCTTCCATTGTGGGCACCAACTGATAATCGGGAAATGCGAAACAGTGATGTTTAGGGTCAAAGAACTGGAACAAAACACTCATCATGTCTTCATTGAACCCTGAAATAACTAAATCAAGTAGATAACCATGCTTTTTGATGAATTGAGAGCTCTCATGAACTTTTGAGACTAATTCCTTAAGCTTGGGAGGTATCCTTACAAAGTTGACTCGGATAGTGTTTCTACGAGCGGAAGCCATAACCTGCAACAAAGAACAAAGATAAATCCTTTGGTCCTTGAAATGATTAGTGAAAATGGTATGTTATAATGTCACAATGTTATGATGTTATTTTTAAAACAAGCAAATGGCAAACACAAACAAGTCATACAAGGGCCTTAGGTTTAAAGGCTTGCATGAAGTTTATAGGTAAGTACCCTCCCCACTGAAGTTAGTTGGTTCAACCTGTCCTAGAAATAGTAACCGGATTCTAAGGGATCTCAATATCACTTATTCTTTTCAAAGGCTATTGTTTAGTATGGCAACTGACTTTCCCACTAAAACATCCCAAGATTAGAATCTAAATGAGCGTAGCATCGAGTATCAACCAACTTTAGAATGCACCAAAGCCAACTATCTCACTACTTTCTATTGGCCAAGATGGGTCAATTAGGGTTTTAAAGGGAAGTTAGTGTAAATGACACCATATGGAAGCCTGATGTTATCCTCAACTGACTTGAAGAACACCATAACCAACAAAGATATCACACTAACCATAGCCACCAGATCAACCATATCGATATGCGCCGTACAATTTCCTTGGTCTATTGCTACTTACCCAAGGTACACTAGATCCGGGTTAGGATCTTTCTCATAGTAGCCCCATAATAAGTACGCTTAAAATTAAAGTAATCAATTCAAACAAGTGAAGTGTCCTAACTCTAAGGTAACCCCTCTTTTAATTAGTTTCTCCCCAAAAGAGTCGCCAGTTCTGTAACACGTTGGGAGAACTGACTTTGTCGTTTTTGTTTTCACAAAAACTATGTTGCTGATAGCAAGAGTCGCCATCGACTTTTCTTTTATCCATGTAGGAAAGGTGGAAAAGAACGGGAAAGACCTTGATTTAGATTTTGAGTTCGGGGGGTAGGTTATACAAAGGGAAGGTGTTAGCACCCTTTATATCCATGGTTATCCATGGGCTCTTAACTGCTTAGCTCACTTTACTTTTGTTTGAAAAATAGATGTGGTGTATTTAGAAAAAAGTCCACCTTTGTAATGATTCTCGTATGAATGTATACAAAAGGGGTTTTCTTGGAAAGTTTTTGAAAATGTGAGGTGTAAAGAGTAATTTTTGCTTTTGAAATGGTGAGCAAGCAACTAAGGGCTTCCTACCTACTCAAGGTCATTCATGTTATTTTTCATTCCTTAGAGATAAGATTGTCCTTACTCGAATGGACTATGAGGGACATGCGTAAGGTCGTCGTATGTTCATAGAAGGCAACATGTAAGGGTGTCTTAGCAACTCGAATGGACTATCATCATTTTCTGTAGGGTCATCGAGGGACGAGATCATTTATTCGTAGGCAACTCGAAGGGTCATCAAGGCACTATGATCTTTATATCGAAGGGACTTGATGATTTTTATTTAGGCAACTTTGCTAAGACATCCCTACGTTCGAGGGACTTGACCATTTTTTCGTAAGGCAACAAGAGGGGATACCCTAGAGGTGTATGTGTGAAAAGTGTGTTGTATTCAATCATTTTATCTTTTAGATTAATTGGCTAAGTCCGTTTTTATTCGCATACAAGTCTTTTCACACCCTATTATTACTAACCACGCAGTTTAATACTTTTTGTGGAATTTAAATGCGGAATAGAAAACCCTAAACTATTACATCATGGGGAGGGGATACATAATTTAAATCGGGGAGTGCGGAAAATAAAAGTGTGGAAAATTAAATATTACAATATAAATAATAAATGACGAAAAATAAAATCGGGGGCGAATCATGATGAAGAAAAGAAGAAATACTAAGAACTTGATTAAAATCGATTAATTGAATTTTTTTATTAAAAAAATATTTTTTTATGATTTTTTGAAGTTTAAATCATTATTTAATTTAATTATGAAGAAAATATTTTTTTATGTGTATTTTATTTACAAAATAAAAAGAGACTTGATTAATTTATTTTGATATTTTTTTATTCATACAAAAAAATAATTAATTTGATTAAAATAAAAAGAGAACTAAATTAAAGTTTGGGTTAAATATGTTTTTAGTCCCTATAAATATCTCAATTTTCATTTTTAGTCCCTATTAAAAAAAATACGATATTTTAATCCTTACAAAATTATTATGCATGTAGTTTTAGTCTCTCCTGTTAAACCAATGTGTATTTTTAAATGATTATTTTACAGACATCTTTAGAATGTTATAAAAAGTTTCTCGGAAAAAAAAGAACTCAAATTATATTTTGAAATTTAAAAAATTTATATTTAATTCTTCTCATTTTAAAAAATTCTAAAATTTAGTAAAGAAATATTTTATAGTATTCTAAACATGGATGAAAAAAATTAATTAAAAATTTAAGGGTAATTAAACAGTTTTAAAATTTTTAGAAAATAATAGGGACTAAAATTGTATGCATACAAACTTTTTAGGGACTGAAATTCATTATTTTTTTAATAGGGACTAAAGATGAAAATTTAGATATTTTTAGGGACCAAAAACATATTTAACCCTTAGAGTTCATTTACAAAATAACTTTATTTTATTATATAAAAAAAACATATATTACATATTATACTTTTTATGAAAATAATTAATAGGTAAAAAAAATAGAAATTGATTTTTATTTGGTTGGTTTTTAAAGGGGTTTTAATATTTAATTAAAGTTGATAAAAAAAATACAAAATAGAAAAAAAAATATAAAGAAGGAAGAAAAACCAAAAAAAGAAAAAGGCCGCCCTGGTGAAACGCTTTCCACCTTTCCACTGGGCCACCAACCTTTGTTGTAAATTAGTCAGAAACGAAAAAACAAAAACAAAAATATTAAAAAAAAAAAGCAAATAAGAAATAACGCGCGAAATTTAAAATAACCCAATAGATTCACGTCACGCATCATCGTTTCCCTTTTGTCATCGTTTCTACCCAGAAAATTAGCTACGAAATAACTATCGTTTTGCTTGGGTTTAGCTACGATTTCTTTTGCATAAAAAAACTGCAAATCAAAAAAACTTAAAAAAGAACGTAGTGAATCACGAAACAATAAGCCTATTCTCCCTAAATCGACCCTCCTGATCATGATTATGGGGTTATTTCGTCTTGAAAATGCTTATATTTAGAGTTTCGAAATTTGTAAGATTTTGAGCCCTAGTAATGACAAGTCACGGTTTCTGCACTGAAACTCAAAGAAGAATGATCAATAAACTTCTAAACATGATTATTAACATAAACACAATCATAAAACAGATTAAAACCTCGTGCAATGCATGCTTTGAATTAAAGAAGATTTTGCACAAATGACAAGTGATGGAAGTAGAGGTTCACGAGGCTGCAACCTTTCAAAGTGATATGGTTGGCTTTCTAGGGTCTTTTTGATCAAAAAAATTATCCTCTTGACTTGTATGGATGATGAGTATTTATAGAGAAACAAATTAGGTCAATAATTTTGGGCTTGGGTGAAGAGAATTAGGTTGCTTTGGAATGAAGTTTTCACCTTTCTATTTTGGTAAAATATTTGATATTAGGACTTTCTTCTTTGGTGTGCAGAATTTGGGATCCATATTATGATCATAAACATCAATATCTCATCCCAAAATAGTCCTAAGATCAAATATTTGATTTTTCAATATTTATTCTAATTAAAATTGAATTTAAATAAATTAAATCCAATAAAATATAAAATAAACATAAAAAATCATAATATATGACTTATAGGTCTTGGATTATCTCATGATTAAGTTTGGGTTGGAAAAATATGGGCCCATTTGGAAAAAAACTTAAGTTTTGGTCATTACTTGCCTTATACACATCCTTAAATTTGCCCAACTTCAACAATGCATAACTCTCTCAAATTTTATCCCATGGATGTGTTCTTGGACTTTTTAGAAAGATTAGAGTGTCATATAATTACTCCTTTTGGTCCCATGTCCATTTAGTCTTCCATGTTCAAGTTATGAGCCTTTGAAAAAGTTGACGTTTTGTTGACTTTTTAAAGGACCTGTAATGTCTTGGCTCATATGTCTCAAATGAAGCATTTCTGGCCTTAGCTTGTGAGACACAAAGTTGTAGGGAAATGAATTTCCTTCAAAATGAGCTTTGGATGGGAAATTTTTGATGAAGCATGTGAAAGTTATGGATGGTCAAAGTACAAATGACTTTTCCTGCAAAAACCTTAATTTAGTAACTTATGGTTCTTGATGAATTTGATGTTTCCTTGATGAATCATGATCAACCTTTGGCAAAATGATGAATTTCACCTCATAATCTTGATGTTGACCAAAAATATTGAAGTTTGACTGTATGTTGACCACAATTGACTTTCTGACCAAGTTAACTGGTTTTTTTATTATCTAAGCATCTGACTGACCAAACTTATAGGGGAAGTCTTGAAACTTGACATGAGGATTCTCTGAAGTATGTGGGATACCATGAAGTCCACTTGAGGCTTTGGAAGTCTAATTTTCTTTGAGAAACTCAAAACCCTAATTTAATTTACATTGCTTAGGAGGAGGCTTTGTTTGATGAAACCTTGAATCCCTTTGAGCAATTGAAAATCTGGTGACTATTAGGAGACCTCTTGAGGAATATTGTCTTGAAGATGTGAGAGAAAATTTTTGGGTACAACAGTCACCTTATTCAATTGTCAATAATCGATGCACAACCTCATACTACCATCTTTTTTCTCTACCAATAACACAGGAGCACCCCATGGAGAAACACTTGGACAAACAAATCTCTTCTTAAGAAGTTCTTCAAGTTGCTTCTTCAACTCACTCAATTCTGAAGCTGACATCCGATAAGGAGCCATCGACACTAGACTAGTACCTGGTACTAAATCCACAACAAACTCTACTTAACGCTCTGGAGGCAAATCACAAATTTCATCCAAAAACACATCAGGAAATTCCCGAACAACAGGAAATTCAACACTCACTTGTTCACAGTCAACTTGTAACGCCGCAAACAAAGCAAACATCTGGGATTCATCTGCTATAAGTTCATCCACTTGCTTCGCAGTTAAAAACATCATTTCCCCATAATCACCAAACTCTGGAAACTCCATCGTCTTTGCATAAAAATTGATATGCACAAAGTAGAACTCCAACCAGTTCATTCCAAGCACAACATCCATATGGCGTAAAGGAAAACACACCAAATCCATTAAGAAGTCCTTACCATAAATTGTCAGAGGACATTTCAAACACACACAGTTAGACGTAACTGAACCATCAACAGGCATCTCAATCAACATATTATCATTCATAACAGTCAAAGGAAAATTCAACCTGGTCGCGCACTCAATCGAAATAAACGAATGAGTAGCACCAGTATCAATTATAGCAACCAATTCAACATCATTAATAAAACAAATACCTCTAAATAAGTTATCCTTTTTCTGAGTGTCTGAGCCACTCAAAGCAAACACTCTACCAGTAGTCTGAGCAGCAGTAGCAACCTTCTTCGGTTTCTGACACTGGGTACTGATATGTCCCTCTTCACCATAATTGAAACAAGTTGGTCCTGCATTTGGACACTCATCCTTAATATGACCCCTATTACCACATTTGTAGCGTCTAACCACAATAGCGGTACACACGTCAGATTTGTGACCCGCTTCGCCACACTTATAGTACTTGAGAGGAGTGGAAAATGCTCCCCCACTTGGCTTCTTCCCATTGATAACCTTTGGCTTCCCCTTGTCAGTTAGAGTCGCATAAGGTTTTCCCCGAAACTGACCCTTGTCTTTCTTCTCACTCACCTGCTTATAGTGAGAAGATCGAGCTTGACTATCCTCATCATAGATTCTACTCTTATCCACAAGCTCAGCATGCTTGCGGATCTTCTAACACCCAATTGTTTTCTTTATTTCTGGTATCAACCCATTCTCAAACTTCAAACACTTAGACAACTCAACATTATCACGGTTGTAGTGAGGACAGAACTTCACCAACCTCTCAGACTTGGCAGCATACTCTGCCATTGTCATGTTCCTCTGCTTCAGCTCTAAGAACTTAACCTCTTTCTTGCCACGAGCGTCTTCAGGAAAGTTCTTACTCAGAAATTCCCTCCTCAACACATTCCAATTTATCGCAGCCCCAACTCCTTCCAATCTCTGACAGGTATTATCCCACCAATCCTCAGTCTCTTCATCCAGCATGTGGGTGCGAAACTACACCTTCTGAGCATCGGAGCATGCCATAGTCCTGAAAATCTTCTCAATTTCATTCAGCCACTTATGTGCGTTCTTTGGTTCATGATTACCTTCAAACTTAGGTGGATTATTCCTCTGGAAAACCCCCAAGGCATGCAACTCATCTAGAACATTATTCTATGTCGTAGCCTGAGCAAGTGTAGCTACTGCATTCGCAAGAGCATGATTCACATCATTTCTACAAATCACCAACAACATAAAAAAAACTCAACCACAATACACTCATACTCAATAAACGACACGAATGATAATGACACGACACAACCGGACTGACCGACCTGCTCTGATACCACTAATGTAACACCCTTTCTACCCCATCACAATGATAATACATTTTAATCACAAAATCAGAGTTTCCTCATAAAATGGGTATCACATTTACTCATTTACTCATAAACCTCATATTGAGTCCTGTCTCGTAACACGGGTTACAAAAATCCAGATCACCAATTATCATATTCAACAATTATACAGCGGAAAACAAAACATCTTCTTTCATCTTTGATAAAAAGAAATTTCATAAGTTAATCCAAGAACATCATTAATAAAAACAAAAGTAATAAAAGGAACACAATCTTAATTCAAATAATCAAAACAACTCAAGCGAAACACATCTCGATGTTACTAGACACAGAGCATGACTCCACTTCTAACTATAAAGACAAGTCACTAACTCCGAGCTAAAATGTGCATCGAGCTAACCTTGATTATCTACAGGATGGCATAATAGACCATCACAAAAAGGCAGGCGGGGTGAGTAAATTCACATTCAATAAAGTAATAGAGAAATGAGAATTTAAAAACATAAGCAACGACAACAAAACCATCATCAACAACTCATTCATACACAACAACAAAGACATCTCATCAATAGACAAACTCAATGAAAATCATGTTATGTCATTTAGAATGAAATGTAACCTCTTATTATGCATGTGGTACCGAAACATCCTCATGGATGGACATTGGGCCTTCAACCCTCCAATAAGGGAGCACATCATAACATCAAATCACTTCAATCCGCACAATGGGATTAAAGCTACTAATGGACCAAAAGTCCCCTCATAATTCATGCCATGAATGCAAAATGCAATATACACACATCATCCTCAAAACATCATAAACATTGCATCCGCATTCATTGTTAGTCATCATGTCACATACTCATTCAAACATATTACATACTCATTTAACATCATACCTTTACATCATGAAATCATACTTCATAACTCCTAAAAATCATTCAAGTCATCATACATCATTTAATCACTAATCCTACTCATATAGCCTCTAAAACACATCATACAACAGCTCTAAAACATCATAGTAGCTTACGACACAAACCGCATAGAGTAAAACATTTTTCTGAATATTTTTTTTCAAACATGTCAGGTCTCGCTAAGCGAGACACCTTGCTCACTAAGCGACCAACTCTCGGGTTTTTGGTTTTCAAAGTTTTTACTTACTCGCTAAGCGAGCTTCGAGATTTCGCAAACCCCTATGCAATTTCCATAAAATCATCATCAACATAAACATTACCCATAGTATCATCATAGACATCATTATATGCATCAAAATCATCACAAAATCATAATCAAAACACAAATCATCAATCAAAACCCTATACCCTAAAACTATACCTCAAAACCCCCAATTTTATTCCCACATTACAATACCAAACTAAAATTTACTCCCCATACCTTAGGTTTTGTAAATTCTTCGATAATCTTCTCAAATAATCCCAAGCTTCCAAACTCTACCTTCTCTTCCTCAGAGCTCCTCTTCTCTTCTCACAAAGTGTGATCGTTCCCAATTGATCGTACTAACCAAACTTCACGCTTTGGTCACTCTTTCCCCTAGGACCTCTTTAGTCTTTCCTCATAATACCCTCACTAATCCTCTATCAAAAGACCACATTACCCTTATCCTCTAATTCCTCTTATTTTATTTAATTATACTTTAAATAATTAACTAAACCCATTATAGTTAATATTCTAATATTGTTAAAATATTAAGTCACACTCATTACCCCACAAAACATCAAATCATCCACAAAATCATAAAAACTCACAAGAACACATCAAATAAATCAGAATTAACTTTGGGTGTTACAATGGTTGAGGCCCTATATCAGCATAACGAAACCCTACAAGACAATATGTATGTTTTACATACTCAAAGCCAACAAGAAGGAAAGGTAGAAGAGGAATCCTTGGATGCTCGGCCTATGTTAGAAGTTATCTGGGACAACCAAGTCCCAGAGAACTTCAAGCCACATGCATTAGCATCCTTTGATGGAAAGACAGACCCTCAAGAACACATCATTGTAATGAATCATCAAATGGAAATTATGGGGGCATCTGACTCCCTTAAATGTAAACTCATGGAAATATGTATTAAGGAAGGTGCTTTGCAGTGGCATATGAGCCTACCAAGATTTTTGATCGTCAAATACCATGATTTAACCCAAAAAAATTATGCAACATTTTTCAACAAGCAAACAACAAAAGGTATCAACTACCAGTTTATTCAATGTCCGACAAGGGTTATCGGAATCACCACATGAGTATTTTAGAAAGCTTTAACGAGTAGACTATCAAGGTATCCCATCCAAATCATGATATGTTTATCGAAGCATTTCAGCATGGTCTCAGGCATGGTCAATTTAATGAGTCTTTAGCGCAAAAGTCAGCGTCCAACATTAATGAATTCATTATCCGGGCAGAGTTCTACATCAAAGGAGACAAAATAAATATGGAAAAAAATGTCCCGAGATGCCAAGTAAAAATCCTGGACAGCAGAAGAAGGATCGGGCCACGAGAAGGAATACTCCAAAAATGGAGTTAGGGATCGTCATGTTCATAGGCCATCCCGATGTCCATTTGAAAAAGAGTCGGAGTATATCCGTTATATGCATGTCACTCAAAGATCCTAAAGGAAGTGTGCCAGCTTAACCTATTATCCCTAGCGAAAATCCCAAAAGGAAGTGTACACTCAGTAATAGGAAGTGATGAAAATGCATGGTGTACATGCCATAGAATCCGCAGACATCACATTAAAAATTGTCACCAAATAAAAAAGGAAATAGAAATTTTGATTTCGAGAGGTAGGTTGTCCTCATATGTCAAAAACACAGGGGGACAATTGGGGAAGAGAAGTCTCCCTTGAGAAAATGGCGTGGAAAATTTGGCATAAAAGAATGGGAAGAATGCTGAAGAGGTGCGTGAAACTCAGGTAACTCGTCATACACTTAACACTATTGCAGGGGGGTTCGCAGGAGGTGGAGAAACCAGTTTGGCAAGAACACTATATGCGAGATCAGTTAAGAGCATCGAGCAAAGGTCACCATCAAAAGAAAAGGAAAGCTCGACCGCAGTCAGTTTTTCCAAAAAAAATGTAGAGGGGTGTTGGCACATGAAAATGATCCAATGGTGATGAAGGTTCAAATACATGATTGGAGCATAAGACGAGTCCTGATAGACCTTGGGAGTTAACTGAATGTCTTATACTAGGACGCATTCAAGGGAATGAATTTTGACACCTCGTAGTTATTGTCATTTAAAGGTACATTGGGGGATTCTCTAGTGAACATGTAACACCTTTTTCTACCCCACAACATAATTATACGAAATTATTCAAAGTAATCAGAGTTTCAACAAAAAAGGGCATCACATTTCAACAAAACATCAAAATAACTCATTTATGTGTCTTGTCCCGTAACATGGGTTACAACATGCATTATAAAATAAACAAACATATTTTAATACATAGAAGATCATTGACATTGCCAACTTAGTTACTCAAATATAACAATTTAATTGTTAATTCCAAAATATCATCGAATCAAAGTTAAAACAACAAAAGACAACAAAATTCTAGCATTCCCGATGTTACACAATACAGCAGGACACCACCTAGACTCTATAAACGATAACAGAAACATACTCCACGATACGTCCAAGCACCAAGCTATTCTTGAATATCTGCATGATGGCATAATAGACCATCACGAAAGGCAAGCAGGGTGAGTAAATTCACATTCAATATAAATAATGTAAAGACGGAATTATAAGACAACATGCAACAATACATCAATTGCATTAAGTCTCACCCATATACAACAAAATCAATCACATCATCATAAAACAAATGTAATCATGTTATGCCACCAAGAATGAAATTCAATCCTCATAATATGCATGTGGTATCGAATCATCATCATGGATGGACACTAGGTCATCAAGCCTCCACAAGGAAGTACAACATAAACAACATATCACTCCAATTCACACGATGGAATTGAAGCTACCAACGGACCAAAGCCCCAACATAATTATGCCATGAATGCAACGATGCAACATCATCAACATAATCATCATAATCAACACTTGCATCAACATTCATCATTATTCATCATTCATACATCTACTACTTTGCCTACTCATGTCATCAATACTACATATCATCATAATACAACATAATCATCTAAACATCATTTCATCATAAATTCTTACATATTTTGCATATTATAGCATGGCAAGAATTCACAGCAACATCATAGAACCATAAGGCAACAAAACAAGTCCTTACAAGTCATTTGGAATAAGAAAACATTTTTCAAAAGATTACAGGACTCACTAAGCGGGCATCGAGCTTGCTAAGCAATCTACTCTCAGGTTGCAGGATACTCAAAGTTTCACTCGCTCGCTAACCAAGCTCCTGCTCGCTTAGCGAGAAGGCGAATTTCGGCAGAAAACCCTATGATTTTTCACACATTCCAGCAGCGACTACACTCATCAAAAACCATCATTAATCAAGAGAAAACAACATATTTCATTATTTCTACCTATTATCAACATATAATCATCAACTATAACATCTAACAATATCAATTCATCAAAAATCTACCAATAATCCTCCTAACCCTAAGGTTTTCCTCAAAAATCCCCTTTCTTATAAGACTACATATACATTATAGATATTGAATAAGAATTACTCCACATACCTTAGTCAAATGCGCTTTTCGATCATTTCTTGAAGAATTCCCAACCTCAACCTCCTGGTTCTTCAGAGCGTTCTTTCAATCTTCACCAAAAACACGAGTTATGAGAAAACTCTCTCTATTCCCCTTCTCATAACCTTCTCAAAAGATAACATTACCCCCAAGACCTCCAACTTCTCTTATTTTATTTTTAATAATAATATTTAAATAATAATCAATTATTCTAATATCACTATTTCAATAAAATAATTCACCACAACACCGCAAAATACTACATGTTCAAAATAATTAAATTATGAAATTGGGGTGTTACAACTCTCCCCCACTTTAGGAATTTTCGTCCTCGAAAAATGTTACCTGAAACAAACAGATTCGGATACGACTCCTTCTTCTGATCTTCACGTTCCCAAGTCCAACTTTCATATGCTAGTCCACCCCACAATACCTTTACCAATGTAATCTCTTTTCCTCGTAACTTCTTCATTTCTCAGCCATCTATCCACAATGGTAATGCCTCAACGGTCATATTATCTCTTACCTTCATGTCATCCATCTGAATCACATGCAATGGATCGCACACATACTTCCTCAATTGCAACACATGAAACACATCTTGCAAATTCGCAAGCGGTGGTGGTAACGTAATCCGATATGATACCGCTCTAATCCTTTGCGAAATCTGATATGGACCAACCAAACACAGAGTGAGTTTTCTAGACTTCAAAGCTTTACCGACACCAGTCACCGGAGTAACTCTCAAGAACACATGGTCTCCCTCTTGGAACTCAAGAGCTTTCCACCTCTTATCATGATAACTTTTCTGTCGACTCTGAGAAGCCTTCATTCTTTCTTGTATCATCTTAATCTTCTCAGTCATTTCCTGCACAATCTCATGTCCAAGTACCGGACTCTCGCCTGATTCATACCAACACAATGGAATCTGACATCTTCTACCAAACAACGCTTCATACAGTTCCATTCCAATACTAGCATGATAACTATTATTGTAGGTAAACTCAATCAACGAGAAATGACTATCCCAAGATCCTCCTTGATCCAACACATAAACTCTCAGTAAATCCTCTAAAGATTAGATAGTCCTTTCTGTATGACCATCTGTCCATGGATGATAAGCATAGCTCATCCTCAACTTAGTACCCAAAGCATCTTGTAAACTCTTCCAAAACCTCGACGTAAACCACAAATATTTATCCGATATGATACTTGACGGTATCCCATGCAACTTCATAATCTCTTCAATATACATCTCAGATAGCTTCTGCATAGAATGATTATCTTCAATGGCAAGAAATGGGCCGACTTAGTCAATCTATCCACAATCACCCAAACTGAATCATTTCCCTTAGCAGTCTTCGGCAAACCCGTCACAAAATCCATAGAAATGCTATCCCACTTTCATTTTAGAATATTCATCAACTGCATCATACCTAACAGTTTTTATGTTCGATCTTTGACTTTTGGCAAGTCAAACATGCATACACAAATTCCACAACGTCCTTCTTCATACCTGGCCACCCAAACAAGTTTTTCAAATCATGGTACATCTTTGTAGCACCAGGATGGATACTCAATCTACTTTGATGTCCTTCTTCTAAAATACTCTTCTTGATTTCTGGAACATTTGGAATACACACTCTATCTTAAAATCTCATCACACCATTCTCATCAACTCGGAATTCACCTATGTTACCTTGGTTAATCAAAGTCAGCTAATCAACCATCTCTAAATCAGATTGTCGTCCTTCTCGAATCTTTTCCATAATGTCATTGGTCAGATTCAACATTCCCAACTTCACACTCTCAGAAGTAGCCTCACACAATAAACTCATGTCTCTGAACTGTTCAATCATTTCGAGTTCTTTCACCATAAGCATCGACATATGCAATGTCTTCCTACTCAAAGCATCTGCAACCATATTCGCCTTACCAGAATGGTAATTCAAATCAAAATCAAAGTCTTTCAAAAATTCTAACCACCTTCTCTGCCTCATATTCAGTTCCTTCTGATCAAACAGTTATTTCAAACTCTTATGATCACTGAACACTTCAAATTTCGAACAAAAGAGATAATGTTTCCAAATCTTCAACACAAATACCACGGCTTCCAACTCTAAGTCATGTGTAAGATAATTCCTTTCATGAACTCTCAATTTCCCATAAGCATAAGTAACCACTTGACCATTCTACATAAAAACTCATCCAAGTCTCATCTTCAACGCATCACAATACACTACGAACGACTCATTCAGATTTGGCAAAATCAAAATTGGAGCAATTGTCAACTTCTTCTTCAACTCTACAAAAATCTTTTCACACGCAACATCCCACGCATAAGCTTGACTCTTTCGAGTCAATTGAGTCAAAGGTAACGCCAACTTCTAAAAGTCTTCAATAAACTTCCTGTAATAGCATGCTAAACCCAAAAACTTCTAATCTCAGTAGCCGATTTAGGAGTCTCCCACTGTAACACTGCATCAATCTTCGACGGATCCACAACAATTCCACTACTGGAAATTACATGTCCAAGGAAACTCACTTCTTGCAAGCAGAACTCACACTTTGACAGCTTCGCATACAACTTCTTCTCTCGCAACACTTGCAGTATAATCCTCAAATGCCCTGCATGTTCAACTTCTGTCTTGGAATAAATTAGAATATCATCAATAAAAACTGTAATACCCTAAAATTTGCCCTCTTAATTTATTGTCAACCTCAAGTGGTTTATGCTTCATCTTTGCAGGATCGTCCGAGCATTACATCGCATCAAAAAATAATAAAAATGAATAAATCATGAGCATTTGCATGTGCATGAGGCATGTGATCGGGCTAGGCTTGTCAATCTTGGAGCTCAAAGGGGAAAAATTACTACAAAAGATAATTCAAAAGAAACTCCATGAGAAACAACCAAAAGAAGAGAAAATTGAAATTTTAAGGCTATTAATCGGTTAACGCATTTGGTTAACCGGTTAACGGGGGCGGATTTTGGAAAAATATTTTAAAATTAGTTGGATTTCTTCACTTCCCTCCACATTTTCCTTCCCTTTTTCCACTTTGGTTTGCCATTTCATTTTTACCTTGGATTTTTCTACCACTTCCCTCCAACCCTAACCCTAACTAACTCCAAGCCTAATTTCATTCCCAAACCTAGCTCCATGCCTATGCTTTATATAAACCCTAACCATTCCAAAGCAAAAGGTTGGCATTTCATTTTCACCATTTTCATCTTCAATCTCTCTTTTCTCTCTTAATTCTCCCATTTTCTCACCAAATTCACCAAGAGCTTCTTCATAGAAGTTCTTCAAATTCTTCATTGGAGTTTGAAGAACTTGAAGCTAAGCCTTCATCAATCATCAACATTGGAGCTTAATTGAAGAAGTGCTTCTGTTTTTGAAGTGATTTGGAGCATTGGAAGTGATTAATCAAGAAGCATCAAGAATGAATCACATTTATTTTGCATTCACAGATCTTCGATTTTCTTCTTCGTTTGCATTCCGATTCATCACAACACTTACCGAAGCAATCCTCTGCTTCGTAGGTTTGTGATCTAATACCACTTATGCCTTAACTTATTCTCTTCATCTTGCCGTAATGGCATTCTTCACATGTGTATTGTTATGTTTGCGTTTTACCGTTCAATTTCGTTTTGGTTGCGATTCGTGCATTTCGTTTGTTAGAAGCTAGATCCGTAGCATAATCTAGGTCCTAATAGGTGTTATAATACTTCATTTAAGTAGAAAAATCGTGTTAATATGTTCATGTATGTGTTAGGGATTATTATAAGTGAGTTTGTGGCCAAAAGCACTTATTTCTAAACAATTTTTCACATTTTGTTCAGTGTTAACCGGTTAACGCATTTGGTTAACCGGTTAACACGTGCGTTTTGCAACAATTTGCTTCTGTTTTTGGTTCGTTAACCGATTAACCTATAGCGTTAACCGGTTAACGCTATTTGAATTTGGAAATCCAGCTTAGTTGATTGATTGATCTTGCTTCCTTGTGCCTTTAATGTTCATGCATATTTAGATATTGATTTTAGGGAATTTTCAAGATTAGTTTCGGTATCTCATTCTGTCATTTCGAGTCGTTTCGACACGCTTCTGTTACCTTTTGCATATTGTGCATTTTACTTGTTAATTGTGCATAAAATGACTTGTAAATAAGTGTTTCCATGTTCAAGCCTTTCATTTAGCATGCTTACATGTGTTTGACATTATGTTTTAGTGTCATTTCCATTTGCATGATTCATAATTGCATTACTTGTTGCAAGTAGCATTTTACATAATAATAAATGTGCATGTTGTTGCATTTTGTTGCATGTTTAAACACATTTGCATATCAATCTAATTCTGATTTTTGCATCAGGCTACATGTCATTTTTGTTGATCCATGTTGATGCATGTTCATGTTCATCATGTTTATGTGCCATACATGTTGCATACTTATTTCATATGTGTAAATTGGTGCATTCTTCCATAATCCCTCATTATTCATAATCATGTTCAAATAATCATGTTCATTCAATCATGTATATTGATCCATCCATGTTCATGTTGCATTTATTCATTTTAATTGTGCATTTCTCATTGATTTTGTACATAAAAAAATGAAAATAATCAAATCGGACTTTTGCATTTCATAGTTGTTTGTTTGTGCAGTAGCTGTAAAATGTATGATGATTGTTGTATTTTCATACTTTTTACACCTGTTTAGCATGCTGATTGTGAGCTGTAAAAAGTTGTATGCATTATGCATTGCATTTCATTGTTGTTTGTGCATTTAGGAGTTGTAATAGGCTGTTGGATTTTTTTTTGCATCATTTTTAGTCCCCTTTAGACTTAGGATTGAGTCTAGTTTAGGTCCTAGGCATTAGGATTTAATTGGTACTTTGTTTGCCTTATTATATTAAATAATATGCAACACTAACCTTTATTTTGTAGGGAGGTTAAGGTAAGTTCCTCACAACTTATTCCTCTTACTTCTTTATGCATTTAATGCACATTTTACCTTACCTTTCATACTTGTGTTTGTTAGGTTTTTTCTCATAACTTCATGTTAACCCCTTGTTAGAATCAACTTAACTTCTCTAGGAAGTAAGTTGTATTATATTTGCCCTTGTTTCTCTTTTCCTTCTTTTTAGGATAGAAACCATACTAACCTAGGTCCATCCATGTATGATAACACTATGATCTTTGTCTTCCCCTTAAACTTTTTTGCCGTTGGTTCGCTTTGCTTTCTCTTTCTCATCTACAAAGAAAAGATAAAAACACCTAATAAAGGTTGATCTTCTCGTACGACACGAGACTTTGCCGTTGGTTACTTATGCACGTCTTGTCTCGGGACGAGGTATAAGTCATCTACCACAATGAACAAGTCTTAGTATGAGAATTTTCACAAACAATAAACAGAAAACACTTCTCTAAAAGACAAAACAACAAAGAAGAATCATTTTTTCCTTCGGGAATTCTTTTCTCATCTCACTCACTCTCAACGCGAACTCGCGACGACTTGTCACGCATGCAAGACGGTAAAAGCACTCGTTCAAGGCGAACCTGTAACACCTGAGTACATACATACGTAGTTCCAGCGCATAAAAAATACAAACAAATTTTTCGCCTTTAGTTAGGCGAACTACGTCGTCTCTGATCCTTATTTTCCTGATAAGGTATGTAGGCAGCGGGGTAGGGCCCGTTCGAGCACATTCTTTATTTTCCCTACGTTTTCCCCATTCTTCTTTTTCGTTCTCTTTTCCAGTTCCATTTCTCATTTCAGTTCCAGTTAGCAGTTCTTTGTTCAGCAGCATCTTATTTCTCACCCTTTAAAACAGACAAACAAGCGTCGATCCCGTCGGGTACGGCTGACGGTTTGGTGTTCTAATACCTTCCCAGGTCGTAACCGACTCACGATCCCAGATCTTTGGTTCGCATGACCTTGTCCTTTCCTTTTTCCTCGGGTTTGTGAACTGATAGGCTAGTGCTGGTGATGAAGGCAGCTGAAGCAGGCAACTGATGAAGATAGCTGAAGCAGATGACTGATGAAGCAGAGGTCTATGTAGATGAAGGGGTCAAAACCAAGCCAAATATGATGTGGATACCCTGAAAAATAAATAAACAAATGTTAAATGATGCAATGATGATGTATGCAAATGATATGCAAGGGTTTGTGATCAAGCTGGATCTGATTATCTGTCTTGATATATAAGGTACATGTATGTTCAAGAAGTCCAGATGGAGGTTCAGAAATCCAGTAACCAAGGTGGGGGACTCAAATAAAGAGTCACATGTTCAGGGTTAAATCACAAGAACTGTCCAAAGTGAGGTACTCTTAATCAAAACAAGTAACAAGGTATGATGTGGTCAGAGGTACCTGCACACCTGTAAACATCCCAACCCCCTCACTGGTAATGTTCTAAAACAAAGATCCTCAGACTTGGATCAGTTATGAGAAATGTAAACACTTCTAACCCGGAGGTACAGTGTTTACAATAACCATAAAAGATCCTCCTCTAATTCACCCCAGTTTCTAAAGGTCACAATAAAGGTCATCCAGACTTAGCAGGCTTCCCAGATAGCCCTAACACTACAGGAAATCTGTAGCACAGAGTTCTCAAGAAGAAACCCATATCTGAACTGTGTTTCATATTCCCGCACCAGACCGAAATGGAATGGGAAAGAACATGAACCACTCTAGCCTAGGTGTCACTCAGGTCCCAGGTATAGGACCTTAAACTCTCAGTAGAACCCCACCCACCAAGACAGAAGAACAAATCCAGCAATGATAATGACAGTATGAAATATGAAAAACTGTAAAGAAAACAATAAATAAAGTTGTACAAAAAAGCAATAAATAAAGCAATTATATAAACACAAATAGCACATAACACCCCAGTAAACACAAATCAAACAAGCGCTAGGAGGAACCCACAAAAAGAACCAGAAGCCCTGGTTACAGTACAATTCCCCAGCAGAGTCGCCAAGCTGTCGCTCCCACCAAATGACACCTGGTCAGAAGGGGTACAGACGCGAACGGTCGGCGAAAGAGGGAGAGAACACACAAGGGTGAACTCAGAAGGAAAGAGTCGTCAGCTAGGCATTTTTATCCCGAAGGAACGGTAATGCTGCATAGACCTAGGAAAATATGGATAAGACGGTCGCGAACCAGAGAGACTGAGAAAGGGGGTTGGTTACAACCTGGGAAGGTATTAGCACCCAGATTGTCCGCCGTACTCGACGGGATCCACGCTTGAAAGATTTGTGTTTTAAAGGGGTAGTGTCAGTGCAATCTGTGTATCAAAGCTGGAAAGAATGCAAGTGTCAGTGTAAGAACAAGAATGAAATGCTCAAGACTATGAGGCTTAAAGAATGATGCTGGAAGGAGGGGGAATATACAGAGACTTTTGTTCGATAACTGTTAAGTTATGCCTACGTATCCTCTCGTGCAATGAGGAAGTCAGAACACCGTAGTTCGACTCAAAGAGACTGAAAGATAAATTGACCTGTGAACTGCTTACTTGTCTATGCTCAAGTGTATGACCTGTCTGGCTCAGGTGCAAACTGTCTTGCATTAGACGGAAGAAGCAAGTTCTCGTTTATGAGTGAAGATGATGAGAAAAGAATCCCGGGGGAGACGATTATTGTTTGTTTTCTGAGTTTTCAGTCTTTTATTGCTTTTTGGAGTTTATCATAGGAAAATGAGCTTAAGACTAAACCAAGGGTTAGTAAACTCATCACATCCTCCCTCTGATTAGGGGTAATGAGAATACATTAAGTATGAAGTAAGCACCTCACACTTAATCACCATGATGTAGGATTAAGATCATTAACCTACTTGTGATTTATTTAGATGTTTTTGTGGTTTTTGTTTAGTGTTGAGTAATGATGTTAAGCCATAATCAAGGATTTAATGGACTCATTACACCATCCTAATAGAAGGATAATAGATGAGAACATTTAAACTGAGGAAGATACCTCAACTTAATCCATGATTAGGGATTAACTTCATGACAAAACAAATCCTTTATTAGATGGATTTTAGTTAATGATAAGATGAAGAAGTGATTTTTAAGGTTTGTAAGACAACTTGAGGGGGACTTGTCCATTAACACTAGGGTTAGTCCTTCTTAATCAATTAAGGAAGAATTAGAACCCTAATGCAAGGCCCAAGTTACAAGCTTGATGTCTTAGTGATTATTAGATGGATTGATTAAAGGGTTTAAACACATTAAGGGTTTAACACTTAGGATTAAAGTTATACACTCCATCCTAATAGAAGGAGGCAGGCATAAGCTTAATCACAAAGCCTTAAAGCCTTTAGGGTTTAGTCCTTGATTATGAGATGAGAGGAGAAGACTCAAAGATGACACAAAGGCAAAACTAAATGGGGGACTAATCAAACCCTAATTGTGATCATGCTTGGTTGTTCCTAGGGTTTATGAGGCTTAAGAGAGAAAGAATCTTCAAAGAGCCACCAAGGAAAGAAGCAGATGAAAGGAGAAAGAAGCAGAGAGAAGAAAGACAACTTGCTTCACTTAAGAAGACAAGTTGCCTGAAGGAAGAAAGTGGGAAAGAGCATGAATGAGCAAGCTCACTCAAATACACAAGATAAAATGCAGCAATGATGCTTAAAAGAGATGAAGAGAGATTGTGAGAAGTGAAAGCAAATTCACTTCTCAAGACAACTTACCACCTGAAAAGTTAGCAAAGAAATGAAATGCAATGCAAATGAGATGAAATATCATGATGCAAGACAAAGTCAGAAGTATAAACATGATGTTGATGATGCTAAGAGAAGATGCAAACATAAGACAAGACATGAGAATGATCATACAAGGATGAGGATGCAAATGCACCATGCTTTGAACCATGGAAGTACATGAAAGTTTATGAAATGATATGAACATATAACATGACAAATGGAAGATGCAATGATCAAACATGATTCTAATATGTCCTAAGATGTATTATGAATCATTTGGATGCACAAAATGTCATGGCAAGTCATTGGATGCAAGCAAATGAAAGATGGATGCAAAGGAAGGCACAAATTAGGGTTACATGCATCATGCAATGCAAAAATTCAAAACCAGAAGCAAATGACATGATAAAAAAATTGAAAATGCAATCAAAGATACCCTAAACCTATAAAAGTTCACTGCCCAAAGGAGGGGACCTAACTCTTAACCTAGTGAAAGTTATGATTTTTCTAAGTTAATTAGGGTTTCAAGGTACCTCACAATGGAAAATGCAAAACAAATTGAAAATGAAGAATAAATTCAAACCAAATTAAACCTAGAAACTACATGCCATGAAGGATGCAATTCAAGAAGAATCATCATCAAACTCTCAAGGGTTAGGCAGAATGATTTTTTCAAAGTTTGAACCAAAATATTGCCTTAAAATGAATTTAATTCCAATGGAAATGATCAAAAGGCATCAAGAACCAAAAAGAAATTTGTTTTGAGAGTTGGATAATGTTTCTAAATGTTTCTAAATGCAATGTGAATTTTTTTGAGATTTTTAAATACCTAAATGTATTTTTAATTAATTAATTTTCATTAACTAATTAAAAATAAACATTTAAATGATTTAAAAATGATTTTTAATGCAAAAAATAAAAATAAAAATATTTTTGGGTTCTGAAAATTAATGAAATGCTTGACAAAAATTTTCATAATTTTTAAATGCTTTTTGCTATTTTAAATAATTCGTAAAAGATAAATCAAATAAAATGAAAATAAAAATGAATTAATGAGAAGTATGTAGATCCAGAGGCTGAGATTCAAACAAAATTGGGGGGAATTGACCCGCGCCATATCCAATGGCTGACATTCAAACTGACTGGATTTATTTAAACCTAATTAATTAATCTAATTAAATAGGATTAGGGTTTAATGAAATGATCCAAGCCATCCAAACACGCGGGAGTCAACAAAAGTCAGCCAGATCTATGGTCCAAATTCAAACTGAACCCTAAACGTGATTAACACACTAATGACTCTCAGGTGGCCGGAAATGACCTCCGGTCATCTTCTCCGGCCACCAACCTCCCTGAAAATTGCTATCTTCTTCCCTAGGTCACTAAAATCCAATCTCTCTGCCCAGAAATGATCCCCATACATCATTCATCAAGAATCAACAAACAAACAACATTTAAAACACATCAACAAGGAGAATCGAATCAAAACAGTTTTAGGTTAAAAAGTTTCAGAACACGAATACATACTCATTTCTCAACCATTTTCAAAACAAAACATATCACCATGACCAGTGAAGCATAAAGAATCATTTAGTAACTTAAAAACAAGTTTCTGGAAAAAAAAGTTCTTGAGCTCACCTGAACTGAAGCTTTGATCTTTGGAACTTTCTGGCTGCCTCTTTGATCCAAAACGCCTCTAATGAACCTCTTGAGAAGCTTGCAATGCTTGGTTGGAGTTTCTTTTGGCTGGTTTGAGAGATTGATAGAGTTCTGTTCAGGAGAGGTGAGAAATCGTGTTTCTGCTTGGGGTGGTTTCAGGGACAAATGAGGGTTGGGAAATGATCAGAGGAACATGTTGAGTGATTCTATGAAGTTTGTTTTGATGTTTGATGCTTGTGTTTTGAGATTCGAAGCAAAATGCATAAGAGGTCAGTTTTAGGAACTATGGCTTGTGAGATGTTTCAGGCTGTGTTGTGTTATGTGTTGGGTTGCTTTTGGTACACATATCAATCCCTGATAGGTCAGAGAGTTGTTGTGGAGCAGTGTGATTGGTATGGAGAAAAATGCATAAAGTCAACTTTTTGTGTAAGAGAGGTATGGGCCATTTCAGTCAAGGTACAAGGCATGGCTTGGCTACGGCTTGGATCAAGGAGAACCATGGAAATGGATTAGAGGCAATGCAGCAAGTGGATTAGGGTTTGTGAGAGTTTTTGCAATTTCACAAAGTCTTGGCCCTTTTGAAGTTTCTTAATGCACAAGTCATGAAAATGGACAATTCTTTGGTGCAATCTGATTTTTAGGTCATGGTTCATGTTTGTGCAAAGGTTAGAAGTCACATTGAAGTCACATTTTGCCTTGGCAAGAGGTTTTGCAACTTTGCCTCTTTGGTACAAAACTTGTAATTATGTGATTTTGTCCAACTTTGACAAGCCATAACTTTTGATCCAAAATGAATTAGAATGAGTTCTTGTACTTTTGAAAATGGGAAGATCCATTCTACAACTTTCATGACCAAAGTTTTCTCATTTGAAGCATTTTTGAATCAAAAAGAAAGGGTTGAAAAACTTTCCCAAAATGGCAAGTTTTCATTACAAGTCACTTTCCCAAAAAGGCAACTTTGCAAATGACTTGGAATTCTTCAATTTTGTGAACTTCTAACATCTTCTATGATCAAATAAAGATCATACACATTCAAAATGATGAAGAACACCCTTTGGTTGGGTCATTGGGGGCCTCAGATGCCTTGATTTTGCACTGACTTGCTCAAGAAGTCAACTCTTGATTAGATGCCTTCCCCATGGAATTTCTTCATAAAAATTGATATGCCTGATCCTTATAACACATAGAGACCAATAGAAACAAGAATGACCAAAAGATTTGGAGTTATGGCCTCTGAAACCAAAACCCTAATTCTAGGTCATCTGTGCAGTTAAACCTGACTCTGCTTCCATGCCTTTCTCAGTTCTTGCGATTCTTTGACTTCCTTGACTTTGTGAGGATATAATATGATGCTTGAACATACATGGACCCCTCTGAAGTGATTGAAGACCTTTGAAGTGGCTCAAATGGCTCAGGGATGGCTCAGATCACAAACCCTAGATGCAGATGACTTAGAAGCAATATAGTGAATCAAAAATGTGGTATGAGATGCTATGATTGAATTTATGCATATGAAAAGATCACAAGCCATGGTGAAATGGGTGAGGGCAAATTTGGGGTGTTTACACCCATTTGTTGGCAAACCCACTCGCATCCAAGGGTCCATTGGGAACTCGCATAGGATGGTCTGGTTCTCTCATAGGAATCCAGTTAAAGCAAATTGTTTGTATGACGATAGTACTGTATCCCAAGGGATGATTGTACTATTGTTTCTCGATTCAGTGCTTAAAGCTGGAGACTTATTAGGGATGCTTGTTTCCTTAGACTCATCTGAGACCTCCCTGAGTAGTACATAATGCCAAACCGATTCCTTGATTTGGTCATGAGCCATTTCTCGGAGATGGTGAACGTGTTGCACCCCAAAATTTGCCCTCCCCTAGTCAAGGCATTGTGTATCCATGTGTACCAAGAGGTTCACAAGGCATCTCAAGAGGTTCACAAGGTTCACAATTAGTCAGAAAGTTTGACAATTTTCTCAGACAAAGCATCCTCCTAAGCAATACACCCTAAACTAGGGTTTTGGATTTCATCAGGCTAAATGGACTTACAAGGATTCAAGTGAGCTTCATAGCATCCTATATGTCTTCAAGAATCCCTATGTCAAGTTTCAAGGCTTTCCCAAAAGGTTTGCTCAATCAGATGATCAGATATGTAAAAATCAGTCAAAGTAGTTAAAAAGTCAAACTGAGGTCAACTATGGTCAAACCAAAGTCAAACTTCATGATTTTTTTCCAACATCAATTTTATGAAGTAAAATTCATCATTTGGTCAAGGGTTGATCATGATTCATCAAAGAGATTTCAGATCATCAATAATCAGGAGTTTCTAAATTAGGGTTTTCATAGGAAAAGTCAAATGAACTTTGACCAGCCATAACTTTCACATGCGTCATCAAAATTTTCCATCCAAAGCTCATTTTGAAGGAAATTTAATTCTCTACAACTTTGTGTCTCACAAGCCAAGCCCAAAAATTCTTCATTTGGAAGGTATGAGCTAAAACATTATAGGTCATTTTAAAAGTCAACAAAAAGTCAACATCTTCCAAAGGGCATAATTTGAAAATGGTAAAGGATATGGACATGAGACTAAAAAGGTTGGTTAGAGGACTCTCTAAGATTTCCAAAATGTCCAAGAGCACCTTCATAGCCTTAAAATTGAGGGATTTGTGCCTTTGCAAAGTTGGGAAATTTTTTAGAGGTATATTGAGCAAATGGGGTCTTAGAACCAATTCTTTCCACATGGGCTTGCAATTTTATGATCCAATCTTTACCATGACATCATGCACGACTCAATTCTCATTTATTCAGATTTTTATAGTTTATTTTTTATATATTTTGATTTTATTCATTAAAAATCAATTTAAATCAAAATAAAATATGAAAACTCAATATTTAGATTTGATTCTTGTTCTAGAAGATCATAAACACCATTTAACTTGATTGGATACACTTCAAATTCGTGCAAGGCTCTAAGAGTATGAAAATATTTGATTTTTATCACTTTTAAGATCATATCTTTATTCACCATCAAGTTATCCAAAAAGCCTAACCATTCACCAATTTCTTGACCTAGTTCTCTTCACTATAAGATCATGAACCTAACACAATACTAGGGGACGAAAATCAGAGGCAAGGTAAGAGAGTTGAGGTTTCAAAAAAGTGAAGAAACGTAAAATTTGGTTACATTGATTCAAGACATTAACAAGAGAATCAAAGGTGTAGAACCGTTCCTTGAGGTCTCCTGAATATGTTTCAAGCATCATTAACATCAAAATCATGCTAAAAATCTCAAACTGAATTGTTCTTGTTCTTAAAACTTTGATTTTTCGATTTCTATTATTCATGCATTATTAATGGGATTTGACTCTGGTTTATTGTTTGTGAGGTTACATAGATGATTTCTGGACGATTTTATTGAAGTTTCATGGCCATATCCGTGTATCACCATTGCTAGGGTTTGGACCTTCGAATTGGGATCTTCCCCTTTAGATCATTTAAATACATTTTAAGACTGTGTTTGAATTGTATGAGCTTGGGGAATTATTTGTTATTGTCAATTTGCTCTGATTTTACGTGTTTCTAAGGTTTAAAAAAAACCTAGGTTCTTCTGTTGAATTCACCCGCAGGTAAATTCGCAGGAAGAATCGTATGAAAATTCGCAGGAAATTAAAACGAAGAAGATGAAGTTTGGCGCGGAAATTAAATTTGAAATATTTGTCTTATTTTATTATGATTTGTTTAGGTTATATTGTCAAAGCATGCTGGTAGCTCAAATGGTAAGGGTCATGCGCGTGTGAGATTAAGGTCCTGGGTTCGATCCCAGGTTTTGGTGATTTTTTATGATTATTTCATGTATTTCGTAGGTTTAATATATAATAATTAGTAGCCAATATGATATCAGATGCGCCCCATGTGGCTGAATGGTAAGAGTTGTGTTTGAAAATTGAAAGGGCTGGGGTTCGAATCCCACCTCCCACCAATTTTTTGCCTTTTTTCATCATATTGTGTAGGTTGAATATATTATACATTGTTGTTGATTCTCTACCAGCTAGCGCACGCAGCCCAGTGGTTATTCATCAGACTGGTAATGGGGAGGTCCAAGGTTCAAATCCAGGCCTCCCTTTTTTTTTAAAAACCTTGTTTTTTTGTTTTATTTTATGTTTCTTTTATTTATGTAATTATATTAATTATATTATCTAATTATCTAAGTATCTAATTAAATAATTTATTAACCCTAATTTTAACTTAAATATATTATAATCATAAAATATTTTTGTAAATAAATATTAATTATTCTTTCTAATAAGTTTTTTTATTAATCTTATTATATATAATTTTGTAAATAACTTATTTAAATCTTATTTAATTTCTAAAACTAAATTATTAACCCTAATTTTCTTAATTAAAATGTTAACCCTAATTTTTCTATTAACCCTAAAAATTCAACTTATTTTTTTCTAAACCCTAATTAATATATTAATCTTTATCTTTATTATTATGTAAATAACTTAATATTTTGCTTATTATTATTAAATTTGTTATATTTTCTTAATTAACCTTTAAAAAAATTTATAATATTTGTCTAACCTAAAAATAATTTCTTCTTTTAAATTTTAATTTTCTTTATTTATTATTCTAATTATTATTATTATTATATTATTATTGCTAATATTTTGTGGTTTATTTATTATTCTTATTATGTTTATTATTATTATTTTTATTTGATTATTGTGTATCTCCTAAAGCCATGTAATATTTGTAGGTTTATTTTCTATCTTTATTTTATTTTGTAAATATTTTATTGTATGGTTAGTAATCTTAGGGTGTGTATAACCTATATGTGATTAAAAATAATTTAGAAAATTAATTTAAATAAGATAAATATTTGAATATAAACACTCACACACGTAAGTCGATCTTTGATCGCCATCTTGCATTTCCTAGGTTACCCCTCTTGGTTGCCTTTAAATGGTCAAGTCTCTCGAATATAGGGGTGTCTTAAGCAAAATCCCTTCATAAAATCATCAAGTCCCTACAGTTTAACAGATCAAGTCCCTTCGAGGTTGCCTACGGAATAATGATCTTGTCCCTTCGAATAAATGATGATAGTCCCTACGAATTGCTAAAGACACTCCTTAAGTTGCCTTCATTGACTATACGATGACCCTACGCTTGTCCCTTACACATCCAAGGTAATGACTACCTATTCCTTAATAATAGGGATAGTCTTACCATTGAAAGAACATACGAGAACATGAAAGACTTAATCTAGGGTAGGTACCTCTTAATTACTTGCTCACTTCTTAAAATTACTCTTTACACCTCACTTCCTTAAACATTTTTCAAAACAAGGCTTTGTATACATCCATACGAGGATCATTACAAAGTACTTAGAAAAATTTCTAATCACACACTACACATTCTTCAAAAACAATTTAAGTGAGCTAAGTAACTAAGAGCCAATGGATAACCATGGATATAAAGGGTGCTAATACCTTCCCTTTGTATAACCTACCCCCCGAACTCAAGTCTTTTAAAATAGGTCTTTCCTGTTCTTTTATGTCCTTTCCATTTGGATAAAATAAAAGTCGGTGGCGACTCTTGCTATCCGCAACATGACTAAAAGTCAGTTCTCCCACCGTGTTACAGAACGTATTATTGCTATTCGGTTTTGAGAGTCCGTGATGTTGACCCAAGTAGCACACCCGTGAGATGGGAGGGGTTTACAGGTTTGCAGGAACCCTGAAACTTCCAACATACCCACTTTACTAATACTGTTCAGTATTGTGATCTGGTTCTTTGACTCCTTGGTTTTGAAATTTGGGATTCTTATTCAGAAGGGTTGTTACTATGATTGTGACCTTGCACAGACACATGATTTTATGCCTGACACATCACAGACACGTCTGATCACATGCCTGCTGCATACATAACATCATGGCATTTTAGCATACATGTTCGGTTATTTCCAAAGATCCCATATCTGAACCATGTCATTATGTTCCTATATCCAAACTGGAATCAAAGTGGATGGATTCCTTGGAAATAATCAAACATGGCATTTTCATGCATCCTTACACTCATTATAGGTGTCCGAGGATAGATTCTCATCCCGATTTGGTTACTCTCCAGAATGGCCAATTTGAATCACAGTCATCAAGAGATGGATATGGAGCAATGCCAAGCAGAGATAGCTGAAATGAAAATTTGAATGCAACAACTCCTGGTGGGCATGCAGACCTTGTGTCATGGCCATATGATATTGATAGAGAAAGTTTACCAACTGAAGAAACAAGAGAACCAGACCATGGAAGCTCTAGAGGCAGTACTCAGAAAAGGGCACCATGTCCCCGTTGTTGCTCTTCCTTGTTCCGTGGGGTTGTTCCAAGATCAGGAAGTGTTTCGCGGACATTCTCCTCAACTTTGGGCTCTTAAGCCTCTCAACTTGCAGACGCCTCCAGCTCACCAAAGGAAGGGTAAAGGCAAAAATTGCGGACAAAGGCCGACGAAAGCCTGAAGCTGAGTTTGATTTGATTCTGGTGTCATACGTGCAACTGCTTCCTTGTTTGCTTGAGCTTAATCTGGTAGAACTTGTCACCATGACAGCCATGCCCAAAATGCTTCCTCTATATTTTGACGCCAGTGCTAGGTGTGTTTTCCATTATGGGGCACCTGGTCATGATGTGGAGAACTGTAAGAGGTTTAAATACTAGGTTCAAGAGCTCATTTATTCAAAGATGATTGAGTTCGCACCAATTCAGCGGGGATGTGTCAAAGGATCTCATACCAGTGGTGGAAAAAGAAGGGACTCTTCCTTTCCCTATCGCAAATATCATCCCCAATCAAGGGTGTGTCCTCCTACCCTGGGTCGTAAAGACATCACGCCAACCACCTATGCCCATTCACCGATCTAATATGGGGAAGAAAGTGCAGAAGGACTTTGGGTGTTCGAATTCATCTTATCATCGGAGCTATCAACAACAGGGAAGACTCAAACTCAAGCATCCAGAAGGAGTGTTTTCTCCAAGTCTCAGCCTTCCTAGCCAAGTGTTTTCCCGTTTGCTCGAGAATTATTTGATTTAGCCAAGGAATGTCTTGCCAATGCCATACCCCATTCTCCCAGATTACAATATGGGCATCACATGTGAATTCCACTCCGGAACATTCGGGCATACCATCGACGAGTGCAAAGCATTCAGACACAATGTCCAAGATCTAATTGATTCAGGGATAATTACACTAGAATGAGACCTCGAGAGTTGAAGCCTCTTGAACCAGCTGGCCATGCAGACTTCACGTGCGTCTTTAGAAGCTCAAGTTGGGAGATGTAGATTCCTTTGATGCATGTGGATTGCTTTATTGTATTCCGAGATTACCTTCAGAGTTGTTGATGGAATCTTTTGTTTTTCTGTTGTTGATTGTGACCTTTTCCTATACTTCAGTATATTTGACATTGGTTGTATAACTTTTCGCACATTTGCGCATTATTGCTTTATGGAAGTTTTCGGGTGCCATTGTTTCAACTTTTCTATCTTGGCAATTTTATTTTGATATTGAACTCCTAACGCTCAACACGTTCTCCGCACACACTCGCCGAACACTTTATCTGATAGTGTGGCGCTTTGTGGGGTATTTTTTCCCCCATCTGAATGAAGTGGGATCACTGACATGACATTTTCATGCATATCATTTTTGCATACTAACGGGTTACCCGGATTTCCTAATTTATTTGACCATTTCAAGAGAAGTGCCGTCCATACCAATACACTACTCGCCGAAATCAGAGCCAAGTCATGAATACAATGCAAACTGAGCTGAACGAGCTTCGCACTCAGATGGGGGGTTCATGGCAGTGATGCAGGGTATAATTTAGGGGCAGCAAGAGATGAGGACTGTTATGCAAAGGCTTAATCCCCCACAAACTGATCCTTAAGTGGTTACCTTGGACTTCCAAGGCAATCCGATCAACAACATTGTCATTCCGCCAATAGAGAATAGGTCTCCTACTCCTGAAAACAGTGGTCCAATTCCTGTTCGTGAAACAGACCTACAGGAGGATCAGTTCACTTTGCTCAATGAAGATATGGGATTTGGTATTGGGGCCAATAACCAAGACTTTCAAATGTTGGCCGAGAAGGTAAGCGCTCTAGAATGCAGAGACACCCTTGGCATTGACGTTGCTGACATGGGGCTGGTTTTAGAAGTGGTCATCCCTCCAAAGTTCAGACCTCCTGTTTTTGACACGTACAATGGCAGCTCTTACCCGAAAACTCACGTGCAGGCCTTCTACCGCAAAATTGCTGCACATACCAAAGACGAGAAGCTTTGGATGTATTACTTCCAGGATAGCCTGTCTAGGGGATCACTAGAATGGTATATGAAGTTGGAGAAGAACTATGTCCGTAACTGGAAGGAACTTAGGGAAGATTTTCTTAAGCAGTACCAATACGATATCGACATGGCTCCCAACCGGACTCAACTACACAAATTGTCTCAAAAGAACTCCAAGAGCTTTAAGGAGTACACGAA
This sequence comes from Lathyrus aphaca, assembly GCA_963966055.1. NCBI lineage: Eukaryota > Viridiplantae > Streptophyta > Magnoliopsida > Fabales > Fabaceae > Lathyrus > Lathyrus aphaca. The sequence goes on from OZ014521.1 coordinate 65,563,119, forward strand.
GAGATGGCGCAAGATCGCATCCAGAGTACAACCACTGTTGCTGGAAAGAGAAATGGTGGACCTTTTCATGGATACTCTTCCTGGGCACTTTATAGAACGGTTAGCAGGCTGTTCGTCCAACAGTTTCTCTGATGTCATCCTGATTGGTGAAAAAGTTGAAAACTGGATGAAGCGAGGAAAAATCCAGAACAACGGTGCCTCCACTCCTGGAACCAAGAAGTCGTCTTCAAACAAGAAAAAGAGATAGTACGAAGAAGCTGGGGCAGTCTATGGCCAGCGAAAGAGGAGAAATCAGGGTTCATAATACTAGACAACATATATGGTCCTCCCAAGGGAAACCCAGTTGCAACAACAAAATCGTCGTCAGCATAACCCTCAACAGGGTCGTCAGCATCCGCAAAGGAGGGAAAGAGTTTTCGACCCTTTGCCAATGTCTCATACATACCTACTACAACACTTGCTTCAGTTGAAACTGATTGAGCTTCGTAAGCTGTCCCCACCTCCTTTCCCACTACCGGATGGATAGGATGCCAACGCCCGCTATTATTTTCATTCTGGGGCACCAGGGCATCATATCGATGGATGTAAAGATTTTAACCACAAGGTGCGGGATTAAATCGACTCAAAAGTTGTCAACCTTGCACCAAACAGATGAGGGAAAGGGCATCCCAATACTCCCAGATAGCATTATTTCTTTCAAAGCATTTTTATCCCTAGTGAGGGGAATTACATTGCTTTGATTCTTCATTGGTTAATGGAGATACGTAGGCAGAAGATCGTCAGGTCTTTCCGAGCAACCTTACGGGGCAACTTCATTCCCCAACTTTACTCCTTCTTTCAGATGTCTCGTGTCAGAGTTTGAATAACTAGAAGAAAATGTATGATTGCCATGTCAGACATGCGACAACTTGCTTGAAGACTACAAGTCCATGAAGAGCTACTGATCACAGGAAGCATTTGTGACTCCCGGGATTTTCATCCTAGTACAAACGCGAAAGTGGCACGGAAAAGATAGAGTCGCCAGCCAGACATTTTTATCCCGAAAGAATGGGAAAGGTAATGTTGCACAAACCTAAGGAAGAAGGAAAGGACAAGGTCCCACGAACCAAAGATCTGGGTTCGGGAGTCGGTTACGAATTGAGAAGGTATTAGCACCCCAATCCGTCCGCCGTACCCGACGGGATCCACGCTTGCTTGCTTTGTTTCAAAGGGTAAAATAATATGTTGTTTGAATAAAAGAATGGTTATTTGGAATGGAATGGAAATGAGAAAAGAAATGGAATTGAGAAATGGAAAGAAAAGGGGGAAAATGTAGGGAAAAAGAAAGATTGTGCTCGAATGGGCCCTACCCCACTACCTACGTACCTCATCGGGATAATGAGGATCAGAGTCGACGTAGTTCACCTAACTAAGGCGGGAACTATTTGTTTGTGTTTTTTATGCTGGAACTGCGTATGTCTATGCTCAGGTGTTGCAGGCTCGTCTGGTACGAGTGCGTTTCCGTCTTGCATGCGAGACAAGTCGTCGCGAGTTCGCGTTGTGAGTGAATGAGATGAGAAAAGAAGTTACCGCAGGATAGTCACTTGTTATTTGTTATTTGTCTTTTATGAGAAGTATTTTGAATTTATTTGTGAACAGTCTCGTACTAAGACATATCCATCGCGGGAAGTATTTACACCTCCCCCCCCGAAACAGAACGTGTATAAACACTCCGCAACAAAGTCTCGTGTCGTACAAGAATGTTCGTTTTTTCATTAAATGTTTTATTGCTTTTCTTTATGAGATGGGAAAGAATGACTCAAATTGCAAAAGGGAAAATCTAATGGGGAACTAAGACACAACCCTAAATTTTGTTTATTTATTTGCAAAGGAGGGCCTATGGTTAATGAGGTTTCTAAACCTAATGGAGGAAGGAACTTAGAACTACTAGAATACAACTTACTTCCTAAGGAAGTTAAGTTGATTCTAAATCCAAGGGGAGACCTATACAAGTGAAATATTCAATCAATAGCAAGGCATTAAAATTGGAAACAAGAAATAAGATTCAAAACAAAACATTTAAAGGCATAAACCTAAAATAGTCTAAATTTATTCTAAGTCTAATTAATAGAAACATTAAGTCCAAGTCCTACAACTAAAGGCATTACCTAATATTTTCATTCTAAAAAATCAGAAACTAACCTAGTCTAAATCACCATTAAACCCTAAGATTAAATCTAATTAAACTATTTTTTAATGAAACTTAATATCCTAGCCTAAACTAATGGGAATTTACATGTAACAAAGCCTAAAGGTTAATACTCTAAAAATAGTAAAAGCTCTGGAAAAATATGAGATTAATTCTATAGGGTCCTAAAACTATCTATAATATTGTGTTAAAAGATATCCTAAAAAAACAGAATTTTGCTATGCCTAAAAGTCATTTATTTCTACCTAATGATTAACCATTATTTTCTAAGGATTAAGCCACTAAAACCTGAGATAAAATGCCTTAAAAAATCTACTAAAATTATACTAAGTACTATTATAAGTACTCTAACTATGGTAAAAAGAATGGGCCAAAAAAGTTTCTATTTTTATTGAATTATTTTCTAAACTATGGTAAACAAAATAAAATTCTAAAATGAAATGAAAGGGAGGTGAATTAAGCAATTTATTTTTGTTGTTTTTTAACACTGGGCCTAAAAACGGGGTGCAGATAGCAACAAGGCTAAGCCCAAAACGCAGGAATGAAGGGATGGGTGTAGGAAGAAGTTTCCGTGGCTGTTTTTTCTACGGGCATAAAAAATGGGGTGAGATTAGCAAAAATAGAAAGGCCCAGAATGCAGGAAATGAGGGGAGGTGAGAAGAGTGATATTCTTAGTTTGTTTTTTGTTATGGGCCTAGAATGGGGGTGAGATTAGTAAAGGAAACAGGCCCAGTTTCGCAGGAAGCCTGGGGGGTGTAGGAAGTGACTTTTTATGTTGTTTTTTTATGATGGGCTTAAGAGAGGAGGTGTGAATATCAGAAGAAATAATAGCCTACCGGACGGTGACAAGTGTCACCGGTATGGCTGGGGATCCTAAAAGCTCTAATCTTATCCTCTTAATATTCTCCAACGGTGCATTTTTATAGTTTTATGTGGAGATTAAATATGGATTAATGGCATTGATTTAGTCTTTAATTTCATTAATCTCTAATTATACAAATAAATTAAAAAAACTCAACAAACACTTATGAGCCAAGAACAAAACGAAATACTGATAACCAAAGAAAACCCTAAATCCTATTCTCTCTTCTCCCTTCGCCGCCGCTACTCTCATCCTCCCCTCCATCATTTTCTTCTCCCAAGCCGCCATTGACCACCACGAACTACAGCCTACCACCATCTCCTTCGGTCCTTCCCTTCATTCATATAACCTAATCTTCATCTCCTTCTTCAATCCGAAACCAAACCCTCCAAACACTTGAATGAAAAAGCTTTACTCTAAATCAAAGGCCGCAACCACAACTCGCAAAACTCACAACACCTAACTCATCACGCAAGAAGATCAAAAAGCAACGAGTACCTTACGATTTCGGCCGACGACGTATGAATTTGCGTAGTATTTCCTCTTTTCTCTTTTTCCGAATCTTGTGTTGTTGTTCTTGAAGTGTGAAGCGAATGCTTTATTGAAGTACCGTTGTCAATTTGCAGGTGAAAGCTCCGTTGATTGTCGCTGATTCGTTGAATCCGTTGAAGCGTTATGACGTCGGATTGTTATGACAGTTATAGATTCGCCAAAGCCGAACCATGATTCTTGCGATGGAGAAGACGAATTACCTCAAATTGACAAGAGAATTCAGGTATCACTTCAATCTTCCCTGTTCTTCTCACTGATGCGGTTGGTTGTTATGCTAATGCAACGGATTTGGTGAATCTTCACCTGAAAACTTATGTTATCCTTGATCCTTGAATTTGCAGGTTGGTGAAGGTGAACTAGCATTGAGATAATGATGATTGAGGGAGATTGAAGCCGAGGGATGAAGATGCTGGAAACCAAAAAATGGAAGAAAGGTTGAAGAAGCTAATGGAGCAGAGAGATGAAGATTGGGATTGGAGATTGGTGAGGTATGAAGGATGAAGAATATGGTGCAGAATTGGAGAAGTGTGAGAGGTTGAAAGAAAAATGGTGGAGAGATGGAAGAAGTGGTGAAGCCTTTGATTTATAGCTGCTGATTTTTGGATCCTTCTGGAATATTTTCAGGTATTTCAGTTATGATTCTGTTATTTTTCAGTTAAGAGTTTGTTGGATATCGTTTTTCTTCTAACAGGTTATGAGCCTTATTGAAACTGATTTGTGTGATATGCAGAACCAGGATTTATCATCTTTGGGCATAAATGAATCCAGCTCCTCCCCTTTCACAAATTCAATGTTCCCAGGATACAAAATTGCAGCAGGTGCAACACAAAGCATATAGAAGCAATGGTAATTCCTCTTTGGATCCGACAACTGGCAAATGCGTGATCTTTCCAGTAGGTAAGTTCTGATAGCAGCACCAGAAATTTTCCCCTTTTGATCGAATTGAATCTCCACAAACTTACCAAAACGACTTGTGTTTCTAACAGTCTTCGCATTTCCAAAGGCTTCTAGAACAGGGTTGGACTCCAGGACTTTCTGCTCAACTGTTCTACCTTCAGAAACAAAAGCTCACCCTCCCATGTAAGCAAGATAGCGCATAAGTAACTTTGTGCTTTCGGTTTTACCAGCCCCACTCTCACCACTAACCAATATTGACTGGTTGATTCCATTTATCATGAGCCCATATTCTGAGTTGCACTATGGATTATGCAGGCTGTACGTTTATCCGTGATGATGATGGTGCTAGGTTGCAGAATGGAAAAGATTGTGCAGACTGGAGATAGGAGAGTGAAGAAGCTCATCAAGATTTGCTCAATTTTCTGTCCATTTCTTCTGTACCTGAACTGTTCTTGTGACTGTTCCTTTGTAGTCCCTTCTTTCCTAGTTATCCCTCTATGTAACTGTAAATGATTCTATCAACCAGTTTCTGTTATTGAACTTTATGTTATAATTTAATTATTATTTATTTTTTTACCGATTTTCCGATATCCAAGTTTCTGTCATTCTGTTATAGATTTTTCTTACATAAGCTTTTGTATCAAACATGGCAATTGAAGAAATGGCGAGCCAGGGACCCCACATGAAATTTCTATGTGACAATTGTGAATGGAAATTGAGCATGAGAATTTGATTGACTTTTTACTCAAAAGCTTTAACACTCTTCTATTGTGATATTAATAAATCAAGATTCAACCCGAATGTCAATTTTGACTTGATTTAGAGTTAGATTGAACCTAATGGTTGGAAAATATTTTTAAGAAGAACTTTGGAATTAGATATGATAACGGGTAATTGGAGGAGTTTCTAAAAGATGTATTAAAAATGGATTAAGGAAAAATTTTATGGGTTTAATTAGGACTTAAAAGAAAGATAATAAATGGAGGGTTTGAAGAAATGAAAACCATTGACTTGACATGGATTAACAATGGAATTGATTAATGGACCTAAAATATGGAACTCAAAAAGAATATTGACTGGAAATAAAAGGTATTAGAAATGGATTTTATTGGACATGGACTTGAACTTAAGATGACTAATTGGAAATTGGTTTAGTGATTTGGATACTAAGATGAAAACAAAAGAAATTGACCTCCTATTATTTTTGTAGAAATTTGTGATGATTCTAAAGCGAAATTGCCATTGAGTTTAAATGGTGTAAAATGGACAAGGGGAAAACATGATTTTGACATGGGCTATGAAAATTGAAAGATGGTTCAAAATGGATTACGGACAAAAAATAAATGGAAAAGTGAATAAAAGAAACTGAAAATAAATTGATGGAAACGTAAAGGATAATGGAAATTGAAGAAATGAAAGTGGAATGAAATAATCGGGAATGGCTTATAACAATGAGAACAGAGCAATGAATGGATATGGAGTCTCGATTTTAGCCCAAAGCCTATTTTGCATTCTTTCCACAAGCCTATGAACACGACCCCCCCTGAACCACTATATAATTTTCCCAGATAAGTCACACCCCTTTCGAATCGTCTGAAACATGCTATGACCATTCAACCTGATGAATCATTGATAAACAGAAGACTCCAACCAAACTTCATACAAAATACTGCTCGATAACCTGATGAATCTCAACACACAGCAGCCTGAACTTTGAATATGCATTGTTTAAGAAACAGTCCAGTGGCCCAAAATAATCTTGCAGTTGCAACAATCCTTTGATAGTTTGGCCCTAACTAGGTCAAACTCCCATCTGGATCTAAACACAACTGAACAACCGCATTTGAAGTGGAATCGTAGTCCAGTGAATATTCTCCGTCATTTCAATCCTTGACAGATACAGATAAGGTACAAAACCCTAATTTCCTAGGGCCTTGATCACATGCCTTAGGAAACAATGAAATGCATGATTATGATGTTAATGACTTAGTGAGAAATGCAGATGAATGCGAAACAAAACCGATTAAGGGAATAAATATGAGGGAAAATTTTGAGGTATTACAGCATTCAAGACTGATTAGTCCAGACGGAGTCAAGTCTCCTCATTGATGGCAATGTTCATCTTTTTTACTGCGTTTCATTTGTAGTTTTTCTTGTTTGCTTAAACATTTGTATGCATGCATGAAATTTGTTTACTTTGGAAAGTTAATCATAATAAAAATCACATGTTTTTCTTGAAGTAATTCATTTGTATTCACTTATAATTTTGTATGTGTGCAATACTAACGGTTATGCTTAAACTCCATGAGGGAGGATGACAAAATGAAAATGCAGAAATCTCCAATTGTGTGCTCTTGAATAAGACCATGTTGACGATGTACAGGCTTTGTTTCAAATCATAAACACCGGATATATAAGGGAGATAAACCTCCGCTAACCCCTTTGAGCCTTGAAGTAGGAGTTTCTTTTCGCATAAAAAAACCCATACATTTAACCCAGGGGCAGGATAGGCGTCAGTTAGTTTGATCGAGCGTTCAGACTTTCATGAAAAAGTGTATATGAGGATCCATTACCTTTCATCGCACCAAGTCAAGGGGTCCAAAGACCGAAAACCACAAAGGTTGTCCTTCATCGACCAAAGAATAAGGCAGTCACATCCCTCGTAAAGTAATCAAGACAAACAGTGTCACACGATTTGTTCAAAAAGAGGGAATCGAAGAAAAAAAGAAATGAAAAAGCCCGCTAAGTCGAAACTTGAAAACAAGCGACTTAGGCAAAATCTAGGGCATCCCGCTGGACTCCATAATCGAAGATTCACAAGAATCAGTTCAGGCAAAAGTTAGGGATAATCAAAAGAACGCAAAAGCGAAAAGGATTATACAAAGAAAGATCCTTAAACAAGAACGAAGTCGTGTGATATAGGCACAGAAGGCAAAAAAGGGGTGACTGACTCCAAACGACAACCTGATTGGTGCCTGAACCGGTAGTGCCACTGGTTCCTCAATCATCACAAAATCCTTTTTGAGAGGTGAGTGCTTGTGAAAGCTAGCTGAACATAGGAATGGAGAACATTACGAAGATGGGTGGGCACCAATAAATTTTGAGCATATATCCTTTGTTTCTATAACTGTGAGCCAGGACACGATACAACCCTCGAAAGTCCTAATTGAAACAGGGTTATTTTGAGAGCGCACTACTACGAGACCATGTTCCTGACTCCTATGGGTTATGCTAGAAGATCTTTGTTGGTATTGCATGCGCATGCTTTCTTTTATTCAAAAATAATGTCGTATATTAACCAGTGATTCGCTCACAAAGGTTTACGACATCTTTTTCAATAAAGCTTCAAGATTAACATGTGTGTTGCATTAGAATTTCCATTCACAGAATAAACATTTTCTGCTTACATACATTTGTTTGACATCATAGGAGTTCACATATGGAATATCAATCCAGAAGCTTAACCTTACCGAGCTGAGAAATCTGAAACTTCCGAAAGATAATCAGGTCAAGAGGCACTTTTTCAAGAAACTCCATTAAGTGGGGACGTTCCCAACAGTCATGGTAAGAGACAACTAATCCAGGGAAATCACGTCGAGCAATCTCTTCAAATTTCAGCCAAACCGGGGCAATCACGTCGAGCAATCTCTTCAGATTTCAGCCAAACTGGAGCAATCACTTCGAGATCAAATCTCTCAAAGAGCCATGAGTCTGAGGCATTCATTCAATTTCAGCCAAAATGGGGAAATCACTTCGAGATTCAAAATTCTCAAAGAACAATTGGTTCAGGTATTCACTCGAAGATCATCCATTCAGGGGTAATCACTCGTAGGCTCGTACTAGGGTAAGCCACCCCAAGAGCCATAAGAAGTTACGCTCTCTCGAAGACGGTTAATCAGAGGCACCTATCCAGGGTTCAAAATATTGAGGAAGAATACCTCACGGTGATATGAGGTTTTTCATGGATCCTCATGAGGAAAAATTCTTGCAAAGACCATGCAGACCGGGGCAGTTATTTCGAGATCTGGAGAATCTTTCCAAGAGTTTGAAGACACTGAGGCATTTCAGATGCCAGTTTTCTGTAAAATCCTCTTGAGACATTTTCTTCTAGTGGACATTAGGTTGAGGCGAGTTGAAAATTTCAAAGGATCATTGACCAATTATGATCGGTGAACATGAAATCACCCTAGAGGCCAACAAAGCCATCACCAACACAAAACTTCGAAAAGCCTCTTCCTCAGCGGATCTTGAAGTTTGACCCCTTAGCAGGTCTCATCAGATTATTGCCTCTCTAACAGAGCAACAACAAAGAAAATGATTACTTCCTGAGCAGAGGAGTATCAACATCTCTTATCCCCAACAAAGGACGCCTTCCATTCTCATCTCTAGCATGAGACACATCCTACTTCTCATTCCCAGCAAGAGGTGATCAAACTCTTATTTCCAACAGGAAATATCCTTAGCCGAGTCTTCTTCTCCCTAGCAGGATTGGGGTCGAAAAGTCTTCCCCTGTACGAGAAGCCTTATATCCCCAACATAGCGGCAAAAGGAAGGATACTTCTCGAACGGGGAGATGTCATGATCTTTTTATCCCCATCCAGAGGCAATTCAAGACTCTCAACTTCAGAAGGAAATGTCCCCCCAGTGGCATTCTCCATTATCCCTAGTAGAGTCAGAATTGGAGAAAGGCAAGCATTCTCTCCAAGCAGAGATCCCTCCTTCAACAAAGGAATATTCCTCATCAGAGTCTTCTTATCTCCAGCTGCACGGGAGAATTTATCATTCCCTAATAGAAGCAAGACATGGAAGAGCTCAAGTTTTCTTCTCTACCCAGCAGTGGTTGCCACTTCCCCCAGCAGGTTCGCCAAACGGAGTCCAATCACCATTGTGCATCGAACAGATTCCCAAGCAGATCTCTCCCCCAAGAAGAAGGGTGCACCTAAAGGATTTCCTCAGCAGGTCTCTTCCTCAGTAGAGTACCGACATATCTGCCTCCCCAGCCGATTCAGAAAGGTATCATTCCCCCAATGGAGTTCAGGGAGTAGTGTACCTCTTAGCAGGTCTCTTCCTCAGCAAAGTACTGACACATTTGTCTCCCCAACTGAGTCAGAAGGGTATCATTCCCCCAGCGGAGTTCAGCGAGTAGCGTACCTCTCAGCAGATCAAGTTCATCCTCAAAAAGGTCTTGGCTCTCCAATCTCAAAGTCCAATATATTTTTGGCAATGATGCCAGTTTAGAGCCAGTGGATCGTTACCACTATCTCCCCACGGAGTTTCTTATTCCCCGTAGAGTTGTTGTTCCTCACAAGGACTCACCACAATTAATGCAACAGTTAGTTCTTCCCCAACAAAGTCGTCAAGTATACATGTTGTCTCCTCATCAGGAGATCCCTTTCATTTGCATATAGTAGTCATCATTACATTTGCATCCTCTAAAACGCGTAGTATTTCCATCATTATGGAGCATTACACCATAGAAAAAGTCAAACATATGCATACGAAGCATAAGCCAGTTTTAGTACCTTGCACAAAAGCCCGAAACATCAGTCCTTCAATCAGACCGAAGTATCCCCACAGAATGCCGAGTTCATTTTCCAGCGTGGTTATTTCTACCAAGTCTTGCTTGACATCCCCAGCCGGGTATTCCATTTGAGTACAATTGTTTCCCCCAGTGAGTCTCTGTTTCAGTACAACAGTCTCACATTTTTTTTGGCGTCTCGTTTAAGTACAACGGTCTCGTCTCGGGTTCGTTTAAGTACAACGATCTCGTTCTTCTCGCAGTTGAGTCTTGTTTAAGTGCAACAGTCTCATTCCTTCGCGTCTCCATTTAAGTACAACGGTCACGTCTCGGGCTCTCATTTAAGTACAACGATCCCATGTCTCTCGATTCTCCATTTAAGTACAATGGTCTCATCTCTTAGATCCTTTATTAGCATGATGTTCTCGATTCCCTTGGTTATGGATTGGTTGATACCATCTCCGTGATAGATCGATTGATCTTATTTTAGTTGTGAATCGGTTGATATAACTTCTCTTCAAGCTGTAAATCGGAAGATATTACATTCTCTCTTTCCTGGTTATGGATCGGTTGATACCATCTCTATGATAGATTGATTGATCTTATTTGATTTGTGAATCGGTTGATATCACTTCTCTTCGAGCTGTAAATCGGAAGATATTACGTTCTCGTTTTCCTGGTTATGGATCAGTTGATACCATCTCCATGATAGATCGATTGATCTTATTTGAGTTGTGAATCGGTTGATATCACATCTCTTCGAGTCGTAAATCGTAAGATATTATGTTCTCGTTTTCCTGGTTATGGATCGGTTGATACCATCTCCATGATAGACCGGTTGATCTTATTTGAGTTATGAATCGGTTGATATCACTTCTCTTCGAGCTGTAAATCGGAAGATATTATGTTCTCGATTTCCTTGGTTATGGATCGGTTGATACCATCTCCTGGATAGATCGGTTGATCTTATTTGAATTGTGAATCGGTTGGTATCACTTCTCTTCGAGTTGTATATCAGATGATATTATGTTCTCGCTTTCCTGGTTATGGATCGGTTGATACCATTTCCATGTTAGATTGGTTGATCTTGTTCGAGTTATATATCGGTTGATATTGATTTCTCTCCCTTTGAGTCACAAGTTGAATGATATTATGGTCTTATACCAGTCAATACTTGTTTCTTCTTCATCGAGTTATCATCCATGTTGTGATAGTCTCTTTTCAGGTTTTGTCTCCCACGCAAGATAAAATACTTGTTGAATCTGCCACGTTCAGTTTCGCGTCTTTGGATCGTCATCCAAGTTATGATGGTCTCTTTTATAACCCACTCACGGTGTATCTTGTCATCCAAGAATGACATTTTTCCAATCACCTTTCATTCCCCAGCTGGGTCCCGTTTAAGTACAAAGGTCTCTCTGTTTTCTTGCGTCGCGTTTAAGTACAACGGTCGCGTCTTGGGTTATCATTTAAGTACAATGATCCCATTTTCCTTGATTTCATCTAAGTATGATGATTTCAGGTCTATGACTCCATTTAATTACAATGGTTTCGTGTTGTCGAGCTCCCATTTAAGTATAATGGCATCGCTCTTTCGTCTCTGTTTAAGTACAATGGTCACATTTTCGGGTTATCGTTTAAGTACAACGATCTCATCTCTTCTGATTCCATTTCCGTACAAAGGTCTCTCCATTTCCGGTTCCGTCTAAGTATGATGATCTCGTTTCCTTTGAGTTATCATCTGAGTACGATGACCTCATTCCTTTTGTCCTGTCAGAGGTCAATCCCATGTGTTGAGTCGTCATCCAAGAATGGCATTCTTCTCGATCACTTTTTATCCCCACGAAGTCCAAAATTTCCGGTTTATTCGTATATTCAATCACTCCATACCTTGAAGGTCTGAAAGCCATTGCTATCATCCATTCAGGTCTACAGATGATTGAATAGGGGCAACTGTAATACCCTAAACTCTGCCCTCTTAATTTATTTCCAACCTCGAGTGGTTTATGCTTCATCTTTGCATGATCGTCCGAGCATTGCATCGCATCAAAAAATAATAAAAATAAATAAATCATGAGAATTTTCATGTGCATGAGGCATGTGGTTGGGCTAGGCTTGTCAATCTTGGAGCTCAAAGGGGGAAAATTACTACAAAAGATAATTCAAAAGCAACTCCATGAGAAACAACCAAAAGAAGAGAAAATTGAAATTTTAAGGCAGTTAACCGGTTAACACATTTGGTTAACCGGTTAACGGGGGCGGATTTTGGAAAAATATTTGAAAATTAGTTGTATTTCTTCACTTCCCTCCACATTTTCCTTCCCTTTTTCCACTTTGGTTTTCCATTTCATTTTTACCTTGGATTATTCTACCATCTTCTACCACCTTCTAGACTATTCCAAGTGATATTCCAAGGAATATTCTAGAACTCCAACCCTAAATAACTCCAAGCCTAATTCCATTCCCAAACCTAGCTCCATGCATATGCTTTATATAAACCCTAACCATTCCAAAGCAAAAGGTTGGCATTTCATTTTCACCATTTTCATCTTCAATCTCTCTTTTCTCTCTCAATTCTCCCATTTTCTCACCAAATTCACAAAGAGCTTTTTCATAGAAGTTCTTCAAATTCTTCATTGGAATTTGAAGAACTTGAAGCTAAGCCTTCATCAATCATCAACATTGGAGCTTAATTGAAGAAGTGCTTCTGTTTTTGAAGTGATTTGGAGCATTGGAAGTGATTAGTCAAGAAGCATCAAGAATGAATCGCATTTATTTTGCATTCGCAGATCTTAGATTTTCTTCTTCATTTGCATTCCGATTCATCGCAACACTTATCGAAGCAATCCTTCACTTCGTAGGTTGGTGATCTAAAACCACTTATGCCTTAACTTATTCTCCTCATCTCGTCGTAACGACATTCTTCACATGTTTATCGTTATGTTTGCATTTAACCGTTCAATTTCGTTTTGATTGTGATTCGTGCATTTCGTTTGTTAGAAGCTAGATCTGTAGCATAATCTAGGTCCTAATAGGTGTTATAATACTTCATTTAAGTAGAAAAATTGTGTTAACATGTTCATGTATGTATTAGGGATTATTAGAAGTGAGTTTGTGGCCAAAAGCACTTATTTCTAAACAATTTTTCACATTGTGTTCAGTGTTAACCGGTTAACGCATTTGGTTAACCGGTTAACACGTGTGTTTTGCCACAAATTGCTTATGTTTTAGGTCCGGGAACCGGTTATCCTATAGCGTTAACCGGTTAACGCTGTTTGAATTTGGAAATTCAGCTTAGTTGATTGCTTGATCTTGCTTCCTTGTGCCTTTAATGTTCATGCATGTTTAGATGTTGATTTTAGGGAATTTTCAAGATTAGTTTCGGTATCTCATTCCGTCATTTCGAGTCATTTTGAAACGCTTCTGTTACCTTTTGCATATTGTGCATTTTACTTGTTAATTGTGCATGAAATGACTTGTAAATAAGTGTTACCATGTTCAAGCCTTTCATTTAGCATGCTTACTTGTGTTTGACATTCTGTTTTAGTGTCATTTCCATTTGCATGATTCATAATCGCATTACTTGTTGCATGTAGCATTTTACATAATAATAAATGTGCATGTTGTTGCATTTGTTGCATGTTCAAACACATTTGCATATTAATCCAATTCTAATTTTTGCATCAAGCTACATGTCATTTTTGTTGATCCATGTTGATGCATGTTCATGTTCATCATGTTTATGTGCCATACATGTTGCATACTTGTTGCATATGTGTAAATAGGTGTATTCTTCCATAATCCCTCATTATTCATAATCATGTTCAAATAATCATGTTCATTCAATCATGTATATTGATCCATCCATGTTCATGTTTCATTTATTCATTTTAATTGTGCATTTCTCATTGATTTTGTGCATAAAAAATGAAAATAATCAAATCGGACTTTTGCATTTCATAGCTGTTTATTTGTGCAGTAGCTGTAAAATGTATGTTGATTGTTGTATTTTCACACTTTTTACACCTGTTTTGCATGCTGATTGTGAGTTGTAAAAAGCTGTATGCATTGTGCATTGCATTTCATTGTTGTTTGTGCATTTAGGAGTTGTAATAGGCTGTTGGATTTTGTTTTGCATCATTTTTAGTCCCTTTTAGACTTAGGATTGAGTCTAGTTTAGGTCCTAGGCATTAGGATTTAATTGGTACTTCGTTTGCCTTATTATTTTAAATAATATGCAACACTAACCTTTGTTTTGTAGGGAGGTTAAGGTAAGTTCCTTACAAATTATTACTCTTACTTCTTTATGCATTTAATGCACATTTTACCTTACCTTTCATACTTGTGTTTGTTAGGTTTTTTTATCATAACTTCATGTTAACCCCTTGTTAGAATCAACTTAACTTCTCTAGGAAGTAAGTTGTATTCTATTTGCCATTGTTTCTCTTTTCCTTCTTTTTAGGATAGAAACCACACTAACCTAGGTCCATCCATGTATGATAACACTAGGATCTTAGTCTTCCCCTTAGACTTTTTTGCCTTTGGTTCGCTTTGCTTTCTCTTTCTCATCTACAAAGAAAAGCTAAAAAACACCTAATAAAGGTTGATCATCTCGTACGACACAAGACTTTGTCATGCGTTACTTATGCACATCCTGTCTCGGGGCAAGGTATAAGTCATCTACCATGATGAACAAGTATTAGTATGAGAAGGTTCACAAACAATAAACAGAAAACACTTCTCTAAAAGACAAAACAACAAAGAAGAATCGTCTTTTCCTTCGGGAATTCTTTTCTCATCTCACTCACTCTCAACACGAACTCGCGACGACTTGTCTCACATGAAAGACGGTAACCGAACTCGTTCAAGGCGAGCCTGCAACACCTGAGCATAGACATACACAGTTCCAACGCATAAAAAATACAAAGTTTTCGCCTTTAGTTAGGCGAACTACGTCAACTTTGATCCTCATTTTCCCGATGCGGTACGTAGGCAGCGGGGTAGGGCCCGTTCGAGCACATTCTTTATTTTACCTACATTTTTCCCATTCTTCTTTTTCATTCTCTTTTCCAGTTCCATTTCTCATTTCAGTTCCAGTTAGCAGTTCTTTGTTCAACAACATCTTATTTCTCACCCTTTGAAACAGACAAACAAGCGTAGATCCCGTCGGGTACGGCGGACGGTCTGGGGTGCTAATACCTTCACAGGTCGTAACCGACTCCTGAAACCAGATCTTTGGTTCGCAGGACCTTATCCTTTCCTTCTTCCTCAGGTTTGTGCAACATTACCTTTCCCATTCATTCGGGATAAAAATGCATGGTTGGCGACTCTACCTTTTCCGTGCCACTTTCGCATTTGTACTAGGATGAAAATCCCGAGAGCGACAAAAAACCACCACAAATTTATCCAAGTACCCATGAAAAATTCAATTCATGTACTCCATGAACTCACCGGGTGCATTGGATACACCAAACGACATCAATGTGTACTCATAATGACCATATCTCGTCCTGAAAGCTGTCTTCGGAATATCATCAGACTTAACACGAATCTGATGGTAACCAGATCTCAGATCAATCTTGCTGAACACAGAAGCTCCCACCAACTAATCCATAAAATTGTCGATTCTCGAAAGTGGATACTTATTCTTGATAGTAACCTTGTTCAACTGCCGATAATCAACACACAACCTCATGCTACCATCTTTCTTCTTGACCAACAACACAGGAGCACCCCACGGAGAAACATTAGGTCGAACAAACTTCTTTTCTAACAATTCAACCAGTTGCTTCTTCAATTCATTCAATTCCACAACAGACATCTGATACAGAGCCATAGACACAGGACTAGTACCAGGTAATAAATCCACTGCAAACTCAACTTCACGTTCTGGAGGAAAATCACTTATGTCCTCCAGAAACACATATGGAAACTCTTGGACAACCAGTAAATCAATACTCGAAGTCTCCCCTTCGACTTGCAACGATACATTGCAAACATATGAGCTTTATATTCTAACAGTTCATCAACTTTCTTAGCCGTCAAGAACATCAAGTCACCATGATCACCAAGTTCAGGAAACTTTACAGTCTTTGCATAGCAGTTGATATGCACAAAATTGAACTCTAGCCAATTCATTCCCAGAATAACATCAATTTGGTGTAAAGGCAAGCACACATGATCCATCAATAAGTCCTTCTCAAAAATAGTCAAAGGACACTTCAAACACACATGTAGTAGTAATAGAACCATTAGCCGGCGTTTTTATCACCATACTACCATTCATACTAGAAAACGTCAAACCCAACTTAGTAGCACATTCAAAAGAAATAGAATAATTTGTAACACCAATATTAATAATTGCAATCAACTCAACACCATTAATAAAACATGTACCTCGAATCAAGTTGTCTTATTTAGGAACTTCAGAACCACTTAAACCGAACACTCTGTCATTGATCTGAGCAGCAGTAGCAGTCTTCTTGGGCTTCTGACATTAGGTGTTGATATGTCCCTATTCACCACAGTTAAAATAAGTTGGACCTTCATTCATACAATCACCAACTGATGACCTCTCTTGCCATACCTGTAGCATATCCCCACTAGATTGCTGTACACATCAGACTTGTGACCGAATTTTCCACATTTGTAGCACTTGGGAGGAATGGAAATTGTTCCCTCACTTGGCTTCTTCCCATATGAAACCTTTTGTTTCCCCTTCTCAGCTGGAGTCACATAAGGATTTCCTCTAAACTGGCCTTTCTCTTTCTTCTCACTCAGTTGCTTGTAGTGAGCAGATCGAGCTCGGTTATCTTCATCATAGACTATGCACTTTTCCACCAACTCAGCATACCTACGGATCTGCTGACATCCAATCCCCTATTTGATCTCTTGTCTCAACCCATTCTCAAACTTGAGGCACTTAGATAGTTTAGCATCAACACGATTATAGTGAGGACACTATTTCACTAGCCTCTCGAACTTAGTAGCATACTCTGCCACCGTCATGTTTCCTTGCTTCAACTCAAGTAAATCCACCTCCATCTTACCACGAGCATCTTCCAAAAAAAATCTCCAGGAACTCCCTCCTAAATACTACCCAAATCACCACAGTACCAACATACTCCAACGCTAATGGGTATTATCCCACCAGTCTTCAGCCTCCTCAGATAACATGTGTGTAACACGGTGGGAGAATTGACTTTCTATAAATGTTGCGGATAGCAAGAGTCGCCACCGACTTTTATTTTATCCATAAGGAAGGGACATAAAAGAACATGAAATACCGTTTTGAAAAGACTTGGGTTCGGGGGGTAGGTTATATAAAGGGAAGGTATTAGCACCCTTTATATCCATGGTTATCCATGGGCTCTTAGTTACTTAGCTCACTTAAATGTTTTTGAAAATGTGAAGTGTGTGATTAGAAATTTTCTAAGTACTTTGTAATGATCCTCGTATGGATGTATACAAAGCCTTTGTTTGAAAATGTTTGAAAATATTGTGAGGTGTGAAAAGTATTTTTTTAAAAGTGTGAGCAAATAACTTAGCGGTACCTACCCTAGACTAAGTCTTTCATGTTCTTGTATGTCCTTTCAAGGGTAAGACTATCCCTATTATTAAGGAATAGGTAGTCATTACCTTGGATTTGTTTAAGGGACGAGCGTAGGGTCATCGTATGGTCAATGAAGGCAACTTAAGGGGTGTCTTTAGCAATTCGTAGGGACTATCATCATTTATTCGAAGGGACAAGATCATTATTCCGTAGGCAACTTCGAAGGGACTTGGTCTTTTAAATCTGTAGGGACTTGATGATTTATACGTGAAGGGACTTTGCTTAATACACCCCTATATTCAAGGGACTTGACCATTTTAAATAAGGCAACCAAGAGGGATACCCTAGGAAGTGCAGACGGCGATCTTAGATCGACTTACGTGTGTGAATGATTTATTTCAGATATTTATGTTATTTAATTAATTATCTAAGTCCATATTATTACAATTAGGATATCACTCCCTATTTACTAACCACACATTTAAATAATGATAATTAAAAGGACGGAAAAGTAAATCTAAGCTATTACAAGGCTTTGGGCAGTTACAAAATAATCGAGCGAGAAAAAGAATAAATTATAATATAAATAACAAGATAAGAAGAATTAAAGCAATAATAATTAAAATTAAAGAAACTAAATAAATTAAGATTTAAAATCTAAAATTAGTTTAAAGTTTTAATTTAAAAAAAAGAAGAAAAAAAAAAGAAAAATTTATTTAAGAAAATAAGAAGTAATTATAAAAGATCAATTATATACAGAATATCGAAATTTAGAATTTTTAATTATAATAAGAGTTATTTAAATTTTATTTACAAAAAAACATATAAAGATTTATTTACAAAATTATTATTATAAGAAAAAGAAAATAACTAAAATAAGGTTATTATTAGTTTTCAAAGAAAATATTTGAGAAATTAAGTTAATGGTTAATTATTAATTATTATTTTAATTAGTTAATAGTTTTTTTTTTAAAATAAAATAAAATAATATAAAATTAAGAAAACAAAAAAAGAACAAACAATTGGACAAAATAAAGGGACCTGAGATTTGAACTCAGGCCCTGTACCTCAAAAAAGCAATGCCATACCAACTGAGCTGCGTGCGCGCTGGTGAAAGATGTTAGCAACGAATTCATTATATTTTAAGTTTGTTAAAAAACAAATGAATAAAAAAATTTGCTTCAGCCTTGATTCGATCCCTCAACCTTGTGCATGTAAAGCCAGTACTCTTACCATTGAGCCACATGGGGCGCGTCTGTTAACATAATAGGGAAATATCATAATATATTAAATTTGTTACGCGCCTGAAAAATTAAAGAAAAAGGATGGATCTCACCAAGGATCGAACACAAGTCCTAGCAAATGCATGCGCGCACCTGGAACCACTGGGCTAACTGCATGTTAGTGATTATAATATGAAACAAATAAAATAAAAAATCAAATCGAAATTCAAATTCTGGAACGCGCGCGCAGGTCTTCATCTTCTTCCTTCGTCACTACGAATTTACCTGCGAAATCTCATACGAGTTTTCCTGCGAATTTTCATGTGCATGAAACCTGCAAAATTCAACCAGCCCAAAATACGTACAATTTCACCAAATTGGTCATGCCAACATGATCCTTATGATTCACACAATTCATTTACATGCTCATAATTCATTTACATTTGGTGAATTAGAAAACCCCAATTCAAGAGGACAAACCCTAGCCATGGCCGAATCCTTTTAGGCTATGGAAATTCCGATGTTTTTGCCCATAATTAATCCTTACACATCAACAAACAAGATTAGATGCATAAAAAAATTTATAATGCGTGAAAGAATGAAAACGAAATTCGAAATTTTTTCAAGTATGAATACGGTTAGCGCAATTGGGCATGGTTTTTTGGTGTTTATGATGCTGCAAACATATTCAAGAATCACTTAGGATTAATTTGCAACCCTTATTTGGTCTTGAAAGTGATTAAATCTCCCAATCCGAATATCACTTTTCTTGAGTTTTTTTGAAATGCTTTTGTGTTCTTGGCCGCAGAAAATCCTCCCTCTATGCTTTGGTCATGTTCTATATTTATAATGGAGTGAAAATAGGTCAAAAATCTGATGATTTATGTGGGCTTTGGATAACTTGAGTGTGAAGAAAGATCAACCATAAATGTGATGAAAAATCATATCATTACATACTCCAAAGGATGTGCACGAATTTGGATGAGATCAAATCAACTTGAATGATCTTTAAGAGCTTCTAGAAGAAGAATCAAATCAAATATTTGAATTTTTATATTTTATTTTGATTTAAATTGAATTTTAATGAATAAAATCCAAATAAATAATAAATAAATTATAAAAATCAGAAATAATTTGAATTGGGTCATGCTTGATGTTATTGTGAAGATTGGATTGCAAATTGATAGGCCCATTTGGAAAAAAACTGGATTTAAGACCTTATTTGCTTCATACACCCCTTGAAAATCTCCCAACTTTGACAAGGCATAAATCCATCAATTTTAAGGATATGAAGGTGTTCTTGGACAATTTGGAAAGCTTAAAGATTCCTTTAACAAACCTCTTTTGTCTCATGTTCATATCTTTTACCATTTTCAATTTATGCTCTTTTGAAAAAGTTGACTTTTTGTTGACTTTTGAAATGACCTGTGATGTTTTAGCTCATACCTTCCAAATGAAGCAATTTTAGGCTTGGCTTGTGAGAGACAAAGTTGTAGAGAATTCAATTTCCTTAAAAATGAGCTTTGGATGGGAAATTTTTGAAGAAGCATGTGAAAGTTATGGCTGGTCAAAGTTCAGTTGACTTTTCTTAGGAAACCCTAATTTAGAAACTTCCTGATTCTTGATGATCTGAGATCTCCTTGATGAATCATGATCAACCCTTGATCAAGTGATGAATTTTACCTCATAATATTGATTTTGGAAAAAAAAATCTTGAAGTTTGACTTTCATTTGACCACAGTTGACCTCAGTTTAACTTTCTAACCACTTTGACTGATTTTTGCATATCTGATCATCTGACTGGTCAAACTTATTGGGAAAGCCCTGAAACTTGACATGGGAATTCTTGAATACATTTGGGATGTTATGAATCTCACTTGAGGCCTTGGAAGTCCATTTAGCTCAGATAAACTCAAAACCCTAGTTGTGGATCCTTTGCTTAGGAGGATGCTTTGTCTGAGATAACTCTCAAACTTTCTGACCAATTGTGAACTTTGTGAACCTTGTGAACCTGGAGAAAACTATAGGGATATATTTCTTTGACTGTGGGAGGGAAAATTTTGGGGTACAACAATGTGGATACTAAACTGTACCTTATGCGCATCCATACACGACATCACTCTAAAAATCTTCTCAATTTCCTTGAGCCACTTATGTGCACTATGCAGATCATGATCTCCTTCAAAAACCGGCGGACTGTTACTCTGGAACTTCTCCAAAGCAAGAAACTCATTTGTTCATTGTTTCGAGTTGTAGCCTCGGCAAGCGCCGCAACAGCTTCCTCAAGAGCACGCATGTTGTTTCCAGCCATTCTGCATGACACTCACAACATCAGAAAAGAAATAATCGTTAACAAGTAACGATCGACAACAGACTGACAACAACGACACATGACTTGATAGACCGACCTGCTATGATACCACTAATGTAATACCCTTTTCTACCCCCACAACATAATTATATGAAATTATTCAAGGAAATCAGAGTTTCAACAAAAAGGGCATCGTATTTCAATAAAACATCAAAATAACTCATTTGTGTGTCTTGTCCCGTAACACAGGTTACAACGTGCATCATAAAATAAACCAAAATCATTTAA
This sequence comes from Lathyrus aphaca, assembly GCA_963966055.1. NCBI lineage: Eukaryota > Viridiplantae > Streptophyta > Magnoliopsida > Fabales > Fabaceae > Lathyrus > Lathyrus aphaca. The sequence goes on from OZ014521.1 coordinate 65,584,507, forward strand.
TATGCAGAGGATCATCAACATTGTCAACTTAGTTACTCAAATATAAAAATTTAATTGTTAATTCCAAAACATCATCGAATCAAAGTTAAAACAACAAAAGCCAACAAAACTCAAGCGTTCCCGATGTTACACAATACAAAGTAGGACACCACCTAGACTCTATAAACGATAACATAAACATACTCCACAATACGTCCAAGCACCAAGCTATTCTTGAATATCTGCATGCTGACATAATAGACCATCACGAAAGGTAGGCAGGGTGAGTAAATTCACATTCAATATAAATAATGTAAATACGGAATTATAAGACAACATGCAACAATATATCAATTACATAAAGTCTCACCCATATACAACAAAATCAATCACATCATCATAAAACAAATGCAATCATGATATGCCACCAAGAATGAAATGTAATCCTCATAATATGCATGTGGTACTGAATCCATATCATGGATGGACACTGGGCCATTAACCCTCCACAAGGGAGCACAACATAAACAACATATCATTCCAAACCACGCGATGGGATTGAAGCTGCCAATGGACCGAATCCCCAACATAATTATGCCATGAATGCAACGATGCAACAACATCAACATAATCATCATAATCAACACTTGCATCAGCATTCATCATTATTCATCATTCATACATCTACTACTTTGCCTACTCATGTAATCAATACTATATATCATCATAATACAACATAATCATCTAAACATCATTTCATCATAAATTCTTACACATTTAGCATATTATAGCATGGCAAGAATTCACAGCAACATCATAGCAACATAAGGCAATAAAACAAGTAATTACAAGCCATTTGGAACAAGAAAACATTTTTCAAAAGATTCCAGGTCTCTCCAAGTGGGCATCGAGCTCACTAAGCGAGCTACTCTCGGGTTGTGGAATCCTCAAAGTTTCACTCGCTCGCTAAGCGAGCTCCTGCTCGCTTAGCGAGAAGGTGAATTTTGGCAGAAAACCCTGCGATTTTCCACACATTCCAGCTGCGACCACACTCATCAAAAACCATCATTAATCAACGGAAAATAACATATTTCATTCTTTCTGCCTATTATCATCATATAATCATCAACTATAACATCTTACAACATCAATTCATCAAAAATTTACCAACAATCCTCCTAACCCTAAGGTTTCCCTCAAAAATCCCCTTTCTCGTAAGACTACCTATACATTATAGATATTGAATAAGAATTACTCCCCATACCTTAGTAAAATGCGCTTTTCGTTCACTTCTTGAAGAATTCCCAACCTCAACCTCCTAGTTCTTCAGAGCGTTCTTTTAATCTTCACCAAAAACACGAGTTATGAGAAAACTCTCTCTATTCCCATTCTCATAACCTTCTCAAAAGATAACATTACCCCTAAGACCTCTAACTTCTCTTATTTTATTTTTAAGAATAATATTTAAATAATAATCAATTATTCTAATATCACTATTTCAATAAAATAATTCACCACGACATCACAAAATACCACATGTTCATAAATAATTAAATTATGAAATTGGGGTGTCACAGAACACGTACATGTGCTTAGGTATTTTACTCATAATGGTGACTTTCGGTAGCGGGGGTAATGCGAAGAATGTCAAGGTAAGATACTTAATTGTTAACGCCGTGTCTCCTTATAACATTATTATTGGCAGGCCATCATTCAATGCTTTAGAGGTAATGTTGTCCATGTTTTATCTCACGCTGAAGTATCCCTCTATAGAAGGCCGATTATGAGTAATAAGGGGAAACCAAGGGATAACTACTGAATGTTACAATGATAGCTTGAGACTCAAAAGAAATGATCAAGCCAAAATCCATGTCAAAGAAGAACAACTAAAAGTGAATTTGGTAGAGGTTAACTTAAAGGAAAAGATTCTAGTAGATCGGTTGACAAATAAGATGAGATATATTACATAATGGCTCACTGCCCAATTAAAAGACGAGACATTAAGCAGAAGAATTATAATGACAAAAAAAGGTGGGAAATATCAACAAAAAAAACCAAGCGGCGATAAGGAATGAAGCCGATGACAATGGGACTCGAAACTTAAGAAGGAATGAAGGATAATAGGATGTTTCAGGGTGGAAATGTAATGGAGTTTTAATTTTATGTTGACTTTGTAATCAATTCCGGTAATGTTTGCCAGGGTTTACTTTTTCCCTTTAAAATGGTTTTTAATGAGGAATTCACATTTAAACGTCTATATAATGTAAAATAGACAAGTCGGTCCTAGGATGTAATTATGCCGAGTTAATTTACCTCTGGAAAATCGGCTTCTTTCAGAATATTCACACTTAAAACATATAGCCAAAGTCCAAGTTAATTTACATCTGGCCAATTGGATTCGTCCGTGTTATGCACATTTGAAGCCTCTGGCTAAAGTCCAAGTTGATTTACCTCTGGAAAACCAGCTTCGTCCAAGCTATGCACACTTGAAGCCTCTGGCCAAAGTCCAAGTAATTTACCACTGGAAAATCGACTTCGTCCAGGCTACGCACACTTAAAGCCTCTAGCCAAAATCCAAGTTAATTTACATCTGGAAAATCGGCTTCGTCTGGCCTATGCACACTTGAATTCTCTGGCTAAAGTCCAAGTTAATTTACCTCTAGAAAATCGGCTTCGTATTGGCTATGCACACTTGAAGTCTTAATGTGTGTTTACGTGTTATAGCTTATACAAAAGTGCACAAATATTATCAGAGTAATATAAAAGATATCGAACCCAAAGAGACCAAAACCAAATTCTATCATTACCAACTATCGTTATGTAAATCCATGGGCAAATCAGATATATTTTTGGATTTTTAGAAAGAAAATAAAACAGGAAATAAAACTTGGCTTTGGATGATAATAATAAAAACGTGACCGGAATGTAATTTCCAATCAAACCTCTAAGACGCAATAGATTATTGGCGTATGTTTTGGGTTTTATAAAAAAAACAGAAAGGAAGTATCAACTTAAAAACACTGCTCACTTTTGCGCAGCTCGTGTTATATTTCAAAATGTAAATGCTTTTCTGTCGATGTCTTAATTACATCCAATTTTTTGAAAACAAATAAATCCTAATTTATCTCTAAAGTGTTGTCATTGTTTTTAGAAATTAAACTCAATTTTTATGATTGGGTATTGATATCATATTGTCGTTTTATTGATAAGTACCCCGGGTGTTTTGAAATTGCAAATGCAGACATTGATCAGACACCAGTCTCACACTGTCGTTTTATTGACCGATACCTAAAAGGTATCGAAATTACAAATGTAGAAAATTTATCGGATATTGGTCTCACACTGTCATTTTGTTAACCATTATCTGAATGTTTTCACTGTCATGCAAAACCTTTGAATATTGAACCTTAAAAACTAAAACTAGAAAAATACTTTAATGTTAAAATTATACACCAGCTGAGTTCATTGAGTCTTGTAGGAATGACGGTCCTCACATCCAAACTCTAGTAATTTAGTCGGACATGGTTGCGAAAACAAACATGCAACTAACAATGTTCTATTCGGACAAATACATCATACATAATTTAAAGCAATTGATAAAGGGTTTTTGCATATGAATTAACGAAATAAACCAGGAATCCGGAACAAGAACAATAGAAATGCAATAATAAGGTAATAATTGTAAAAGACTCAAAATAAAGACGGAAATTAAAGGAAATTATAAATTAAATAAAACTGAAATAAAAGTTTAAATAGGATTGAAGGCACGATTGTTGATCCAAGATAGTTACAATTATGGAAACTTGAACTCTAGAATTTGTACAAGACTTCAATATAACTCTGATACAACTTGGATGCAAAATTCTGATAAAAACTAACTATATATAGTGTTAAAAATGCTATAAGTGATTCCAATGGTTATAACTACAAGAATGGGAAGAAGGATAAATCTCTTTGTTCTCCTTGTGGTGTCATTGGTCATGTTAAAGACAAATGCTTCAAAATTCATGGTTATCCACCGGGTAACAAAAAAGGCCAAATCGATTGCTACTCCGCAATGTGCAAATGTTGTTAACACGGACACCATTGATGATGATACTCCATAGAACACCAAAAAGTATCAGCAACTTATTGCTTGCATTCAAAGTCATATGGCTCATCAATCCCCTCTTGAATCTGCTTCTACTTCAGGTGATTATGTTGGTATGGTTTTTACTTCATCGCATCACAATGAATATCCTTTAACCAACACTTAAATAGTTGACTCGGGATCCACATATCATATTGTTCATTCTCTACATTTTTTTAGCTCATATAAATCTCTTTCTAATAAATTTGTGGCCTTAACTAATAACACCAAAGTACCAGTTTCTGCAACATACACAATTTTGTTAATCTCTAATTTGGTTTTACACAGTGTTTTGTACATTCTCAATTTTAGAATCAATCTCTTATATGTTGGTCAGTTGTTCCAACACTCCTCTTTATGTATTGTGTTCACTATTTCTACATTTATGATTCAGGACAATCAAAAGGGGAAAGTGATTGGCACGTGTGAATGTACTTATTGCCTTTACTTCCTCAAAGTTCAACATGATTTTTTATCTGTTGCATTTTGGTTGCGTTCAAATAAGAGTACGTCTATTGTACTAACTTGTAATTTTATTGGTAGAATTTTTGTTTCTACTTGGCATGCTGGGTTAGGCCACTTATCTGACCAAGTATTAAAAACTACTCATAATAAAAGTCCTGATTTGTTTCCTTTGAATATTTCATCTAATGAACCTTGTCAAATTTTTCCTCTAGCTAAATTCCATCGCTTACCTTTTATTTCCAATAACAAGCATAATGTTTTGCCTTTGACCAAATTTATTGTGATGTGAGGGGTCCTTTTAAAAAATCTACCTATGATGGTTACCACTTTTTTTACTATTGTTGATGACAGTACAAGGTATACTTGGATTCACTTAATGAAACATAAGTTTGAAGCAACTATGCTAATTGCACTAGTTTTTTAATTTGTAAAAACTCATTTTAACACTTCTATTAAGGGAATTCGCAGTGATAATATTACCCAATTTATTTGAGTTTTTCACATAAATACCCCATATTTGAAAATAGAACACTTAAATACCCCATTTTGAAAAAAAATCCCAATATACCCCTTTTGTGATGTATGCTCGGCCACTGGATTGGCGAGCATGTAAAAAAGAAATGCATCTTCGCGTGCTCGGCCGTTGAGTTGACGAGCATGTGAATTTTTTTTATGTTTTAAACATTTCCTGCGAATTTACCTGCGGATTTAACAAAATCCGAAGGAAATTATAATTTCCAGCTCTGTCCATCTCAGTAACTTTCAGAATGAGTATATGAAAGTTTGCATTCATATTTGCATTGAGCTTACTCATAATGAAAAATTGTTGGACCAAATTAATGGCATGGAAAGCAACAACCTCCCCAGAAGAATTTATAAAAATAACCACAGAGCCTATCGAGACCCAGAGTCACGTCTCCGTTCATCTCAAAAACAACAAATTTAATATGCTATGGTGTTGGAAGTTCTGTCAACAAATTATTATCCTAATGCGTGACCATATTAGGAATATACTCCCGCACCATAGAATTCTCAATGCAATGGTTATCAGAGCACAAAATTGTTTGGAAGTATTGACAAATGATTACTCTATTTCTGCCGCATTAGAAAGAGAACCCATAACACTGTTAACCATATTTATCTGCTTGGAAACAACTTTGATTTTTGTCAAACAATGATAATATGAGGTGTTTCATTATCCATGCAAGAAATACTACACTCTAGCATTCTCACACCATAAATCATTATGAGTTAAGAGAGCTTTCATGAGAATCAATTGCGCTTTGTAATCATATTGATTTAATCTGTCTATGAGACTTTCAGCCTCTTTCACTGCAAGCTTAACATTATAATCTACATTTCTCAAAACCATTGGATTCCATGTTTTAAGCGCGACTTTCAGTCGTTTCAACTTAGTTTTCAATTGAGAAAGCTTAGTTTGGAATAATCTTGAAATGTTACTATATGATCCAGAGAGCTCAAATCATTATTCTTTCATCTTCATATGGAAGCAAAATGTTTGTTTCAGTAAAACTCTAAAATGCATCACATATCAAAAGCATTAGAATGTTTTATGATAAGCTTACACACATTAATTTAAATCCCACCGTTTTCCTTTTCAATTTCTTTTTTATGCCTAATTGAACCACGACCATATATACTTTTTCCCTTTATTTTTCTCTTTAGGAATCTTGACCATTGCCTAGTCCTACCAGAAAAAGGCCTGGTTGTTGTACTTGTTCTCTCGTTCAAGCTTATTCTACACACTCCTTAGTATTTTGAAAGATATATATTCTATTAATAAAACAAATGTAAACAGGTTATATTAAATATGCAATATAAAACATACATTTTTTTCATTATGTAATTCAAACATACATCAACGATTTGATAACCAATACCAAATTAGCCAAACATACATAACATACAAAATTACAACCATAGCTCTAACTCATTTAGAACTAATATGTTTTATTTAGAATACATAATATCTGATACTTGCACATCATACTTCTCTTTACATACTTATATTAATTGGAAATGATGTGCATAACCAGTTAGCATCTTAGATGGCACAAGGACGATCGGCCGAATAATTAGGCACCCAAGCAACAGCTTTATTGCCAATGAAATGGCAAACAGAAACAGTTCCAGGACTAACTTTGAGAGCTTCGTAAAGCAACTTAGGGTTCATACCTCTTGTATCATGATGACAAACTGTTAAAGCCTTTGCTTTGCTTCCATCAGGTGCTGCCAATGAGACCACGTAAGCGGTTGTTGCACGTACGTGGTGATAATTGAATACAACTTTTTCGAAATTCAATCTATGACACATCACTGCGTTGTCACCAACTTTTTTCACTTCCTCCACCACATATTCATTTTGATTTATGTCAAAGGTACTTGAAATAGCCTTAATCTTTGATGTTCTAAAATGTGAAATGACATGATCAATCATAGATTCTAAATATGATACACAATGTTTGTGATCTCCTTTAGCAGTTGGACTATTACAAAAGTCATCAAGACTTTGTCTTTTTTTTTTATTTTCTAGCCATATAGAATCAGTCACACCTTGTGTCGGTTTTGTGAATGGGCGCACCGTCTTTGCAAGAGACTGAGTGTTACCCAATACTATTTTCTTTCCAGGATAAAGATCATGTGGGAAAAAAAGTGTCGAGTATTAGTTTAATTCTTCGGCTCTAATTGGTAGGTTATTAGTTTTTCCATCTACAACATGAAACAACATAATAATTAGTTCAAAAAGCATGATAAATAGTCTTAATAGGAGTTTAATTAAGAAATTTAAGTTTACTTATAGTGAGAAGTCAAAATATATGATTCATATTACTAACCAGAAAGCAAAAGATCTGAAAAAGCCTTTGGGAGAGGAGTGTTTGGCCAGACATATTTCCAATAATCTTCTCCGGATGGTATCGCACTAATTTTCACAAAAGCCAGCTGTAAAAAATATTCACATTTTGTATATTAGTGTTGAAGAATTTCTCCCACATTATTTCTTATAAAGAAGTTTATGACAGTTTCAAACCAAAACCATATAATATAATAGAAAATAGATAACTTACACAAAAGAGAACCAACACTGTGATGTGTGAAAACTCCACTTAGCTAGATCTGAAGAACTGATAATTGTGAAGAGTTTAGTGAGTGTGTATGAAATTGGTACAAGTTACTCATTATTTATAGGAAAATACATACCTATAATTGCATGCAAAACTTGTCTTATTGATGAGATTGATTCCTCCAAGTGGTAACAAAGTTTATGAAAATGCTATCCATGCAAAACAATTGCATTATATTATCTCCTTGTGCACATGGCTTCCATGCACATCACCTCATTCTATGCAAAGCCTGTGTGTGGTTTAAGTTTTAGTTTAAACTGGAGGACAAATTTTCTGTGCAAATGGCATCCATGCATGAAGATGCTATTAATTAGTATCCAAAGCTTATGATGGAGTACCACTCATCACTTTGATTCTCCTTGAATATAGAAAATGTATAGTATATCATGCGCATAATATTTAATTTCCTGCATTATTTTACACAACTGTTTTAAAGACATCAATACTTTATTAAACTGCCACAAGATATTCTTTTATAAATACAGTATGTGTGGCAAATATATAATTTAAAGAACAAAATATTATTTTCTTTTTTTATAAAATTAAAGTTATACTACTATTTAATATGATTAGGTTGGGTTTATAGCTCAATATGTTGAGCCTTAGTTAAGATTTTGCTTTGCTTTAAACAATATATAACCATACTTAAAGCGTTTTTTATATCAAACACCCATTTAGAATTTGTCAGCTTTAGACTTTTAGAATGTCATATTAGTACAATAATATAATTTATAAATAAAAATTAAACACAGTCTCATTAATCAAACAAATAGTTGGGTTGAATGAAATAATGGATAAAGGTAAATAGAAAAGTTTTAAATATCATAAAAGAAATTACATAATTTTATATAAAATTTACTAACTCTTAATATTTTAGAACATTTTTTTTAAACCATATTTTCAATTACATGTGAATCTTTATCTTTGTTGTCAGTTATTAGTATAATTAAATCTGTCCTTGAAGTAACCCTTTATAATGCAATATATAGTTGTCCATAAGAGAAAATTGATTGGAAAAGATTCGGTCCAACATGTTTGAGTGATTGACCTCAACTCTTTTTATTTCCTTCTAAGAATGCAATTCTGGATGCCATAAATGACTACATGTTGGATCTTATACCTAAAAACTTATTTGAGTTATGATTCTCCATGTAATGTAAGATCAAATATTGACATGCCAGATGATGTGCACACGCTTGAATTTCTAAAAACCATTGTTTCTTTTGGACTTCTAAATCAAAAATTAAAATTGAAAGTTGAAGTCTTAGTCATGCTATTGAGAAATATAAACCTGTCTTTAGGACTGTGCAATGGCAGTCGATTGATAATTACAAAAATGAGAAAGTGTGTGCTTGAAGGAAAAATTATATCTGGTAGTAATATTGGTGAACAAGTTTTTATTCCAAGGTTATCACTGACTCCTTCAGATAAAAGTTTTCCTTTCAAATTTTAGCGTCGACAGTTTACAATTATTGTTTCATGCGTTATGAGACTATAAAAAGAGTTGAGGTCAATAACTCAAACATGTTGGACCGAATCTTTTCCAATCAATTTTCTCTTATGGGCAACTATATATTGCATTATAAAGGGTTACTTCAAGGAAAGATTTAATTATACTAATAACAGACAACAAAGGTAAAGATTCACATGTAATTGAAAATATGGTTTAAAAAAAATGTTCTAAAATATTAAGAGTTAGTAATTTTTTTATAAAATTATGTCATTTCTTTTATGATATTTAAAACTTTTCTATTTACCTTTATCCATTATTTCATTCAACCCAACTATTTGTTTGATTAATGAGATTGTGTTTAATTTTTTATTTATAAATTATATTATTGTACTAATATGACATTCTAAAAGTCTAGAGCTGACAAATTCTAAATGGATGTTTGATATAAAAAAACGCTTTAAGTATGATTATATATTGTTTAAAGCAAAGCAAAATCTTAACTAAGGCTCAACATATTGAGCTATAAACTCAACCTAATCATATTAAATAGTAGTATAACTTTAATTTTATAAAAAAGAAAATAATATTTTGTTCTTTAAATTATATATTTTCCACACATACAATATTTAATAAAAGAATATCTTGAGGCAGTTTAATAAAGTATTGATGTCTTTAAAACAGTTGTGTAAAATAATGCAGGAAATTAAATATTATGCGCATGATATACTATACATTTTCTATGTTCAAGGAGAATCAAAGTGGTGAATGGTACTCCATCATAAGCTATGGATACTAATTAATAGCATCTTCATGCATGGATGCCATTTGCACAAAACATTTGTCCTCCAGTTTAGACTGAAATTTAAACCACACACAGGCTTTGCATAGAATGAGGTGATGCGCATGGAAGCCATGTGCACAAGGAGATAATATAATGCAATTATTTTGCATGGATGACATTTGCATAAACTTTGTTACCACTTGGAAGAATCAATCTTATCAATAAGACAAGTTTTGCATGCAACTATAGGTGTGTATTTTCCTATAAATAATGAGTAACTTGTACCAATTTCATACATACTCACTAAACTCTTCACAATTATCAGTTTTTCAAATCTAGCTAAATGGAGTTTTCACACATCACAGTGTTGGTTCTCTTTTGTGTAAGTTATCTATTTTCTATTATATTATATGGTTTTGGTTTGAAATTGTCATAAACTTCTTTATAAGAAATAATGTGGGAGAAACTCTTCAACACTAATATACAAAATGTGAATTTTTTTTACAGTTGGCTTTTGTGAAAATTAGTGCGATACCATCCGGAGAAGATTATTGGAAATATGTCTAGCCAAACACTCCCCTCCCAAAGGCTTTTTCAGATCTTTTGCTTTCTGGTTAGTAATATGAGTCATATATTTTGACTTCTCACTATAAGTAAGTTTAAATTTCTTAATTAAACTCCTATTAAGACTATTTATCATGCTTTTTGAACTAATTATTATTTTGTTTCATGTTGTAGATGGAAAAACTAATAACCTACCAATTAGAGCCGAAGAATTAAACCAATACTCGACACTTTTTTTCCCACATGATCTTTATCCTGGAAAGAAAATAGTATTGGGTAACACTCAGTCTCTTGCAAAGACGGTGCGCCCATTCACAAAACCGACACAAGGTGTGACTGATTCCATATGGCTAGAAAAAAAAAAGACAAAGTCTTGATGACTTTTGTAATAGTCCAACTGCTAAAGGAGAACACAAACATTGTGTATCATCTTTAGAATCTATGATTGATCATGTCATTTCACATTTTAGAACATCAAAGATTAAGGCTATTTCAAGTACCTTTGACATAAATCAAAATGAATATGTGGTGGAGGAAGTAAAAAAAGTTGGTGACAATGCAGTGATGTGTCATAGATTGAATTTCGAAAAAGTTGTATTCAATTGCCACCAAGTACGTGCAACAACCGCTTACGTGGTCTCATTGGCAGCACCCGATGGAAGCAAAGCAAAGGCTTTAACAGTTTGTCATCATGATACAAGAGGTATGAACCCTGAGTTGCTTTACGAAGCTCTCAAAGTTAGTCCTGGAACTGTTTTTGTTTGCCATTTCATTGGCAATAAAGCTACTGCTTGGGTGCCTAATTATTCGGCCGATCGTCCTTGTGCCATCTAAGATGCTAACTGGTTATGCACATCATTTCCAATTAATATAAGTATGTAAAGAGAAGTATGATGTGCAAGTATCAGATATTATGTATTCTAAATAAAACATATTAGTTCTAAATGAGTTAGATCTATGGTTGTAACTTAGTATGTTATGTATGTTTGGCTAATTTGGTATTGGTTATCAAATCGTTTATGTATGTTTGAATTACATAATGAAAAAAATGTATGTTTTATATTGCATATTTTATATAACCTGTTTACATTTGTTTTATTAATAGAATATATATCTTTCAAAATACTAAGGAGTGTGTAGAATAAGCTTGAATAAGAGAACAAGTACAACAACCAGGCCTTTTTCTGGTAGGACTAGGCAATGGTCAAGATTCCTAAAGAGAAAAATAAAGGGAAAAAATATATATGGTCGTGGTTCAATTAGGCATAAAAAAGAAATTGAAAAGGAAAACGGTGGGATTTAAATTAATGTGTGTAAGCTTATCATAAAACATTCTAATGCTTTTGATATGTGATGCATTTTAGTGTTTTACTGAAACAAACATTTTGCTTCCATATGAAGATGAAAGAATAATGATTTGAGCTCTCTGGATCATATAGTAACATTTCAAGATTATTCCAAACTAAGCTTTCTCAATTGAAAACTAAGTTGAAACGACTGAAAGTCACGCTTAAAACATGGAATCCAATGGTTTTGAGAAATGTAGATTATAATGTTAAGCTTGCAGTGAAAGAGGCTGAAAGTCTCACAGACAGATTAAATCAATATGATTACAAAGCGCAATTGATTCTCATGAAAGCTCTCTTAACTCAGAATGATTTATGGTGTGAGAATGCTAGAGTGTAGTATTTCTTGCATGGATAATGAAACACCTCATATTATCATTGTTTGACAAAAATCAAAGTTGTTTCCAAGCAGATAAATATGGTTAACAGTGTTATGGGTTCTCTTTCTAATGCGGCAGAAATAGAGTAATCATTTGTCAACTACTTCCAAACAATTTTGTGTTCTGATAACCATTGCATTGAGAATTCCATGGTGTGGGAGTGTATTCCTAATATGGTCACGCATTAGGATAATAATTTGTTGACAAAACGTCCAACACCATAGAATATTAAATATGTTGTTTTTGAGATGAACGGAGACGTGATTCTGGGTCTCGATAGGTTCTGTGGTTATTTCTATTAATTCTTCTGGGGTGGTGGTTGCTTTCCATGCCATTAATTTGGTCCAACAATTTTTCATTATGAGTAAGCTCAATGCAAATATGAATGCAAACTTTCATATACTCATGCTGACAGTTACTGAGATGGACAGAGCGGGAAATTAATAATTTCCTTTGGATTTTGTTAAATCCGCAGGTAAATTCGCAGGAAATTAACAAAATCTATAGGTAAATTGACAGGAAACATTTAAAACAGAAAAAAAAATTCACATGCTCGCCAACCTAGTGGTCGAGCACGCGAAGATGCATTTCTTTTTTACATGTTCGCCAACCCAGTGGCCGAGCATACATCACAAAAGGGGTATATTGGGATTTTTTTTTAAATGGGGTATTTGGAACTCAAGATATGGCTTGTCAAAGTTGGCAAAAATCCCATAAATTTCAAGAATGCACAAAGAGGAATTCTTTGCAAAACCACTTGCCAAAGCTTTTTATGACTTCAAACACACTTTAATACATCATAACATCATGGTGCATTGCTCATAGGTCAGAATTGCACAAGGAATTGCAAGATCACATGCCTTGAACATCAAGAATTCACAAAAGGGCCAAACTTTGTCAAAATTGCAAAACACCTCATAACTTATTCCCCACATGCTGAATTGCCTCAAGATGAATTCCATGGACCTCCTTGATCCTTGCTGAACCAGACATGCCCTTGTACCACCTCTGAACCAACCCATACCTCAAGGACAAAAACTTTTGACTTTTTTGCAAGAAGGTCATACCAATCACAATAGGGCACAACCACTCCACAGACCTATCACAAGTTGTTATGTGGATCAAACCCAAGCCATAACACACAGGAACACAGCCTGAAACCTCAGCACTCTCAAGTTCACAAAAACCATCCCTTTTGCATTTTCCTTCGAAACACACAGCACACTTGCTCAAACTCAAAACAAATTCCACCATTCATATCTAAATCAATCACTGATCACAAACCACCCACCAAAACAGCCAAGAACACATCACAAGCAAAACACGATTTTCTGACCAGTGGAGCACAAACTCACAAACCAGCCATCCCTAAAGCTCTCCAAGCATCAAAGCTTCTTCAGGGAGGTCATTGGAGGCATTTTGCACCAAGGAAGAAGCCATAAAGCTCAAGGGTTGAAAGCTCCATCTCAGTTAGCCATTCGAATTAATTTTTCCAGAACCTTTATTTTATGTTACAAAATGATTAAGCATGCTTCACTGATCACACTGAACTTGGAATTATTGAAAATGGTTGAGAAATGAGAATATATTGCTTGTCTGAAATTTTTTCCATATTTATGTTCTTCTTCGAATCATGAATTTGAGTGAAAAGAAATGAGTTTTGAAGGTGGATTTAGGTTCAGGGGAGTGTGAGGAGTGAATCTGGAGCTTTAGAGCTCCAGAGAGTGCCTAGGGAAGAAGTTGAGGATTTTTAGGTGAGGGTCTGGCCGGAGAAGATGACCGGAAGTCTTTTCCGGCCACCTGAGAGTCATTAGTGAGATAATTAGGGTTAGGTCTAGGTTTGAACGTGGACCATCAGATTTCCCCTTCCCGCGTGAGATGAGTGGCTGAGATTAGTTCATTAACTTAATTTCTGGATTAATTATTTAATTAAATAGGATTAATGAAGTTTGAATGCGGGCCTTTAGATCTGGCGCGCAGTCAACCAGTCCAAACCCAGATTCAATCTTATCCCTCCATTCAGCTTACTTCTCATTTATTTTATTTTTAATTCAATTTTTCTTATTTATTTTGTACGAATTATTTAAAATAGATAAAAAATGCCAAAAATATTTTCTTTATGCATTTAGACTTAAAATAATTTTCTTAGTCGAAAAATATTATTATTTTTATTTTTTGCATTAAAAAATCATTTTTTAAACATTTAAATGTTTATTTTAATTAATTAATGAAAATTAATTAATTAAAATATCATTTAGGTTTCTAAAAAATCCCAAAAAATTCATAATGCATCTTTAAACATTTAGAGACATTGTCATACCATCCACACAAATTTCTTTTTGGTTTTGAATCAGTTTTGTTAATTTTTCTTGAATTTAGGGTTCATAAAATCCTATTTTTGAACCCTAACTTCAAGAATTCATTTCTGCCTAACCAAGAATGGTATGACCATGGTTCTTTTTGCATTGATCTTAATTTGACATGTATTTTCTAGCATAATTTTGTCATAAATTTCTTCTGCCTTTTTGAATTGATTTGCATTTTTCCCCTTTAGGTACCTTAAAACCCTAGATAACTTAGAAAAATCATAACTTCCTTAGGGTTAAGAGTTAGGTCTCCTCCTTTGGGGTGTGAAATAATATGGGGTTAGGGTTCCTTTGATTCCATTTTCAATTTTTTATCTTGTCATTTGCTTATGTTTTTGAGTTTTGCATCTCATGTGGCATGAAAACCCTAATTTTGCATGTTCATTTGCATACATCTTGCATATGCTTGCATTCATGAACTTGCCATAACATTTCTTGCCTCCACATGACTTATAAGACATCATAGGACACATTAGACTCATGTTTGATCATTTATTCATCCATTTTCCATGTTATGTTCATTTCATGAGCATTCATGAACTTGCATGCTCCTTTCATGCTTCATTTGCATTCTCATCATTTGTATGATCATTCACAACTCTTGACATACATTTGTATCATCTCTTAGCATCATTTACATCATGAAAATGCTTCTGGTTTTGGTTTTCATCCTTTCATTCATTTCATTTTCAGTTCATTTCATTTCTTTTGCTAACTTTTCAGATGGTAAGAACTTTGAGAAGTGAATTTTCCTTCACTTCTCACAATCTTTTCTCATCTCTCTTATGAATTCATTGCTGCATTTTGTGTTTGTCCTAGAGTGAGCTTGCTCATTCATGTTCATCTCTCACTTTCTTTCTTCAAGTGACTTATCTTCTTAAGTGAAGTAAGTTAACTTGTTTTCTTCTGCTTCTCCTCCTTTCATCTGCTTCTTCCTTGGTGGCTTTTCTTGAAGATATCTTGCAAGCCTCATAAACCCTAGGAACACCCAAGCATGATAAAAATTAGGGTTTTGATTAGTCCCCCATTAGTTTTACCTTTGTGTCATCTTTGTGTCTCTCTTCTCATCTCATAATCAGAGACTAAACCTATAAGGTTTTAAGGCTTTGTGATTAAGATTATGCCTGCATCCTTCTCTTAGGATGGAGTGTATAACTTTAATCCTAAGTGTTAAGCCCTTAATTTGTTTAAACCTCTTAATCAATCCATCTAATAATCACTAAGACAATAAGCTTGTAACTTAGGCCTTGCATTAGGGTTCTAATTCTTCCTTAATTGGTTAAGAAGGACTAACCCTAGTGTTAATGGACAAGTCCCCCTCAAGTTGTCTTACAAACCATAAAATCCACTTCTTAATCTTACCATTAATTAAAATCCACTTTAATAAAGGTTTTGTTTTGTGATGAGGTTAATCCCTAATCATGGATTAAGTTGAGGAGCCTTCCTCAGCTTATATGTTCTCATTTATTATCCTTCTATTAGGATGGTGTAATGAGTCCATTAAATCCTTGATTATGGCTTAAACTCATTACTTAACACTAAACAAAAACTCCAAAAACATCTAAATAAATGCAAGTAGGTTAATGATCTTAATCCTACATCATGGTGGTTAAGTGTGAGGTGTTTAATTCATACTTAAGGTATTCTCATTACCCCTAATCAGAGGGAAGATGTGATGAGTTTACTAACCCTTGGTTTAGGCTTAAGCTCATTTTCTTATGACAAACTCCAAAAGCAATAAAAGATTGAAAATACCAAAAGCAAACAATAATCGTCTCCTCCGGGATTCTTTTCTCATCACACTCACTCACAAACGAGAACTTGCTTCTTCCGTCTAATGCAAGACAGTTAGCACCTGAGCCAGACAGGTCATACACTTGAGCATAGATAAGCAAGCAGTTCATCAGTCAATTCATCTTTCAGTCTTTTTGAGTCGAACTACAGTGTTCTGACTTCCTCATTGCACGAGAGGATACGTAGGCATAACTTAACTGTTATCGAACAAAAGTCTTTGTATATTCCCCTTTCTTCCAGCATTATTCTTTAAGCCTCATTCCTGAGCAATTAATTTCACATTTCTTTTACACTGACACCTGTACATTATTTTCTAGCTTTTGCACACAAATAGCACATACACTACCCCTTTAAACACAAATCTTGTAAGCGTGGATCCCGTCGAGTACGACGGACAATCTGGGTGCTAATACCTTCCCAGGTTGTAACCAACCCCCTTTCTCAGTTGCTCTGGTTCGCGACCGTCTTATCCATCTTTTCTTAGGTTTATGCAGCATTACCTTTCCTTCGGGATAAAAATGCCTAGCTGGCGACTCTTTTCAGTTCATCTTCATTCTCTCTTTCGCCGACCGTCCGCGCTTGTACTGGGATGCAAATCTTCGGGAGTGACAGACGGTCGCGAACCAGAGAGACTGAGAAAGGGGGTTGGTTACAACCTGGGAAGGTATTAGCACCCAGATTATCTGTCGTACTCGACGGGATCCACGCTTAAAAGATTTGTGTTTAAAGGAGTAGTGTATGTGCTATTTGTGTACAAAAGCTGGAAAATAGTGTACAAGTGTCAGTTCAAGAAAATGAAGTGAGGTGCTCAAGAATGAGGCTTAAAAAGAATGCTGAAAGAGGGGGAAGACACAGAGACTTTTGTTCGATAATAATTAAGTTATGCCTACGTATCCTCTCATGCAATGAGGAAGTCAGAACACCATAGTTCGACTCAAAGAGACTGAAAGATAAATTGACAGTGAACTGCTTACTTGCCTATGCTCAAGTGTATGACTCGTCTGGCTCGAGTGCTAACTGTCTTGCATTAGACGGAAGAAGCGAGTTTTCGTTCGTGAATGAGTGTGATGAGAAAAGAATCCCGAAGGAGACGATTATTGTTTATTTTTGTGTTTTCAATCTTTTATTTGTTTTTTGTGATTGTCATAAGTTAATGAGCTTAAGCCTAAACCAAGGGTTAGTAAACTCATCATATCCTCCCTTTGATTAGGGATAATGAGAATACTTTAAGTATGAGATAAAAATCCCAACTTAATTACCATGATGATGTAGGATTAAGATTATTAACCTACTTATGATTATTTAGATGTTTTTGAGTTTTTTTGTTTAGTGTTAGGTAATGAATTTAAGCCATAATCAAGGATTAGTGAACCCATTACACCATCCTAATAGAAGGATAATAGATGAGCACACTAAAGCTGAGGAAGACACCTCCACTTAATCCATGATTAGGGATTAACCTCATGACAAAACAAACCTTTATTAAATATATTTTAATTAAAGATGAGATTAAGAAGTTAATTTTATGATTTGTAAGACAACTTGAGGGGGACTTGTCCATTAACACTAGGGTTAGTCCTTCTTAACCATAAAGGAAGAATTAGAACCCTAATGCAAGGCCCAAGTTACAAGCTATTGTCTTAGTGATTATTAAGATAGATTGGTTAAGAGGTTTAAACAAATTAAGGGTTTAACACTTAGGATTAAAGTTATACACTCCATCCTAAGAGAAGGATGCAGGCATAACCCTAATTCCAAAGTCCTAAAACCTTAAAGGTTTACTCTCTAATGATGAGATGAGAAGAGAGACACAAAGAAGACACAAAGGTAAAAGCTAAAGGGGGACTAATCAAAACCCTAATTATTGTCATGCTTGGAGGTTCCTATGGTTTGTAAGGCTTAAAAGAGATCTTCAAAGAAGCCACCAATGGAAGAAGCAGATGAAAGGAGGAGAAGCAGAAGAAACAAGTTACTTACTTCACTGAAGAAGATAAGTAACTTGGAGAAAGAAAGTGAATGATGAACATGAATTAGAAAGCTCATTCTAAGGCAAAGAAAAATGCAGCAATGATGCATATGAAGAATGAGAATAGAAATGAGAAGTGAAGGCAAATTCACTTCTCAAATTACTTACCACCTGAAAATGTTAGCATAAGGAAAGAAATGAAATGAAAATGAAACATATGAAAAGGTAAAAACCAAAACCAGAAGCAAAATCATGATGCAAATGATGCTATTAGATGATGCAAAATCATTTCAAATGTTATGAATGATCATACAAGAGATGGAATGCAAAGGAAGCATGCTTTGAAGTATGAAAACACATGGATGCTTATGAAATGAAATGGATGCAAAGCATAGCAAATGTATGAATAAATGACCAATCAATGTTCAAGCAATGTCTTAAGATGTCTAAGATGGCATACAAATGCTTAGAATGTCATGGCAAGTTCACATGTTCATGCAATGCAATGTAAGATGCAAGTATGGATGCAAGATTAGGGTTACATGAAAGGATGAGATGCAAAAGTCAAAAACAAAAGCAAATAATAAGATAAAAAATTGCAAATGAACTCAAAGTAATCCTAACCCCATATGATATCACACCCCAAAGGAGAAGGTCTAACTCTTAACCTAAAGAAAGTTGTGATTTTTCTAAGTAAACTAGGGTTTTTGGGTACCTTAAGAGGGAAAATGCAAATCAAATGGAAAATTCAAGATAAATTTATGACAAACATATGCTAGATACTACATGATATATGAAGAACAATGCAAAAAGAACCAATGTCAAACCCTTCATGGTTAGGCAGAAAAGAATTTTCAAAGTTAGGGTTCCAAAAAGGGATTTTTATGAACCCTAAATTCAAGAAAAATGTCAAAGTTGGATCAAACCCAAAAAGAAATTTGTATGAATGGTTTGACAATGTTTCTAAATGTCCTATGATACAATGTGATTTTTTTTGGGATTTTTAGAAAC
The DNA here is from genome assembly GCA_963966055.1 of Lathyrus aphaca. NCBI lineage: Eukaryota > Viridiplantae > Streptophyta > Magnoliopsida > Fabales > Fabaceae > Lathyrus > Lathyrus aphaca. Next base: position 65,603,884 of record OZ014521.1, read on the forward strand.
CTAAATGGTATTTTAATTAATTAATTTCCATTAATTAATTAAAATAAACATTTAAATATTTTTAAAATGATTTTTAAATGCAAAAAATAAAAATAAAAATGTTTTTGGGTGGAGAAAAATATTTGAAGTCAAAATGCAAAAGAAAAATATTTTTGGAATTTTCTAAGTATTTTAAATTAATTGTACAAAATAAATGCAATAAAATGAAATAAAAATGAATTAAAAGGGGCTGGTCAACTGATCCAATGGATTAGATTCAAACTGGGGTTTGGAGGGAAGGCCACGTGCATTATCCAATGGTCACAATTCAAACTGACTTAATCCTAATTAATTAATTAATTAATCACAATTAAAACTTAATGGACACATCATGGCCTTTCATTCACGCGCGCGAAGACTGATCAAAGGGCTGAGATTCAAAGTTCACTAATTACGCTGATTAACCCTAATCTGAACCCTAAACATTTTCAGGTGACCGGAGCTAGCTCCGGTCATCTTCTCCAGCAGGACCCTCAACCTAACTTCTTCCCTAGGCCATTTCAGGAGCTCTAAAGCTCCATATCACTTCCCAACACCTCCCTAAGCATGAATCTAACCTCAAAACTAATTTCTAATGGTTGAATCAAAGGATACGAATCAAAACCTAAAAAATGTAAAAGTTTCAGAGCACGCATACAAGCTTATTTCTCAACCATTTTCAAAAGTAAACACATCATGATGATCAGCAAAGCATAAAGAACATTTCTATAACAAGAAAAACAAGTTCTGGAAAATTTGTTCTTGAGGATACCTGAGATGGAGCTTCTTCAATCTGAGCTATCTGGCCTCCTCTTTGGTGCAAAATGACTCCAATGATCCTCCTGGTGATGCTTTGATGCTTGGAAGGAGTTTATAATGGCTGGTTTGGGGTATTTATGTGAAAAACTCAATTTATTCCCTGACAGATTGCTGCTAAAGTCTGTTGTTGATCCTATATACACTGCAAATCCAAATCATGTGGCTAATAATGTACCGCATGACACAATTTTGACAACCCTGAATCTATCAGCACTTCAACTTTTGTACCTATTACTAACTCACTATCATTACCTATTGAAGAAAGTGAACACCTTAGGAGATCCTCAATAATACACAAACCTCCATCTTATTTCCAAGACTTTCACTGTCATAGAAAATACCATACTCAACATCACTTGTCAACTTTCCACCATTTATGAACCTTCTTTTTACCATCAAGTTGTTTCTAGTTCTAAATGGAGACATGCCATGGAAGAATATATTATTATGTTAGACTCAAACAACATTTGGTTTGTTCAACCATTACGCAAAGGGAAGAAAGTTGTTGGGTGTAGGAGGATATACAAGGTTAAATATCGAGTTGATGGATCTCTAGATAGATATAAGGCACACCTAGCTGTCCAAGGTTTAGCTAAACAAGCTGGAGTTGACTTTCTAGACACTTTTTCTCCCGTGGCTAAGCTTACCACTGTGAGAATTTTACTCTCTATTGCTGCACAAAAATAATGGATTTTTTTCTAGTTAGACATCAATAATGCATTTCTTAATGGGGATCTATATGCAGAAGTCTATATGCAGCTACCTAAGGGTTATCCTATAAAGGGGGAGAACTTGGTATGTAAACTCAACAAGTGACTATATGGATTGAGGCAAACATACAAGCAATGGTATCAAAAGTTAGCTCAGCTCTTACTTCAATAGGTTTTGAATAGTCCTTAGTTGATCACTTTCTATTCTTTAGTGGCAATGGCCCATATTTGCTCATCTTATTGGTGTATGTATACGATATAATACAACCAGACTTTGATACCATATTGAATATTACATAATCATGATGAATTATAAGCAATAATGAATCCTTAAATATATAGAGAATGGAAGTGAAAGAGATAAATAGAGCATAGCTCTGAGTAATTCAGTTATTCAATCATGAAAGTTGTTTACAAAGTGATCTCATATATCCTATATATACATAATAGGTGCACATGTGTGCTTACAATGCGCAAACCAATGGATTCTATCTATACATGTGTGATAACACAAGAATCCATGACTCTGATTTAATATATTATAAATAGATGATCACTGATGTCAAACAAACTAAAAATATACATAATAATCATAAAACACTGATACACATATTATTATAATTCAATCAAAACAAACTCATTAAAAAACACACATAATAAATTTATTCTGATAAAATAAGTCAAACTAAATAGTAGGAGGAATGAGATTTGTGTTTTCCGTGGCCTTAGATATAAAAAGATTTTGAAATTTAGAATCCACGTTGAAAGACACTTGTTGCACCACGGGTGATAAGGCTCCCCAGACCGATGTCTTGCCGGCTAACTCTTCAAACAAAGGCCTAAAATATATTTACAATTTTTTTTAGTTCAAATTTTCATCAAATAATCATGAATCCCTTGAATGTGTAAACGCGTGCTGTTTGTAACTACACAAATATATTCTAAAAACTTGAAGAAAAAAACTTACTTGGTTGTGGTCACAATAGAATAGCTCTCCATTCCTTCATCCCCTGCAATTTGAGCGGTAACAAAAAAATGTGGCACAACAATCAGATGACCAGCCTTAACTTGAGCATCTAATACACGTTTTCCACTCAATCCCACAATTTCAATTTTTCCACTTCCTCTTGCAATGTAAATTAACTGAATCCCATAGGTAATCAGGTTTGATGGTGCCTTAATAGCATTAGATTCAAGTTTCACTCTAATCACACTCAACCCCACATCCTTAATAAAAGGAAAATCTTTTTCAGTTAAGGTTGTTACTAATCCTCCATTATGGACCTCAGTTTCTGGGACTTTAGCATCAATCTCATAAACAAAGTCTTTAATTAGGTCCAATTGTGGCTTAGGCATCGATTGATCTTTCTCTACCTTGATTATCACAACCCCCTTTTGGCTTTGTGTTAACTGGCTCACCTCATCTTTATTAAAATTGTATACTTTACTTATTAATTCACTAGAGAAACTTCCTAAAAGTCCTTGAAGACCAGTTAGAAAAAAATAAGTGAATTGTCCTGGAACATGAGCTGTTGAAGTTTCACCAAGAAATATAATGTTGAGGTTTGAGTGACCATCATTGAACCACCATGAAATAGCTCCAATGGGTACAGGTATAACATCTCCTTGCTTAAGTTTCAAAACAACTTCTTTTCCAGTTTTAGGGAGCACAATTCCAACTACACCATCAGTCCCTGCATTTGAGAAAATTTAATTCAATATTATTTTTATGTCACTCTCAATTTTAATTTTTAAATTAAGTATTATATAGTCTTCCATTTTTAAAAAAATTTAATATCTATTTAAAGATTAAATTTTTAATTTATTTTTGTATCTCAGCGTTATCATAGCGTTTCCTAAGTCAACACTACTATTAACGACGACATTTGATTACGCTTTACTACCATCTTTAAATTGTCCGCCTCGAATCCGACGTTAGGACAATACTATCAGACATTAGCATCGACTTGTAGGATTTTAGAGAGTTTTTCGCCAAGAGAGATTTCTTGTAGTGATATTACTATGTAATTGTAATTGATAAGATAGTTGTTGTTTTTTTTAATTGAAAATCTTCCTTTTTTTTAATGCACTTTTAAGGGTAAAAGAGATGGAAGACTGTATAATGTTGAATTATGAGCTGACAAATTAATGAAGAATGTAACAATATAATACTATATTTTATGGAAAAAAAATTTGTTAGGTTATATTTTATTTTATTTTCTTGTTAATCAGTTATGATATAAAATATATAATATTGAGATTTAATTTGCATATATATATTGCTCATTATTCAACTTGAGACATAAGTGAAATTGAGTTCCAAATTTTCTGATGAAGAGTTGTGTAAACAAAATTAAAAATCGATGACTATACATATTAACTTGAATCAATTATAAAATGTGAGAATTTCTTTTATATAAATGTCATAGATACATAATATGTTGTATTGTTTAATGATGACTAATCTTTGTTGAGCACATAATGTTAGTTCTCTTCTTTAACTAGATTTTTTTCTACCAAAATTAAAATTAAAAATTTTGATTATTTATTTGGAGTTTTTTAAAATGGTAAATGTTAGCATTTAAATTATGTGTTGGATAGTTCTTCATGTTTTTTAATATGTGAGATGTTATAATATATTGCTTTTAAATATATAAGATAACAAAAAAAAATTAAATGTATTTTTATTTATTATTGGCTTTTATATGTGTTTTATTCAATTTCAAATATATATATATATATATATATATATATATATATATATATATATATATATATATATATATATATATATATATATATATATATATATATATATATATATATATATATATATATATATTGTTAACTGTATTTTTACTCCATCTCTCATTTTTAGTAGTACTCGTTTATTTTATTTTTGTTAGAAATTAAACTCAAAATCTCAATTTTTAATCTTTAATTATTTCGTCTTTTTAATTATTATTTTGTAAATATAAATAAATTTTGTCGTTAAGAATTAAATTACATATTGATCATTTACGTTCATTTAACTCAATCAATATATTATAAATTTAGTTGTAATTTGCGAACATAAAATGTTTTAGGTTCTGTTTGATAAAATTAACTGATAGCTGATAAATTAGCTGATAATTGATAGTTGATGACTTTATAACTGTTGATTTATAGCTTATAATTGATGATTTATAACTAATAAATTTATTTGTGTATTTGGTAAATTAGTGGTTACATTTACTAATAAATGCAAAATGATATAAACAGACATTATTAATTAAAAAAAAATAGTGGTCCTATTTATTAAATTATTTTTTTATTTAATAAATATAAATATATTAACACTTAAATGCTAAACATTTTAAATATAAATATTATATCTTAAATATTGTTAAATAAAAATTAAAGAAAAATAAAATACAAATAAAAAGAGAACTATATAATAGAACAACTTTGTTGAAGAATTATTACATTTTTGAAGAATTATTATATTATTAAAAAAATGATTTTTGGTCTTTTATTTTAAAAATTGGATTTATTGTGTTAATTTCATTTTCCATTTTATGAATTTATAGCAAGTGATGGTGTTTATAAAGTCAAGTTGAATATTTGATTACCATATTTATAAAATAATTATTAATAATTAATAAGACAAATAATATAACCAATTCAATACAATTAATAATTATGAATAAATATAAAGGGTAAAAATAAATTTTTAATAAAATAATGAGGATATAAATGACATAAAAATTATAAGCTAAAAACTACAAACTCAAAAGCTAATTCAAATAGTTTTTGAAAAAAAAATTAAAAGTTAGTAAGAACATATAAACTAAAAGTTAAAATACAGTTATGAAACAAATTTTTTATTTATTAATATGAACTGAAAAATTAAAAGTTAATAACTAAAAGTTTTTTTTTTATCTTAACAAACAGACCCTTAGATGATAACTAAATCTATAAACATATAAAATGTAAAGATTGAAATGTGAGTTTAGTATAATTGTTTTTAATAGAATTAATTTCGAATAAAAGTGATTTGAGTGTAAAATATCATGTTTATATATGTTTATTTAAAAGTGATTTTCATTAACTTATATTGTTTAGATGAAGGTTTTTTATTTATATTTACTAGAATAAATTTTTAAATATATATTTAATTAATATCATAAATAATTATTTAAATTTATGTTGAAACACTACTAGAAATACACGATTTACCTGCGGATTTTATTGCGAAAAATTATCCGCAGGTATAGCTGCGACATTACCTGCGAATTTTTGATGTAAAAACTTGTTTTCTGCGAAAAATAAATTCGCAGCAAAATTCGTAGGAATTCCTGAGACTTTACCTGCGATTTTGGATTTTACAATATTATTCTTTTTATCCTACGAATTTTACTGCAATTTATTTCGCAGGAAATATGAAAACTCAAATCCTCTAGAAAAGTCGCAAGAATTGCTGTGACTTTTGCTGCGAATTTTCCTGCGAAATATTAGTATTTTTTATTTTTTATTTATTTTTAATAATTATAAATAAAATTATAAAACATTGATATATTCTAATTTCATATTAATTTTTATATTTCTAATTTTTTTCTAATATTAATTTCTTTTCTAATTTTTTACTTTTTTTCTAATAAATTATAAACCAAATTTTATTGATATTTAATATGAGAAATATAAAATTTTAATTAAATTAAGATTATAAAATTTTCACTTTTTTCTAATAAATTAAATTATTCTCTTATTTAAAATATATATATTAAATTAGTTAAAAATCAAATAATTTTAATACAAATAATTTTATTTTAGATTAAATTTATTACTTTATCATTCATTTTATACTTTAAAACTAATAGTATAAAATAAAAATAAATAAATTTTGCAAAAAAAAATAAAAGGTTTCAAACTGAGAAACAAAACAAAAAACACTAGAAACTGTTCATCTCCATCTTCACGAGTCGTTTCTGTAGGAGCGGCTAGGGTTTCATCTCTCCAAATTCAAATTCCACCCCCAATCTCAAATTCCCAATGACAGAGCAAACCAAGTTCAGCGTATTATGCAGTCTCCTAACATGGACACAGCGAACCAAATCACCGACGAAGAAACGCGCCAAGTTCCGGAAGTTTCTCGACTCATTCTGCCCCGATCGGAACTACTTCCCCGCTATTCGCCTCATTCTTCCCAACCTTGATCGTGAACGAGGCTCCTATGGTCTCAAAGAGTCCGTTCTCGCTACTTCTCTCATTGACGCACTTGGAATGTCTAAGGATTCGCCTGATGCTCTGAGACTTATCAATTGGAGGAAAGGTGGTTCCAAAACTGGTGCTAATGCCGGTAATTTCGCACTTGTTGCGGCTGAGGTTATCTTCTACTACCGTTCTTACTTATTTTAAGCTTCCTTTACTAATTCCCAAAAGTAGTAACATGTAGTATTGAGAAAAATAGTAATGTATAGGATTTCTTGTTAAACCTGAGTTGAATGTAAAGGGATTTATATTTGGATAACTTTATGTAAAATTGAGTTGAACAGGAAATTTCAATGCAAAAGTCAGGTTTAAACTCAAAAACTACAAATTCTAGCTTCAAAATAATCAATTTTGGAGACAGAATCAATTCTGCTTTAGAAGAACTAAACACCTCAGAATCATTCAAAATCAATTCTAGACCTCCGAACTAGCAACATGTAGTAGTATTAAAAAAAATAGTACTGTATTTAATATATACCATTCCATTCTATTCCATCACATTCCAGGTTCTAGCAATCCAAACATACCCTTAATACTTAGGAACTTAGACGGGTGAAAACTCTATATGTAGGTTTGCTGGTGGAAGATTGGGTATTTATAGGTGCAAAGTTGAATTTGAAATCATATAAATTATACTTGTTTCTGGTTTTGATATTGAACTTGCTTAAAAAAACAGCTTATTGTTTCTTTGCAGTACTATCTCAACTGATTTGGATGGAGCACCCTTTGGGTAAGCATTGCTTGTACAATTCCTTTTTGTAAAGTGAAATACACTCTGCTGTATAATGACCATCACATCTTGATATGTGCAGTAATGTCGTATCATTTAGCGATGGACTACCAAACGAAGGCGTCGGCATCCCATACTTCTACTTAACTACTCTAGACCCAACAGCAAGACACGCATTAAACGATGGAAGAGCTTCATTCACAGTCAGTGAGTACCCTCTCGGGACTTGTGGCAAAATCGACCCAGAGAATCCTACATGTTCGAAAATTACTCTTACAGGGAAGGTCTGTGTGTGTGAGAAGTGAGTATTTCCGCATTTCCTTTTGTTATTTACTCGGAAATTTGATTTGGTCTTTTGTGTGGTTCAGCTAAAATTGGTTGATGAAGAGTCAAAGGAAGCTGAATTTGCCAGAAATGCCTTGTTTTCCAAGCATTCAGAGATGATGGGTAATTGTTAATTAATCATTTAAATGTTAGTAAAATATATTTATTTTTTTGGAAAGGGAAAAATATAAAATATATTATTAAAAACAAAGATTTTCAATATAAAATAAAATTAAGTTTTTCAATATAATTATTTAAATTTATGGTGAAATGTTAGTAAATATGTTGTACAAGCTATTTTTTCTTCTTTGAGGATAAATATGTTGGTTTTTGCTCGTCTTCTACCTGATACAATTATCAATTGTGTCTCTTCTTGATTATAAAACTAAGGTCTTGTGGTTAGTCTTAGTAAAATGAAGTGGAAATTGACGGTACTATTGTGACAGAAGTTGGTCTAACTTGGCCTTTAAGGCTATTCTCAAGGGTTTCAAATTGATTTCCGAATTGAAGATTAATACGGGTAAGAGCTTCCTTTTTAATTTAGGTGTTGATAACTTCTTTTTTAGGGGAGCGAAACAATTCTTGACTTGTAGGATTGGTTCAATCCCTTTCAAATTCTTGGGTTTAAAGATTGGTGATGATCATAAATGTATATCATTTTGGAAACCGGTTATTGATGTGTTCATGAATAAGTTATCGTCGTGGAATGGGATATTGTTATTGATAGGTGGACGAGTGACCTTAATTAATTCGGTGTTAGCAAACTTACCTATTAATTACTTGTCTTTTTTCAAGGCTCCGTCAAATGTTGTGGACAAATTGATTTCGATTCAAAGGAAATTTTTGCGGCATGGTTCGACCGATCATAGAAAAACGTGTTGGGTTAGTTGGGAGTTCGTTTGTAAGCCTAAGGTGAACGGTGGTTTTGGGGTTAAAAACTTACGCATCTTTAATTTATCACTTTTGACTAAGTGGTTATGGCGTGTCCTAACGGAACCAGAGGCAATTTGATCTGGTATTTTACGAGAAAGGTATGGTGATGTTTCAAGTTTGATATTTTCAAAGGAGACTATGCCTAGGAGATCTAAAGCTTCTTTGTGATGGAGGGATTTGTTGTGCCTTAATGCTGGTGCGAAAAATGCTTCTTTTGGTGACTGCATGTAAAGTTGGGCGGCGGATTGAAAACTCTATTTTGGAAAGCTCGATGGCTCGAAGGGGTATCCTTGAAATCTCATTTTTCGACTATGTTTTCTGCTGCATCCAACCGCAACTGCTACGTTTCTGAGTTGGGTGCGTGGTCTGATAATCAATGGTCTTGGAACTTAGAGTTGTTGGGCCTGCCAACAGGTTTCTCTTCTGAGGCAGATTTGTTGGAGTTATAGGGTTTGTTGATGGACTGCAAGCCTATGGCTCATGTTGCTGATAAGTATGTGTGGATTTTGGGAAACATCAAATGTTTCACTTGTCAAGACTTTCTATAAATTCTTGGAACATGTTGCATGTGTTAGGGTCAATGGAGGACTATTGGTTAGAAGTCAATCAACTAATTTTGAAGTCATTCATTTTGTGAAATATTGGAACGAACTCTAGGTTTAGCATGTCATCGAAGTCCACTCACATGCTATTATTAAATTGAGCATTGTGTTATGGATTCAATTGTTTAAGTTAGTTTGTACCCTATGTTAGTTTGTAATAGGTAATTGTTAAAAGGCTCATTAGGTTAGTATGTTAGTTTTCTTATAAATAGTATACTAGTCTTTCATATTTTGAATAAGGGAAAATAGGAAGATAAAACTCTAATTCAATAGTGTGAGAGATTATTTGTTATTCTTGTATACTTGTAATCTTGTTGAAAGAGAAAGGAAAGAATAACAGTTTATAACAAATTCTTGTTGTCATCTTTGGTTACTCTAAACCTACTAGTAAGGTTGGTTTGTTAGTTTGGTGAGATGAATATGAATCGGATCTTAATTTGAAATTTGAAGTGGTAGAGAGCCATATCTATTTACCAAGAAGAAATTGTTTTCTAATCTTTTGTTAACTATTCGAGATGTGATATTTTCTATGATTTCTAATATGTGGTAGTGATGGTGTCTTTCTAAAAATGGTATTTATGTCGTTGTCTTTGCTTATTTAGATTTGCTTGAGCGTGATATGATTAGTAATCTTTTAGTCTACCAGAGAGAACCAATTTTATTAAAGGTCTTTCAAATTTGTTATGTAGTGAATCGATTGAGTTGAATATTCATCTATTTGTGACTTGTAATATAATTGTATCCATCTCCGTCTGATATATGATTATTAAGTGGTTGGGTGGGGATTTCGTTTTTCTTATAGATCCTATGTTTATTTATTTCTTTAGATGTTTAGAATGGGTACCATTAAAAAAATGCCAATCACACCTATGTAAGTTTTATGGCAAGTTTAAAGTCACAATCACGTTAAAAAATCATAGCTTCAATAATATAATTGATCTTTGCAATGGAAAGCTAAGATAAGATAATTACATTTCTATATTTAAATGAAAAGTTATATATACTGTCAGATCACAGATAAAATTAATCTAATATAATACTATTATTGTTGGTTAGAGAGAGAAAAAAGTAATTAATGATTAATTATCTAACCTTCAATAACATAACCAACTTTAGATGAATCTGCATAATGAGGAAGAGCAAATCCTCGTGGCTCAAGAACAAGCTGACCAGCACCAACATTTGTTTTAGCCAAAACTGGAGCTTGAGAGCTTGACCAAATATAGTAACCACCACCATCTCCTTCAACCACTGCTTGTGCTGTCTTTGGTGTTAGGTCTAACTCCATCTTTTTCTTCTCCTCTTTACTCATCAATAAATAAATATTTCAAGTTATAAATTATAGATTCTTATAAGTAAAGTTTGATAATTATATTTATTATCAGATGTAAGTCATTAACCACTTCAATTATATAAAATATAACTTGTTAAAATTTTCACATATCTGATTATCTCAAAGTGTAAATTAAATTACAAAACAAATTATAATTATTAAAAGTCATGAACACATACCTACGATGTTGGAGTTTCCACAAAGCTTAATTCAGAAACTGAGAAAAATAAAAAATGGGTTGGGATCTCTCTAGATGTATGAAGGTCTAGTTGAATTCAAGATTATATAGAGTTTTAATATAACAAGTTATAATTTTCTTTTTATTTCTTTAATAACAAGTTGTAATTGAATACGGCTAAATCTGATTCGGTGAAAAAATAATACTACTTTTCATAATAATTCTCTGACTTTTGACAAATTGTTATCTTCCTACCTTGTTATACGTATCATTGGATTGAATTTCACATGGGTTAATAAAAATATATTATATTAAATTTATTGATATTCTGTTTCTAACATGACAAATAAATATAGACATGATGTTGGACAACTGATCCAATTTTTTTAATTAATAAAACAATAATATAAGAGCAACAATAAAATAATACAAGGTACTAAACAATAAAATAACACAAGAGATTAATTATTGAGTTTAGTGAAAACATATTTATATTTGGAGGATAGACTATAGCATAAAGGAAATTTATTATTTTAAATTAGTGCAATTAGTCTTATAAGAACATCAACCCTGTGATGTTTAATGTCTTTTTTAATCCTATTAACTTGTTATTTAGAACTCTCCTTGAATACGAGAATTTCTCCCCACTTTGACTTTTACAAGCCTTTGTGGGAAATGAACAATAAGTTTGTAAGGAACATAGGGTGTTTCCTTCTAAGCATATTAACAACCTCCTTCTTAGGTGATGTTCTCTCTCTCTCTCTCTCTCTCTCTCTCTCTCTCTCTCTCTCTCTCTCTATCTATCTATCTATCTATCTATCTATCTATCTATCTATCTATCTATATATATATATATATATATATATATATATATATATATATATATATATATATATATCACACAATAACTAATCATTTGCTTACCAATACAAGTTGTCACAGCATTCAAATGTCCCTTAAGATTTTGTCAGTGTTGCCCTGGAAATGACCCGGAAGGGAGGGAGGTAGAAGCTTGTTGTTGAGCCACTTGGTCGATTTGAGTCTCCAACAATTTGTTGTGGGTTGTGACATTGTCAATCTTAGTGGTCAACTGCCTAAATGCCTCAATTGTGAGGAGATTTTTATTTCTAAATTCATTGTCTTGACGATTTTGCATCATCACGAAGTTTTCCATCAAAAGTTTTAAGTTGGTTTTCTTAGGTTCGGTTTGCATAGATTTTTGGAAACCTAACGCTCTCATAGCTTGTTGAGGATTGTTGTTCCTATAAGATAAATTGGGTTGGTCTCGCCACCCTATATTATAGGTGCTAAAATACAAATTATTCAGGTAGTAGTTGTTCACAAAATTGGCATTTTCTTGGGTGGATCCTTCGGCGAGGATCATTTGGAAAAATCTATTAGTGTGCCAATTAATTCTGCATATTTCATAGTAGAGAGTCACGAGGTCTACAAGAGCAATAGGGGCAGGAGTAATAGGTGTGGAAGGTGTGATGCTTAAACTATGTATCTTTTGGTAAAAGGCATCCTCCTTAGCATTCATATGGTCAAACACATTAATCTCATAAAAACCATCAGTCTAAGGGGTAGACTTAGAGGCAACTTGTCGCACTCATCCTCATGAGTGGTGGTTTTTGGTCATTTCATCTATCAAGTTATAAGCTACATCTTGAGGACTATTCATGAGGGCTCAACCAGAAGCCGTGTCTAAGGTCATCCTTGTGGAGTAAAGGAGACCGCTATAAAATGTATAGATAATCATCCACTTCTTAAGGATATGAAAAAGGTATAGATTTAACAAATCATTATAACTCTCTCACACGTAAAACAATGATTCCCCATTTTCTTGTCTAAAATTATTAATCACATTCCTAACTTGGGTTGTTTTTCTTGGTGGAAAACACCGTGCAAGAAATGTCACTTTCAACTAAGTCCAGAAAGTAATCGAATTAGCGGGCATGGATTTAAGCCAAACCCGCACACAATCTCTCAAAGAAAAAGGAAAATTACGGAGGCATTTAGCATTTCGGTCAATGTCATTAGCCTTAACAATACCACTATTATCAACGAATATAGAAAGATGAAGGTTCGGGTTTTCAGATGGTAACCCGACAAATTGATTTTGTTGCATCATATCAATCAAAGAAGGTTTTAATTCAAAATTATTAGTCGCAATTGGTGGTATATAATACTACAATATGGTTCCTCTTCGGTAGCAATTGAGTAACCCTTAAGAAGCTTAGTGTCAACTACTGGTTCAACCATGGCTTGTTGCCTAAGATTTCAGTGTCTCTCACGTAAAAACGCTCAATTTTCGTTTACAAGTTCGATTAAATTCCCAACATAACGAGTTCTTTGCATACGAGAGCAGTGAGAACTATGACAAAATAAACAACAAAATAAAGCTCTAGTCTATATGTGATTAAACAGTAATCCAATATTCAACACAATTGGTGTAACGCCCTGTTTATTTAATTAGTTATTTAAATAAATATTGTCGTGTGGTTGGTGTTGTTTTGCATCGAGTTGCTAAGTTGTGGTTGAATTGATTTAATTAAGTTGAATAAGTCGATTAAGTTTATTTAAGTTGTATTGTTGTTACTTGGACTAAGTTGAATTAAATAAGTTGTGGGTTATTAGTAGAATTGTTCTATTTTGATAAATGGACTTGTTTGGTAAATAGGAGCAGTAATTGTGGGGGTATGTGGTTTAAGCCCAATAGAATTACTAAGATTGAATAAAAGAAAGAAAAAAACCATAAGTAATTAGAATTAGAAAAAATAGGTTACCAGAAAGGAGAAAAACCAGAAGCTGGAAAAAGGTGGTTACGTGAAGCTCCTATAGAGGAAAAACCTAGGGTTCCGATCAAAAAGTGTTAGAGTCGCCTTCAATCCAAAGGTAAGGGTGGGGTTCTAACCTTATAATCGAGATTATATGATGAATTTGTATGGGATTGGGTACGTACATTGTTACTGTCATTTGTTGTTTTATTTTGATGAATAAGTTGGTTTGATGAATAATTTGTTTTGATAAATAAGTTGTTTTAGATGATTAAGATTATTATGATGATGTTGAGTTGTTGTTGAATTGTCATGTTGGATTAACTGGAATTTGGACTGAGAAAAGTTACAGATACGGAGAAGACAGAAACAGAGAAGGAGAACACAGGGTTGGTTGTGGTACGACCATCCCTTAAGCCTGACATCCGTCTGGGAATTGTGACATCCATCACATCCCTAGGACGATCTCCACAAAGCCAATTGTGACGAGGATCACCCAATTATGACGATGGTCACACGGGTCTAGGAAATAAATGGTTGTTTCGTTTCTGTGTTGTGTTGGGTCTGTGTTTGCAATATTGGTCTGTCATAAATTACTTCCAATAGCATAATTAAGTTGGAAAATATTAATCGAAGTATCATAGGTCATAATGATCAATTAACAGAGAGTTAATAAGTGATATAAAATTGAATTAGTAGAAGAAAACTAGTTAATAGTTGAATAGGACCAGTAGCAGATTGGTACGTTGGTTGTTGTGGTGGAGTTAACAGAAGCATGTTAATAAATTAATAATAAGTAGTAATAACAGAGCATATTAATTAGTTTAATTAATTGTTTTAGTCGGGACTTTGCAAATAAGAGTGTGGTATACTTTGTTGTACTTGTGTTGTGTTACTTGCTGTAAGTTGAAAAGTTGCTGGTGGTTGTTGTATGTTGCAATGCCTTATAAATGGCAAAATTATGAGTTATAGGTCTTTGACCAAAGTTGAACGTTGTTGTGTTGCTATGTTGTTATAGTTTTGATTGTTGGATGTTCAAATTGAAGTCGCATAACATATCATTACTCAAGTTGGAGCTGTTAGCTCGGTAAGTTGGCCTGGATTGGAAAAATAAAGTTGAAAGCTTATGCCTTATGTTGAAGCCTTTATTAATTGACAATATTATAAGTTGGGAGATTTATACCGATGGTACTATATGCATCGCATTGGTTTTAGGAATATTTTGGGATCAAATATTTGATGTTTATGATGATTGTAAGAATCCACTTTTGTGAAAAACCAAAAGAGTATGATTTAATCTCAAATATTGACCAAAATAAAAGTCACTTTTCTTCATCCTCAAGCAACTTCAAATCCATCAAAAAGGCCCAAATTTATAACCTAATTTCCATCTCCTATAAACATACAACAAGACCAAATACCAAGGGGACGAATTTCTGAGCTCACCAACCCTAATCAAACTTCAAAAAATCAAGAACAAAACTCCAATTCGGTTTCATCCTTCCAGCCGTTTTCAAAAGGTTTTGAAGGTTTCATTAGATTCCTTGAGGCATTCTGAACACATATCAATCATCATCATCATCAAACACATCATATTTCGATCAAACCGAATTCGTGTTCTTGCTTCTTTTTTTATTTTTTTATTTCACTTATTTGCCTGCGTGAACCCCGTACGTGCATTTTTCTGGATTAAATCGCATTTTACACTTTTGTGCCTGGTCAAAATATTCTTTAGATGGGGAGCATGATTAGTTTCCTTGTGGGATTTAATTGAGCATGTCTCAGATTTTAGCTTGAAATACCTTGTTCATCAGGCGTTGGTAGGTTATGCCGATGTTTTTCAATCTGAAGGGCATTACATTGTAGTAATAGTTGCCCGACTCGGTCATGAAGGTTGTGTATTTATTATCAGTCACGACCATGGGTATTTGATTGTACCTGGTATAGGCGTCGAGGAACGACAATAATTTAAAACCTGCAGAATTATCTACCAATCTATCTATATTAGGTAATGGTTAAGCATCTTTTGGGCAAGCCTGGTTGAAATCGGCGTAGTCGACACACATACGCCACTTTCCATTATTTTTCTTTACCAATACAATGTTTGAGAGCCAGGTAGTATATCTGGCCTCGGTTATAGAGTTTTCCTCTAGGAGGTCTCTAACTTCCTGATCGGTAGCTTCTATCTTCTCCGAGGATTGCTTCCTCATACGTTGCGCCACAGCTCGGACAGCGGGGTCAATGGTCAGATGATGACAAGCAGTTTCTGGATCCAAGTCAGGCATTTCAGTTGTGCTCCAGGAAAGTAGATTCGTGTTCTCCCTGAGGCACGCCTTGAGCTGCTTCCTTGCCAAGTCAGGGAGGTCTGCTCCAATCTTTACCCCTATGTTGGGGTTTTCATCAAGCACAATCAACTCAAAGTCACAATCAGGGACTGGTCGTGTCGAGGGGGAACTATTTACGGCCAACTACGCTTCTTTTTCTTCCTCGGTGAACCTGTTGTCCAAATCAATTAAATCGACTCGAGGAAGTAGTTTTGGCTCCTCGGAGTTGCTGGGTAGAGCGGGCTTGGCCCCTGTCTTCCGTTTGGTGACAATGGCATTGAGTCCTTAAGACGCTGCTTCAAAGCACCGACAAGCAACTTCAATTTCCCCATGTAAAGTAGCCACTTGTCCCAATAAAGTATAATACTTCATCTTCAAGTGTATCGTGGACAATACAACGATGAGATCATCCAGTGTCGGACGTCCCAGGATACACTAGGACAAGGAAGGACAATATATGAAGAGGAACTAAACCTTGACTGCCCCTGCGGTCTCTCCTGCTCCAAATGTTACGATCGGGTCCACATATCCACAGGGTCTGGACACTGACCCGTTGAACCCTTGTAGATCGCATCCTACGTATGGTGTCAGGTGTGTCTCATTGAGTTGAAGGGCGGCAAACAACTGAGAATATATGATTTCCATGAAACTTTCTTGGTCGAACAGGATTCATCGGATATCAAAGTTAGCCATTTGTGCCCTAATGAGCAAGGGAATGTTGGCGTCGGGCACCCCGCCGAGGAGTTTTTCCTTGTAGAAGGAGATGGGAGTTGTAACACCCATTTATCCCATTTTCAAAAATAATAGAGGTTTTCAGATAAATCAGAGTTTATTATATAAGTGAGTGGCTACATTTTCAAAAATCAACCAAAATCATAATTGATTAATACTTCAGCGAAAAATATTTCTTATTTCAATGAATGGCATCCTAGCCGCAAATCCACATTATTCATCAATATCCTCAATTTACAATTTTAAGGAAAATAAGATACGTAACCATTATAAAATCTAAATCAATAATTATCCCCATTCTTATTACGTATCAGAGCGACTCCTACGACTCGACCAAACGACTTGTACTCCGAGCTTACTCAAGTACCTGAAACACATGTACTTCCAAAGAAGCACAGTTGCAACCACACGCAACAAAGGGGGTGAGAAACAATTTCATATAATAGAGGTGCAAATAACATATATGAAGAAGTAATTCACACCTATTAACACATAATCCACAACAAAATAATTATCATGATGCAGTGTGACTCAAATGCACAATGCAAATGCGGTACCGACTCACAATAACGGTTCATCAAATAGAACCTTGAATGCATCGTTAACGTCTCTAACAAGACACGATCATCCCTGCAACCATGATTCTCAACGAATCCCGAATAATCACATCCACGACATGATTATTCCATCAAATGTATGTGCATACAGACACAACAACGCATACCATATCATAACATACATGAACACATCATGCTTTACGATCCTCATGATCCTCATCAAAACATATATATCATTTCATCATATAAATAGCACTAAACACATAGTACACATCAACATAATTACACATGAATACAATCATGTCAACATGATCCTCATGATCTAACACATATCCCATCACGTGGGTCATACAGATAGTCAAACAATATTCATACACAATGTCAACACCATTAATATGGCTCACCATTAAGAGTCATGCAAAACAACATAAGCACGTATACTCATACACACTAATTACTAATTAAAATATCCAGTGAACTACTTATTAATTCCTCTCTCAGTCATTTCCTATACACATTTTCTAATACAACATAATCATTCTGATCCTCACTGCTACCAAGTCTTACATCATGGGGTCTAAGCAAAATTACATAATCAATAATGTTACCAATCAACACGATCCTCATCGGTTATCAACCATTCCTTCATATAATTTATACCAAACTTATAATAGATCTTTCCATCATCCATACTTCTAATCGACACATTATTAAAGTCATACTATCCACAACAATCACCTAACACGCACCCTCATTATTATTAGTCGTCGGGTTCTATAATCGCTACTAACATTACTCTCAATGTCTTAGCTTACTTATATGAGTCTAAACCAAAAGAATAACTCGAATCCGACTTAAAACGAACAAAATATCAAAAATACAGTGGCCTGACACGGCCTCTCGTGTCCCCTAACACGGCCCATGTCAGGTGGCCTGGGGACACGCCCCCAAAATCCCAAAATCTCAATCCTACAGGGGGCTGACACGGCCGCCCGTGTCATGGGACACGGCCCGTGTCAGGGCACCTGTACCCCAAAAATCCAATTTTTCCAAAAATCCCAATTTCTTCTTTCTTTCTCACCTACACGAACCCCAATCATTCTAAATCGAATTTAACACTCAAAACAAACCAAATCACATGTTTATTATCCATTTATGCCTATAACATCAACTATTTTTATTATTAAACTTTCCTAGATTAAATTAGGGAAATTATGATGTTTAATCCTCTTCCTCACTCACTCTAACTTCCTAACATTCATATGCCAAATCTCTCAATACCATACATACAACATCAAATATATTATCACCACTCAACATAAAATCATATTCTGCAACAATTCAATATTATTTCATCAATTCATCAATCAATCACCAACATATCATAATTTCATTAAATTCAATCATAAACCTAAGGGAGTAAGGACCTCTCAATTACCCTCCTATGTTAGGTCACCCATATAAAACCTTTTCTCCCCCCCTTACCTTGAATTTGACGAATTCTTTGCAAAGCCTTGATCTTGAAGCTTTACGATCCTTGATTACTCTTCTCTTTTCCCTTTTCTCGAGAGCCCCTTTTTCTTTGTCAAAATACGATGAATGAGGTTTGTATCTGTAACACCCCAAAATTTGCCCTCATATTTATAACTATTTAGCTGGCTTGTTTCACATCCATCTGCATATTCTATTAGGTCATAACATTACGATCATGCATTTTCATTGTCTCCTAAGGCTGGGGATCAAGGTATTTTATGGAGATTTGAATTATCTTATTTAGAGGAAATTAATATGACTATTATACTCAGGGTTGAGACAAAAAAGCGAAATTCCATATCATCATAAGGATCTTATCGTCAAAATCTAATCAAGAAATAATGCCACGTTCTTCAGGGATTCTCAAGAGGACCAAATGATTAGGGTTTTGGCCTTCTTCAGCTTTTTAGAGCACTTATTTACTGGTGTATACTTAATGGTAGGAATGTTAGGGTTTCCTATGCCAATAAGGTCGTACGTCATTTCATATTGCAAGATGTATCATCATTAAAGGATTCCTTGTGTTCAAATCATTTTTATTTGTGCTTGCGAATTGATGTGGATTCATATTACGGAAATCTTAAGAATTGGGTTTTTATTCAAAGAATTGGTTCAAGCTAAGGATATAAAGTATATGATTATGGTTTCTTTGGGAGACATCATTCAAATTCATTATCCCATTTAGAAACTATCTTTCTTACCATATCTATTTTTCAAAGCCCATTTCAAACTCATATCCTCTCTTTTGTCCATTTTACGCCATTCAAATTCAATGACAAACTCGTTTTAGAATCGTCACAAATTTCCACAAAATACCAAGAGGCCCATTTGTTTTTATTATTATAAACCTATCATGTCAATGCCCAAATTACTAAACCATTTCTCCATGCCTAGTATCAATCAAAAATGTCCACTTTAACAATCCAAAACCATGTTCATGACTTTCCAAAGGCATGATATTCCAAAATATAACCATGTTTTTTTAAGCCCATTACCCTTTTGTAAGGAAAAATCTAATTACCAAATTACTTCTCAAACCATTCCAATTTAGTGTTTGCCATCTCAATTCAATCTCAACAAACATTAAGCCACAATTATCGGGTGTTTCACATTTGTTTCAATGCATTTACAAGTGTTAAAGTCCTATTATTTTTGGGCATGCTACATTATTATTCACGGCATTATTGGGCACAATGATTTTTGGCAATGGTCAAGTCAGCGGTGAAGGGGCCGTAACGGCCCATTTTCAGAACGAGGATCTTCTCATTCATCCCTGTCACCATGAATTACCTTAAAACAACTTTCCGTAATTCTGAAGCGGATTTGAAGGGCTCAAAACAGAGGATCAAATAAATAAAAACAGGAAGTTCACAAACAAGAAAAGGTGAGGAGGCTAATAGAGAAAAAAATCAAATATCAGAAATTCACATACACCAGATATATCCAACCCCAGAATTCTTCATTTAACAGAAATTGGTTCACAATTTTATCGATACATGAAGAAGCCGGGAGAAGAGAATGGATACGAAAATCAATTAACAAATGGAAAAATCATAACTGTTCTAACAAACCTATAACATAATTTCTAACTGCATTTCCTTCACTGCATCTTATAAATCAGAAGCTGATCTTCTTATTGGGTCTCTCTCAATTTTCGATTCATCATTTTCCTCTTCATTCTTCTTCTTCTTTCCTTCTTCATCCATGATCCCTCTCATTCTCCCTCATTAAATCTTCATCCTCTTCTTCAACCTCTGAATCCCTCTTCATCCCTCTTTCTTTTCAATCACCAAAACAAGACTCATCATTATTCTTGAATATTCAACATTGACCAAGCAACACCTTTTCATGTCTTCATCATTAATACTCATCGATATTCCGCAACCACCATTCGACCTTCATCAGTCCATTCTCCACTGCATAAATTCTTCAATATGCAAGAACGGATTCATAACATCAAAAATACACGTCCATCAATAATCTTCAATAACCTGTAACATTGCAAAATCATCGATTGACAACAGATCGCAACAACAAGTCAGAGAAATACGAGAAGAAGAAGAAGAAATGTGTTCTAGATTCATCAATTCTTCAAGAATAAAACATGTCCAGAAATCACCTCACCTTCACCATTCTTGACGCAACGAAAATCATAACAACATAAACAATTTCCTCGATTCGTCTTTCAACTTCTTTCGATCTTCGATTACACAGTTGTAACGATTCTCTGAACCCCGGCTTCAGCGGCATCGAGTTCATCGAATCTTCTCTCACTTCTCTACAAAATCGAAAACTGATCAATATCACTTGTCAACCTTTTCACGGTATTTGTTGAGATCACCACATGACGAAATCATCAACAACTCAAACCAACAGAAGCGAACAAGAAGAAGTCAAAGCGCGGATTGAAGAGTATTACCTGAGGGGGAGAACGTGTGTCCGTACGAGTAACTCCGAAGGCTTAGGGTCTGCAGTGATGTCATGTGAAGCATTAGCATTCAGAATCGTCTTTCTCCTTCACAGGTTGGTGACCAAAACTCGATTAAATTCGTTTCTTTTTGGTGCTCATACGAGTTGATGATAGAAAGAAGTTAGGGTTTCAGTTAAGCTTGTGGAAGTGGTTTTCGGATAACAGAAAGATTGGTGGTGAGGGTGGCGGCGAGGATAGAAGAATTATGGAGGTGGTGGCGAAGATGGCGATTAGGGTAAGGGTAGTGTGACGGCGGCGAGAGGAGAGGAAATTAGGGTTTGTGTTGCTCAGGATTTTAGTTTTGGCTTTTAGGTTTCTTTGTTTTAACTTTATTAGAATTTTTATTAAGCAATTAATAGATTAAGTTGATTATCTTGAGATTTGAAAGGCTGTTATGAGATTAATAAGGATTAATCGGAATAAATAACCATAAAGATTATGGAAAATCTCCTCAAATCACGTTTCGGATTCCTAGAATATAGGATAGAGATAAGTTTGGATTTCCAACCATACCGGCGGTGACACTTGTCACCATCCGGTAGGTTCTCTCCCGGTTGATCTTGTGCGCATCAACGCATGGTAACTAGCATACACCTACGCCTTCCCAGCCTTCAGATGTGAGGATTTTTTTAGTCCGCTGATCGTGTGGTTCGGAGGAGGTCAATGTTGTTGACTGGTGCTCCATGTCATACACCCTCCAAGACTGTTGCGTTATGGACCTTGTGATGTTGCTTTTCGCACCCCACGTAGTAAGCCCATTAGGATAAATAGCTTCAGGAAATACTAAATGCACCCCATTTCATTTTCATTTAGAATTTTATTTCTGTTTTTAATCCCTTTCAATTTAATTCCATAAAAAATACTAAAATTAGTAATAAAATTCCACAAAAATTAAAGTAGGATCATAACTCATTTTAGAACTTTTCTATATTTTTACTTTCTGAATTTTGGCATTTTTCGATTTAATTCCAATTTTCCATTTAATTTATTTTCTATTGAATTCTTTCATCTATACATAATTTTGTACATTTTATTTCTCCCACTTCCTATAACATTTTTGGCCCATCCTTTTTGCTATGATTAGAGGACTAATGATAGTACCTGGAAATATTTTTAGTGTATTTTTTAGGCCATTTTATCCACTGTTTTAGTAGTGTGGTTTGTATAAAATTATGATTGAATCTTAGATAGATTTAAGTGACCATTTGACATAGTTAGACTTTGAATTTTTAGGAGATTTTTTAACACAATATTATAGTCAGGTTAGGGACCCTAGGGAATTAATTTCATATTTTTTCCCAGGACTTTTGATATTTTTGTTATCTTAATTCATTTCCATCATATTGTTGCATATGCGTCCTCATTTCATTTACTAACAATTTTCTTTTTGTGCAAGGTATTTTTCGAGGATTCGCT
The DNA here is from genome assembly GCA_963966055.1 of Lathyrus aphaca. Classification (NCBI taxonomy): domain Eukaryota; kingdom Viridiplantae; phylum Streptophyta; class Magnoliopsida; order Fabales; family Fabaceae; genus Lathyrus; species Lathyrus aphaca. Next base: position 65,626,590 of record OZ014521.1, read on the forward strand.
TATGGGCTTGGATTATGTTTATTATGCCTCGATTATATTTTTGTAGTTTGTACTTTGTGATGTAATACTTGTATAGTTCCTATAATTAGGGTAGAAAAGATAAAACGAATTAATAGAAAACCAAATCTCAAAAATAAAGAAATACTCGATCCAATGTCGAGTAAATTTTCAAATAAATAAATAAAGTTTCATGTGACTTTAGGATTCCTCGATTACCATCGTTCCATTCCATTACACCAAAAGCAAGCCTTGTATGTTGCACACCATAAGTCGTGCATCTCAGCACCACGCAATCGACCCACCCGATCCATCGTTTCATCCCATTTACGTTTCATACACGTTTTTACCCACCATGACTTAGGAGGACCATATTGTTCATTATTGCTTTTTGTACTCGCATTTCTAGTCTAATATCCTCTTAGGTAGCTTTAATCTTTCAAACCTCACTAACCATATGTCATCCTTAAACTCAACTAACTTAGGGTAAGTCTAGTTTCCTTTAGAGTATTCCTTTTTTGCAATTTGAGTCTCACTTCTCATCTTTAAAAAAAAAATCAAAATACTTAATAAAGGAAAATGTGTACAATGCACCACGAGCCTTAAGCTATACGGGAAATGATTAGTGAATGTCTTCTTCACTCTTCTAGGATGCTTTACAAACGTTCCATTGGGGGCGACCTTGGAAAGTATTCGCTCCTGTATCATAGTCTTTAGTGTTGTACATACAACAAACACAAATTCAAAACACTTCTTCTAAAAGACAATAAACCAAGACATCACGTCTTCTCTTCTCATCTCATACTCTTTGCGGACGAAAGCGACTTGCCTCGACAGTTCAAACAGCGATACGGTAAACACCCTCGAGTCAGAGCCGGTAACACCTGAGCTAGAGCTATGGCAACGTCATCCTAAAAAACATAAGCAAGTTTTCGCCTTAGTTAGACGAACTACGGCGACTCTGATCATCATTTTCCCGATAAGGTACGTAGGCATTGGGGTAGGGCTCATTCAAGCACATTCTTTATTTTCCCTACATTTTTCCCCTTCGTTCCATTTTCTTTTCCTTTTCTCATTTCCATTCCATTTCAGATAGCCATTCTTTCATTTGAACAACATCGTATTTCTCACCCTTCGAAACAGACTTATGAGCGTGGATCCCGTCGGGTACGGCGGACGGATTGGGGTGCTAATACCTTCTCAATTCGTAACCGACTTCCGGACCCAGATCTTTGGTTCGCAAGGCCTCGTCCTTTTCCTTCTTCCTCAGGTTTGTGCAACATTACCTTTCTCATTCCTTCGGGATAAAAATGTCTGGCTGGCGACTCTACCTTTTCCGTGCAACTTTCGCGTTTGTACTAGGATGAAAATCCCGGGAGCGACAGTATCCCTATTCCCACTCACATAAAACAAACAATTTCACCTTTGCCCCTTAAACCTCTAACTAACTTTTTTCTTTTATTTTATTTAAATAATAACAATATTATAATAGTACATATTGTTATATTATTATTATTCTCATAAAACATTTCTCTCCAATTATAATTCAAATATTCCATTATCTTTATTTATATTTATTTCATAAAAATAAATATTAAAATTGAGGCGTTACAACTCTCCCCCACTTATTTTATTTCCGTCCTCAAAAATAGTACACATTGGCATCACTTAGATGTACTCTTGCACTTAGCTACTCACTCTCCTGCCAAAGCCGACAATTCTGCAAACACTCAAAAAAATAACACTAGTGTCAGGACAGCCTCCACGACAATAAGCGTCACCAACATCAATCCTCAACACGTAGGTATACGCCTGGAAATGACACAATGAAAGTCGCTACCATCACCGTAGGTAACACTCTCCTAATTCCCATCATAGGAATTAGTCACCTGTACTCGTACTATCACCATAGGTAACGAGGCGACAACCAGGACAAACTCAAAATTTCACATTATACATCCTCCAGATATAACAATACTGATAACGAACTAACTTTTTAGTTTCCCTCTACCGAAACAACATAATTGTAACTCATTAAGGAAGCACATACATCACTTATATTAATATCTCTACATCTCCCGCCATCCGCGCTATGTAGACACTTGCTTACCATTATTCATTTCGGAACGTCCAAAAGTCTCAATACCTCAACCGATCTTACCACTCAATACCTTGAGCCTTTACTAATCATTTGTGTATAATCAATTACACCACCTCACTTTTCCGCTGCGCACTCTGATTACCTGCAGCTGTCTATTCCATGAAGTTCGCATTCCAACTTTACTCATTTCCAACCATCATCATAATTCTCATAATAATTCACTTAGCATACTCTAAAATTCGAACGCAAGTCTCGCAACTACTAACTAAATTTCAGCTCTTTAACCATCAATGCCAACTTAGGAAGAGTTTCCAACTCTCTCCTTCTGACTTTCTGACCATCTTAGTCTTCTCATACTCCCCTCTTTCCGATCAAATCGAAATTGTAAACTTATAAGATTACCAAACACTTCAATCTCCAATCTCAACAGCAATCCCATCGGATGTGCCCCACGACTTCATTCTCATCCACTCCCAATCCATGGATAAGATAATTATTTCTATAATTCTTTTCTCCTCGTATACCACCAACTATTATTTTACGATCAGGTACCAATAATTTATCAACTTATCACCATCATTCTTTAACATTCTATCCACAACTTGTTAGAATCAACCAAATCGGACTACAACTGTAGTTAACTCTTATATCGGCTCTCCATCACTCTCCTTCACACATCCTTCTCAACGAACAACTTACCTTCCGTAATTTATCCAAAACTATAAAATATGCACTTGGAAAATCTTTTTATAACCTGTAGTGATCACTAAGTAAATCCAATCACATTCCAACCTCTTATATCTTACTAATTTCCATCATTGTAGATCCGTACTCATATCGGACGAACTCATAACCACACAATTAAACACTTATACACCTGTTCATAAAAATCGTCCTCGATAACTTAGTATATAACTGTACTTCTTCTAATTCTCATATTTCAATTTCCAATATTCTCCAAATCCTTTTTCTCTACTTCCATTATAGATAAGAACATTCAAAAGTTACCATCTCAAAATTATCCAAAACACCTTAGAATGAACAATTCATACTCCATACTCACCTTAATACATACTAGTCACCACCATCTTCTACGCCACATCCCTGATCATTTTATAGTTCCACATTATTCCTACTCTCTTGTTGGATTATTCTTTTAATGTTCCAATTTCACATTAATTAGGCCTTCAATTCATACATCCCAGAATGATAAATATTGCACACTTATTATATTACCTTTGTCTTAATAGTCCAACACATACAGTGATACTTATTTTTCTCTTGCTTCGTCCTATAATAACCACGACAATTAATTCTTGATCGCTTTCATAACTCATGGCTCACCGTCTCAAAACATTTATGAAACCATCCATGCTCTGTAGTATCAACATACATTATACCACTAAAGGCAGTAACTCAATCATCACCATGTTGTGCATACACTTGGTTATAATTAATTTCCACAAAATTTATACGCTCATACTTGCACAAACTCATCCACTTCCATCATTCTATGCCAACGTAGTTCAATACTTACCTTTTCAATCTCTCTTCTACAACTTTCGACGAAGTATGTTCATCCAACATGACCTGTTAACATTCGGTTCCAAGTACCACTTTCTCTTTATAACATGTTTACAAAGTTCCCGCTAATTCCAGGTCTTGGTAAACACTATAATCCAAATCACAACAACATCAATACTACGAATGAATTCCAGCTCACTCATGACTCTCCATCAACTGAGTCCAATTAATTCTTATCATAATTGTGAATTCTCATAATATTCATTAATCGACATGTAACTTCACATCCTTATTTCCTATATCAATAACACTGAAGTTTCTCTAACAAGGCACCTTTGTTCTCACAATCCATTTTGTCAATGAATCTTCCAACCATTACTCTTAGCACCAGAGTCGACCGAGAAATAGTTTCATCTTTACTTATAACAACACCCCTAATATACTCTTCAAAACTCAAATAAAATTTGTACTCCACAGACGGTCCATCGTTGTCATCTTACTCTCAAAAGTTTCTCCACGCACTCTGTAGATATAACGTTCAACCTTTTCACAATCATCCATCTCGAATTCACTTCCTACTCATTGAGGAGTAACCATTAGTAATATTTATTCCACATTATCAATTCTTAATTTCATCTCTTTTTCGAGTATCGGAATTCACATCTTCCCTTTTTAAACTACTAATAACTCCAATTCCATTCCACTCAGTCTACCCAGCATACTATCTTGGCTGAAAAATATGTCCTCTGTATCCAACATGATTCCGTCTATTATCAACAAGGGATTAAGGGTGATCAGTTCCTCAATTTGTCAATAAATAGCCGACAATCATGATGGTCATAAACCATATTTCCCAACTTTAATAGCGCTACTTGCATTTTGTAAACTAAGTTGTTTCACCAGCGAATCCTTAGTTAATGCCAACCTTAACAACCTCTGTCATACCGCAACTCCAACACACCACAAGCCAACTCTTCGGAGAAGTAATAGCTCCCCCCACTTATTCTCAACAAATACTTGCAAACACACAGCTAGAAAGCAAACAAGTATCGATAGTGTTCTACACACATATCGCATACTCCGGGATAAACGACACACAACAACCTGGCCGGACGGACCGACCTGCTCTGATATCAATTGTAACACCCACTTATCCCATTTTCAAAAATAATAGAGGTTTTCAGATAAATCAGAGTTTATTATATAAGTGAGTGGCTACATTTTCAAAAATCAACCAAAATCATAATTGATTAATACTTCAGCGGAAAATATTTCTTATTTCAATGAATGGCATCCTAGCCGCAAATCCACATTATTCATCAATATCCTCAATTTACAATTTTCAGGAAAATAAGATAAGTAACCATTGTCGCTCCCGATAGATGGGACTGGCCCAAATAAAGGTACAGACGCGAACGGTCGGCGAGAGGGACAATGAGAACACACAGCAGTGGACTCACTGGAGATGAATAGAGTCGCCAGCTAGGCATTTTTATCCCGGAGGAAAGGTAATGCTGCATAAACCTAGAAGGATATGGATAAGACGGTCGCGAACCAGAGAAACTGAGAAAGGGGGTTGGTTACAACCTGGGAAGGTATTAGCACCCAGATTGTCCGTCGTACTCGACGGGATCCACGCTTAAAAGATTTGTGTTTTAAAGGGGTAGTGTCAGTGCAATCTGTGTATAAAAAGGGCTAGAAGAAAATGTACAGGTGTCAGTGTAAAGGAAGTGTAAAGTGTATAAATGATGTGTCAGTGTAGGAATGAGAATGAATTGCTCAAGAATATGAGGCTAAAAGAATAATGCTAGAAGGAGGGGGATATACAGAGACTTTTGTTCGATAACTGTTAAGTTATGCCTACGTATCCTCTCGTGCAATGAGGAAGTCAGAACACCGTAGTTCGACCCAAAGAGACTGAAAGATGAATTGACTTGTGAACTGCTTGCTTGTCAATGCTCAAGTGTATGACCTGTCTGGCTCAGGTGCAAACTGTCTTGCATTAGACGGAAGAAGCAAGTTCTCGTTTGTGAGTGAATGAGATGAGAAAAGAATCCCGGAGGAGACGATTATTGTTTGTTTTTTTGTATTTTCAGTCTTTTATTGCTTTTGAAAGTTTGTCATAAATAAATGAGCTTAAGCCTAAACCAATGGGTTAGTAAACTCATCACATCTTCCCTCTGATTAGGGGTAATGAGAATACCTTAAGTGTGAAGTCAGATTCTCACACTTAATCACCTTTGGTATAGGATTAAGATCATTAACCTACTTGTTGATTATTTAGATGTTTTGGGGTGTTTTTGTTTAGTGTTGAGTAATGAGGTTAAGCCATAATCAGGGATTAAACAGACTCATTACACCATCCTAATAGAAGGATAATAGATGAGAATGTTTAAGCTGAGGAATGCTCCTCAACTTAATCCATGATTAGGGATTAAACTCATGACAAAACAAGCCTTTGATTAAGTGGATTTTTATTTAATGGCATGATGATGAAGTGATTTTTAGGGTTTGTAAGACAACTTGAGGGGGACTTGTCCATTAACACTAGGGTTAGTCCTTCTTAACCAATTAAGGAAGAATTAGAACCCTAATGCAAGGCCCAAGTTACAAGTGTGATGTCTTGATGATTATTAGATGGATTGATTAAGGGATTTAAACACATTAAGGGTTTAACACTTAGGATTAAAGTTGAACACTCCATCCTAATAGAAGGATGCAGGCATAAGCTTAATCACAAAGCCTTAAAGCCTTTAGGGTTTAGTCCCTGATTATGAGATGAGAAGAGAAGACTCAAGAGAGACACAAAGGTAAAACTAAGAGGGGGGGACTAATCAAAACCCTAATTATTGTCATGCTTGGTTGTTCCTAAGGTTTGTGAGGTTTACAAGAGAAGTCTTCAAAGGAATCACCAGGAAGCAGAAGAAAGGAGCCAAGAGAAGCAAAGTGACTTGCTTCATTCAAGAAGTCAAGTCACTTGAAGAAAGAAAGTAAGAAGGAGAAGAATGATCAAGCTCAATCTCAAACACATATCAAAATGCAGCAAGGATGCATGAAAAGAGATGAAGAGAAGTTATGAGAAGTGAAGGCAAATTCACTTCTCAATGTCACTTACCACCTGAAAGGTTAGAAAAGAAATGCAATGCAATGCAAAATGTGATGAAATGACATGATGAGAAACAAAACCAGAAGCACATTCATGATGTTAATGATGCTATGAGATGCTACAAACATGAATCAAGACATGAATATGATCATACAAACTTATGGATGCAAATGAAGCAAGTTAAGGACCATGAACATACATGAAAAGTTATGAAGTGCATATGTCATACAACATGGCAAATGCAAGATGCAATGACCAAACATGCTTTCAATATGTCTTATGATGTTAAATGAATCAAATGGAGGTGTGAAATGTCATGGAAAGTCATGTTATGCAAGCAAATGCAAGATGAATGCATATGGAAGCCCAAATTAGGGTTTATGATCAAAGCATCAAACACAAACCAAAATCAGAAGCAAACAACATTATAAAAAATTGAAAATGCACTCAAAGGATCCCTAAACCTATACTAACTCACTGCCCAAAGGAGAGGTTTCAACTCCTAACCAAATTCAAGTTATGATTTTCTTAAGATTTCTAGGGTTTTAGGGTTCCTAAACAAGAAAATTACCAAACAAAAGGAAAATGAAAGATCAAATTATGGCCATTTAATCTCACAAACTACATGCTAAACACAATGCAATGCAAAGAGAATCAAGGTCCAACTCTTCATGGATAGGTAGAAATGATTTTTGGAACTTTGGATCAAAATAATGCATCAAAATGATTTTAATTCAATGAAAAATTCTCAAAATGCATCAAGATCAAAAAATAAATTTGGTTTGAAGGTTGGACAATGTTTCTAAATGTATTAGAACATTTCATGAATTTTTTGGTGATTTTTAAATACCCAAAAGTATTTTTAATAAATTAATTTTCATTAATCAATTAAAAATAAACTTTTAAATATTTAAAAATACTTTTTTTAATGCTAAAAATGAAAATAAAAATATTTTTGTGTTTTAAAAATTAATGAAACTCTTGACAAAAAGTTTCATAATTTTTAAAACATTTTTGCTATTTTAAATAAATTATGGAAAACAAAAGAAATAAAATGAGAATTAAATGAATTTAAAACTGAAAAAGGAAAAGTATTCAGATCCAACGCATGAGATTCAAACTGGCAAGGGCGGGAATTGACTGCGCGCGGGTTTGGACGGCCCATATTCAAACTCAGCTAATTAATGATTAAAACCCTAATCCCACCGTTAATCACCCTCAGGTGACCGGAACAGTGTTCCGGTCATCTTCTCCGTTCACCCCAAAAAAACAATCTCTCTCTCCAGGCCATTTTAGGAGCTCTAACTCTCCAGAAATCATCTACTAACTATCCTAAACACGAATCCAGCACAAAATCATGTTAAAACTCAAACACAAACACGAATCGAATCAAAGAAATTTCTAGGTCAAACTTTCAGAACACCATAACATGCTCATTCCTTGCTCATTTTCAAAAGTAAATAGATCCCAATGATCAGTGCAACATACCAAACAAGATTTTAACAAGAAAATAGAGTTCTGGAAAAAAAAGTTCATGAAGCTACCTGAGATGGAGCTTTCGATTCAGATGCTTTCTGGCTGCTTCTTTTGATGAAAACCACTCCTTGTGACCCCTTGATTATGTTTGGATGTTTAAACGAAGTTTATGTTGGCTGGTTGAGGAGTTTGAACAGCTTCTGCTCAAACTCAGGTGAAAATGGTGTTGGTGATTCAGGCTGTTTCAGGCAAAGGTGAAGGGTTTTTTATGATCAGGATGATGAATGGAGAAGGTTTATGAAGTTTGTTCAGGTGTTTGTGAGCTGTGTAATGAGATTCGAAAGTTCTGGCCTTGGGGGTGAAAAATGGGGAAGCTCAGTTCTTGCTTGGTTCAGGCTTATGTCTTGCTGGTTTTGGCTCAGTGAAGCAAGGTGAGTTGATCAGTGGAGTTGGTTTTTGTGTTTGTGAGTTGTGTGGAGAGATTCGAAGAGTTTTGCTTGAGGGAGTGAGTTTGTGAATGTGATGATCTTGTGTGTTTCAGCCCTGCTTGTTATGTGAAATGGCTAGCATTTGGTTTGCATAAAATAATCTCATTGGTCAGATGATGTGACCTGGCCTGCTGTGATAGGTAAGTTAACTTTTGCAAATTGTCAACCTTTATGTGAGAGAGGCATGGGTTGTGTTCTAGGCTAGTACAAAGGTGTGGGCTGGTGCAGCATGGTGAGGGGAAAGGCTATGGTTGGTTCAGCAGCCAAGGCAACAAGTGGATGGAAGTGTGATGATGATTTTGTAACTTGATCATTTTTAGTTCACATGAAACTTTCTTATCCCACAAGCCATAAAACATGAGGAAATCTTGGTTCAAATCTGATTTTTAGGTCACATGTGAGGTTTTTGTGATGGTTAGACATGAATTAGAAGTTACAAATGCCTTGGTACAAAGTTTTTGCAAGTTTCTCATTTGAGGCATATCTTGAAAATTAGTGATTTTTGCCAACTTTGACACACCATAACTTTTGATCCAAAATGAATTAGATCATGTTCTTGTACTTTTTTAAAAGGGAAAGATCTAATCTACAACTTTCATGACCAAAGTTTTTCCATTTGAAGCATTTTTGGATCAAAAAGCAAGGGTTGAAAAAGTGACATAAAATGACATTTCATGAAAAGTCAACCATGCCCTAAAAAGTCAACTTTGCAAAAACTTGTAATTCTTGAATTTTGTGAACTTCAACCTTCTTCCATGATCAAATAAAGATCAAACACACTCAAAATGATGAAGATCACCCCTTGGTTGGGTCATTGGGGGCCTCAGATGCCCTGATTTTGCACTGACTTGTCCAGAAAGTCAACCCTTGATCAGATGACTTCCCCATGGAATTTCTTCATGAAAATTGATATGCACACTCCCTATACCATATAGAGACCAATAGAAACAAGAATGACCAAAAACTTGAAGTTATGGCCTCTGAAACCAAAACCCTAATTTTAGGTCAACTGTGCAGTCTAGCCTGGCTCTGCTTCCATACCAATCCCAGTTCTTGTGATTCTTTAGCATTCTTGACTTTGAGAGGATATAACATGGTATAAGAACACACATGGACCCCTTTGAAGTGATTGGTGGCCTTTGGAGTGGCTCAAGAAGCTCTTGGATTGCTCAGATCACAAACCCTAGGTGCAGATGACTTTGAATCTATGCAGTGAATCAAAATTGAGGTATGAGAGGTTATGATTGTGTTTATGCATATGAAAATGATCACAAGCCATGGTGTGAATGGGTGAGGGCAAATTTGGGGTGTTTACAGCTGCCCCTATTCAAACATGAGTTAGCTGTGCAGGATGTAAGCAACGGCTTAACAGGCAAACAAGATAACTTGTGGTTGAATACCAAAGACAGTCCAAAATTTGCACTCACAAAATGAAGAAGAAAAGGGATATAGATTGTAAAAGGAAGTAAAGTATATTGTAAAGTGTGGGCGACGGAGGACGACCGTCGAGCAGAGGACGACTGCTGGGTAAAGAGCAATGACGGGGACGGCCGACATGCTGGGGATGAAAGGTAAAGCCAAGACGGGGACGGCCGACTAGCTGGAAAAATAAGATATTATGATGGGGACGGCCATCAAGTAAAGCTGCAAGATTCTCTGGGGATCGAATGAAACATGACGGGGACGACCATCAGGTTCATAAAGTAAAGTAACCGACGATGGGGACGGCCATCGGGTTAGAAAAGAAAAGGGACCATGACGGGGACGGTCGTCGGGTTAAAGAATAAATGAAATAAACAGATGATGAGGTACGGTCATCAAAGGTGAAGGACGATCACCTAGCAGGGGACGGCTGCTCTGTAAGGGTTAAGATGAGGGACGGTCATCTAAGGTGGAGGACGACCACCTGGCAGGGTACGGCTGCCGAAAATATCGCGACATAGGACGAATGCCGGATAAGGAAAGGTCAACGATGGGGACGACCATCGGACGAGCATGATGGAGGACGACCATCAAGAGGTGGAGGACGACCACCTAGCAGGGGACGGCTGCTCTCAAGGTTTATCATAGGACGAATGCCAGATAACCAAAATCAACAATGGGGGACGGCCATTGGATAAAATGATGAAGGACGATCATCAAGAAGTGGAGGACGACCACCTAGCAGGGGACGGCTGCTGAAAATATCAACGATGGGGACGGCCATCGGATGAGCATGATGGAGGACGACCATCAAGAGGTGGAGGACGACCACCTATCAGGGTACGGCTGCTCTCAGGGTTTGTCATGACACACGACGAGTGTCAGATAAGAAGGAATATTTGCTTTGTTGTCTATTTACTGGGGAATAGTAAACACGGACGAGTGTTTATATCCAAGAAGCAAAAGGTATAAGTGTTTAGGGGTTTGTGTATAGATTAAAGTTGCGGACGAGCATCCTTAAGACTACTATACGGATGAGTATCGGGTAGAAACAAATACTGACACGTGTTCAGAGATGATGATACGGACGAGTATCAACGGGTTAACAAAGAACACGGACGAGTGTTGCATCTGAAGGGGCTCTTCTGGGGAACGGTAGACACAGACGAGTATCTATATTCGAGAAGACATAAGTGTTTGGATTAAAGATGCGGACGAGCACCCTTAAGACTATGATACGGACGAGTATCACGTAGAAACAAACGCTAGACACATGTTCTGAGATGATGGTACGGACGAGTACCAACTGGTTAACAAAGAACACGGACGAGTGTTGCATCTGTGGGGATATAAATGGTATATACAAGATACGGACGAGTATCTGTATAAGTGTAACATGAGTAGTGAGTATGAGTATTGTATAGATGAGTACTTTAACTGCTGGGGAGAGTGACACGGACGAGTGTCAAAAGGAGAAAAATAAGGTATCAACAAGTATATGGGTTGTAAAAGTGTAGGCGACTGCGCTGGGGATATGACACGGACGAGTGTCAAAGGATTGTATATGTAGGTATATGTGAGTGCAAAGGGGATGTCTTTGGCTTTCTGCTGGTGGTTTGACGCGGACGGGTGTCAGGAAGTATCTGTAATACGGGTGGTCTTGTTTGTGAAGGGTATCCAGGCGATTTTAATGGGGAATGATGACGCGGACGGGTGTCAAAAAGGAATATATACTGGTGTTTGTGAATAGGAGGCAACTGTTTTTGCTGGGGACTCTGGTGGGGATTTTTCTGTATATTGACGGATTGTCATTATTCACAAGTGTTCGATTCACAACATGACTTATGATTATGCTATATATTTGATTTTTTTGCCGTAATGCTCCGTTTTAGACGGAATGCTACGCTTTGTGGGTGAATATGATGCGAATGCTATGATTATGCAATGATACCAAACCGGGGTTCGGATCCCGTTGCCACGAAGATCCTTGGTTGATCTGCTTGAAACGGACATCCCAGCTGGGGATGAGATCATTGGTAGATCCGATGAGATGTATTTGCTTGGGGAGATAGGTCACTGATAGACCCGTCCTTGGTAATGAGGGGACCCAGCTGGGGTTTGTAGAAGCTTTCGTCACTCTGTTGTGATTCCTTCATGCGTTGCTCTTCTGAATAGAGGCTGGAACTCTGTGGGGAAGTGGTTCCCTGGCTTTTGCATTCTGCTGAGGAAGAATGATCGGCACTACGGCTGGGGAAATTAACAAATGGCAACTTAGCTGGGGGAAGTTATCGGTGGCAACTCGGCTGGGGAGGAAACACCTCTGGTGCCAAGAGCGAGTGTTGATTTGCCAGCTTGCTGGGATGAAGCTTGCATGCCCCACGGGGCGTTCTGGATACCTGCAATCCTGCAGAGATAAGGAAACGCACAAATGGTCCCGAGGTATCCTTTACTGGATTCCGTCATAGGAGTTATACACTTTCGAGAGTAAGTATATTCCCTGTAAGCACGTGTTTTTATTTTTTAGAGAAAAGCAATTGTACTTATGCAATCAGTTTTTTAGAGACACCAGACATTCTTTGCAAATAAAAATGTACAAGACGAAACATGACTGAAAAATCTGATTTTATTAATTCAAATGCCCTGAATTGGCGAGATACAGTCAAAGAAACATATCTCCTAAAATGAGGAGGCTGTTACAAATTGAGAAACAAAGTGCTGGCGATGTTGACGACGCTTTCAAAGGAGCTTCCTCTATCGCCATGACTCGTATGACTTTCGACGTTCTTCTCGTCTTGCTTTCTGAAGGAGGCTGATTCTGATTGAAGCTTGATCCTTTCGAGGTTTGCTAAGTTGTAGGCGATACAGACGAATTCAGAATGCAGTTGTTCGCTTATTCCCTTATTTTGCATGGATCGTCCTTTCGGGTTTTCAATCCAACGGGATACCCATTTTTGCCTGAGTTGTCCAATGCGGCTTTTCAACTTAGCGGGTGTACATTTTTTGTTTATTTTCCCTTATTTTTGCCCGAGTCTTTTATTCTGTTTTTGACTCGCCGGGATGCCCTATTTTTGCCTGGACTTACATTCTGTTTTTATGTCCAGCGGGTCATTTTTATGCGAAGTATTTTTTAACTGCATCCGAATTCACAGGGGACGGGAAGTCTTCACCATCCATGGTGCTGAGCATCAGCGCTCCACCAGAGAAAACTTTCTTCACTACGAAGGGTCCTTCATAATTCGGAGTCCATTTGCCCCTGTGGTCTGTATGAGGAGGGAGGATCCTTTTCAGCACAAGATCTCCCACTTGGTACTCTCGGTGCCTGACTTTCTGATCGAAGGCTCTCTTCATTCTTTTCTGATACAACTGCCCATGACAAATTGCAGCCAATCTTTTCTCTTCAATCAGGCTTAGTTGTTCGAACCGGGACCGAACCCATTCTGCTTCGTTCAGCTTAACATCCATCAATACTCGTAAAGAAGGTAATTCAACTTCAACTGGTAGGACTGCTTCCATACCATACACAAGCTGATACGGTGTTGCCCCAGTGGATGTTCTGATTGACGTGCGGTACCCATGCAAGGCAAATGGTAGCATTTCATGCCAGTCTTTGTAGGTGACTACCATCTTCTGCACAATCTTCTTAATATTTTTATTAGCTGCCTCAACAGCGCCGTTCATCTTTGGCCTGTAAGGAGAAGAATTATGGTGTTGGATCTTGAAGTCCCGGCATAGCTCATCCATCATTTTGTTGTTCAAGTTGGAACCATTATCAGTAATGATTCGTTCGGGAACTCCATATCGACAAATGATATCTCTCTTCAGAAATCTGGCTACCACTTGTCTTGTGACATTTGCATATGAGGCTGCTTCGACCCACTTGGTGAAATAATCAATGGCGACCAGGATGAATCTGTGGCCGTTTGAAGCAGTTGGCTCAATCTTGCCAATCATATCAATGCCCCACATGGCAAAGGGCCATGGTGAAGACATTATGTTCAAAGGATTGGGAGGCACGTGCACCTTATCTGCATAGATCTGACATTTGTGGCACTTTCTGGCATAAGCACAACAGTCTGCGTCCATTGTGATCCAGTAATAACCTGATCTTAACAACTTCTTAGCCATGGCATGCCCTCCTGCATGGGTACCAAAGGATCCTTCGTGCACTTCATGCATCAACAAATCTGCTTCCGTCTTGCCAACACATCTGAGGAGTACCATATCAAAGTTCCTTTTGTATAAAGACCCATCGGTATTCAGAAAGAAACTACCAGCAAGCCTTCTCAAAGTCTTCTTATCATTGGAAGATGCCCCAGGTGGGTATGTTTGATCCTCCAAGAAGCATTTAATGTCATGGAACCAAGGCTTATCATCTTTGACAACTTCTGCTGCGAACACATATGCTGGTCTATCAAGTCTGGACACTGAAATCTGAGGTACAAAGTTAGCAGCTTGAACTTTGATCATGGATGAAATGGTAGCAAGAGCATCTGCAAACTGATTCTCGTCCCGAGGGATATACTCAAGTTTGACTGCTGTGAAGAAAGTCAATAACCTCCTTGTATAATCCCTGTAAGGTATCAGATGATCCTGGTGGGTGTACCATTTTCCGTTGGTTTGATTAACTACCAGAGCTGAATCTCCGAATACAGTCAATGTCTTGATCCTGAGGTCAATGGCTTCCTCAAGACCCATAATGCAAGCTTCATATTCAGCTTCGTTGTTAGTGCAGTTGAAAGTGAGTTTTGCCGAGAAAGGCATGTGAACTCCTTTGGGTGTAATGAGTACTGCACCAACACCACGACCATTCATGTTAACAGCCCCGTCAAACATCATAGTCCATTCTTCTTCCGGGTCAGGCCCTTCAGTGTGAATAGGCTCTTCATGGTCTTTTGATTTTATGAACATGATGTCTTCATCAGGGAAGTCAAATCTCATAGGCTGGTAGTCATCAATGGGTTGCTCCGCAAGATATTCAGATAGTACACTGCCCTTGATGGCCTTCTGAGAGGTGTACTGGATGTCATATTCCGTGAGAATCATTTGCCATCTTGCAACCCGTCCGGTAAGGGCTGGCTTCTCGAAAATGTACTTAACCGGGTCCATTTTTGATATCAATAAAGTAGTGTGGGTCAGCATATACTGTCTCAGTCGGCGAGCAGCCCACGCTAAAGCACAGCAAGTTTTCTCGAGCAGTGAATAACGTTGTTCACAGTCGGTAAACTTTTTGCTCAGGTAGTATATTGCATACTCTTTTCGACCAGACTCGTCATGCTGGCCCAGCACACACCCCATTGACTCTTCTAATACTGTTAAGTACATTATCAGAGGTCTTCCTTCAACTGGAGGCATAAGGATTGGAGGTTCTTGCAGATATTCTTTGATTCTGTCAAAAGCCTTCTGGCAGTCTTCGTTCCACCTGACCGTCTGTTCTTTTCTTAACAGCTTGAACAAGGGTTCACAGGTTGCTATAAGGTGAGATATGAACCGTGAAATGTAGTTCAATCGCCCTAAGAACCCCCGAACTTCTTTTTCAGACTTCGGTGCAGGCATTTCTTGAATAGCTTTGACTTTATCAGGGTCAACTTCAATCCCTTTCTCGCTTACAATAAAACCCAGCAGCTTACCAGATCTCACCCCGAATGTGCATTTGTTGGGGTTCAGCTTCAGTTGGTACTACCTCAGACGCTTGAATAGTTTCAGCAGGTTTACCAGGTGGTCTTCTTCTGTAAGGGACTTGGCAATCATGTCATCCACATAACATTCTATTTCCTTATGGATCATATCGTGGAATAATGTCACCATAGCCCGTTGATATGTTGCACTAGCATTCTTCAGTCCGAATGGCATCACTTTGTAACAGAACATGCCCCAAGGTGTGATGAAGGTTGTCTTCTCCATTTCTTCAGGTGACATTTTAATCTGATTGTATCCTGAAAATCCGTCCATGAAGGAGAATACCGAGAACTGAGCCGTATTATCTACCAATACATCAATGTGAGGTAATGGGAAATCATCTTTCGGGCTGGCTCTGTTCAGATCCCGGTAGTCAACACACATCCTCACTTTTCCGTCTTTCTTAGGCACAGGTACTATGTTAGCTACCCACGGCGGATAGCTAGTTACAGCAAGGAACCCGGCGTCCCACTGCTTTTGTACCTCTTCTTTGATTTTCATTGCCATGTCTGGGCGAGTACGGCGCAGTTTCTGTTTAACTGGCGGGCATTCTTCTCTTAAAGGCAGTCTGTGCATAACTATGTCGGTGTCCAACCCTGGCATTTCTTGATAAGACCAAGCAAACACGTCCACATATTCTTGAAGCAGGTCAATTAGTTGTCTCTTCACTGAGTCTTGTAAGCAGGCCCCGATTTTGACTTCTTTCACGTCTTCAGCTATACCAAGATTAATCGTTTCAACCTCCTCCTGATGAGGAGTGATAACCTTCTCCTCTTGTCTCAACAACCTGGCTAGCTCTTCAGGAAGCTCATATTCTTCTTCAACCCCTTCATCGGCTTGATTGATCGGATTGTCAAAGTCATACGAAGTCATAGCCGTGCTGTTGTCGGTGCTGTCTGGAAGGCACTTTCTGCAAGGGTTCAGTTTGTTCATTTTAGTGATTGATTTTAATCTTTGCTTAGAAAAGTGAAATAAAGTTGTCATTTTGAAAACAACGCCATTTATTTTTTGTACAAAAAGAAAAATGGAAAAACAGTGAGCGGAAAAGAAAAAGACTCATTTGCAAAAAGATGTCTGATATTTCATTGATTAATCTTGTTTGCACAAAAAGTACAGATGGCCCGATTACAAAATGAGTCTTGTCATCTTGGGCAAGATGCAAGACTTTGATGCATGCTAAAAAAATACAGGAAATAATAATTACTCTGCATGAGTAACTCTTATAATTTCCTGGGAAGACCAGTTTGAGATACTGCTCCCCGGGATCTTTGGACGAATCCAATTCTCCAGATTGCGTTCTTCTTCCAGCTCGTCTTCCAAATTGTTGATAGCATCAGGGGTGAGCAACCCCCCACTGACAAAACCGGGCTTCTCTGCGGCCTTTGCTTGACTTTGTTGAGTTGGTCTGTAACCCAACCCAAATTTGTCTTTCTTCTCCTCCACAGATAAAACCTTGCCCCAGCCTTGGGCAGTTCCTTCTTCAACAACCTTCCGGGCTTGTTGATAAGATGACATGGAGATTCCAGATACAGCAGATGCTTCACTAACATTCAGGGCCTCAAACCCTTGGCTCATTGTTTCATGGATCTCCCCATCCATCTCAATATACTTATAAGTAGCCAGATGGCTAACAAAAATATCCTCCTCCCCACAGATAGTAACGACTTGGCCTTCCCACTCAAATTTTAACTTCTGGTGAAGGGTAGACGTTACTGCGCCAGCGGCATGAATCCATGGTCTACCCAACAAACAGCTGTAGGCGGGCTGAATGTCCATCACGTAGAAGGTCGTTTTAAAAGTTTGTGGGCCAATCGTTACAGGCATCTCAACTTCTCCCAGAACCGATCTCTTAGAACCATCAAAGGCTCTTACTACCAGGTTGCTGGGACGCAACGCCAATCCTTCATATTCTAGCTTCACCAGGGCCTTTTTGGGTAAGACATTAAGGGATGACCCTGTGTCTACCAGCACATGGGAAAGGACTGCACCTTTACATTCCATGGTGATGTGCAAGGCCTTGTTATGGTTGCGGCCTTCCGTTGTCAAGTCAGTATTGGTGAACCCTAGCCCATTGCTAGCAGTAACATTTCCAACCACGGTTTCCAACTGATTGACGGTGATCTCTTCAGGCACGTAAGCTGCGTGCAAGACTTTGAGCAGTGCATTCCGATGGGCCTCGGAGCACATAAGCAATGATAGGATTGAGATCTTGGATGGCGTCTGGTGAAGCTGATCCACTATTTTGTAATCACTCTTTTTGATGATTCTCATGAACTCATCAACTTCTTGATCGAATGGTGTTTTCAAAGCTTTCTTAACAGCTTGATCTTCCTGCACCGGGCTCTTTCCTTTTGCCTTGGCAGCAACTTCTGCTTCGGCAGTGGGTCTTTGAATTTGTGGAGCAAAGAGACGTCCGCTTCGAGTGAAGCCTCCGCCTCCTCCCACATTGTCTATCTGTGGTGCAGGTGTTGATGGTTCAAGGGTGATTTTCTTTCCTTCGCAGTATATGTCAGAGCCGTAGTGCCAAGGGATGGCCCTATTGCTTTCATAAGGTACTGGTCCAGGCACTGTGACAGTAACTGGGCTGATGGCAGCTGCAGAAGGGACTGTGATAATCTGTGGATCATAATAAATTGTGACTGGTGCTCTGATGGGAGCAGCACTTTCTGAGTTGTAGGCAGAGTTGTTTTCAGGATCATAAAATATTGTGATCGTTGAGACATCTTCATGATTTGTTGCTGGTGTTGTAGGAGACATTGTCGGAAGGATGGGTGTTGTTGTTGTAGGAGATTCAAAATGGAGTGATGCTGAAGTTGTAGAAGGAACATTTGTTGATATCTGGTCAGTGGAAATGACAGATGAAGTACTTGTTGATGAAGCCGAAGAGTTGTCGGGAACAATGGTTGTTGCAGTTGTAGGAGATACAGGAACTGCTGCTGATGAGATTGTTGGATTTGTTGGAAATGATGTGGTGATTTGAAGCTGGCCACTCTGAATGAGACCATCTATGCCATTCCTCAGGTTATCACACCCGTTTACTGAGATATTGCAGTAAGCGCACCCCAACTCACACCCCGGGAACATTTGACATTCGAGGAGCTGAGCCTTAATCTCCACCAACGGTGTCCGAATCTGACCTACGCTGGTTATTAAATAAGACGGCTTGTCTTCTCCAATAGCGTTGATTCTGGGACCACCGTGGTTTGGCATGGGGTTCTTATTGACATTGGGTGGTGGTGCGAAATTCAGGGCCTTAGAGTCTACCAGATCTTGTACCTTCATGTGCAAAGCTCTGCACTTTTTTGTACTGTGGCCAGGTGCATTTGAATGGAAAGCACATCTGGCGTTGGAGTCATAATTCCTGGGTAGACTGTTGGGATCTGGAGGTGCCAACGTCCTTAGCTCAACCAGGTTGAGTTTCAGGAGCTGTGGCAGCAATGTAGCATATGGCATAGGGATCGGATCGATCACCCTATTGGCTTGAGGAGGCCTCTGTTGGAATGGCCTTTGCTAGTTATTGTTGTTGGTGCTGTTGTAGTTTCTTGGAGGATACTGAGCTTGTTGATGGTATTGAGGTTGTTGCTGATAGTTTTGTTGCGGCGGTTGATAAGCTGGTTGTGGATGAGCTGGAGCGGGAATGGTGACTGCTGCCACAGATCTATGGATATATTGGGGCATGCCCCTGTTGGTGTGGATAGCATTGGTCTCGCCAGTTCTTCTTGGGCCTGCAAAAGGCTTTCTTGCATTACTGGATGAGCTTGCACCGTTGTCTGAGATCTTACCCATCTTTAATAGGCTTTCAATTCTCTCTCCGGCTATGACTACATCTGCAAAGTTGGTAGATGAGAAGGCAGCTAGCCTATCAATGTAAGTCCCCTGAAGGGTGTTCATGAACATATCAGCCATCTCCCTTTCTGACATAGGTGGCTGGACAGCAGCAGCGAGTTGTCTCCATCTTTGAGCATACTCACGGAAGCTCTCTCTAGATGACTGTGACATTCCCATTAGGAGGGTCCTGTTGGGTGCCATATCCAGATTATACTGATACTGTCTGATGAAGGCCTCTGCCAGGTCCTTCCAGCATCTAATAGTTGCTCTTGTCAGATGGGAATACCATTCCCTCGAAGTTCCAGTCAAGCTATCCTCAAAATAGAACATCCACAGCTTCTCGTCCATGGTATAGGCTTTTAGCCTCCCGAGAAAAGATTGTAGATGGGTTCGGGGACAGGAAGTCCCATTATACTTCTCAAAGCATGGTGGCTTAAACTTGTGGGGAATTCTGACCCCATCTACCAAGCCCATATCCATAACATCAAAACCCAAAGAGTTTTGAGACTCTAAGGATCTTAATTTCTCAGCTATCTCATCCAACCTTCTATCATAAGCCTCCTCCCCGGCTCCCATTACTGTGAACTGGTCTTCTTGGGGGTCTTCTTGCAGTACCCTCCCTGTTGTGGCAGTCCCTTGTATATTGACAGGGATGTTGGCTTCTGGATGGAGGTGGGGTCCAAAGACTGGGGGATTGACATGAGGTTGGACTCTTTCATTGTTGCTAGTGCCAGCAGTCCCTGGCTGATGGTCTTCCTGATTTCTCCCTTCCACCAGTGCTTTGAGCCTCTCCTGGCTTTGAGCCATGTTGTTCATTACCTCCATAAACTGTGTCATTTGGTTCCTCATTTCCAACCTTTCGTTGGTCATTTGGTTCCTGACCTCTGTAAGGTCCTGCTGCATCTGATCCATCTGTATGCCCGGAAGGTTACTGCGGGTGGGGTACCTGTGTGGTCGGTTGAGTGGAAACCCTCGTCGTCGAGCAATAATTCCTGAGATCACAACAGAGTTAGCAACAATAAAACAAAACCTACAAAACAAAGCAAAAGGTTAGTATGCAATGCAGTGTGTCTATTTGTTCCCAAGGTATCCGGCTTGGCACTTGGTTTTGACCCTTCCAGACCCTTGAAGATGCTTGTGATATTGCTTGAAGAAAACTCAGATGGAACAAATTAATACATATACATTACAGAAAATACAACTTGTTCTTTTTTACAACACAAGCCCTCTAAAGGGTCAAAATACACTATAAGAAAATAAAAAGTACATAGAATGAAAGCAACAACAAACAGAAATCAAACACCAAGACCAAACTCATCCTCGCGAACTTCCTTGAGAAGTGCTTCGGTCACAGGATCAGCCGGACGCTCCGTAAGGTTCCTGATAAGAAGATTCCTTGTAGTAACAGCTGCAGTTAGCTTCCTGTGCTGACTTTGGTCCTTTGACCTCTTCACTCCAGCTCTGATCTTTAGCTCTGATATCTCCCTTTGGGCTGCTGCCAGGGCTTCCTGCTGCTCTCTTGCACTAGCTTCCATCTGTTCCATCTTATCCTGAGTCCTTTTGTCCTCTTGAGTACGAGCTTCGGTGATCCTGACCCACCTAGCCTGACTCTCCTTCAGATACGAATCAATCCTGGCTTTCTGGAACTGAGCTTCCTTGCAGGCATTCTTCAAGATCTGCTCTCCAGCCCTAGACTTCTTAATGTAATCTTCAGACTTCTCAATTCTAGCCAGATGCTCCACTTTCAACTTTTCCAACCTCTCAATATCCAGTCTGCCATCACCCCTCTCCCAGAGGGTCTTCTGTAGGGCCTGAGTCAGCTTCTCATTCCTCTCTTTCAATTTCTCAAACTCCTCTAGGCTGACAGTTGCTGGAGGTGGTGTTGTGGAAGGTCCAGGCATATCTTCAATAGTGAAAGGCATCCCAGAAATTTGAGCTTTGGCATGAGACCACTCATAGTACTGTGCTGATGCCACATTGTTGCACTTCCCCAGAATGGTTACCCCCTTAGTCTGCACATTGTCCCAGGCCCAGGCTGCCTGCCTAACAATAGCCAGATTAGGCTTGTTCTCACAATAAAATGTCTCAACCAAGTCCTGTGCCTTAGGAGTGTGGACCAGTGCATAGCCCAGTTGTCTTTTGAACAGCAGAGGGTTGTAATTAATACTACCCTTAACTCCTATTAGGGGAACATTGGGAAAATGCCCACAGCTGGTGATGATATCCCTGCCTTTTGTGCTTTGAGTGCACCACCTGGTATCAGCTGAAGTTAGAGTAGTAAGTCTTCCAGCCCAGTTTCTCTGCTGATGAGGGTTCAAAAATGCATTTGTCCTGGGTAGATGCCTGAGAAGCCAAGTATGGAACAAAGGAGCACAGCACCTCACTAATCTTCCCCTCTGCTTTTCATTCCTCTGATGCACTGAATAGTAGAGATCCCCCAATAAAGTTGGTACTGGGTTCCTTAGAATGAACAGATGGATTGAATTCTTGCTAACAAACCTGGGCTCATCTGCAAATAATACAATCCCATATATGCTCAGGGCCAACAAAGCACAGACTGCTTTCCACTCTCCTAAAGAAGCTTTCAGGGTAGCTTCAGAGATCAAGAAATCCAGATGCAGGCCAGGGATTCCAGCCTTAGAAGTCATATGCTGCCCAATCAGGACTGGTTCTAGATGCAATGCCTTTGCTACCTCTTCATTACCAGGAAAGACCATCTCAGGGTTGAAAGGGACTCCACCCCTGATAGGTATACCAACTAATGATGAGTATTCTTCCAATAAGGGGCCCAGCTGAAAGTCCTGAAAAGTGAAACATCTCAGTGGGGGATCATAAAACTGAAGGCAAGTGTGGATCAGGCTTCTCTGTGAGGGGTCCAGATCCATAACCATATCAAGTATATCTCCATGGTGTTCCCTGAACAGTGGTATATGGTCTGGAGTGATCAGGGTCTGAATCCTCCTGATGTCAGCTAACTCTGGTTAGAAGAAGTGGTAGGTGATGTTACTTTTCTTATGTGCCATGCTGCTGAAGACTGGGTGCTGATGATGATGATTGAAGACAACACTGAAGATGGGCCACTGATAGGCTGGGACTGAGGGTGCAAGTGACTGAAGCAGATGACTGATAGCTGAAGCAAGTGCTGATGAAGATAGGTCTAAGCTGATAATGGGGTCAAAACCAAGCCAAAAATGGAGATGGATACCCTGAAAAACAAATAAACACATGTCAAAATGATGCAATGAGGATGTATGCAAATGATATGCAAGGGTTTGTGACTGAGCTGGATCTGATCAAATGCTCTGATATAAGTCCAAGTATGTTCAAGAAATCCAGATGGAGGTCTATAAGTCCAGTAACCAAGGTGGGGGACTCAAATAAAGAGCCACATATCCAGGGTTTAGAATCACAAGAACTGTTCCAAGATGGAGTACTCTTAATCAAACAAAGTAACAGGGTATTCTGAGGTTAAGTGTACCTGCAAACCTGTAAACAGCCCAACCCCCTCACAGGTGGTGTTCTAGAACAAGGATCCTCAGACTTGGATCAGTTATGAGAAGTGTAAACACTTCTAACCCGGAGGCACAGTGTTTACAATAACCATAAGAGTTCCTCCTCTAATTCACCTCAGTTTCTGAAGGTCAATACTAAAAGGTCATCCAGACTTAGCAGGCTTCCCAGATAGCCCTAGCATTGCAGGAAATCTGCAACACAGAGTTCTCAAGAAGAAACCCATATCTGAACCGTGTTTCATATTCCCGCACCAGACCGAGATGGAATGGGAAAGAATATGAACCACTCTAGCCTAGGTGTCACTCAGGTCCCAGGTATAGGACCTTAACTCTCAATGAATCACCCACCCACCAAAACAAAAACCAGATCCAGCCAGCAATATGACAGTATGATATATACAAAAGCAATAAAAAAAGCAGTAAAGCAACTGTACATAAAGCAGTAAAAATGAAACAAGTATACAAACACAAGTAGCACATAACACCCCAGTAAACACAAATCAAACAAGCGCTAGGAGGAACCCACAAAAAGAACCAGAAGCCCTGGTTACAGTATAAGCATCC
This sequence comes from Lathyrus aphaca, assembly GCA_963966055.1. Lineage (NCBI taxonomy): Eukaryota > Viridiplantae > Streptophyta > Magnoliopsida > Fabales > Fabaceae > Lathyrus > Lathyrus aphaca. The sequence goes on from OZ014521.1 coordinate 65,650,284, forward strand.
CCAGCAGAGTCGCCAAGCTGTCGCTCCCGATAGATGGGACTGGCCCAAATAAAGGTACAGACGCGAACGGTCGGCGAGAGGGACAATGAGAACACACAGCAGTGGACTCACTGGAGATGAATAGAGTCGCTAGCTAGGCATTTTTATCCCGAAGGAAAGGTAATGCTGCATAAACCTAGAAGGATATGGATAAGACGGTCGCGAACCAGAGAAATTGAGAAAGGGGGTTGGTTACAACCTGGGAAGGTATTAGCACCCAGATTGTCCGTCGTACTCGACGGGATCCACGCTTAAAAGATTTGTGTTTTAAAGGGGTAGTGTCAGTGCAATCTGTGTATAAAAAGGGCTGGAAGAAAATGTACAGGTGTCAGTGTAAAGGAAGTGTAAAGTGTATAAATGATGTGTCAGTGTAGGAATGAGAATGAATTGCTCAAGAATATGAGGCTAAAAGAATAATGCTAGAAGGAGGGGGATATACAGAGACTTTTGTTCGATAACTGTTAAGTTATGCCTACGTATCCTCTCGTGCAATGAGGAAGTCAGAACACCGTAGTTCGACCCAAAGAGACTGAAAGATGAATTGACTTGTGAACTGCTTGCTTGTCAATGCTCAAGTGTATGACCTGTCTGGCTCAGGTGCAAACTGTCTTGCATTAGACGGAAGAAGCAAGTTCTCGTTTGTGAGTGAATGAGATGAGAAAAGAATCCCGGAGGAGACGATTATTGTTTGTTTTTTTGTATTTTCAGTCTTTTATTGCTTTTGAAAGTTTGTCATAAATAAATGAGCTTAAGCCTAAACCAATGGGTTAGTAAACTCATCACATCTTCCCTCTGATTAGGGGTAATGAGAATACCTTAAGTGTGAAGTCAGATTCTCACACTTAATCACCTTTGGTATAGGATTAAGATCATTAACCTACTTGTTGATTATTTAGATGTTTTTGGGTGTTTTTGTTTAGTGTTGAGTAATGAGGTTAAGCCATAATCAGGGATTAAACAGACTCATTACACCATCCTAATAGAAGGATAATAGATGAGAATGTTTAAGCTGAGGAATGCTCCTCAACTTAATCCATGATTAGGGATTAAACTCATGACAAAACAAGCCTTTGATTAAGTGGATTTTTATTTAATGGCATGATGATGAAGTGATTTTTAGGGTTTGTAAGACAACTTGAGGGGGACTTGTCCATTAACACTAGGGTTAGTCCTTCTTAACCAATTAAGGAAGAATTAGAACCCTAATGCAAGGCCCAAGTTACAAGTGTGATGTCTTGATGATTATTAGATGGATTGATTAAGGGATTTAAACACATTAAGGGTTTAACACTTAGGATTAAAGTTGTACACTCCATCCTAATAGAAGGATGCAGGCATAAGCTTAATCACAAAGCCTTAAAGCCTTTAGGGTTTAGTCCCTGATTATGAGATGAGAAGAGAAGACTCAAGAGAGACACAAAGGTAAAACTAAGAGGGGGGGACTAATCAAAACCCTAATTATTGTCATGCTTGGTTGTTCCTAAGGTTTGTGAGGTTTACAAGAGAAGTCTTCAAAGGAATCACCAGGAAGCAGAAGAAAGGAGCCAAGAGAAGCAAAGTGACTTGCTTCATTCAAGAAGTCAAGTCACTTGAAGAAAGAAAGTAAGAAGGAGAAGAATGATCAAGCTCAATCTCAAACACATATCAAAATGCAGCAAGGATGCATGAAAAGAGATGAAGAGAAGTTATGAGAAGTGAAGGCAAATTCACTTCTCAATGTCACTTACCACCTGAAAGGTTAGAAAAGAAATGCAATGCAATGCAAAATGTGATGAAATGACATGATGAGAAACAAAACCAGAAGCACATTCATGATGTTAATGATGCTATGAGATGCTACAAACATGAATCAAGACATGAATATGATCATACAAACTTATGGATGCAAATGAAGCAAGTTAAGGACCATGAACATACATGAAAAGTTATGAAGTGCATATGTCATACAACATGGCAAATGCAAGATGCAATGACCAAAAATGCTTTCAATATGTCTTATGATGTTAAATGAATCAAATGGAGGTGTGAAATGTCATGGCAAGTCATGTTATGCAAGCAAATGCAAGATGAATGCATATGGAAGCCCAAATTAGGGTTTATGATCAAAGCATCAAACACAAACCAAAATCAGAAGCAAACAACATTATAAAAAATTGAAAATGCACTCAAAGGATCCCTAAACCTATACTAACTCACTGCCCAAAGAAGAGGTTTGAACTCCTAACCAAATTCAAGTTATGATTTTCTTAAGATTTCTAGGGTTTTAGGGTTCCTAAACAAGAAAATTACCAAACAAAAGGAAAATGAAAGATCAAATTATGGCCATTTAATCTCACAAACTACATGCTAAACACAATGCAATGCAAAAAGAATCAAGGTCCAACTCTTCATGGATAGGTAGAAATGATTTTTGGAACTTTGGATCAAAATAATGCATCAAAATAATTTTAATTCAATGAAAAATTCTCAAAATGCATCAAGATCAAAAAATAAATTTGGTTTGAAGGTTGGACAATGTTTCTAAATGTATTAGAACATTTCATGAATTTTTTGGTGATTTTTAAATACCCAAAAGTATTTTTAATAAATTAATTTTCATTAATCAATTAAAAATAAACTTTTAAATATTTAAAAATACTTTTTTTAATGCTAAAAATGAAAATAAAAATATTTTTGTGTTTTAAAAATTAATGAAACTCTTGACAAAAAGTTTCATAATTTTTAAAACATTTTTGCTATTTTAAATAAATTATGGAAAACAAAAGAAATAAAATGAGAATTAAATGAATTTAAAACTGAAAAAGGAAAAGTATTCAGATCCAACGCATGAGATTCAAACTGGCAAGGGCGGGAATTGACTGTGCGCGGGTTTGGACGGCCCATATTCAAACTCAGCTAATTAATGATTAAAACCCTAATCCCACCATTAATCACCCTCAGGTGACCGGAACAGTGTTCCGGTCATCTTCTCCGTTCACCCCAAAAAAACAATCTCTCTCTCCAGGCCATTTTAGGAGCTCTAACTCTCCAGAAATCATCTACTAACTATCCTAAACACGAATCCAGCACAAAATCATGTTAAAACTCAAACACAAACACGAATCGAATCAAAGAAATTTCTAGGTCAAACTTTCAGAACACCATAACATGTTCATTCCTTGCTCATTTTCAAAAGTAAATAGATCCCAATGATCAGTGCAACATACCAAACAAGATTTTAACAAGAAAATAGAGTTCTGGAAAAAAAAGTTCATGAAGCTACCTGAGATGGAGCTTTCGATTCAGATGCTTTCTGGCTGCTTCTTTTGATGAAAACCACTCCTTGTGACCCCTTGATGATGTTTGGATGTTTAAACGAAGTTTATGTTGGCTGGTTGAGGAGTTTGAACAGCTTCTGCTCAAACTCAGGTGAAAATGGTGTTGGTGATTCAGGCTGTTTCAGGCAAAGGTGAAGGGTTTTTTATGATCAGGATGATGAATGGAGAAGGTTTATGAAGTTTGTTCAGGTGTTTGTGAGCTGTGTAATGAGATTCGAAAGTTCTGGCCTTGGGGGTGAAAAATGGGGAAGCTCAGTTCTTGCTTGGTTCAGGCTTATGTCTAGCTGGTTTTGGCTCAGTGAAGCAAGGTGAGTTGATCAGTGGAGTTGGTTTTTGTGTTTGTGAGTTGTGTGGAGAGATTCGAAGAGTTTTGCTTGAGGGAGTGAGTTTGTGAATGTGATGATCTTGTGTGTTTCAGCCCTGCTTGTTATGTGAAATGTCTAGCATTTGGTTTGCATAAAATAATCTCATTGGTCAGATGATGTGACCTGGCCTGCTGTGATAGGTAAGTTAACTTTTGCAAATTGTCAACCTTTATGTGAGAGAGGCATGGGTTGTGTTCTAGGCTAGTACAAAGGTGTGGGCTGGTGCAGCATGGTGAGGGGAAAGGCTATGGTTGGTTCAGCAGCCAAGGCAACAAGTGGATGGAAGTGTGATGATGATTTTGCAACTTGATCATTTTTAGTTCACATGAAACTTTCTTATCCCACAAGCCATAAAACATGAGGAAATCTTGGTTCAAATCTGATTTTTAGGTCACATGTGAGGTTTGTGTGATGGTTAGACATGAATTAGAAGTTACAAATGCCTTGGTACAAAGTTTTTGCAAGTTTCTCATTTGAGGCATATCTTGAAAATTAGTGATTTTTGCCAACTTTGACACACCATAACTTTTGATCCAAAATGAATTAGATCATGTTCTTGTAATTTTTGAAAAGGGAAAGATCTAATCTACAACTTTCATGACCAAAGTTTTTCCATTTGAAGCATTTTTGGATCAAAAAGCAAGGGTTGAAAAAGTGACATAAAATGACATTTCATGAAAAGTCAACCATGCCCTAAAAAGTCAACTTTGCAAAAACTTGTAATTCTTGAATTTTGTGAACTTCAACCTTCTTCCATGATCAAATAAAGATCAAACACACTCAAAATGATGAAGATCACCCCTTGGTTGGGTCATTGGGGGCCTCAGATGCCCTGATTTTGCACTGACTTGTCCAGAAAGTCAACCCTTGATCAGATGACTTCCCCATGGAATTTCTTCATGAAAATTGATATGCACACTCCCTATACCATATAGAGACCAATAGAAACAAGAATGACCAAAAACTTGAAGTTATGGCCTCTGAAACCAAAACCCTAATTTTAGGTCAACTGTGCAGTCTAGCCTGGCTCTGCTTCCATACCAATCCCAGTTCTTGTGATTCTTTAGCATTCTTGACTTTGAGAGGATATAACATGGTATAAGAACACACATGGACCCCTTTGAAGTGATTGGTGGCCTTTGGAGTGGCTCAAGAAGCTCTTGGATTGCTCAGATCACAAACCCTAGGTGCAGATGACTTTGAATCTATGCAGTGAATCAAAATTGAGGTATGAGAGGTTATGATTGTGTTTATGCATATGAAAATGATCACAAGCCATGGTGTGAATGGGTGAGGGCAAATTTGGGGTATTTACAACCATTATAACCAAAAACACTAAATCAATAATTATTCTCATTCTCGTTACGTATCAGAGCGACTCCTACGACTCGACCAAACGACTTGTACTCCGAGCTTACTCAAGTACCTGAAACACTTGTACTTCCAAAGAAGCACAGTTGCAACCACACGCAACAAAGGGGGTGAGAAATAGTTTCATATAATAGTGGTGCAAATAACATATATGAAGAAGTAATTCACACTTATTAACACATAATCCACAACAAAACAATTATCATGATGCAGTGTGACTCAAATGCACAATGCAAATGCAGTACCGACTCACAATAACGGTTCATCAAATAGAACCCTGAATGCATCGTTAACGTCTTCAACAAGACACGATCATCCCTGCAACCACGATTCTCAATGAATCCCGAATAATCACATCCATGACATGATTATTCCATCAAATGTATGTGCATGCAGACACAACAATGCATACCATATCATAACATACATGAACACATCATGTTTTACGATCCTCGTGATCCTCATCAAAACATATATATCATTTCATCATATAAATAGCACTAAGCACATAGTACACATCAACATAATTACACATGAATACAATCATGTCAACACGATCCTCATGATCTAACACATATCCCATCACGTGGGTCATATAGATAGTCAAACAATATTCATACACAATGTCAACACTATTAATATGGTTCACCATTAAGAGTCATGCAAAACAACATAAGCACGTATACTCATACACACTAATTACTAATTATAATATCCAGTGAACTACTTATTAATTCCTCTCTCAGTCATTTCCTATACACATTTTCTAATACAACATAATCATTTTGATCCTCACTGCTACCAAGTCTTACATCATGAGGTCTAAGAAAAATTACATAATCAATAATGTTACCAATCAACACGATCCTCATCGGTTATCAACCATTCCTTCATATAATTTATACCAAACTTATAATAGACCTTTCCATCATCCATACTTCTAATCGACACATTATTAAAGTCGTATTATCCACAATAATCACCTAACACACACCCTCATTATTATTAGTTGTCGGGTTCTATAATCGCTACTAACATTACTCTCAATGTCTTAGCTTACTTATATGAGTCTAAACCAAAAGAATAACTCGAATCCGACTTAAAACGAACAAAATATCAAAAATACAGTGGCTTGACAACCTCCCGTGTCCCCTGACACGGCCCGTGTCAGGTGGCCTGGGGACACGCCCCCAAAATCCCAAAATCCCAATCCTACAGGGGGCTGACACGGCCGCCCGTGTCATGGGACACGGCCCGTGTCAGGGCACCTGTATCCCAAAAATCCAATTTTTCCAAAAGTCCCAATTTCTTCCTTCCTTCTCACCTGCACGAACCCCAATCATTCTAAATCGAATTTAACACTCAAAACAAACCAAATCACATGTTTATTATCCATTTATGCCTATAAAATCAACTAGTTTTATTATTAAACTTTCCTAGATTAAATTAGGGAAATTATGATGTTTAATCCTCTTCCTCACTCACTCTAACTTCCTAACATTCATATGCCAAATCTCTCAATACCATACATACAACATCAAATATATTATCACCACTCAACATAAGATCATATTCTGCAACAATTTAATATTATTTCATCAATTCATCAATCAATCACCAACATATCATAATTTCATTAAATTCAATCATAAACCTAAGGGAGTAAGGACCTCCCAATTACCCCCCTATGTTAGGTCACCCATATAAAACCTTTTCTCCCCCCTTACCTTGAATTTGACGAATTCTTTGCAAATCCTTGATCTTGAAGCTTTACGATCCTTGATTGCTCTTCTCCTTTCCCTTTTCTCCAGAGCCCCCTTTTCTTCGTCAAAATACGATGAATGAGGTTTGTATCCCTATTCCCACTCACATAAAACAAACAATTCCACCTTTGCCCCTTAAACCTCTAACTAACTCTTTTCTTTTATTTTATTTAAATAATAACAATATTATAATAGTACATATTATTATATTATTATTATTCTCATAAAACATTTCTCTCCAATTATAATCCTGTCGCTCCCACCTGATGACACCCAGGTCAAGAGGGGTGCAGACGCGAACGGTCGGCGAAAGGGGAAGAGAACACACAAAGGGTGAACTCAGAAAGACAAGAGTCGCCAGCTAGGCATTTTTATCCCGGAGGAAAGGTAATGTTGCATAAACCTAGAAAAGATATGGATAAGACGGTTGCGAACCAGAGAGACTGAGAAAGGGGGTTGGTTACAACCTGGGAAGGTATTAGCACCCAGATTGTCCGTCGTACTCGACGGGATCCACGCTTGAAAGATTTGTGTTTTAAAAGGGGTAGTGTCAGTGCAATTTGTGTATCAAAGCTAGAGAGAATGCAAGTGTCAGTGTAAAAGAAAAATGAAGTGTATAGGAGAAGTGTCAGTGTAAGAACAGAAGTGAAATGCTCAAGACTGAGGCTTAAAGAATAATGCTGGAAAGAGGGGGAATATACAGAGACTTTTGTTCGATAACTGTTAAGTTATGCCTACGTATCCTCTCGTGCAATGAGGAAGTCAGAACACCGTAGTTCGACCCAAAGAGACTGAAAGATAGATTAACTTATGAACTGCTTACTTGTCTATGCTCAAGTGTATGACCTGTCTGGCTCAGGTGCAAACTGTCTTGCATTAGACGGAAGAAGCAAGTTCTCGTTTATGAGTGAATGAGATGAGAAAAGAATCCCGGAGGAGACGATTATTGTTTGTTTTTTAGTTTTCAGTCTTTTATTGCTTTTGGAAGTTTGTCATAGGAAAATGAGCTTAAGACTAAACCAAAGGGTTAGTAAACTCATCACATCTTCCCTCTGATTAGGGGTAATGAGAATACCTTAAGTGTGAAGTCAGCATCTCACACTTAATCACCATGGTATAGGATTAAGATTATTAACCTACTTGTGATTAATTAGATGTTTTTGTTGTTTTTGTTTAGTGTTGAGTAATGAGTTTAAGCCATAATCAAGGATTTAATGGACCCATTACACCATCCTAATAGAAGGATAATAGATGAGAACATTTAAGCTGAGGAAGACTCCTCAACTTAATCCATGATTAGGGATTAACCTCATGACAAAACAAAGCCTTTATTAGGTGGATTTTAGTTAATGGTAAGATGGAGAAGTGAATTTTAGGTTTGTAAGACAACTTGAGGAGGACTTGTCCATTAACACTAGGGTTAGTCCTTCTTAACCAATTAAGGAAGAAATAGAACCCTAATGCAAGGCCCAAGTTACAAGTTTGATGTCTTGATGATTATTAAGTGGATTGATTGAAGGATTTAAACACATTAAGGGTTTAACACTTAGGATTAGAGTTATACACTCCATCCTAATAGAAGGATGCAGGCATAAGCTTAATCACAAAGCCTTAAAACCTTTAGGGTTTAATCCTTGATTATGAGATGAGAAGAAGAGACTTAAAGATGACACAAAGGTAAAATCTAAATGGGGGACTAATCAAAACCCTAATTGTGATCATGCTTGGGTGTTCCTGGGGTTCATGTGGCTTGCAAAAGATTTTCAAGAAAGGCCACCAAGGGAGAAACAAGATAAAAGGAGGAGAAGCAGAGGGAGCAAGCTAACTTACTTTACTTAAGAAGATAAGTTACTTGAAGGAAGAAGGTAAAGGAGGAAACATGAATGAGCAGGCTCACTCTAAGACAAATACAAAAATGCAGCAATGAATGTATAAGAGAGATGAGCAGAGATTGTGAGAAGTGAAGGCAAATTCACTTCTCAGAGTACTTACCACCTGAAAAGTTAGCACAAAAGAAAGAAATAAAGTGAAAGTAAAATTAATGCAGGGGTGCAAACCGAAACCAGAAGCATGTTCATGATGCGGAGGACGTTATGAGATGATATGAATGGTCATACAAGTGAAATCTAACAAAAGATAATTAATTAACTAAATTAAAATGAAATTATTTAATGGAATGGATTAACAAATTAGTTAATAACTTTATCTTATATAATTAGTTAATATAAATGTTTTTTTTATTTCGTTTATATAATCTTATCCAAAAGAAAAAATAAATAGTTAGTATAATTGTATCCAAAAGAAAAAATAAATAGTTTATATAATTATATCCAAAAGAAAAATAAATAGTTTATATAATTGTATCCAAAAGAGAAAATAAATAGTTTATAAGTCATCAAAAGAAATTTTAAAAAGGAAGAAAATTTAAATGAGCAAAAAAACAAACAAAAGGGGCCTTCCTAGAAACCAGAACGCAGGCCTAATGCTGCCAACCCCCTCCTAAATGGGCCCGGGTCACCAAAGGCCCAGATGTCCCAAAATGACCTACCCAACGTTACCAATTTTGAGAGGGAAGCAAAACTGCGAATCTTAGCCAAAAGCAAAGCACCTGTGACGTGCCATTGGGAAACGAAAGGCAATGACTTTTGCTATTCACCAAGGCTCCTAATATTTATGAACAAGACAAAATTTGGACGGCATATTCACGCTAAGGAAAGCAGAAAGGTCTCAGAGACCTCCATCCACCTTTCGATTCCCTCCTTCTCTGCTATCCAAACCCCTAAAAAAAACTCAAGCAAAGCGAAACTAACAGATCACACCCTATCTTTGATCGCGCGAGCATGGTGAAGACAAAGCACCCACACGAACAGATCGACGGAGCTACCCCTAAACCCAATCAACACCCAAACCCTAACGTTCATCAACATCAACCCAGCAGTCAATCTAGCACCAAACAAACAACAAATCGCAACATCAGTGGGGACATCAAACAAAGAAAGCAGAAGAGAATTCGAAACAGATGCCCACCAACAACATGAGAAAATGGAAATCAGAAGAAAACCAGAGTTTTATACCTTCTCTGAACGTTCTCAGAGGGGCGATTTTCTCTCCAGGTATCCCTTTCTTTAGCTCAAGCTTTTCTTTTCTTTTTGTTTGAAAACTTCTCCTTCTCGAATTTTAGCTTTTCAACGGAAAAAAAACAAAAGGGGATTTTAGGGTTTTCTTCTTCGGAAGCCCCCTGTCTTTTGTTTTTTTTAATCCTCTTTATAGTTGCAAATTAGGGTTTCAGAATTGAAGTTAACTGAAGTATTCTTGGCTATGTTTGTTCCCTCTTTCTTCGTACCAGAGCTTTTCTTTCCTATTTTGTGAAAGCTATGGTTCTGCCGTCCTGTTTGATGCTTCTGCTCTGCTTTTGTCTGCTTATACCTTGTCAATGCACCCTCGTTGACTTAGTTAAAAATGAACTGAATTGATTAGGTTTTGATTGAATTGAAAGGTTGGTTTTCAATTAGTTCAGCCTGTGTTTTTTTTACTACTCGTTCTCTTTTTTAATTGCAGTAAAAATTTCCTTTCTTTTGCAGGGTTGGAAAGAGGCATAGCAGATGTGAAACTTCCAACAAGTAAGAACACAAGTTGGGCCTGAATTGCCAGAATCAGGGCCAAACTTATTACGACATTCGGTCATTTCCCATTGTTTGGACTAGGGCCAATGGTTGGATCAACTGGTGCAAGAGAGGTATGTGAAGGTCCATGTTCCTAGGAGTACTTCCAACATCAAACGTGTCTGAAGCTGCAGGAATTCGAAGAAAAGAACGGACCACCACGCAGGGGGCTCAAAACTTGATCCATGTGAGGTTTGTAATCAATTCAGTGTTCTTAATTATCCGCTGTCATTGCATCTGAAAGGAGGTCATTCATGTTGGTTTGATCATCTTTATAATTCTCAGGATCATAGTCCAGGATGGTGCTCTCTACTTCCGTTTGAGATGGAGATACATCACTTCCAACTTCATCGAAATTATGTGGGGTGTGTACAGGTGAAGACTTGCAACTTGGAGAAACAACACCGGCCGCATCGTTTCTACAGCAAATGACTTCACTAGTCTAGCATCATTAGACCTTTCTGAATTTTGCAATTGTCCTGAAATTTCAACTTCAACTTTTGACAATCCAGAGGCAGAACATTCGTGCTTAAACTGATCAACCATTTGATCGGCGTTTGTAATGAAGTCATTGAGAGAAGAATGTGTCTTTTTGAAAGAAACACTCTTTTCTCAGCTATCCAGGCCATCAATCGGCAAGACCAAACTTGGACAAACATCATCATGAAGCACAACTGGATTCGGACTTTCAGAGTTTGTTGTTGGAATGTCATGAAGACCTGTAGCGACCTGATTCCGAGAAGGCTGAATTTGTGCAGATTTAAGAGAGTGTGGATCAAAAGAGAAATTGAACAAATCATCTCTGATAGAATTTTTGTCGCGAGGGTTTTCTGCATATTCTGAGATTGGAGAATTTAAATTCATGTTTCCAGCTGGAAAATCAGTGTTTCTTCCATAACTTGTCTTTTGGCCAATGTCAAGAAGATCAGTCGGGGTCTTGTGGTTTAATGTTTGTAGCAACTTGTAATCCCTTTGGGCTTTTGCTGATGGCCTTGTTTAATTGTTAACAAAAACTTTGTGCCATTTAATCCTTCAGTATAATTTGTCTTTTAGTGCTTTTCGCCTCCAGTTGTCTTGACAACATACCAATCAAAATCTTAATGTATTGTAAAACTTGGAAAACATCAATGCTACCGTGCTTGAGAACGGTGCACCTTAACTAACATACAGCAACATAAAATGAATCATGACTCACAACAAACGTGCATCCAAATCCAACATAATACCATGAAGTGCCCATGCAGTGCCGTTTGAATCCAAATCCAACATGATACCATGAAGTTTTTTTTTTGTTTTTGAAACCAATGAATCAAATCCGATAAGCCACCCTCTTTAAAATTAAGTTTTGAAACCAATGAATCAAGGAAAGTCACACTTATCTTTAAAATAATGCAATAAGTCTAGACTCATGACCTAACAATTTATTGAGAATAAATTCAAGATGCCTTAAAACCACTTTGAAACTTTAGTGATGTTTAATCATCAATGAGACTCCAATTGATTGTGCCTTGGCATTTGTGTACCTGAGATGTAACTCCCTATAGGCGATGATTCAGGCAGTTTCAGGGGGTTTCAGGGCAAGGTGAAGGGTCGGGGATGATCAATGGGATGTTTCGAGACGGATGGTGGAAGAAACTTTGAGGAATGGGTGGCCGAGTTAAGGGATTCGATGAAAAATGCAAGGTGGGGGGGGGGGGTTTGTGTATACTGACTTGCGTGTGTGTTCAGGCTCCAAGATGTTGTGAAATGGCTTGCTGGAAGTGTGTTTGTAAGGTATTTGATTGGTCAGAATAGTTGGTGTGGCACAGGCCTATGGATCAGATCTTGGGGACTGCAACAAGTGGAGGCATGGTTACATGGGCTTTTGCAAATTGGTACAAGTCTGGCCCCTTCGTGATTTCTTGAAGCATAAGTCATGAAACTTGGAGATTCTTTGGTGCATTCTGAATTTTAGGCCATGGTTTATGTTTGCGTGATGATTAGAGGTCACATTGAAGTCACATAAAGGCTTGCCATGAGAATTTGCAAGTTCTCCGATACAAGTCATTTTCCCCAAAAGGCAATTTTGCAAATGGCTCGAAATTATTCAATCTTGTGAACTTCTAACATCTTATATGACCAAATAAAGATCATATACACTCAAAATGATGAAGAATACCCTTTGGTTGGGTCATTGGGGCTTCAGATGCCCTGATTTTGCACTGACTTGCTCAAGAAGTCAACCCTTGATCAGATGACTTCCCCATTGAATTTCTTCATGAAAATTGATATGCATAATCCCTATTCCATACAGAGACCAATAGAAACAAGAATGACCAAAAATTTGGAGTTATGGCCTTTGAAACCAAAATCCTAATTCCAGGTCATCGGTGCAGTTAAACCTGGCTCTGCTTCCATGCCTTTCTCAGTTCTTGTGATTCTTTGACATTCTTGACTTTATGAGGATACAATATGATGCTTGAACATACATGGACCCCTTTGAAGTGATTGATGACCTTTGGAGTGGCTCAAATGGCTCTTGGATTACCCAGATCACAAACCCTAGATGCAGATGACTTGGGAACAATGCAGTGAATCAAAAATGCAATATGAGATGCTATGATTGGACTTATGCATATGAAGAGATCACAAGCCATGGTGTAAATGGGTGAGGGCAAATTTGGGGTGTTTACAAATCCAAATATTCCATTATCTTTATTTATATTTATTTCATAAAAATAAATATTAAAATTGAGGCGTTACAGGAGTGGACCCTCCCCTTGGAGGATCGAGCGTGGAGTTCTGGTTGGAACCTTTGCTGATGAGATGGTCAAACCAACGCTCACCGAGCCTACAGTGACTTTGTTTCCCGAGATCACCATTGTTGACGGAAATAATTCCTAGGGACTGTCAACAGCGAAGTAGGTAGGGCCGATGAATGGTTTGGGGATATAGAAGTACTCTAGTCTGGTGATACTCAAAGTGGTTGGAGGGCTAGCATCTTTGGCTGGGGAAGTTGCTTCTTCGACCTTCCTAGATTTCTGCACCTCCTGTCGAGGAACATATTTTTCCCTTCGTAAACTGGTTTAGGTAACCATCTCTGATGAGGATCTCAATGGCATCCTTCAAATGTATGCAGTCATCTGTGTTATGCCCGTGAGATTTGTGAAACCTGGAGTATTTTGTTTTTCCCGTGTTGGCTTAGGCTGATAATTGCTTTGGAAACCGGACGCCAGCCTAGCGGAATTCTGAGTTGGCACATTCAGACAAAATCTTTTCCTTCAACACCGTAAGGGGAGTGTACTCATGAAATTTTCCCAAAGGTCCATTGTGCTCCCGTGGTTTGTGGGAGCAATCATCCTTTCTTTTGTCACCTCCCCGACGTGATGTCGAGGTGTCTTCATTTTTTTAGGGTTTGGCATATTCCTGATTCCTGGTGTCGCAGACAGTGTGAGTTGCCTCCTTCTCCTCGTATTGTATATACGATTAGGCTTTGAGGAGAAAAACATAAAGTGTGGCTGGTGTTTCAATGCCAACGGCCTTGGAAAAGTCACTACAGGGGCAAAGCCCGCGTTCGAGGAGGCATTTCTTCATGTTGTCAATGGTCGAGACTTGAATGGCCTACTTGTTGAACCTTTTGATATACACCCGCAAGTATTCATCCTTGCCCTGAATTATATCCTCTAGAGAGGCCTCTGTTTTGGGGTGTCAACGAGAGACGGTGAACTATTAGGAGAAGGTCCTTCCGAGCTGCTTCCAAAAAGTGATGAACTCATAAGGGAGGCTTTTGTACCAAGCCACTGCTCCCTTTTTTAGCGTTGTTGGAAACAATCGACACTTTATGGTGTAGAAGCAAGCTTCTCAAATTATATTTTGATGATTACAACTAAACAATCAAGTCTTGAAAGCAAACAAAAAGGATCATTCAAGATTCATTCAAATGGAGTCTTCATAAAGATACAAGGTTTTCTCATCGGAAGGTATAATTTTATTTCTCATGAATCAATAATGATAATAAGTGTTCAACTTAGGATGTACTCACATTTGCTATTTTGAACAAATCATATTGCATGCCTATGTGTTACAGATCTTATTTTAAAAGAAATTTTTCTGGTTTTTGATCAAGTAACCGTTTACCTTATAGGTAGTAACCGGTTACTTCAGCCTCAGTTTGAAAAAAAAATTAACGTTACAGCAAGTAACTGGTTACCCATGGGGTAGTAACCGGTTACCACTGATCAATTTTCAGAAAATTGTTTTATTTAAATTTTAAATTATGTCTTGTGTTTTTAAATTGAATTGAGACATCTTTTCATAAATTGTACCTTTTTAAAGAGGTGTCTTATCTATCATAAAAATTGTTTTGTGCAGAATTTTTTAAAACATCTCCTACAATTTTCATAAAACATTTTTCTTGCTCAAAATCTCAAATTTTCTAAATCTATCAAAGTGCACTAAATTCAATTGTATTCAAAGTTAAACTTTTCATACACTTTAGTGGACACTTATATTCATTATTTTTGAGTGAGAAATATCAATCAAAGGAAGATCAACATTGCTTGATATTACAAAGACTTCATCATCTCTACATTTCAATTTATTCAAGAATTATTTTTGTATTGACTTATGATCCAGGATTGTTGGACACAAGGTTTGGTGTGGCAAGAGGATTGTTCTTGCACACTTGATTGTTGTATAGTTGTTAGAACATAGGCTTCACCGGTTTATGGTGTGATAGGATGTACAATCTAAAACTATAATAAAATATCTTACGAGGTGTAAAGGGACTGGATGTACCTTCGGTTTGTGAAGGGAACCAGGATAACTCTTGGTGTTGTTTACTTTCCGCTTTACCGCTTTCATAACATAGACACTCAATGACAAAAATCCATCCACCGATCAAATAACCGAGAAAATTTTATAAGACCTAATTCACCCCCCTCTTAGGCTTATCCTGAATCTACAATTGGCATCAGAGCAAGTTATAAGTAACTTGTTCCTAGAGATCCAACATGGCTTCCGCAAACACAAATCCAGTTTTCAAATATGGTGGAAGTAGCAACAAGCCCCCACTCTTCTCCGGAGAATCTTTCGATTTCTGGAAAATCAGAATGAAGACACATCTTGAAGCCCAAGGAGAAGGTATATGGGAAGCAGTTGAGAAAGGTCCACATAATCCGGTGGATGTTATCAATGGTGTTGGAACCGTAAAGTTGAAAAATATGTATGACGAAGACGATAAGAAAAAGGTTCTAAATGAAAAGAATTCAATCAACATACTCCAAAGCGCTCTTAGTATGGACGAATTCTTCTGTGTATCTTAGTGTAAATCGGCAAAGGAGATTTGGGACACCTTGGTAGAAACACATGAAGGAACCGCCGAAGTGAAGAGATTGAGGCTAAACACTCTAAGTCAAGAATATGAGATGTTTTGCATGCAGCCCGGTGAATCTATAGTTGTCTTACAAAAGAGATTTGTCCTTCTAACAAATCACTTGATTGCTCTCGGTAAAACCTTCACCAATGATGATCTCAACCTGAAAGTCCTAAGATCTTTGACAAGAGAAGGGCAACCTAAGGTGACCGATATTTCGGAAAAGAAGAGTCTCTCAACGATGACATCCACGTCACTATTTGGCAAACTTCAAGAACACGAATTGCAACTTGGAAGGCTCAAGAAGCACGAAAGTCAAGAAAATAAGTCCAAGGTAATTGCCTTGAAGGTTGATTCAAAATATGACAAAGATGATGAGACGTCCGAAGATGAGAACTTTATGCTTTTTGTGAAGAAGCTTGGTAAGTTTTTTAATAAAAATAAAAATTCCTCTTATCCTAAAAAGAAATAACATTTCAGGAAAAAGGAAGCATCCACATCAATGCCAGACGTCACTTGTTATGAATGTGGGAAGCAAGGTCACATAAAGCCGGATTGCCCAAAACTTGTAAAGAAATGAGGATTCAAAGGCAAGAAGGAATTCAAGAACAAAAAGGCTTATGTTGCTTGGGACGATAATGAGATAAGTTCATCTTCTGAGTCGGAAAGTGATGAATGTGCGAACATGGCTCTTATGGCTTCACATCACTCCGATGAAGAAATCGATGAGGTTAGTAGCAACTTTTCAGTTTATGACAATGACGCACAAGATGTTATAGATGAACTTTTAAAAGAATGCAAGACGTTGTATAAAAGTATTTCATCCCAAAAGAAACGAATTTCATCTTTAGAAGAAAATAATATTGCTTTGGAAAAATATATTGAAAGTGAAAAACAAAAGTTGATGGATGAAAAACAAAGTCTTATATGTAAGAATTGTGAGTCTTTATCTTTCCAAATTGTTAAACTTAAAAGAGTTTTAGAAAGATATGAAAAGGTTCAAATTGGCTTGGAGGAAATTCTTAGGCACCAAAGGTATCCTAATGATAAAAGTGGATTCGGATATTCTAAGTTTTCCAAACCAAGCACAAATGAGAGCATTTTTGTTAAAGTGAACAAATTGGTAAAGAGAAAGTAAACAATTCTAAAAGTATGCATCAAAGTCATAAAAAGAAAATGATTGTTAAGATGAAGAATTATGTTCCTAGATATAGAAGTCATTTTCAACCTACTTGTTTTTATTGTGGAATCAAAGGTCACACACCTAATGCTTGTTATGTGTGAAACATTGGTGTTGCAAAAGGGAATTATGTGTGGGTTGAAAAGGGTAATAAGTACCAAGGACCCAAAGTAATTTGGGTACCTAGCAAAACTTGATTTTGTTTTGTACGTATCCTTGAAGACAACTTCGAATCAATGGTATCTTGATAGCGGTTATTCAAAGCATATGACGGGCGATGTCAACAAATTTTCAAGTCTATCTTTAAAGGCCAAAGGATATGTTACTTACGGTGATGACAATAAAGGAAAGATTCTTGGAGTAGGAACCATTGGTGCATCTCCATTTACAATCATCGAAGATGTCCTCTATGTGGAAGGCCTTAAACAAAACCTACTTAGCATAAGTCTGTCACGGCCGACTTAAAATTTAAGAGTCGCCACCCCATTTTTTAGGAAAAATAAGGGTAAACCTTGTTTTTTTTCTTTAGTCCGGGAGTCGGTTAGGTGGGAGGAAGGTGTTAGGCACCCCTCACCTCTACTATACTTAGCAAGATCCATTCTAGGAAAATTAGACTTTTGTGTATTTGTAAGAATAATAATATATAATCGTAATTTATAAAATTTCACTCGCTAGAGTCCTAGTTCAAGGACTTTATGCCTACGTACCCTCGGAGAGGGATCAGAGGACCGTAGTTCATTTCCCTAATCCTAATCCCACTATCCCCTTATTCTAATTTCTAAACCTCAAGTAAAAAACCCTTAAATCCTTTAAAAAAAACATTAATATCCCTTATTATCCCTTTTAATTTATTTAGAAAAAAATTATTAAAATCTAAAGTTTGTATCCCTTATCCCTAGTCCTACATTTATACTCTTGGATCTAAGAGTTTTATCCCAAAAAATTTATCACAATTCCGCTCATAATATAACCCTTGTTTTATTCCAATTTTATCCCCTATAAAAATAAATTAAGTTTCAATTAATCCTTTTTATTCCCAAATAAGTTATCCGATAACTAACCCTTAGAATAAATTATAAATTTAAATTTAAATAATCCTTTTATAACATTATTATATAATCTTTATTTAAACAAATATGAAAAATTATTTAAATAAAAAAACAACTTAAATCCCAATTATTTTAAACTATAAAATAACTAAAAATAACCTAAATAGATTATAACAAAAACTCAAATTTATTATATAAAAAAAATCAACCCAAATTTAAAAAATAAGAACGTCCATATCAAAAGTATTAAGAAAAATTTGTTTAATTAAAAAAATAAATAAGTAAATATTCAAAATTTGTTAACGATCAAATTCATTAATTTTGAAACATAGGTAAATCCTAACAAGTTATTGATAGAAATCCTAATTTAAAGATTAAACTCAAATAAATAAATCCCCAAAACCCATATTATTTAATTCTTATTTTAATTAGGATTTTTATACATAATTAACATTAAGCTAATATTAATCCTATTAAAATTAATTAACCATCATTAAATAAAATTGATATAATAAAATAGAACTAATATTCCTGTGTTTTTTTTAAACCTTAAAAAAAGATATTTTTGAACCAAAAAGTTAATAAAGACTTTTAAATTCTTGTGGTTTGATTTTAGAGTCAGTAAAAAAAGCAACATAATTTAAACAAATTTACTTGAGCGAAACAAAATTAAAGAGGTATATAAAAAAAACTTAGTAACCCAATGCAAACTTATATTATCATTATAGTTTTGAAATAAAAACTAAAATAGAATTAAAATAACAAACAACAAGAAATTGAAGAATTTAAAAAATAGAAAATAACATCAACTTTTCTCTCTACCGTGACACCTTTTATTTCTCTTTATTATTAATATTAAAATTAATAAAATTGAAACCTAAAAAAGGTGAATCAAACTACCAGCGGAATCCATCTTCTTTCTTCTAACTCAGGATCTCCTTCTATTTTGCTAACACATTCTTCCTTATTTCTCATATACAAAACAAATCAAACAAACCCCATTTTCCAAAAGAAACCTATGAATACGGCAAAAGAACATGACAAATATTCTTTATCCAAAACCATAAACCCTTATATAACCCCAAATCCCAGCAAAAACAAAAGCAGTCCTAATAGTCAAACATTTGATCCATAACCCAATCAGAATAAGAAGCAAATCAAACATATAAACCAATAAAGAAGGAAAGCAACATAAAATAACACAAGTGAATGCAATCTAAAGGTATACCTATCCGGTAGTTCCCAGATTTGAAGTCCCCAGGTAATTTCGTCCCTCTTTCGTCCTCTCCTTTCTTCTCTCTGATCGTGAGCTTGCTTCCGATTGGTATGTCTGAAGGTTCAACTCAAGCTTAACTAGAGCTTCGATTATGAAGCTCTAATGACTTTTGACAGAATGGGTGGGTTTGGAAGATTTCTCTGTAAGGGTTTTTTTTTGTTCTCTCCCTTTTCGATAAATTTGAATCCCTTTTATAGAGTAATTTTTAGGATTTTTGCAATTAATCAGATTGAATGATTTAATTGTGTATTGATGTGTGATCTGGAACAAAATAGAATGTTGTTATCATATTATATTTAATTTTTATGATATTACTATTATCAGATTCAATTCTTCTTTTGTCAGATTCAATTTTAGCAATCTTAGCTTATAGTGCTTTTTTGGAAATATTTTGAGTCCATGAAATTTAATTTAGTTTATGGTTAATTGGAGTTTTTTCGATTGATTGGAGAAAATTGATTTATAATGATTTTTCTGTATTGATGAACATCCATTTTTTCTTTTTGCGAATCTGAAAACTTAATTCATGATGATGATGGGATACGATATTGATGATGATGACCGAACATTTCTCTGTTCCTCTCTCTTTCTTCCAATTTTATCCCTTTTTTTATTATAAATAAAAACCACTTAAAAAATCCTAATTAGTGAGATGGATAAATACTTATTAATTCTCAATTTTTAATGATTAAAGTCAGACTACAGAAATTAAGTCTAAGAATTTTATTTACAAATTTGGAAGGGTGGAAACACATTAAATTCGGTAATTATAAAACTTAAAATGCCGATATATGGAATTCAAAAATTAAAATACAAAATTTGATATTATTATAATAAAACAACCAAGATAAGAAATTGGTTTACTTATTTTATAGCAAAGTTTTATTTTTTTTATTAAAATAAATAAGTAAATGAATGAAAACCCAAAACTTTGATTTTATAAAAATTAGCAAACAAACAAAATAAAGTCATGGCCTTTTTTATTTCATTGTTTATTGAGTTTAATATCATCTAATTAGATTTGATACTTTTATTTGTTTGAAAAGATTTTTGAACAATTTTGGCATATTTTGTGACGTTTTGATCTTCACTTGGTTTTTTTTTTTTTTACAAATTTTCTATAAATCATTATTAAATGCTAAACAATGACCAATAATGACTCATATTCCACTAATTAACAAATAATATTTTTTTATAAGAATCTGAAAACAAAATTTTTTTAGTTAATAAATTTAACATAAAAAGACAAATTTTTTATTTTAAGATTCAAAATAAGATAATAAAAATTAAAAAAAAAAAGATAATGATTAAAAAAAACGAAATTAAGAATAAAAGGATTTTCTTGTTTTTTTTTAGATTAAAATATATTAACAAATTAAATTAATTAAAATACCAATTTTTTTGTTTCAAAATAAAGTAAGGGAAGTTAAAACATAAAGAAGGAAAAGATTTCTATAAAAAAAAAGTGAGATTTGAACTCAAGACCCTCTCCCTTCTAACCTCTTAAACAGGCTATTCTACCCACCACAACATTTTATTTATTCGAAATAAAATGACACTAGAAAGCATATGAAGTATGGTCAAAATTTAGGGTGTGACAAAGTCAATTGTGTGACAAAGAGTTCTAAATCAACTTCACAAAGGATGAATGTTTGATAGAACATGAAGTCACCCATGACATCTTGATAAAAGGTAAAAGATTTAATAATATTTTTATGATTTCTTTTGATGACTCTTCCTTGAAGGTAAAATGCTTAATGGCGAACAACAACGAGGCTTGGCTATGGAATAAAAGATTCGCTCACATTCACATGGAGCACTTGAACAAGTAATAAAGCATGACCTAGTTGTTAGTCTTCCGAAGATTAAGTTCATCAAGGATAAGATATGTAACGCTTGCCAAAAGGGGAAGCAAACCAAGACAACTTTCAAATCCAAGAAAGTGGTGTCCACATCAAGGCCACTACAATTGTTGCATATGGATCTTTTTGGTCCATCAAGAACAAAAAGCTTCGGAGGTAACATTTATGCTTTAGTTATTATTGACGATTTCTCTAGATATACTTGGATATTGTTTCTAGTGCAGAAAAATGATGCTTTCAAAGTATTCAAGAAGCATGCGAAACAAATACAAAACGAGAAGTCACTCACTATAAATTGTTTTATTTAAATTTTAAATTATGTCTTGTTTTTTAAATTGAATTGAGACATCTCTTCATAAATTGTACCTTTTTAAAGAGGTGTCTTGTCTATCATAAAAATTGTTTTGTGCAGAATTTTTAAAACATCTCCTACAATTTTCATAAAACATTTTTCTTGCTCAAAATCTCAAAATTTCTAAATCTATCAAAGTGCACTAAATTCAATTGTATACAAAGTTAAACTTTTCATACACTTTAGTGGATACTTATATTCATTATTTTTTAGTGAGAAATATCAATCAAAGGAGAAGATCAACATTGCCTAATATTACAAAGACTTCATTATCTCTACATTTCAATTTATTCAAGAATTATTTTTGTATTGACTTGTGATCAGGAATGTTGGACATAAGGGTTGGTGTGGCAAGAGGATTGTTCTTGCACATTTGATTGTTGTATAGTTGTTAGAACATAGGCTTCACCGGGATAACTCTTGGTGTCGTTTACTTTCCGCTTTACCGCTTTCATAACATAGACACTCAATGACAAAAATCCATCCACCGATCAAATAATCGAGAAAATTTTATAAGACCTAACTCACCCCCTCTTAGGCTTATCCTGAATCTACAGATGGATCCTCAGATGCCTCAATAGTCAAGGAGGGCGTTAATGTTCTCTATATGCTCTTTGGGATTTGTGGTACCATCATTAGATCCCAGAGGACGAGGCTTCTTCAAACCCTTTGGCACCCTTGTGGACATGATCTCTTGGGAGAGGGGTCCACGGGTCTCATAATCGTCACTGGAGTCGTATGAGACGAAGCGAGAGCAGTTGTCTTTCTCTCGTCGCGGGGACGACAATCTTGAGCAGTTTCTTGGTATGTCAGGAGATGGTCAGGTCCCAGTATGGAGTATCCTCCTCGTCTTTTTGGCTTCTAGGGATTTATGTCGTCGAGAAGACGAACATCCCTGTTTCTTGATTAACCCATACTCTTCTGGGAGATGGAGGTTCTTTCTTTATTCAGGTGAATGACTGCAGGATCTGCGGGGTCTTCTTGATGGGAAGGTGACCTGGGATGTCGGGCATCCGCCAATAATTTGATTCTTTCGCCCTGGCGTAAGATCAGAATGTTGGTCTGATTCATAGTCTGGAACAACGCATCAAGGGTCAGATTGATTCCCTCAGGGATTAGAATGAGATCAAGATCAGCTGGAGTGATCTCTGGTTTGAGGGTTGGTTCAAGAGACGGGGAGGCGGTCATTCTGTCTTGTTAGAAACGGTTGGGTTCCCTGAGTAGGGTATTGATTATGTCGCTTTCTCGTTGCTTATCAGGGATGTTGGTAACAATTCAGGCATCAAATGTATCATCGCGGTTATCCATATCGAGAGTTTGAATTGAAGTGTTTTGGTCTTAACAATTTGAGGATGGAAGACGAGGAAACAAGGTTCCCACAGACAGTGCCATTGATCGCTCCTGGAGATCAGAATTTGAAGTGGGCCACGGACGTTGGTGTAGAAGCTCGGTCGTCGAGGAGAGAATTGGGTGTACCAACAAGACACTTTGATGCCAAAGTAATATAGGGAAGAAGAATGAGCAAGTACGAGAAATGTGTAGTTAGAGTGAATATTGGATACCTGGCCCTCTCATGTGAGACGGTTTATATAGAGCCCCCAGCGCTTGGCTATTGGTCCCTATTTTGGGTATGGATCGTGGATCCCCCAAAAATAACTTCCAGAAACTAGCTGTTGGGACGAGCAGACCTTCTTGAATGTGATGTTAGTCGGGCAGAAGGTGAACCGAGCAGGAGTTATCATTGGCTGAATCTAGGTGACTTCCCCTGGATGTTGGGCAGAAATCAAGAAGGAGCAGAGGAGTCCGACCACGGGTAAGCTTGATCGACGAGGCCTCCTCGGTTGAGGGGCATAAATCTAGTGGGTCCCTTTGACATTGAATTATTGGTTCATCCTGGATTTATCAGTGAATTGAGTCATGTCTAGTCATTGGGTCAGTCCAGAACACTTAATAAAGGGATAATCTATTTCAGTTAAGATTGTCACTAATCCCCCATTATGTAAAAATATTACAAAATATTTTTTATAAGTTAATAAAATAATTTACGAAGAAATCAATAAAAGAAAAAAAAACACAACCTTAATTAATTTATGTATAAAGATTACAAAATAGTTTTTATAAGTTAATAAAATAATTTATGAAGAAATCAATAAATTAGAGAGAGAGAGAGAGAGAAAGAGAGAGAGAGAGAGAGACTAATTATTTGTGTGTTATTATAAACATTAAATGCCACTTCCAAAACTTGATTTGTTAAAGGGTTGTGATTTAACCCTCACATCTCTCATTAAAAGACTTGTCTCACTTGAATGACTTTTTTTTTACAAGTGAAAATTTAATTCATTTCATTTATAATAAGAGTTTGGATACATGTTGGAATATCAGTAAAATTGTGAAAACTAGCATAAAATGGAGCCACCCGTGCCAGAGCATGAGCAACTTCATTGGCTTGTCTTCTAGTGAACTTAACATGAGAGATCGAGAATAAGTGAGCTAACAAACGGTACATTCCCAAATGATAGATCCAAAATCTGTATGATTAGGATGATGACTATTCACACTATCGACGATATTGTCATAACCGAGATCATGCGCCCACTTTATAGAAGCTAGCAATCCTAGGGCCTCCCTTATCGCAACCTCTGTGATGAGAGAGAACCATTCCTACGGGCCTCAATAAAGGAGCCAGTGTCATTTCTGATGCAAGCACCAATACCAGCCTTATCATCAGAAAAATAAGCATCAATGTTTCATTTAAGTCAACCCATCGATGGTTTACTCCACTTGGTATCTGGTAGAGCTTGAGGATGGTGTGTGCTGATTACCTTCAGCTGTTAGGCATTTCTCCATCCTTGAATAAGGTGCGTAGCTCGAATGAAAATGGTATCCTGATTATCCACCACTTGGTTCCAAACATAGTTATTTCTACTTTTCCATAAACTCCATAAAATGGTAGCGAAAGTCATTTGCTGGTCCTGGTTAGATACATGTAAGACAGAAAAAACAATAGCAGCCAACGATACATAAATGTTCTGCAACTGCTGTAACTTTGCCCATAATCAAACTTTCTCCCAACAATCCTAGCTTTTCGGACACTGCAAGAATAAGTGTTCATTACTCTCCTCCTCGACGCCACAAACGCCACAAATAATAGAACAATTTACACCTTTAGCCTTAAGGCAAACTCTAGTAGGAACATAATTCCTGCAAAGTCTCCAAAGGAAATTCTTCACTTTTGGCAATACTTTTATTTTCTAGATTAAGTCCCAATTTGCATCTATTCTGAGATTGGATGTATCAATAACCTCATCTATGCAGAAACGATAAGCATTGTGTACTGAGTAATTGACATCCCTTTAAAATTCCAAACCATTTTATCAACCCGAACCGACTCAAAAAATTCAGTATTAAGAATTTTATTTGTTGCTTCCTCACCTACCAAAGGAAAGATCGGATTAGAGTTCCACTGCTTACCATGATGGATAATTAAATTTGATACTGTAATACCCCGTATTTAATTAAATGCTCTGGATAATATTAATTAAATATTAATAAGGTTCTAATGTGCTCTGAGAGTTTTCAATTAAAATAATTAGAGCAACTGACGAACTTAAATTAATTAATTAAGTATTATCTGACTCAGAGGTTTTATTAAATAGCAGACCCAGAGACATTTTTGGATACACTCTTTTTGGACTCGTTAGAGTACTAACTATTGTATATCAGTATAATATACATTGTTTGGTTATAAAAGAAAGAAAAAACAAGTCATGTGTTATAAAAAGAAAGAAAGAAAAGAAAGTTAGTAAGGAGAAGAAAAAGGAAAGAAGAGAAGAAAAGAGAGAAAGAAAGGAAAAGGGGAAGAAGAAAACCTAGAAAGCTAGAGAGCTAGGAATCATCACCATTTCTTCATCAATTTTCTTCTTCATCAAACTCCTCTTCATGGTTAGAGGTGGGTTCTAGTTATATACTTTTATTTTCTAGAGTTTTGGTAGATTTGGAGATTAGGGCAAAATGCTAGAAATTGATAAACCGAAAGTTTAAACGGTTAAAATTCGATAAAAATGCTTGAATATGTTGACTATTAGGTGTAGGAACCTTTGTTGAGATTGCTTTGGTGTTGGATGATGTTTTGGTTGAGTTATGAGTTTTATGAGTTTTAGGGTTTTGTAGTAAAATCAATTAAATCGAGAGTTTGAACGATTAAATATCGACTAAAATGCTTGAGTATGTTGCTAGTATGTATAGAAACATTTGTTTTGAATCATTTTGGTGTTTGGAGTTGATTGGATTGGGTTTTGGAAAATTCTGCATCTTTAAAACGCAGTATTTTTTACTGCTATCTGCGAGTAATCAGTTACCGTCTGGTGGGTAACCGGTTACCTGTTGAAAATTTGAATACAGGGAGCATTTTTCACGCAAGTAACCGGTTATCGTCTGGTAAGTAACCGATTACCACTATTATGTGCAGAAAAATATTAATTGTTCCAAATTTAAAAATTCATAACTTTTTCCTTGCTTATCGGATTTAACTGTTCTTTATATCGTTTTGAAGCTAAAAATATGTATTATCTTATGATGCCGAGAAATATTATTTTTACCCGACTTTTCTAATTAACCGTAATTATGTTAAGTTAGAAAGTGTGAGCTATTGGAAATAAAAAGGCATAACTTGTGAGGTAATTAGGATTACCCTAGGTTGATACAAAAATGTTTTGGAGACATAACAAAGCTTAGACGTCGATACTCAAATAGTATCCTCGTTCTAAGTAGTTGTGAACGGATGGGGGATTTGTTCCCATCGCGTTAAAAATCCTAATTTAATTATGTTTAGCTCGTGTCGAGGTCCCATGAGGCGGGACGGCCGGGGAGACATAATTAATTTGTGGATTCGAATCCCTTAATGGATTACCGTGACCCGTGCTGAAGTGCCCTAGTGTGGCTGGGCGGGGAAAGTATCCATTAGGATAAGTAACGAGTAACCCGTGTCGAGATCTCCATGTGTGGGATGGCCGGGGAAAGTTACTTTATGGTAAGGTACTGTGACCTGTATTGTAGTTCCCTTGTGTGGCTTGGTGGGGAAAGTACCTTAGTTAGATAATGAGTGACCCGTGTTGAAGTGCCCTTGTGTGGCTTGGCGGGAAACGTTATCTAGACATTAAGGATCGACTGACCCGCGTCGTATTGCCCTTGTGGTTGGTCGGGGAAATATGCCTTAAAGCACGTTGTGCTCCATTTGTTTCACTTGATGTCTCTAGTTGTTATGTGAACTCGAAGTCTAGGTTTTTTCCCTACTTGAGTATTGATTAGATTTAAACCTTTAAATCTGAGAGAAATCTAAGATAGGGAACCCACTGAGATGTTGATATCTCACCCCACTATTGTTGTTGCTTTTCAGGTTTCTTTTGCAGGTTTGATTTACAAGTGGAGCTATGCTCGGGATGTTTCAAGATAAGTATAGACTTTAGTTTTCGTTGTGTATTCATTTTTGTACAATAATGGATATTGTATTGATCTTAGCATTTTTGTTTTAGTATAATTTCCATGTCTTGCACCATAGTTTGTATTGTTTTTAGAATTGGTCAAGAATGTGAATTATGCTATTAGACACTTATGATGGTGTCGGTACCAATAAAACTCTTGTATAATGATATTCTAGGTATTTATTATATGAGGCGTTACAGATATTTTCAAATTGGATATTTCAGGAACATATGGCCAAGGGTTAGTCATGGAGGTACGATCGTGTAACCAGTTTTGATTCCAGACCGAAATGCTCTCTTTGGAACCTATGCTCCACTTGTAACCTCCTTGTACCACAAATTTAGCACTCAAAATACTCTTCCACACGTAGCTTGGATTGTGACCCAAGGTGGAATCAAGAAAGTTATTGTTAGGGAAGTAACGAGCTTTATAGAGTCTGGATACAAGATTATTCGGCTTCGTCATGAGATTCCATGCTTGTTTTCCAACCATTGCATAGTTGAAAGCACTAAGGTTTTTGAAACCCATACCTCCATTTGTTTTTGCCATAGACAAGCGATCCCAAGATAGTCAGTTCATACCTTTAGAATTTTCACTGTTGTGCCCCCACCAGAAAGAATTCATCATTTTTTCAATTCCATCACTAAATGATGAAGGCAACTAGAAGATACTCATGATGTAAGAAAAAATAGCTTGAAGGACCAATTTGATGAGGATTTCTCTACCACTTGAGAAAGGATTTTGATACTCAAAGAATTGATTCTTTTCCAAATTTTGTCTTTGATGTACTTGAAGGTTGCTTTTTTACTTCTACCTATCATTGACGGAACCCCCAAATATTTACCCGTTCCCAAAACTTCCTGTAGCCCTAAAATATCGGCCAAAGAATTCTTGAGTGTAGAAGGTACATTCCTGCTGCAGAAGAATTCCCCTGAGGTGGCTTTGAAGAAAAGGAAACAATCATATGCAAAGAGTTAGTGGGATATTATAGGAGCATTCTTACAAATCTTTATCATGTGTATGTCTCCCCTGGCTTCAGCCAGTTTAATGCGAGCTAACAGACCTTCAGAGCAAAGAATGAACAAATAAGGTGATAATGGATCCCCCTGCCTTAATCCTCTAGCCGGAGTGATCAGACCGACCAAATTACCATTAAGATTAACATAGTAATCAACAGTTTCCACGCAAATATAATCCACTGAACCCACTTTTGATTGAATCCCATAGTAATTAGAACATCCTTTAAGTAGTCCCAATCAACTTTATCGTATGCTTTACTAATATCGAGTTTAAGAGCTATCTCGCCAACCTTACCCTTTATTTTAGATTTCATGTAGTGAACCACCTCTATGGTTGCCATCGCATTATCCAGAATAGATCTCTCAGGAACGAAAGTCGATTGGTTGTCGGAGACACACTTGAATAAGACATTTTTTAGCCGATTGACCAGGACTTTTGCAATCACCTTATAAAGCACATTACAAAGAGCAATAGGTCTCCAATATTTTAATAAGGTTTGAACTTCATCTTTAGGAATAAGTGTGATGTTTGTCTTATTTAGATTGGGAGGAAAGCAGCCACTATCTAACCACGAACAACCCGCAAGAAATATCTTTTTTCCCACATAAATCCCAAAAGTGCTTATAAAATTTTGGGTTATATCCATCGGGACTAGGACTCTTGTCCCCTTGCATCGAAAATAAAGCTTCTTTAAATTCCTCAAAAACAAACGGTGTCGTCAGCATGTTGTTATCAAATTCTGAGATGGAGTTTGGAATAGCTAGTTGTACTCTCTCTCTCTCTCTCTCTCTCTCTCTCTCTCTCTAGCGCTAGGCTTCTTCTGAAAGAGATTAGAAAAGTAGTTGTACGTAATGTTACACAACTCCTCCGTCGTGGAACAGACTTTCCCATTATTGTTGGTGATGGATTTTATTGTATTAATCTTCTTCCTGATAGTAGTTGTAACGTGAAAGAATCGGGTGTTGAGGTCGCTGTCACACCCCAAATTTTACCCCTAACTGCTCGCATCATACATTTATCGCATTTAGCAGGGTTTTTTCCCGATCTATTTTCCGTTGTTTTTCTCATTTTCTAGTTACTTATATTTTTTTAATTCTTAATTTCTTTTCACTTCTAAGCTTCCATCCTAAATCTAATTTCTATTCCTCATTTCCAACTTTTAATTAATTTCTAACTTTTAAAGCTTAATTTTTAATTTCTATTCTCAAAGTTTGATTAAAAAATAATATAATCTCATTCCCAATTTTTTAAGTTTTCAAATGTAATTTTGTTTCTATTTTCAATTTTTCAAGTTTTTACTTCCTAATGTAATTTTAACTTTTATCCTTAATTCATTTTTTTCTAATCTCCATTTTTAATTTACTCTTAATCTCCAATTTTATTTTTTTATCTTTTTCAACTCATTTTCAAGTTTCTATTTCTAATTTAATTTCAATTTCCAATTTATTTTTAGCTTATTCTAATTTATTTTCAATTTCTAATTTATTTTTAATTTACTTTTCTTTTAAGATTTCATTTTCAATTTAATTCCAATTTCTTTCTTTATTATTTATTTTAGTTCCAAGTTTAATTATTTAAGTTTCTAAATTATTTTTTTTCAATTTTAAGTTTAATTCATTTTTAATTCACTTTTAATTTAAGTTTATATGTAAGTTCTTTTTTTTAAATATTAAATGTCAAGTTCAATTGATAATCATAATGTAAAAATTTCTCTTTATTCCAAATATTATTTTGTTTATATTACAATTACAAGAAAAATGCCACAAAAAATTCAGCACAAGACTACAAAATGCAACAGCTCCAAATCTGCCCCAAATCAGCATGCAGCCACCAACCAAAATCCTGCTCCACTCACAGCAGCAAAATTCAGACTGCTGTCCCCTTTTCCTCCAACCCTTCACCTACAAGTAAGGCAAAAAAAATTCAGTCCAAAGGCACTACAGATCAGTCCCAAAGTTCAGCCCTTAACAGTCATAAACATACACAAACTTAGTCTCTAAATACACCACAAACAGCCCTCATTTCAACACTGTTATAGCCCCCTAAACACTACAAAACCAGCCTTCATAACAACTCTAAAAACAGCTCACAAATCACAAAAACTCAGCACTCTTTTACACACAAAACAGTTCCAAAACAACTCACAAACATTCAAAAAAAATACAGCATCAAACAGTTCCAAAACAGTCACAAACATTCAAAAAATCACTCACAAAAACTTGCCTCAAAGCAACCAAAGTTACAGCTCTCAAAAGACCACAGAACAACCAAAAACAACTTCAAAGAATCGAAAAAAAAACAACAAACAGCAGCAAGGAGTAGAGGCTCACCACTTGTGGATCTTCACCCCGATAACGTTTGGGTCGGTATCTTCTTTTCCTTCACCTCTTTCTAGCACTTGTTCATAGTTAGGTTTATTTTTCAGCTTATTTCAATTTCAAGCCTGTATGCAAAATAAAGATCATGTTAACTTCAAAAAAAGTATATATACCTAAAATCTTTTTTTCAAATCACAGCATTAAAAATTCTTACAACCACCTCACCTCACAACACACCTTAAAGAAACTCCATATTTCATTTTCACTTTCAACCGATTCATCTTCAAAACACCACAGAAAGCACCGATTCAAAGAAAAAAAACAGCAGCCTTCAAACTCACCAATACCACCAGCCAGCCGTAAACCCTGTCGTATCCTCCACCAACCACTCTATCCTTCCATCTCTCTTCCACCAAGTCACAATCGTCCAGCTCTCAACACTAAAACCTCAAAACAATCACAGCAAACAAAAATCAGAGACAAAAAAAAATATATGATACAAGTCAAATAAAAATGCACCATGATAACAGAAACAGAACCATGAGCTTTACCTCAAGCCGGCCAACCATCCAAAACACAAGCCACACAAACACAAGCCACATAAACCAGCCACCACCCTTTAACCTGTTAAAACCTATTCACGCATCCCACCCTCTACCGCCATCTGAACCACTTGAACCAATACCCAAACCACTCACACTCCGTCATCCAACAACAGCTGAAGTCAAAGCTGTCTCTCACCCTTCCGTCTTCAGCCATGAAACCAACAACAAACACCCATTCTGACTCACAACCCTCATCTCAACAACCGAAATCCTCACTATACAAAACTCAGTCCAAACCATTGTTAACCCAAAACCAGAAACAAACGAAAAACCATTTAAGGCAAGAGCAAGTTCAACAAACCGTCGAAAATCACCATCGAACAGAAACTGTAAAAAAAAAACTTGCATTTTTGTTTAGAAGAAACCCCTTTAAGCTGAACCTGCATCAACACAAACAAAGAAACCGTGTCGCCATTAGAACACACAAACAGAGTGAAATCTAACGAAAACCAGAACACACCAAACATCAGAAACAGCCAAACCCACCTCAAACCCCAAACCCGCAGCCACCGACAACCGTAGCCACCACCCCCATTCGCAGAGCCACAAACCCTTCCATCATCATAAAACCATACCCAATCCCTTCAACACCAAACCATAGCCACCACCGCCATCCGCAACTTGCTACCATCATTAAGCCAGATCGCTGGCCGCCGCACAAACCCTCTTCAATTTACCGAAACTCCAAATAACCCCATCACCCTCACATAACCAACACAAAACCAAATTTTTTTTGTTTACCTCAAAACCCAACGGAACGCGAAAACAGAGACAAAAGTGAGATGAGAACAGTGAGAGCTGAAACAAACCAACACGAGCCAAACCAACGTGAACCAAAACCGTCCCCATCTCCTGCATAAACCCCCTTCACCCAGCCAAACGCCACCTCCATAACAACCGAGCAAGTTCAGTGAGAGAAGCCACCGTCAAACATGAAACCAAACCTCGGAACAGAAAGAAACGCAATCCTTACCATTTCACCTCCGCCACCATTCCGCAAAACGTCCAAATCCGTCGGTCACTAACACTCAACCCCACTGAAAATCCCTTCCTCTTCCTCCAAACCTCCAAAAATCAGCGAGGAAACCAACTAGCCGCCGCAACCAGCAACCCCTCTTCGCGAATCCCAAAACCGCGAGTGACTTGGAGCGAAAAAAAACCGAATCAAATTGAACCAATCCAAGCCAAGACCAATCACCACTGCCACCGCCAACTCATATCTAAGAACTCACCACCGCGATCTGAAAGCCGAGAGTCTCCGCCTTGAGAACCGTGAGAGACTTCTCCCATGAGTTTTTTTTCTGAACATCGTCCTGTTTCCGTCGCCGTATCACAGGTTGAGATTTCTTATATTCGAAACTTGATGAAAAGGTGTTTGTCTCCATTTACCGTGGATGGGTTTGTGTTTTAAAAGCTGATAATGAGTTCTCTTTTAGAAAAAATAGGATTTGTTTTTCTTTTAGTAAGAATTAAATTCTTTTAGGGTTGTTGTGTTGGTTGTATTGGGCTTATGCTTAGCCTACCAGATTTCGGTCCATTACATCCCTGAGCCTATTGTTCCACCCTCTCCGTGTTTATTTACTTATTTTCTTGTTTAATTTTTTCTATTATTTAAAAGTTTATATATATTTTCTGATTTCTGAATTTAATTATGTTTTGTTCTTACATTTCGTTTTGATTCATTTTATATTTATTTGGGCCAATGATATCATTAAGGGTTATCGATATTCGATATTTGTAGTCGACGTTATCTAAACCTATATGAGGCCAAACTTTTCCATTTCCTTATTATTTATCGATTTCTCAATTTATTTAACTATTTAGGGCCGATGATATGACGAAGGTCACGATAAATCGTTTCCGATTAATCGTGACCCATATGAGGCCATTGCATTTTATTTCTATTTCATATATTTATTTATTTTCTTTCCATTTAATTCATTATTTTTTATTTTAATTTATTTAATCCGTTTCATTCTATTTTCATAATTTAATTCACTTTATTTATTAATTATTCATTTCTCGCGTCTTTACACCATATTAATTTAATTTCAAAAATAATAATTCCTTGGTCCAACGCCAAGTTCACTTCACATACACTCACACACGTAAGTCGGTCGTTTACGATCGCCATCTGCACAGTTCCTTACACTTCACAGCTTTTCAACTTAAGCAAATTGTCGCACTGCGCTTGTTTTCCACCCCAGCATTCTCGATCCATATATCGAGCCATAGCCCGGTTACTAAGCCCTTTTACTTTGCATTGTCCATTTACTTTATTCGATTTATTTTTTGCAAGTAGCAGCCTTTGCCTAGTCTTAGGAGCTTGCACCCTCTCCTTTTTATTTACTTGCTTTTCGATCCAAAAGGGAAAGACTCCTGCAGTTGACTCAATGTCATAGGAAGTTTAGCAATCCCTAGTTCCATTTTGACCTTAGCAATTAGGTCCTTTCTTTTTCTTTGACCTTAGCAATTAGGTCCCTCATCCTTAGGTCCTTAGCCATTAGGTCCTTAGCTTTTTATTTTATAACTTTTTGTGACTTTCTTAAAGTCACGTGAGTGTTTGCCATAACACTTACCTTCCCCCGCGAACCTTGAGCGTAACCAAGTGTTCGTTAATCCTTAGGAGAACTACGAGTGCTCTGATTCTATACCCGATACGTAGGCATCGATGCGATGTTGTGCGAGCACCATTAGAAATAAAAACCTTAGGTTCCCTTAATTTTAGCAAGCAATAAACAACAATAATACAAATGCTAACAAGAGGTTCCCGTAGGATACTGCGGATGCTTAGGATGCTAACACCTTCCCTAGGTATAATCAACCCCCGAACCTAGTTTCTCCTCATTTAGGGTTTTTACGATCTTTTTCCCTTTTCCCTTTGGATTAAATTAAAGTCGGTGGTGAACATAAAAGTTTTGCGATTCAAGCTCACTTAATAGCTTGGTATCCGATTCTCACCGCGACAGAAATGGCGACTTCGCTGGGGATACTATTTTTGAGGGTTAAGCCCACCTTGTATATTTGTATATTTGTTGTTGTATTGCTTGTTTTTATTTTTGGATTTTTGGGTGTTCCATGTGTGGTGAGATAAGTCCTAACCCGGACTTGAATGCAAATAAGATAGGACGGTGGTATATTCAAGAAGGCTTGTAGGGAGTTGAGTCCCGACCAAGTTGACTTGAGACACCACCACTCAGCGGAGGCCTCCTCGGATGTAGTTTTGTTGATCGAGTTCAGTCGTGAAAACATTACTATATTCGACTTGAGAGCCATTAATGCTGAGGACCGTAGAACATTTACCCCCACTTGGCCTTTTTAGGGATGTAGTGCGATGACTATGAGGATGCAAATCCAAAATAGTTGATACGCGATACTGCACTCGGATGAGACTCTCTTGAGAATATTACTGATTACCAAGTCGAGTTGGGAAGTCGGTAATATCCGAAAGATGGGACAGTGATTCTGGGAACTTTTAGAACCCGTTGTACAGGTACAAATAAACCCATAGTACATACCTTTTGGGAGGGTTGAACCTTTGACCTCATGCAAGCTTTGAACCTAAACCTTGTTTGTGTTTGTTGCATTCACGCATCATGAAGCATCATTTTTACCATTTTTATTCAAGGAACTCAGAAACTCTATCTTTGCAAATATCATAGGTATCATCATGGACTTTGGAAGAAGAAAGACTGTCAAGTACACATTCAAAACTCCCAAACTCGAAGACCTAAGGAAATTAAGAGATTTGGTTCTGGATCAAGAAGCCTTCATGGAGAAGCATAGGAGACTTTTAGCTTTGCTTAAGACTGATTGGGATGGAAGGTTGCTCTCTGTGATGCTCCAGTTTTATGATCCTCTCTACCACTGTTTTACGTTCCCTGATTACCAATTGGCACCTACTTTGGAAGAGTATTCAGTTCTGGTGGGATCACGTGTTAAGGATGAGTTTCCATTCCCTGTTCTAGAGAAGGACCCTGAAGAAGCGGAGATTGCAAAGGCGACATATTTGAGTGTTCCTGAGGTCAAGGCAAATATGACCTACAAAGGAAAGGTTTTTGGATTCCCTACAAAGTTTCTGATAGAAAAGGCCAAGAATTTTGTTGATGTGAAGGATATGAAAGCTTTTGAGGCGACTTTTATTCTGCTGATATATGGAGTGCTGCTTTTCCCAAACTTTGAAGACTTTGTCGACTTGAACGCCATCAAGATCTTTCTGAAGAAGAACCCGGTCCCTACTTTGCTCGGAGACACTTATCATTCCATCCATCTGAGGAATCACCATAAGGGAGGGATGATTACTTGTTGTGCATCATTGCTATATGAGTGGTTTATTTCGCACTTGCCTAAGTCATCTTCATTTTGGAACCTTAAGGATGGTTTGTGGTGGTCACAAAGGATCATGTCTCTTACCCACTCTGACATTAGCTGGTACAATCGTGTTTATGATGGAGCATTGATTATTGATAGCTGTGGTGATTTTGCTAATGTGCCTCTCCTTGGCACTAAGGGAGGAATCAGCTATAATCCAGTTTTGGCTCGCCGCCAACTCGGATATCCGTTGAAGGACAAGCCTAAGAGTGTTGAAGTGGAAGGAATTTTCTTTAAGGATGACGAAGAACCAGAGCTCAAGAAACAGATTATGCAAGCTTGGAAGTGCATCCATAGGAAGGGGAGGAGTAGCTTGGGAAAGCCGAATTGTGTTTCTATGGAACCCTATCTCCAATGGGTACGAGATAGGGCAATCAGTCTGAAGATGCCTTACCCTCGCCAGGATCCTATGACCTTCAGGAAACCCATTCTGGTCTTTATGGATGATGCAGAGAAGCTGAAGATTGATTTGGAGAAAGAGATTCGAGAGAAGAATGCATGGAAGAATCGACATCAGATCATCAGCAGTGAGAATGAAGAGCTTAGAAGACAACTGAAGATGAAGGAAGAAGAAGAGCTATCCAGCAAGAAAAGGAAAGCACAAGAGGATTTATTTTCCTCCAGCACTCAAGAGGACGCTTCTTGGAAGTCGATCGTGGATCAACTTATGATTGAAAGGGCTCAGATGAAGGCACAAATCGAGAAGCTCAACTTGAGGCTTTTAGGAGAATCTCCTTAGGACTTTGTCTTTATCTTTATTAAACTTTGTTTGGGATTTTTGAAAGTGTACTCAAGACTTTGTATCACTTTTTGAATTTAATGAAATCATATCCTTTTGATTATTATGTGTTCCTTGGTATTTGCAAATTGTTTCTTAAGTTCCTTGAATAAAATTTCATTTTTGCATTGCACTCATACATTTGGCATTGCATTTGCATTTTTTTTCATGAAACTCATTCCCGTCATCTGCTCTCCAGCTTTCACACTGAGGCTCTCACGCAAATACTACACTCGAGCTCAAGCCAGAAAGAGGATGGCTGAAAGAGACCTAGAGATGGACAGAGTTAACGAAGAGCTTTCTGATATTCGTGGAGATATGGGTCAGATGATGGAAATGTTGCAAGTCATTCGAGCGAAGATGGATACCCAACGGACTGTGGTGTCAGAAATTGTTACTGCAACGACTGAATTTGTCACTGCAACGACCCAGCCTACATCATCAGTCATTACCCCTGTGACCTGGCCTCCTTTTGGACTTCCTCATGGATTCGTCCCTCCTCCTCATGGTTTTGCTTCTCAAAGTTTTATTCCTCCTTCCCAAGGACTTACTGCTCAGAGTTTTATACCTCCTTCACAAGGGTTTGCTACTCAAAGTTTTATTCCTCCTTCCCAAGGACTTGCTGCTCAGGGTTTCTTCCCTCCTTCTCAAGGTTTTGCTACTCAGAGTTTTATACCCCCTTCCCAAGGATTTGCTGCTCAGGGTTTCTTCCCTCCGTCCCAAGGCTTAGCTTCTCAAAGTTTCGCACCTCCCTCTCAGGGTATGGCGTTTCCTTTTCAAGGTTTTGTGCCTCCTCCTCAGGGATTTGCATCTCAACAAACTGTTCCTGTGACTAATGAAGAGAATCATGCCGTTGCTAATTTTACACAGGACATTGTGCACACCCGTGCCCAACCATATTTTAATGACCATCAGGGGTATGAAGCGCCAGATATGTCTGAAAACGGAGATGAGAAACATGTGAAGATGCAAGAGAATTTTGATACCCTTGAAAAAAGGTTAAGAGCGATTGAAGGTGACCAGATCTTTGGTGCTGCTGCCAGGGAGATGTGTCTGGTGTCTGGATTGGTAATACCTCCAAAGTTCAAGATACCCACCTTTGATATGTATGAGGGTGCAACTTGTCCCAAGA
This sequence comes from Lathyrus aphaca, assembly GCA_963966055.1. Classification (NCBI taxonomy): domain Eukaryota; kingdom Viridiplantae; phylum Streptophyta; class Magnoliopsida; order Fabales; family Fabaceae; genus Lathyrus; species Lathyrus aphaca. The sequence goes on from OZ014521.1 coordinate 65,687,578, forward strand.
ACCATCTTTTGATGTACTATCGAAGAATGGCTGCGCAGGTGGACAACGATAAATTAATGATCCATTGCTTTCAAGACAGTCTGAAAGGAATCTCCTCCAAATGGTATTTGACGCTTGACCAGTCGAAGATCCGCAGTTTCCAAGACTTGGCAGATGCTTTCATCCAACAATACAAATACAACATGGACCTCGCTCCCGATAGGAGGCAATTGCTAAGCATGTCTCAGAAAGAGTCTGAATCCTTTAAAGAGTATGCTCAGAGGTGGAGAGGGACCGCTTCTCAAGTAGAGCCCCCATTGACTGAAAAAGAATTAACTGACTGGTTTGTTGACACTGTGCGACCAGAATTCTATGAGAGAATGGTGGGGAGCATAACTGCTAGTTTCTCTGATTTAGTGGCTGTGGGAATCAAGGTAGAACTCGGTTTGAAAAGTGGAAAGATGAGTGGTGCATCTGGTAGTTCCAGCACTGGCAGTGGAAGTAATGTTAAGAAATTCACCAGCAACTTCCACAAGAAGAAAGAGGGTGAGACAAATGCCATAATGACAGGTCAAAGAAGAAATCCGCTGTGGCAGAGACCTCCACCTATGGCTCAGCAGCAGTATGCTCGTCAACAGCAGTATGCTCATCAACAACAGTATGCCCAACATCCTTATGTAGCGGCGGTTCAACCAGCATTTAATCCACAAGTCCCCATGTATCGGCCAGCTCAAGCAGTACCGATGTACCAACAAGCGGCTCCAATGATTCAACCTTATCAACCAATGATCAACAATCCGGGCTATCAACAAGCACCCAATGCTTCAGCCTACCAGCAGAGGACTCCAGCTCCTCATCCAAATCCCAATTTTCAGAACAGAAGACCAGGTGGAAGGCCTCCTAATCCTCGAATCCCTATAACTTATACTGAGTTATATCCTTCACTGCTGAAGAAGGGTTTGGTCACTCCAAGGCCTTTGGGTCCTCCACCAAGTCCGCTCCCGCCAAATTACAACGCAAATGCTCATTGTTTATTCCATGAAGGTGCCCCGGGGCACGATTTGGAGGGTTGTTATGCTTTGAAGTACATCGTGAAAGATTTGATGGAGAAGAACATTCTGTCTTTTGGGAATACTGGTCCGAATGTCAAAGATAATCCTTTACCCAAGCATGGGTCTATAAATGCTATTGTTGATGAGTCCGAAGAAGGTTTGATTTTCAATGCCACCGAGATCAAGACCCCGCTCAGAGACTTCCATGCGAAGTTAGTAGAGGCGGGTATACTAAAGAGTTGTCATCGGAGTTGTGAAGGTTGCGTTGATAGTCCAAAGGGATGTGAATCGGTCTTAAAAGATGTTCAAGATTTGATTGATGAAGGTGTCTTACAAGTGAGCGGTCATATGAAGAGGAATGAGGTGGCGGTGATTGAACCCATTTTCAACTTGCCGGAATCTAATTCTACCTGGGTGCCCGTGTTCAACCTGCCTGAATCTTCAGGAGTTCAACCTATCCTCAATACTCCAGAATCTGTGGTGCCAATTTTCAATATACCTGAGCCAAGATTTGAACAAAGGAGTAACTCTTTCCTTTATCAGGACACTAAAGCAGTTCCTTGGAAGTATGATACAGGGAAAGTTCATCAGAAGATTGATAAAGCTAATCAGAAGGAAGTTTCAAAAGTTACAAGTACTGATATAGCGGGGGCAGGTCGTTTGACCCGTAGTGGTCGTGTTTATACCCAACAAGCCAATACGGCTCCACCTAAAGAAGTCATACCAGCTGTTGTCAACAAAGATAAAGAGGTAGTCTTAGGAGAAGAGGATGCAGAGTTCCTCAGAATCATAAAGAAGAGTGATTATAAGGTAATTGATCAGCTGCATCAAACGCCTTCCAAAATATCTATCCTATCACTGCTTATGCATTCTCCGGCTCATCGAAGTGCGCTTCAGAAGTTGCTAGCTCAAGCTCATGTTACGCACGATATAACAGTGAATCAGTTTGATGGAGTCATTGCCAATATCACTGCGTGTAACAACCTCAGTTTCAGTATGGAGGATCTTCCAAAGGAAGGCTTGGACCACAACCGTGCTCTCCACATATCAGTGAAATGCCAAGAGGATACTTTAGCAAGAGTTCTAGTGGATACAGGATCTTCTTTGAATGTTTTGCCGAAAAGAACACTTGCTAAGTTATCTTATCAAGGGGCAGAGATGAGGCCCAGTGCACTGATTGTAAAAGCTTTTGATGGTTCAAGGAGGACGGTTATTGGAGAAGTAGACTTACCAATCTTGATTGGGCCACAGGTCTTCAAAATCACTTTCCAGGTTATGGACATCAATCCTAACTACAGTTGCTTGCTGGGAAGACCCTGGATTCATGCTGCTGGGGCAGTCACTTCTACCCTACATCAAAAGATGAAGTTTGTGGTCGATAACAAGCTAGTGACCGTGTCTGGGGAAGAAGACCTCATGGTTAGCAACCTTTCATCCTTTAGTTATATTGAGGCTGATGAAGACGCTTTGGAAACTTCTTTCCAAGCTCTTGAGATAGCCAATGCTGTCCTTTTGGAAGTAGAGGAACCAAAAGGGAAGGGTATCCCATCTTTTGCATCGCTGAAGAGTACCATTTCCACCATTGAAGAAAGGAGCTATGAAGGTTGGGGTGATGTCATCGAAGTCAAGCAGAAGCTAGATCGCTGCGGGTTGGGTTACAAACCAACTCATGTGAAGGAAGGAGCGTCAACCTCCGTTAAAGGACGTCTGAAGACCATTCAAGAAGTGTTCTCCAGTGCTGGTTATCAGGTCAATGCAATTGATGGAGTTTCTGAAGATGAAGATGTGAATCACTTGGTGTATCAGTGTGAAAAAGCCTTGGACAATTGGGAGGCAGTCGAGATCCCAGAAATTTTTCCATTGTCAAAGTAATTTGTTGTTTTTTCAATGTTTTCAAAGTTCCCTAGCCCTGCCCAAGGCTATAGGAGTATTTTGTAGGGCCCCTTTCATTTTTAAAGTTATTATCAATGAAGGCATTTTGTTAAACTCTTATTTTGATCATTTACTGTTTTTCTCTCTTTTCACTTTTAAAAGAAGATGGCAATCTTTCAAAACCAAAAAAAAAGCTTTTTCTCTTGCATTTCTCTATTTTCCACTTTTAATAAAAGCAAATCATTATCATATGCAGAATAAACGAAAACCCTGTTGAATCCAATGACTCTGCATTCCCTCCTAACTTTGATTCGCCCATCTACCAAGCGGAAGATGAAAGTGAGGAAGATTGTGACATTCCCGAAGAACTGGCAAGATTAGTTGAGTATGAGCACACAGAGCTTCAGCCACATAAGGAGCAGGTTGAGACCATCAATCTTGGCACTGATGAAGACAAGAAAGAAGTCAAGATTGGTACAACACTTGGGGCAGACATCAGGGAAAGATTGGTCAAGCTTCTCAGAGAGCATGTAGATGTGTTTGCATGGTCATATCAGGATATGCCCGGTTTAGACACAGACATAGTGGTCCACAAGTTACCTCTTCGACCAGAGTGTCCTCCTGTAAAGCAAAAGCTTCGAAGAACAAGACCAGACATGGCTCTGAAGATTCGAGAAGAGGTCAAAAGGCAGTTTGATGCGGGATTCCTTGCAGTTGCAAAGTACCCTGAGTGGGTAGCAAATATTGTGCCGGTCCCTAAAAAGGATGGCAAAGTCAGAATGTGTGTGGACTATAGGGATTTGAACAAAGCCAGTCCGAAGGACGATTTCCCTCTCCCGCATATTGATACTTTGGTTGACAACACTGCTAAATTTGCTGTTTTCTCCTTCATGGATGGGTTTTCAGGATACAACCAGATCAAGATGGATCCTGACGATATGGAAAAGACTACATTCATCACACCATGGGGCACTTATTGTTACAAGGTTATGCCATTTGGTCTCAGGAATGCAGGAGCCACCTATCAGAGGGCAATGGTCACCCTATTCCATGATATGATGCATAAAGAGATAGAAGTTTATGTGGATGATATGATTGCCAAATCACAAAGTGAGGAAGATCATTTGGATCATCTCTTGAAGTTATTTGAGCGTCTCAGAAAGTTCCAACTGCGCCTGAATCCAGCTAAGTGTACTTTTGGTGTCCGATCAGGAAAGTTACTTGGTTTTATTGTTAGTCAGCAAGGTATTGAAGTAGATCCGGACAAGGTCAGAGCAATTCAAGAGATGCCAGCTCCCAAAACAGAAAAGCAAGTCAGAGGTTTCCTTGGAAGACTGAACTAAATCTCCAGATTCATCTCCAACATGACTGCTACTTGTGAACCTTTATTCAAGTTACTCCGGAAGAATCAAGCAATTAAGTGGAGTCCTGATTGTCAACTGGCTTTTGAGAAGATTAAGGTTTATCTACAAGAACCTCCTATCTTGATCCCACCTACTCCTGAGAAGCCTCTTTTCATGTATCTGACTGTGCTCGAGGGATCTATGGGTTGCGTATTAGGCCAACAAGACGAAACTGGTCGTAAGGAGCACGCCATTTATTACCTAAGCAAGAAGTTCACAGACTGTGAGAGCAGATACTCACTTTTAGAGAAGACTTGCTGTGCTTTGGCATGGGCGGCCAGACGCCTCAGGCAGTATATGATTTGTCACACTACTTTGTTGATCTCGAAAATGGATCCAATAAAGTACATCTTTGAGAAGCCTGCTTTGACTGGAAGACTCGCCCGTTGGCACATGTTGTTATCCGAATACGACATCCAATATGTAACCCAGAAGTCTATCAAAGGCAGTGTTCTATCTGAATACCTTGCTGATCATCCTGTCGAAGATTATGAACCTTTGAAATTCGATTTCCCGGACGAGGACATTATGTTGATAAAGGACTGTGAAGTTCCAGGTCCAGATGAAGGTCCCGAGCCAGGTTCTCGATGGAAAATGATGTTTGATGGTTCCTCTAACTACATGGGGCATGGTGTGGGGGTTGTCTTGATGAACCCCGATGGTGGTTATACTCCTTTCACGGCTAGATTATGTTTCGAATGTACAAACAACATCGCAGAGTACGAAGCATGTATTTTGGGTATCGAAGCTGCAATTGATACCAGAATCAAGATCCTTGATGTATATGGAGACTCAGCTTTGGTAATATATCAAGTCAAAGGGGAATGGGAGACCCATGACGAGAAGTTGATCCCATACCGTGCCCACATTGTGGAATTGATCAAATACTTTGATGAAGTCACTTTCCATCATGTTCCAAGGGCGGAAAATCAAATAGCAGATGCCTTGGCTATGTTGGCCTCCATGTTTCAAGTCAGATTTCTTAATGAAGCTCCACTCATTACAATCGAGCGAAGAACTGCACCAGCCTACTGCCTACTGGTCGAAGAAGAAACTGATGAGAAACCGTGGTTCTACGACATCAAGAACTATTTGCAGAATCAGGAGTACCCAGCTGACGCAACAAATCTAGACAAGAAGACTTTAAGAAGATTGGCGTCCAAGTTTTTCCTCAGCAACAATGTGCTTTACAAGAGAAATCATGATATGGTTCTGCTCAGATGTGTGGACAAGCGCGAAGCAGACTTATTGATCAGGGAAATCCATGAAGGATCATTTGGAACACATGCCAATGGACATGCCATGTCCAGGAAGATTTTGAGAGCTGGATACTTCTGGTTGACCATGGAATCAGATTGTTTCAAGTATGCCAGGAAGTGTCATAAATGCCAGATTTATGCCGACAAGGTGCACGTACCTCCAACACTTTTGAATGTTCTGTCATCGCCTTGGCCTTTCTCAATGTGGGGCATTGACATGATAGGGGCAATTGAGCCTAAAGCTTCCAATGGTCATCGGTTTATCTTGGTCGCAATTGATTACTTCACCAAATGGGTAGAAGCAGCTTCCTATGCCAATGTGACAAAGCAAGTGGTTGCCCGTTTCATCAAGAATCAAATTATCTGCCGTTACGGAATCCCAAGCCGAATCATCACAGATAATGGGACCAATCTGAACAACAAAACAATGAAAGAGTTGTGTGAGACATTCAAGATTGAACATCATAACTCTTCTCCGTATCGTCCGAAGATGAATGGAGCTGTTGAAGCTGCAAACAAGAACATCAAAAGGATTCTGCAAAAGATGGTAAAAACTTACAAAGATTGGCACGAGATGTTACCATATGCTTTACACGGATACAGAACATCAGTTCGCACTTCAACAGGGGCAACCCCTTTCTCTCTGGTGTATGGGATGGATGCAGTTCTCCCTATTGAAGTAGAGATACCATCTTTGAGAATCTTGATGGAAACCAAACTGGAGGAAGCTGAGTGGGTCCAGAGCAGATATGACCAACTGAACCTCATTGATGAGAAGAGAATGACCGCCATGTGCCATGGCCAGTTGTACCAGAAGCGCATAAAGAGAGCATTTGACAAGAAAGTCCGCATCCGAGAATTCAAGGAAGGAGATCTTGTACTCAAGAAAATCTTGCCAGTCCACAAAGACATGCGTGGAAAATGGAGTCCTAACTATGAAGGTCCATATGTTGTGAAGGTGGCATTCTCCGGAGGTTCCTTAATCCTTACAACTATGGATGGTGAACAGCTGAAGCACCCGGTGAATTCTGATGCAGTCAAAAAATATTATGCCTAAATAAAACCCGATAGGTCGAAAACCAGAAATGGCGACCTAGGCAAAAAATGGGTATCCCGGTGGATCAAAACCTATGAAGGAGATCCAGGCAAAAGTTAGGGATAAAAAAAAAAAAATAAGAGCTCGCTAAGTTGAAAACCCGAAAGGGCGGCTTAGGCAAAAAAGAGCGTCCCGGTGGATTGAAAACCCGAAAGGGCGATCCAGGCAAAAGTTAGGGACAAAGGCATTTGACTGTATCAGATGGTGTTTACCATTACTGAAGAATCATACTGGAAGATCGATCCATTTGCTCTCGTCGGAAGCGAGGTGTCGGGCAGTCTTAGTTATTAGGGATTGTAGTGGTCGTTGGATTCAATGTAGACCCTTCCCCATTGCCATTTTCAAATTGTAACTTCCCATGGAGCTTTTGCCATTAGCAAGCTACCATTCTTGAATAAAATACAAACTTTGCCTATGAATTTTGTTGTTCAGCTTCTTATTTTCTTTTGTTATGCAAAATGCCATCACTTGATTACAATTTAACTTTGAAAATGACAAGTTTTAAAAAAAAAAAAAAAAAAAAAAAAAAAAAAAGTTTTTTTGGAAGCATACTGAAAAACTTTCAAGTTTCTTTGACTTTGGAAAATTGAAAGAACCTTTTGTTTCCCCAAGAAGTCCTGGTTTGCAACAACACTTTTATACTATTATTACAGAAATCTCCATAGAAGTTCAAAACTGATAACACTCTTGGATGGATCCTTGGACCCAGCATGATTTCCAAGGTCGAAGACATCCCCTAGTGATTTTCATATTGCTCACCTGAGTATTGGTGTTGAGAGCCTACTCCTCTTTGAGTCTTGTCAAAACTCTTTGTCTCTTTTGAGTCAACATTTGCATATCATGATCATTCGCATCATGCTCAATCATGCGCATTTGACATTAGCATTTGCCTTTCCCCAGTTGTCGTCTGTCTGTCTCCAGGTCCAGATATCATTAGTGTTCAATTTGAAAATTCACTGTTGTTGGTACCCAGTGTGGTTTACCAATGTTTTTTGTCCCCAGTAATTGCTGGTGTCCCCCGTGGAATTCTAATTGTGATTGGTATTTGTCTTTATGACCACCAATGTCTCCTTGAAGTCCAATTGTCATCGGCACAAATCTTTTAAGCAGGTCCTGAAACCTTTTGCTTAAAATCCAAGCCCTTTTGATTTTGTACATACTTGTACCTTTCTCCTGATGGTTCCTGAAGGAATTTCCAGAGGATGGATGTCTTATCTTATTTGAAAACTCCAACATGTTTTGTTGTTACTTCTTTGCGTTAGCCGGTCGCTTGGAGCCGTTGATTCATCTTTGGGTGATCTCCATTCTATCCCCAATGCTAGCTGGTCGCATAGAGCCGCTACTAAGTCAATGTGATTTCCTTCTTTATCCTCAGTGTCGGCAGTTACATTTGAACCTGTTAATTTACCATTTTGAATACTTTGACTACTTTGTCTTTATCATTCTTAGTGTCAACCGGTTTTAACTTGTTGCGCATTCACTTTGAGTGTATTTTGGCTTTCTTTTGTAGTGTCAATAGGTTTCGAATCTATTGTGCTTTCACTTTGAATGTTTATTTTTGTTGATTATTCTTGGTGTCAGTTGGTCGCATCGAGCCGCTGCGCATTCACCTTGAATAAGCTTGTTGTCATTCTCAGTGACAGTTGGTCGCATCGAGCCGCTGCGCATTCACTTCGAATATTTTTGTTGTTATTCATAGTGTCAGTTGGTCGCATCGAGCTGCTGCGCATTCACTTTGAATATTACGTTTACTGTCTCACAGTCAGTTGGTCGCATCGAGCCACTGCACATTCTCTTTGAATTTTGTGTCCTATTTCTATTCATGGTGTCAGTTGGTCGCATCGAGCCGCTGCGCATTCACCTTGAATAAGCCTTTTGTTATTCCTAGTGTCAGTTGGTCGCATCGAGCCGCTGCACATTCTCTTGGAATATTGTGTCGTTTCTATTTTCCAGTGACAGTTGGTCGCATCGAGCCGCTGCATTTTCCCTTTGAATGTTTATTTTGTTGATTATTCTTAGTGTCAGTGGGTCGCATCGAGCCGCTGCGCATTCACTTTGAATATGTTGCCTTTTACTTCTCAAAGTTTTTTGGTCGCATAGAGCCATTTGTCCACCATTTCGATTTATTTCCTTGTTTTGTTGTATTCTTAGTGTCAGCTGGTCGCATCGAACCGCTGCGCATTCACTTTGAACACGTTGCCTTTTATTCCTCAAAGTCAATTCGGTCGCATAGAGCCATTGGTCAACCACTTCGATTTATTTCCTTGTCTTGTTTGTATTCTTAGTGCCAGTTGGTCGCATCGTGCCACTGTGCAGTCACTTTGAATTTTATTTTGTTTTGTCTGTGTTCGTTGATCCAATGCTTTGGATTTCCTTTCGTTCCTGTCTTCTGTTATTCTTAGTGTCGACAGTTACACTTGAACCTGTTGATTTATCACTTTGAATATTTCCCGTTTTCGTTTCTTTATCCCCAGTGTCTGTTGTCCCCAGTGTTTGTCATCCCCGGTGAGTCTTGGCTTGTGGTCGTCGACATTCTCATTCTCATCATTCATACCATAGTCATCATTTCATTGCATAAGGGTTGCAGAGTTAGATTAGTTTTGTAGTCCAGCATAACATTGCGTTTAGGGGCAAAATTTCCGGTTATTTCTGTATTTAAATATCTTTCACCCTGATCTCATGAGTGTCTACCGTCATTCATGCCATCTGGTAAAGTTATTTAAATAGGGGCAACTGTCACACCCCAAATTTTACCCCTAACTGCTCGCATCATACATTTATCGCATTTAGCAGGGTTTTTTCCCGATCTATTTTCCGTTGTTTTTCTCATTTTCTAGTTACTTATATTTTTTTAATTCTTAATTTCTTTTCACTTCTAAGCTTCCATCCTAAATCTAATTTCTATTCCTCATTTCCAACTTTTAATTAATTTCTAACTTTTAAAGCTTAATTTTTAATTTCTATTCTCAAAGTTTGATTAAAAAATAATATAATCTCATTCCCAATTTTTTAAGTTTTCAAATGTAATTTTGTTTCTATTTTCAATTTTTCAAGTTTTTACTTCCTAATGTAATTTTAACTTTTATCCTTAATTCATTTTTTTCTAATCTCCATTTTTAATTTACTCTTAATCTCCAATTTTATTTTTTTATCTTTTTCAACTCATTTTCAAGTTTCTATTTCTAATTTAATTTCAATTTCCAATTTATTTTTAGCTTATTCTAATTTATTTTCAATTTCTAATTTATTTTTAATTTACTTTTCTTTTAAGATTTCATTTTCAATTTAATTCCAATTTCTTTCTTTATTATTTATTTTAGTTCCAAGTTTAATTATTTAAGTTTCTAAATTATTTTTTTTCAATTTTAAGTTTAATTCATTTTTAATTCACTTTTAATTTAAGTTTATATGTAAGTTCTTTTTTTTAAATATTAAATGTCAAGTTCAATTGATAATCATAATGTAAAAATTTCTCTTTATTCCAAATATTATTTTGTTTATATTACAATTACAAGAAAAATGCCACAAAAAATTCAGCACAAGACTACAAAATGCAACAGCTCCAAATCTGCCCCAAATCAGCATGCAGCCACCAACCAAAATCCTGCTCCACTCACAGCAGCAAAATTCAGACTGCTGTCCCCTTTTCCTCCAACCCTTCACCTACAAGCAAGGCAAAAAAAATTCAGTCCAAAGGCACTACAGATCAGTCCCAAAGTTCAGCCCTTAACAGTCATAAACATACACAAACTTAGTCTCTAAATACACCACAAACAGCCCTCATTTCAACACTGTTATAGCCCCCTAAACACTACAAAACCAGCCTTCATAACAACTCTAAAAACAGCTCACAAATCACAAAAACTCAGCACTCTTTTACACACAAAACAGTTCCAAAACAACTAACAAACATTCAAAAAAAATACAGCATCAAACAGTTCCAAAACAGTCACAAACATTCAAAAAATCACTCACAAAAACTTGCCTCAAAGCAACCAAAGTTACAGCTCTCAAAAGACCACAGAACAACCAAAAACAACTTCAAAGAATCGAAAAAAAAACAACAAACAGCAGCAAGGAGTAGAGGCTCACCACTTGTGGATCTTCACCCCGATAACGTTCGGGTCGGTATCTTCTTTTCCTTCACCTCTTTCTAGCACTTGTTCATAGTTAGGTTTATTTTTCAGCTTATTTCAATTTCAAGCCTGTATGCAAAATAAAGGTCATGTTAACTTCAAAAAAAGTATATATACCTAAAATCTTTTTTTCAAATCACAGCATTAAAAATTCTTACAACCACCTCACCTCACAACACACCTTAAAGAAACTCCATATTTCATTTTCACTTTCAACCGATTCATCTTCAAAACACCACAGAAAGCACCGATTCAAAGAAAAAAAACAGCAGCCTTCAAACTCACCAATACCACCAGCCAGCCGTAAACCCTGTCGTATCCTCCACCAACCACTCTATCCTTCCATCTCTCTTCCACCAAGTCACAACCGTCCAGCTCTCAACACTAAAACCTCAAAACAATCACAGCAAACAAAAATCAGAGACAAAAAAAAATATATGATACAAGTCAAATAAAAATGCACCATGATAACAGAAACAGAACCATGAGCTTTACCTCAAGCCGGCCAACCATCCAAAACACAAGCCACACAAACACAAGCCACATAAACCAGCCACCACCCTTTAACCTGTTAAAACCTGTTCACGCATCCCACCCTCTACCGCCATCTGAACCACTTGAACCAATACCCAAACCACTCACACTCCGTCATCCAACAACAGCTGAAGTCAAAGCTGTCTCTCACCCTTCCGTCTTCAGCCATGAAACCAACAACAAACACCCATTCTGACTCACAACCCTCATCTCAACAACCGAAATCCTCACTATACAAAACTCAGTCCAAACCATTGTTAACCCAAAACCAGAAACAAACGAAAAACCATTTAAGGCAAGAGCAAGTTCAACAAACCGTCGAAAATCACCATCGAACAGAAACTGTAAAAAAAAAACTTGCATTTTTGTTTAGAAGAAACCCCTTTAAGCTGAACCTGCATCAACACAAACAAAGAAACCGTGTCGCCATTAGAACACACAAACAGAGTGAAATCTAACGAAAACCAGAACACACCAAACATCAGAAACAGCCAAACCCACCTCAAACCCCAAACCCGCAGCCACCGACAACCGTAGCCACCACCCCCATTCGCAGAGCCACAAACCCTTCCATCATCATAAAACCATACCCAATCCCTTCAACACCAAACCATAGCCACCACCGCCATCCGCAACTTGCTACCATCATTAAGCCAGATCGCTGGCCGCCGCACAAACCCTCTTCAATTTACCGAAACTCCAAATAACCCCATCACCCTCACATAACCAACACAAAACCAAATTTTTTTTGTTTACCTCAAAACCCAACGGAACGCGAAAACAGAGACAAAAGTGAGATGAGAACAGTGAGAGCTGAAACAAACCAACACGAGCCAAACCAACGTGAACCAAAACCGTCCCCATCTCCTGCATAAACCCCCTTCACCCAGCCAAACGCCACCTCCATAACAACCGAGCAAGTTCAGTGAGAGAAGCCACCGTCAAACATGAAACCAAACCTCGGAACAGAAAGAAACGCAATCCTTACCATTTCACCTCCGCCACCATTCCGCAAAACGTCCAAATCCGTCGGTCACTAACACTCAACCCCACTGAAAATCCCTTCCTCTTCCTCCAAACCTCCAAAAATCAGCGAGCAAACCAACTAGCCGCCGCAACCAGCAACCCCTCTTCGCGAATCCCAAAACCGCGAGTGACTTGGAGCGAAAAAAAACCGAATCAAATTGAACCAATCCAAGCCAAGACCAATCACCACTGCCACCGCCAACTCATATCTAAGAACTCACCACCGCGATCTGAAAGCCGAGAGTCTCCGCCTTGAGAACCGTGAGAGACTTCTCCCATGAGTTTTTTTTCTGAACATCGTCCTGTTTCCGTCGCCGTATCACAGGTTGAGATTTCTGATATTCGAAACTTGATGAAAAGGTGTTTGTCTCCATTTACCGTGGATGGGTTTGTGTTTTAAAAGCTGATAATGAGTTCTCTTTTAGAAAAAATAGGATTTGTTTTTCTTTTAGTAAGAATTAAATTCTTTTAGGGTTGTTGTGTTGGTTGTATTGGGCTTATGCTTAGCCTACCAGATTTCGGTCCATTACATCCCTGAGCCTATTGTTCCACCCTCTCCGTGTTTATTTACTTATTTTCTTGTTTAATTTTTTCTATTATTTAAAAGTTTATATATATTTTCTGATTTCTGAATTTAATTATGTTTTGTTCTTACATTTCGTTTTGATTCATTTTATATTTATTTGGGCCAATGATATCATTAAAGGTTATCGATATTCGATATTTGTAGTCGACGTTATCTAAACCTATATGAGGCCAAACTTTTCCATTTCCTTATTATTTATCGATTTCTCAATTTATTTAACTATTTAGGGCCGATGATATGACGAAGGTCACGATAAATCGTTTCCGATTAATCGTGACCCATATGAGGCCATTGCATTTTATTTCTATTTCATATATTTATTTATTTTCTTTCCATTTAATTCATTATTTTTTATTTTAATTTATTTAATCCGTTTCATTCTATTTTCATAATTTAATTCACTTTATTTATTAATTATTCATTTCTCGCGTCTTTACACCATATTAATTTAATTTCAAAAATAATAATTCCTTGGTCCAACGCCAAGTTCACTTCACATACACTCACACACGTAAGTCGGTCGTTTACGATCGCCATCTGCACAGTTCCTTACACTTCACAGCTTTTCAACTTAAGCAAATTGTCGCACTGCGCTTGTTTTCCACCCCAGCATTCTCGATCCATATATCGAGCCATAGCCCGGTTACTAAGCCCTTTTACTTTGCATTGTCCATTTACTTTATTCGATTTATTTTTTGCAAGTAGCAGCCTTTGCCTAGTCTTAGGAGCTTGCACCCTCTCCTTTTTATTTACTTGCTTTTCGATCCAAAAGGGAAAGACTCCTGCAGTTGACTCAATGTCATAGGAAGTTTAGCAATCCCTAGTTCCATTTTGACCTTAGCAATTAGGTCCTTTCTTTTTCTTTGACCTTAGCAATTAGGTCCCTCATCCTTAGGTCCTTAGCCATTAGGTCCTTAGCTTTTTATTTTATAACTTTTTGTGACTTTCTTAAAGTCACGTGAGTGTTTGCCATAACACTTACCTTCCCCCGCGAACCTTGAGCGTAACCAAGTGTTCGTTAATCCTTAGGAGAACTACGAGTGCTCTGATTCTATACCCGATACGTAGGCATCGATGCGATGTTGTGCGAGCACCATTAGAAATAAAAACCTTAGGTTCCCTTAATTTTAGCAAGCAATAAACAACAATAATACAAATGCTAACAAGAGGTTCCCGTAGGATACTGCGGATGCTTAGGATGCTAACACCTTCCCTAGGTATAATCAACCCCCGAACCTAGTTTCTCCTCATTTAGGGTTTTTACGATCTTTTTCCCTTTTCCCTTTGGATTAAATTAAAGTCGGTGGTGAACATAAAAGTTTTGCGATTCAAGCTCACTTAATAGCTTGGTATCCGATTCTCACCGCGACAGTCGCCGTCTTTGAACCAATGAGCTTTAGCTCTTTGCTTCCAGTAAAGATCGTTTTTGATTAGGAGAGAGTTCAGCTGTTTTTTAGTCCATTGAAGTAATTAACATTTCCTTTTGTGACTTGATTACGAATTCTTTCAATTTTCCAAAGAACTTTATCTCTGTCTTTTCTTATCTTGTGGCAATTCTGTTTGCTCCAGTGTAGCATGTGTTCCCCGCAAACCTCCAATTTACCACTTATAGAATCGATCTCAATATTACGCCATTGATCTTTGAGGAAATTCTCAAAACTGGGTTCAGTTAACCAAGCATATATATATATATATATATATATATATATATATATATATATATATATATATATATATATATATATATATATATATATATATATATATATATATATATATATATATATTTGCTATGGTTTAAACCAATAACCTCTAATAGAGAATAAATGTGTATCAAATCTTTATGAAAAATGAAGATGGGATTTTAAAAATGCTACATCAGAATATATTTGACATGGAAAAATTTGGATGATATGGACGATCAAGTATTCACGCAAAAATCTACAACTCTGATTTAATATATTTAATATATAAATAGATAATTGTTGATGTCAAATCCACTAAAAACATACATAACTATTATAAAACACTGAAAAACACATTATTATCATTCAAACAAAACAAACTCATTTAAAAACACATAAATTTATTCCGATCAAACAAGTCAAACTAAATAGAAGGAGGATTGTGACTTGTGTTTTCCGTGGCCTTGGATATAAAAAGATTTTGAAACTTAGTATCCACATTTAAAGACACCTGTTGCACCAAAGGTGATAAGGCTCCCCACAAAGATGTTTTACCGGCGAACTCTTCAAATAAAGGCCTGAAATATATTTATAATTTTTTGTTAGTAGAATTTTATATAAGTGTGTTATGAATCTCTTAACCACTTGAATGCATGCAGTTTGTAACCACACAAATATGTTTTTTAAAAACTTAAATAAAAAACAACTTACATGGTTGTTGTCACAATAGAATAACTCTCCATTCCTTCATCACCTGCAATTTGAGCAGCTACGAAAAAATGTGGCACAACAATCAAATGACCAGCCTTAACTTGAGCATCCAATACACGTTTTCCACCCAATCCCACAATTTCAAATTTTCCACTTCCTCTTGCAATGTAAATTAACTGAATCCCATAGGTAATTAGGTTTGATGGTGCCTTAACAGCATTAGGCTCAAGTTTCACTCTAATCACACTCAACCCCACATCCTTAATAAAAGGAAAATCTTTATCAGTTAAGGTTGTCACTAATCCTCCATTATGGACCTCAGTTTCTGGGACTTTAGTATCAATCTCATAAACAAAGTCTTTAGTTAGGTTTAATTGTGGCTTAGGCATTGGTTGACCTTCCTCTAACTTGATTATCGCAATTCCCGTTTGACTTTGTGTCAACTTGGTCACCTCATCTTTACTAAAATTATATACTTTACTTATTAATTCACTAGAGAAACTTCCTAAAAGTCCTTGAAGACCAGTTAGAAAAAAATAAGTGAATTGTCCTGGAACATGAGCCATTGAAGTTTCACCAAGAAATATAATGTTAAGGTTTGATTGACCATCATTGAACCACCATGAAATAGCTCCCATAGGTACAGGTATAACATCTCCTTGTTTAAGTTTCAAAACAACCTCTTTTCCAGTTTTTGGGAGCACCATTCCAACTACACCATCAGATCCTACATTTAAGAAAATGTAATTCCATAGTATTTTTAAATTTAGTATTATATTCCTATGTATTTTCAACTATTAAATTAATTATCTAACCTTCAACAACGTAGCCAACTTTAGATGAATCTGCATAATGAGGAAGAGCAAGCCCTCGTGGCTCAAGAACAAACTGACCAGCACCAACATTTGTTTTAGCCAAAACTGGAACTTGAGAGCTTGACCAAATATAGTAACCACCACCATCTCCTTCAACCAATGGCTGTGCTGTCTTTGGTGTTAGGTCTAACTCCATTTTTTTCTTCTCCTTTTTACTCATTAAATAAATAAATATTTCAATTTGAATGAAAATGTAATGCTAAATAATACTACACAAACCCCCTTAAATAAATAAATATTTCAAAAGTTAAGCAGATGCTCGATAATATAAAAATCTTTATCTCAAACTAAATTAAATCTCAAAAAAATATTAAAAAATCATAATTGTTAAAAGCCAATGAACATACCTGCAGATTTTGGAGTATCCACAAGGCTTAATTAAAAACTAAGAAAAAGCAAAAGTGAGTTGGGATCTATCTAGGTGACTGAAAGACTATATATATAGAGAGGGGAGCAGATTAGGTGACTAAAAATCTTTAGTGTAATTTGTGATGTTTATGAATTAAAAAATAGAACAATATTTAATAAGATGAAAGTGACAAGATAAACAAAAAGGCTGACAGACACAACTCATAGGTAACTTTCGTGCGTTACAGTTACAGACGTGTTTTAAATTATAAGCACATTTTTATTTTGCCATTTAAAAAATGTGTTTTAATACATTAAGTTATTTCTCCGTCTTATAACAAATATCTTATCTAAATTATGTATAATTTTTAAGAAAATAATTAAATATATTAAATTTAATAAAAAATTATTAATCTAAGATCGTCTATTATAATTTGTTTACATTAATAAAATAAAAGAGTAGTTTATTCAAATTTTAAATTTTACTCATTTGTAACTTGTATTTTCACGGGCGGGCATGTACATTTACTTAAATTTTTGTATTTTTAGGCTTATAAAGAGCAATATCCGCGGACTTTCACCGTCTCGTCCTCATTTTTTTGCAGGGAAGACTTATGTTTTAGGCTTGCATCCTTAACTTTGACCACCTCATCTCGTCGCATTTTCTTAAGGGCATTTTCAGGACGGACCTAAACGGGACGGGCATTGCCCGTTTGCCACTCCTAGGTTTTAACATAGAGGCATTTCTTATGCAAGATTAATAAGAATTTTATAGTGCCTAACTTTTAACAAAAAAGTTAAGTGTGTTAGACCATTGAAATGACGAGTATGTGAATGAGTTTTATGTATATGTTTACTCGGGCCAATGAATGACCCAGTATGTGAATATTAAAAGAAAACCTTCTAAAAAAAGATAATTTTTTAACCTGCAATATGATATTTAAATAATCAAAAAAAAAAAGAGAATCTTGAAATCCATGAGAAACAACCTAGTCTATAGTTTAGGAATACAATAGCAGGGCCATTTATGTCTGGAATTGACAACTCATAAAAGTTAATAAAAAACGTAGTACATTAATTGCTTTGTAAGTTGTTTGGTGAATATTCTTTGGTGCTTCAACAAACTAGCAGTTGGTTTCATTCACTGTGCATAATTAAAATAACCATCAACTACAAAGTTATAGTACAACTTTAATTAATTGAATGGGACTACTTCATTACCCAATTACCCAACTGTGATATCATTAAACCAATAAAATTTAATTCAAACAACACTACTTTTAATACTTATAAATCTCCCACTATCCTTTCGAAAGTTTCGAATCATTAAAATAAACATCGGGTCATTGATACATATTTCATTTAACGATAAAAATTAACCTATCTTGCAAGGGAGGTTAATTTTTGGTCTAAGCGTGAGACTCTTAATATGATTCATTCTTGTATTAAATATTTTCTGATTAATGAAATGCAGTGATTTTGTTTTGATCCAAAAAAAAATTAACTTTTCTTTCCAAAATACTAATAACATTTTTTAAATATTAGTATTAAATTAGTAGAAAAAAAATTAATAACTTGAGCAAAGTTAGATTTTGTAGCGAATTAGAACATTTCAAAATACTTGTTCTGGACTGGGTCTCTAAGACATAGCTGAGCGTAGGTCCAAAACCCCTCAAGTCCAAGGCCCAGTTAGTCGGGCAGATGCATAAAATAGTCTGGCAGAACTCGATCTCACGGGCAACCCACTGGGAAGTCGAGCAGCCTCCTCGACTCCTCATATAGGTGTTAGGGAGACCGCGTTTCTCCCTCATATGTCATGTCACCCAACTGTCCACCATTATCTCCTGAAAGATAAGAGCAGTTGGACCAGGGACAAGACCACGTGCTAGGTTTTACACGCTTCTACGCATACCTTGGCAGTTCTTCCTTGGGCCTAGCTAACCTAGCCCAAGAAAGGACATTGGCCCAGCGCTGGGGCTCAATATAAATATCTTTTTCACTAAAGGGTCAGGTATTCTGAACTATTCTCTCTCTTGCCATCTTTGTACCCAAACTCACTTGACCTTCAGAGTGTCTTGCAGGTACACCCCCTTCATCTTTCTACCAATTGTGACGTTCGCAACCAACAGCAGGAAGGCCCTTCTGATCAGGTACGATCAGTGGCGCCGTCTGTGGAAACTTGCTATCCTCTTCTTCCATTTCAGAACATCAAAGCTCACTCACCCCTTGCCCTTCCAACATGGCCGACGAACGCGGTGACAACCACAATCTGACGTGCGTGACGGACAACCATCGACCCCATCTCCTGAGCCCGAGGATAATGGTGTCCCCCAACCTCAACCAGACGCTGCTTTCCAGCCCATACTGGTGCCAGTCGACGGAAACCCCACCATGATAGTCATGGTGCACGCTCTAAATCAAACCAACTTCCTGCTCACTCAACAGCATGAGAGGTTGATAGCACTGGAAACCGACCGCCAAACCAGGTCTCCCCGCCGCGAGCGAGGACCCCCTACTGAGAGGCACCAACCAGAAGCATCCAAGAAGCGGGGACGCTCACCTCCTCGTCGAGGGCAACGTTCCCCCGAGCCAAAGAAGAACATGTCCAGGGGGCACCCTGAACGAGTGGACGACCAACCGAGAGGTCCTCCTCGGCGAGATCAGAGCCCGAGGAACGAAGTCTAGTCCCCACTGAGGAGTGACGAAGACGACCCTCACTGCCCTCTGTCACGAGCTATTATGGACGCGTCACTCCCGAAGGGCATGGAGAAGCCCCTGAACCTGACACCTTATGACGGGACGACTAACCCGGATGATCATGTCGACAACATCAATGTTATGCTCGACTACCGCAACGACATCACCGGGAACGTTAAGTTCTGGTTATTCTCGACAACTATCCGAAAAAAGACCATGGCGTGGTACAAAAGCCTAGCGCCTGAATCCATCACTTCCTGGAGGAGCACGAGGTTGACATTCACACAACATTTCACCGCCTCCCGACGCCACCCCAAGACCGGAGCAACTCTTGAAGCCATTGTACAAGGGAATAACGAAACGTTGCGCTCGTACATCGAGCGATTCAACCAAGAGGCTGTCGAGGTGGACACTACTGACTACATGAAAAAGTACCTCCTCGAAAAAGGACTCATTCCCGGGAGCGAACTCAGTAGAGCCGTCGGGATAGAACCCCCTCGCACTCTTGACGAGTTTCTTCACAAAGCTCAAGCGTACATCCGATACAAGGAGAAACAAGTCGCACATAATGTCCGGAGCAACCGAGGTCACGACGACGTCAGAAACTCCAAAAATGAAGACTACATCGCTCTCCGATGCACGGGGAACAAAAGGAGAGACGATAAGCCTCGCGATATCCATGAAGGACGAGGACCTGCGGGGCAATTCTCCGAATACACATTACTGACTGCTCCCCGCGAGTGTATCCTTGCTAAATGCATCAACTCTGAGTTCAAGCAGGAAAGGGCAAGGTTCCCCAAACCTACAGCGTTCATGCCCCATACCGACAAGTCCAAATACTGTCGTTTCCATAGGAGCCACGGGCATGTGACCGAAGACTGTGTCCACCTTAAAGACGCGATCGAAATTCTGATCAAAGAAGGTCACCTCAAACAATATGTCAAGAGAAGCGAGACTCCCTGGCGTGAGGAGAAATCCGCGAAATCGCGAAGATTCCCCGGACCACGAATCTTCTTTCCAAGTGGACCCGATGTCGACATGGGAGGACGACTTTTTGCACATAGCCCGTGGGAAGATTTCCCCACCGCCTTAGTCATCTCTGGATGAGGGGTGAACAACGAGAACGCGGCCATTTCTGTGAAGCGAAAATTCGATGAACTTTTGTTGATCGCACCTGAACAGTTGGCGACCTTGACAAAATCTTCGGGAAGATCCAACCCGATATCATTTTTTCTCGAAGAACTGCCCGGCGGATCCCCCAATTCGAGCATCATACTGCTGATAAGAGCCAAAATGGCATGCTTTGACGTCCGACGTATCTTGGTCGATCAAGAAGGTTCAATAGACATTATGTATGTCCACCTGTTCAAGACTCTCAAGCTAGACAAGACGAACCTATCCCCTTATGTTGGATCCGGCCTCCAAGGATTTAATGGGGCCACTACCAGACTGTGGGGGTACGTAGAGATCCTCGTCAAGTTCGGAGAACAAGAAACTTCAAGGGATGTCAAAGTCCAATTCCTAGTAATAGAGTGCCACTCTCTCTACAACTGCATCCTTGGTCGACCCACACTGGCCGAATTGACAACAGTCCCGTCTACCGTCCACTTGAAGATGAAGTATTATACCAAGTTGGGCCATATGGTCATGATCCACGGGGACATAGAGGCTTCCAGGAGGTGTTATGATGTTGCGGTCAAAGGGCAAGCCATAATCAACACCTTCAAGCACAACAAAAATCCCAGGGTTGAAGGCAACCGCCCTCCCCACGTGTCAACTCCATTGATCTCGACAGTCGACTTGGCAAGGACGACGCTGAAACACAGGGCCCCATCAACTGGCAGGCACCAGCTCATCCCTTCCGCCATATTCTGGACATCGATTTCGAGCTTATCCTTTTGGGCGACGATCCCGACAGAACCGTGAAGAGAGGTACTGAACTACCACTAGCAACAAAGGAGAAACTTACAACTTGCCTCAAAGAGAACATAGATCTGTTCGCGTGGAGTGCGGTTGAGATGCCCGGACTCAACCCCGAGGTCGTTTGTCATTAGTTAGCTTTAGATCCGGCCATTAGGCCCGTAGCACAGCGTAGGCGCAAGCAGTCTCCCGAGAAAGCAGAGGCTGCCGAGCGGGCTATAAAAGACCTCTTAGATGCAAATTTTATTTCTGAAGCTCGATACACAACCTGGCTTTCTAATGTAGTCCTCGTTAAAAAAAATAATGGGAAATGGCGTATGTGTGTTGATTATACTGATCTCAATATGGTTTGTCCCAAAGATGTTTTTCCCCTGCCTAACATAGATAAACTGGTCGACAATTCTGCAGGTTTCAAACTCTTGTCTTTTATGGACGCATATAGTGGATACAATCAGATCCCTATGTCAGACACAGACAAGAGGCATACGACCTTGGCAATTACTACTGCAACGTGATGCCCTTCGGACTGAAGAACGTCGGGGCCACATATCAACGCATGATGAACAATGTCT
Organism: Lathyrus aphaca; assembly: GCA_963966055.1. Lineage (NCBI taxonomy): Eukaryota > Viridiplantae > Streptophyta > Magnoliopsida > Fabales > Fabaceae > Lathyrus > Lathyrus aphaca. Next base: position 65,709,329 of record OZ014521.1, read on the forward strand.
TCCCAGAGAGATTGGAGACATGCTCGAGGTATATATGGACGATATGATTGTAAAGTCGCACGAAGAGGTCGACCACGCACAACACCTCCGAAAGGTTTTCGAGCAGGAAAGACAATGCAAAATGAGGTTCAACCCTGAAAAATGCACCTTCGGTGTTCGGGCAGGGAAATTCCTCGGCTTTTACCTAACCGAATGCGGGATCGAAGCCAACCCCGACAAATGTCGGGCGTTTTCGGAGTTCCCGACCCCAAACTTGAAGAAATCCATTCAGTCCCTCAATGGCATGCTCGTCTCCTTGTCCTGTTTCGTCGCTAAATTCGCTCAACACGCCCTCCCTTTCTTCAAACTATTGCAAAAAGAAGCCACCTTCGAGTGGACCGAAGAATGCGAATAAGCGTCGTTCCACCTAAAAAGGGCACTCTCCGAACCACCGGTCATATCCCAGCCACTGGAAAAAGAGACTTTATATCTGTACTTATCCGTGGTAACTGAGGTCGTCAGTGTCGTCCTCATCCGTGAAACCATTGATGGGCAAAAGCCTATTTATTTCACGAGCAAAGCCCTCCAAGGCCCCGAGCTTAGGTATCAACAGAACGAGAAAGTTGTTTTAGCCTTAATAAATGTCGTGAGGAGACTGCAACATTATTTCCTTGCCCACATGATTAAGGTCCGAACAGACCAACCCATCAAACAACTCTTCGGCCGACCAGACATGGTCGGTCGAATGTTGTAATGGTCGCTAGAATTATCGGAGTTCAACATCCAGTATGAGAGCAGGAAGGCCCTAAAAGCTCAGTTCCTAGCTGACTTCATTGTCAAGATGACACATAGCCCGGTCCCGACTAGTGGCACCCACAAGTGGACAATCTTTGTTGACGTCGCTTCCAACTCGACAAGCAGTGGTGCAGGTATCATCCTCGAAAACGAAGATGGTATTTTGATCGAAGTATCCCTGGCATTAGCCTTTCCAACTTCTAATAACCAGACAGATTATGAAGCATTCCTCGCGGGTTTAAGATTGGCCGAGGACCTGGGAGCGAAAGAAGTAAAGATATCAACTGACTCTCAACTCGTGGCATCCCAGGTACGAGGAGAATACCAAGTTAAGAATGACAATCTCATCGAATACTTAGCTCTAGAAGAACATTGAGTTTGGAATCTCCCTTCACTCCAAATTCAGTCCTAGAAGTTCTCAAAATTTGCATGAATCTTAACATTATAAATAAGGATGTTGTCCAGTTTCACCCCTAACACTCTTCCAGCTTCCATTTTCACGAAACGAGCAAACCTAAATCGTTTACAAATTTATTCCTCTTTGAGGGATAACTACCTCCACAACATTATCATATACCTTAAAGAGTTTGAAGATTCTCTCCGCTTTCACCTTTGACATTTTGTAATGAATACAAAATTTTAATAGAAATTAATATTTTGTTTGAAAAAATGTGAGTCATGTTGGCTACCCATTTTTGACATATTCTGATTTTGATCTTGTTTTGTTTTGAGCTTATGTTAATTGACTCCTATTTTTTGGGGGAGAGGTTTAAATCTTTGTTCCAGTCTTATTTAGGTTTACTATGATGCATATTGTTTCTAATTTAGAATTTAATTTTGATATTTATCATTGAATTAGTTAGTAATTTTGTTAGGTATTTATTTTGAATTGGAATATTTATTGTGATCCTTATGTTTGAAATTAAATTAAATTAAATAGTATGAATATAAAAAGAATAAGATTAGACTTTAAAAAAAAGTTAGGTAATGAACTTTTTTTTATAGTTGACCAACATATGGGTATTAAAATAATAACAATTAATTTTTTAAAATCATTTAGTGGTAAAATTGTTGAACAATAGTAAAATTATAATTTTAAAAAACGTAACTGAAGGATTTATAAGAAGAATATTCCATTTTCGTATTTTGTCATCAATGAGAGCTACCATATCTGTAACTTATCAATCAAGTGAAATGTTTTTTTATTTATCATCTGCAGCAAATTTATGTGTTACGGTTCAATAAGTATCACCATTATGCTTCATGTTATTTCTCTCTATTTCATTATTAAAACAAATTGCAATTTCACACCAATTAACATTTCCTATTAGACATTTGTTACTAATATGCATTTCACACATACGGTTTCAAGATGCAATAGGTATGTCAGCTACGACCTGATAATCTTTAACTTCCTTTTTCAACTACATATCAGGAAAATTTCATTCTTCTGCCATAGTTTTCACTGGTATTAACCAATATACCATCCTTTTCACAATATATCTCATCTTGCCATCGTTTTAAATAAAAAAATTGTTTGGTGGGTTTTTGCCACCTATTGAATGGACGAGAATGAATTTCTTTTTGTTTATACTGCGCTTTGTGTGTATCACCCAATGTAAATAATAATAATATTAATATAAATATTAAATTACAATAATATTAATATAAATAATAATAATATTAATATAAATAATAAATAATATATTAATTTTTTTTATCCCCTATTTGGACCCGATCGACAGATGTCGTTCTACAATCGGAAGACGTCATATTCGGATAGTCCTTTTTAAACCAATTTGTTCAACGTTTCTTGGTTGAGTAAAAGATCTCGCTTCACCCGGAGGATTAATAAAGTCGGATAGCATATTATCACTAAAGACGTCTTGTATTGTCGCCACACTGCCATAATCTAGTCGTGTTCCCTCGTTACTCAAAGTTGGTTGGGTAGTAGGTGGCATTGAGGTATTCGTTTAGGGATGTATGGATGTTGGTTTTGGGATCAATTAAAGGTGAAAGTTTGTGATGGATAAAATGACAATTGTGGTTGGGGTGTTTGGTAATTATGTTCTTGTGGGTAGGTTGGGAGAATGAATGTTGGTTATAGTTGTGTTCTTGTGGGCTAAGTTGAGAGAATGAATGTTGTTTGTGTATGATGGACAGGGGCAACCCGTTTAGGGTCGAGTAACCCATTTTGACATCTCTAAAATTACCTACTAACCATTTCATTTTTTCCGCTTACTGTTTCATTATAAATCAACTCAATTCTTTTCAATCATATTTTTTTCAATCATCGTGCAAAGCAACCTGGCTCTTCCTCGTTTGGAGACTTGACTTGTTGGAAGCAAATGTGAAAGGTTGATGTTAATCCCCGCGTCCGGAATTTTCTTTGGCGACTTTCAAAGAATATTCTTCCTTTAAAAGCCAACTTGAGGCAGAGGGGTATGGACATTGATGATTTTTACCCTTTTGTTTTGAACATTCTGAAACTTCCCACCACCTTTTCTTCCATTGTGATTTCGTGAAGCATGTCTTCTTTTCGTCACCGTTAGGAATTCGAAATCTTTTTGTTGGTTCTATTATGGATTGGTTTAGTTCTGTTTTCAAGGAAAAGGATGGTAAGCTTGGCATTTTGCTTGGTATTTCCTTTTGGAAAATTTGGCAAATCTGTAACTCTGTAGTGTTTAACAAGTTCAAACTTGTTCCGACTATAGTAGTGCAGGAGAATTTTGAAGCTTTTGAGAAAAATTCAATTAAGAACAGTGATGCATATTATGAGATTGTTGCGGTTTCAAGTATGACAGTGTCAAACAAATTCTGGTTAATTCAATCAGACGCGAGGTGTTTCGATGATGGTATGGTTTCGTTGGGTTGTATTATTAGGGACCCCACCAACAACATCTTCATGGTTGCGTGCCAAAGAATCTCAAATGTGGTTAATCCTCTTACAGCGAAAATCATGAGCATTCGAAGAGTGTTGAGCGTAACGACTGAGTTAAAGATCAAGCGTGTGGTTTTGTAGTTGGATGAGAAGCAAGCAGTGGACTGTATTAATGATTGCCTTTATATTGCTAATATTTCACATATTGTAGCTGATTGTATTTCTTTGTTAGGAAAGCTTGATCATGTTGTTGTTATGTTTATTCCTAGAGATTATAATGAGGAAGCTCACAAAATAGTGGATCTTGAAAAAGCCAGAGGTTCTAGAACCTGATTTGGACATATACCCGATTCAACTTCCTCTTTGTGTAATTCTATTTCTTCTATTAATTGAATTATCAATGTTTCCATAAAAATAAAAAATAAAAAAAACTTCAGCAATCAGATTACCACATTACTGCTTACTATTTCAACTTTTTTTTACTCATTTTCAACTTATGCATTGTAATATTAGAAGCAAATTTGAATATATCCATGACCATTCTAATGTTATATATCAATTAAATTATGACAATTTATAGAAATGGTTGTATTACTTTCAATAAATTTAGCCATAGTTGTTGTAGATGTACTTAGTCACAATGTATAAATCTCAATTGCTCTAATCATTTGGGCACAATAACATTGTTTTCCTTTTCAACTCTTCTTAATTCTTTGGTTATGAATTTCGCTATCTATTAAATCTAATACGCAACATTTTAAATTGATAATTTGCATGTGCTTTTTTTTAATAATGTGTTATTATTAAAACGGAAAATCTTTAATGTGGAATACACTATCTGTTGATATGCTTGTAAACATGATATTGCGTTGAACGTAGCATGAAGCAGAATAACAAAATTATTGTTACTAGAGAAAGAACTACACATTCAAAATTCAAAATTTTAGTTCCATGTTAAGAATCTTCTAGCTGTAACATTGAGAAAATTTCTGACATTGCATCTCTCCTGAAAGTAAAAAAACTTATCATATAAGATAAAACACATATGACAAATAAATTTTATTTTGAAACTCTTGACAAGTTAGTGAATAATATCATGAGGGATAACAATGTTGCATGTAAGCAAATTTTTTATGGTGATTTCAAACAAATTCTACCGATTATACCACGAGGTATTAGTTCTGATATTGTGCATAATGATTCATATATTTGAGATCATTGCAAGTTTTTTAATCTAATTAACAAAAAATATGAGGTTGCAAAATGACTTTAATTTAAGCTATTTGGGAGAAATTCGCCTCTTCTCAAAATGGATTTTACAAGTAAGCTATGTAAAAATCTCTGAACCCAATGATGAATATGTTGAAATTGTTATTCATGAAGAGTTACTAATTAGATACTTTGTCGACCCAATTGAAGCAATTGTTCAAAGTACGAAGGAGCACGTTAAAAAATATGACAAGTGCCAACGACATGGTGACGTGCACGTAGCGCTTCCTACTGATTTGAAATCACTGTCTTCCCCGTGGTCGTTTGCCTGGTGGGGACTGGACATATTAGGACCCTTCGTCATCGGCATCGGCCAAAACAAATACCTCATCATGGGCGTCGACTATTTCACTAAATGGATCGAAGCAGAGGCCTTAGCCAAAATCACCGCATTAAATATCTTACGCTTTTTCAAGCGGAACATCCTCGCCCGATTCGGGGTACCGCTCGCCATTGTAACAGACAACGGAACCTATTTCACTTACAAACATTTCCAAGAATTCATAGCCTTGGTGGGAACCAAACAACACTTCGCTTCTGTCGAACACCCCCAGACTAACGGGCAAGCAGAAGCTGCTAACAGGGTAATCTTAAGAGGCCTTAAGCGAAGGTTGGACGAACACAAAAAACGTTGGGTCGAAAAGCTACACATCATTCTTTGGGCGTACATAACCACGCCTCACTCGACAACCGGAGAATCCCCATTCCGGCTAGCATAAGGAACCGAAGCTGTCATTCCCATAGAGATGCACATACCGTCCATGCAAACAAAATCACCCATGGACCAAGATACCAACTCTGAAACGCTGAGAGAAGAACTCGACTTAGTCGGAGAAATCCGATCAGGAGGAGCTCTTCGAGAAGCTACGCTCAAACAAAAAATTGCAGCTCGACATAACACCAAAGTTATTAAACGAGCATTCGAAGTCGGGAGTTTCATCTTGAGGAGAAACCACAAAGACTCCCGAGAAGGGAAACTGGCACCAAATTGGGAAGGTCCATACCGCGTCCGAGCAAAGACCGAGAACGGGGCCTACGTCTTATAAAATCTTCAAGGGGAAGAGCTCGCATGGCCATGGAACGCCGAGAAACTCAAGCAATATTACAGCTAGTATGAAGGTCGTTTTACTCCCGTACGAGGAGCAAATTGTCCGACCAAACCTGCATGCCCAGGTACAAGCATTGCAAGCCAAAATGTTTGATCAACAGAACCTCCCCATCACGATGAGGAAGGTAACTGTCGCACGAACGAATACTTGAACGAGTCCGACGTTGCCTAAGTACCACGACTAGGCAAAACCCCAGCTCGCGATGGGACGTTCAAGCCACGGAGATCCGAGCCATAATCTTGACCTGGATACCGACCCAGAGCCAACCTCTATACATCTGATCGGTCCCCCAAACTGATAGATCACATTTCCTTACAAGCATTTATCCCCTAATCGACCATTATGTTGTATTCCTTGCACCAGACGAATACAAAGCACTTAGCGAAAAAAGACATTTAAAATAAAGGTCCTCCGACGGACGGACAGTCATACATATAACAAAAACATTGCAAAAATCATAAAACGACCACCAAGGTCGGAAATATTAAGCAAAATATTGCGACCCCTAAAGGCCGACTTGTTCGGAATTTCATAAAAAGGGGACCGTATCCCGGAACAAAAAAAATAAAAGTACACTTGTTTTTTTAGGCACACAAGCCGACCTAATAACCCCCCCTTCCTGTGCACTTGGCTGATTTTCGCTCAGAGGTTGTTGGACTTCAGGCTGGACCGGTTGGTCGGGCTCCCCCGACAGTGAATCATCCACGATCATGTAATTTGAGACTACGACCCGACCATCCACAACCTTATACAAATAGCTGATTTGATCAGCATCGAGATTCAACTCGGGGTGAAGGGCCTTAATCTGATCCACAACATTCTGGAAGCTCAACTTGGTCGACTCCCTCAAATCGGCCAGATCTTGATCCAACCGGGCAAGGAAATGCGCCCTGCTCATCAGACCCTTGGCATCCTCGTCTTCATCATCCTTGGGAAAGAAAGTATCTTTCAACTTCCTGTTATGATCAACAACTCTCTTCTTATCCACCTCTAGCTTGGCGATCACATCTGCCCGCACTGTCAGCTCTTTAGTCGCGGCCTCAGCATCCTCAGTGGCCTTCCTCGCTCTCTCTTACGAAGCAGCTAGGAGGGACTTCAGGCGGCTGATTTCGCGCTCCTACCCAGAGCTTTCCTCGGCAAACATAAAGGCCATCGACAACACCTGCATCACTGCATTAGCATCCTACGCCAAGGATAATCTCCGAGCAGGACGATCCATCTGCTCGAGGGACAGTGAATCCGCTCGTTCAAGCTCGAAAGAAATGCTCTCAAAAAAGTTGCGCTGCACAAAACACGGAGGTAAATAATGTTTTGGTTTTGCAGGAGCGTTGATCGTCAGATCCGTGATAGCCGATCCAACTTTATGCTTCTTAAGGGTCGAACCCGAAGTCACGCCCGGAGATCCTCGGGCGATGGAACCCGAGCCGGAGTCGCTCGTATCTTTTCCCACCAGTTGAGCCTGAATGATCCTGGCCTTCCGCTTGTTTCCTTGCATCAACTTCTCCTGGATCTTGTCCAAAGATTTTGCCATAGAGCCTACAAAAAATGGTAAGAGAAAAAGGTCAGACCGACTACGAGCATAAAATCACAACAAGTAAACAACAATAAAAAACAAAGAGTACCGAATAGGTCAGACACTTATTGTCCGTTTTTACAGACCATGAAAGCTGTGACGTTGATCAGCGGACGTTCCACAGCTTCTCCTCCATCGGAAGCCAACATCACCTTACCCTCCCCGTCGAGCATCGGGATCGGAGTGAAAGATGACACCAGCTTACGAAACTCCTCGAAGTTAGTTGCGTCCTCCTCGCCCAGAGCATCCCCTATTTGGACGAAGTCACTCACCGGTCGCCCGTAATGACCGTAATCCCACGAGAAAAGGAACCTCCAAATCCTCCTACGGATTTGACGACCTTCCGCGTCCAGTCGGGGCACATCATTTTCATCGGTATCATCCCCCATAAAACTGATCGACCTCGTTGCTTCCCTACTCACAGGCTCGATCAAGATGTAATCGCCTTTGAATGATCAGATAGACTCCGAATGCGCCTTAAAAATTTTAGTCTGTTGTTTGAAAGAGATAAAACCCTTCCGGAAGTCCCACACCCCACCTGGCGCTGCAGAGAAAACAGCCGGAAAAAGAGAGGAAGAGTAGCCCCCGCCCCCAGGTGTGTGCATGTCAATTCGAATGCCCTCATAAAGGCATATAAATTAGGATGCATTTTGCGAGGGTGCTACCCCCAGGTAACCGAGCACCGAGCATACCAGGTCATTGAAAGGCATCTTAATCCCCAGGGTCGTAATGGCGTACTCGTACATCGAAAACTTTCTCCCACCAAACTCCGAGAAAATCCGATCGTCGTCACCCGGGCATGTCACCCTCCAGTGGGCAGGGTCCCCCACCACAGGCAGAGGATCCACACGCGGTCGAGCGTAAGACGAGACTTTATCTAGCAAGTCTTCGACAACTCACTCCTCGGGCATAAGTGCCCTCTCCTCCTCTTCTAGAACCACCAGAACGCCAACCTCTTCCCCAAACACGATCCCAACTTTATTTGCTTCAGTCGCCTCTGAATCCCCCGAGGAACTTTCAGAGCCCGACATAACATTTACCGAGGAGCTTGAATCTTCCGATGAACTTTCCTCCGAGGATATGTCATAGGGATCGGCGAGCGCGTTTTCACCGGAAAAGTAGAGGAAAGGTGTCATTGAATTCAATCAGAATATAAAATCCACCCTTCCACTACCTATCAAGTGAAAGGGCGCGCAACGGCCCGAGAACAGGGTCTCGACCAAAGCCCTCGAGTAATCGACGCCCAAAACGTGCGATCAACGCTCGACAGGGAATTACTAAAACACGTGGTTCACAACAAACATAGGCTTGTCGCAAAACCCTAAACCTTGGTCGAGCTTCGACCAAGATCACTGCCCACCGTGAATCAGGGTTCAGAGTGGGCAGTGCAACAGCTACTACTCAAACCTAAAATCTATATACATTACTCTAATCTACCGATAAAATCAAAACCTAAGCCGCATGCATCACTATTTCATAAGAGCTAAGTCTAAAAGTCGAAACAAAGTTCTTACCTTGACCTTGATACGCCATTTCAAAAGAGTATGCTGAGAAGTGCGGTGGTCGATAAAAATTTGCGGTGATCGACGACGGAGTAGGGTAAACGGAAATGTGAGCAGAGATGTAAGGAAAAAGACGAAATGAAAAGTGAAAAAATGAAACAACATTTCTATTTATAAGGAAAATGGCACGTGCGGCTGAAGCGTGACCCTTATCCCTATGCAATGATAGCCTACACGCTAGCCCCTAGGCTAGCCGTCAGAACATTAAATTGACATAAATCCCAAGACGTTTCACCTTTTCGTTTCCACTTCCTCCACACCGATCAACGAGCAGAACGCTCAGAAGATCAATCCTCTGACGTCCGCCGATATTCCCGAGCAAAAGGCCACCTTTAAGTCATCACTTCCTCGACCTGAAGCAACGACTTGGGGGGATCCTGTTCCGGACTGGTCCGATTTTGAGAAATATGCCCTATCTATCTCGCGGCCCAACGACCCAATGACCCCACGATGCTCGGAACCCTGAGGATCGACTGCTCGACGGGTCCATTGCTCGGTCCTAAGGCATCCGACCTAGGACAAGTCGAGCAAATACATTATTTCCCAAACGACTAGTTCCTAACCGTCAACGGTTATTACGGGATCCGCGATCCGCGCCCAACAATTTGGGCCAATAACCATCTACTTGGACCAATATATAAACCCTCTCATTTGAGAGGGTTAGGTATTAAATCTTGACCCAAAATCTTGTACTTGCTCACTCGTTGCTCACTCTCTGACTTTAGCATCAGAGCGCCTTTGCAGGTACACCCCCTTTTCTCCATCATCAACCGTGCCCATCCACGTTCGACGCGGCCACATCGAATCCTTATCTCCAGGTACGATCATTAGTCAATTTGTTCAAACCTAAAATTTATAACAATTTTAAATTTAGATATCAGTTTTAAATCCTTCTTATTATATCATATTTACATTTTTTACAAACCTACATTATATTATATATCTCCATCAAATTTCAGTTCTAAATGAATATCTACACTTCATGGCCTCTTAAAATTTCAATTCTAAATGAATGTTTTATCCATCTTTTATGTAGGAGAATTTCATAATAGAAGTTTAACTCTACAAAATTTTAAATTTCATATTAGAACATTTAAAGTCATTTCATTTTTAAATTATTCATTTTTTCTAACTTTAGTATGTTTTTTTCTTTTCACTATAGTATTTGAATTTTTCAATTATTTATTTATAATTTAGTAGAAAACAATTGTATAAATTATTATCATTTATCAATATTTTTTCTAAGATTGATTATTCTAATAAGGTTTACTCCCATATTTGTGAAATGACATTTTTAGTCAAAGAAAATTATACGTTGCAATTTCATAGGTAAAATTGAATCGAAAATGAAACAAGTATTCCCGCCTCATATGTTTTTTAATCCGAGCACGCTTTTTTGTGTTCCTTGCCGTCACTGTTCATACGCCTCTTCCCAGTTCTTTACCTGATTAGGGTTTTGTGCGACAGTGTTAACGATATGGCGGCGGCGCCGTCGAACTACGAGTACCCGACGCTGAGGCGGTCGGAAATCATTCAAATCCTAGCCCAATTTGGCATCGCATCCCTATCGGAGAATGACATTACCAACCCCAAATCCGTCGTCGTTTTGGATATCTACAGTCGCACACTCAACCACCTTGGTTTTCTCCTCGAGTATAGCTTCTTCTCTCATTCCACTTTTAACCGCTTTACTTCGATCATCTTCTTTACGCTTTTATCTCTTTCGTTTCTCAGGGAAAATGAAGAACATCTTGACTTCGATGTCCTACAGCATCTCGATGATCCTGATCTTCACCTTGGATCGGTTCGTGTTTTGAAGCTATACAACAAAATCAAGGAAGTGCTTCATATTCTCCAATGTCCTAAGAAATTTCACTTGGGCGATCTTGCCCTACCCGAGCCTTCTCGGACCGAGTACTTCCTCGGGGCTTTTCTCAATTTCTTAGTCGACAGGTTACTCCTATTTCTTCAATTACTTATGCAAACACAAAGAAAACCCCTAAAACATGACCTAATTGTAAATGTTTTGACATCAGGGATGTAAGAATGAATTCCATATCGGAAATTGTAGAGGAAGTCAGCACTTTAGAACAGAAGATTGTGGATATTGAAGAGAATAACATTACGCAGGTTCATAATAGTGAATGTTTTCTATTTTATTTTTACGTGTGTTGGTATTGGTGTTTCATTCATTGCTTTTCATTTGGTTTGGTTGTTATAGTTGAATTTGGAGATTGATGAATGCAAGCAAGCACGAGAAAGGGAGATGCCTTTAGTTCAGGAGGTGGATAAAAACGTTAAAGAGTTGCGACAAACTGTTTCAGACATGAATAACAAACAGATGACCTTGAGGACTAATTTGAAGAAATTGAAGGAGAGGATTGAGGAAATGGATGATAAGGTGAGCTTATGTCTTAGCATAATCTACTTCTTGATGTTGGGTTTTTGAATAGTATATGGAAGAAACTTCATTAGAAGCTTAGAAGTTTATGTACACAATTCATGTGGGGCTAGAACATTGAACAGTTGGGCTATTACAGATATAGAAGTTTATGTGAATTGTTGACAATCCTAACTTCTATTTTCCTTTTGTCATCCTAGATTTCTGGTGCTCAATTTAGTCTGGTACAAAGTGTTCAAGAGAATGCAAATTTACGTTCGAAAATTGCCCAATCACCCGATAAAGTACAGGTATCATTTTCATTTGATTATCTCCAATAGTTAGAAAGTAAGTTGAAAGTAGAGGGATACTAAAATTTATTTGAACCATGAAATGTTTAGCACTGTAAGATGAAAAAAAACTGCATGCTTTTTTTTTATATATTCTTGCCGTGTAGACTGTAGAGTGATCTAGGATTTTGTTTTTCTGCGTCTACCTATTTAAATTTTCTTTCCTTATCTTGCATGAAGAGGGCTTTAGAGGAAAAGAAAATAGCTCGAGAAGAGGCCAGAAATGCTGAAAGATTGGCCATGCACACTTTCCATGAGAAGAATACCCTTATCAATGTTTTTTCCAAGGTATGTTGTCACAAGATAGTACTCCCTCCTTCCAAACAAAGGTGTTTTTAGAATTTTTTATTTTGTTATGGTTGTTTTAAATATCCACAAGGTATTTATCTCTGATTTCTAATTGTACCCCTGATATAAATATGATGATTTGTTATTACAGGATTGTTGATAGTCAAGTACTTATGTGCTTCATATTAAAAAACAAGAAATTGTGTCATAATTCATGTTAAATATAAGTGTATGTTGATACAAATATTACATAAATTAAACTGCTTCTCATCTGCATTTTGGGTCGTGGGGAACGTAATATACTTATCAATACAATTCATTGGACTGGTGAATTTCTTTCCCAATTAAGATTTACTTTAAGATGCAATTGCAATTTGCAACCTCAACCTATTGGATTGTATTTCTGTGGGGCCATTTGTGAAACAGTTTGTTAGGCTTATGCAAGTTGAATTTTCCCTGGTAAACATTGTAATGTGGCTTAAAGCATAAACATCAACATAAAGGGCTAATGGGAGTTCTTAATCTGTTTTTATAAAAATTGTCTCATAGATGTTGTCATTCATTTTAACATATATTGGTTAATCAATTCTGGGCACTGACCTTGTGGACATTTGCTCATTCCAGAAAACAAACAATATCGCTTGGGCTTATGACTTCTATTCATAATATACTGTTTTGTCCCTGATTATATAAATCACTTTATGAAATCTTGTGGACATTTGCTCATTCCAGAAAGCAAACTACAAAAAACAAACAGTATCTCTTGGGCTTATGACTTCTATTCATAATATAATGTTTTGTCCCTGATTATATAAATCACTTTATGAATTTTTTTTCAGGTTAACAAGAAATTGTCGAAGCACTGCAAGCAGATTCTGGCTATAGAAGAACAGGTATAACCCTGTCCTCTGGTTATTTGACTCCTGCTCTGTCATTTAGCATGATGATTGGAATTTTTGTTACGAGTTTTCCGTTGTTTATTGAGGAACAATTTTTTCTTTCTTTCTTTTTGTATTTGAACGGAGTTCATGATGGGAATGCTGTTAAAGATATGATACATTCTATTATGATCTGTGGGCTTTTTCTTCCTTCAAAGATGGTTATTGTGCAAAATCTCTTGTTTGATGTTTTAGCACTTTCTATAGGTCAATTCTGCTAAATCTGTTGAAAAGAATCTTAAAGCATTAAAAGCTAAATTTGGTGATGAAGAAGTACTGGAGAAGTCACTTGAGGCCCAATTGGTTGAATGGCAAATCAAAGGTACGTTTTTGTGCAAGCCAACAAATGCTGGTACTGGATTTCCAAATTGGCAGTGCAATTATGTAAGCAGTGATGGTATTTTTATGAAAATATTCTACAAAACCTGTTCACAAATTACCTGGTAGTGGCATGACTTTGTATCAAATTATTGTTATTATTATTTTTAAAAGAAAATCCATTTGTTGACCCTTAAGCAACACATATGCTATGTTATTTGTAATGATTTCTATGAAAATACTCTAATGCTATATAGCATTGCTCTTTAAACATGTGTATTAGCAATTTTTACTGCGTGTGTTTGTTTTCCCTTCATCTTATTCTGCTTGTTTGTCCCTCCTTAGTTGAACATACTGATGGGTTGAAGAAGCAGTTGGAGCAAAATTACAATACTGTGATGGAGGAAGGAACTAAATACCTAAGCAGTAAGAAATCGGAGGTGGAATCAAAGAGATCTGAGATTGAAACTAGAGAGAGAAATGTTGAGAATGTGTTATCAAAGGTATCTTTTATTAAGTGGAATAGAAAAACTCCTTTGAAAAGTTTAACTAAAGAAAACATTACTTATTATCAAAATACTTAATATTTTTGAAATCATAAGTTCATAACTAGTATTCCATAGGCACTTGTTTGTGTTTTCTTTCATAATAATAAAGCAGGGAAGTGCGATGAACAAATTGTTATTTTTTGTTCACAATTGACAGGTGGATGCTGTAAACAGTGAAATTACTTTTGTAAAAGAATCTGCAGCAGCTAAAGTGGATGAGTTGGATAGTTGCCAAAGTGAGGTTGTCGAAGCGGTATGTGACATTTTATCTTCTTTTTGAAGCCCATGTCAGTTGCAGGTTGCAACTTTCACATTAATTATACGTTTAACTTTATTTTGGGTAAATATATTCTATTTTGCTGTTAGTGTTTATGATGTCTAATGTGATTGAATCCTTGTTCTCCGCACTGTGCACTGCCATGTAAATATTGATTGTCAATTTCGAGTGATGATTATTGTACTCTTTATTGTGATAGTGAATGAGAACTAACAATTTTTACTTATGGATTGTTGCAGTTTCGTAAATATTGCGACAAGTTTGCACGTGTGGCTGAATCTGGGCGAACAATCGTCGAAGTTTCGTAAATACTGCGACAAGTTTGCATGCGTGGATTTGACAATTTGGTTTTGATTTAATATGGGCTGCTAGACTTGGACTACAAATTTGTAGCACGTTAGCATCAAAACCCTGGTAGAGTCATAGAGCAATTTATATATATAGCTGAGGTGGAAAATAATTTGATGGATGTTCAAATTATTGTATATATAACTACATTCCAATATAGACACTACATGCAATGTTTTTTAGGTTTGTTTTTTCCACCTCAGCTGCTGATATCGCTGTTATTTTCATAAGCTCCCTAAAATTATATGGAGCTCATGCTGAGTTTTCCCCCTTTGTGGTTGTAGAAATGAATTGTACCAAGACATGCATGTCATTGAGTTGTTTATCCAAATTGAAAATGGAGTTGTTTAATGCCTCCTATGAATTGCTTTCTCATTCTTGTGAAAACTCAAAAGTATCTTCTGAAATATATTTTCAGACACATCTCAATACGTAAATGAGTCATGTCCGAAGATATTTTTTTTCAAAAATATATTTTTGGAATAAATTTAAAATATACTTTAAAAACTACTGAATTTGCTGAATCATGAAAAGTATATATATATTTACATCAAAAATGTCATTCACGTAAATTCAAGTTTAGGAAACAATGAATTCCAAACAGCACATTTAGACCTCACAACATTTCAATGAATAAAAAGTAGAGTAAACACATATTACAACACATTATGGAAAATTTATGAAGTTTATAAGGGCTGATGATGAAAATATGGTATCTCTATTATGAAATTGAAGCATAAATATAAACATGTACTGAAAAGTAAAAGGAATATAAAATACCTTACACTTTTAAGAGATTATAATTTTATTGAAATTTTGGATATTAAAATTTCAAAACATCGTCTAATTTTGAAGCTATTTTAAATAATTTTTCATAATTTATTTATTGAAATACAACTTTTTAAGAGATTACAATTTCGTCTATATTTTTGATCTTCAATAATATATATTTAATATTATACGATACCAAAATTAAATTTTCAATTTAAATAAATAAATATTAAAAAAATTATAATATTTTAAAAAAAAATTCTTTAAAATTTATTTTTAAGAATATAAAAAAAAATCATTTAAGTTTCATTTTTTAAACTATAAAATATAGGCCATAAATCCACATCTTCAAACTTATAATTGAGTATAAATTGAATCAACATCTATTTTCTTAAAGCAAGGAATGGATTATGAGAATATTAGGGGTACTTTAATCGATTATAAAAAATGATCACAAAAACACCGAACAACCAGAAGAAATTAAAAATCAATTGAAACTTAAACTAAATGTATAAATAATTTTTGCAAAAATCATAAAAATTATAATTAAAGTTACTAATATCTCTTATAGCAGATCACCTCCACACCAAAAATTTAAACTAAGAACATGCTGGTGTTACAACAATAATTATTCTGATCAAATCAAATGAAAATCAATCAAATTAAAAAATTGGTGAGCATCTCCTAATTTACAAAATTAAAACTAAGAACATGCTGGTGTTACAACAATAATTATTCTGATCAAATCAAATGAAAATCAATCAAATTAAAAAATTGGTGAGCATCTCCTAATTTACAAAATTAAATTCGTATATATTTTTAAATTTGTCCACATATGGATCTCCGAATTAACACTTACTTTCAATAATAATTTGGAAAATTTCAATAATAATTTTATTTTTAAATATTTTAAATTTTGTAAACTGATTAATTTTTAATTTAAATCTGAGTACATTTAAATAAAATTCTTTAAATTATGTAATCCAAGTAAAATTAAACAGGATTTAAAAATAGTGCACTGGGTAATAAAGTATTACACATCCAATCAATTTTAATGTTTATAAATTATAATTACTACCTATTATCAGTTTTTTTTAAATAAAAATATATTTTAGATTAAGTTATATTGTTTGATGATATCCTTTATCTTCTTTACTCTATTCTACTGAACTTATTTTGTTTAAATAACAAAACTGAACGCGCATCTGTCTCCGTTATTATCAATAACCCTACTCTCAGATGTCAACTCTGTCATTGCCTTCTTGTTTCAGCCTTCGAAACCAACCATGCTCTCCATCTTCACTCTCGCTCAAACCTTCTTCACTTCCATTCTACTCTCACCTCCGCAACAAGAACAATCTAACATCTTTCTCTGTTTCTCCTCAATCTTCACCTTTCCACCTTTCTCCTCCCCCCATCGACCATGATTTCCTGGTAATTTCTTACACTTGACTTCTATTTGCTTATGCTAACTGCTAAGGAACTGAAAATTCATATAAATTACTAGAGTTGTGCTGAGATTGTAATTTGTTAACAAATTATACACATGTCCATTGATACGATCCAATTTCCTCATATCATAATATTACTTCTTCAAACATGTTTACACATTGGTAGATACTGAAATATGACTGGATGTTTATGGAAGACACTTTTACTGTATAGTTATTTAACTATTAAAAATGTGTTAAACCTTTTTAAAAATACCCAAATGGTATAGCTTGAGAGAAAAGTAATTAAAGTGACTAAGTATAAATTTTTTATTGTTCAGTTATTAACTTTATTTACCGTTACAGGACACTGTCAAAACTGCCGGCGCTGAGGTTTCCGGGGAAGGAATAATTGAAACATTTCATAATGATGATGAAGCACTGGATGCCGCAGACAATGGGGTTGTTGTATGTATTCATTTATCCCTGTAGCTAAATGCATATTATTCTCATTCTCTTTGCATGATCACCTTCATTTGAAAGAAACATTTTGAAAAATCAGAATCAATGCATATTCTTATTCTGTACTTGTTCTTATTTTCCCCTTTAATGGATTAGTTTATTGTTTTTAAGATGCTTCATACTTGTATCTTGTTCTCTTTATAACTCTTGTTTTGTACTGTGAAATTTTCTAAGAAGTCAACTAGCTTACATGGCTTTGATGAGCTTGGGATGATATTAGTTCAGGCTTGCGGTTTAGCGCACAGTAATTTCATAGTTTTTACATTTTTTTTTGTAGTAATGTGTTGTTGAGTTATAGAAAACCTAATACAGTGTTGAAGTTTTTTTTTTTAGTTCAATGCATGTTTATTGTAATTTATACAGGCTCATTACTATATTGTTACATAATTAGATTTAGTGGTTTTATTAATTTAATTCTCAATTGAATCTAATGGTATAGGTTGTGGATCTTTCACACTTCGGCCGGATAAGAGGTACTTGCTTTTCCACATTAGAACAATGCATTCACTAAGAAGTCCGTTTCATAACGTTTAAATTTACATATAATTTTACAAATTTGCATTACTCTTAATCCATACAGTGTAAGTAGTTGGGAGAGTTTATCCTTGACACGATCTGATGTTTTCTTAATTTCTAACACAAACATTTTGGATAACTCAAAATACAGTGAGTGGAGATGACCGCGTTCAGTTCCTTCACAACCAGAGCACTGCAAACTTTGAATGTCTACAAGCAGGGCAAGTACGTAGAAGAATGTAGCATTATTTGAATGCATTTATGTTTTATTTACAATTTCAAGTTGTCAATTCATTTTTATATTTCATACTATAATACAGGATTAAGTAATCGGATATCTAACTGAAATCCCTAGGGATGTGACACTGTTTTTGTAACTCCAACAGCTCGAACTATAGATATTGCACACGCGTGGATCATGGTAATTTTCTTTTAACCTCTCTTTCAAAATTCATTTGTACTTGTCTTCTCTACAATGTAATGATACCTTTACTTTCATTCTGCTGACCATATTCTCTTGTTGCTGTGACAGAAAAGTGCAATAACTTTAGTGGTTTCGCCAGAGACTTGTAGGACCATTACTGAAATGCTGAACAAGTTGGTAACTTCTTGTATATCGTATTATAAGTATTCACCGACGGAATTTAAACTGAGAATAAGAGAAAGAACAAATAATTGTCATTCCGGATGTATATTATCAAATAAATCAACTGATTCTCTTACATGGAATGATTTCAAGGTACATATTTTTTGGTGATAAGGTAGAGATTCAAGACATCACTAAGCAAACCAGCTTATTTATTTTGGTGGGACCCAAAAGTGGCCAGGTAAGAGAAATTATCATACCTACTTCATTTTGAGAGTGACAAAATTGTTTATTTTCAACATAATGACACGAACAGGTGATGGAGAACTTGAACCTAGGCGGTCTTGTTGGAAAACCGTATGGTACTCATCAACATTTTTATGTAAGCTTGACACCTTACTAGTTATTTTCTTGTGAGTAATTACTAGTTGCCTTGCTTATCATCAGTTTCTCTCAACAAGATATTTCAGGTTATGTGTGTTTGATAATGACTGCATACTCATGTCTATCTGCTTCAACCTTACTTATTTTTAACAAAAGCTCCTTACATGCTCAATCTCGTCATACATGCTTTTAAGCTTCTTGTATTTGTTTCTCATGGATACTTCCTTACAGTAAGAAAGACAAGGATAATGTATTATGATAGTTGTTTTTGGAAACATTTTCCTTTATTTTATGCCTGCCTCTTTTATGGCCTTTTTTTTATCGTGGGAGGGAAAACACATGGAGAGCCTATGAGTTTATAGCTAAACCTTGTTCATTTCCTATGAAGACTTGATGAGTTTCAGGCATGGAGACAAATTCAACTAGGTTGAAGGCCTCTGGCGTGACATGGTATCAGTTAGAGAAACTAACTCCAACTGATTAGAAGCATCTAGAATTAATTGAACTCTCTAACTGATCAAAAGCATCTAGAATGCCAGCTGTTAATAAACAGTTGCTACTAACTTTATCAGATAGTTAACTATCTCTAACAAACTTAGAGATACACAACTTTCAAAGCAGTAGAATTTCAACAGCAATACCAAGTATTGCTATCTCCCTTATTAATTCTTTTGCTTTTAGGTAAAAGGCTTAAAGATCCACATTATCTGTTAATATTGTGAAAATTTTCTCAAAATATATGTTGCAATTTTAGGTTGACGAGCAGCCTATAACTCTTTTCCTTTTAGGTAAAAAGCTTAAAGATCCACATTATCTTTTAATATTGTGAAAATTTTCTCAAATATATATGTTGCAATTTTAGGTTGATGAGCAGCCTATAACTATAGGAGTTGGAAATATCATTTCTGAAGGTGGTTTTTCATTGATGATGTCTCCAGCAGCTGCTCCATCTGTCTGGAAAGCTATTCTTGCTCAAGGGGCTGTTGCAATGGGTTCTAATGCTTGGAATAAATTAAGGGTTATCCAAGGTACAAAGTTGTTTAGATTAGGTGGCAATTGTATGCATATATCTTCTAGTTATTTTTCTTAAAGGTATTTACTTTTTTTTTTTTGTGGCAATATGTTATTTTAGTCCTGCGTTTGGTAGAAACTGGATCAGACTGAGTGTAAAATTGAGATATGCATGCTGCATTATTCAACCGCCAAAACTGATAACAGTGTATTTGAAATGGAGTGTGCAGAGATGTCCTTAGAACAAGTTACCCTGGACTTTTAATAGGCATTGTAATCTCCCATGATCTTTTAATCCACTCTTTTCCTTCCCCATCTCTCTTTTAAAATAGTAATATTCTACACAAAATAGGAAATTATAGACAACAATATTTTAATTAGGAACTTTGGTCAATCTTGAAATTCCTTTGATTCAGGATAGTACAGGGTATACAAAAGTGCTTCTCTTTGTATTTGGCAAGAGACACCCTTGATAACCTAAAATGTTCCTCAAGGTGGAATGCTCCTAAAACTCAGATTTTAGAGTTCAGACGACTGGTTACTCCTACTATAGGCTAAATGGGAAATTTTCATTAGGGTTTTGATAGAAACTGGTACCAATAGGAAAATAATTGAATAACAATGGTTTATTATTGGATATTCTCTGGTGAAAGGTTCCCAAATTAGATATAGAACATACACTCGCATAACTGAGCAACATAATTATGCAGAATTGAAAAGTTACACAGAACAGTGCAGAATTGAAATGTTACACAGAACAGTGCAGAAGTACGGTTCTACCAAGTTTCAAGAGCTTGGTTCTCTCCCCTTCCCAAATCTTTGAGAGTTGGATCTCTCCCTCTATGGGCTAGCTGCATTTTAAGTTTGGATGATGTAATCTGTTAGATACATCTCAATATTTTCTGGAATTAGGTATTTAATGTATTAATTGTTGTAATTTATGATTATTTTGGATTAATAGTGGAGAGTGAGTGATGTTTTAATGGAATAAATGTTTCTTTATCAGCCTATCAAACATGGTTTGCCTCAAAAAGTTTGCTATTACTAATAGTGGGAATTAGTACATCACATTAATTCTTGCCTCGATGTTAATGACTTAATGTTCAGCATGATTTTTCTGGTGTGTGTAAGATATGTTTCAAGCCCATGAAGGATTTTAGTGCCAGAATACATTATCATTTATACATAGTTTGGTACTACTAGTGAGAATGTCAATTCTGGAGTGCAGAACTTGCCTTCTGTCGAAGAATAACCCGTGTTCATACTCCCTACAAAGATCACTAAGCATATAATATTTGTTTTTGAAGTTGAAAGCCTTATATAATGAAACTGGACAAAACATTAACTATGATTTTGATTGTAACTTGACTTCACAGGCAGGCCTGCTCCTGGAACGGAGCTTACAAAAGAATTCAATGTCCTGGAAGCCTATCTTTGGAACTCGATTTCTCTAAACAAGGGTGTGTTGAGTGTTCTTTTTCCACTACCAATCTGCACAAAGTATTAAAAATATGCCTACTAATTAGTCCAAATTTGATTTTGTCAGGCTGTTACAAAGGTCAAGAGACTATAGCTAGGCTCATAACATACGATGGAGTCAAACAGAGGTTATGGGGATTTCATCTTTCTGCAGCCGCAGAACCTGGCAGTATTATTACAGTGGATGGAAAAAAGGTGCTGTAATTTGTTTTTGAAAATATGTTCGCATTTTTTAATTTTCAAACTTAATGACTTCTTTGGTTCAAAATACGGATGTCAGTACTTAGTAATTTCTGGTTGAACCAAAGATGACTGATTTCTGATGAAAACTGCAGTTATAACATTAGACAAGGCTTCTTTTCATTGATTCAGTTCTAATGCACCATACTTTCAACCAAAAAATGAGATATTATATTAACTCACTCTAAAAGACCTTTTTTCTATAACAAACCGTGTTGTAAAATGAGTTAGCAAGATAAGGCTAGTGATACTGAGTTACACATTTGTAATCCTACAGTTTCTTATTGAATGGGTTGGCAGAAAATTAATGGCTTTCTGCAAACTGTGCAGGTTGGGAAGTTGACTAGTTACACGTCAGGAAGGAAGCAATCTGAACACTTCGGATTAGGCTACATCAAGAAACAAGCTGCTTCAGAAGGAGACAGTGTAATTGTTGGAGACAACATTAGTGGAACTCTAGTGGAAGTACCTTTTCTCTCTCGACAGCGCCCACTGTCTGGTAGTTCAAATTCATGATTCCTTCCTCGGGGGCATGAAATGTAGACATCATCCTTATTATGTTGCGAGTACAAGTGAAGAAATTCATGCATAAATAATACTTGATTTTTTAAAAACTGTTTATGAATTCTATTTTGGTCTTCTTTATCATGTTGTGGTAATTTGTGCATCTTATACAACTCTATTTTGGTCTCTTTATTTATTTATTTATGATTTTGAATGTTATTAACAATAATTTTCAAGTGTGTATCTAAATATCAAATACATTTAAAATCATAGAAAGTTTGTGTTCTGGAAATGAGTTGCTTTCTTTAACCATATATTACATAATTAATTACATATTTAAATTTTATTAATATTCCAAAATAACTCCAAACTCACTAGACCACAGGTTGTATCGAAATTATCAGCCCATCATTATTACCAGTTGGATCTCAATTTATAAATGATATACCTTTAAAAAATATATTATTTTTTATTAAAAAATGGATTAAAAAAAGTAACCTGCTTATAAATTTATTTTCAGTAGCAATCCATGTTTTCTGAAGTGTGTAGTTACCCTTGTTATGGGTTTGTTGAGTTGATAGAAAGAGTCAATTTTATTGGTAACTGTCAATTTCTCAAATGGAATTGCCGTGTTGAACTTATTAGTTTAACCAATTAAGAATTTATATAATGCTACAAACAAGACCATGACCAGTTCTGTTCTTTTGTTTGGAATTTCTTTTTCAAACAATGGTATCACTGTCAACACTAGTGTCAACTATCAATGAATAAGTCAACTATACTCCAAAAACCAATTCTCGCACTACATGCATAAATAGACTCCAAAAAACACAAGCAAGACATCACAAAGAGTTAACATCAAGGCTTCATAGAGTGTAATACACATGGAGTTCATTCTTGTGCTTTTCATGATCTTTGTTGTGTCTTCAAATTCAATCTCAGTAGCAGTCTCTCCCTCTACCAACAATTCTCTCTGTCCAGTTGACATGAATTATGTGTTAACTGTTCCTTGGAACACATCTACCTGTCTTACCAAAAACAAACCACAAACAAGTCTATGTTGTCAAACTTTGTTGTCACTTTTTGGTATAGCACTAGCACAAAACCTCAACAAGAATTCTCTTTTCCAACTCCCAACCCTCTCTACCTCCACCTCATGCCTTCAAGACTTCCAAACTAAGCTCACTTCCCTTTCACTTCAGAATGACCTTGTCTCTTCATGCTTTGATCCACTTCAATTTGTTATCACTCCCGACATCTGTGCTCGTATTCAATCTAAGCAAGATTGGTTCAGCAGTGTCGGTCCTGCATCACTGTTCAACACTTCTTGTAAACAAGACCTTAGTGTTTCTACCAATTGTGATGCATGTGTTGATCAAGGGCTCAAAGTTCAACAGAAGCTGAATCAAATGGACGGTAATAGTTCACATTCTAAAAATTGTTTTTACTTCACTATACTTTACATTGCTGGAGTTGTGAATCAGTTTGGCCCTGAAAACAGTGGTGTTATGTCTTGTATTCTCGAACTTCCTCTTAACTCTCAAGTGGTTTCCAGAAAAAAGAGCCATCATGCACTTGTTTTTGGTTTAATCGGAGCTTCAGTTGCATTCATGGTTATCGTGTTTTCTTTACTTGCCTTCTATTTTTGGTACACTGGTTGGATAAAGAGAAAAAACACTGAGAATTTTTTAAGGCATTCTGATCCAAGGGGACAAAGGTCCATCCAAAGATTTAGACCAAACACGGGATCAATTTGGTTCAAATTTGATGAACTTGTGAAGGCCACTGACAATTTTTCACTCCAAAACTTCATCGGTAGAGGTGGATTTGGGATAGTATACAAGGGGATTCTATCAGATGGAACAATCGTCGCTATTAAAAGGATCGAAGAATCTGATTTTCAAGGAGACGATGAATTCTACACTGAAGTCGAAATTATTAGCAAGTTGAAGCACCGCAATCTAGTGCCGCTAAGAGGGTGTTGTGTGGTTGATGAGGATCATAAACAAGAACACAGAAATAGGTATCTTGTTTATGATTATATGCCAAATGGTAACCTTGAAGATCATCTCTTTCCATCCATGGACATCGAAAAGGAAAAGAAAATGTTAACTTGGCCTCAAAGAAAAAACATAATCATAGATGTGGCAACTGGGTTGGTTTATTTGCACTTTGGAGTTAAACCTGCTATTTATCATAGAGATATCAAAGCTACCAATATACTACTTGATGCGGAAATGAAAGCGAGAGTTGCAGATTTCGGCCTGGCAAAAGAAAGCAGTGAAAGTAGGTCTCAGTTAAACACTAGAGTAGCCGGGACTTATGGATATCTTGCACCAGAATATGCACTTTATGGTCAGTTAAGTGAGAAGAGTGATGTATATAGCTTTGGAGTGGTTGTTTTGGAGATTATGTGTGGAAGAAAAGCTCTTGAGTTGTCTTCATCAGGAACACCTAGTTTCTTGATCACCGATTGGGTTTGGTCGTTGATGAAATCTGGAAATATAGCAGAAGCTTTGGATGGTTCTATCTTGGTGGATGATGGAGAATCCAATGGTAGAAATATAATGGAGAGGTTTTTGGTGGTTGGAATTTTGTGTTCTCATGTAATTGCTGATTCAAGGCCAACAATTTTAGATGCTTTGAAGATGTTAGAAGGGGACATTGAGATTCCACCAATTCCAGATAGACCTATGACTCTTGAGAACCACATGTTTATCAATGGTGATTTAGCAGAACTAGAACAGTGAAAATCAAGATGTAAAGAAAATATGTATGTTTTTTTTTTAAAAGAGCAAAAAAACTATATTATAAATATAAATGGCATAAGATATGCCATAATACACCAAACACCATAAAGTCTCAGGCTAAAACACCTGTCTGCATACCTAACTAGTAACTACACACAAACATCGGTGAGCAAAAAAACTACAAAACTACAGAACTCACAAATTCTTCCCCTACACATTATTTCGAATATAACCTCCAGCCACATATCAGAATTGGCAAACAATCTATCAATTAAGGCTTTAAAACTAAAATGTACCAACACCACACTGCTGCAATACCAACAGCTAACTCTCAAAGCGCCTCATAACGAATTGATGCACCAGTTGTGGCGAATCTACAACCATAATCAAACTGATCCTCTCAACCAGCACATGTAAATAGAGATTCAACAACATTCACAGTGTAGCGTGCGCCTAATCCAAACAGTAGACACCAAGCTGCATTACAGAACCCAATTACCCGAATATACATAAACATAACTGATATCCTTTTTACCTCTTCAGCCATTTGATCCACTGATATTGAATTGATGTCGAATACTTTATCATTTTTTGCTTTCCATATGCTCCAAACCATTCCACATTTGTACAATTAGAAAAAGCCCTTCCACTTCCAAATAAGCCTTCAAATTGCTGCGCCAAACATTCCTTTTGAATTACTGAAGAAATTCCAAACCATTTGCTAACAGAATAGCAAATACCTGCAAACATCATACACTGAAAAAACAGGCGAGAGACCGACTCTTCAAGACCACAGTCACCGACACACTGACATTACCCCTGCAGCCCTGCTGCCAAATGACATCTCTCCTAACCGAATATTATTTTGGTCTTCCTAGATAACCAAATATTCATTAATTGCTTTAAGTTTTCCATTGAAGATATTGTAAAAAAAATATCAATCAAACAGTAATGAATAAATTAATTAATTAATAACCATGCCTTTTGATTTACTCAATGTAATGTGATTAATTATGTTTTCCTTTCCAAAACGGTCTAGTACTACTAACTTCAACTTATTTAAATACGAGAGTCTACATTTTTTTGAAGGTGTACGCTTTAAAGTTGTTGTGTTATTATGGCTGAAAATGCATCTGATGAACAAGTTACCTTGAGGGTTATGGTGGACAGAGAAAGGAACAAAGTCCTTTATGCTGAAGCTGGGAAGGATTTTGTTGATTGCCTGTTAAGCTTTTTAACCTTGTCTCTAGGGACGATTGCTAGACTTGTGGCTAAGGAGTCAAATATTGAAGCAGTTAAATTCGGCAGCATTAGCTCACTGTATCAAAGTGTGGCTGATCTTGATCAACAATATCTATGGTCACAAACATGCAAGGAAATGCTACTCAAGCCAAAGAACTATATTATGCAATGTTACTGCAACAATTTGAAACTGAACATTGATGACACTGAACCCTACCTGTCATACTTCACATGTGAGGACAAGACTTGCAAAATTGAAAATAAATATTGTGTGAGTTTTTTCAGGAATCAGAAATGTATTTGTGGGAAACTATTGAACCGTGAAACTAGCCTAGACAGGATTGGAGTAAAAAATGGCTTTGTTAAGGAAACATCGAATTTTATTGTTTCTGATGATCTTTATGTGATGCCAAATGTTTTTGGAACCAGTTTAAATCTCCTTCAGAAGCATGGTGTTAGTAACATTGATGCTATTGATAAACAAACGGTTCATATCAACAACATAGAGGTATGTTTTCGGTTATTATTATTATTATCACTTGGTTTTCTTTCATTCATTTTCTATTCTTGTTTGAATAGGTTGTTGATATTCTCAAGTTGTCTCTGATATCAAAGACCCCTTTGACTGACTTTATATTTAAGAAGAAAAAAGTTGTTGGTAATTTAGATCCAAGAAATCGGTTGGAGTTTTGGATTGGAGACATAGACAAACCATGTGATGAAATGATTGTGAAAGTAGTAAGAAGAAAATCAAATGAACAAATTCTGTTTGTTGAAGCCGAACAAGATTTTGCTGACCTTGTGTTTAGTTTTCTTGCCATTCCCTTAGGGGAAGTGTTGCATATGCTTCAAGGGTTCTCTTTTTTAAACTGCATTGATAGTTTATATAACAGCATGATTCAGTTGAGTCCAGACAAATATTTATGGTCAGAGGAAGTCAAAGATAAACTAACTAGTCCTCGTCTTTCCCGGCATTACACACTCAGGAACCAGATATTACCGATACATATAAAACATGGTAATGATGGAGTTTATAAATATGTAGATCCCAAATCCCCTATTTCAGGAGGATTTACTAGAGGACCGGTAACATTCATGGTGACAGACAACTTAGTTGTGACACCAATGTCTTCTACTTCCGGTGTTTCTTGTTTAGAAAGAAACAAGATTCCTATTAATGACGTGGAAGAAAGAGTCATCAAAATCGGTCGGAAGGAGGTAAGACATTGCTTGAAACTTAGTTACATATGTTACTTATATCAGATTCACAACTAACAATATTTGATTTCATGACGATGCAGGGTCTGAGGATTCTTAAAGCTTCATTGACTACAACTTCAACTTTAACATATGGTCTTGGTCTGTCTATAATAGAGCAATTCTTGAGTGAAAAAAGTTCCTAGGCATTATTACAATAGCTTATAAATCTTAGAGCACTATTGTTGTTACATGATATTTTAGAGTCCTTTATTTGATAAAATATTTTGGTATGTTTCATATGGAAAATATTCTGAGTTAATGCTGATAATATTCTGAATTTTGAAGCATTATACACAATGGATTCTTTTCAATTTCTGCTGATTTATAACTAGTTGTGCAGCCATCACCATTGTCATCATTCCATTTCCACCTATGCATTCACTATTGTTACTGTTTCTTACTCTATCATGAATTCATGATCCTGATTCTAGACTTTATAGTTTGGATACCACTTTACTAATAGACTGTCATGAATATTAGTTGAGACCCATATAGTCATTTATTAGGCCCACTCCCTTGGAACCACATGAGAAGAACCAAAGACCTCAAAATGAAGTTCAACTAGCTAGCGCATGAGTTAGGCACGTGGGAATTGTCTCCATGTATTGAGATAATCTTGGGAGTGAGTTATCCACCATGCTCCTTGAAGGAGTGGGGATGTAACCGTCAAGATCGAGAAAATAGTCTCAAAACTTGTTCCAAACAATAAAGTCGTTATCAAAGTTTATTTAAATATGAAACATCGGAAAATTCCTTTATAAATGAATATTTTAATTATTAATTTGAAAATATTTAAACGAGTTTAAGATCGTGATGTTACATTTCAAATGTCTCAAGTGAAGGTCAAGAGACTATAACTAGACTTATTATAACATACGATGGAGGCAAACAAAGTGTTTGAAACTGAATAATATATTTAAAGTATGTTAAGAATACAAACACTAATTTCTTTATATAAGACTATTCTAATCTAATGGGTCTAATTAATAAACTAAAAATCCAAATAACTTATTTATAACATCCTCTCTCAAACTGGTGAATAAATATCTATCATTCCCGGCTTAGAAATAATTTTTTCGAAATTATTGTTGTTCAGTCCCTTAGTTAGAAGATTTAGAAGATTTGCGACGTTGTCTTGAGAAGAAACATATGGAATGCAAATAAGACCACTATCTTTTTTTTTTTTTTGATGAAGTGTCTATCAACTTGAATATGTTTGGTTCTATCATACTACATTGGAATATGGGCTATGCTAATAATAGATTTATTATCACAATAAAGTCCGATTGATTCATCACTCTTTATCTTCAAGTCTTATAATATCATTTTCAACCAAAGTAGTTCACATATCTCTTGTGTCATTGCTCTAAAAGATCTATATATAACACTTTGTTTTTTACTCTACCAAGTAACAAGATTCTCACCTAAAAAAGTACAATATCCTAGAGTTAATCTTTTATGAAGACTTTACCCCCCACCCCCCACCTATACCTGTACCCCCACAATTTTTAAAAAATGCCCATTTTAACCTTAAAATATTTTATTATATTATTATTTTATTATTATTTTTTTTACCATTTGTGTCAGACCGTCAGATTAAAGTAAAAATTTGTCCAAAAATATACGTTCCGGAAGACTTTGGGGATGAGTTCCGGTACGTAAATTAACATATCGGAAGACTTTATGTAAGTCTTCCGGTATTGTGATGTTTGTACACCGGAAGAGTTAATAAAAGTGTTCCGGTACGGAACACTTTTATTAAGTCTTCCGGTAGCAATGAATATGTGTACCGGAAGACTTTATGTAAGTGTTCCGGTATTGTAAGAGCACAATACCGGAAGACTTTCATAAAGTCTTCCGGTTTGATTTTTTTTTTATTATTTAAGTTTTTTTAATTTATTTTTTTAAAAAATATTTTTATTTTGTAGGTGCAGTACCTTTATACGAAAAAGAACCGATATGTGTGAATACATCAGATGTATTTACAACGACAGAGAGATTTGGTACACGAGAAGAGGTGATAAGATGGGTCAAAGACACCAGATTACGAAATAAAGTGACGGTCGTCATCACTCGTTCAGATACACAAACAGGCAAGAGAGGAAGAAAGAACAAAATAATATTTGGTTGCGATAAAGGTGGGAAATACAAGGATATTCGTAGTGGAATAGAAAGTGCGACGAAAAAATGTGGATGTCCATTTAAGATCAGGTCGATTCCGACAAAAGATGGATCTGGATGGAAGATTGATGTAAAATGTGGCGTTCATAACCATGATTTACCCGATAGATTAGAAGGTCACTCATTTGTTGGTAGGTTGACAGCGGATCAGAAGCAACATGTTGCTGATTTAACAAAGAGAAAGGTTGCACCCAGAAATATATTGCATTCCTTGTACGAGCGAGATCCAGATTGTGTCACTCGTATCACATAAATATACAAGCAAAAGAGTATGATGGAAAAAGAGATAAGAGGTCCTAGAAGTGAGATACAACATTTGTTTAAGCTTATCGAGGCTGCAGGTTATGTTTATTGGAGTAGAAAAAGAGATGACTCTGAAGTTATTAAAGATATATTTTGGGCACATCCAGATTCAGTTAAGTTGTTGAATATGTTTCCTATTGTGTTAGTTATGGATAGCACTTATAAGACAAACAAATACAGACAACCTTTGTTTGAAATTGTTGGCATGACATCTACCGAGTTGACTTTTGCTGTCGCATTTGCGTATATTGAGTCTGAGCAGACTGAGACTTTTTGTTGGGTGTTAGATAAGCTTAAAAAATTGTTTGTGAAGAAATATTTATTTCCACAAGTTATGATGACAGATAGAGATCTTGCTTTGATGAAAGCCATTGAAACTGTGTTTCCGAAGACAAATAATTTGCTATGTCAGTTTCACATTAACAAAAATGTTGGTGCAAAAAGGAAACTATTAGTGGATCCTGATAAGCAGGAGTCAATTGGCAAATTATGGACGGATGTTGTATGGGCTAGTGATGAGGTTGAGTATGCACAACATTTAAAAGAACTTGAGCAAGAGTGTGTTGATTGTCCTAAATTTTTTGAGTACGTGAACGACACATGGTTGACACCACATAGACAAAGGTTTGATTGCGCATGGATTAATCGAGTCCTACATATGGGTAACACGACGACTAATCGGTATGTTTTGTTTTAGATCCCAAAATATACTTTTTGTGAATTTTGTATTTTTCTTACTTAGTTTAAATATGTATTATTATAGGGTTGAGTCTGCTCATTGGAAGTTAAAGCAGATGTTGGGTAACAGTATTGGTGACATGGTCAAATGTTGGGAGGCCATGAATGACAACTTAAAGATACAAATTAGCAACATTCGAGCTTCTTTTCAAAAGAGTGTGTATGAAGTTGCACATGTCCATTCAAGTCCATTTTACACATATTTACGTACTTCAGTGTCGCGAGCTGCATTGAGGCGCGTTGCTGAAGAGTTAAATAGAGTTGATTATATTGGAACTAACAAAGACAGATGCCGATGTACTCTTAGATCCACCTATGGATTACCTTGCACGTGTGAGTTGGCAGGGTATAGAATTAGTGGTATTCCGATACCAATTGAGGCTGTGCATGTACATTGGAGGAAACTAAGTATGGAAATTAAGTTGGAAGAAGACTTAGATGAGGAATCAGATGTGGGTATGAAATTTGCAATGGATGAGTTATGGAAAAGGTATAGGTCACAAGATGTTGTTGGAAGAAGGGCATTACATAGTAGGGTTTATGGACTTGCATTTCCCACAACGACTTCTTTGTTAGCACCACCTGAAAAAATAAAGACAAAAGGTGGAGTCAAGAAAAAAGACAAAAAACCTGAAGGGTATGATGTTTACAGGGATCCTTCGTATCATGAATATGTTGAACAAGCATCACAATCTTCACAACGACAATCTCAACCATCACAAAATTCAAAAAAGAAATCTCAGCCATCTCAACCATCACAACCTGTGAAAAAGAAGTTAAAATTAGCACAAACTTCACAGTCATCTAAACGGTTCATCCTTCAATTTCCTTATCATATTAGGTCATTTATTGATGACGTTGTCAACGTAATGTCAGATGGTAATTGTGGATTTAGAGTGATTGCTTCATTGCGGGGTTATGCTGAAGATGGTTGGCCAATGGTTCGTCGGGAATTAGAATTGGAAATTATACATAATGAAATATCAACTTTATATGCCAATTTATTTGCTGATCGGTTAGCTGAAGTGAGAGATTCTTTGAAGATAGAGGGAAGTGGTTATCAACCAATAAATAAATGGTTGACTCTACCAGATATGGGTTACGTGATTGCGAATCGGTATAACGTGGTACTTGTCTGTCTAGGAGTCGAATGTTTGACTTTCTTCCCTATGACAACTACATTCTCACCAAATGTCTCATTTTATTGCATTGGATTTGTAAACTCAAATCATTGGATTCAGGTAAACATTGTTATAATTTGATATTATTAGTAAATTATTTGAGTAACATTAAATAATGTATTGTTTAATTTTGAATATAGGTTAACATGAAAGAAGGATTTCCATTGCCACCAGTGACAACAGATTGGAGGAACTTTCGTTCTCCAGCAGCAACATCGTGGATGGTAGGATTTGCTGCGCGTCTACAACATTGGCAACAACTTACGCCTATATTACAAACTCATTATAAATTATAAACTATGTTATTCATTTTTATTCATGAATTATATTATATGTTTTAATTTCATTATGTTTTTCATTTTTATTTTCACTTAAATAACATATAACATAAATTGGATTCAGGTAATCATTTTTATTTTGTCGAAAAACTATAAATAACATATAACATAAATATCAGTTCAAATGTCAATATATTAAGAAACAAAGTCTAAGAAATAATATGACATAAACATAACTATACATCACTGTGAACGAGCAATACGTAAAGCTGCAAACAGATCAGCAAAATGTGGATCATCCTCTTCAGCTGCATTCTGCTGAAGGTAGCGATGAATCAAGGTAGACACAGAACCCCATGCAGGATCAGATGGTCCCGCATCGTAATCAGGAATAGATGCAACTGGCGGCTTATCATAGGTAGGAGGTACCAATCGAGGATGCGAAACACGATAATACCACTCAAGGTATCCATCCTCTACCTCAAATGGGATAGTCGCCCGTGCAGCAGAACGAATCACCTGTCCAACGCTCTGGGTGTAACTAATCCACTCAATATCAATATCACCAGCCATCCTAGGATCAATGGGTGCAGGTGGAATAGACTGACGGTATCCAAACTGTCGAAGACACCTGTCAGACATGTATGGAACAATAGTATCTCCCCACCTCAAACAACCCCTGAATAGAGAAATCTCATCAAAACGACGATGAACTCTATGATCCTCGAACGGCCACCATATGACATCAGTCGGTGTCAGCTCATCCATAATGGGTCGCAACTCATCCACCTTTAACGCCCCCTGTTTGTACGTCCACCTCATCGCTCGCGGGAGTCCACAGTTCTGAGCAGGTATCCAATTCTCTCCTTTTTTCCCAAGTGTAGGAAAATACTCGTGAATCCAGCACTGTTAAAAAAACAATAACATAATAATTAGACATAAACATAATGAACATAATAAAATTAAAATTAGACTTAAAAGAAAATCAATAAACTAAATTTAAATATATAACTTTAACATAAGAAAATCAATAAACTAAATTTAAATATATAACTTTAACATAATAAACTGAATTTAAATATATACCTGTAGGAGAGTCGGATAACCACCAAGCTGTTTGCAACTAAACATAGACGCATCTCCAAGAAACCTATACAATGTCACCAATGCAGCTGTTGCCCAACTATAGGTGGACAACGCATCCAGGTCCCTAAATAATGCCAAGTATCGCGCCTCCACGAGTGTAAATGACTTATCCGCAAAGATGATGCAGCCCACTAACACCATCAAATAACATCTGGCCGCAAATGCCCATGATGAAGCTGCTCGATGCTCTACGAATCGATCATATAACCACTCTATCTTGAAGTACGATCCTCTGCACTCACGAACCTGGAAAAGTGCCACTCTCGATGACACTCCAAGATAGTCAACCGCCCACTCAATGGCTAACTCCTCACTGATGGGTTGAGGGTTCCAGAATACCCCCCTAATAGGCAAATGAAGCAGACATGCCACATCATCTAGAGTAATCGTCATTTCACCGAACGGCAGGTGAAATGAAGATGTCTCTATATGCCATCTCTCCACAAATGCAGAAACCAAGTTTGCATCAATCTTCTTCAAACTCGATCTCTGTAAGGAAGCTAAACCGGATCTAGATATGATACCCTCAATCTCCGGTGGAAGCTGCTGTGGAACCATCTGGGTCAACTTCAACCCATGTCCCGCCACCTTCAATTCCTTCTTTGCCCCCCTCTCCTGAAATCAAATAAAATTAAACAAATTAGATAAACAAATTATATAATTTCGGTTATTATTCAAAACTAAATAATTATAATTTCCTTACCTCACCAAACCATACACGTCTCGCCACGTGATGCTCGTACGAAACCAAAATACTGGTATCGTACGGACCACCAGGATACCCCACAGGGTCAGCTGCAGCTGCAGATGTACCAGCATCATCTGCGCGTGTCCTACTCGTATCGCCCCGTCCCATCGATCGCACTGGAATCCTCCCATCTCTGCCGCGTGATCGCACCACTGGAAAAAAAAAACAAAAAAACAATTATTTAATAAAAAAAAAAAAAAAATTTCCGGAAGACTTTCTTCAAGTCTTCCGGTACACACAAAACCATTCCGGAAGACTTCATCAAAGTCTTTCGGTAGGCAATTTAAAAAACAACATTCCGGAAGACTTTGATGAAGTGTTCCGGTAGTCAATCAAACCATTCCGGAAGACATTCATAAAGTCTTCCGGTACCGGAAGACTTTTCCAAACTCTTCCGGTACCGGAAGACTTTTCCAAACTCTTCCGGTACATAATTTTCCATTCCGGAAGACTTACTTGTAGTCTTCCGGTAAACACGTACGAAAAGCAAAAAAAATTTTCTCTCTGTAACTTTTGGACGAATGGTAAAAATGGAAAGTGAAT
Source organism: Lathyrus aphaca (assembly GCA_963966055.1). Lineage (NCBI taxonomy): Eukaryota > Viridiplantae > Streptophyta > Magnoliopsida > Fabales > Fabaceae > Lathyrus > Lathyrus aphaca. Next base: position 65,743,757 of record OZ014521.1, read on the forward strand.
TTGAATTAATAACTATTTATATGAGGGCAATTTGGTCAAAAAAAATTGCTGTGGGGGTATGGGATTAACTGGGGGGGGGGGGTAAAGTCTTCATCTTTTATCCACAACTGGCCCTGCATAGTCAGCATCACTATGTGCTTAAAGACCCACACTTCCATTTTGTTCAAACAAAATTCCTCTACATGGAGTTCCATTTAAATATTACATAATTCGGAGCGCATTTTGTAAATGAATCTCTTTTGGTTGGTCCATGAATTAGCTGACTAAACTTACTACAAAAGCAACATATGGTCTAATATGTAATAAGTATATAAGTTTTCCAACTAATCTTTGATACATTCCCCTATCAACCGAAATATTTTCTTCTGTGCTCTCTAACTTTACACTTGGATCAATTGGTGTACTTACAAGCTTGCATGTTGTCTTACCCGTCTCTTGTAGAACATCAATAATGTATTTTTGTTGAGATATGGAGATTACTTTCTTAGAGTGGGCAACTTTAATTCCCAGAAAGTACTTCAGTTTTCCCAAGGTTTTAATCTCAAACTCCTTGGCTAAGTGTTCGCCTAACAATTATTGCTCATTCTCATCATGACCTGTTACTATAATGTCATCCACATACACTAATAAAATTGTTACTCCCCCTGTCTCAGAATGTTTGATAAATAGAGTATGAACTCTTTGACTTTGTTTAAAGCCCAAACCTATCATAACTTTGGTGAATCTTCCAAACCATGCTCGTGGTAATTGCTTTAGTCCATATAAAGCCTTTTTTAATTTGCACTTAATGTTGGTGGTAGTAAGTTCACAATATCCAAGAGTACATTCATATAGATTTCTTCATCAAGTTCTCCATGAAGTAAAACATTTTTCACATCAAGTTAATGTAAATTCCTATTATAATTAGCTGCTAAAGATAATATCACTCATACAGTATTCATTTTAGCAACATGGACAAATGTATCTGAGTAATCTACTCCATAAGTTTGGGTGAATCCTTTGGTAACCAAGCTTGCCATGTACCTCTCAATAGATCCATCAACCTTGTATTTTACATTGTATATCCATTTGCACCCTACAAGTTTCTTTCTATTTGACAAAGAAACCAATTCCCAAGTATTATTCTTATTCAGTGTCTCCATCTCCAAATCCATGACTTGTTTCACAAAAGCCTCACCCAATTCGTTGAAGGTATGAATTTGAGTGCTATCAAGACCCATATACCACTTCAAGGCAATGCCAATCAATCTGTCTTGGAAATAATGAATTAACAATTGATGATTGTCAGTTTGAGTGGACATTTTTTGAGCATACATAACCATATGGCTTAAAAGATTGAGTAACAAGAACTTTAACACCAGGATTGTAACCTTCAGCATGAAGTTTGGAGGCATACCCCAAGAAAAACCAACGAGAATTTGGTTATGCGGGACATTGACCAGAACCACAAACATATGTGTAGCAACAACTTCAAAGATAACTGTCCTTTGAATAGGAGTCTTTAAGACAATTATACTTCGATCATGTATGTTTTCAATTATTCAATTTTACACTCTTTCGAATATGTTTTTTAGATTTATCTTCTTTATCTCTTCAAAATTAACTTTTAAGCTTTTCTCACATCTTGATCTCATCAATTTGGGGCTAATGAGAGAGAACATTTTTATTGAAATCTTTCCTTACAAAAAACATACATTATGAAAACATACTATATATTCATCTAAAATTTCAAAATGATAAGTGTGCGAGTTTTCTGATTTATAAATGCTTTGTGAAGCACATACACCTTTAGGAGAAGGCGTGTCGTGGTGTCCGACACTTGTATGATACTCGTACGACACGTGTCGGAAAAGTCAAAGAAGTGTCGAAAAAGTTAGACAAATGTCAACTAAAAAAATGATTTTTTTGTTTGTTTCGACACTCTTCAAATCAATGGTCGACACCCATATGACACTCATAATACATATGTTTGATATTTCAGGCAAGTGTTATAAATAATAATTTATTTTTTCGTTGCTTCAACACACTTATATATATATATATATATATATATATATATATATATATATATATATATATATATATATATATATATATATATATATATATATATATTGGGACAAATTTAAAATCGTTAACAGTGTATTATTAAAGAGATAAATTTGATTAAAATATTTTCAACTTTTTTAATCATAAATAGATAAATAAAACTTAAATATTCTTTTATATATAGCAGCGTCGATATCCTATATTTTAATATTATCGGTGTTAGAGTGTCAGCGTCGTATCATATCCCGGTGTCCATGTCGTGTCAGAGTATTCGTATCGTGTTGTGTTCCGGTATGCCTATGTCGGAGTTCATACTTCATAAAATGTTGGTGGATATTTACAATTCACATTTTTATTCTCAACCGATCTCTCTTTCAATAATATCTTATAAAATTTGAAATTTCAATTATAGTTTCATGAAAACAAATTCCAAAAAAAAAACTTTCTTTTAAATATATTATTATTCGACTAAAAGAATCAATCAAACATAAAAAAGCAACCTCCTAGAAATATAACATTAGCAGTCTTTTATTACAATAAACACTCAACCTTACTTTTAGCACACTTTAAGACATATCTAGTAACTTAATATCATAGTAGTTCAAACTTCAAACTCAAATTGTAGTAGGCGTTTTTAGACTTTATAAATATGACTTTTTTAACTTTAGTTGAATAAATAAAGCATTCTTTATATCAGAAAATAAACAATTAATTCTTTGTCAGAAATGTACACATAGTAGGTGCTTTTACTCAAATATTAATTACTCATTCACCAAACAAATTTGTCACAAGAGAATTTTCATGTTTTTTATTCTCTTTTGGTTTCTCAAATCTCACTCCTAGAACATGCAAAAATAGAAACAAAACAGCTTTTCAAGACACCACAAATCTATGAATTCTTGTTTGGTTTTTCTCTTACTCTTTCTCATCATTCTCATAGATTCATCAACCTCAACAACATGTCCAGTGTCCATGAAATTTGTCCAAACAGTCCCTTGGAATTCTTCACAATGTCTCAACTTCAAACCCTCACAAACCAAAACAGAAACACAACAATCTCTTTGTTGTCACACTCTCTTATCTCTCTTTGGCATAGCACTTGCTGAAAATCTCAACAAAAACTCACTTTTCCATTTCTCCAACACCTCTACCTCACTATCTTGCTTACAAGATTACCAAACTAGCCTCACTTCAATCTCACTTCCTAACAACCTTGTTTCTTCATGTTTTGATCCATCTCAATTTGTTTCTACTCCCAACACATGTGTTCATATTCAATCTGAACAAGATTGGCTTAACAAAGTTGATTCAACAAATTTAGCACTTCTTGATAATGTTTGTAAACCAGATTTAACAGATCCTGATCATTGTCAGGCTTGTGTTAATCAAGGGGATATGGTTCATCAGATGCTGACTAGAATGGACGGTAATAGTTCACATTCTCAAGATTGTTTTTACTTTACAATACTTTATATTGCTGGAATTGTGAATAGGTTTGGTCCTCAGAGTAATGGTGTTTTGGCTTGTATTCTTATTTTGTTGATTGATTTGAAAGGGGATGATAAAAAGGAACATCATCATGTTCTTGTTATTTGGTTGGTTTCAGCTTCTTTGGTGTTTCTGTCTTTTCTGTTAGGGTTGTTGTATTTCTGGTATACTTGGTGGGTGAAGAGGAAAAAGAATGATAATTTGTTATCACAGGTGGAACCGAGTTTTAGCTTAAGAGTTAGACCGAAAAACGGGTTGATTTGGTTTGATTTTAAGGACCTTTTGAAGGTTACCGACAAGTTTTCGTTGGGAAATTTTGTTGGAAGAGGCGGGTTTAGTTCGGTTTATAAGGGGGTTTTACCGGATGGGACAGTTGTTGCGGTTAAAAGGATTGAAGAGTCTGATTATCAAGGAGATGTGGAGTTTTACAGAGAGGTTGGGATCGTTAGTAGCTTGAAACACCGCAATTTGGTGCCGCTTAGAGGATGTTGCGTGGTTGGCGAGGATGAGAACTCCGAGTACATTGGAAAGTATCTTGTTTATGACTATATGCCAAATGGTAATCTTAAAGACCATCTTTTTCCCGATACGGATAGCGAAAATGCAAAGATATTTCTAACTTGGGCGCAAAGAAAGAACATAATTTTGGACGTGGCGAACGCATTGGTTTATTTGCATTTTGGAGTTAAACCTCCTGTTTATCATAGAGATATCAAAGCCACAAATATACTACTTGATGCAGGTATGCGAGCAAGGGTTGCAGATTTTGGGCTGGCGAGACAGGACTATAGTCAAAATAGGTCTCAGCTAAATACAAGAGTAGCCGGAACTCGCGGATATCTAGCTCCCGAATATGCACTTTATGGTCAGCTAACTGAGAAAAGTGACGTCTACAGCTTTGGCATTGTTGTTCTTGAGATAATGTGTGGAAGAAAAGCTCTTCAGCTGTCTTCGTCAGGAGAGCCTAATTTCTTGATCACGGATTGGGTTTGGTCATTGATAAAATCCGAAAACATGATTAAGGCTTTGGATGGTTCTATCTTACTAGACGGAAATTCCAATAGAAGCATAATGGAGAGATTTTTGACGGTTGGAATTTTGTGTTGTCATGTAATGGTTGCGTTGAGGCCCACAATTTTGGATGCTTTGAAGATGTTAGAAGGGGATATTGAAGTTCCATCAATTTCAGATATGTCAATGAGTCCAGGGAACCACATGTTCGCCAGACGCGATTCATCTTGATAGCGAAATCACCTTGTAGTTTTGCTCAAAGTTAAGGTATTTTCTTAGAGATTTGTAAATGATAAATGATATACTTTACTGTTAGATTGAAAATTACATCAGAACTAATCTACTATATTGGCATTACCTGTAAATGTATTTCATTGGTTTGATTTGACCTATAGGTTCTTTTTCGGTCTTCCTCTCCTTACTAGTGTTTATGTTCAGATAAAGACCAAAGAGATTTTGTCATGTTCTCTATTGTGGGGACAATCCAATTTTGTCTAAGTTATATTTCAAATCCTATCTTTGTGGTACTCTCTTCTAGCATTAAGTTATCGCATGCACGTGTATTCTTGTTATCAAAATCGCGATTTTCAGTTTTTTGTAGTCTTGTATGCGCATTTTTGAAGCTATTTGAACTTGGACCTGTAGAGTGCTAAAAGTGCGCGGTGGCATTTACTTCGATTCACTGCACTAATTTATGGCGAAGATTAAGAATCAATGCAATGCAATCCCCTAATCAATTCTTTGACTAATTAAGATCCATTGAATGAGGAATTCAAATTCATTTTGAACAAGATAGACACAGTGTTGTTGTGCACGCTGTAGTAGGACACTGCTGTATAGCATAATGTCTTATACTGATCTTTTCAAGTTCCAAACATTCATCCTAAACAGGTAGATCAGCCGCGCGCGTTTGAACGCCGAAAACAAACATAATCACTAACTCAACAACATTTATTTAAGGTCTCAGTGGCACATGTTTTAGAATGTTTGTTGTGTGCTGAACAAGGAAGAATCTCCATTGTAATGAACAAAATGTTAACGCTATCATTTATTTATTTATTTTAACAGAACCAAATTGTATTATATACCAGAGAATCAAATCCAAAATTGAGGAATTAAAAACAAAATTTCATTCTAAGGAGTCAAATTAATACATTAAAAGCTATGTGATCTATTACACTGCATATTCTCTTTTTATGATTATATACTATAGTTTCTTTTAATCTTCCTCTTTATATCTCTTAAATGTTTTCATAATAAAAGTTAAAAACAGAAGATTCTCAATAATCATCATCTCCACTCTATAATGAACAGTCATAATGACACTCAACAAATAGTAACATAACACAATAAAAGGTTACAAACCTCTTATCATCCCACTTGTTTAATTATTGCATCTTTTTTTCTCTTAATCTTCAAGTTATATAAACCAATCAATCTCCATCAACTTTCATTCAACTCCACTTTCTTTTCCACACCTTTCAACTTCATCATGTCTTCTAATTCATGCACAAATTCTTCTTCTGTTAATGGTTTCTATGACTTTCTTACTCAAAGACTAAATGCTCTTCACCAATTAATGATCGTGTCGCACGCCTTCATGTCGGTCCAGTTTGTTTCGGAGGTTATTTCGTCTCTACAATCCTTTCATTCGCAGTTAATACTTGTGGTGCAAGATCTTTGTTTACCGGTTGGAGGGAAATGGTTGGATGAATATATGGATGAAAGTTCGAGGCTTTGGGATGTTTGTCATGCTGTCAAATCTTCCATTTCTGGAATTGAGAACTATTCTTCAGGCGGGTCTAATATAGTTGCATCATTGGATGGATTCCATCATTTGAATCAAGAGGTTTCACATCAGGTTGGTATGCATTCACAATTTGTGATAGTGATTTTAGTCATGTCATAAAGGTTTTTTATTTCTTTGTCGTATGCAACTCAATGGTGCTTGTATTCGTATCATCTGAATTGATTGATCGTAATTCTCCATGATATCAAATATCAAATCGTGATTGTCCGTAGTCAGCAATCTCACACATTCACACGGTTAACATATCAGTGGTCGTTCCAATGACCATCGATGTGTTGACGGTGTGAATGTCTGAGACTCTGACAAGACAATCTAAATCTCTTTTTGAGACATAAAAATATGTTCTCAAATTTTCTTCAAAATCTTTATGTATTGGAAAACTCAATCAAATTTATTCAATGTATCTAACACACATCATATATGCTATATGCAGGTTCTTAGATCAATATACATTAGTCAAAGGGAGATTCTAGGATTGGAAGAGGAAAATAAAAGCATGGTGGAAACAAGAATTCAATCATTGTCTCAATATATAAACCAGGACATCACTTTGGAATCGAAGCTAACAGAATACAACGGTTTTCGAGGTGTTCTTTATGCAATGAGAAGAGTTAGTTCATTACTACTAATGATTCTATTAAATGGTGTTGCATATTGTTGGTCTTCATCATGCTTTGATCATCAAGAAAACGAAGAGAACTTTATTTTTGGATCAAATTTTATGGTTTCAATGGCAAGATTGCAGCAGAAAGTTGGAAAGGAGATAGATAAGATAAATGTGCAGCCAAGGATTTTGCTACATGAATTCCAACAAGCAAAGGTTGCTATGGAGGAAATGAAGGTGGAGTTGGAGAGAGAAGTGTGTGAGATTGAAGAAAAAGTAGAGAAGTTGAAAAGTTGGTTTGGATTGTTGAAAAGTGGAGTTGAGAATTTAATAGGAAAAGTTGATGATTTGTTTGATGAAATAGTTGAAGGAAGGAAGAAGATTTTGGAGATGTGCAGTCATAAGTAGATATGTAATTTGGTTTAAGTGTAAACATAGTTAAGAAAAAAAAAGTTGAAAATGACTCATTAATGAGGCATTTCCCTATATAAGGTCCACATATTGCCCCCAAATACTTTACAATAGGTATTACTACAGGCCTGCCTAGGGTATCAAAAGATCATATTCATACCTGACCTATATTCACAAGAAAGAGAAAATCCAACAAGTATCATGTTGTATACTCAAACTCCCCCATCCTATTTTCAAGAGTAGTATCCAATAATGGGGTATCATTTCTCAAAAAATCCTATAAAAAGTTCTTAAAATGAATAAAAAAGCGGGAGAGGGGGAGAATAGCCAACACTAAGAACATTGCCACATGTGAAGAGGTTTCTTCCCCACTTATATCCTATTAAGTAGGAAAATAATTTGAAAAACTAAATAAATTAAACGTAATCTCAAATGCCGGTGAAGGTGTCTGATACCAACACAAACACATCTTTTTACGGTGTTACTTCTGTTGGTGATTTTAGTATCATCAAAATATTTTAGTAGTAATGTGATTTACTACAGGCCGATGCAATTATGCGTTAAAGCTTGGAAACGAGTTAGGGTAGTGCGGAGTGCACGCTCGTCGAGCCAACGTATAATTGAATGCGAATAATTGAAACGGGGTTCCAAGGGGCGAAGCCCCTGGCGACGTAACCGTTTTTCTGAACAGTTGTGTCTTTTCGGTTTCTGTTATTGATCTCCTATATAAGGAGTCATTTGGCCTCAGTTTGAATACATAGAACGAAACAAAACTTTCTCTCTACATTCCTGAACAGTTCTCTTTTGCCAGAAACAAATTGTTCTTCAAGAATTATCCCCACAAAGATTTCGTGAACACAGGCAAGAATTGGGTCGAAATACTTTGTTCGGAAAGTGTACGAACACGATTCTTCGAAGTTATCCAGGATTATCATACCGAATTTCTAACAACTTCCCTTATACCAACAAGACTCAATCAAGAAGAAGGTTTCACAACTGAGTAACTGAGGTGTCAGTGCTACATAACTTGTACTAACAAGACTCAATCAAGAAGAAGGTTCCACAACTGAGTGACAGAGGTACCACCTCCTAGTAACAGAGATACTAACACCAATCACAAGAACATAAAATGAAGTTAAAAACAATAAAAAAAGGCACATAATTATGAGTGGAAGAGATAACATAGTTGAGAAGTAACTCAGAAGTGCCTAACGATGGAGAAAAATACTTATAGGAAGTTAGTTGGAGACTCAGAGAAACTATGAAATTTAAGGATTAAAGAAGATGAGAAAGGGAAAGAAAAAAAATGAAAAATAAAATCCGATCTTTAAAAAACCAAGTAATACTTAGGCGAAAACCAACAAGTCAAAGAAGATTTCTTAATGCATCTTATATGTTTCTAAGCCACCATACATAATTATTTAAATACCCTTAGATTCTGGAGATACATCTTCGGTGCATCAAATTCTGAATGAACGTTGAAATATTCCATAGATATATCGCCACAACAATTTAAAATATTCAATACATCTCACTTAGAAGTCATAATTGGACCAGAGATGCATCTCCGTAACTCATCAGAACTAGGTCTTTCATGTTATATTTTGTTTATTTGTGTTCAGATGAAGATTTAAACCATAACATACAATTGAAAATAAAAAATCTATGTACATAACTCCAGATGGTCTAGAAATGCTGCCATACAATAATAAAATACGAATACATATCGAAAATGCAATACAATTGAGATCAATACAGTAGCAAGATCATCAAAATAAAATATATACCATATTACTACTACTATATACTAAAAGACTAATGTGTGTGTCTGACTACCTCTATTATACCTCCTCAGTTTCATCTACCTTCTCTGGCATCAATCTCTCTATCCTCCAACGATATCTTTGATACAACAATGTCCCTTGTGCCTCCGTCATGATGACATGTAGGACCCGTCTCACATCAGGCCCATCAGGAAAGATACATGTGTCAATGCTTGCTTGTGCAATATCCAATGTTTGATGATACCTAGACAAGGCATCCTCAACATGATCTAATAGTGTTTGCTCATCCTCTAGTATCTCCTGATGAGTTGGTCTTGGAGGATCTCCTGGAGCAACATGCATCATGTACAAATGTGACACCTTGAAGAACCATATGATGTACCCTTCAAATATGTCCTCTATCTGTCTATGTGTCAAGGCATGAGGAGTATAATAAACATAGTATTTAGGAATGGTCCGAGTGTAATCGAACTTCCTCATGACGCGCTCGGGAAGATGAGGAGCAGTGAGACGCGATTCGTAGGCACACCATCCAGAGTATAACATTATCTCGTCAAATGGATTCATCTCATGGTGATCAACATAGTTGTTGAAATGCATGTCCTCATCAACCAAACAATCAAGATAGACTTTGTAAGGCTCAGTCATCTGGTTCCCTCTAAGCGGGATAAAAGTAGTAGCACACGACATATACTTATTGTAAGACGATACACTCGTCTAGCCAGATATGTGCAGGAAGTGCTAAAGGATCCAAGTCTGAAATGAAAAGTTTGGAACACACGAAACATCAGTAATGGTGTTGCAAAGATGAAATGAAAATGAAAAAAAAACATTCAAAGACCAATAATTATTATTGTCGGTAGTGTGACGCTGCTTGTGACCTGCTTCGTCTTCCATATACATCTCTCTCTTAACTTTGAATATTGGTAGACCAAACAAGTGGCCCCGTAGTTGTACTCATGGATCTGCTCAAAATCCACGAAGTACCGTAGGTAGATGACATTTTTATAACTGACACTTTTGTCCACAAAAATCGCAGTGTCAAACAAATAAAATAGGTATGCTCTCAATGCATGTGATATACGGAGCACCATATGCTCATCATCACCATCAGCCTCCTGCGCTCCCAGGATCTCATCATCTTATATCATCTTCGGGTATTCAAACCTAGCATGAGCACCCAATGTTCTACCTAACTCCTTTTTTCGCCTCCTTTGGTTCAGCCCCCAAACAGTCTACCATCATCTCGAGTGTCTCGTCTTTGGTAATCCTCCCATGATATAGGAATCTCCGACCCTGATTGGAAGATGTAGCAAACACGAGACATCATCGAGTGTGATAACATCTCACCATGCGGGTGATGAAACGAAAGGTCTCAGAGTGCAATCTCTCCATAAATGTATTAAGCATCTCGTGGTTAACTATAGTATAATTAATCATGCATAACTCCTTCAGGCCAAATAAGGATAAAACCGACTGAAACCAATCCTCATTCGGTTGAGGCAATGCATCCTCTTATGGTTAAGAAACTTTTGCGGATCACGCTCCTGAAAAATAAAATCAATGTCAGAAATTTGTCAATTAAAATTAACGTAAATAAAAAATAACGATTCCAATTAATGTTACCTCTTCGTACTAGATATGTTTAGAAATATAGTCTGCATATAGAGGAAATAATGAAAATATACTAGGCCTCCTCTAAATTCCTCTAGCTCATCATCTGTAATAACCTCACCCTCCAGAGATGGCACTGGATCAACAACATCAGCAGTAGGAGATGGGACTGGATCAACAACATCTACAGTAGAATGTGACACTGGTGAAACATAACAGATGCAGGAGGATGGATAAAGTTATGCCTTAGATGGTGAATTTCGTCTCCTATGGGAAGAAAAATATGGAATGGCATGAGGAGAAACACGAGCCCCAAAAGTAAATGGCTATGCCTAACCAGAGGGGTCAGGAGCCTCCAGAACCTGTTGATTCTTCTCCCACCGCACTGATATGTGATGAGTAACCCTTATATGCCTCAATTTATCATGTCTATCAACCATTATGCATGTAAGTTAAAGTAAAAGAGGCCACTAGTGCATGAAAACAACACGCAAGCAAGAAAATAAAAAAAATTGAGAAAATTCCAGAGATGCATCTCCGAAATCTGGAAAACTAACACGCTGAAAAAATTCCGCAGATGCATCTCCTGAATTTCGTGCAACTCAGAAATTGCATCAATGACTTTAATGTACCCCATGAAATCTAAAAAAACTTGTTTCGATCATCATTTTGAGCCAACAAACATCTAATACAATATGTCCAAACTATCTTAAATGTTATTTCTACTCGTTTCTAACTCTAATCATTGATTTCTACTCAATAACACAAAAACTAAAAAATTTATCGGAAAAAAAACTTACAAGAAACTTGTGATTCAGATGTTGTTTCCGATGTTAGTGATGATGATTGCAGATCAGTTAAGCATTGATGATTGAGTTTTGATCATCATTTCCAGCCAACAAACATCTAATACAATATGTCTAAACCATCTTAAATGTTATTTCTACTTGTTTCTAACTCCAATCAATGATTTCTACTCATTTACACAAAAACTCAAAAAATATCGGAAAAAAAACTTACAAGAAATTGATGATTCAAATGTTGTTTCCGATGTTAGAGATGATGATTGAAGACTCGTTAAGCATTGATGATTGAGTTTTGAGTTGGTGCAGAGAAAAAATTGAGAGAGTTTGAAGAATGGTTTTGAAGAAAATTTAAATGAGAAATGAGGAAGGAGAATGGTCTGACACGACGATTTAACCTCCAAAATATTCAAGAGATGCATCTTTGGAATATTTTAACGTTAAGTGATATTTTCGTGCGTTCGAAGATACATCTCCAAAAATTAACGATATTTAAATAATTTTACGTGATGGCTAAAAAATATATATGGGGTGCATTAAGAAATCCTCTAGGTAATATTCAATGGTGAAGCCGATCAAAGGACCATATCCAACAAACACAATGAGACTTATTTGATGTGTTTGCTTGGAGTGATTATGTAAGGAAAGATTGAAGAAGGATGGAATACTCTATTTTCAAGATCCATCTTCCAATTGGAACAACACTAAAAATAAATGCATTGATAATTTTTTGTGGGGTCCGTTTTCTTTTTTGTTTCCACTCACATACGAGAGGAAAGTCATATAAAAACAAACAATGATGTCGAGAAGACAATAATATCCCTATTTTTAAAAATATTTTATTAATTTATAAAAGATAAATATTAACAAATATATATATATATATATATATATATATATATATATATATATATATATATATATATATATATATATATATATATATATATATATATATTTGTTTCATTTGCTAAATATTTAACATTCTTTCCTCTTACTTTCACTTCCATCGAAAAACTAAAATTTTATTCTACTTTCTACTCACTTTCATTCATCAAACTTTCGAATTCCACTTCCTTTCCTTTAACTTTCTCTTCCAATCCAAACAAAACCCAAAGGTCGACTAAAAACCAACAAATAAATCCCATATACGCTGATACTCCCTCTGTTCCACAATTAGTGACCAATTTGTCTAAAAAAATGTTCCAAAAGAAGTTAACCATTTACATTTACAATGGAAATTAATTTTTTCTTCAATACTACCCTTTAATTATTACAACTTTCATCACTTTCAATATTTGATGATGAGTAATTTAGTAAAACGCCTCTCTCTCTCTCTCTCTCTCTCTCTCTCTCTCTCTCTCTTATTTTTCTTAATATTTATGAAATAGTCAACTAAGTCACTCATTATGAAATAGATGTGAAGTAATCATTATATCACAAATTTTGTGTAAGCCATCAAATATGCATATCAACCAATGACCTATATACTTAGGTCTAGCAGATACATGGAAATTGGGGAAATATCAAAGATCAAAGATCAAAGGTAAGTTTCTAAACAAGAAATGCGTGTAACCTTTAAGTTTCTTTGAGGTTTTATTCTTACTTCTTGAATCACGTATATATGTAACACCATAGTCAAACTCTTAGGATAAACTTGAAATATCATCTTTGTAGGTCCCTTTAAAGAAAATGGAAGACCCATTGACCAAATCCTCCATGGTCACCAAACAATACTGACAACAACAACAACCAAGTCTTATCCCATTAAGTGTGATCGACTATATGGATCAACTTTCGTCATAATGTTATATCCAAGACCATGCTTTTATCGAAATTATTAATCTAAATTTTTTTTTAATAACTTATCTTATAGTCTTTCTAGGTCTTTCTCTTTCTCTGTTTGTTTGACTTCTCTTCATCCGATCTACATTCTTTACCACATAATCTACAAAATCAATGACAATTATTTTAAACTCAAGATAACCTCTTCATATAGAGTAAGAGACCATAACAGGCCAACCTTGTGGCTGCCTACCATGGAAGGCTGGGCATTTGGAAAGTTATCATTACTTAAAATAGACTCTAGGGTATTTATGACCTCCTCTCCATCAACAATCTTAACATTATGATTGAACCATCATTGAAAGGGTCCCTTTAAGGGCAACCTCATACTCACTACCATGGAGGACATCCATACTTCAAGAATAATGAAACAAACCATGACCTGACTTTGTCAGCCTTGTCTTTGGGAGGACTATTATTTTGGACTAGGTCAAGGCCGAATTTATCCAGCTCTAACATCATTAAACACCTTGTAGCGGTCCAACTACCTTGATTGTCAGATGTAATTAGTGGTCCTTAGAAATAGTTTATAAACATCCATATTCGAAGGATGACTCATCGACATCAAGTTTATGGAATGTTCGAGCATCATACCAGATCGAGGTTGACCAAACATCCAAGGAATGTTGAATTAAACATACAACTAGGTTCATTGACGATTAACTCTCTAGAACTGATATCCAAAAGGAAGGTTCCAATACGTCAAAACCTTGAGATGAATATGTTCTAAAAGTATAATTGATTAGCATCGATAGGATCTTGAAAACCATAACATAGTACTTGATCTTTTAACATCAATCACATGAGACAAATGTAATGATCAGGAGATTCTAAAATCTCAAAACTCTAAAATCTCACTATAAAAGGCAGTCTACCAATCAAATCAGGCTTGGGTCTCAAATTATTACATGAAAAAAATACAAGATTTGTATAATTAATAATAGCAAGTAACTATTTAACTAGCAAATTAATAAAAGTAACTATATTTCTAATAATGTAATTGTATCCATCTACTTACATCTTGAAAGCCTGAAATAAATCCTCTAATTGATCCGAACTAGAAGTTGTAGCTAGAGTTTTAGCCTCATCAACAATGCTCATTATCTCCTCTATACTTTGAAGACAAGTGATTGGATTCACATCTTCATCCTCTTTTGTTGATTCCTCTTGCAACTTCTCTAAAAACCATGGATGAGACTTAATTTCCCTCATACTGATTCTCTACAATTAAATTATCACATAGTTTAATACATTTAGCAAGCAATTAACTAAATAAATAAAAGAGATTTTTTTTCTTAAAGGGAAAACAATATATGCATACTTTCATTGGATTTGCAACAAAAATGCGAGATAATAGATTTCTACAATCTTGCGACATGTGAATTGTGTCTGGGATTTTGTATTGAACAAGCATAATCTGCTGCAAAAATAATTGTATATAGTTAACAACAATAAACATGTGATAAATAATGTATTAATAACTAGGGTTGGAAATTAAAAGAAAAGGAAAATAAATTACATTCATTATTTTCTTGAGATTTTGCAGATCTTTTTGGTCCCCAAATGGAAATTCTCCCACTAACATTATGTAAAGTATAACTCCTAATGACCATACATCTGCTAACTGAGAAAGGTTTAATACTTTAATTTATGTTAACTTGAATATTACAAAGTTAAAAACTATATACTATTATTAATTAATAATTACCTTTCCATCATATTCTTTACGAGAAAAAATCTCTGGTGCAATATAGGATGGAGTTCCAATCATTGATTTGGGTCTTGAGTGTAGTAGATATGACTGAAATTAAAACTTGTTAACAATATTCAACATTTTTTTATAAGAAAGCATTCAACTTTAAAAAAAAAATTTGATATATATATTTATTTAACCTTAGAATAGCCAAAATCACATATTTTAATAAGCTTTCCATTCAATAAAGTGTTCTCCAACTTCAAGTCTCTATGACATATTTCCTACACATAAAAAAAAAAGTAATACTATATTTATTGAAGCAAACAAATAATTCATTGTTAAAACAATATTTTATTTACCATGTCATGACAATGACTAACTCCTGAAACGAGTTGTTGGAAGAAAAACCGAGCCTAAAATATGTGAAAAAATAAATAAATTATAGAATATTTGTGTAAGTTATGAAAGAATGTGCAAAGAAATGACAAAAAATGTTTATAATAAATAAGAGAATGAGAGAGCAAAATAGAACCTCATGTTCATTTAATTTCCCATGACTGCAAACATAATCAAATAGATCTCCACTAGGTGCATACTCCATTACTATTGCAATATCTCTTGGAGTCAAAAACACCTACAATATTCACATTTTATTTAACAAAACTATTTCAAATTCAAAATATTGAATAAAATATTAAACAACTTTAACATTTCATATTTAACAAAAAAAACAATATAGCATAAAGATAAGATACCTCCTTGAACTGAATAATATTTGGATGACCAAGAGTTCTATGGTTTATGATTTCCCTTGCCACCCTTTCATCAACCTGTAATTAACATACATAAAATTTATATGCAAATTAAAAAATACAAAAAAAAATAATTATAATAATTAAACAAGATGAATCAATAACAGAAAAAAAAGAAAAAAATACCTTGTGGCCTCGTGAGATATACTTGACTGCAAAAATGGCTTTTGTTTCTTTGTGGCGAATAAGCTTCACAGCTGCATAATTTCCATATCCAATATCCTTCACTTCTTCATACTTTTCCATAACTTTTCTTCTTCTTCTTCTCTTGTTCTTGAAAACTTCACAATAACTTTAGTTGGTATAAGATTGATTAATTCAACACAGATAACCAAACTGTAAAATAGTACTAATTGCATTTATTGTATGTTTTCAAATTAAGATATTTGTCTTCAAAATAATTTATTTGATGGAAATGACTTTTCATGTATTCAATGGATATTATTACTTGATGTTGTGCTTGTCTTTATCAAGTTATGAGTGTGATTGAAGGCTATTATTGATCATAATTGAGTATAAAGTTTTTTTAAATTAAAAATATACTTCCTATATGCGTTCCTTTTTTACGAGAGACTCATAATTGAGTATAAAGTTTTTTTAAATTAAAAATATACTTCCTATCTGCGTTCCTTTTTTTACGAGAGACAAAGTCATTTTTTAGAATATTTATAGAATATTTAATGTATCTAATTTGTAAATTGACCAAATATATTGATTATTCAATAAACCTAAAAATTAACTTGTCTCTTATAAAAAAGAACGGAGGTAGTATAAATTTTCAATAAATATATACTTCCTAGTTTCTACATACTGCTTACTATATTTTCTTCAAAATTCACATTTTTTTAGATAATGATTAATTCTATTGATTTCAATAATAATATGAATGTCAGTTACTAAAATAATTTTATTAATAATAGATAGTAAAATAGTTATATAATTTAAAATACAATAAATAAAAATAAATTAATAAAAAAATAATAAATATCACATTGATATTCTAAAAGAACAAATAATTTGAGATAAATAAAAATAAGAAAGATGACATCTACTATAAGATAGATAGAGTATTATTTTTTAAAAGATTTATATTTAAAAAATTGTATTATTTGTATTTTATTCTTATGTCTTCTTATATAACTCAAGCGTTGCATGATTTAAAAAAGAAATAGTAAGGTTTTGTTTGACAATGTTTTGTTTTAATTTGTAATTTATGATTTATAGTTTATAAGTTTCTATGTTTAAAGAAAGATTAGTTTGATAATAGTTTTTTTTTTCTTTTTAATTTGTACACTAAAACAAACAGTCATTATCACGTAAAAATCACGCTACAAATTTAAATATCGCGTTACCAATCATAATTACTAATGTGACTGAAACACATCGCAGGAGTACTCGTGGCAACTGATTGACACGTGAAAAATACATCACTAATTTATAGCTGGATAATCACGTCACAATCAATAAAATTATTTGGACCACATTGTCACGTGAAAACATGCCACTAATTTGTGGTAGGTTGATCATCCCACAAAATAAAATTAAAAACTTGTACCATTATGCAACATCTAGCAATAAGGAGCAATTGGGTTAGTGTTACTAGGTAATGACGTGAATTTCACGCCACTAATTTGTGGCAGGCTAATCACGTCACAATCTACTAAAAAAAGGCAGTGACATGAATTTCATGCAACTAATGATTTTTTTCTAGCATTTTTATCACGTGGTTTCTATTTCGCAAGATATTTCACAACAATAAAATAGACATTTCGTAACACTAGCTCTACAACGGTCATAGTGTTAACCGTGCTAATACTTTATTTTTGGACGTTTTTTTTTTGTATTTACTAAAGGACATGTCACAACGGACAAATGAAGCAACCATAGTGAAAGGTACACAAAGTTAAATGGTTTGAATCCCAACACTAACAATTAGTCATTTATCGTGATAAAAATGTGATTGACCTTGTATATCACCATGATTTTTATTAGGTAACACTCAAATTACCCCACGGAGATAATAATAAAATCTGACTAAAATTTTCATCAAAACTATTTGAGTGTCACACTTCAACTTCAAAAACAACTTGGCTCAATGATATGTTTTCAAAACGAATTGTTCAACATGCAGCGAAATTCAAAATAACATATAATATTTTCATCACAAAAGGTTTTTCCCATAATAAAACAAATAAAATGCAACGTCGTCCCGACACGCAAAGCGACGTATCAAAGCCGACACCCTAACGACGTGAAGTACTTCTTCGACTTCACTGATCACCACTCGACTTATCCTGCTCACCTGCACGTTACCAACATAGGGGTAACATTCAAACATAAGGGATTGAATACTTACATCACAAAAGAGTAATATAATAAGAATTAGTAAGTATCAAAAATAAAACACCACTTCTCGACAACAATTATTCAACTGCATCATATACACAACAACATCATACACCTCAACAACATCATATACAACAACAACATCATACACATCAACAACATCATATACAATGACCACAACAATCATGCAATGAGACCCTACTTGACTCTAAGCATGCGGTATCATATCCGATCTCTATTTCAAGATCCAGTTCCCGTCGAAACTCTCGACCCCTCTTTCATGGTCCAGTATGATCCATATTTCATGATCACACCCATCGACCCCTATTTCATGGTCCAGTATCATGATCACACTCTCGTACGATCCTTATTTCATGACCGCACCACGTCACCAAAACCAACATACCCCACCTTGGTATATTATCCAACTATGCAACATGTCATGCAACACTAATGACATACATGCATACATGCAACGATCTCATTATACAACATCAACAACAACAAAGATTTATCACAACACCGATCAATCTACAACAATTCATTACCACTATGGTTATCATGCATTTTAAACATATAACCACATAAATCAAATTCAACTGCCACAAACGCCACAACACCAAATACCACAACAATTACATATACATGAACCACTAACAAACATATGTAACGTATCACAACAACAACAAAGTCAACAAACATACCAATTATTAATGTTTACACATCATAAGAGAGAGAGAGAGAGAGAGAGAGAGAGAGAGAGAGAGAGAGAAAGAGAGAGAATAATATTAGACTTTTCATTCTTATTAAAATGAGGGAGTACAGAAGAGTATATATATTGGTCAACTATGTTACAATAAAGGAAATAAAACAGAATAGGAAAATTGAGTCAAAGCAAATAAAAGGAAAATAATTAACTATAACATATTGATATCTAAGACACCCCCACAAGCTGGACTATGGGGGTTAATGAGGCCAAGCTTGGAAATGTGTTTGTCAAAAGCGGGATGATAAAGCGGTTTCGTAAGAAAATCTACTATTTAAAGTATGGTGTGGATGGGAAAGAGGTTGATGAGACCTGCTTCTATTTTCTCGCGGATAACGTGACAGTCAATCTCAATGTGTTTAGAGCGTTCATGGAATGACGGGTTGTGCGCAAGGTAGATAGCAGAGTTGTTGTCGCAATAGATCGAAGTAGGTTGGTTTAATGAGTGATTCAAGTTATTGAATAAGTTATGAAGCCATTGAATATCACAAGCAAGGATGGCCAAGGCACGATACTCTGCTTCAGGATTGCCGTGGGAAACAGTTTGTTGCTTCTTTGACTTCCAGGAGTTGAGAGAGGTGCCTAAGAAAACTGCATATCCCATGACAGACTTGCGAGAAGTGAGGCAAGTAGCCCAATCTGAGTCTGCAAAACCAGATAACATTAAATTAGAATGTGCGGAATAGAATAAACCTACTGCATGAGCAGTTTTTAAGTACTGTAAAATGAGAATGACAACCTTAAAATGCACGATTTTGGGCGCATAAACATGTTGGCTAAGTTATTGCACAACAAAATAGATGTCTGGAGGAGTTGTGGTTAAGTAAAGAAGGCGTCCTATAAGGCGCCGGTATTGTGTTGTGTCCTCATAAGGAGGAGAATCAGTGCAGTTTAATTAAAGAGAATGATCATAAGGGGTCTTAGATGGCTTGGTAGCAAGTTTGCCAATTTCCTCCAAAAGTTCTAAAGCATATTTTAGTTGATTAATCATAATGCCTTTAGAGGATCTGGCTACCTCAATGCCAAGGAAGAATCTAAGATGGCCTAAATCCTTAATTTTAAAAGAATTATGCAAAAAAAATTTAACAATAGAGATTTCATGTAAAGTATTTCCAGCAAGCACGATGTCGTCAACATAAATAAGTAAAGTAGTAAAGGATGAATCATGATGCTTGGTGAAAAGAGAATAGTCAACAAGAGAATGTTTGTAACCAATAGATAAGAGAGAATCTGATAATTTGGCATACCATTATCTTCTAGCTTGTTTAAGTCCATAAAGGGACTTTTGAAGCTTGCAGACCTTGGTGCCAGTATTAAGAGAGGGAGGTAATGCAAGACCTTTAGGAAGGGTCATGTATACTTCCTCATTGAGGTCACCGTGTAAAAAAGCGTTATTGACGTCTGATTTTTCTAAAAACCAACCATTAATAGCATCTAAAGCAAGAAGAGAACGTACCGTAGTGAGTTTGACAATCGGAGAAAAAGTCTCAAAATAGTCTATACCTTCTACTTGTGTGTAACATTTTGCGACGAGATGAGCTTTGTAACATTTGATAGAACCATCAGCATTATATTTGACTTTACACACCCATTTACAATCGATGGGTTTTTTGTTGGGAGGGAGGTCCACAATGGTCCAAGTATTGGTGGAAGTCAAGGCTTCGAACTTAAGTTTCATGGTATGATTCCAATGATCGGATTATCTGGCTTGGTTATATGTTGTGGATTCAGTGGTGGATGAAATGGCGAGGCAAACAAATTTATAAGTAGGAGAACATTTGTTATAGTCCATAACAGAAGTAAATGGGTAAGGTATGTTATGAGAGATATTGTGAGATGTTGGTTGGTTGAGGAGAAGGTTGCAGTGGTAATCATTAAGGTAGCTTGGAGAACGTGTTTCACGGGTAGAATGTCGTAGTGGATTGGTAGGAAGATGGCGAGTGGGGTGGCAACAGAGTAGTTGTTCAAAGGAAGAGGAGTAGGTGGTGTGGGAGAGGGATGGGGAGAAGGTGGAGTGGATGGCAGAGGTGTTGGTAAAGGAAGAACAGGGTCAAGGTAAGGGGTAGGTTGAGGAGTAGGTGTTGCTGATGTAGAGGAAATAAAAAAAGGAAATTCGGTTTCATGGAAAATAACATTGTGAGATACTAAAAAACTATGAGATATTAAATCATATAAAAGATAACCTTTAGTGCCATGATGGAAACCAAGAAAAACAGTTTTATGAGCACGAGAATTAAACTTAGTTTTATGTGCAGTAATAGTAGAGGCAAAAGCAAGACAACCAAAAAAATTTAAATGCATCAATGGGGGAAGTTTATTATAGAGAAGTTGGAAAGGAGACTTATGTGTCAATAAAGGGGAAGGAATCTGGTTGATTAAGTAAATAGAATGTTGCACAGGAAAAGTCCAAAAAGATTTAGGGAGGTTTGCTTGAAAGGAAAGGGCACGGTCAACATTTAGGATATGTTGGTGCTTCCTTTCAACCAAACCATTATGTTAAGGGAATTAGACACAAGAACATTGATGTAAAATGCCCTTAGCATTGAAAAAACCAGTCATAAGAAACTCATTGCCATTATCTGTGCGAAGACACTTTAAGGAGGTGGAAAATTGTGTTTGAATGAAAGATGTAAAAGTGGCAATGTGTTGTCTTATTTCAGACTTGTGTTTCATAAAAATAAGCAAAGTAAAACGAGTAAAATCATCAACAAGTGTCAAAAAATATTTATGTACATTAATATAAGGGGTAGCATAAGGCCCCCATATGTCAGCATGAACAATTTCAAAAATGTGAGAAGAAGTGTTATTACTAACAGGAAAAGGCAGTCGTTTTTGTTTGGCAAAATGGCAAACATCACAAGAACCATGTTTATTAAAAGGAATGTAGCAAAATTGTGAAGTAATACATTGTAGACAGAACCAGAGAGGTGACCTAGTCTATGATGCCACAGAGAGGCATGGCTATCTAAGGAAGAAATACTATGTGAAACATACAAATGTAAATTGTTGGATGGTGAAAGAGAAACATAGAAGACATAGAGATTGTCCAGTCGTTTAGCTATACCAATCGTCGTCCGGGACAAAGTCTGCACAATTAAACATTTTTCAGTAAAGAAATTAAAATAACATTTATTAGAATATGTTAGTTGTGAAATAGAAATAAGATTAACAGTAAACGAGGGAATGTAGTAAACATTCGTAAGTGTGAGATTTTTAGAAAGAATGACATTGTCGGAAATGGTGGCTTCAGTGTTTTGACCATTTGGTAATTTCATGATAAAAGAAGTGATGTGTGTGTAAGATGAAAATTTTGATAGAGAAAATGTGATATGGTGCGTAGCACCGGTATCCAGGATCCAAGTTGTGAGAGGCTTACCCATTGGAGAAGAAATAGCATGGACATTACCATTAGAAGAAGGAATAACATTGAGATCTGATTCGAGGGGGGTTTGAGGTTGGATAATGTTCTGAGTGAGATGTTGCTGAAGTAGAGAAATGAGTTGTCCACTTTGGTCTTGCATAGTAGGTGTGGTGATAGGAGTATCAGAGGAGTCTGCAGATGTTGAATTGACTGAAGATGCCTTTGGTCGATTCTGAAAACCAGGAGGGTATCCGTGTTTAACAAAGCAGTAATCAATTGTGTGATTATTGTGGTCGTAGTGTATGCAAACACGAGTGGCACCAGAAGAGTTATTGAGGCCACATAGGAATTATGTCAACCTCTATCGCAAGAAGAAGAACCACACCCATGAGTATTAGGTTGAGATTGAATTTTAGATGCAAGGGTTGGATTTTCCAGGAGAGGATCAGTAATGAGAGGAGGTGTGAGTTGCTTTTCTTGACCGAGAATAAGGGATAAGGTTTTGTCCATCGGTGGGAAGAGGCTCCATCATCATGATTTATGAACGAACATGAGAGAATTGATCATTGAGGCCTTTCAAGAACTTGAGAATTTTATCTTAATCACGAGATTTGCAAAGATCACCAACAGCTCCACAAGTACAAGGGATAGCGCACGGACAATCATGGGTGGGATGATATGTGTCGATTTGTTCCCAAATCGATGTGAGTTGGGTGAAGTAGTTGGAGATGTCGAGGGAGCCTTGTTGAAGACGAACAAGATCGTCTTGGAGATCTAAAATTCGAAAAATGTCACCCTCGGAAAATCGATTGCGGAGGTTCTCCCAAACCGTGGATGCATTGTCAAACCAAAGAATAGATTGAGCGATAGAATCCAAAACAGAACGTTGAATCCAAGAAAGGGTGAGGTTGTTACAACGGATCCAAGGATCGAGAAGAGGGTGGTTAGCGGCGGGTTTAGGGAAGGTTCCATCAGTGAAGTGGAATTTGTTCTTAGAAATCAGAGCAACTCGCATGGATCGAGCTCATGAGAGATGGTTCAGTAAAGAAGAAAGGTGAAGCGTGTAGAAAAATTTCTACTGATACCATATTAATGTTTACACATCATGAGAGAGATAGAGAGATAGATAATAATATTGTACTTTTCATTCTTATTAAAATGAGGGAATACAGAAGAGTATATATATTGGTTAAATGATAACCAACTATGCTACAATAAAGGAAATAAAACAAAATAGGAAAACTGAGTCAAAGCAAGTAAAAGGAAAATAATTAACTATAACATATTGATATCTAAGACCAATTATGTTTATAATCAAGTTATATTAATTAGCCCTACAATTAAGTGTATAACTCCTATTTCACTACCTTCAGCTACACCACATCGATTCCTAAGCATTACTAACTCATCTAAGTAATTTTAAGGAATTTTTCAGAATTAAAAATCATCATTTCACGCTCCAGGTCTTTTTCAGTGGGGGTCCTTGCTCGTTAAGTGAGCAACTCACTGACTCTTGACTTTTCCACAAACTAACTTGCTTGCTAAGCGAGCTCTGCGATTTTGCAAATCGCTCCTCTGCGCACTGTGTTCATCCTGCTACGAAAATCATCTCACCAACCCACCAATACCAGCCAAAATTCATAGCAATCACCAATTTAACCATCTAATTTATGCAAATGTCAACTAACAACAACAACTACTAACTAATCAACGCAATTCTTCTTCAATCCACCAAAACATCAATCTCTAATCCTCAACCTACCCAATTCCCATCATACAACCCTTTAGAGATGGAAGAATCCCACCCTCACCTTGGTTTTTGACGAGAATTTCTCTTCCTCGCGGATTCTTCTTCACGATCAAGCCATTTCCTCTTCTTCTCATGTTCACAACTTTCATGATCGTTCTTTCCTCTCTCAGAATAAAATCCTTTTCCTTTTTTTACAACTTAATCCCTTAGACCAACTTAGGGACTTCCACTCTTACCCTCGCTAAATTCATCAAAAGACCACATTGTCCCTTACCTCCCATTTTATTCCATTTATTTATTTTACTTAATAATACAATTATCCACCATAATATAATTCTCAATTTAAAATTATATTTGATAATCTATTATTTTACACACACCAACACGCAATATTTTGAATAAAATAATTAAATAAAATTTGGGGCATTACAATTATCAACCGTGATGAAAGGTGATATTTATTTATATATAAGCGAAATTATCTCTCGCTTCAATACATAACAATTGTATCTCTCAAAACAAAATCCTAACAACTCTTTCACTCGTCTCTCGCCAAACAAAACTCTAACAACTCTGTCACTCATTTATCTCAAATGGAAACCCAAAAATAAAACCATAACATCAAATCTTAGCCAATGGGTATTTACAGGTTCGTTTTCTCTATATTTTATTTTTCAAAATTTGTTTCAGTAGCTTGTTTCATGATGTATGGACTTTCTTCTTGTTTTGACTCGTAGGTATGGATGATTATTTCAATAAGGAGGTCAAAGTTAAAGTTAATGTTGCAGACTTGTAGGTAGGGATGTTAAGTTTGTTGCTCTAACTTTATCTTCATTCTTATTTCATCATGGACACACCATTATGGACATGTATGGTACTTTTTGAAGCATTCTATGACGTGTCCCACTACAGTTGATTAGAAGAATGGCTCAAAGGATGAATAAATCCTTCCTCCGCATGATCTAGTAAGGGAGCGAAATCAACTTCCCCCAACTTTAGACCCATAGGTCTCTATAAATACCTCATCATTGGCATGAGGAATAAACAACTCAATACGTATAAATATTATAAAACAAAAATCTACTCACCTCACGTGGTCTTGCTACCCCCATTTCCAAAAAAACACCACCGAATAGGGTTTCTCATCACTATGATGAGAAATCCCTAACCCACAAAAAATCATTAAGGCCTTTGACCACCCCTATCAGCATAGGGGTGCCACACAATATATACTTTTTAACAAGTACAAAATTGATATCGATAATACCTTTCTCAATGGTGAAATCCAAAAGAAGGTTTAAATAAATCAACCATCTGGATTGGTCAACACTAACTCAACTCTTGTGTGCAAGTTAAAAAAGGTAATCTATGGTCTAAATAAGGCTCCAAGGGCATGGTATGAAAAACTCCATTAAACCTTACTTCACTTTCACTTATCCTCCATCAAATGTGATTATTTACTCTTTGTTTAAAAGCATGAATACATTACTCTATATACATTGGATTATGTTGAAGATATATTCCTCATTGATACGTCTTTGAAACTAATTCATGATCTTATCATCAAACTCAATGATAAGCTTGCATTGAAAAAGCTTGGCATACCAAAATATTCTCTTGAAATTGAGGTGCATTATCAATCCAATGGCTCTATAAGCTGTCACAAACCAAATACATAAAAGATATGTTGTCCAAAGCCAACACGACTTATGCAAATGGGTTGAATACATCAATGTTCAACCATAGCAAGTTGAGCAAATATGACACTGCATTGGACGAATCTTCTTTATATATGTCCACAGTTGGAACTATTAAATATATTACATTAACTAGACCTGGCATTGTTTATTGTGTCAAAAAAGCTTATTAATTCATCGCAAACCTCTTGAATCTTTGTTGAATGCTAAATATGTCTTAATTTGAACCATCATTCTTGGCATTTTTTAAGTCTTTATATGTGTTTTCTTTGAATTATTCCATGTTTATGAATGAATCTTCAATATAATTGCATTAGCCTTTGAGTTCCTTGATATGTGTGTTATTAGGAAATATGCATAAACATCATAGAACAAGACACAAAATGATGGTAAAAGGTAGCCAAAGAAAAGAAGAAAAGATTCAGCAAGTTCCTAGTGTGAGCTACCAACAAAGCCAAGGCGAGCTCTTTGTTCGAGCTCAAACGGAGGCCCAACGAACCAGAAATCTTGGATGGTTGTAGGTATTTAACCATAAGTTAGTAGTGCATGGCCAAGGTGAAGAAGATCGCAGTGTGAATAAAAGCTCATAGTGTGAGATCAGATATTTTCTCAGGGGAGGGTTGACTGTTCAGAGGCACTTCATGTGTATCACAACGCGAAAAACAACCGACAAAAAATGAGTGGAATTTTCACCACCGAATGTTATTTATCCTAAAGAGGAAAGAAAATGATCGAAGAAAACCTTAGGGAAAGGAAATGTTAGACGATAGCATAGATCTATAAGGGGGATTGAATATATCCCTTTTAAAACTTTTGCAGCTTTAATAATTGTTTGAAAAGGGCTGCAAAAGCTCCCCGGAAAAATCACGTCTAAAATTTATTTAGTCACTGGTGATCAGATATGTGTAACAAAACCTAATGAGATGCTTAAGATAAATGAATCAACCACTTACTAATCAATCACTTAAACTTTACATCATTGATTTAACCATATCCAACAATGTTAATAGGATAGAAAAATTCACTAAGACAATGAAATTGTGTATTTTGAATTTTCTCAAACACTTGGTGGGCACGCCACACCAAGCTTGTTTTGCTTCTATATTTAGTGCATAATTTTTCTCAAGTTACTATCAAATTGATAGAAACAATTTCACAAACACCTAGAGTGCACTAAAATTAGCAAAATAGAATTTTCATTGTTACACTATTTCGAATCGTGCATAATTTTAATGAAGAAAAAAACGAAGAACACGCGGATTTGTTTAGGAAATTCCCCTACCATCCTCACTAAGGGTACCTCTGTCCCCAATTCTAAAAATTGAATTAGGATATGTATTATTAAATGCAATATTTTTACAAAGAGAAATTAGAAACCACAAACCTTATAATTGTTGTAGAAGTTGTGTTTCTCTTTGCCCCTTGATTCAGGGTGAATCAAGTCCTCACACGTATCAATCAAACCTCCGATTGTCGCTCCCTTCTTGCAAGAATCATCGATTCTCCAAACTTAAGCACGACCACTTTGAGTCGATATGAATGAACCCACATCTTCCTTCATAATCCTCTAGTTTCCCTGATATGGTTGAACAATCTCTCTAATATTCAAACCTCTTCACTCGGCTGAATTGATGAACCAAATATGTGTATAAAACCCCCAAATCCTTACGATCTTGGAGGAGAAAACCACAAGGTTTTATTCAATAAAAACTCACTCTTCACTCAACCCAAACTGAATTTACAATTCCTATGTTTGAATGTTATCACTGCAAGTCATGCACTTTGATCAACAAAATGTTTATGTGTAATTGTTGATGAATGCAAGAGAAGATGAAGATGATGAGAGAATATGTGTATCCATTTGTCATATCCTAAATTTTGACCAGAAAATTTCCAATTTTTGTTCATTTTTGACGTGTTTTCGTCGATATGTCGAAAACCAATCATTTTAAAAACATTTTAGTTTTAGCGTCTCATTATTCATTAGACCGTACTTTTTTTTAGTCGATTGTATTATCCAAAGTAATTTTTAATTTCCATTTTTGATTTCAGAACTCATTTATAATTTTTTGTCTCATATTAAAAAAAAATCATTTATATTTATATTTTGTTTACTTTAAAAAATATATCTTAGATTTATTTAGAATTAATATTAGTTTGAACTCTTGATTGGTTTTAGTCTAATTAATTAATTTTGTAAATTTAATTTATATCTTAATTTTTCTAATTAGATAAGTTTAATGTATTTTAATTTAGTCTTAATATCAGTTTTTTATATAATTCGTCTTGAACTTAGTGTTGGTCACAACTAATTTTCTTTTATTAGATTAATTTAGTTTTAATTTTATTTTAATAGTGTATTCCTTTATAATTTAAATTTTGTAATATGTTTTGTATTTGTCTCTAAAAATCCAAATTTTTTTTTACTTATCCCAAGCCATAAATGACAAAAACCATAGCAATGATACAACCAATATGAAAATGACTTATCCTTTGGCTCATCCACAAAACCGTACAAACTAGCAGCTATAGATCAAACACCAAAATAGCACACTGCTTGT
This sequence comes from Lathyrus aphaca, assembly GCA_963966055.1. Classification (NCBI taxonomy): domain Eukaryota; kingdom Viridiplantae; phylum Streptophyta; class Magnoliopsida; order Fabales; family Fabaceae; genus Lathyrus; species Lathyrus aphaca. The sequence goes on from OZ014521.1 coordinate 65,772,165, forward strand.
ACACACACAATGTCTGTGGACTGCACCAATTCCTTTTTCCTGCAATTGCATTGTCGAAAATGACAACACGTTTCATGACGATATCATACTGCCATATTCTGCAATTGAAAGCAATGGGTCAACAACAAAGAGCCAAAGGATCTTGATACTTGAAAACTGAATAAAGACAGTGGTAGAAAAAAAAGGTGAAAAAAAGAGAGAGGATAGAAGGGGGGAAAAACCGCAGGAACAAAAAAAGGAAAAACGATTTTTCTGCAGAACATTACAACCTTTAAACGCTCTCTTCTCCCCTCGCGGCAACCCTCATCTTTCCATTAACCAAATCACCGCCTATATCGCAAACGGAACGAACAAAGAACACAGTCTTCTCTTCAACCGAATCCGTTCATCCTTCCACAGCACACTCGCAGCATCACCTTCGAATCCGACCCTCACAGAAAACCTCACCACCGCCGAGACCTTCCAAACCCATCACTCCTCACTTCACACCAACACCTCACTTTCCTCTTCTTCAAACAACTGCAACCCGCGCCACCCTTAACGAAAAAACCAGGAGGACCCAGAACTTAATAAAAGACAACAAAAAAACTTCCTCAACCCAAATGCACCATCCTCACCTTGACCCCTTTCGGTTTCTTCGCTCCATAATCATCGCCACCACCACATATAAACACTCACCGCGAACCACCATTTTTAACCCTTCTTCATCACCGCCGACAACAACAACACCCACCGAAACTCACCGTCAATCTCGCAGACCCAATCCCAAACTTACCAAAACCAAAACACCTTTCAAACTAAAGCCCTCAGCCTCAGCCCTCTTCGCCTCCAAACATTCATTGCAAACCCAAAAACCTTTCCTTTCGGCGGAAATTGGAGAGAGAGAGAGAGAGAGACCAAGTGAGAACCCCACATCCGGACCAAATCGCGAGTGAAGACGAGCGAACCAAGTATGAGCGAGGGATCGCCGTTCCACGTTTGAGGCTGAGTGAGATTGCGCCGTGTTGAGAGGAGATCGCGACCCTTCATTGACCCGCCGGCGCCGATTTGGTTGAGGCCATTTGAGAGATGCGCTTCAGAGAACAGGGTTTCAGTTTTTTTTTCTCGTTTTTTTCGATTAAAAAACACGCATTCATGTTTATTTTATTTTTCACCTTTTCATTTATTTTATGTTTTATTGCTGTTGTTGTTGAATATAAGCTTAGGCCCATCATTTCCTATCCACAACCAGTCCCCTGCGCATAACCACCCCTTTCACTTTGTTTTTTTTTCTTTTTTTTCTTTTAGTTTTTTTTAATACTTAATCTAATTCTTATTATTTTGTGTTATTAACACTTGATAAATTTAGAACTTAGTTAATATAATTTTGTTAATATTTGATTATTAATTTTTAACACAACTTTGATTTTAACTTCAATTATTTTGGTTTAGTTAAATAGGTTTGTACTTGGCCTTAGTTCTTTGCCTATAGTTTGACATTTTATAGATCTGTTTAACTTTGATGATTGGCGGATGTGGCATGGTTCTGTGAAGTAATATTTATTGGGTTGGGTGATTGATCTTGATGGATGTTATGTCCTGTTGATAATCTTGAGGCACGCCTGGAGTCAGGCCTCATAATATTTCTCTTCCCCACGCCTGTATTCAATTTTGCACCCCCTCCAACATCTTTGTTTTATTTATCTTTAAATCTTTTAATTTCTTTTTCCCTTTTAATTTTATTATTTATTTTAATCTTTGATTTACTCTTGCTGAATGTGTAGTTTAGAATTTTTTTTTTTTAGGGTTTTAACATCCATTAAATTTGTTTAAGTTTTTGATATTCATGTTTAATAATTAATATCCATTAAATTTGTTTGAGTCTTCTTTAAGACTTGATGTTTTGATTGATTCTTAATGTTTAGTTTTGGGCGTTTTGGTTATTCTTGAAGCTTTACGTGACCCATTTGATAATGTCTCTTGATAAATATTTTTGTTGATCAATAATCTGGACGCATACCTCGGGCTTGAATATTTTGGCGAGTTTTGGGTTTGACATAAGTGTTCATGAACTTTTCTTACGCGCGTTTGAAGAGGCAACGGACTTCCTCCTTTAGGTATCACTAAAACTCAATGTTATCTCATGTGTGCCTCATTATAGTCTTATTGTCGCGTGTGCGTTCGTCTGATTACTTGTACCTCATCATCACGTCTAAACCTAAAAACATCTAAAAACAATTATTCAACTTATTAATTTAAATTACGAAAACAGAACTTCGGAGTCTAGCATTCCGCACGTTCTGGATTGGACCGCAACTGGGCTAGCCCCACGCGATGTGTCCAATCACCACTCGTATATCAAAATATTCAACTTATTAATTTAAATTACGAAAACAGAACTCCGGAGTCTAGCATTCCGCATGTTCTGGATTGGACCGCAACTGGGCTAGCCCCACACGATGTGTCCAATCACCATTCGTATATCAAATATTCAAATTATCTTTTTAAATTAATCAACGAGTAACTGAACTCCGGAGTCTAGCATTCCACATGTTCTTGAATTAAAACACTCCTGGGTTAGCCCCACGCGATGTGGTTTATTCACTCTCTCGTTTAAAGCACTTTAACAAAGATCAAACATCTTTTCTCAAAACGAACATTGTTTAAATCTTTCTATCTCGCAAACAAGTTAGCGTTTCAGCCTCCTGTCGCGAGCAGATAAGCCAACGCTTAGCAAGAGAATGCATTTTCAAACAATCGTTCAATTAAAAATCACAAACCGTAGTCGCACGAACTACGAAGCTCTGACTTTCCCATTGCACGAGGGAATACGTAGGCACGGGGATTTTAATCCTTCGCGAGCACAATAAATAAAAATTAACTATCTCTCTGTCACAATAATAAAAAACTTAACCTTTTCCCATAACAAATTATAATTAAAATATTTCTTTTAAATAATCTTAACAAACTTTAATCGTTAAAAGAAGATAATAACAAGTTAACATTTTAAGCGCAAATTAGACTAAGAGGTTCCCGTTGAGTACAACGGACGTGAAGGGTGCCTAATACCTTCCCCTTGCGTAACTGACTCCCGAACTTAGATTAGTGGTTTCGTTGACCATTTCTTATCCGATTTAGGTTGTGTCTATATCTCCATTTTCTCTCGTAGAATAAATAGAATTAGGTGGCGACTCTGTTGTTATTTTAGGATCGTATTTTTCGAGGTACGACACCATTTCACATTTCTTGTTAGTTATGAAAAATGAGACTCAATGGTATTTATATGATCTTACTTGGCTTAATGAATGAGTCAGAAATGAAACATGGGATAAAAGAAAAAGAGATTTTGACGCCTCATTTAGAGTGAGTCGACTCACTGTCTAATGTCATTAGACCTGTTGAGACCTGAGGCAAATGTGGGGAAAATGGGCAATTAATGAGTCGGCCTGTTATATAAATGAGTCGACTCAGTTTTAAGAAAATTCTATAAATGAGTCAACCTATTAACTGGTCTCAGTCGACCTGTTCAGACCTGAAAGAAACACATTTGTCGCAGAAATTGCACAAGATGGTAGTGAATCTGAAGATCCCGATGAAGTTAAATACCGGTCTAGATCGGATTTCAGATACGATTTCTGAAGATTATGAGAATTGGATAAGTCAAGATCAAGCTCTATTCATCTGGTTGTTGTCTACGATCTCTGAATCAGTTCTACCTAGGGTTCTTGCATGCAAGCATTCGTTTGAAATTTAGGATACCATTCTTCAGTTCTTTAAGGCTCAGATGAAAGAGCGTGTTCGGCAACTGCATGTCGAGCTAAAATCTACCAAGAAAGGTTCCAAATATGTTACAGAGTATGTGCTGCGAATCAAGGCCATTGCGAACTCTCTTTTGGCCGTTGGAGACTCCATAACTGAACAAGATCAAGTTGATTCAATATTACAAGGGCTTCCTGAGGAATATAATCCCTTTGTGATGCATATGTATGGCTACTCGTCACCTCCATCGTTATGTGATGTGGAAGCACTACTCTATGTGCAAGAAGCACAGCTCGATAAATTTCTTGAAGAACTAGCTACAACTACAACAATCGCAGCAAATGTTGCTCATTCTAATCAAGAAGGTACTTGTTCCAAAGGAACGTATCCAAATCATAGAACAAGAGGCCGGTTTACGCGTGGTCGAAGCCGTGGGAGAGGCCGATACACAACTGGGAATTGTTCAACCTGTCAACTTTGTGGCAAATATGTCCATGAAGTAGCTAATTGTTGGCATATATTTGATGAACATTTTGTGCCATCCAACACAAATAATGCCATTGATGAGTCATCGAATCAAGAACCTACTGCTAATTCCTCCAAGAATTCAAAAACATTTTCTATGATGGCTACTACTAGTAAGGTATTAGCTTACACTCAAGAATACAATCTCCCGTCAGAACTTGAATCTCAGGCTTGGTTTGCTGACTCAGGTGCCTCTCATCATTTAACACCTCATGCTTTTCTCTTACAATATAGCAAGCCATATGTAGGAAATAACAAAGTTTTTGTAGGCAATGGTCACACTCTCACCATAGAATCAGTAGGCCCTACACGTTTTTGTTCCAAAATTGATCATACACAAACTTTGACTCTAGCTAGCATACTTCATGTTCCTTCTATAACTAGGAATCTCTTATCTGTTTCTAAGCTTTCACATGATAATAATGTTATGTTTGAATTCCTAACTAACAAGTGTTACATCAAATCACAGGATTCTAAGAAAGTCATTGTTGAAGGTGTCTTAGATGATTGTGGATTATATAGTTTTCCTCAGCTGCACTTAGAGCTCAAAAAGTCATATAGTCATAATAACAGCTTGAACACTCAAACTGGTATTCAAAGCTTTGTTGCTCCTCATTCTAGTTTTTGTTCTCATTCTTTAGAAAATTGTAATGTGACCCAGTTATGGCATCATAGGCTAGGCCATGCAAACTTGCAATCTGTTTCTGTTATTCTCAAATTGTGTAATGTTCAGTCTGTTAATAAAGTCAGTGATTCTTTCTTTTGCTCTTCTTGTAATATTGGTAAAGCTCATAGATTATATGCACCCTCTACTAATACTGCATATGATGAACCTTTTGACATGGTGTACACTGATTTGTAGGGACCTTCTCCTCATCCTTCTAGCTCAGGTTTTAGGTATTCCATAGCCTTTGTAGATGTTAATACTAGATTTACATGGTTATACTTGTTGAAACAAAAATCTGAGTTAGTACATGCTTTCAAACGTTTTCATGTATTTGTTCATACACAATTTGGAATGACCATTAAGGCTCTACAATATGACTTTGGTGGAGAGTTTACACAGTTTACCAAATATCTAACTGAGTTAGGCATATACCATAGGTTAACATGTCCTCATACCTCCCATCAAAATGGGACAGTTGAGAGAAAACATAGACAAATTGTGGAAATAGGGATTACTCTTCTTACCCATGCTTCTTTACCTATGATCTACTGGGATTATAATTTCACTACTTATGTTCATGTTATAAATAGGCTTCCTTCCTCTACTCTTAAGAATCACCATTCTCCTTTTCACGCCTTGTATAATAAACAAGCTGACTATTCTCCCTTGAAGGTCTTTGGTTGTTTGTGTTTCCCTCATTTAAGGCCTTTCAATAAACATAAACTGCAACCAAGAAGTCAGAAGTGTGTCTATCTTGGGCCATCACCTCAACATAAGGGGTTTAGATGTCTTAATAGAGAAGGAAAAATTCATGTGTCAAAAGATGTTAGGTTTAATGAAGAACAGTTTCCTTATTCTATATGGAGTCATAACAAGCAAGAGTTGTCAAATGCTAAGCATAGTCACCAGGACATAATCCTTTCAGCTAGTCAGTTAAGTCCTCAGATTATTTCCACTATTCCAACTGTTCATGGTGTGTCTGATGTCATTTCCTCTGGTCCTAGTTCAGGACGATATGTATTACCACAAGCTAATGTTGTTAATTCAGACAAACTGGCTGTATTCAGTGGTCCAAGGCCTACAGAAACTCAACCTATGGATAATCCCGGGTCTGCTAGTTCTGGAACAGTACAGCTTTTGTCTGAAACTAGACAAGAGAAGTCTGCACCTAGGGTCAGCTTAGGCATAATACATAATTCTGGTAGTCCCAATACCACTGATGGTAGTCCCAATAACATTGATCTGTCAAGTCCCTCTCATCCTGCAAATAGTTAGACTACTAACAAAACAAATTTTGCTAGTCATAGACAACTCAGTTCTCCAGTTGGTCATGAAAACAGGTCTAGTGCTAGTGAAACAGAGGAAAATCTCAATACTACCTCTATATCTTATGATTTCCCTCCAAATGGTAGTGTTTCTGGTAGTTCAAATAGAGTGGATTCATCCTTGTCTATTCCAAACATCCCTCATAATTTTAATGAACTAACCATATCCTCTCACATTCCTATATCTGATTCTTCACAATCTGCATTTATAGGAAAGTTCCACCTAGTAGTCATTTTCTTGTGAATAACCATCCCAGGTTGACTAGAGCTAAAACTGGTAAATCCAAACCTAAGGTATTTCTAGCTCATTCTGAATTTGAACCATCCAGTGTTAAACAAGCATTAACCAAGCCTGAGTGGGTTCAAGCCATGACTGAAGAGTATAATGCTCTCTTAGCTAACAAAACCTAGTCCTTAACCACTTTGCCTCCTAATAGACAAACAATGGGTTGCATATGGGTTATCAAAATCAAATAAAATGCAGATGGTTCAATCAATAAATATAAAGTCAGGCTTGTGGCTAAAGGGTTCCATCAGGAACAAGGATTTGACTACACAGAAACTTTCTCTCCAGTGGTTAAACCCACAACAATTAGGGTGATTCTTACACTTGTTATTACATACAAATGGGAGGTACAACAAATTGATGTTAATAATGCTTTTCTGAATCGTGTGTTACATGACGAAATGTATATGGTACAACCTATTGGTTTTGTTGACAATGACTAGTCCTTAGTATGTAAGTTACACAAGGTTATTTATGGTCTCAAACAAGCCCCACGGGCTTTCTATGAGAAACTAACTCAAGCTCGACTTCATTTTGGGTTTACTTCTTCAAAATATGATAATTCTTTGTTTGTATATTCTAAGCTTGGTGTTTCACTTTATGCTCTAGTATATGTTGATGACATATTGATTACTGGTTCCAACAAAGATCTTATAGAGCAGATTATCAACAAGTTATATCTTGAGTTTGCTTTGAAAAGGCTTGGTAAACCTAGGTACTTTCTTGGAATTGAAGTTCATAGTTGCAGCAGTGGTGCCATGTTCTTATCTCAGTCCAAGTATACCAAGGATCTTTTCACAAGGGCAAAGATGGATCAAGCAAATGGCACTCCAACACCAATGCTGAGTACTTGCAAATTGAGCAAACATGGGTCAAGTCCTATTGTTGATCCACATCTGTATAGGTCACTAGTTGGTGCTCTTCAGTATGTGATACTCACAAGACTAGACATTGCTTTTACTGTTAACAAGTTGTGTCAGTTCATCGATGCTCCACTGGACACTCATTGGGTTGTTGTTAGAAGATTGCTCAGGTATCTAAGTGGTACTCACAAACATAGACTACTTCTTTCCCCATCCAATACAGTTACCAAATTCTTTTTGCTTGCCTATAGTGATTCTGACTGGGCTAGTGATCCATATGACAGAAGATCTACCTCTGGTTCATGCATCTATTTTGGACCCAATTTGGTTTCATTGAGCTCGAAGAAATAGTCTATGTTTGCTAGGTGTTGCACCCAAAAATTTGCCCTCCCACAATCAAGACAACCTCTCTCAAGACTTCTAAATGATCATAAGGTCCTCAAGACTCCCAATTGGTCAAGAAGTGTGGAAGTTTCCCCAGACAATGCCTCCTCCTAAGCAAAGTGTCCAAAACTAGGGTTTTGGGTTTCCTCAGGTCAAAATGAATTTTAAGGCCTCAAGTGAGCTTCATAAAATCCCACATGTATTCAAGAATCCCCATGTCAAGTTTCAAGGCTTTCCCAATAAGTTTGCCCAGTCAGATGATCAGATATGCAAAAATCAATCAAAATAGTTAAAAAGTCAAACTGAGGTCAACTATGGTCAAATCAAAGTCAAACTTCAAGATTTTTTTGCCAACATCAAGTTTATGAAGTAAAATTCATCATTTGATCAAGGGTTGATCATGATTCATCAAGAAAGTTTCAGATCATCAAGAATCAAGAGTTTCTAAATTAGGGTTTTCTTAAGAAAAGTCAACTAAACTTTGACCAACCATAACTTTCACATGCTTCATCAAAAAATTTCCATCCAAAGCTAATTTTGAAGGAAATTGAATTATCTACAACTTTGTATCTCACAAGCCAAGCCTAAAAATGCTTCATTTAGAAGGTATGAGCTAAAACATTATAGTTCCAAAAGTCAACAAAAAGTCAACATCTTCCAAAGGGCATAATTTGAAAATGGTAAAGGATATGGACATGAGACAAAAGAGGTTGGTTAGAGGACTCTTTAAGCTTTCCAAAATGTCCAAGAACACCTTCATAGCCTTAAAATTGAGGGATTTATGACTTGGCAAAGTTGGGAAATTTTTTAGGGATATATTGAGCAAATGAGGTCTTAAAACCATAATTTTCCAAATGGGCTTGCAATTTTGTAATCCAATCTTTACAATGACATCATACACGACCCAATGCTTATTTTTTCAAATTTTTATAATTTATTTTATATTTATTTGGATTTTATTCATTAAAATTCAATTTAAATATATATAAAATATGAAAAAACAAATAAAGCATGAAATCTTTGATCGAAAATTATTTGAATCATATTTGGAATGATTGAAAGTCATTTAAAATCAGATTGGACCAAAAATAGAAAGGATAGATGAGATTTTTTGAATATTTGAAAGTGAGGAATCTTCATGATCAAGTTATCTCATAAGCCCACAAATCCATAGGTTTTTTGACCTAAATCCAATCCCTATAAGTTGATGAACATAACCAGTGCACAAGGACACGAATTCCTGCCTCCAAGAACCAAGAACAATCTTCAAATTTTTCAAAGAAAACTCAAATTCGGATTCTCACTTTTTGTTGTTTTTTAGGCATTTTAAAGGTAGAGACATGATCCTGGATACTCCTTGATGTTATCCCAACCCCCATTGGCATCCAAATCATGATAAAATCCATGAACCGATTCTCCCTTACTCTTGCTTTTGAAATTTTTGATTCTTATGTTTTATGCATCATGTGTTGATTTTGATTGTTGTTTTGTGTTTAGAATGAAGTATACAAGCTTTCTGGATAATTTTCATGATGAACCATACCCTAAAACGCAAACAGCCATTATTAGGGCTCATACATCCTAATTAGGATTTTCCAATTTAATGGTTATAAATGAATTCTAAGACCATAATTGAATTAAACAAACTGTCTAGATCATGTTGGCATGATCAATTTGGTGAATTCGTACGTTTTTGTGGAAGTATTTGTTTGGCAGGTTTTGTTCGTATGAAAAATTGCAGGAAACTCCGCAGGAAAATTTGCAGGTAAACCTGCGAATTTCAGAGGAAGAAGATGAAGTTCTTGGCGCCATTTGGAAATTCAAATCTTTGATTTAATATTTTACTGTATTGTTTCTATTTTATTTCAACAAACACTGGTTGACCCAGTGGTCAGAGCATACGCATGTGGATAGAAGGTCCTGGGTTCGAACCTTGGTGAGGCCATTCCTTTTTCTCACTATTTTCAATATGCAACATGTTTATTATATAATTATTTGTTGTTGTTTACTAGCAGACGAGCCCCATGTGGCTTATTGGCAAGGCATTTGGTTTGTGAGAATGAGGATGCAGGTTCGAATCTGGCTGGGACCAATTTTTTGGATTTTTCTATTTTCCCAAACAAGCTTCATATATTATTTGCCAAGGTGATTCCTTTGACACACGCGCGCTGTAGCTCAGATGGTTGGTATGTTTGTTGTGGAGTATGAAGGCCTGGGTTCGACCCCCTGCTCCAGCAGGTAAGTTATTTTTGGTCTTTTTTTCTATTTTTCACTATTTTAATATATTTTCTTAATTTTTATTATTAATATTAACTAAAACTTTTTAAATAAATAAAAACTCAACTTTTTTTCTCTCTTTATAAATTATAATCCAAATTATATTTTTTATATACTGTTCTAAAATATTTTGTAAATAAATATTAACTATTTTTATTTTAACACTTATATGTTTAATTTTGTAAATATCTAATTAAAACCCTAATTATTTTCTAACCCTAATTTTTTCACTAACTCTAAAAATTTAACCTAATTTTCTTTAACCCTAAATACTTTTTTTTATAATAACTTTTTTTATTTTGTATAAATTTTTAATACATTATCTTTTTATTATTATTATTAAATCATTTAAATTTATATTATTTTTCTAATAATCTCTAAAGATTTAACTTATTTAACTTAAAATATTTTCTTTTAAAATTCTAATTTTTCTTTATTTCTTCATTATTATTTCCTTTTTAAATTCTAATATTTATTATTATTGCTTTATTTATTATTATTGCTTATTTATATTTGCTTTATTATTCTTATTATTTATTTTTATCTGATTATATTGTAACTATCCCAAAGCCATTTAATAATTCGTAGATTTATTTTCCGTCATTATTTTCCTTGTAAATATTTATTGCGTGGTTAGTAAATAGGGCGTGAAAACGTACTTGTAATTAAAATTAAATTAGATAATTAATTTAAAAAGATAACATATCTGAAAATAAACACTCACACACGTAAGTCGATCTTTGATCGCCATCTTGCACTTCCTAGGGTATTCCTCTTGGTTGCCTTTAATATGGTCAAGTCCCTCGAATATAAGGATGTCTTAAGCAAAGTCCCTTCAAGTATGAATCATCATAGTGTTGCACCCCAAAATTTGCCCTCACAATACAAGACTTTGTGTGCTAAGAAGGTTCACAAGGTTCACAAGATTCACAATGTTTTCAAGACCTTTCATGAGGTTCATGAAGTCTACAAGTCACTTCATGAAGGTTCACAAGGTTCACAAGATTCACAATGCTTACAAAACCTTTCATGAGGTTCATGAAGTCTACAAGTCACTTTATGAGGTTCACAAGGTTCACAAGGTTCACAATACCTCCCATGAGATTCACAAGACATTTTATGATGGTTCACAAGGTTCACAATTGGTCAGAAGAGTTGACAGTTCCCTCAGACAATGCACCTCTTAAGCAGTGCATCCAAAACTAGGGTTTTGACTTTAATCAGGCTAAATAAGCTTTCAAGACTTCAAGTGAGCTTCATAACATCTTATATGTGTTTAAGAACCCCCATGACAAGTTTCAAGACTTTTCTCAAAGGTTTGCTCAGTCAAATGATCAGATAAGTCAAAACCAATCAAAGTAGTTAAAAAGTCAAACTGAGGTCAACTGTGGTCAAACCAAAGTCAAACTTCATGATTTTTTGCCAACATCAAGTATATGAAGTAAAATTCATCATTTGATCAAGGGTTGATCATGATTCATCAAGGAGATTTCAGATCATCAAGAATCAGGAGTTTCTAAATTAGGGTTTTCTCAGTAAAAGTCAACTGAACTTTGACCAGCCATAACTTTCACATGCTTCATCACCAAGTCTCAACTCAAAGCTCATTTTGAAGGAAATTGAATTCTCTACAACTTTGTGTATCACAAGCCAAGCCCAAAAATGCTTCATTTGGAAGGTATGAGCTAAGACATTATAGGTCCTTTTGAAAGTCAACAAAACGTCAACAACTTCAAAAGGGAATAACTTGATATTGGTAAATGATATGGACATGAAACCAGTGGGGTTGTTTAGAGGACTCTTCAAGCTTTCCAAAATGTCCAAGAACACCCTCATAGCATTAAAATTGAAGGATATGTGCCCTTGCAAAGTTGGGAAATTTTGGGTTGGTTTATGATGAAAATGGAGGTCTAAAACCAATTTCTTCCAAGTGGGCTTGCCAAATGATGACCCAATCCATACAATAACTTCATGCACGACCCAAATCATTAAAAATCAGATTTTTTATTATTTTATTTTTATTTATTTTGATTTAATTCATTAAAAATCATTTTAAATAAAAATAAAATATGAAAATGTAAGATTTGAATTGGATCAAGCTTCTAGAAAATCATAAATTTGATTAGAATTGAAGTGGAAAGAAATCATGAGGATTAGCCAAAAATAGCAAGTGTTCATACAAGAATATTTTATTTTTAAGGCATGATCATTTTGAATCTTTTCATATCAAATTTTCCACACAATGACTTGATTTTTTGACCTAAATTCATTCTCCTATAAGTACTTAACACATTACAATCACAAGACACGATTTTACACAGCCTCAAGAGTAAGTTTCATATTTCAAAATTCAAGCAAAAGATTCCAATTCGGTTTGGCACTTGCAGCCCTTTTCAAGACAAACCAAAGGTGGCAATAGATTCCTTGAAGTTCAGCGATTGATTTTGAATCATAACATCATGCATTCATACTCTAAATCGTGAAAACCGAATGCACTTTGCTCATGTTTTGAAAATTTTCTATTTGGATGATTTACATATTGTTGATGAAAACTAACTTTTGGTTTGTGTTTATAATGATGTTTGGATGCTTTCTGGATAAATTGATTTGGTTTTAGGTTCAAGATGAAGGAATCACCATTGCTAGGGTTTCGGCCAAGCTTTTAGGGATCCATGATAAACTTAAAATAAATAAATTCTAAGAACACAGCACAATCGTGTGACCTTTGGGAATCATTATGCACAAATTAATTTTGAGAAATTTCATTGTTTTGATGGTATTCCAAATTTCGTAGGTTTATGTTTTGAAAAATTCGCAGGAAATTGTGTAAGAAATTGTGCAGGTGATTTCGCAGGTAAAAGGAAGAAGAAGAAGCTGCGCGCGTTTTCCAGAATTTGAATATTATACATAATATTTTATGAATCAGTTATGGTTTTGTTTCACAACAGGTTGCTTGGCCCAGTGGTGTGATGTGCGCATATATTGCCTATGGTCAGGGGTTCGAATCCTGACTTCATCCTTTTTCTTGGTTTTATATATAATTAGCATTATTAATATATTATGATTTGTAGTGAGATTGTAAACAGATGCGCTCACCCAGCAGGATTGGTCATGTACTTGTGTGTTTGTGTATAAGGTCCTGGGTTCGAATCCCCCCAGGCCTTTTGTTTTTTTTCATTATTTTCCTGATTGTTGGTTTGAAGGAACAAAACAACTTGGAGTTCATTCTTCTTGCACCATCAGCGCGCAGCCCAGTGGTAGGGCATGAGTATTGTGAAACAAAGCCTCCTGGGTTCAAATCCCAGCCAGGTAAGTTTTGTTATTTTTTTTTCTATTTTATTTTATTTAATTGATTTTGTCTAAATTATTTTTGATAATCATATATAATTAAATAATTCTATAAATGTATATTCAATGTTTTCTAATATTCTAAGATTATTTTTTTTCTTAATTCAAAATTTTTTTTTATTTATTTATTATGTATTTAAATTGTAATATATATATATTTATTAAAATAATTTTGTATATTAAATTATAAACCCTTAAATATTTTTCTAAACAAACCCTAATTTTATAAACTCTAGTTTATCTTTTCTAATCAATTATTAAAAACCTAATTTTATTTTCTAATTTTTTTTTGTAAATATAATTATTATGTATATATTTTATTTAATATAATTAAATTACAATTAATCCTATTTTAATATATAAATATTCTATCATTGTTTATAATTAATTATATATGTAAATAATTTCTAAAATTGCAAAATTTAATAATTTCTCATAATATGTTCATAATTTATTTAATTTGTTTATAATTTTAAATTTTATGATTAATTAATATAATTGTTCTTATTTTTCTATTAAGCCATTAAAATTTTATTTTGTTTATTATGCTTATTACTAATCCATTTATTTTTAAATTATGCTTATTATTATTATTTCACTAACCCCATTTATTTTTAATTATTATTACTAACCCCTATTATAATTATTATTGCTTATTTATTTATTTTACTTATTATTTATATTTTGCTTATTTATTTATTTTTGCTATTTATTTTTAATTGCTTATTATTCTTATTGTAAATGCTCCTGGATGTAATTTTTTGTAATATTTAAAATTATTTATTTCTTATGCTATGGTTAGTAAAATAGGGAGTGTAAACATGTATTATATTTAAAAATTGAATTTAGGTCATTTAAATTATAAGATAAATACAAAATTAAACACTCACACACGTAAGTCGATCTTTGATCGCCATCTCACTTTCTAGGGTTGCCTCTCAAAGTTGCCTAATCATAAGGTCAAGTGGGGTGTATAAAGCAAAGTCCCTTAAAAAGAAAAGTCATCTAGTCCCTTCATAAACAAAGATCAAGTCCCTTAATGGTTGCCTTTCAATATGATCTTGTCCCTTTCGAATAATGATGACAGTCCCTCCTAAATGCTTAATACACCCTACAGTTGCCTTCATTAAAACAGATGTCCCTCACTTGACCCTTACATCCAAGGTAATGACTACCTATTCCTTAATAATAGGGATAGTCTTACCATTTAAAGGATAAAGAACAGAAAAGACTTAAACTTTAGGGTAGGTTCCTCATAGTTACTTGCTCACTATTTCAAAACAATTTCAAATACTTCACAATTTCAAACAATTTTCAAACACAAGTTTTTTACGCATCCGTACATGGATCATTATTAAACTCTTATGAAAATTTCTATTCACACACTTCACCTTTTCAAAAAACAATTTAAAGTGAGCTAAGTAACTAAGAGCCCATGGATAACCATGGATGTAAAGGGTGCTAACACCTTCCCTTTACATAACCTACCCCCCGGACCCAAAAATCTTTTAAAAGGTCTTTCCTGTTCTTTTATGCCTTTCCTTTGGATAAAATAAAAGTCGGTGGCGACTCTTGCTATCCGCAATATTTAACTAAAGTCAGTTCTCCCACCGTGTTACACATAGTCCCTACAGTTTAAAAGATCAAGTCCCTTCGAGGTTGCCTACGGAATAATGATCTTGTCCCTTCGAATAAATAATGATAGTCCTTACGAATTGCTAAAGACATCCCTTAAGTTGCCTTCTATGACCATACGATGACCCTACGCTTGTCCCTTAACACATCCAAGGTAATGACTACCTATTCCTTAATAATAGGGATAGTCTTACCCTTGAAAGAACATACAAGAACATGAAAGACTTAATCTAGGGTAGGTACCTCTTAGTTGCTTGCTCACATTTCAAAATACTTTTTTCTTTTACACCTCACTTTCTTAATCATTTTTCAAAACAAGGCTTTGTATACATCCATACGAGGATCATTACAAAGTACTTAGAAAAATTTATAATCACACACTACACTTTTCAAAAAAACAATTTAAGTGAGCTAAGTAACTAAGAGCCCATGGATAACCATGGATATAAAGGGTGCTAACACCTTCCCTTTGTATAACCTACCCCCCGAACTCAAGTCTTTTAAAATAGGTATTTCCTGTTTTTTATGTCTTTTCCACTTGGATAAAATAAAAGTCGGTGGCGACTCTTGCTATCCGCAACATGACCAAAAGTCAGTTCTCCCACCGTGTTACACTAGGTCCAGCACAGAAGCTGAATATCGGGCTTTGGTGCATACTACTTCTAAGTTGCTATGGCTGGAATCATTACTTGCAGAGCTGAAAATTCCAACACATCCGCCTCTTCTGCTATGTGACAATCTCAGTGCTATTCTTTTGTCTCACAACCCAGTATTACACGCTCGTACGAAACACATCGAGTTGGATATACATTTTGTTCGTGAAAGGGTTGTGGCGGGAAAACTACATATTCAACATGTTTCAGCTTCACTTCAAATTGCGGATACACTTACAAAACCGCTTGGTACAACAGCTTTTCAAGACCTTAGATGCAAACTAAAAGTGGTTCGTGATACATCACACACTCCAGTTTGAGGGGGGTGTTAGAAATATGTTTATGGGTGTCATTACATTTAGCTAAGTGAGTTTAAGTAGTGTATTAGTGAGTCCAACTCAACTTAGTATATCCCATTCTCTTGTTTATGATTGGCTGTATATAAATCCCTTTTCTTGTACTGTTACGATTACATTTGAATACACATTTTGATTTTCAGTTTCATGCTAACAGTTTTCAGTTACTCTCAACTTCACTGAGTGAAGTTGTTACTCCTCTCTTTCCTTGCAAGCATGATGAATCTCAGATTCTAACACTCATTTTGCGTTCTTCGCCTTTTTTTGTAACAACCCGGGCCCCTCGCAAGGCAATCCCAGCACTGCCACCTCACGATCTTCTCTACTCCCCTCACTAGTAGAGTTTTTGCCTTACGTGGGAATCGAACCTTGTACCCTGGGGTTCAATTACATGCTCAATCCATTCCCACTACCATATATTCAACCCTTTGACAAAACATCTGATAGAACCCCTTTTGTAGAACCCCATAAAATCCCTTTAATCCGGTAAGACCCCCTTTGGTGAATCCCCCTAGTATAGAATTCTGGCATAACCCCTTGGTAAAACTCTTTTTGTGAAACCTCGTAGGTAAAATTCCCCTGTATAATACTCCTATAAAATTCCTTCGATACAATTCCGATAAAACTCCCTGATAAAATCTAACAAAACACCTTTTGAATAAAAATACCTTGATAGAACCCCTTGGATAAAACTCTGGTAAAACCCATTTGATAAATCCTTTATTAAAACCCCTTGAAAAGAAAATCCGGATGAAATCCTTTTGATAAATCTCTTAATGAAATCTCTTTTGATTGAACCCCATTGGTAAATCCCCTTTGATAAAATCCCTTGATGGAATCTCTAACGAAAATACTTTAATAACATTTTGGTATAGCCCTTTGATGGAACCCCTTAGAAGAGATTTCAGATAAAAACCTTTTTGACAAAATCCCTTGATAGAAAACCTATTAATACGACCCCGATGAAACCTATTAATGACGTTCTAGTAGGACCCCTGAAGGAAATAATCCGGTAAATCCCCTTTAAAAAAATCCTAATTAAAACCTCTTGATAAATCCCTTGGATAAGAATTCGGCAGAACCCCTCGATACAATTTTGATTAAATACATTTGGTGAAAATTCCTTGATAGAACCCTTTATTTGGATAAAAATCCGGTAAAACCCCTAAATAATAACTTCTATAGAATCCCTTAATAAATCCCTTGATGAGACTCATGATAAAACCGATTTCATAAAGGCCCTTCCCTGAGTAATATTCTTTGATGAAACCCCCTTGATAAGACCTTCTTTGGTTGAATTCCTTGACAAAACCTTTGACAAACCCTTGATAAAACTCCTAATGAAACCATATTTGACAAATCTCATTGATAAACTCCCTTGGGTAAAATTCCTTGATAAAATCTCTTTTGATAGAATCCATTGATGACAATCCCGATAATTTCTTTTGCTAAAACCTATTGATGAAATATGGTGAAACCCCTTGATAGAATCCTTTGATGACAATCCCGATAAACCCTTTTGATAAACTCCCTGATGAGATTCTTGGGGAACTCTTTGATAGGAAATTCCGGTGAAGCCTTTGATAAATCCCTGATGGAACCCCTTTGTTGAAACTTCTTGATAAAACCCTGGTGAACCCTTAGATGAAGCCTTTAAACCAAACCCTTGTACGAATCCCTTAAATCAAACCCTTGGACAAATCCTTTAAATCCAACCCTTAGATAAATCCTTTAAATCAAACCCTTAAATAAATCCTTTACTTAAAACCTTTAGATGAATCCTTTAACTCAAACTCTTAGGTGAATCCTTCAAATAAAACCCTTAGATGAATCCTTTAAATAAAACCCTTAGATGAATCCTTTACCTCAAACCCTTAGGTGAAACCTTAATGGAATCTCTCTGATAAAAATTTAACGAGAACACCTAATGGGAACTTTTGATAAAACCTTTAATGTAACCCAGGGGTAGGCTAATAAGCATTTCCAACTTAAGAATTATACCGGTATAGCTCGGGATTTGACTTCTAGGAGTAGTCAAAAATCCTATATTTTGTACGTATGTTCATGTATGCATATGCATGTTATGTTTTATATGCATGATTAGGTACTATAGCGTAGCGACATAATTAATGCATGACAATGATTTGAATGTCTCCATATGTACCCCAGATAAACCTTTTTGTGATGCGGTTTCCTTTGATCAAGCCTTTGTAGTAGTTTGTCCCATATTGATTGTGCTTCGGAGGGTATTACCCTCAATTGATTGAGTTTTAAAGGATTATGCCTGAAAAGGAACTTAGATCCCACCCTGCCTTGATACGACCTTGAGATGAACTGCCCCAGTATTTGAGTCTTGGAAAAGTTACCCTGAATTGATTAACCCTTGGAATGACAGTTTCACCATGTCGTTAAGGTGTCCTGCCCCAATATGGAATATTTGAATGGTCTGCCCTTTGTCATGGAGATATTGTTTGAAGAGGAACTTGGATCCCCCCATAATGTGATATGACTTTTATATGAATTGCCCCTAATATTTACATCTTAAAAAGTGTGTCCCATTGTTTGAATCCTTGAAAGGTATGTCCATAATCCTTGAGGTCTAGATGAATTGCATGAAAGGGACTTGGGTCCCACAATGCTGCAATATGACATTTATATGACTTGCCCCAGTATTTGAATATTGAATAGTATGTCCCTAATTATATGACGACTGGAGTGATTATTCTCACTGCACCATTGAGTTGGTATGCCCCAGTATGAGCCTCTTGAAAATATCTACCCCTTATCATTAAAGTCGTGGAATCCTTTCTTGACATAGGTGCGTCAAGTCTTGAAATGTTTTGCCCTTAATCAGTTGGATATTCATATGATATGTCATTAGGATCATAAGGATTTACCCCCTTAATTAGAATGATTCCTTGATAATTTCCCCCTACTCAAAATCGTGTTAAATTGATATGCCCTTTATTAAACCCTTGTTGATATTTCTTCAATGCTAAGTGTAACACGGTGGGAGAACCGAATTTGTCGTTTTCGTTTTCACAAAAACTATGTTGCGGATAGCAAGAGTCGCCACCAACTTTTTTTTTATCCAAGTAGGAAAGGTGTTATCACCCTTTGTATCCATGATTATCCACAGGCTCTTAACTACTTAGAGAACTTTACTTTTGTTTGAAAAATAGTGGTGGTGTATTTAGAAAAAAGTCCACCTTTGTAATGATTCTCGTATGAATGTATACAAAGGGGTTTTCTTGGAACGTTTTTAAAAACGTGAGGTGTAAAGAGTAATTTTTGCTTTTGAAATAGTGAGCAAACAGTTAAGGGCTTCCTACCTACTTAAGGTCGTTCATGTTATTTTTCGTTCCTTAGAGATAAGATTGTCCTTACTATTAGTTAGTAAGTAATCTTATCTTTGGATGTAAGGGACAGACGTAGGGTCATCGTATGGTCATATAAGACAACCTTGTAAAGGTATCTTAGCAATTCGAAGGGACTATCATCATTTTCCGTAGGGTCATCGAAGGATGAAATCATTTATTCGTAGGTAACTCGAAGGGTCATCGAGGGACTATGATCTTTATATCGAAGGGACTTGATGATTTTTATTTAGGCAATGTTGCTAAGACACCCCTACGTTCGAGGGACTTGACCTTTTTTTCCGTAAGGCAACAAAAGGAGATACCCTAGAGGTGCATGTGTGAATAGGGTATTGTATTCAATTATTTTATCTTTTGGATTGATGGGCTAAATCCTTTTTTATTCACATACAGTCTTTTCACACCTTATTATTACTAACCACACAATTTAATATTTTGCAAAATTTAAAATGCGGAAATAGAAAATCCTAAGCTATTACATCATGGGGAGGGGGATACATAGTTTAAATCGGGAGTGCGGAAAATAAAAGTGTTGAAAATAAAACTATTAACTATTACAATATAATTAAGAATCATATACACTTGATCTAATAAAAATAAATGATAAAGAATAAAATTGGGACGAATAATAATGAGAAAATAAGAAATATCAGAGTATTCATCTAAGATCGATTAATTATTTTTTATTGAAAAGATATGATTTTTTTGAAATTTAAATTAATTATTAAGTTAATTATATGAAAAATATTTTTTATGTATTATGTTTTTTTATTTACAAAAAAAAAGTTATTGATTATTATTGGTTAGAAAAAAGATTAAATATTAATTAGTTTAAAAATAAAAATTAAAAAAGAAAAAGAAATAAGAAAAGGTTGAAACTTAAAAAACAAGGAAAAGGGCTAAAAAAGAGGAAGGAGGGCGTTGGGTTTCGAACCCATGCCCTAAGGGTTATGCGTGTCTCAGGCTTACCACCAGGCTACTTGCTCTTGTGTGATAACAAACAACAATAATAAAAAAATATTAAAACTGAAGCAAATCCAGACTCATCCAATGTGCACATGCCATGCAATCGTCTTCTTCCTCACACCTGCATGTTTTTGCTACGAAACTGCTACCAATTAGCTACGATTTAGCTACAATTTGGTTCTTAGCTAAATAACCTGAAAAATCAAAAATCATGAAAACACATGTTTTAATAAATAAAGACCATCCATTTTTACTAATTTGGACCCTAGGAATTCAATGGCGGTGTCCGTTTGGCCTAAAAATGACCGTATAAGGAGATTCAAAGAATGAAAGCTTTATGCCCTAACAATGGCAACTCTTGATACTTGCACCTAAACCTGAAAACGATGGATCTAAATGATCCTAAACAACATGTTAAACACAAATATGCATGAGAAAACAATGAATATGACATATAATGAAAGTTTTGAAGAAGAATAAAAAGTGAATGGCGGCATAGCTCATAGGGCATGCATCACACGTTTTCAACATTCACCAATGATGGGGATTGACTCCTGGGATCTCCTTGAGGATGTTTGGACGTGGAGAAGTGATGAAAACTTGCTATAAAGAGTTTTGGAGGTTTGCCCTAATTTACCTTTTTTTTGAAATTTTTCTAGGGTTCTTGTGCATAGAATTTGTATCTTTGACTTTTGTAGGTGATGAGTATTTATAGAGGATGTGATTTAGGTCAGAATTTGGGCTTGGGGGGGGGGGCGAGATTTGATTTGATATTCAAGGGTAATTCCAATCTTTTTATTTTTTCATATTTGACCATCATACACTTCCTCTTTGGTCTTTCACAAAATTTGGATTCATATAATGATAATAAACTCCATAATCTAATTCCAAAATAGACCATGGATCAAATATTTTATTTTTCAATATTTATTTTAATTAAAATTGAATTTAAATAATTTAAATCCAATCAAATATAAAATAAACATAAAAAATAAGAATATATGATTTATGGGCCATGGATTATCTCATGATTAAGTTTGGATTATAAAAATATGGGCCAATTTGGCAAAAACTTAAGTTTTGATCATTATTTGCCTTATACACCTCCTCAAATTTGCCCAACTTCAATAATGCATAACTCTCTCAATTTTTATCCCATGAATGTATTCTTGGACTTTTTAGAAATCTTAGAGTGAACTCTAATCACTCCTTTCGGTCCTATGTCCATTTGATCTTCCATGTTCAAGTTATGAGCTTTTGAAAAAAGTTGACTTTTTAAAGGACCTGTAATGTCTTGGCTCATATCTCTCAAATGAAGCATTTCTGACCTTGGCTTGTGAGACACAAAGTTGTGGGGGATTGAATTTCCTTCAAAATGATCTTTGGATGGGAAATTGCTGATGAAGCATGTGAAAGTTAGAGCTGGTCAAAGTACAATTGACTTTTTTCCTAAAGAAACCCTAATTTAGTAACTTCTGACTTTTGATGAATTTGAGGTTTTCTTGATGAATCATGATCAAGTCTTGATCAAATGATGAATCTTACTTCATAATCTTGATGTTGACCAAAAATATTTAAGTTTGATTGTATGTTGACCACGGTTGACTTTTTACCCAAGTTAATTGTTTTTGTTTATTTGAGCATCTGACTGACCAAACTTGTAGGGCAAACCTTGAAACTTGACATGAGGATTCTTTGAAGTATATGGGATATCATGAAGTCCACTTGAGACTTTGGAAGTCCAATTTACCTTGGGAAACTCAAAACCCTAATTCAAAATCCATTGCTTAGGAGAAGGCTTTGTTTGATGAAACCTTGAATCCCTTTGAGCAATTAAAATTCTTATGACCATTGGGAGACCTATTGAGACATATTGTCTTGAAAATGTGAGGGCAAATTTTGGGGTACAACACTAAGTATTTATTTGCATGTAAAATTATTCCTTTTGAAAAGTAATTATAACACCATGTTCATGCAAGTTTTGAAATCGAGAATTTATAAGAGATGTATGATAGATGATTTCCAGCCATGAGGTTGGCGCAAATGAAGATGGGAAAATGATGATTTAACAAACATTAGGATTTTGAGTCAGTTTAACAAAGACTTTGTCGAGTATGCTTTTATAGTGCCCCTAGCTTCAATTAGGACTTTTGTATGTTATAACGTGGTCTGGTTCATGGTTTATAAAACAAAAGATATAAGGCTCAAAATATAAAATTTAACCCTCCCCATTCTCCTTGATGTTCTCCATTCCTAAATCCAATCAACCCAATAAATGTGTTCATCCTGCAAGAGAATTTCTTTAGTCACAGTGACAATGGTTTAAACCCTTGATGAGATCTTTGTGATGACAATCACCCACTTCCGTTTATAATATTGTTCAATTTTTTCTCTTTTTTTAATCCCTTATTTCTGCATGGAAAGATTCTTTTGACTTTATGGTCTATCAAGATACCCTAATTTTTTCCTAATCAAAGTCAATTTTGTTCAGCGTTTTTTTCTTTGACTTAGCGGGCTTTTTTCCTTTTTTTTTGGAACAATTTTTTTGTGAGAATTTTCTTTTGCCTTTGAGAGGGTGTGACTGCCATATTTGATATTATGAACTTTTATCTCCTTTGATTCCTCAATGTTGAATGGTGTGAGGAAGAATATGTAGTGAGCTTTATCTTCATTGCTTCCTTGACTTTTAATGACGCGAGGAAGAAAATGTGCTTAAACCTTTATCCGTGTGACTAATTGTACCGACTCCATTGCATTAGGACGCATTGTTGAATTAATTTAAAACTACTCAGCCCCTAGTTAAGATTAAGTTTTTTTTAAATAGAAAGAACACATACTTATGGCTCGAGGGGGTTGACTACTGATTATCTCCTGATTTCTCCAGTGTTTAGGAAGTGAAACAATGCCTTACATCGTCAGCTTGGTCTTACCATTAAAGCATGCATCAACAAATTCATTTGTTTTAAAATTACATCATTCTC
This sequence comes from Lathyrus aphaca, assembly GCA_963966055.1. NCBI lineage: Eukaryota > Viridiplantae > Streptophyta > Magnoliopsida > Fabales > Fabaceae > Lathyrus > Lathyrus aphaca. The sequence continues at coordinate 65,795,546 of OZ014521.1, forward strand.
CTCCTAAGTTTGTTAATAGGTTAAAAGTGAACATAAAATGTGTGATTTTTTTTATATGATGGCCTAAAAAGGAGTGAAAACGAATGGATTGATTCCAAAAAAACAACATGCTCATTTTATTAAAGTTATTTCTCAAAAAGTACAACTTTCAATTCAAACAATACTTAGCAAAAAGGAAATTACAATTGGAAATGATAAAGTCCCTCGATCCCAGGGGTAAGCTTCCTCGTTGATCCATTGTCTTTAAGGGATGTTCCTTAATGTTATTCCACTCTAAGGGATGTTCCTTAATGTTCTTCCACTTATGAAGGTAAAGGATGATTGTTCAGCATTGGGACTCCTCCTTTGAAAGTCAACTGCTTGTTGTCGATCAGGTTTTGGACTTTGTATTCATAAATTGTAGGATATGAATATGATCATTTAATTTCTTAATTTATTAGGAAACTTCCGTGTGAATCATGAAACATTGGCGTAGGATCCAGTCCCCTTCCAAGCTTCCTTTGTTGTGATTGATGATGCTCATGAGGCTGTTGATAACGAGAAAATGTATCGATTATATTGTTAAGTTTCATTACCGTTTTATCGCATAATCATCGTTTTAACACCCGATTCCTCGAGTTTTTCTTACCATTTTGCAGGTACATCATATATGGAGCTAAATCATGAATTAAGAGCAAAAGGAACAAAAACAACCATAAAAAGATGAAGAAATGAAGAAACCTGCAAAACCTGCATAATTTGTTGCACTCACGGTCGTCACCTAGGTGTCACGACCGTGACACCCCAAAAGAAGTAATCACGACCGTGATGACATTGTCACGACCGTGACACTTAAAATGCAAGGGACACGGACGTGAAGACCTTGTCACGACCGTGACAAGGGAAAAAGTAGGTTATTTGACTAAGACCACGTCAAAACATTACGTGAAGAAGGTCTGCCTATTTTTTAGCCACGTTCCTATATTTTCTCAGCTGCTTCAACAAGGCCCAATGCAACAAGTCCAAATTTCAAGCCCATTAATTGTTCTATAAATAGCATAATTCAGTTGAACAATTTACAGAGCATTTTTTCTATCAATTTCCTGCGGAAGCTCTGCCGATTTATTTTACAACCCTTTTATTTCAGCATTATTTTCAGTATTCTATTTTCATTGTATCCAAACCCAACCTATAACAATTTCCAACATCAGGAAATTGTTATAAAAATTACTTGTTTCTAAACCTTCAGAATTTTATTTTATTTTCGATTTCCGCCAATTACTCCGAGCTTTCTGGTCTGTGGAAGAAGGAGTTTGCCATTTTATTGTTAACCAGGTTTTTATTATTTGCAATTTAATATTTATGTTGTTTATTTATTTTTCTGCCATGAATATTTTGTTTATTGTTTCTCTGCCTCTGTCTGGTTCAACAAAAATGAGTAGCTAATTACCTTAGGGCGGTATGTAGTTAAAACAAACTTAATCGGTAAAAATTAACCATAGGCTTAAAATATTTAATAACTTAACATTCTGGCTGATACTTTTTATTTAAAATCGACCTTTTCGTTACGAGAGTAAGGAAAGAGTATTAGGTTAGGTCAAGACCACGAGAGTGTGAGATTTTAACCAGATAGCTAAAGTTAGGCATTTAAATTAAACACAGCGAGAGCGCTTTAAAATAAATTAGAATTACTAAGTTTCCAAAAATTATCTCTAAACACTTATGGGCTAGCGAGAGCAGGCATAGGGCTTTAGGGGTAAGATCTGAGAAAGACCACGAGAGTGTGAGTTGAGGGTATTTAAACTGGTAACCTCTACAGAATAGTTTAAGTGAACACCTTTATAAGCCTAGGTTAGATTGACCCGCCTAAGTTAGTATAATTACATACCGACCGCCTTAGTATTATTTTATTAAAACTTAAATTTAATTCCGCCTTTAATCTTTAAAAACAACAAAAAAAATCGTGACAACCATTCGCCTTAGCTAAACTAGAAGTTCATCTAGCACTAAGTAACCATAGAGTCCATGTGGATCGATAATCTTAAATATTACTTCGATAGGTTGTGCACTTGTAGTTAAGATACCACTAGACACATAATTAGACACGTCTTTAGCCCATCAAGTTTTTGGCGTCGTTGCCGGGGAACTTAATTTAGTTACTAGTGCACTTTAGGTAGCATTGTCTAGACTAAGGTAACAACTATTTAATTTACTTAATTTAATTTCCGAGTGTATGCCAAGTACTCGCTCTAAAGGCGAAGACTTGCAACCTCCAATCCCAGAATCGGAACGCTTCTTACACGTAAGAAGACGGATATTCGATTACGAACAAAATTTCAGTATTCCAGATCTTCAATTAGATCCGCCTAAACCAGTCGTAACATCAAAGGACGCAGAGATGGCTGAAGAACAGAATCACCCACTCAAGTATTACGCTAGTCCTTCGCAAGCTGAACCGCATTCAAGCATTGTCGCACCGGCTATCAACCGAAACGATTTCGAACTAAACCCTTCGTTGATATCAGCCGTGCAACAAAATCAATTCGCCGGAAATCCTACCGAGGATCCGAACCTTCATCTTTCGATCTTTGTGCAATACGCAGATACCGTAAAAGCCAATGGAGTTACCCAAGAAGCTATTAGACTACGTTTGTTTCCTTTTTCGCTTCGAGACAGAGCAAGAGCTTGGCTTCAATCTCTGCCTTCGAACTCAGTAACTACGTGGGAGGAACTAAAGAGAGTTTTCTTGACCAGATATTTTCCACCTAGTAAGACTGCTATGCTGAGAGCTCAGATCAACAGATTTAAGCAAAGGGAAAGCGAATCACTATTCGAAGCTTGGGAACGCTATAAGGATTTGCTGAGACTTTGTCCACATCACGGATTAGTAGAATGGATGGTCATCCATACCTTCTATAATGGACTCTTGTACAATACAAGAATGACAATTGACGCTGCCGCGGGCGGTGCATTGATGGACAAAGAATATAATGATGCTTATGCACTTATCGAAAGTATGGCTCAAAACCATTACCAATGGGGAAGCGAGAGAGTCGCAACTGAGAAACCAACAAAAGGAGGTATGTACGAAGTGAGTAGTATGGACCAAGTCAATGCAAAGTTTGACCAACTAAGCCAAAAGATCAACAACTTGGCCATAACACCAACAGCCACCGTGGCTGCAGTAACACCTAACTGTGAGTTATGTGGAGTTCCAGGACACGAAGTTTCTGATTGTCAACTATTGACAGGAATTCCCACTGATCAAGTGAATTATGCTCAAGGAAACCCATACTCAAACACATACAACCCAGGTTGGAAGAATCATCCGAACTTCTCCTATAAGAATAACAACGCTTTATACGCACCAGGTCAAGCACCAACTACACCACCAGGATATCAAAATACTGCTCCTAATGTCCCTAGAAAATCGAACCTTGAGTTGATGATGGAGAACTTTATAGCTAACCAATCTCAAACAAACAAGGACTTCTTAAACCAAAACATTCACACTAGTGAGCAGATTAAGCAATTAGTGAGCAAAGTAGATGCATTAGCTACACATAACAAAATGCTTGAAACTCAGATTTCACAAGTAGCTCAACAACAAGCACCTACCGCTGCACCAGCTGGAGTATTCCCTGGACAACCTCAACCTAATCCGAAAGGACATGCCAATGCCGTAATATTAAGAAGTGGCAAGGAACTTGACGGACCTACCGATCCGAGACTTGACAATCCAGCCATGTACCAAAAACCGGATAAACCGACTGAAATGGTGAATGATCCAGAAGAAAAGGAAGATGATAATCGAGAGGCAGTGGAGAAAGAAAAGCCTTATGTGCCTCCACCACCCTATAAACCACCAATTCCGTACCCTCAGAGATTAACAAATTCCAAGACGACGGGTCAATTTAAGAAATTTGTCGAACTTCTGAAACAGTTGAATATTACTATTCCGTTTACAGAAGCTATCACCCAAATACCCTTGTACGCTAAGTTTTTAAAAGAAATCTTATCTAATAAGAAAAAGATAGAGGATAACGGAACAGTTACACTTACTGCTGAGTGTAGCGCCATAATTCAGAATAATATGCCTCCTAAGCTAAAAGATCCAGGAAGTTTCTCTATACCCTGTGTAATAGGAAAATTCGTCATTGACAAAGCTCTATGCGATTTAGGAGCCAGTATCAGTGTTATGCCCCTAACGATTTGCAAAAGGCTAGACATGGGAGACCTAAGACCAACTAAAATGTCTGTTCAACTAGCCGATCGCTCAGTTAAATATCCTGTAGGCATACTAGAAAACGTCCCAGTACGTATAGGACAATTCTACATCCCTACTGATTTTATAATCATGGACATCTCTGAAGACTCCACTACACCTATCATACTAGGAAGATCATTCTTAACTACCGCCGGAGCTATAATAGACGTAAAAAGAGGAAAGCTAACCTTTGAAGTAGGTGAAGAGAAAGTTGAATTTATTTTAACACAATTCTTACAATCACCAGCTATAGAGGATACCTGCTATCTATTGGACGTAATTGACGAATGTGTAAGAGAAATGGAACTGAAAGAAACTACCTATTCTGAAATAATGAAAATTCAAATCCCTCCGATTTTCGAAGATGATAATTGGCGTGCACCGTATCAAGACGATAGTCTAAGCGAAAGTTTAGCACTTACACCGGATCTCGTGCCAAGTAAAGATAAACCCACATTAGGATTAAAAACTTTACCTAATAACCTAAGGTACAAATTCTTAGACATTGAATGTAAAAGACCAGTTATAATAAATTCCAGTTTAGGAACTATAGAAACAAAGAAACTTTTAGATGTCTTGAAGAAATATCCAACTGCATTAGGATATAACATATCTGATCTCAAAGGGATATGCCCTTCAGTCTGTATGCATCGTATTCTGCTAGAAGAAGATTGCAGAACCTCCAGAGAATCTCAAAGAAGAATTAACCCAATCCTTAGCACTGTAGTAAAAGAAGAAGTTAAGAAACTACTAGATGCCGGAATAATATATCCAATCTCTGATAGTGAATGGGTTAGTCCAGTACATGTAGTGCCAAAGAAAGGAGGTATCACTGTTGTGAAAAACGCTCAAGGCGAATCGATATCGCAAAGAGTAGTAACGGGACATAGAGTGTGCATAGACTATCGTAAACTAAACAAAGCCACTCGAAAAGATCATTTCCCACTACCTTTTATAGATCAAATGTTAGAACGATTAGCCAAGCATTCTTACTTCTGTTATCTTGACGGTTACTCAGGATTTTTCCAAATCCCTATCCATCCAGATGATCAAGAGAAGACTACATTCACATGCCCATATGGAACGTTCGCTTATAGACGAATGCCCTTTGGATTATGCAACGCTCCTGCAACCTTTCAAAGATGTATGATGTCAATCTTCGCAGATTTTATAGACAACATCATGGAAGTGTTCATGGACGACTTCTCTGTATGCGGGCAAAGTTTTGAAGGATGCCTATCAAACTTAGAAATGGTGTTAGAAAGATGTGTAAAAGTAAACCTCGTGCTTAACTGGGAGAAATGTCATTTTATGGTCAGAGAAGGAATCGTATTAGGCCACGTTATATCCGACAAGGGAATTGAAGTAGATAAAGCTAAGATAGAAGTCATAAAAGATCTTCAACCCCCTAAAACCATTCAAGAAATACGAAGCTTTTTAGGACACGCCGGTTTTTACCGACGATTCATCAAAGATTTCTCGAAAATCACTAAACCTCTTACTGGTTTATTAATGAAAGATGTTGAGTTCATATTCAATGAAGATTGTCTTAAAGCATTCGAAACTCTAAAAACAGCCCTCATCACCGCACCAATCATGCAACCCCCTGACTGGAGATTACCTTTCGAAATCATGTGCGATGCGAGTGACTATGCTGTAGGCGCAATTCTAGGCCAGAGGAAGGAAAAGAAACTTCATGCGATTTACTATGCCAGTAGAACCTTAGATTCTGCTCAGATGAACTACGCCACTACTGAAAAAGAATTGTTAGCAGTTGTCTTTGCGCTTGACAAATTCCGTTCTTACCTAGTAGGAGCGAAAATAATCGTTTACACAGACCATGCTGCTATCCGATATCTATTAACTAAGAAAGATGCTAAACCGAGACTCTTGAGATGGATTTTACTCTTACAAGAGTTTGATCTCGAAATAAAAGATAAGAAAGGTACTGAAAACGTCGTAGCGGACCATTTATCTAGAATAGAAGGTATTAAACCTGAACAAGTGCCGATTAACGATGATTTTCCGTATGAACAGCTGATAGCACAAATAGGAAGCGACCCAGTTCAGTTAGACTTAAATGAACCAGAACCCGTGGAAACAATCCAGACAACTGTAGGACTGCCATGGTACGCTGACATTGTTAACTACCTAGCCGCAGGAGCTCTTCCACCTGATTTAACCTATCAGCAGAAAAAGAAATTCTTTCACAATCTCAAACATTACTATTGGGATGAACCATTATTGTTCAAGAGAGGACCCGATGGAATCTTTCGTCGATGTATTCCCGAAGAAGAAATAGAAGATGTCATTGCTCACTGCCATTCATCTCCTTATGGTGGACATGCAAGCACTTCCAAGACTTTTGCAAAAATCTTACAAGCCGGCTTATTCTGGCCTAATCTATGGAAAGACGTCCACATCGCTGTTATAAATTGCGATCGGTGTCAACGCACCGGCAATATTTCAAGAAGAGATGAAATGCCTCAAAAAGGAATATTAGAAGTAGAAATCTTTGACGTCTGGGGAATAGATTTCATGGGACCATTCCCATCATCTTTCGGTAACAATTACATACTCGTAGCTGTTGATTATGTTTCGAAATGGATTGAAGCTATAGCTTCTCCTACAAACGATACACGAGTAGTAATAAAGCTTTTCAAAAATATAATCTTTCCCAGATTTGGTGTGCCTAGACTCGTCATAAGTGACGGTGGCTCGCACTTCATTTCAAAAATCTTTGACAAATTACTATCTAAGTATGGAGTAAGACACCGTGTGGCAACACCATATCACCCACAAACAAGTGGACAAGTCGAAGTCTCAAACAGAGAAATCAAACAAATCTTAGAAAAGACTGTCGCCATATCTCGGAAAGATTGGTCATCTAAACTTAATGAAGCTTTATGGGCTTATAGGACCGCTTACAAGACACCCATAGGTACTACACCTTTCAAATTAGTTTATGGAAAATCTTGTCACCTCCCGGTAGAACTAGAACACAAAGCTTATTGGGCGATTAAAACTCTCAATATAAACTATAATGCTGCAGGAGAAAAGCGAATCCTAGACATTAACGAATTAGAAGAATTAAGGCTAGATGCTTATGAGAATGCTAAGATATATAAAGAAAGAACTAAGCGATGGCATGATAAACGCCTATCTAGGAAAGAATTTAGTGTGGGAGACGTTGTACTCCTTTTTAACTCAAGACTTAGGCTCTTTCCTGGAAAATTAAAATCTAGATGGTCAGGACCCTTTGAAATAAATAAAGTATTCCCGAGTGGAGCAATAGAAATTAATGGTAGGAATAGTGAACCATTTATAGTAAACGGACAACGTTTAAAACATTATCATAAAGTTGAAAATAGAGATTATGCAAATAGTCTAAGGCTTTTAGAGTTGTCCACTAATTCCCCTGATTAATCTACACCTAAGCATTACGTCAGGCTTTTGACGATAAAAACAGCGCTTAGTGGGAGGCAACCCATTTACTCATTTAATTATTTAAATCATTCTCTTTATCATTCTATTATTTTTGTTATTTATCATTTTACTATTTATTTATTTATTTTGTTATTTAATAGTTTTATTTCATATTACTATTATTGCCTTTAACTTATGCATTTCATTTCCTTATTTTAATCTTAAATCACTTTTACAGATTTTCTAAAAGTCTTTTCCACTTTCCTTCTCCCCCTGATTTGTTTCCTCCATATTTGCACTGACCATGGCTAACCAACCGATTAACCATATGGAAACCAAATTTAGAGGTAGGAACCAAAGAATGAAATTTGAAGAGTTATCACAGAGGCAAATGGATTTGACCCTGTATCCGGATGATCTGACTATGGAAACCCTAGGTATACATGATAGCATCCTGTACTTGTTTAACCGACTTGGATGGGAGAATGCACGGATTCAACATAAGTTTGTGACTTACCGCGAGCTCACCCTTGAGTTCCTTAGCTCCTTAGTTTACCTACCTGAGCGCGGTTTTGGATTCAGGAAAGGATTTATCAGTTTCCGCCTATTTGGAATAGAATATGACTTTAACCATAAAGAACTAGCTGACTTATTAGGATTCCCTAGTGGACCCTTTGCTTTTACTACCACACAGGTAGAATTGATGGACATTGAGCTAGATTTCTTTTGGGGAACTTTAACCGGAAACTACCACCCTGAACCAAATAGCATGAACAATGATGAAATCCATAACCCTGCTCTCCGTTACTTCCATAAGATCCTTGCCCACACCTTCTTTGGAAAAGAAGAAAATATTACCGGAGTCTCTAAAGATGAGATATTCATTATGTCATGTTTCACTAATGGACAGCCTGTTAATGGTGTACCTTTCATGATGCAAACCTTCACCCGAATCCAAGAAGAACCTGAATTACCTATATTAGTAGGAGGTCTTGTAACCATGATTGCTGATGCCTTAGGACTTAGATACCAATTGCACAGGTGCAACCGTTTAGGTGCCATCCGTCCTATGAATCTTAACTTTTGCTTCAATCGCCATATCATAAGGAATTTAGGACATCCACCTTTCGAGTACTTAATCCGGAATGAGGTAGTAACCCTGTTCACACTGCCAAACCATGCTAGAGTAAGTGTTCACAATAAGGATAATTGGCTTTATGAGTTAACCCCCCCTGATTATCCATCTACTCCTGAAACACCTCAGTCTTACAAGATAAAAGATGATATAATGACCGATGTCAAAACTGACCCTGAGACACCTCCTGGTTACCATGACATTGACCACACTGACGAAGTTATTGAACCCCCTGAAGTGAATCAAGGAGATTATGCTAACAACTTACAGAATATCATGAACACTCTTGAAGCTTACCAAACTGATATAAATTCATTCAAGGATGAAATTAAGAGCATGCGATTGGACATTATAGGTTTGACTGACATAACCTGTGAACAATTCTATCACTTGAACTCCGCAATCGAAGATTTGAAGAAACACTTTTGAAAATGCTATAAGTGATCTAGTTTATTTTTCTCATTGTTTTCGTTTCTAGTTAGATTTACTTTTCGCAAACAATTTCGTACCGTATTTTCATTAATGTAATTTCATTTCAATTACCATATGCAATGCACTTCTAGTTCCCAAAATTTTTCCATTTTAATCAATTTATATATTTTCATTCTATGTACTGTTATGCTTGAATTTATTCATATTCTATAAAAATCTCTCGTGCAGTGCAAATATACAAGTGCTATATTGAAAATATTTATTATATGGTGTTTAAATGTAATATTGAGTGAGAAGTGAAAAGAATAAATTATTATAAAGTATATGAAGCGTAAGAGATAGTGTTTTCTGGAAATTATTCAACGAAACAAACTCTCACGGTCGGCACGCCCCCCTAACGATCGTGACGTGCTAATTTAGCGTGTCACGACCGTCATCTCCCTGTCACGACCGTGACAACCCTAAATATAGGATTCGTGAGAAACAGAACTGTTTCTTTTCGAAACCTCTTCTTCTTCTTCCTCCATAACTTCCAAAAACCACCCATTTTCTCAACCAACTTCCGTAACCTCCCATTACCAAATTAAAACTCATTAACCTCCCCATTATCACCACACCTATCACATTCTCACCATTCCAATATTTATCCGAACCATTATTTCTCTCATTTTATCACTTTTTCACAAAAATCCAAAATCCTCATCTCTCACTATAGTTCTTGCATGCAATGGATGCTATTCAATTCAGAGAGGGTGATGCTGGAGAAACCCAGAGAGAAAGATTTATCCGATTCCAGAACCGCGGTGTGCAACCTACGCGTTATATCGACACTGAATGTTTGAGAGAGCTCGGAATGCTCAACAGTGTCAAGAACCTGCTTAAGAAGGTTAATCTGTGGGTTCTATGCAGTCAGCCTCAACCCACATTCGAGTTGCTGACACTGGAGTTCCTAAGCTTGTTCTGTTACATCACCGGTACCGGTTCTCAGAGTCAGCTTACCGGCGTTGCTAAATTCAGATTGTTTGGCCGGGAGTTTGAACTTTCGCAAACAAGGATAGCCGAGTTGCTAGGCTTCGCTCACGGGAATGAAGCTCACCTCCGCGTGCCGGATAATTTTAGTGAAACCGCTTTCACTTTATGGCACGACATAACCAATACCCGTGCCTCAGCCTTCCAAAGCCTCAATGCTACACACATCCACAACCCGGCAATCCGATATTTCCACCGAGTCATTTGCAACACCATTTTTGCACGAGAGAGTAACCATAAGCTCAACTCCAAGGAGCTTCTGTTCTTGCACTGCGCTCTAAATGACGAGCCAATCAACGCTGCCCCGTTCATGCTTTCTTACATCCAGGCCATTGCGCAAAGAGGCTCCACCCCATTTTTCATAGGCGGCATTGTCACCACCCTCGCCATTCAATTGGGGCTTGGTGACTTGGTCGTAAATCAGCCTTTCAGAGAAGTCGAGTTCCTCACCAAGAGCTATTGCAGGTCCGCTCACCTGATTGCGCAGAGAGAGGATGGCAGGTATAGCCCTGTTATCCACGGCACTGTTTATCACCATATCATTCTGCCGTCCCGCGACCGCATCGACCCATCCAGCCGAGCCAACTGGCTCTTTGTTTTACCTGATGCTGCCGGCCACGCCCCTATTCATGATGATCAGGCAGATCCTCCAGCGGATGAGATGCAGGACGCCATGGATGCAGCTGAGCCTGTCCAGGACATTCCAGAGACATCTACCCGACAGCCTCCTGCACAGGATTTCACTCTTGAGGACGTCCTCCGCGCGATTCATCAGCAGAACCAGATGAACGCCGCACTGGAGCGAAGGCAGAAGGAGCAGTATGATGCTTTACTCCGCACTATTGCAACAAACCAGGAAGCTACTAATGAGAAGTTTGGAGAAATTTTCAGCGAGTTAGAGGCCTTACGCATTGACATCACTGCTGTTACCGGTACCGGTTCTGATCCTGAAGCGACTCCTACCAGACGCTCCCGCACCAGAAGCCGAGCCCGCGGTCCTCAGCAGCCTTAGTTTTAGTTTTGCTTATGTTTGTTTTTCGTTTTTGTAGTCTGTACTGTACTTTTACCGTTATTATATCACAACATTGAGGACAATGTCTGATATAGTGTGGGAGAGGTACCTTTCATTTCCGCATTTTTCCTTTTCGCATTTTTCCATTCCATTGTATTTCTTTTCGCAAGTTAATGAAACGAGCAAATCTTTGTGATATTTTCTTTAGCTTCGAACTTTCCCCGTTTATTGAGCCATACCGAAAAAAATCTTTAATTATTCGCATTACCTGACTTGCCTACGAAATCGTAATTAGGAAGCTGAGAACGATTCAACAAGACCAATACAATCTTGACACCTTTGACTTCCCACCTAAGCGATTCCATTCCGATTATCATTACGAGTACACCTTAAGTTTCAGTTCAAAAGTAACCCCTAGTAGTTTATACTAGCAGTCAGCACCGTCTGAACACAAACCACGTGGGGAGCCGATGAATATAAGCGTTTGATGCCTAATCAATAATGATCCTTCATATCTCGATGCAAATGAAAAGAAATTGCACCAAAGTACACGGTCGCATATAAGAAACGAGAAATATGAGAAGGAGTCCATTGCGGGTTGGTTCAGAGGTACTGGTTCTGAACTTGGTAGGGCGTGCTACGGCTCGATCCCCCACAACCTCCAAATCGGATAATATATGTAGGGTTACCGCACTCGTGTACCAGACCCCGTGCTTAAAAATGATCAAAGTCGCTAATCGGCTACTCCACTACGTGCGTGCTAAGGCAAAGGGCTTAATGTGATTGCGCTAGAATGAAACCGGGCGAAATAAGATCGAAAAACTCTAGGTGAAATCGTAAAGAAATTACCGATTGTTTCGTTTAACGGGAAGTCGACGACATAGCTTGTTGCTTGTGTCATTAGTGTATCGTTAGTGTTCTATCAAAGTACCGGTTTATCCGACAAAACGATCCCTCGTACGGTTTGTTATGTGTATGCGTCAATAAAAACTTGTCCGACGATTTTCAACCGACTATTTGCTTGAGGACAAGCAAAGGTTTAAGTTTGGGGAAGTTTGATAACGAGAAAATGTATCGATTATATTGCTAAGTTTCATTACCGTTTTATCGCATAATCATCGTTTTAACACCCGATTCCTCGAGTTTTTCTTACCATTTTGCAGGTACATCATATATGGAGCTAAATCATGAATTAAGAGCAAAAGGAACAAAAACAACCATAAAAAGATGAAGAAATGAAGAAACCTGCAAAACCTGCATAATTTGTTGCACTCACGGTCGTCACCTAGGTGTCACGACCGTGACACCCCAAAAGAAGCAATCACGACCGTGATGACATTGTCACGACCGTGACACTTAAAATGCAAGGGACACGGACGTGAAGACCTTGTCACGACCGTGACAAGGGAAAAAGTAGGTTATTTGACTGAGACCACGTCAAAACATTACGTGAAGAAGGTCTGCCTATTTTTTAGCCACGTTCCTATATTTTCTCAGCTGCTTCAACAAGGCCCAATGCAACAAGTCCAAATTTCAAGCCCATTAATTGTTCTATAAATAGCATAATTCAGTTGAACAATTTACAGAGCATTTTTTCAATCAATTTCCTGCGGAAGCTCTGCCGATTTATTTTACAACCCTTTTATTTCAGCATTATTTTCAGTATTCTATTTTCATTGTATCCAAACCCAACCTATAACAATTTCCAACATCAGGAAATTGTTATAAAAATTACTTGTTTCTAAGCCTTCAGAATTTTATTTTATTTTCGATTTCCGCCAATTACTCCGAGCTTTCCGGTATGTGGAAGAAGGAGTTTGCCATTTTATTGTTAACCAGGTTTTTATTATTTGCAATTTAATATTTATGTTGTTTATTTATTTTTCTGCCATGAATATTTTGTTTATTGTTTCTCTGCCTCTGTCTGGTTCAACAAAAATGAGTAGCTAATTACCTTAGGGCGGTATGTAGTTAAAACAAACTTAATCGGTAAAAATTAACCATAGGCTTAAAATATTTAATAACTTAACATTCTGGCTGATACTTTTTATTTAAAATCGACCTTTTCGTTACGAGAGTAAGGAAAGAGTATTAGGTTAGGTCAAGACCACGAGAGTGTGAGATTTTAACCAGATAGCTAAAGTTAGGCATTTAAATTAAACACAGCGAGAGCGCTTTAAAATAAATTAGAATTACTAAGTTTCCAAAAATTATCTCTAAACACTTATGGGCTAGCGAGAGCAGGCATAGGGCTTTAGGGGTAAGATCTGAGATAAGACCACGAGAGTGTGAGTTGAGGGTATTTAAACTGGTAACCTCTACAGAATAGTTTAAGTGAACACCTTTATAAGCCTAGGTTAGATTGACCCGCCTAAGTTAGTATAATTACATACCGACCGCCTTAGTATTATTTTATTAAAACTTAAATTTAATTCCGCCTTTAATCTTTAAAAACAACAAAAAAAATCGTGACAACCATTCGCCTTAGCTAAACTAGAAGTTCATCTAGCACTAAGTAACCATAGAGTCCCTGTGGATCGATAATCTTAAATATTACTTCGATAGGCTGTGCACTTGCAGTTAAGATACTGCTAGACACATAATTAGACACGTCTTTAGCCCATCAGCTGTTGTTGAAGTAGATATTATTATAGACCCTGTTGTGGAGGTATCATCCAAGATTATTGAATTTGAGGAATTAGGTAGACCTCTGGCTCATATGGTGAAGGGTCACCTTCTCCTTTTCAATGTTGATCCCCCCTTGTTGAGTTCTTACAAAGCTTCTTGAGATATCCTTCAAATTCCGTTTGTAAGTACCGGGAGCTCTTGACAGTTGGGAAGGACATGCAAATGAATGTGTAGGCATGCAAATGCATGAAAGTGTATGGGTATGTAAACAATATTTGTCCCTCATTTTTTAAGTATGCTAAAAAATATTTATGGATGCAATGCAAGTGTCACATTAGGACAATGACATATGAAAGGAAACCCTTGCAGGTTTAGGATATTCATGAATATAAAACCTACATATTGGTTAAGGATAATGTCGAATATAAGGAAACCTTGTTTAAGAGGTCTCCTTATATATATGTATAATGACCGGCATGGGATACCCAAACGATTTTAGGGTATATGCAAGCATGACCTAGCTAGGTAGCTTCCTACAATAGATTAGTTCTATTGTTTATCTACCCAATCCCCTTACATGTAATACATAAGGTTTTGATAAGCCATTAATTCTAGGACTATACCCTTGTATTACCATGAGAAAGAGCAAGACTTCCTAATGTAATCCTTTGGGATAAATCCAACTTAGGCAGGAACCTGGTAACGACCCCTTTGGGGGTAGGTACACAAGGTTGCCATGAGTTGGTGAGGATTCTAAATGCCACTAGAGTCACGAACCAAAGTCAAAGTCCTTACCATGAAGTAGGGCTAACCCACTCATGATCGACTCTTTGAATTGATCTACTCTAGTCGGGTATCGTCATCAAAGACCCCATGGATGGAAATTCATGTCGCCAAGACAGGACGATCCCCTACTTAATACTTATTGTTTTTTCTCGAACCTTGGTTTTGGCTTTCCCTCCAAAAATATCTCTTCAAAACAATGCATGAGCAAAACAATAAAAATAATCCAACAAAAATAATCCAGGCAAACAAAATATTCCAATAAAATAATCAATTAAAAGTAAAAATAAAAACCAAAAAATGTAAAATAAAATAAACCACAAAGAATCCCAAAATACCCCTCACAAACAAAATCCTAAAAATCCTAGAAGTAGGATTGACTACCCTATCCCCAGCAGAGTCGCCAACTGTCACGATCGACTTAAAATTCTAGAGTCGCCATCTTATTTTTTAGGAAAATAATGATAAACCTAAATCCCTAAAGGTAGAGACCTCTGGTTCGGAAGTCGGTTAAGTGGAAGGAAGGTGTTAAGCACCCCTCACTTCTATTATACTTAATAGGATCCCTCATAAGTTCCTAGGGTAAGTCTTGTTTGTTTTTATAAATCCCATGATTATAAATTCCAATTTAATAAATCCAAAAATCCTAATTGTATCCCTTATTGTACTCGTTAGGGTTTTTGTTCAAAAATTATATGCCTACGTACCCTCCAAAGAGGGATCAGAGCATCGTAGTTCAATTCCCCTACCCCTAACCCTAATCTTAATTTTCCTAACTACCCCTTACTAAATTTATTAAAACCCTGATTTTAAAATCCATTTTATCATTATTAAAAAACCCCTAAATTCCTTTTATAAAACCTCATTAAGTATCCCTTAAATGAAACTCTGTGTAATTTTATTTCACAATTTTCAGAACCAAAAAAAAAATATTTAATCCTAAAATGTCTAAGTGATTTCAATCCCAAAAATAAATTAATTCTAATTAATAAAAATAATTATAATTCTCTTAGCAAATAAAACCCCTAATTTAAAAATCCCCATTTAAAATTAATGCTCTATTAAAAATAGTATTAACCATTTTTAAATTAACAACTCCTATTTAAAAGTCCCAAAAATTATAAAATAACCCAAGTTATTAATTCCAATCAAGTAAAAAAAAATCCTAAAATATAAGTTATGACAAAATCCCCTTTTAATATTAACTTTCAATTAAAAATCAAATTTTATTTTTCCTAAAAGAATTTATTTCCCAAATTCTAAAAAAACTTATTAAATCCAAAAACCCTATTAACTCTCAAAATTAATTGAAAATAAAACATTTATTTTATTATTAAATCTATTAATTAATTGTATTAACCAAATTAAATAATTATTTAAACTCTAAAACCAATTTCCAATTTGAATCCCAAAAATAATAAGATAATCCACATTTTTTTTAATTCCAATCCCAAAATTATATTATGACAACCATCCTTATATTCTTTCAATCAAATTAAATTATTTTAAAAAATCTAATTTCCTCCTTTTTTTTTCTTAAAAAAACAAAAAAACAATATTTAAACCCCTAAAATCCAAATTAATTCCCAAAAAAGTGGGAAAAAAAAAATACATTTTACTATCAGAATCCTAATTTGTTAGTATAAATTTGTATCAAATATTTAAATGCTAGAAATATCATTAATTAGCAAGAAATAAAATAGTAAGTCCCAAAATGTAATTCTTGTAGTTTAATCCCCTACTAATCCTAATCAACCATAATTATCGATTATATATATATATATATATATATATATATATATATATATATATATATATATATATATATATATATATATATATATATATATATATATATATATATATATATATATATATATATATATATTAATCCTTACTCTTAATTATATTAATCATATTAATTATGCTAATTACTAATCCCCAATTACCATAATTAATTAGTTTTATATATATATATATATATATATATATATATATATATATATATATATATATATATATATATATATATATATATATATATATATATATATATATATATATATATATATATATATATGATCTTTATTACTAACAACAAGAGAGAAAGTATTTTTATTTTATTACATTTGATTATTAAATTTAATTAATCCCCACTAAATCTCATTAGTTATAATCTTAAAAAAGATTTTAATTATTTATATTATTCTTATTTATTGTTATTTATTTATTATTTTATTTTGTTGATGATTATGCATCGTATTTTAGTTTTACAATGCTTGTGTTGAAGACGAATAATAGTTGAAGATTGTAGTGAATCTTTTGTAAGAAAATATTCTACACCTAGACTAAGTTGTTGTACCAGTATAAAAAAATGTTAAGAATTCTATACAAAATTCCTCTTTTTATGTAATTAAAACATAATTAAACATAATTAATTATATTCAAATACAAATACTTTTTCCTTGAACTTTCTATTACTATGATAATTAGTGCAATAGTTATTATATAGACATACAAAAAGTTGTTTTACATAGATAGAAAAAAAAGTACAAAATAAGTTAAATAATAAAAGAAGAAATTCAATTTCAATCAATCCCCCAACAAATCAAAATGTCAAGCATATACCAAACAAATATTGAGCCAAGAAGAAACCAACCTATGGGATCGAGGTTTATCCCAGTTTGCTTCTTTCACGCCATCAATCTCAATCCTTTCCCTTTTGTCTTTAATTTTTCTCCCTCCTCCTTTTGCGTTCTTCGCGTATCCTTTGTTGCTCCCTTTTGATCTTTCATTATCAACTTGATGTTTGAGGCTAGGGTTTATTTGTTGTTGTTCTTCAATGTGAAGAACAACAACTTTTAGGATATGCTTTGGTGAATTGTGGGTGTCTTAAAATGTAGAAAATGCGTCCTATTTATAGATGAAAATTAGGTCAAAGAACTAAATGAATTTTGTTAGTATAGGAATTTTTTTTATTTGACCTTATTTGCATCTATTTCTTAGGGGCCAAGGCAATGAATCTGGATAGATTCAAGGCTTGGTGAATTCAAATAAATAAATAAATATTTTAAATTAAAGAAATAGTCTAATAATGGAAATTAAACAAAGAGATTTTGATATTTTTTATTTTTGTTATTTTTTGAGATTTTTCCATAAAAAATTGATTTTAATGAAAAAAAATCATATTTTCGAAAATTCATTAAATATAAATACGAAAATTAAAAATTAATTATTAAAAAAATGATATTTTTGTAATTTTTTATCAAAAAATAAAAATAGTACAAATTAGTAATAAATAAAACATTAAAAGTGAGAAAGGTGGGATTCGAACTCACAACTTTTAACACTTATAGCCCTTATATCCCTATCTCTACCAATTGTGTCATTTTACTTATTTAAAATAAAGTGGTACTAGAAAACATATGAAGCGAGTCAAAATTTGGAGTACGACAACACTTATTTTGAGAATTAATTAGTCGACCCATTTCTTTAATGAGTCGACTCATTCAGTTAAAATGTCAAAAACTTTCTTTTGATGAGTTCTAAGACCATGCACCCACATGTACTGCACCTAAGCCAAACCAAATGCAATGAGGATGTTATGTTGATGAGGAAAATAGATGTGTGGCGATACCGACCAAATTTCAACAAGTTATACTACACTATTTTTGATATCATTAAAAAACCTATTATACATATTGCCCTCACATTCTCCCCCCTTTTTATGATGGCAAAAAAAGCACTTCGAAACACATTTCTCCCCCTGAATTTGTGCCAACATATTCAACCTTCATTCATAAGCCATCTCCCCTTTTGAAAATATCAAAAGGAAACAATGAAAAAGATGTTAAATAATCATGAGAAACATATTCACATGGACATTGCAAATGAGTAGCTTTTTCAAACATACACATATTGTGATGATAAAGAAAAATAAAAAACTTAATATGAAATCATAGGATATACATGATTGCCAAGGAAAATAAAGTACACATGGTGAACATGGAAATAGATAAAGTACAATACCGTACAATGATGCAAAATAAAAGTAAATAAGATGAAAGCATGTGATGCAAAATGAACTAAACACTCAAGGCCTCCTCTTCCCTTGTGAACAGTCCCTTCTTCGATACATGATAGGACAACGATCTTCCTCATACATCTCAGTGAATTGGATGAAGTTGGTATTGAGAGTAAGTATTGAAGGCTTCAGTGAGTGGAAGACTTGTGAAGTTTTGTTCTTGAATAAGCTTTTCCAATTTAGTATACCTCGTATCTTGTGCTTGATGAAAGGTTTGTTGTTGAAGTTGCATGTTCTGGAGCATGTCAATCACATTAGAGGAATCAGTTGGTTAAGGTGGCGGAGATGGAGGTGTGAAATAAGTAGCATTGTGGGTCTACACAATATGCTCATATTATCCCCAACCTTGATTGTCATAGGGAACATATTCCTTGGCTGCAGCTCGTAACCAATCAACATGTTAATTATCATCATCCATTCGAACCATATCCTATTCACCCTCAGGCACACCATCCTATTGAGCTTCTTCTACATCTTCTTCTACATCATCATCGTCATCATCAGAGAGTCTAGCACCAGCAGAACTTGCCCTCACAAAGTATCTATAACGCCACTATTTAGGATCCTAAATATGGCCTATGAGGCTTAAGGTCTTTTGCTGAAATTCCTGATTTTCGGAAATAGAAATGAAAGGAATTCCTTCCACAACTACCTCATCTTTGTTTATGATCGCTTGAATGAGAAAGGGATAAGCCAATGCAACCTTTTTCTTTTCTTTAAGGGTGGATATTCTGCTAAAAATGTAACGAGGCCAGTTGACTTTGATCATTTTCTTAAGAATGTAGATTAAATGCACTTCACCTATATCAATCTGAGAATAGTCACCTTTTTTAGGACGAAAGTTGTGAGAAACAAGCCAATGTAGCATACGCTCAATAGGCTTCACTTTACCTGTTGTAGTAGTTGTCGGAAATAAGTCACTTTGAACAAACTCAACATCAAAAGGTTCCTTAAGCATTGTATTGAGTTCATTATGAAAATCATAACCATCCACATTGTGAAAATCAGCAAGTAAAACTCCAGTATTAATCATTGGAGTAGTCCCTAACAATGATTGTCGTACTTGAGCATTGACACCATACGTTTTATCACCCATCCTAAAGTTAAACTCATACCCTTTGAATTTTCCAACAAAACCCGTATAGAAAAGCTTAACCATTTCTTCGTTATATTCAATGTTGCAAGATAAGAACATGTTAATTTATTGAAAATATATCACATCAATAATGTGATCAATATGCATCTTACTAGAAGTCAATCAAGATATACTTATTGCCTGATAATCTTCCTATCCCTAAATTTCTTATCATGTGTTTCTTGAAGATCATGGGGTAGGAGTTAGAGAGCATTTACCGGATGAGTAGAGCGAGAAAATGTACTTCTAAGTAGTCTTATTCCAGTAGGTCTTGGAGAAGCCATGGAAACAAGATGAAGGACTTTGATTTTTGGAGAGATTTTAGGGTTTTGGGAGAGGAGAAAGATAAGTTTGTGAAATGATTTTATGAGATGAAATGATGAATAAGAATGCAATAAATATAAAGAAATTTTGAAATGGAGAATTAATGGGTACATTGACCCATGAGCCGACCTAGGGAAGAGACACTAGTAAATATCGCATCTTTTCACACCCAAAAAGGCAGGTCGCGTCAAAATGAGTCGACCTCTCAAACTGAATGAGTCGACTAATTTCGTTTCAAAAATCCAGTCAGCGCATACATTTAGTAGGAGTCGACCTTGTGGGCTTAAAATGGCCCAAACCAAATATATTTCAACATGTTTTCTAAATTTTTCTACAATGATCAAATGATATGAGTAAACTTTCTAAATGTACATGTATTCATGTGTAATTCTATGACAAATAATATTTGTGAAAAATAAATAAATCACAACACATTCACATACACATTTCATTGATGTTGGCTCACATATACGTATTTTTGTGGATCAATATCAAATTGATAAGAAAGTTAGAAAGCATTAGGAATATAACGATATTACCTTTGACAAAGAGGAATAGTGATGCCCTCACATAGCTTAAGAATCATGATATAAACAAGCAATGATATAGAGCAAACACATAATTTTATTACAAGGGATCCGAGATATCGAGAATTAACAAGAAACCCAGAGACCTAAAGCTCATTTCGCAAGAAAAACACAAAATAAATGTGATGTGACGAAATACCCGATAATGGCTTCCAAGAATCACTTCCAAGTGCTTAATCAAAATCAAAACAATAGAAAATTACCACACTTACCCAAGAATTAATGAATTGATGGAGATTTAGTTCCAAATTCAACAAGCTTCAATACAAAACTTGATGAACTTTAACGGTGGAACTTTGAATGAGGGTTTTGGAAAAGGAGAGAAAAAGTGAGAGGGAATTGAGAATTGAGAGTGAAAAATGAGAAAATGGGATAAAATGTGACGGAATCTCTTGAGGCTTGGAGTAAAAATGATTAAATACCCCTTTTGGTTTGGAATAGAAAGTAGGCTTGGAGTGCGGGTTGTAATTATCTTAGAAGAGTGATTAAGAGTTAGCTTTGGAAAGAAGTTAGGGAATTAGTTTGGAAGATGGTTCTAGATATCTCCCTTGGAATTGGAAGATGTTTCCATATCATTCCTTTAATTAAAATAGAATGAAAATGATAAAATCCCTCCACATGCTGAAATTCAAAATATTGGGCAAAATTTGCACGTGGTATGTAACACTCGAATTTCATAATTTAATTATTTATGTAATTATTTATGAATAAGTGGTAATTTGTGGAATTTTGAGGAATATTAAGAAGAAGGAAATATTTTATTAAATAGTGATATTGTAATAATTGGATATTATTTAAATATTATTAAAAATAAAATAAAAGAAGTTGGAGGTCTAAGGGGTAACGTTGTCTTTTGAGTAGTTTATGAGAAAAGAGGATTACAATCAAAATTTCTCATAATCGTGTTTTTGGTGAAGGCTGAGGTCTGCTCTGAAGAAGAAGGAGACAAAAGGGGAATTGCTCAAGAAGTGAAAGAGAAAGCTCAATCGATTAAGGTATGGGGAGAAGTTCTCTTTCAATGTCCGTAATATCTGAATTGTTTTATGAGGAAAAGGAATTTTTGAGGGGAAACCTTAGGGTTGGATAATTTGTTGATAGATTTTGATGTATTGTTTTTAGGGGTTATAAGGGATGATTATATGATGATAATGGGTTGTATGGTCATTTTCTACTGTTTTATGTTGTTATTTGGTGTAATTGAAGGTTTTGGGCGTGTCTGGGTCGTACAGAAAATTGCAGGGTTTTCATGGAAAATCGCCTCCTCGCTTAGCGAGCAAGTGGAATTTTGGAGAGTTCGCAAACAGATAGTTGCTCGCTTAGCGAGCTAGCTGTCTCGCTTATCGAGACCTGTAGTCTTTTGAAAAATATTTTTTCTTATTGGATAACTTGTGATGCTTTGTTTTGTTGTGCCATGTTGTTGTGTTGTTGATGTGAGTTATTACCATGCTATCTTAGGCTAAATGTGTAATAATAATGATGAAATGATGTTATGATGAATATGTTGTAAAATGATTCCATGTAGTATTAGTAATATGAATATATGAAGTAAATGTATAATGATGAATGCTGATGCAAATGTTAATGAAGATGATTATGTTATTGTTGTTGCATCGTGCATTCATGGCATTCTTTATGTTGATTGAGGCTTCAATCCCATTGTGTAGATTGGGGTGTTGTTTATTATGTTGTGCTCCCTTGTGGAGGGTTGATGGCCAGTGTCCGTCACATGTTGAAAATTGGTACCGCATGCACTTATGAAATTGCATTTCATTCTATGTGGCATAACATGATTGCATTTGTTGTATGAAGACGTGGCTTGTTGTTGTATGTGGGTGAGATTTGATGTAAATGATGTATGATTATATGTTGTCTTATAATTCCGTCTTTATATTATGCATATTGAATGTGGATTACTCACCCTGTCTGCCTTTCGTGATGGTCTATATGCCATCTTGCAGATTCTCAAGACTAGTTTGGTGATCGGAAGTAGCTCAGAGTGTGTCTCTTGTTGTTTATAGAGTCTAGGTGGTGTCCTGCTCTGTGTCGTGTAACACTGGGGAACACTTGGCTTATTTTGTCATATTTGTTTAATTTTAACACTTGATGATGATGTTTTGGATTATATTTGAATCTTTTTTTATCATGATAATTTAAGATGTTGAATAATGATTCACTGCCATGAATTGAGGCTTTGTTTTACTTATGATGTGAAGTTGTAACCCGTGTTACGGGACAAAACATATATGTGATGTTTATTTCATGATTATATTGAAAATGTGATGCCTTTTGTGTTGAACTCCGATTTATTTAAGTAATATGATTGAATTTGTTGTGGGTTGAAAAGGGTGTTACATTAGTGGTATCAGAGCAGGTCGGTCTGTTAAGTCGTGTGTCGTTGTTGTTGGTCTGTTGTTGGTCGTTAATTGTTAACGATTATTTCTTTCTAATGTTGAGAGTGTTGTGCAAAATGAATGGAAACAACATGTGTACTCTTGCGGAAGGTATTGTGGCGCTGGTTGAGGCTACGACTCGAAACAATGAACATGATGAGTTTCGTGCTTTGGAGAAGTTCCAGAGTAACAGTCAGCCGGTGTTTGAAGGTGATCATGAACCGCATAATACACAGAAGTGGCTCAAGGAAATTGAGAAAATCTTTAGGGTGATGGAATGTAAGGATGCGCAGAAGGTACAGTTTGGTACCCACATGTTGTCTGAAGAGGCTGAAGACTGGTAGGATATACCCGTCAGTGTTTGGAGGATATTGGTACTGCAATTACTTGGGCAGTGTTCAAGAGGTATTTTCTGGGAAAGTATTTTCTGGAAGATGCTCGTGGTAAGATGGAGGTATAATTCCTTGAGTTGAAACAAGGAAGTATGACGGTAGCAGAGTATCCTGCTAAGTTCAAGAGGTTGGTGAAGTATTGTCCTCACAATAACCGTGTTGATGCTGAGTTATCGAAGAGTCTCAAGTTTGAGAATGGGATGAGACCAAAGATCAAACAGGAGATTTGATGTTAGCAGATCCACAAATATGTTGAATTGGTGGACAAGAGCATAATTTATTATGAAGATAGCCGAGCTCGATCTGCTCACTACAACCAACTGAGTGAGAAGAAACAGAAAGGCCACTTTAGAGGAAAGCCTTATGTGACTCTAGCTAAGAAGGGGAAGCAGAAGGTTTCAGATGGGAAGAAGCCAAGTGGGGGAGCAGGTTCCATTCCTCCTAAGTGTCATAAGTGTGGTGAATCCGATCACATTGGATGTGTGCAGTAATCCAGTGGTGCGATGCTACAAGTGTGGTAAAAGAGGTCATTGGGTTGGTGATTGTCCGAATGAAGGTCCAACTTGTTTTAATTGTGGTGAACAGGGACATATCAACACCGAATGCCAGAAGCCTAAGATGACTACTACTAGTGTTCATACCAATGGTAAAGTGTTTGCTTTGAGTAATTCTGAAGTTCCCTAAGAAGGACAACCTGATTCGAGGTACATGTTTTATTAATGGTGTTGAGTTGATTGCAATTATTGATACTGGTACTACACATTATTTTATTTCTCTTTAATGTTCTAATAAGTTGGGTTTGAAGTTGTCTAGTATGAATGGTAATAGAAACGCCAGCTAGTGGTTCTGTTACAACTACACTTGTGTGTCTGAAGTGTCCTTTGACTATTTTTGAGAAGGATTTCTTGATGGATCTAGTGTGCTTGCCTTTACACCAAATTGATGTTATTCTTGGAATGAACTGGATAGAGTTCAATTTTGAGCATATCAATTGCTATGCGAAGACTGTTGAGTTTCCTGAAATTGGTGATCATGGTGAGCTGATGTTCTTGACGGCCAAGCAAGTAGATCAATTGTTAGAAGACGAAGCTCAAATGTTTGCAATGTTTACATCGTTGCAAGTCGAAGTGAAGACTTAGAGTATTGAATTATCGGTTGTTCAGGAGTTTCCTGATGTGTTTTCGGAGGATATAAGTGATTTACCTCCAGAGTGTGAAGTTGAGTTTGCAGCGGATTTATTACCTAGTACTAGTCCTGTATCTATGGATCCGTATCAGATGTCTGTTGTAGAATTGAGTGAGTTGAAGAAGCAACTAGAAGAGTTGTTAGAGAAGAAGTTTTTGTAGGATCAAGCGCTTACCACTGTACTAAAAGCAATTGCTGTTAGTGAAGGCGCAACTTTATTTCCTTATAGTATAAAGTCCTCAAGGGGCTGCGCCTATTAAGTGCCAAGGGTTGGGATGTTAAGCCCATCGAATCCCTAAGGGTGACGCTGAATTAATAAATCCAACAATCTCCCCCCCAGTGTCAGCCGGGGGGATTCGAACCCATGAACTTGCTCTGATACCACTTGTAGGATCAAGCGCTTACCACTGCACTAAAAGCAATTGTTGTTAGTGAAGGCGCAACTTTATTTCCTTATAGTATAAAGTCCTCAAGGGGCTAAGCCTGTTAAGCGCCATGGGTTGGGATGTTAATCCCATCAAATCCCTAAGGGTAACGCTGAATTAATAAATCCAACAGTTTTTTCAACCTAGTGTTTCTATATGGGGTGCTCCAGTGTTGTTAGTTAAGAAGAAAGATGGTAGCATGAGGTTGTGTGTTGATTATCGACATTTGAACAAGGTTACTATCAAGAATAAGTATCAACTTCCGAGAATCAAGGATTTGATGGATCAGTTGGTAGGAGCTTGTGTATTCAACAAGATTGATTTAAGGTCTGGTTACCATCAGATTCATGTTAAGTCTGATGATATTCCAAAGACAGCTTTCAGAACGAGGTATGGTCATTATGAGTATACGATGATGTCGTTTGGTGTATCCAATGCACCCGGTGTGTTCATGGAGTACATGAATAGAATATTTCATGAATACTTGGATAAATTTTTGTTAGTTTTTATTGACTACATTCTGATTTATTCCAATACAGAAGAGGAACATGCATTGCATTTGAGGATTGTGCTGCAAGTGTTGAGAGAGAAGAAGTTGTATGTGAAGCTGTCAAAGTGTGAGTTCTGGTTGTAAGAAGTAAGTTTTCTGGGACATGTAATTTCCAGTAATGGAATTGTTGTAGATTCATCGAAGATTGATGCAATGTTGCAGTGGGAGACTCGTAAATATGCTACTTAGATTAGAAGTTTTATGGGTTTAGCAGGTTATTACAGGAAGTTTATTGAAGGTTTTTCGAAGTTGGCGCTACCTTTGACTCATTTGACTCAAAAGATCTAAGCTTATGTGTGGGATGATGCATGTGAAAAGAGTTATGTAGAATTGAAGAAGAAGTTGACAACTGCTTCAGTGTTGATTTTTTCGAATCCGAATGAGTCGTTCGTGGTGTATTATGATGCATCAAAGACGAGACTTGGAGGAGTTCTTATGTAAAATGGTCAAGTGGTTGCTTATGCTTCAAGACAATTTAGAGTTCATGAAAAGAATTATCATACACATGATTTGGAGTTAGCAGTTGTGGTATTTGTGTTGAAGATTTGGAGACACTATCTTTTTGGTTCGAAATTCAAAGTGTTCAGTGATCATAAGAGTTTGAAATATTTGTTTGGTCAGAGGGAACTGAATATGAGGCAGAGAAGATGGTTAAAATTGTTGAAAAACTTTAATTTTGATTTGAATTACCATCTTGGTAAGGCAAATGTGGTTGCAGATGCTTTGAGTAGGAAGACATTGCATATGTCAATGATGATGGTGAAAGAACTTGAAATGATTGAACAGTTCTGAGATATGAGTTTGTTGTGTGAAGCTACATCTGAGAGTGTAAAGTTAGGAATGTTGAAGTTGACCAGTGAAATTTTGGAAAATATTTGTGAAGGACAACAATCTGACTTGAAGTTTGTTGATCAATTGACTTTGATTAACCAAGGTAACAGAGGTGAATTCTGAGTTGATGAGAATGGTGTGATGAGAATTCGGGATAACGTGTGTATCCGCGATGTTTCGGAAATTAAGAAGAGTGTCTTAGAAGAAGGACATCGTAGTAGATTGAGTATCCATCCCGGTGCTATGAAGATGTACCATGATCTGCAGAAATTATTTTGGTGGACAGGTATGAAGAAGGATCTTAAGGAATTTGTGTATGCATGCTTGACTTGTCAGAAGTCGAAGATTGAACATCAGAAATCGTTAGGTATGATGTAACTATTGAATATCCCAAAATGGAAGTGGGATAACATTTCCATGGTTTTTGTGACAGGTTTGCCGAAGACTGCTAATGGAAACGATTCTATTTGGGTAATTATAGATAGATTGACTAAATCGACCCATTTCTTGTCGATGAAGATTAATTATTCTATGCAAAACACCGTGTTAATTCTCAGGGAATATCTGGTATTTATTTTACCAGCAGGGCGTTGAAAGTTTATTTCTTCCCCGAGCATAAGAATTTTCTTTCAGCCGACAAGGTTTCCTCGTGAGGAGTTGGTGTTCTCCACAGTCAAGGTCCAATTTTCATTGGCAAATATTCCATCACAGTCGTCATACTATACTTGGGGCATATTTTGACTTATTTGATTCTCCAACAAAGCATTTCCTCAGCAGAGCATTGCCATATATGTCTCAGCCATGCCGGAAGGTTGACATCCCCAGCTGAGTCAGAACAAATGATAACCCTAGCAGAACTTCAAGGCTAATTGAATCGTTCTCATCCCCAATCGGACTTATCTTTCCACAATGAAGTTTTCCCAGCAGGCAGCTGAAGGCCTTACTTCCCCACAGAGTTAGAATTGTCAGAGCTCTCTCTCTCTCCAGCAAGGGTCCCAGCAAGAGTTATTTGACGAAGCATCTTCCCTAGCCAAGTCTGAAGATGATCTTTCCCCACAGAGTTCATGTCTGATCTCCACTTCCGGAAGTGAAATATTCCCCAGCGAAGTTGCATGTACTCGTCTGTGCACGCATCTTCATTTGGTGCTCGTCTGCATCCCTGCAGCACTCGTCCGTGCATTTTATTTTCGATTCCTCTTTATTTGAGGCATATCCCCAAGAAATTCGCCAGTACTCGTCCGTGCTCGCATCTTTATTTGATGCTCGACCGCATCTCTTAGCACTCGTACGTGTTTGTTACTCCTTTGAAGATTGCTCGTCCGCATCCTTCGACACTCGTCCGTGCCCATTACTTATCTAGTGCTCGTCTGCACACCCCGACACTCGTCCGTGTTTGGTATTTTCTTTTGAAGATCGTTTGAAATAAGCTGATACTCGTCTGTATCTTTTCTGACACTCGTCTGTGTTAGATTGTTCCCTATTGAAGATTCCAATGCTCGTCTGTGTTGGATTTCTGGTATTCGTCTATACCAGTAGTTGATACTCGTCCGTATCATTATCAGAAGCACTCGTCCGTGTTTCTTGGATCATCGTCCGGTACTCGTCCGTATCGTCGACTTATGACACTCGTCTGTGTTTCTTTGATGATCATTCCAATGCTCGTCCGCATTGAAGAGGTTGAAAATCCTGACGGTGGGATTAAAACGTCAAAACAATTCCCGGAACCTGCGTAAGGGTTATCCGAAGAAGACTCGTCCGTCTTACTCCACTTATCTGCGTAAGGATTCGTGAAGAGGATTCGTCTATCCTAGTTGCATGTCTATCCCACGAACTTATATGCATTTCCGGAACCTGCGTAAGGGTTATCCGAAGAAGACTCGTCCGTCTTATTCCACTTATCTGCGTAAGGATTAGTGAAGGAGATTCGTCTATCTCAGGTTACTTTGAAGATTCTTAAGGGCTCGTCCGCTCTCTGTACCTGGCATCACAGGTCATTCGAAGACTCGTCTGTCAACATGTTCGCATTCCAGATATCAGTTTCAACTTGGAAGAAGCTCGTCTGCTTTTTCTCTTCTTCATATCCCCAGAGCGTCATATGGTTGGGTTTATTTCCCAGTGTTGCATTCTTCGTCAGAGTGCAAATCTCGGGGTCTTTTTGGTATTCAATCAATGTTTATCTCGAACTTCCGATAACCGTTGCTTTCATCCTTTTCGGATTAACAGCTGATTGAATAGGGGCAGTTGTAACACCCTAAATTTGCCCTATGGTTTTTATTCTTTGTCTGCTTTTTCGTTTTGCATTCATATGCATCATTATTAGATCATACATTAGGTCATATCATTTGCATCGGGCTCCTGAGACATGGGATCATTTTTTTCGAGGAATTAGAACTTCCCGTTTTATCTGTGGTTATTAGAGGAATTCAAAGTTGTGGCTACTCCATTATGCTCCTGTCACCAGATTAGGGTTTATTTCCCTTATTTAGTGGTCTTCAGGGATTTCACGTCTGCAAGGACCATTCACTATGCCTCTGGCCCATTGTCAGGCTATTCTCATCATCTTCAAGTCACAAGGATATTTTCGTCTTCTCAGCATCTCAGGCTATCTTCTTTCTCAAAGAGCTTTGGTTTCAGTCAAAGTGTGTTTGTTCGTTACGATCTAGTTCAGTTGGATGTTGGGTCTAGTTAACATATCAGGAGATTTCTTCAAGTGCAAGTTACTTGTTGCAAATGGTTCATATCTCAGTCATTGTGCGTCCAAGATCAAATGTGTGTTTTTCTCCAGGACATCAAGTATTGATTTGTGTGAGGTGGTTGTTATTTCAGTGGAGAATTGTTCAGTGGTTGGAGATTCATTTTAATCGGATGTTGTTGAAAAGAGCTCAAATGTGGTGTGTGCGTCAGTGGCTTTTATAATCATTTATATCCTTTTTATTCATTCCATTTTTATCCACTTCCATAATAATAGTTATTTCTATTCAAGTCCATATTAAAACCATTTCTATTACCCATTTTTCATATCATTTATAAATAACTATTATCTTTTTTTTTATCACGTCCATTGATTTTTATTCATTATCCATACTTCAAACCAATTTTCTATCCATTATCCGAGTCTTCTCATTAGTCATATTCAATCCGATTAATCCATTTCTTTAATATAAAATTACTTTTTCTATCCTTCTCCAATTTAAACTCTTTTTTTCCATTTTCTAACCATTATCCACTTCTCATTTAAATCCATTATTTTTCCAACACATATCCACAAAATATAATTCCATAACTTTTATTCAATATCTACCTTCAAGTCATTTTTGTATATATTTCATTATTTTCCAAAGTTAAATAAAAAAACATATAAGGTGTCTCATTATATTTTATCACCCTAAGTTGAGAAAATAAACCAAAAAGAAGAAAAAGTAAAGGTTGTTTTCACATGTTGCTTCATCAGCCATTTCCAACACAAAAAGTCACAGCTATTTCACATGACCACACACGATTCCATAACAATCCCACTTGCAACACATTTTTGCAAAAGGCCACTCTTCACGCACAAAATTGGTACAACTTGCAAAAAGGCAATTCCAATGGTATGCATGAGCCTCACGAGTTCGTACAGAAATAAAAATTCCAACCATCCTATAACTGGCAGTGCATTTCGTACAGAGGGACTGGATAAAAAATGCTCACCGCACTGCATCACAAAACGCGTAATTCACCAGCTCCTCACCATTATGCTCTTACTCACAAATTACTCATTCATCACACAACAAACCCATAACCTGCTACAAAGGACCTCATTTTTTTGCACAACATTTTTTCTGCACATTGATGGGCTAAAGACGTGTCTAATTATGCGTCTAGCGGTATCTTAACTGCAAGTGCACAGCCTATCGAAGTAATATTTAAGATTATCGATCCACAGGGATTCTATGGTTACTTAGTGCTAGATGAACTTCTAGTTTAGCTAAGGCGAATGGTTGTCACGATTTTTTTGTTGATTTTTAAGAATATTAAAGGCGGAATTTAATTTAAGTTTTAATAAAGTAATACTAAGGCGGTCGGTATGTAATTATACTAACTTAGGTGGGTCAATCTAACCTAGGCTTATAAAGGTGTTTACTTAATCTATTCGGTAGAGGTTACCAGTTTAAATACCCTCAACTCACACTCTCGTGGTCTTATATCAGATCTTATCCCTAAAGCCCTATGCCTGCTCTCGCTAGCCCATAAGTGTTTAGAGATAATTTTTGGAAACTTAGTAATTCTAATTTATTTTAAAGCGCTTTCGCTGTGTTTAATTTAAATGCCTAACTTTAGCTATCTGGTTAAAATCTCACACTCTCGTGGTCTTGACCTAACCTAATACTCTTTTCTTACTCTCGTAACGAAAAGGTCGATTTTAATTAAAAAGTGTCAGCCAGAATGTTAAGTTATTAATTGTTTTAAGCCTACGATTAAATTTTACCGATTAAGTTTGTTCTAACTACATACCGCCCTAAGGTATTTAGCTACTCATCGATGTTGAACCAGACAGAGACAGAAAATTAAATAATAAAATACTCATGGCAGAAAAATAAATAAACATTATAAATATTTAAATTGCAATATAATAAAAAACCTGGTTAACAAATATCAGAGCAGACTCCTTCTTCCACAAACCGGAAAGCTTGGAGTTGGCGGAAATCGAAAATAACAAAGGCTGAAGGTTTAGAAAAAAAATAAATGTATAACAATTTCCTGATGTTGGAAATTGTTATATGGCGGGTTTGGATACAATAAAAACGAGAAGAAAACTAAAAATAATGCAGAAATAGAAACAGGGTCGTAAAATAGTTCGGCAGAGCTTCCGCAGAAAATTGAATAAAAAATGCTCTGTACATTGTTCATAAAACTTGTACTATTTATAGAATCCTTAATGGGCTGAAAATTGGACCTTTTGTTGCATGGGCCTTGCTGACTTGGTGGAGGAAATGTAGGTACGTAGCAACAAAATAGGAGGAACGTTCTTCACGTAGTGCTTTGACGTAGTCTGAGTCAAAAAACCTAATTTTATCCTTGTCACGGTCGTGACAAGGTCTTCACGCTCGTGTCATGTGGCTTTTGAGTGTCACGGTCGTGACAATTCTCTCACGGTCGTGATGGATGCTTTTGGGGTGTCACGGTCGTGACACCCTGGTGACGATCGTGGCTGCAACAAAATATGCAGTTTTTGCAGGCTTCTTCATTTCTTCATCTTTTTATGGTTGATTTTGTTCCTTTTTCTCTTAATTCATGATTTAGCTCCATATAATGATGTACCTGCAAAATGGTAAGAAAAACTCGAGAAATCGAGTGTTAAAACGGTGATTATGCGATAAAACGTCAATGAAACCTAGCAATATAATCGATACGTTTTCTCGTTATCAAACTTCCCCAAACTTAAACCTTTGCTTGTCCTCAAGCAAATAGTCGGTTGAAAATCGGCGGACAAGTTTTTATTCACGCATACTCATAACAAATCATACGAGGGATCGTTTTGTCGGATAATCCGGTACTTTGATAGAACACTACCGATACACTAATGACACAAGCAACAAGCTATGTCGTCGACTTCCCGTTAAACGAAACAATCGGCAATTACTTTACAATTTCACCTAGAGTTTTTTCGATCTTATTTCGCCCGGTTTCATTCTAGCGCAATCACATTAAGCCCTTTGCCTTAGCACGCACGTAGTGGAGTAGCCGGTTAGCGACTTTGATCCTTTTTGAGCACGGGGTCTGGTACACGAGTGTGGTAACCCTACATATATTATCCGATTTGAAGGTTGTGGGGGATCGAGCCGTAGCACGCCCTACCAAGTTCAGAACCAGTACCTCTGAACCAACCCGCAATGGACTCCTTCTCATATTTCTCGTTTCTTATATGCGACCGTGTACTTTGGTGCAATTTCTTTTCATTTTGCATCGAGATATGAAGGATCATTATTGATTAGGCATCAAACGCTTATATTCATCGGCTCCCCACGTGGTTTGTGCTCAGACGGTGCTGACTGCTAGTATAAACTACTAGGGGTTACTTTTGAACTGAAACTAAAAGTGTACTCGTAATGGTAATCGGAATGGAATCGCTTAAGTAGGAAGTCAAAGGTGTCAAGATTGTATTGGTCTTGTTTAATCGTTCTCAGCTTCCTAATTACGATTTCGTAGGTAAGTCGGGTAATGCGAATAATTAAAGATTTTTTTCGGGTATGGCTAAATAAACGGGGAAAATTCGAAACTAAAGAAAATAGCATAAAGATTTGCTCGCTTCATTAACTTACTAAAGGAAATACAACGGAATTGAAAATACAACGAAATGGAAAAGTGCGAAAAGGAAAAAATGCGGAAATGATGAAAGGTACCTCTCCCACACTATATCAGACATTGTCCTCAATGTTGTGATATAAATGCGGTAAAAGTACAGTACAAACGACAAAAACGAAAAACAAACATAAGTAAAACTAGATCTATGGCTGCTGAGGACCGCGGGGTCGGCTTCTGGTGCGGGAGCGGCGTCTGGAAGGAGTCGCTTCGGGATCAGAACTGGTGCTGGTGGTCGCAGTGATGTCGATACGCAAGGCTTCTA
The DNA here is from genome assembly GCA_963966055.1 of Lathyrus aphaca. NCBI lineage: Eukaryota > Viridiplantae > Streptophyta > Magnoliopsida > Fabales > Fabaceae > Lathyrus > Lathyrus aphaca. The sequence continues at coordinate 65,828,747 of OZ014521.1, forward strand.
ACTCGCTGAAAATCTCTCCAAACCTCTCATTAGTAGCTGCCTGGTTTGCTGCAATAGTGCCGAGTAAAGCGTCATACTGCTCCTTCTGCCTGCGCTCCAGTGCGGCGTTCATCTGGTTCTGCTGATGAATCGCACGGAGGACGTCCTCAAGAGTGAATTCCTGTGCAGGAGGCTGTCGGGTAGATGACTCTGGTATATCTTGGACAGACTCAGCTGCATCCATAGCGTCCTGCATCTCATCCGCAGGGAGATCTGCCTGATCATGGATATGAGCGTGGTCGGCAGCATCTGGTAAAAGAAAGAGCCAGTTGGCTCGGCTGGATGGGTCGATGCGGTCGCGGGACGGCAGAATGATATGGTGAAATATGGTGCCATGGACAACAGGGTTATACCTGCCATCCTCTCGCTGCGCAATCAGGTGAGCGGACCTGCAATAACTCTTGGTGAGGAATTCTGCGGCTAGGTGAGGCTGATTTGCGACCAAGTCACCAAGCCCCAACTGAATGGCGAGGGTGGTGACAATGCTGCCTATGAAGAACGGGGTGGATCCTCTATGTGCAATAGCCTGGATATGATAAAGCATGAAAGGGGCAGCGTTGATCGGCTCGTCATTAAAAGCGCAGTGTAAGAATAGAAGCTCCTTGGAATTGAGCTTATGGTTGCTTTCTCGAGCGAAGATGGTGTTGCAAATGACTCGGTGGAAATAGCGGATTGCCGGATTGTGAATGTGCGTAGCGTTGAGGCTTTGGAAGGCTGAGGCACGGGTATTAGTTATGTCGTGCCATAGAGTGAAAGCGGGTTCACTAAAATTATCGGGCACGCGGCGGTGAGCTTCAGTTCCGTGATCGAAGCCTAGCAACTCGGCTATCCTGTCTTGCGAAAGGTTGAACTCTTGGCCATGCAATCTGAATTTTGCGAAACCGGTGAGCTGACTCTGAGAACCGGCGGGAGTGATGTACTGGAATGAGTTGAGGAACTCCAATGTCAGAAGCTCGAATGTGGGCTGAGGTTGACTGCAAAGATCCCACAGACCAACTTTTTGAAGCAGACTCGTAACACCGGCAAGCATTCTGAGTTCCCTCAAACAGACAGTGTCGATGTAACATGTAGGTTGCACACCGCGGTTTTGGAATCGGAGAAATCGCTCTCTCTGGGTTTCTCCAGCATCACCTTCTCTAAATTGAATGGTATCCATTGCATGCAAGAGCTTAGAGTGAAAGATGAAGATTTTGGATGCTTTGTGAAAAAAATGGTAAAATGAAAGAAATAAGGATTCGGAATAAATAATGGAGAGTGAGAATGTGATAGGTTGTGATAATGGGGGGTTAATGAGTTTAAAGTTGGTAATGGGGGGTTACGGAGGTTATGGAGAAGATGGGTAGTTTTTGGAAGTTATGGAGGAAGAAGAGGAAGAGGTCACGAAGAGAAACAGTTTTGTTTCTCACGAATCCTGAAATAGGGGTTGTCACGGTCGTGACAGGAGTGCGACGGTCGTGACACGCTAAATGAGCACGTCACGATCGTTAGGGGGGTGTGACGACCGTGAGGGCTTGCTTCGTTGAATAATTTCCAGAAAACACTATCTCACTTATTTCACATACTTTATAATAATGTATTTTCTTCACTTATCACTCATATTAAATTATAAACACCATATAATATATAATTTCAACAGAGTACTTCACTAACTTGCATGGCATAAGAGATTGTATATAATATGAATAAATGCAAGCATAACAGTACATAGAATGAAAAATATATAAATTGATAAAAATGGAGAAATTTTGGAATTAGAAGTGCATTGCATAAGGTAATTGAAAATGAAATTACATTAATGAAAATACGGTACAAAATTGTTTGCGAAAAATAAATCTAACTAGAAACGAAAACAAAGAGAAAAATAAACTAAATCACTTATAGCATTTTCAAAAGCGTTTCTCCAAATCTTCGATTGCGGAGTTCAAGTGATAGAATTGTTCGCAGGTTATGTCAGTCAAACCTATAATGTCCAATCGCATGCTCTTAATGTCTTCTTTAAATAAATTAATGTCAGTTTGGTAAGCATTGAGAGTGTTCATGATGTTTTGTAAGTTGTTAGCATAATCTCCTTGATTCACTTCAGGGGTTTCATGTACTTCTTCAGTGTGGCCAATGTCATGGTAACCAGGAGGTGTCTCAGGGTCAGTTTCGACATCGGTCATTGTATCATCTTTTATCTTGTAAGATTGAGGTGTTTCAGGAGTGGATGGATAATCAGATGGGTTTAACTCATAAAGCCAGTTATCCTTATTGTGAACACTTACTCTAGCATGGTTTGACAATGTGAACAGGGTTACTACCTCGTTCCGGATTAGGTACTCAAAAGGTGGATGTCCTAAATTCCTTATGATATGTCTATTAAAGCAGAAGTTAAGATTCATAGGACGGATGTTACCTAAACGGTTGCACCTGTGCAATTGGTACCTAAGTCCTAAAGCATCAGCAATCATGGTTACAAGACCTCCTACTAATATAGGTAATTCAGGTTCTTCTTGGATACGGGTGAAGGTTTGCATCATGAAAGGTACACCATTAACAGGCTGTCCATTAGTGAAACATGACATAATAAATATCTCATCTTTAGAAACTCCGGTAATGTTTTCTTCTTTTCCAAAGAAGGTGCGGGCAAGGATTTTATGGAAGTAACGGAGAGCAGGGTTATGGATCTCATCATTATTCATGCTATTTGGTTCAGGGTGGTAGTTTCCGGTTAAAGTTCCCCAAAAGAAATCTAGCTCAATATCCATCAATTCTACCTGTGTGGTAGTAAAAGCAAATGGTCCACTAGGGAATCCTAACAAGTCAGCTAGTTCTTTGTGGTTAAAGTCATATTCTATTCCAAATAGGCGGAAACTAATAAATCCTTTCCTAAATCCAAAACCGCGCTCAGGTAGGTAAATTAAGGAGCTAAGGAACTCAAGGGTGAGCTTGCGGTAAGTCACAAACTTATGTTGGATCAATGCATTCTCCCATCCGAGTCGGTTAAACAAGTACATGATGCTATCATGTATACCTAGGGTTTCCATAGTCTGATCATCCGGGTACAGGGTCAAATCCATTTGCCTCTGTGATAACTCTTCAAACTTCATTCTTTGGTTTCTACCTCTAAATTTGGTTTCCATATGGTTTATGGGTTGGTTAGCCATGGTTAGTGCAAATATGGAGGAAACAAATCAGGGGGAGAAGAAAATGGAAAAGACTTTTAGAAAATCTGTAAAAAGTGATTTAAGATAAAAATAAGAAAATGAAATGCATAATGTAATGGCAATAATAGTAATATAAAATAAAACTATAAAATGACAAAACAAATAAACAAATAGTAAAACGATAAATAACAAAATGATAAAGAGAATAGTTTAAATAATTAAATAAGTAAATGGGTTGCCTCCCACTAAGCGCTGTTTTTATCGTCAAAAGCCTGACGTAATGCTTAGGTTTAGATTAATCAGGGGAATCAGTGGACAATTCTAAAAGCCTTAGATTATTTGCATAATCTCTATTTTCAACTTTATGATAATGTTTTAAACGTTGTCCGTTTACTATGAATGGTTCACTATTCCTACCCTTAATTTCTATTGCTCCACTCGGGAATACTTTAATTATTTCAAAGGGTCCTGACCATCTAGATTTTAATTTTCCAGGAAAGAGCCTAAGTCTTGAATTAAAGAGGAGTACAACGTCTCCCACACTAAATTCTTTCCTAGATAGGCGTTTATCATGCCATCGCTTAGTTCTTTCTTTATATATCTTAGCATTCTCATAAGCATCTAGCCTTAATTCTTCTAATTCGTTAATGTCTAGGATTCGCTTTTCTCCTGCAGCATTATAGTTTATATTGAGAGTTCTAATCGCCCAATAAGCTTTGTGTTCTAGTTCTACTGGGAGGTGACAAGATTTTCCATAAACTAGTTTGAAAGGTGTAGTACCTATGGGTGTCTTGTAAGCGGTCCTATAAGCCCATAAAGCTTCATTAAGTTTAGATGACCAATCTTTCCGAGATATGGCGACAGTCTTTTCTAAGATTTGTTTAATTTCTCTGTTCGAGACTTCGACTTGTCCACTTGTTTGTGGGTGATATGGTGTAGCCACACGGTGTCTTACTCCATACTTAGATAGTAATTTGTCAAAGATTTTTGAGATGAAGTGCGAGCCACCGTCACTTATGACGAGTCTAGGCACACCAAATCTGGGAAAGATTATATTTTTGAAAAGCTTTATTACTACTCGTGTATCGTTTGTAGGAGAGGCTATAGCTTCAATCCATTTCGAAATATAATCAACAGCTACGAGTATGTAATTATTACCGAAAGATGATGGGAATGGTCCCATGAAATCTATTCCCCAGACGTCAAAGATTTCTACTTCTAAAATTCCTTTTTGAGGCATTTCATCTCTTCTTGAAATATTGTCGGTGCGTTGACACCGATCGCAATTTATAACAGCGATGTGGACATCCTTCCATAGATTAGGCCAGAATAAACCGGCTTGCAAGATTTTTGCACAAGTCTTGGAAGTGCTTGCATGTCCACCATAAGGAGATGAATGACATTGAGCAATGACATCTTCTATTTCTTCTTCGGGAATACATCGGCGAAAGATTCCATCTGGTCCTCTCTTGAACAATAATGGTTCATCCCAATAGTAATGTTTCAGATTGTGAAAGAATTTCTTTTTCTGCTGATAGGTTAGATCGGGTGGAAGAGCTCCTGCGGCTAGGTAGTTGACAATGTCAGCGTACCATGGCAGTCCTACAGTTGTCTGGATTGTTTCCACGGATTCTGGTTCATTTATATCTAACTGAGCTAGGTCGCTTCCTAATTGTGCTATCAACTGTTCATACGGAAAATCATCGTTAATCGGCACTTGTTCGGGTTTAATACCTTCTATTCTAGATAAATGGTCCGCTACGACGTTCTCAGTACCTTTCTTATCTTTTATTTCTAGATCAAATTCTTGTAAGAGTAAAATCCATCTCAAGAGTCTTGGTTTAGCATCTTTCTTAGTTAATAAATATCGGATAGCAGCATGGTCTGTGTAAATGATTATTTTCGCTCTAACTAGGTAAGAACGGAATTTGTCAAGCGCAAAGACAACTGCTAACAATTCTTTTTCGGTAGTGGCGTAGTTCATCTGGGCAGAATCTAAGGTTCTACTGGCATAATAAATCGCATGAAGTTTCTTTTCCTTCCTCTGGCCTAGAACTGCGCCTACAGCATAGTCACTCGCATCGCACATGATTTCAAAAGGTAATCTCCAGTCAGGGGGTTGCATGATTGGTGCGGTGATGAGGGCTGTTTTTAAAGTTTCGAATGCTTTAAGACAATCTTCATTGAATATGAACTCAGCGTCTTTCATTAATAAATCAGTAAGAGGTTTAGTGATTTTCGAGAAATCTTTGATGAATCGTCGGTAAAAACCGGCGTGTCCTAAAAAGCTTCGTATTTCTCGAACGGTTTTAGGGGGTTGAAGATCTTTTATGACTTCAATCTTAGCTTTATCAACTTCAATTCCCTTGTCGGATATTACATGACCTAATACGATTCCTTCTTTGACCATAAAATGACATTTCTCCCAGTTAAGCATGAGGTTTACTTTTACACATCTTTCTAACACCATTTCTAAGTTCGATAAGCATCCTTCAAAACTTTGCCCGCATACAGAGAAGTCGTCCATGAACACTTCCATGATGTTGTCTATAAAATCTGCGAAGATTGACATCATACACCTTTGAAAGGTTGCAGGAGCGTTGCATAATCCAAAGGGCATTCGTCTATAAGCGAACGTTCCATATGGGCATGTGAATGTAGTCTTCTCTTGATCATCAGGATGGATAGGGATTTGGAAAAATCCTGAGTAACCGTCAAGATAACAGAAGTAAGAATGCTGGGCTAATCGTTCTAACATTTGATCTATAAAAGGTAGTGGGAAATGATCTTTTCGAGTGGCTTTGTTTAGTTTACGATAATCTATGCATACTCTATATCCCGTCACTACTCTTTGCGATATCGATTCGCCTTGAGCGTTTTTCACAACAGTGATACCTCCTTTCTTTGGCACTACATGTATTGGACTAACCCATTCACTATCAGAGATTGGATATATTATTCCGGCATCTAGTAGTTTCTTAACTTCTTCTTTTACTACAGTGCTAAGGGTTGGGTTAATTCTTCTTTGAGATTCTCTGGAGGTTCTGCAATCTTCTTCTAGCAGAATACGATGCATACAAACTGAAGGACATATTCCTTTGAGATCAGATATGTTATATCCTAATGCAGTTGGATATTTCTTCAAGACATCTAAAAGTTTCTTTGTTTCTATAGTTCCTAAACTGGAATTTATTATAACTGGTCTTTTACATTCAACGTCTAAGAATTCGTACCTTAGGTTATGAGGTAAAGTTTTTAATCCTAATGTAGGTTTATCTTTACTTGGCATGGGATCCGGTGTAAGTGCTAAACTTTCGCTTAGACTGTCATCCTGATATGGTTTACGCCAATTATCATCTTCGAAAATCGGAGGGATTTGAATTTTCATTATTTCAGAATAAGTGGTCTCTTTCAGTTCCATCTCTCTTACACATTCGTCAATTACGTCCAATAGATAGCATGTATCCTCTATAGCTGGTGATTGTAAGAATTGTGTTAAAATAAATTCAACTTTCTCTTCACCTACTTCAAAGGTTAGCTTTCCTCTTTTTACGTCTATTATAGCTCCGGCGGTAGCTAAGAATGGTCTTCCTAGTATGATAGGTGTAGTGGAGTCTTCAGAGATGTCCATGATTATAAAATCAGTAGGGATGTAGAATTGTCCTATACGTACTGGGACGTTTTCTAGTATGCCTACAGGATATTTAACAGAGCGATCGGCTAGTTGAACAGACATTTTGGTTGGTCTTAGGTCTCCCATGTCTAGCCTTTTGCAAATCGTTAAGGGCATAACACTGATACTGGCTCCTAAATCGCATAGAGCTTGGTCAATGACGAATTTTCCTATTACACAGGGTATAGAGAAACTTCCTGGATCTTTTAGCTTAGGAGGCATTTTATTCTGAATTATGGCGCTACACTCGGCAGTAAGTGTAACTGTTCCGTTATCCTCTATCTTTTTCTTATTGGATAAGATTTCTTTTAAAAACTTAGCATACGAGGGTATTTGGGTGATAGCTTCTGTAAATGGAATAGTAATATTCAACTGTTTCAGAAGTTCAACAAATTTCTTGAATTGACCTGTCGTTTTGGAATTGGTTAATCTTTGAGGGTACGGAATTGGTGGTTTATAGGGTGGTGGAGGCACATAAGGTTGTTCTTTCTCCACTACCTCTTGATTATCATCTTCCTTTTCTTCTGGATCATTCACCACTTCAGTCGGTTTATCCGGTTTTTGGTACATGGCTGGATTGTCAAGTCTTGGATCGGTAGGTCCGTCAAGTTCCTTGCCACTTCTTAATATTACGACGTTAGCATGTCCTTTCGGATTAGGTTGAGGTTGTCCAGGGAATACTCCAGCTGGTGCAGCAGTAGGTGCTTGTTGTTGAGCTACTTGTGAAATCTGAGTTTCAAGCATTTTGTTATGTGTAGCTAATGCATCTACTTTGCTCACTAATTGTTTAATCTGCTCACTAGTGTGAATGTTTTGGTTTAAGAAGTCCTTGTTTGTTTGAGATTGGTTAGCTATAAAGTTCTCCATCATCAATTCAAGGTTCGATTTTCTAGGGACATTAGGAGCAGTCTTTTGATATCCTGGTGATGTAGCTGGTGTTTGACCTGGTGCGTATAAAGCATTGTTATTCTTATAGGAGAAGTTCGGATGATTCTTCCAACCTGGGTTGTATGTGTTTGAGTAAGGGTTTCCTTGAGCATAATTCACTTGATCAGTGGGAGTTCCTGTCAATAGTTGACAATCAGAAACTTCGTGTCCTGAAACTCCACATAACTCACAGTTAGGTGTTACTGCAGCCACGTTGGCTGTTGGTGTTATGGCCAAGTTGTCGATCTTTTGGCTTAGTTGGTTAAACTTCGCATTGACTTGGTCCATACTACTTACTTCGTACATACCTCCTTTTGTTGGTTTCTCAGTTGCGACTCTCTCGCTTCCCCAAAGGTAATGATTTTGAGCCATACTTTCGATGAGTGCATAGGCATCATTATATTCTTTGTCCATCAATGCACCGCCCGCGGCAGCGTCAATTGTCATTCTTGTATTGTACAAGAGTCCATTATAGAAGGTATGGATGACCATCCATTCTATTAATTCGTGATGTGGACAAAGTCTCAGCAGATCCTTATAGCGTTCCCAAGTTTCGAATAATGATTCGCTTTCCCTTTGCTTAAATCCGTTGATCTGAGCTCTCAGCATAGCTGTCTTGCTGGGTGGAAAATATCTGTTCAAGAAAACTCTTTTTAGTTCCTCCCACGTAGTTACTGAGTTCGAAGGCAGAGATTGAAGCCAAGCTCTTGCTCTGTCTCGAAGCGAAAAAGGAAATAAACGTAGTCTAATAGCTTCTTGGGTAACTCCATTGGCTTTTACGGTATCTGCATATTGCACAAAGATCGAAAGATGAAGATTCGGATCCTCGGTAGGATTTCCGGCGAATTGATTTTGTTGCACGGCTGATATCAACGAAGGTTTTAGTTCGAAATCATTGCGGTTGATAGCCGGCGCGGCAATGCTTGAATGCGGTTCAGCTTGCGAAGGACTGGCGTAATACTTGAGTGGGTGATTCTGTTCTTCAGCCATCTCTGCGTCCTTTGATGTTACGACTGGTTTAGGCGGATCTAATTGAAGATCTGGAATATTGTAATTATTTTCGTAATCGAATATACGTCTTCTTACGTGTAAGAAGCGTTCCGATTCAGGGATTAGAGGTTGCAAGTCTTCGCTTTTAGAGCGAGTACTTGGCATACACTCGGAAATTAAATTAAATTAAATAGTTGATACCTTAGTCTAGACAATGCTACCTAAATGCACTAGTAACTAAATTAAGGAATCCCCGGCAACGGCGCCAAAAACTTGATGGGCTAAAGACGTGTCTAATTATGCGTCTAGCGGTATCTTAACTGCAAGTGCACAGCCTATCGAAGTAATATTTAAGATTATCAATCCACAGGGATTCTATGGTTACTTAGTGCTAGATGAACTTCTAGTTTAGCTAAGGCGAATGGTTGTCACGATTTTTTTGTTGATTTTTAAGAATATTAAAGGCGGAATTTAATTTAAGTTTTAATAAAGTAATACTAAGGCGGTCGGTATGTAATTATACTAACTTAGGTGGGTCAATCTAACCTAGGCTTATAAAGGTGTTTACTTAATCTATTCGGTAGAGGTTACCAGTTTAAATACCCTCAACTCACACTCTCGTGGTCTTATATCAGATCTTATCCCTAAAGCCCTATGCCTGCTCTCGCTAGCCCATAAGTGTTTAGAGATAATTTTTGGAAACTTAGTAATTCTAATTTATTTTAAAGCGCTCTCGCTGTGTTTAATTTAAATGCCTAACTTTAGCTATCTGGTTAAAATCTCACACTCTCGTGGTCTTGACCTAACCTAATACTCTTTTCTTACTCTCGTAACGAAAAGGTCGATTTTAATTAAAAAGTGTCAGCCAGAATGTTAAGTTATTAATTGTTTTAAGCCTACGATTAAATTTTACCGATTAAGTTTGTTCTAACTACATACCGCCCTAAGGTATTTAGCTACTCATCGATGTTGAACCAGACAGAGACAGAAAATTAAATAATAAAATACTCATGGCAGAAAAATAAATAAACATTATAAATATTTAAATTGCAATATAATAAAAAACCTGGTTAACAAATATCAGAGCAGACTCCTTCTTCCACAAACCGGAAAGCTTGGAGTTGGCGGAAATCGAAAATAACAAAGGCTGAAGGTTTAGAAAAAAAATAAATGTATAACAATTTCCTGATGTTGGAAATTGTTATATGGCGGGTTTGGATACAATAAAAACGAGAAGAAAACTAAAAATAATGCAGAAATAGAAACAGGGTCGTAAAATAGTTCGGCAGAGCTTCCGCAGAAAATTGAATAAAAAATGCTCTGTACATTGTTCATAAAACTTGTACTATTTATAGAATCCTTAATGGGCTGAAAATTGGACCTTTTGTTGCATGGGCCTTGCTGACTTGGTGGAGGAAATGTAGGTACGTAGCAACAAAATAGGAGGAACGTTCTTCACGTAGTGCTTTGACGTAGTCTGAGTCAAAAAACCTAATTTTATCCTTGTCACGGTCGTGACAAGGTCTTCACGCTCGTGTCATGTGGCTTTTGAGTGTCACGGTCGTGACAATTCTCTCACGGTCGTGATGGATGCTTTTGGGGTGTCACGGTCGTGACACCCTGGTGACGATCGTGGCTGCAACAAAATATGCAGTTTTTGCAGGCTTCTTCATTTCTTCATCTTTTTATGGTTGATTTTGTTCCTTTTTCTCTTAATTCATGATTTAGCTCCATATAATGATGTACCTGCAAAATGGTAAGAAAAACTCGAGAAATCGAGTGTTAAAACGGTGATTATGCGATAAAACGTCAATGAAACCTAGCAATATAATCGATACGTTTTCTCGTTATCACACATTCACAAATCACTCGCACCAAACCATATTCTTCACCCTCAATAACCTTCATTTCATCTCAGCATCACTTTTCTTCATCACCATCTCACACAAAACTTCAATACAATAATCAAACCTCAACCAACACAACGCCATTCTCTCACCTTCTCAACAACAACCAGCTCTTCAAAAAGCGCTCTGCATAACAACAACCTTCAAACACCAATCGTAACACTCTCCATCAGTCTTCCTCCTTGCCATTTCCAAACCAACAATAACCTTCACCTTAATCCTCTTCTTCCTCCATTAAACCAACAACCGAACCAACACCAACACATTCTCCCTTCATCCTCAAACTAACACAATCACCGAACCACCATCAGCTCCCTTCATCAACAATAATCGCCCTTCCACAACAACAACAATAACCACTTTGAACTCACCACAACCATTCTACTCTTCCTCAACACAACTATTTCCAACCACAAATCCAGATCCCAATAGAAAACAGAATAAAGAAAATAGATGAAGAAAGGTTCAAAAGAGAGAGACCGAAGCACGTCATTTTGATCTGAGATTTGCAAAAGATCGTCGTCAACATTAGTGCGAGTTTTCTTCTCCACTACCCTCATCTTTGCACCACTTTGTTCTTTAATGAGAGCTTAAGCCACGAAGAGAGTGGAGCCGGATACGCCATCACAAGCAGAGAGGGATCCGCGAGACCGAAATTGAAAACAACAACAGAACCGAAGCGGATCGCGATCGAGAGGCTTTTGTCGAGAACGACAACAAACCTTGTATCGCCGTCGGATCGGGAGGACGAAGGCAGAGAGAGATTCGCTCGAGAGATGGACGCGATCCACGGCGGTGAACGTGGTTGACGGCGATGATAAGACGGAGAGTGTCGGCGGCGCAAATTAAAGAGAGGTATTTCGCTTGATTTCATGGTGGTGGTTTATCGATGGAAGAAGTCGCGCGTTGTTAGCCGTGATGCAGGGGAGAAAAGTTTCTTGGGTTTTGTCGTGAAATGAAGAGAGGGATTATGTTTCTGTGATTGTTAATTGATGTTTATTATTATAATTTTCTTTGTTAATTGTTATTTTATAAAATGCTGATGTTTGTTTGTTTTGGGCTTATTAAAACCGTTAAAGGCATCTTCTGATCCAGAATGCACTCTCTTATGCTGCTGAATTGATTATTGGGGATTGAAGCCCATTGATTCCTTATTGCCCATGCTGAGCCAGCGTTACCCTCCCCTTGTTTATTTTTTCTTTCCTTTTTTTTATTAATTATCCTTGCTTTTTTTTTGTTAACATTTGATTGGTAATTTTAATATAGTATTATTAATCTTTGGTTTAGGATTTTAAAATAATAGTTTTGTTAATTTTGTTAATGTTCTTAATTTAGAGATTATTAGAATTTAGTTTAATTTTGTTACTTTTAATTTTATAGTTTCAATTAATTTGGGTTAATATTTGTATTTGATTTTGGTTTTAGAAATTGATTGATATTTTGTAGGCTTATGGCTTTATTTCGAGGAGGGAGGATTTGACTTGGTGAAGGCTTTGCGATTGATTGTTTTGTTGACTTGTTATTGTTCGTGAAACTCTTGGTGCAATTTGTGACGATTAGTGGATTATTCCCTGGACACGATTACATATCTTGACGGACTTTCTGGTTGATTGGTTTCTGACGAGTCTTGCCTGATTCCATTTGCGCATTGAAAGTTTTATGATGTGGAACACTTGAGTCTTACTGGAATTAATTGTGTGAATCTTCTTGATACTTCTTCTTGATATTTCTTCTTGCGCTTATTGAAGAGGCAACGGACATTCTCCGTTAGGTACCACTGAGGCCCGATTTCGCTTATTGCATGTTGTTGCATCTGGAAGTCCTACTGGTGTAGGCTCTGTTTGTGCATTATTCATCTTATCTCCATATCGCATTCTCATCTCTTTATCTTATTTCTTCTCCATTTCGCATTCTCATCTCTTTATCTTCATTCTTATTCATCTTATCTTATTCCTCATCTTCTTCTATTCGTTCTTGCTTGAGGTGTGCTTAGGCCACCATGGTGCTTCTTCTTTCTTCTTCTTCTCTTCTTCTTCTCCTTCATTAGGATATTGAGCCTCACTAACCTAGGACCATCCGAGCATGTGAATATTAGGATTAGACTTTTCCCGTTAGCTTTTTTACCTTTATGATCCTTTTGGTTCTTCTTCTCTTCTCATCTCATAACTCTTAAAAAACACTTTAATAAGTTTGAAGTGATGCATTGATCCATAACCTTATCCCATGAGGTATGCTTGTAGTCTTCCCATCTTGGGATAGTACAAGTTTACCTTGTGATGCACAAGTCTGATCAAGGTATCTCCTTCATAAAAGAAAAGCATAAAAAACACTTCTTCATCTGTAAATAATCAAGACACCTAATAAGTAAACAAGTTAGTGAGCCTAAGCCCTAATATGTGGGTTCAAGTTTTGGGGATCTTCTCCTTATTTGAGTGTGCTTGTTCTATTATTCCATCTTGGAATGTAGTGACAAGTGCATATTCCATTGATGAGAGCTTGAGTTCACTTCCTTGTGACACACTCATAAAAGCTTCTAAAAAACACAAACAAACAACAAGCGTCTTTCCTTCGGGAATTCTTTTCTCATCTCCTTCGATCCGTACGCGAACTTGCTCCTACTTGTCATCTTGCAAGACGGTAACGCACTCGTCGTCCGAGCCTGCAACACCTGAGCAATGGCATAGGCAGTTCAAGCCTTTAATTCACAAGCAATTTCCTTTTAGTACCCCTAGTTAGGGGAACTACGGCGTCTCTGATCCTCATTATCCTGATGAGGTACGCAGGCAGCGGGGTAGGGCCCGTTCGAGCACAATCTTTATTTTCCCTACATTTTTTTCTCTTTATTCTTTCATTCAGTTCTTTTCTCAAATTTCTTTTCCATTCATTTTCTTTTCTTTTGCTGCAGTTTTCATAACCTCACCCTTTGAAACAGTTTCTTTTGCAAGCGTGGATCCCGTCGGGTACGGCAGACGATCTGGGTGCTAATACCTTCCCAGGTCGTAACCGACTCCCGAACTCAGTCTCTTTGGTTCGCAGGACCTGTGTCCTTCCTCTTCTTTCTTCTGGTTTATGCAGCATTACCATTCCCTTTCTTCGGGATAAAAATGCCTGGCTGGCGACTCTATTCTTTTTCCGCGCCACTTTCGCGTTTGTACCAGGATGGAAATCTGGGGAGCGACACTAGTGTCAGAAGAGCTTTGAAGTCTAGAAAGCTCATACCGTGGTTTATCGGCCTGTATCAGATTTCACAAAGGATCAGAGAGGTAGCATATCAAATTGTGTTACCGCCATCGCCTACAAATTTGCATGACGTGTGTCATGTGTCACAATTGAGGAAGTATGTGTGTGATCCATCGCATGTGATTCAGATGGATGGCATTTAAGTAAGAGATAATCTGACTTTTGAAGCTTTACCATTGCAGATAGATGGCCGAGAAATGAGGCAGTTACGAGGAAAAGATATTGCCTTAGTAAATGTATTGTGGGGTGGACCAACAGGTGAAAGTTGGACTTGGGAACGTGAAGATCAGATGAAGGAGTTGTATCCGACTCTGTTTGTTTCAGGTTAAATTTTCGAGGATGAAAATTCCTAAAGTGGGGGAGAGTTGTAACACCCCAATTTCATAATTTAATTATTTATGAATAAGTGGTCATTTGTGGAATTTTTAGGAATATTAAGAAAAATGAAATATTCTATTAAATAGTGATATTATAATAATTGGATATTATTTAAATACTATTATTTAAAATAAAATAAAATAAGTTGAAGGTCTAAGGGGTAAAGTTGTCTTTTGAGTAGTTTATGAGAAAAGAGGATTACGATCAAAATTTCTCATAATCGTGTTTTTGGTGAAGGTTGAGGTTTGCTCTGAAGAACAAGGAGACCAAAGGGGAATTGCTCAAGAAGTGAAAGAGAAAGCTCAATCGATTAAGGTATGGGGAGTAGTTCTCTTTCAATGTCTGGATTGTTTTATGAGGAAAAAGTATTTTTGAGGGGAAACCTTAGGGTTGGATAATTTGTTGATAGATTTTGATGTATTGTTGTTGTTATGGGTTATAAGTGATGATTATATGATGATAATGGGTTATATGGTCGTTTTCTATTGTTATTTGGTGTAATTGAAGGTTTTGGGCGTGTCTGATTCGTACAGAAAATAGCAGGGTTTTCATGGAAAATCGCCTCCTCGCTTAGCGAGCAAGTGGAATTTTGGAGAGTTCGCAAACAGAGAGTTTCTCACTTAGCGAGCTAGCTATCTCGCTTAGCGAGACCTGTAGTCTTTTGAAAAATATTTGTTTCTTATTGGATGACTTGTGATGCTTTGTTTTGATGTGCCATGTTGTTGTGGTATTGTTGTGTGTTATTACCATGTTATATTAGGCTAAATGTGTAATAATAATGATGAGATGTTGTTATGATGAATATGTTGTAAAATGATGCCATATAATATTAGTAATACGAATAGATGAAGTAAATGTATAATGATGAATGCTGATGCAAATGTTGATGAAAATGATTATGTTGTTGTTGTTGTTGTTGCATCGTGCATTCATGGAATTCTTATGTTGATTGAGGCATCAATCCCATTGTATGGATTGAGGTGTTGTTGATCATGTTGTGCTCCCATGTGGAGGATTGATGGACAGTGTCTATCACATGTTGAAAATCAGTACCACATGCATTTATGAAGTTGCATTTCATTCTATGTGGCATAGAATGATTGCATTTGTTGTATAATGATGTGGCTTGTTGTTGTATGTGGGTGATATTTGATGTAAATGATGTATGATTATATGTTGTCTTATAATTTTGTCTTTATATTATGTATATTGAATGTGGAGTAGCTTGTGTTGAAGCCTGAGCCTGAGACGCCTGAGCCTGAGATAACTGAGCCTGGGATGATTGACCTGATCGTTGAGAAACTTGTATCGTTGTGTCGTTATAATTTGACTTGTAATGTCCCGCTTTCTTGCGCCTACTACACTTCACCATAAAACCTATTCTTTTCATTTTGCGATCAGACCCATCAATTTCTCATTGTTCAAGGTTCCTCCTCTTTTTGGGTCTACTAGACATCTTCCTATACTTGGGTGGTTGCACATCTGGATATGGTGTCTTAATCCATAGGTTTGACCCATTTACATGGTATATCACATGCTTATAAACTGCCTTGTATTTTGAAACCCTATAATACTTTGGAATGTAACTATCACTTCTAAAGTTCCTACTCTTCATAGTTGACAATGCATGAACACGAGGGAGTCCTGTGAGTTCCCATTTTCTATATGAACATATGTGATCTTTCAGGTTGACAACAAATTTATCAGCTTGATTTTCCAAGTGATTTACTTCAAATATATGTTCATCAAACATCCTAAAGTATTGAACAAAGAGAATAAGTTAGTTATGTATATTTTTAGTTAAGTATTAATGTATGTATATGTTACATACCTTACAAGCAAGTAGTTGGTGTATGTGCTTGTGAAATCAATTTTCTTTCTAATATTAGGCAATATATCATTGCCATCCAAAGTACCGAATCTCATTCTGTTAGTTTCCCATGTTTCCATAATGTATATTATGATGTCTTCCAACATTGTGATTAGTGGTTATGCCCTTGCATCAAGAATGACATTATAAAAGGATCCAGACATGTTGTTAAGAACCGCATCACATTTGTTTGTGGTTTTAAAGTAAGATCTACTCCAAAACCTTGGCGGGGTCTTCATCATATGTTCAAATTCTTCTTCATTGATGACCCTCATTCCCTTCATCTCCTTTTCATATGCTTGTGAGTATGTGGACTTGGCAGCTTTCCATATTATTTCCTTCAACATCTTTCTAGGAAACTTTTTCCTAAAATTGTTAAATAGATGCCTAACAACAAATATATGCTCCACACCTGGCAATAACTCATCCATAGTAGGTAATAGGCCCTACAAATCAAAAAAAGAATATTATAAGAGACATTGTTTACAATAAAAGAAAAATGAAATAGCTTAAAACATAACAACATACTTGCCTTTTGTTGGTCTGAGATGAATGTGTATGCCATGCATTGATCTTTACCTCCAAGGTCATCAATTAAAAGCTCTAAAAACCAAGTCCAACTATCCTTATTTTTTCCTTCCACAACTGCGTATGCTATGGGCAACATCTAGTCATTGGGATCCCTCTCTATGACATCCATGATTTTCCCTCCACACAACCCTTTTAGAAAGCACTCATCAAACCATATTACATGCTTGCATAACTTAAAACATTATAACCTCCCACTTGTAGTCTGACATGTCTTTTGGCTGCCTACACATATGGTATTTCTTTCTTGGAATTCCACCATTATCATCATTATCACATCCACTTTGCATGTTCTCACTGTCATTATCACCCTTTATCTTCTCCAGCTTTATCTTTATGTTTTTTGTTTTGTTTTTCCATTACCCTCACTTTCATATCCAATTAGGTTAGCAAGTTCATCTTCTTCAGTGTCGTCATACCCAACAGATTCATCCTTAAAAGCCACTTCAAAAGCACTATCATAATTGTAGTTTTCATTATCACGATCATCAAAACTTAACTCATCATGCAGTACACCATTATTTGTTTTCCCCCCTCCAACTTTAACTTGTTCAACTCCATCAGTTTCTTATTCCACTCCAACATCACCTTCCTCCACTCCAACATTTGCTTCCTCAACTCCAACATTTACTTCCTCAACTATAGGATTTACTTGTTCAACTCCAATGGCTTCATCATGCAATTGACTTAGTAACTCTTCAACCTCTTCTACAATTCCAGCAGGCCCCTCATCAACATGATCGACATCACCATCACAATAGTCAGGTTGAGACAAGGTGCGTTGAATCATCAATACTTTGGTGCATCCTATATAGATCTGCAATTTCTAAAGCACCATTGTCATCAACTAGTGCATTCATCCCAAATCGAGGTTCATTATAATATATTGTCTCAAACTCTCTATAAGCCAAGTTTTTCAATTCACAAACTAGCTTAAAATAACTCCATTTGTCGACATCTACTCTCAAATCATCCACTAAACCATTTTCATATAAACTAAGACATTCATCAATGAATTCACCAATATGATGAATTATGAGGTTTATGTATTCTTCCATTATACCTAATCACATAACCTAAGTAATTAGAATTTACACTGAAACAGATACATGAACCATAAACATTACCCTTACATAAACATTACCCCAACACAAATTCGTAAACCCTAAAATAGATTAGAAGTTACTAACCTTCAATCCTCTTCAAATAGTTTTCAGTAAGTCGTCTCTTTAATCGTCTTCAACCTACTGCGTCTTCAATCGTCTCCGTCTTCTTCTTCAAATTGCTATCGTCGCAGTTAACACTTTTAGGGTTTCTTCGCAAATTTCAGATTATGAGACAAAGGTATCCACTAAGACTTCTTTATCATATGACATAGCCATATATAGCCACGTCACCAGCAAATAAATCCACTGGCAGGTCTTCACTAACATTGACTAACGGGACATGACAGAAGGATAAATGTGGTACCATTTTAAAAGTTAAGGGACCAATATGTCATTTTTAAAGGTAAGAGACCAAACTAGACCATGAGGCAAAGTTAAGGGACGAAAATAGGTATTTAGCCTATACTATATGCTAGAACCAATCACATAAAGCTTAATATTCATTTTGTTTGTGTGAAAGTTATAGGAAACAAACTTCAAATTCAACATGTTCTTGGACCAAAACAAATAGAAGATGCTCTCAGAAAGTTATTGTCAACTAGCTTATTCCAAGAGTTTCAGATCAAACTCAAAGCTATTTCATCTCACCAACCATAAATTTATTTGAGTTGAGGGTATTGAAAAATAATTAAAAGTAAAGTAATTACCTTTAAAAAGTCAATTAGAATGGTTATAAATAGTTAAGAGAGTTAGTTAAAGTAAGTATATATAATCTTAAAAAATATAATTACATTTGATGGGCATTAGAAAATATAGGAAAAGGAGAAGATCAAGATTTGTGTTATTATTCATATGCCCAAAATTGAAAACATGGTCCATTGCTAGATATATATTTATAGGGGATTGAAGCATCACCAAAATTGAAAACATCACCATAAATTTTTTGTAGTTAAAAATAAAATAAAATAAGAAAACATGATCCATAGACATGGACAACCCAAGAATGAAATTTATCATGTAAAGTGTTCACTAGTAAAAAAATTCATTTTTTTTACAATTAATCTAATACAAATAGAAAAAAAAATATCAAATTTTGTCTCATATTTGGACACTTTTGTCTTTTTCATTGTATCAAATAAGTTAACTTTTAACTTTTTTATTCTTTTAGTATTTTTTTACTGGTTAATCTAAGATAAAAGGGAACTAAAAAATAATATTAAATTATAAAGTAGAAAAATGCTAATTAATCAATTAGGATTTATTTTGACAAATTTAATAAATTAAAATGAAAAGTGAAATTTATAAATAATAATAATCTGTAAGACCAAAAGAACCCTTCATCGTTTCAGTTCAATGTAAATTATAAACCTTCGTTTCATTCTTCAACAACGTTAATTACTATTATAGTCCTCGTTGTTCTGTTCTTGAGATTCTTCTCTTCTCCGAACGCTTTTTTGCGTTGGATTCTCACCGCCATGTCCTTCCAATTCCGATCCATCTTCTTCCTCTTCTTCTCCTATCTCTTCATTTCTTCATCCTTCGCTTCCGAGTCAGATCACAAGGTAATCATTTTTCAAACCCCTTTCCGATCTCGCGATTCGATCTACTTTGTTCTTTGCGGAATTTCGATTTGGATCTGCCCAATGTGTTCCCTTTTAGCTGTCGTGAACACTGAATTTTGATATGTTAGCTTTGGATTTTGGTTTGGGATTGGTTTTGTGAATGTAATTGTTGTGTAGTTGTGTTTTTAAGGGTTGGATCTTAACTGGGTTTTTGGTTTGGGATTGTGTAATGTGGGTGTTATACTGTTCAATGGTTAACACTTTTTTAATTTTGTGGATTAGATTTAATAATTTAGCTTCTGTTGACGGTTTAGTTCTATTGTTATTTGGTGATTTGGTAATCTTGGATCATTTCTTTCTTTTTTTGTTGAGCTGGTTTTGGTTTCCAGTATACATAGGGGTGTTAGGTGAGATTAACCTGTCTGATTATTAGGCTTTGATATCTAGCTTTCTTTTGCACGTTTAATTTCAAGTGTCGCGGAATCCAATCTTCGGTTGTTTTGCGTAGTTGTTTACAACAGTGAGATTGACAATTGTTGGTCTTCTATGCTCCCTGTTGGCAATATTGAGAAGTTTCAAACTGGAAAGATTAATTTGAAAACAATTGAATGTGTAGGATTATCATTTCATCTGGCCATTGTATGTCAAGTTCTTCCCTTTAATACTTAGTTTTTATATCTTGGATTAATTTGGTTGACTTTGATATGTGATTTCGGCGATTGTATGTCAAGTTCTTCCCTTTCATACTTAGTTTTTATTTCTTGGATTAGTTTGGTTGTCTTTGATATGTGCTTCAAGCACTTAAGTGCATATTAAGATTAGGACACCATCTTATGTGTTATTAACTGATTATCTGAATAACTTAAAGGTATTCAACTTTGGATTTTGATTTTTTAGTTAATTAGACCGACTTCATTTGGAAAGCCACTCTGTCACCGAATTACATGTTTACTTATAGGTTTTAAATATGAGTTTCACATTGTGCTTTGCTGCGTATTTATGGTGTTATAATTTTTGTTTCAGAAACCAGCCATAATAAAATAAACAGTTGATTATCATACAGTTCGATATCACATTGATAACTTAATATCTGTTGCTCTTTTTCTTTAGCTAGTAATTGTTTTATGATTCTGGACATCATACATATCCTTTGCTTACTCTAAAGGTGTGGTGTGGGTGCCTACTTTTTTTTCGCCAAAAGAAAAACTTGTAACTTTTAAGCCAACTCCTATATCTGTTATCTCACAGCCTTTTCCCCGCTGAGCTAGTGAAACAGATTGATGTATCTTGCCTTTGTAGTTTTGTCATCTGTTTTTTAAAAGATGTATTTAATTTCATTGCAGTATCAACGAGATGACCCAGTTAACCTTTGGGTGAACAAAGTTGGTCCCTATAACAATCCACAAGAAACATACAACTATTACAGTCTCCCATTTTGCCATCCATCTAGTACTTCTAGCGCTGCACACAAATGGGGTGGTCTTGGTGAGGTCCTGGGTGGCAATGAACTCATTGATAGCCAAATTGAAATAAAATTCCTAAGTATGAATACTTCTCTTGTACTATTTATTTCATAGAAGAGCTGTTAACAAACAAACCAGCTTTAATGAATACTCTTTTTTTCAGAAAATGTGGATAAGACTGCCTTTTGCCAGATAGATCTTGAGGAAGCAAAGGTTAAACAGTTCAAGGATGCAATAGAGAATAATTACTGGTTTGAATTTTTCATGGGTATGTTTTGTAATTTTTCTTGCAATTGTTATTCTGAGAAATTTTTCTTGCAAATGTTGAAAGCTTGAGTAAAAAAATGTTGAAAGCTAGCATGAAAAATATCTTTTGGCCGGTAAACTGAGAAGGATAATAGTAACAAGGAAAAATAACAGAAGGGGACAGAAAACACTTAAAGCATAAACACCCAATTGAGGGAAAGAACATAAAAAAAACATTGCTATAAATGGATAAAATGATGTTTCCATTTACTCATAAAAAAGGCACATTCTTTTATTCCAGAATATATCTAGCCCAATGACTGTTAGGATCCTTGAAGAACGTTAAAGTATAAGAAAAATCGTTAGCGAAAACTTCTACAAACCCATTTGAGTAAGAGTACAAACTATAGAGGTCGATGTAAATGATTTTCCCATTCAGAGGACAGGGCTCCTGGCCGTCTTCGTGATCCAATTGAGTGAATTATTTTACAACCTTAGAATCAACATAAGGAAGATCTCACTAGAAATGGCTTGCAGTAGTTATAGATCATGAAATCTTGAAATCAATCCAAGAGAAGACTAAAAAAACATGAAGTAGTCTTGACTTGAGAATTAGTTTCCAGAGAACAGGGGATTTTATGAGATGTTTTTTTGTTTCATTGGCTTTTTTACTGCTTTTGATTAATAATAGGACATTATGATGTTACTTGATTCATCTAGCCATGAAGTGATCTTGACTTGAGAATCACTAAAATAGAAACACCCAGGCTCAGATCTCTTCAGTTATCATGGGCTAACTGAATTATATAGAATAATGCTCAGGCATCTGGAGCAAGACAGTCACTACTCGGATCTGAGACTGGGTATCACTATGTCATTCAACCACACTGATAGTTTACTGTTGATAACGATGCCAATGATTGTCAAAGAAGTATGAAATTGCGCTGACAGCTTACCATCTACATTATGGCATTTATCTATATATGGTTTTGAGAGAGAGAGGGAGAGAAGTATAAAGTTACAGAATCTTTATGTGAAGTTGTTCCTTAAATATTCTAGAATGCCTCAGTGAGTGTTACTATTCAGTATTCTATAACCTCTAGAACTGACAAGTATGGAATTAAGAATTCCGTGTGAAGTCATTGCTAAAGCATTTTCAAATTCAATAACTGAGTGTTTGGTAATGGAATTGATGTTATATCTTTTTGGTTACCATAATTTTATTAGTGAGGGGGTTTTCTGCTGGTTGATCCTCATTCCTTGTTTTAAATTTAATAATTCCTAGTTTTTTGTTTCCTTTTTTGCTGAATAACTCACTTGTTTTTTTTTTTTGTTACTTCCTTTGGTCTGTTCTGCAATGGGGTAAAAACAAATTCAGATGATCTGCCTTTGTGGGGTATGCCTAAAACTGCCTCTTTCTCATTATTTGGCATGATACTGTATTTCGTTGTATTTCATTTGTTCATCATTACAAAAGATATTTCTTTTTTTCTTGTTTAAGGATATGTTGGTGAGCTACATCCTGATAAGAAAAGTGATAATGGCAAGCATGTTCTTTACACGCACAAGAATATCATTGTTAAATACAATAACGATCAGGTCAGAAGTTATTTACATATCTTACCGTTTTATAAGGGTTTTTGAGATCCATAAAGTTTCATATTTAGGTCTCTCTCTCTGCAGATCATTCATGTAAATCTCACTCAAGATATCCCAAAGCCTTTGGAGGCAGGGAAACATTTGGATTTGACATATTCTGTTAAATGGCTCCCTACTAATGTCACTTTTGGACGTCGCTTTGATGTCTACCTTGATTATCCTTTCTTTGAGCATCAGGTACAGCGTTTTTAAAAATACGGAAATAGTTATTTTTGGGTAATTGCTGTGTGTTTATCATATTGGTCCTGCCTTAGATCTGTGACTGAGTTTTGCTCCTCTTTTTCTGTCTCATAGATTCATTGGTTCTCCATTTTCAACTCTTTCATGATGGTCATCTTCCTTACTGGATTGGTATCAATGATATTAATGCGAACTCTAAGAAATGACTATGCAAAATATGCTCGGGAAGATGATGATTTGGAATCTCTGGTGATGGTTTTATAAATTTTATCTGTTCTTATTTATGGAATATGAACTCTTTCTTCCTAGGAGATTATTTTTTCTAATCATCAATTTGGTCATTGCTTACATGCTTACAGGAGAGAGATGTTAGTGAAGAATCTGGCTGGAAACTTGTGCACGGTGATGTTTTTCGGCCTCCTCGCTATTTAGTTATTCTTTCAGCTGTGGTTGGCACAGGTGCTCAGCTAGCATTGCTGGTTTTTATTGTCATCTTGCTGGCTATTATTGGGATGTTGTATGTTGGGTATGTGCATAACCTTCATAATGGTTTTTATTATCAAGCAGGACTTGCATATCTCGGTCATTTATGTGCTGCTGTTCTAGTTTTTTGTAATGGAATTCATAATGTTTGTCCCTAGCTTTTCATTCACTGTCAACTAATATTATCTTAATTGTGTCTCAGGCGAGGAGCAATTGTCACAACCTTCATTGTTTGTTATGCTCTCACATCATTCATTTCTGGTTATGTGAGTGGGGGAATGTACTCACGGAATGGGGGTAGGATTGGAATCTCATTGAAGATTTTTTTCTTGTGTGGCTTTGTATCAGTCCTCTCTGTGGTTTTGAATGACTATAACTATTTTGATTTGTTTGTTAGGTAAAAGCTGGATTAAGTCTATGATCCTTACAGCTTCCTTGTTCCCATTCACATGCTTTGAAATTGGATTTGTCCTAAACACTATTGCTATATTCTATGGGTCTCTAGCAGCTATTCCATTTGGCACAATGGTGGTAGTTTTTGTCATTTGGGGTTTCATCTCTTTTCCTCTTGCACTTCTTGGTACAGTTGTTGGAAGAAACTGGAGTGGTGCTCCTAATAATCCATGTCGTGTAAAAACTATCCCTCGTCCCATTCCTGAGAAGAAGTGGTACCTCACACCTTCAGTGGTTTCTTTGATGGGGGGACTGTTACCCTTTGGCAGTATATTTATTGAAATGTATTTTGTATTTACTTCCTTCTGGAATTACAAGGTGAACTTAACACTGTGACTTGTGTTTAGTTATAAACTTGCTTTTATTTGTTTGTTTAAATGAATACAGCAATATCAACAAAAAGGATCCTTGATAATCCTTTTAAATAAACTTATTGGTCTTATATACTTTTTCCTCCTTTGTGACAAACAGGTGTACTACGTGTATGGCTTTATGCTACTGGTTTTTCTGATTCTCACCATTGTAACTGTTTGTGTGACAATTGTTGGGACATACTTTTTGTTAAATGCCGAGAACTACCACTGGCAATGGACTTCTTTCTTTTCAGCTGCCTCAACATCAGTTTATGTGTATCTGTACTCAATATATTATTACTACGTGAAGACAAAGATGTCAGGGTTCTTCCAAACCAGCTTCTATTTTGGATACACTTTGATGTTTTCTCTTGGACTTGGAATTCTATGCGGTAAGTCTCAGTTTCATTTTAGATTTTCATCCTGCAGATGTGATGTGATGTCTTATCATGTGCGAAATATAAATGCTGCTTTTGCTTTTATCACCTGAACTGAGTTGAAAGTTTTTCTTCTAATGTGCAGGAGCTGTAGGTTTTCTTGGTTCAAATTTGTTTGTGAGAAGGATCTACAGAAACATTAAATGCGATTAAGGTTTTCTGAGTTAGACCTTAAAGTTTGTTGCAGGAGACAATAAATTCTTGGATGAAGCCTCTGGTCATTGTGGGGGAACCTAACGAAGTTTACAGGTAGAAGAATCACAGGGTTTTGAGGATGAGGGTGTATTCTTTTTCTACATTGGGGAAGCCCCGAGGTTTTTTCCCCGGCTGTATAAGACTGTTTTTATAATTTTAGAGTTAGTACAATATTCGACTCTCGTTACTGTTTTATCCCTTTATAAAATAGGACCCCCCATTGAAGGACTTGTGTCTTATTCCCCAACATGGTTTAAAGTTTCAATTATCCAATGTAATGTAAAGAGGGGAAGAAGTCTGAAAAATGAATTTTGTATGAAGATCTGAATATCATTAATGTTTAAATTTCAATTATTAGCTGCGTCAAATTCAATTTACCTTCGACCGTGTAATATTTTTCATGTCACACTCTTCAGATATCCCTTAAAAACATAAACATCACAATATTCAATGGAAGTTGCTCTGTTTTTAGAATCATTTTGTTGGATATATATAATATGCTTTAAATAAATATTATTTACAAAATGAGACAGAAATTTAATTCAAAATTTTCATGGGATAAATTTGTTTGGCTCTGAAAAATTGTGTAAGATGATTGTGTTTGTGCCTACCAGAATCACCATCAACCAATGGTAATAAGAAGAGATAACAAAACAACTAATGAAATTCCGACACGTGGCAGATAGGATACCATGTTACATGTTGTGAACACACTATCATTAATATAAACAATTCATATCATCTGTTTGGTTTAATCTACTACACACTTTTGCACCACCACTAAAGTCATGGCCGGCACCACAGCAGCCCTCTCAGGAACCATGGCGAGCGCCTCTTTCATCCGGAGGCAGCCGATTAACACAAGCTTAACAGCATTCCCTAACGCGGGTCAGGCTCTATTGGGTTTGAAAGCCGGACGTGGAAGTCGTGTCACTGCCATGGCCACTTACAAAATCAAGCTCATCACTCCTGAAGGAACTAAAGAAATTACATGTAAAGATTCTGAGTACATTCTTGATGCAGCAGAGGAAAACGGCCTTGATCTCCCGTACTCGTGTAGAGCCGGTGCTTGCTCTTCGTGTGCTGGAAAAGTCACACAAGGGGAAGTGGATAATTCAGATAATAGCTTCCTCGATGATGAGCAGTTAGAAGCTGGGTATATTCTCACATGTGTTGCCTACCCTCGTTCGGACCTTGTTATCGAAACACACAAGGAGGAAGAACTTGTTTCTTAAACATGATTTTTGTCTGTTTTTTGTGGAATTGCTACTATATGTTAACTTTACCTAGCTGTTCTGTTTTGTTTTTGTTTCTGTTTTGTTGTTGACAACGATGTGTGTGTGCCTATCACAATCACCATCAACCAATGGCAATGACAGTAGATAACAAAATAACTAATGAAATGCTGCAACATGGAAGATAGGATTCGATGTTACTTGTTGTAAATACACTGTCATTAATATAAACAACACCTATCCTCTTGTTTCATCTACTAAGACTTTTGCACCACCATTATAGTCATGGCCACCACCACAGCAGCTCTCTCAGGAACCATGGCAAGCGCCTCTTTCACCCGGAGGCAGCCAATCAACACAAACTTAGCAGCATTCCCTAATGCGGGTCAGGGTCTATTTGGTTTGAAAGCCGGACGTGGAAGTGGTATAACTAAAGTACAAGCTGCACTAAACAAGATACATAAAAACACCCAAAAATAAGGTACAATTGCTACTATCCAATTCTAGAACCAGCATCATTAGAACATACTCTTAAGAGAGATACCACTGCCACTATCTAATTCCAGAATCAAGGCTGAAGCTTTCGATTCACTATTGATTAAGGTAGAAAATAAGGTTCTCAAATCAATCAGAGAAAGTATACACTTGTTCACCACAGATTGCTTAAAAACTATTTTCAAGCAAGAAAAATATTTTTTACCTCAACTTTTTTTACATTTGATGAAGAACCGAAAAAAATTGTACTATTTCGAGCAAACCAAATCATAGCATACCCTCCCCTAATCCAGAAGTTTGTTGCAGGAGACAATAAATTCTTGGATGAAGCCTCTGGTCATTGTGGGGGAACCTAACGAAGTTTACAGGTAGAAGAATCACAGGGTTTTGAGGATGAGGGTGTATTCTTTTTCTACATTGGGGAAGCCCCGAGGTTTTTTCCCCGGCTGTATAAGACTGTTTTTATAATTTTAGAGTTAGTACAATATTCGACTCTCGTTACTGTTTTATCCCTTTATAAAATAGGACCCCCCATTGAAGGACTTGTGTCTTATTCCCCAACATGGTTTAAAGTTTCAATTATCCAATGTAATGTAAAGAGGGGAAGAAGTCTGAAAAATGAATTTTGTATGAAGATCTGAATATCATTAATGTTTAAATTTCAATTATTAGCTGCGTCAAATTCAATTTACCTTCGACCGTGTAATATTTTTCATGTCACACTCTTCAGATATCCCTTAAAAACATAAACATCACAATATTCAATGGAAGTTGCTCTGTTTTTAGAATCATTTTGTTGGATATATATAATATGCTTTAAATAAATATTATTTACAAAATGAGACAGAAATTTAATTCAAAATTTTCATGGGATAAATTTGTTTGGCTCTGAAAAATTGTGTAAGATGATTGTGTTTGTGCCTACCAGAATCACCATCAACCAATGGTAATAAGAAGAGATAACAAAACAACTAATGAAATTCCGACACGTGGCAGATAGGATACCATGTTACATGTTGTGAACACACTATCATTAATATAAACAATTCATATCATCTGTTTGGTTTAATCTACTACACACTTTTGCACCACCACTAAAGTCATGGCCGGCACCACAGCAGCCCTCTCAGGAACCATGGCGAGCGCCTCTTTCATCCGGAGGCAGCCGATTAACACAAGCTTAACAGCATTCCCTAACGCGGGTCAGGCTCTATTGGGTTTGAAAGCCGGACGTGGAAGTCGTGTCACTGCCATGGCCACTTACAAAATCAAGCTCATCACTCCTGAAGGAACTAAAGAAATTACATGTAAAGATTCTGAGTACATTCTTGATGCAGCAGAGGAAAACGGCCTTGATCTCCCGTACTCGTGTAGAGCCGGTGCTTGCTCTTCGTGTGCTGGAAAAGTCACACAAGGGGAAGTGGATAATTCAGATAATAGCTTCCTCGATGATGAGCAGTTAGAAGCTGGGTATATTCTCACATGTGTTGCCTACCCTCGTTCGGACCTTGTTATCGAAACACACAAGGAGGAAGAACTTGTTTCTTAAACATGATTTTTGTCTGTTTTTTGTGGAATTGCTACTATATGTTAACTTTACCTAGCTGTTCTGTTTTGTTTTTGTTTCTGTTTTGTTGTGAAGAATGAGTTGGTTACACCGATGATTTATTTTTTCAATATGTTGCAGTATAACAAGTTTGTTGTAGTTTTAAATCTCTTTCGTTATTCTTTCTCTTCTTTCCTTATACAGAGTTTTTTACACAATTATTCAAAAAACTTAACCATGTGTCTCATCGTCTTCTTGTGGGAGCCAAAACTGTGCGGCTGCAACCAGTTATGACAGTCGATATCAGGGAAGCATTAGGCCTGTTAGCAGTGTTGGAGTGGATGCGAGAGCTGACCTTTAAGCAAGCTTTTATGTACCTGGATTCTAAAAGGAATGTGCATCCGCTCAGCTGTGCCTGGATTATAACTTGTTTTCAATAGTCATAATGAAAAACAAGTTTATTTGAAGGGAGGTTGAATTTGATGTTGACAACGATGTGTGTGTGCCTATCACAATCACCATCAACCAATGGCAATGACAGTAGATAACAAAATAACTAATGAAATGCTGCAACATGGAAGATAGGATTCGATGTTACTTGTTGTAAATACACTGTCATTAATATAAACAACACCTATCCTCTTGTTTCATCTACTAAGACTTTTGCACCACCATTATAGTCATGGCCACCACCACAGCAGCTCTCTCAGGAACCATGGCAAGCGCCTCTTTCACCCGGAGGCAGCCAATCAACACAAACTTAGCAGCATTCCCTAATGCGGGTCAGGGTCTATTTGGTTTGAAAGCCGGACGTGGAAGTGGTATAACTAAAGTACAAGCTGCACTAAACAAGATACATAAAAACACCCAAAAATAAGGTACAATTGCTACTATCCAATTCTAGAACCAGCATCATTAGAACATACTCTTAAGAGAGATACCACTGCCACTATCTAATTCCAGAATCAAGGCTGAAGCTTTCGATTCACTATTGATTAAGGTAGAAAATAAGGTTCTCAAATCAATCAGAGAAAGTATACACTTGTTCACCACAGATTGCTTAAAAACTATTTTCAAGCAAGAAAAATATTTTTTACCTCAACTTTTTTTACATTTGATGAAGAACCGAAAAAAATTGTACTATTTCGAGCAAACCAAATCATAGCATACCCTCCCCTAATCCTAGTCCTGTCACTTAAGGAGAGAAAAGACTCAACAAGAAGTCTAGCATCACTAGGAAGAACCACCTCTCAACCCAATTACTTAAAAATTATATATCACACGGCCAAAGTTAAATCACATGTGATAAAAAAGAGAGGAAGCCGACTCAATTAAACCTCCACACATAGGACAGGAAACTCCATCCGGATCCATAATCACCCTCATAAATAAATTCTCTCTAGAGGGTTGAGTTGTTGGTGAAGGTTTGGACTATGAGAGAATGCTTCTTTCAATATTTCATGTTCAAATCTAAATATGTACTAAATAATGTTTGTGTTATATTAGTCCATATAGAACTTTGCTCTGATATTATATGAATTCCCGCTAATGGACGGTGGAATTGGTCATTAATGGTTCTCATGGTATGATACCAAGTTTTAAATGTAACTCTGCTGCCTCTTTCCCTTGGCTAATTTGAAGCTGTTATGTCATAAATAAATTAAAAATAAAAATATAAACATTTATCCTAATCAAGTTTTTGACAAAAGTTTAAGAAAATGGAAACTTGGTATAGTTTTGTGATCAATACTAACTTATTGTGTTCAAGAAAGTTAATTTTTAAAGTTCTTATTTGATCCAGGTTGAGCTTATTATTGTGGATTTTGATATTACATTAAAATTGTGACTTTAGTACTTTAAGATTATTGTGATATCATATCATAACTTATCTTGATATGCTACACTATTTTTAAACTTATTAATATTATTACTTTCCCTCATGCATGTTTTTCGTTTTCAATTTTCCAAATTTAGAATTGAAAAATCAACAGACAGATAGTTTCCAACTTACAATTCCTCACATCATTTTTGGCCTTCAAAACCTCTCTCTTGCTTTCAATGGATGTGGAACCATCCTCTCCCTGCAGAATTCAATTTTGAATCAACCTTGTTATTATCATCTCAATCCAGATATAAAAAAAAACACATTTAATTTATTTGTTATCATTATAACCTTCTTCTCTTTTCTCTCCTTTTGGAAACCATTCTATTATGCATCTAGAATTGTTCAATCATATTATTTGGAGTTAGTTATAACGTTGTAATGGATAATTGTCAAGGTGGTGGTGAAAATGTTCCAACCAAGTCTCAAAAGGAACGTGAAAATAATAACAAAGAAACAGTTTTCTTACATGGTGAGTTAGATTTATTGATCATCGAAGCAAAATCTCTTCCGAATCTAGATTTGTCGACTGAAGCAGTTAGGAAATGTCTCACTATGGGAAATAGTTGCTCGCCGCCTTTTGTAAAAGGACTCAAAACACACTCGGGAAAAGATAAGATCATAACAAGTGATCCTTATGTATCTGTTTGTTTAGCCGGTGCAACTATAGCGCAAACAAGAGTTATTCCGAATTGCGAAGACCCTTTATGGGATGAACATTATACTGTTCATGTTGCTCATCCTGTTCAGAAAGTCGAGTTTCTAGTGAAAGATAATGATATTCTCGGTGCTGAACTTATCGGAGTTGTGGAAATACCTGTTCAGAAGATACTTTCTGGTAACATTCTGAATGATTGGTATCCGATTATTGGTCAATATGGAAGCTGCTTAAAACCTTATCCTGAATTGCATATTTCAATTCAGTATATGCCAATTGGTAAATGTAATGAGAAAAAGGAAAGTGTTGATTTAGGTGTTCCTGAATCATATTTTCCGCTTAGGAAAGGCGGGAATGTCACTCTTTATCAAGATGCGCATGTACCGGACGGTATGCTACCAGAGATTGAACTTGAAGGCGGAAAAATGTTTCAACATAGTAAATGTTGGGAGGATATTTGTCACGCGATTTTGGAAGCTCATCATATGATATATATTATTGGATGGTCCATTTTTCATCCTGTGAAACTTGTTCGCGAGCCTACGAAACCATTGCCTTCTGGTGGAGAGCTTTCACTTGGAGAGTTGTTGAAGTACAAGTCACAAGAAGGGTTAAGAGTTGTTATGTTGATTTGGGATGATAGAACTTCACATGACAAGTTTCTTTTGAAAACAGTAATTTTCATTTCACTAAAATTACTTAAATTTTAAGCTTTAGTTTACAATTTTCTTCCTGGTTTATTAATGTGGACATAGTTGAATATTACAATTTTGTGTTCATGTCTCAATGTACATAGCAATGAATGATTTTCTTTTGCAGGATGGTGTTATGCAGACTCATGATGAAGAAACTAAAAAGTTTTTTAAACATTCAACCGTTCATTGTATATTATCTCCACGATATGCAAGCAATAAGCTCAGTATTTTCAAGCAACAGGTAAAGTTAGTTATTTTCTGTTTATGATCAAGATCAGAACTAGTACTTTTTTTTCCCTTTTCAGTTAGTATAGTACACGAATTCAGTTGAATCTTTTGGCCCAGGTTGTTGGAACCCTTTTTACGCATCACCAGAAATGTGTGCTTTTAGACACTCAAGGTTCTGGGAATAATCGGAAAATAACTGCATTTATCGGTGGTCTGGATCTATGTGATGGCAGATATGACACACCTGAGCATAGGATTTTTCATGATCTTGATACCGTCTTTCAAAATGATTTTCATAATCCTACATTTCAAGTAAGGTGTTAATTTAAACACCGAAGATTATATCTTCACAATGCAGCAAAACTCTTAGAAATTAACATTAAGTAGTATTGTGTTGAAATTGTATGATGTATGATGCAGTTAAATTCTAACTCTCGTGCACCAAGGCAACCGTGGCATGACTTACATTGCAAAATTGAAGGTCCGGCTGCATATGATATACTGACTAACTTTGAACAAAGATCACGGAAGGCGAAAAAATGGCGCGATTTTAGACTCCGAAAGGTGACAAATTGGCATGATGATGCTTTGCTAAGGCTAGACCGTATTTCATGGATTGTTAAACCATCTTCTGGTCCTGATGGCGATAAATCCGTTCGTGTAACCGAAGAAACTGATCCTGAGAGTTGGCATGTACAGGTATCTATATATTGTTACTGATTTAACTGTATACACTTTCAATCAATTATAATGGTTAGATGATTAAAGATTATTATGAACAAGTATTAAATACAGGTATTTCGGTCCATAGATTCAGGATCCGTGAAGGGATTTCCAAAGGATTTCGACAAAGCAAAGGCTCAGGTGAGAACAAGATTGTACGTGCTTCGTTATTTTTTAACTTTATTTTGATTTTCTTAATTTGCATTGCAATGTGATTTCTAGTTATTCTGAAAACCATTAGTCTCTATCTTTAACTTTCTATTGTTATAATTAACTTTCTGCAGCATCTGTTATGTGGCAAAAATTTAAAAGTTGATCAAAGCATCCACACAGCTTACGTAAAAGCAATAAGATCCGCTGAACGCTTCATTTATATCGAGAATCAATATTTTCTTGGCTCTTCATATCATTGGCCTTCATATAAAAATGCAGGTACATAAAGTTTCAACAATGTTACAATATGGTTTTAAAGGCTTATTACAAGAACCTACACATCTATGAGTATTTTCTTTTAATTTGTTTTCTTCAACAGGCGCAAATCACTTGGTTCCGATGGAGATAGCATTAAAAATTGCTTGCAAGATAAGCAAGAACGAACCATTTTCTGTGTATATAGTTATACCAATGTGGCCAGAAGGAGTACCGACTAGTGCTGCTGTTCAAGAAATCTTGTTCTGGCAGGGACAGACAATGTCTATGATGTACAAGATTGTTGCAGATGCACTTGCAAAAGCAGGTCTATCTGAATGTTATCATCCACAAGATTATCTCAACTTTTATTGTCTTGGAAAGAGAGAACCTCAATCGCCTGAAACTCCATCGGCGCCAACTCAATCGTCTGAAAATCGTGCCTTGGTATAATAGCCTCAACACTTTTGTTTTTTAATTCAGATTCCTTCTGTCAAGGGATACGACATTCACACATTCGAACATCAGTGTCCGTTTGATCAATGATCGAACGGTGCATATTTGCATTTTGACTTACTATCCGTTCTTTCTTTAATCAGGCATCAGTTAAAAAATACAGACGTTTTATGATTTATGTTCATGCAAAAGGAATGATAGTTGACGATGGATATGTAATAATTGGATCAGCAAATATTAATCAGAGATCAATGGATGGATCGAGGGACACGGAAATAGCCATGGGAGCTTATCAGCCAAAACATACAATATCAGAAAAGAACTCTCTTCCACGCGGCCAGGTTTGAATCTTGAGTAACACAACTGAAAAAGGAACACTTTTTTAATCCGTAAAAGAAGTGACAATAATCAACAGAAACTCACACACACAACTGCAAGACCCTGAGAACAAAGTCTTCAGCCTAACAATATCGACATTTGTCAGTTGAACTAAACTTAAAGGCGAAAAATGAACACATTAATTCTCTATCATATGATTCTTTTATATTATGGTTATGTAATATCATATTATTGTGTGGATGTAGGTGTATGGATACAGAATGTCACTTTGGGCCGAACACCTTGGTAGTATTGATGAGACATTTACCGAACCTCACACGTTGGAATGTGTACGACTTGTGAATAGAATTGCTAGAAAAAATTGGAGCTCATATGTGTCTGAAGAAGGTCATCATCAAATGAGGGGAAACTTGATGCATTATCCAGTTCATGTTAGCCGAAATGGAAAAGTTAGTTCATTGGAGGGTCATGAGTATTTTCCTGATGTTGGTGGCAAAATTCTTGGAGCACAGAATTCACTTCCGGATGCACTAACCACATGATTAACCAATTTATGATTTTAAGATTATCTTTAGATGCATAATATGTAACATTCATGATACAGATAAATGAATTGAAAGTGATTTTTGATCCACAGTCTTTTCTTAAGATTTACTCTATTGTTTATCATTTATGAAAGAAATCAAAGATGGAAAACAAGTTTTTGTCACTCTCACAAATTTTTTAAACAACTGTAAGAAATTTCATTTGACTTTGCAAATGCTTCAATAGTGGCACACACCTCTACTTTTGACATTTTTCACTTGGATGTTATTCTGATCAAGTTGATCAAATCAGTTAAATCAAAGATCGAAGTTTATATATGATGGACGGTTAATAAGCTAGTACATACAACAATACTGATTTCTAAGCTAAGTATTCTTAAATACAGTGAAAAAGAAATAACAACCTAAGAGTAACTTCTTTGTCTTTTTGCAATGGTTAGTCACTGAGAGACGACTTCAGGCATTCCAGATACTGGTAGCACACACTTGAGGTGATGAGAAGAAGAATCTCTACCTTGTTCAGCTCACTTCCTTCACTGAGTTTTCTCTAAGTGTTTCTATCTTCAAAATATTAAACTCTTTTTCATTTTCTTCAAGAGATCCTTTTATAGCCACTTCCAACTAGGATTTATACCTTGTCCTGGATCATGGGCTTGTGGATATTTATGAAATCGGGCCGAAGGAAACAACATTATTCCCGCCATTTCTTCCAATTCATACAAATGCATAATCTGGTACAGACAGCATGTGGGGGACAGAGTGTAATACAGCAGGCTGGTGGCGCAGGCAATCAGGCGGCGTTATCCTTGCAGCAACGAGACGTTGTAGTGGATGTACTATGGTACAAAATTTTGTCTTCTAGCGCCTCACTCTTATCTCTTTGCATAATCAATTTCACGAACCTTCCTTCTGCAGATTATTGCCACGTGCGCCTAAGGATGTGATTGATGTTTCTCTTTAGTCTCAACTCCTCCAGCTCTTCACTTTGAGTTAGGCAAAATGGTTGATCCAAGATCTCATGCTAGGCCTTGTTAGAAGTTAACTCTACACAAACAAAAAATACATAAGAACTAACAAAAGAGAACGCTTATTGTGCTATTTATAAACTATAATAAAACAACAAAATACAATCAATTAAACTATTGAGTGATGAAAATAAAGAGATAGATTCAAGTATTAAGTCTTGTAATAACTCATAAAATGTGAGTTATCATGTAACACCCCACATATAATTGACTAGTATATTATGCATGAAACGTTAAAATTGGTTCTGAGTACATACAAAAGCTTTAAAGAAAATACAAGTCATAAATAATAGAAAAGTGAACTAAAATGTATACAACAAGTTTCTTCAAGGAAATTGCCCAGCGAAAAATAAGATCTGGCATGATCTCCAACCCAACTGCTCTCCAGAGCATCCGAGACAAACCTTCTAGTGAATCTTCAAACTAATCCTGGGCCTGAAAAGAAATCAACAACATGGGATGAGATAACTAGATCTCAGTGAGTTCCCCTATCTTATGAGTCCACTCGGCTCTACAAGGTAGATTATCTATATCTCATCCTATTAGTAATCACATATATACTATTTCATAGGATTTAAGAAATAAAGCATAGTACGCTTCACAACAACGTATAAGCCAAAACTTAAATGTATGAGTCAATGATCTATCACGTCGAAGCCTTTGACGAACCTCTAGCCCAGCTAGTGTTTCGAACGTCGTTGACTATCGAAAAATTCGTAGTCTTACGGAAGTTTCTGAGCCACATAGAACAATAGGAGATAACCATCTATCACGTCGAAGCCTCTGACGAACCTCTAGCCCAGCTAGTGTTTTGAACGTCGTTGACTATCGACAAACCGTTGCCCATCATGGTAAGGTTTTACGAAAGTTTCTGCCCCCTTATAATATGACTAAGTCCTATAAGGTGGTTTCCAGAAATTATCCGCCGCCTTCTCTCAGGACTAGTCTAGCAAGGCAATATCCAGAGTTCTCCTAGCTTCCATCTAATGGGACTTACTCTCCTATGTTTCGAACTACGCATTAGCATTAGTCATAATTTCAAATTTTACTCTCTTGATTCTATTACCTTGGAATTAGGGTGTATCTGACAGTACCAAAGTTTCTTCTTTTCAATTCTAAACAATTCTCTATTTCGGATAACACTAATCCTAGGGTTCCACTCACCTGGTAATTTCTATTTGGAAAGCATCTTATGTATGCACAATAAAACATAATGTCTCACTTTATAATAGTACCAGTAATACACCAGATCATTTCCATTGCATACATGTGTAATACTGCACATACAATGTCAAGTCATCGTCGTGTATATATCAAATCATTCACGGACAAGGTTTCCTTAGAACATATCAAACATGACGAAACATGATCTCACATAATCATATTCGGCTAGTCATCCATTTACTTCATACATGCTTAACATAATACATGCATTCACTTCTTAACATAACTAGCTCACTTAAACTTATTATATCATAATATGTTTGCATATGAAAACAAACATGTGTGTCATATTCTATGCATAGAACCTGTTATGTCTCACCAATACTACGGAGGTCCACCGTTTGTGAATACGGAAAGCATTTCATCTCTTTACGGTTTCTCACCAATATTTCATTGCTTGCATCATATATTGACATAGATTTATCAATTTGCATCATCAAAACATGGTTTCCATGGATTTTTCTCTCAAACCCTTAAAATCCCAAATCATCCCAAACATGAACATTCTCATAGTTCTAAGTATAGAACTCACATTACAAGACATATATAATTATCATAAGAACAAAATTTCATCAATGTATTAAGCATGCAATCATATTTCTCACTAACCCATTCAACATGCAATTCAATTCTCATTCCTACCCAAGTTCTAACTATGGAACTCACCTTGCATTAATAGAGATTAAGATGACATTTATGTTGCAATTGATCTCCCATCTTGGTCAAAATTCAACTTCCAACATCATCAAACTCGTAGCTCCTCCTTAACTCATTTTCAGCATGAATTCCCAAACTTCAAATATGTTTATCTCCTTCAATACATACCTTATTTACACAACATCATATATAAAATAAAGTGAATTTTGTAAGCTTTCCAAAAGGTCTAGAACCACTTCAATCGGAGTTACGATTAAAAAGATATTACCTATCTAATGGAGGCTGGTCAAGAAATCTCGTATACATGCTTTCACCAAAATCAACATCAGATCCTCATCTTCAAATATATTTATCTCTCTCATCACAAACATGCATAAGACAAACTTTATATCTAAGTTGAAGAGAATTTCGTCTAGTTTCCAAAAAGTCGAGAATCACTTAAATCAAAATTACGAGCAGAATGTTATTACCTGGTTAATGGAGGTTGCTCCAAAGTTGCGAAAATGGAAAATATGAACAAGATAAACTTTAATTCTTTCTCTTCTCTCTCTTGTTTCTACTCAAATTCTGGTTTAAGTAAGTATATATGTTTTGTACATCCAAACAAGTCCTTAAATCACTCATGCAACATGTTAAAAGCCCAAAATTCCCTTTAACTAAGTCAGATTTACTCATATGTCATCTAGTCACATTCCAACTATTTCTCTTAGTAAAAAATGTCCTCTAACTAGATGGTATTCACAAATTTTCCATCTAGTTCATTTCCAACTAGTCCTCGTGATATTCCAATTATTCTCATGTTTAGGAAACGTGGGATATTACATCCCCCCCCCCCCTAAATAGAATTCACCCTCAAACTCTTTCCAATCAACAGTTTGAAAAGTTTCCTCACATCTTCTTCCAACGAGGGGATGCAATGTACCTTACATTCCTCCTGATACTCTATCTTGACATACCTGGGAAGTGATCCTTCCAAGGTCTCTAACCTTTACTTCTTCGGACTGAATCTGTGTAGCTTCGGAATCCTAGGCAACCCATTTTGGTTGGATATCCCTCATCCTAAATGTTTTCCAAGTTCATCCTTGCTCACGCATATCACTGATTTTCCACTTCTTTTTCCTTGATTTCTTGAAGTTTCATCATTCCAAGATATTCATATTGCGACATTCCTCTCCAATAACGATGCTTCATATTTACTTACACACGAGTCTTTATGGAGTTATACACGTGCTTATTAGGTCCTTTGGTCTTGACTTCCAAGTCTACCTCTTTTGTACAACAACATATTTTACTTCAATCATTTGTATGTCTTCATTATTCCAATGGTCACGATACCCTATCTAACCCTTGATACTCACAAGCTCGACCACTGACCCATGAGCATCTGATCACACATCAATCACGATGCATATTCCATTCAGGTCCATCAATAATACCTCTATATATCAATGGTGGATCCCTGAGATTTTAGGATGGAAAAACATTGCTTTTTCAAGTTCCTTTAAATCACAGTAAATCCATAATCCACTTAGTTTCATTACTCTACTACACTTATTCCCTTAATATCAACAGTTCCTTCTCGGTATTTCTTCCAATCATGATACATGCTAGAATATTAAACACGCTCATCAATAACTACTCCTCGAGGTTGAGAAATTCCAAAAATCGGCTCACTAAATATTCCATCGTTCTGATTAGGTCCATTTGAGCACAACTTGGTCACATGCTTCAGTTCCAAAACATCTAAATCCAAATACTCACTGAATAGGAGTTTGTGTTACCCTACCAACTTCCACATCGTACAACTGCTACGATAACTCTACCAAAATTCTCATAGCTTCTTCCAATCATACTGCTTCATACCATTGGCGTGACAACACCTCTAATGACTCATGTGACTTAACCGATATAACAATTCTTTCATAGTTGCACTCCATTCACATAGTCATCTAATGCTTTTTCGTTTCCGATTCTGACACTAAACTGACTTCCTCGGCTACATTCCCTAATGTAGCATTTCTAACGGCTAAAGTGCAGTTACAATGCAAGGAATCATACTTCGCACCTTGAACATTCACCTTTGAAATTTCTCGGCACTCCAAAACCCACATGCCTCTGCTTTATAGAGACTGACATTTCTTCACTTCTGAGGATCTACAGATACTCCTCTAGATATATCTCACATTGAGCTAACCCAAGACATACTTCATATATTCTAACATTGATCACCAATGTTAAAGAATAAACACGCAATGTACTGGCCTGAATATGATGATCACACATTAGTTCCACCTCCGGCATTCACACACAAATATTCACTTAACACTCCACGAAATAAGAAAAATCGACAAGGTGTAATCTGATATCACCCACAAAACCATGACCACCCAGGGTACTCGTAAGCTTAGTATCGGGACTTGATCCATCCCAATATCGCCTGCTTGGATAATTCTCCACTATCGAGCGCAACATGTGGATCCTTATCACACCTACCTTATGAGAATTTGGTTTCGCGTCTCACTATTACCAAATCAAAAATCCTTACCTTGAATTCCAGATCAACAATGTTCCACATATGTCGGAAAGGACGACTCACTCATCTCGTGCATGATAACGATAATGCGGTGTTATACCTATTTGGTAGTACTAACATGGTGGTCTGAATCTGAGGCCATGTACTCAAGTAGTTACCCCGTACATATAATGATACCCACTTGTATCATATGGCCATGGCGGCCATATAGTGTAGAAGAGTCTACATTAAGGTAAACATTTATAGAACCCTTCCAGTCTCACTCTAAAGAGTGTTACATCACAAAGTTCAACTTTATTTAGAACTATCTAGGTTTGACCCGCTATGAGTTTAATTCACATTGAATGTCATACTTACGATCATCCATGTTATACAAATGTAAGAGAATTGAAGAATTATCCCACAACTATGTATTACATGGCTCAAAACTAACCCAATAACTAACAATCACTTGACATGGTTCATATAAGCATTTGCACACACGCATACATGCATACCGTACCAACGTACGAGAGAATACCAAATTAGTATACACCTCCCTCTAGTCTTCGCAAGAACACTATATTGATAGTCTTAGTGAGTATCCTAAGTGAGTATACGCCTAGACAAGCCTCCACAAGCACACTGTATTGATATCTCAGGTGTATTAATGAAAAGTGAATTACCACCTAGCAGTATGGCCTACTCGGTATACAGTATGTAAAATCAATTCACCATTTCCAAAATTTCACGACGTAGTTAGGTACTGTTCTGGACTGGGCCTCAAGAATGTATAAGGTCACGGCCCAACAGGTCGAGCAGAGGCCCATATACTCGAGCAGGGGCACCTCTTGGTCAAACCAGCTGCTTATGCGACGGGCATACACTAAGGACGGGAAAAGAGCATGTCTGCCAAGTCACTTACCACGTCACCCAACTTCCCTTTATTATCTCCTGAAAGATAGGGGCAGTTGGACCAAGGACCAGACCTTTTAGCTAGGTCCTCACGCTTCTCACGCGTTCCTTGGCAGTTCCTCCTTGGGCCTAGCTGATCTAGGCCCATAGAGGGACCTTGGCCCAGCGCTTGGGGCACACTATAAATACCCTTTTTCATTAAAGGGTCAGGTATTCTGATTCATTCTAAGTTAACCTATTCATTCACTGTACCTCTTCTCACTTAAGCATTGGAGTGCCTTGCAGGTACACCCCCTCATTCTCCTCCCATTCTTTGGCCGTTACATCAAGTTACTGGAAGGTCCTTCTGATCAGGTGAGATCAGTGGCGCCGTCTGTGGGAATCTAGCTTCCCCTTCTTCTACGACAGAAGATCAAAGCTCAAACACCATCCTTCCAGCATGTCCGAAGAACAACTCAACGAACGCAACCGTCCCCTTGTCGACTACACAATGGAGGACAATCCGCAGTACCATGAGGCTGACGCCCGAGATGGCCGTCCAGCCACCCCGTCTCCTGAACCCCAGAACAATGGGGGCCCCCCTCAAGTTCAAAACCAGGGGACAGAGGCGTTTCAGCTCATCCCCGTTCCCGTCGAAGGGGACGCCACCATGATTGCTATGGTGAATGCCCTCAACCATGCCAGCTCCATGCTCTACCAGCAGCATGAAAGAATCATGGCCCTAGAAGCTGATCGACAGGAGGTCCGACCTCAGCAAGAAAGGAGGACGCAACAATGTCCAGAAACTACAAGGAAACGGGGATGCCGCTCCCCAGAGCCTAACATGAGTAGGGCACGTGCCTGCCGTGATTCCGGCCGATCGGGAACCTCACCAAGGCGCGAGCGAAGCCCCAACCACAACGAGCTCTCCCCACCGAGGAGCGACGAAGAAGACCTGCATTGTCCCCTGTCACGGGCAATAATGGAAGCGCCACTCCCCAAAGGCATGGAGAAACCCCCAAATCTGGCCATATACGACGGAACCACTGACCCCGACGATCATGTCGACAACGTCAACACAATGCTCGACTATCGCAACGACATCACCGGGCATCTCAAGTGCATGTTATTCTCAACGACCCTCGGGAAAAGGGCCATGGCCTGGTACAAAACCTTGGCCCCAGAATCCATCACATCCTGGAGGGTTATGAGATCCATGTTCACAAGGCATTTTACAGCCTCCCGACGCCATCCCAAGACGGAGGCGACCCTTGAAGCCATAGTACAAAAGAAAAATGAGACATTGCGCTCGTACATCGAACGATTCAACCAAGAGGCTGTCGAGGTGGACACCATGGAACACATGAAGAAATATCTCCTCGAGAGGGGACTCTTGCCCGAAAGAAAGCTTAGCCGAGCCGTTGGGATAGAACCTCCTCGCACTCTGAATGACCTCCTGCATAAAGCCCAGGCTTACATCAGATACGAGGAAAAGTAGGTAGCCCACAATGCTTGCAACATCCGTAGTATCAGGGACACTGATCACCCCAAGCGCAAAGATCCGAACATTCCCCGTCGAAACGGAGACAGGCGAAGGGAACAGAAACCCTGAGAACCCCTGGAAGGAAGAGGCCCCGCGGGCTGGTACAACGAGTATACATTACTGACAGCTCCCCGCGAGCGCATCCTCGCCGAATGCATCAACTCCAAGTTCAAACAGGGCAGGGTAAGGTTCCCAAAACCGTCTGCACCCAAGCTTCACACCGACAAGTCCAAATACTGCAGGTTCCACAGAAGCCACGGGCATGTGACTGA
The DNA here is from genome assembly GCA_963966055.1 of Lathyrus aphaca. Taxonomy (NCBI): domain Eukaryota; kingdom Viridiplantae; phylum Streptophyta; class Magnoliopsida; order Fabales; family Fabaceae; genus Lathyrus; species Lathyrus aphaca. The sequence goes on from OZ014521.1 coordinate 65,870,979, forward strand.
AGACTGCGTTCATTTGAAAGACGCAATATAAATCTTGATCCAAGAAGGGCATCTTAAGCAATACACTAGGAGGAACGAAGCCTCCAAACATGAAGATCCATAAAAGAAGAGACCCCAGGAGGACACTCCCCCCGACGAGTCTTCTTATCAGGTGGCCCTTTGCATATCACGACCAGAAGATTTCAGCTTCCCCGGGACACCACCCGAAGGACGGATCACTGCTCTAAGCCCCTGGGAAGACTTTCCAACTTCCCTCGTCATATCAGGCGGAGGGATGAACGGCGAGGCCGCCGCCCTTTCAATTAAACGCAAGTTCGAGGAGCTCCTTCTGACCGCACCCGAGCAAAAGGCAACGCTGACAAAGTACCGGGGTAAATCCAACCCAATATATTTCTTTTTGGAGGAGCTTCCGGGTGGGTCCCCAAACTCGGGTATCCCATTATTGATTAGAGCCAAGATGGCTCAATTCGACGTCAGACGCATTCTGGTCGATCAAGGCAGCTCGGTGGACATTATGTACGTCCACCTTTTCAAGACTCTAAAATTAGACAAGACCAACCTATCTCCCTATGTCGGGTCCGACCTCCAAGAATTCAACGGAGCCACGACGAAGCCTTGGGGTTACGTCGAGCTCCTCGTCACCTTCAGAGAGAAAGAGACGGCCAGAGAAATCAAGATCCAGTTCCTGGTCATAGAATGTCCCTCTCTTTACAACTGCATCCTCGGCCGCCCGACGTTAGCCGAGCTGACCGCGGTCCCGTCTACCGTCCATCTGAAGATGAAATACTACACCAAACTAGGTCGCGTAGTCACCATCCACGGCGACATCGAAGCTGCCCGAAGGTGTTACGATGCCACAGTAAAAGGACAAGCCACATTCAACACGAAGAGCAACAAAAAGCCCAGGACCGAGGATCCTCCCCTCCAGGGAATCAACGCCATCGACCTCGATTGACGCATTGTCCAGGACGAAACTGAAGAATGGAAGCCCACCAAGGAGCAGACTCCCGCTCACCCATTCCGCTCAATCCCGGACGGAGAGTTCGAGCTCGTCCCTCTAGGCGACAACCCCAACAGAGCAGTAAAAATAGGCAAAGGATTGCCCGAAGAAACGAGGGAGCAACTCGCGATGTGCCTCAGGGAGAACTCCGATCTCTTCGCGTGGAACGCTGCAGAAATGCCCGGTCTAGATCCTGAGGTCGTATGTCACCAATTAGCTTTGGACCGGGCAGTTAAGCCCGTAGCACAGCGTAGGCGCAAGCAGTCCCCCGAGAAAGCGGAGGCTGCCGAGCGAGCTGTAAAAGACCTCTTAGAGGCAAATTTTATTTCTGAAGCCTAGTACACAACCTGGATCTCTAATGTAGTCCTCGTTAAGAAAAATAATGGAAAATGGAGCATGTGTGTTGATTATACTGATCTTAATAGGGTTTGTCCCAAAGATGTTTTCCCTATCCCTAACATAGATAAACTCGTTGACAATTCTGCAGGTTTCAGACTCTTGTCCTTCATGGATGCATACAGCGGATATAATCAAATCCCTATGTCGGACACGGACAAGAGACACACGGCGTTCATGACCCCGACCGGCAATTACTACTACAACGTAATGCCCTTCGGACTCAAGAACGCCGGGGCCACATACCAGCGCATGATGAACAAAGTTTTCAGGGGAGAAATAGGGGATATGCTCGAGGTATACATGGACGACATGATCATCAAATCGCACGAGGAGACCGACCACGCTCGACACCTCTACAAAGTCTTCGAGCAGGCGAGACAGTGCAAAATGTGGTTTAACCCTGAAAAATGCACGTTCGGCGTCCGGGCAGGAAAATTCCTAGGTTTCCACCTCACCGAGAGGGGAATCGAGGCCAACCCCGACAAATGTAGAGTATTTTCGGAATTTCCGACCCCGAAATCCAAAAAATCCATCCAACCCCTCAACGGGGTGCTCGCCTCACTCTCCCGTTTCATCGCCAAATCTGCCCAGCACGCGTTACCTTTCTTCAAACTCCTCCATAAAGAGGCCAGCTTCGAGTGGACCGACGAATGCGAACGGGCGCTACTCCATTTGAAGAAGGTCCTCTCAGAACCCCCGGTCCTATCACGACCATTAGAAAGGGAGACCTTATACCTGTATTTGTCTGTGGCAACCGAGGCCGTCAGTGTCGTTCTAATCAGAGAAACCGACGAGGGACAAAAACCCATCTATTTCACGAGCAAAGCGCTCCAAGGCCCCGAGCTCAGATACCAACAGATCGAAAAGGTTGCCTTGGCTCTCATAAATGCAGCAAGGAGATTACGTCATTACTTCCTCGCCCACACAATCAAGGTAAGAACCGATCAACCAATAAAACAACTCCTCGGGCGACCAGACATGGCCGGCAGAATGCTAAAATGGTCGCTGGAACTTTCTGAATTCGATATACAATACGAAAACAGGAAGGCCCTGAAGGCTCAAGCCCTGGCCGAATTTGTCGCGGAAATGACTCATAGCCCGGTACCAGCGGACGACGCCCATAAATGGATGATCTTCGTCGACGACGCCTCCAACACGACGGGCAGCGGGGCCGGGATCATCCTCGAAAACAAGGACGGGATCCTGATTGAGGTCTCATTAGCATTAGCTTTCCCAACATCAAACAACCAAGCCGAATATGAGGCTTTCATCGTCGGTCTGAGATTGGCCGAAGACCTAGGACCAAAAGAAGTAAAAATATCAACAGACTCCCAGCTCGTAGCATCACAAGTACGGGGAGAGTACCAAACCAAGAACGACAACCTCATCGAGTACCTGGCCTTGGTCAAAGAAAGACTCGAAAAATTCGAGAAGTGGGAAGTTCAACACGTACCTCGCAAGCACAACACACGAGCAGACATCCTGTCAAAACTAGCTAGCACGAGAAAGAATGGCGAAAACAAATCAGTAATCCAGGAAATCCTTCCTCGACCTAGTATCGAAAAGCCGCCTCCTCCACTCGAGGTTAACGTGATCAGGGATACTCATTGTTGGATGACACCCATCTATAATTACCTCACGAAGGGCGAACTCCCCTCCGACCCTAAAGAGGCGATCGTCACCAAACGTAGGGTGTGCTCGTACGTCCTCCTCGAAGGGAAACTCTACCGTAGGGGGTTTTCCATCCCATTACTCAAATGCGTCGAGGAAAAGAAAGTTCCCGACATATTGGGGGAAATGCACCGAGGAATCAACGCCCAACATCCCGGCGGACGGTCACTCGCACAAAAGGCTCTTTGAGCAGGCTATTATTGGCTGACTATGCAACACGACTCCAAGGAACACGTCAAAAAATACGATAAATGCCAACGGCACGCCGACATGCACCTCGCACCCCCGAACGAACTAAAAACACTCTCCTCTCCTTGGCCCTTCACATGGTGGGGCATGGACATCCTCAGACCCTTCGTAACCGGATCGTACCAGAATAAATACCTCATCGTAGGGGTAGACTATTTTACGAAATGGATCGAAGCAGAAGCGCTGGCTAAAATAACAGCACAGAACATTCTTCGATTTTTTAAACGAAATATCCTCGCTCAGTTCGGCATACCCCAGGTCCTCATCACGGACAACGGGACGCAATTCACAGACGGAGGATTCCAGGACTTCGTGGCCGACTTAGGTACTAAACAACATTTCACATCCGTGGAGCACCCTCAAACCAACAGGCAAGTGGAAGCAGCCAACAGGGTAATCATGTGCGGGCTGAAACGCATACTCGACGAGGCAAAAAGGGCGTGGGTCAAAGAATTACATAGTGTCCTATGGGCATACCGCACGACACCACACTCCACAACCGGGGAAACCACATTCCGACTAACGTACGGCACTGAAGCAGTCATCCCAATAGAAATACGAGAGCCGACGAGACGCGTAGAGGAACCCCTAGACGAGGAGATGAACGACGAGGCACTAAGAGCCGAGCTGGATCTCGTTGACGAGATCCGCTCCGAAGCAGCCCTTAGAGAAATATCCCTCAAACAAAAAATAGCCTTGTGCCACGATGCAAAGGTCATAAAGAGAGTGTTCCAGGTGGGCAACCTGGTCCTTAGAAGAAATCAAAAAAACCCAAGAGAGGGTAAACTGGCCGCCAACTGGGAAGGTCCCTACCGCGTCCGCGACAAGACGAGCAACGTGGCCTACTATCTAGAAACCTACAAGGTGAAGAACTCACTCGACCATGGAACGCAGAGAAACTTAGACAATATTACAACTGAACATGTCACGGGGAGACATGGGAGGTACGACCATGCTCTTCACCACCAAAACTATAGGGAGGAACCACGCTACCCGGGGACGAACACGACCCCTCCAGCGGACACAACCCTCCCCGACAGTTGGGACCTCGATCGAGCCCCAGCGTCGCAGTACCAAGACCGGCAGGGCATCCAGCTCGCGATGGGAAAGCCCAAGCCCCGAGGTCAGAGTTCCCCGATCACGAACTCAGCTTCGATCTTAGACGGACACAACGCCCGCTACCTCGTCGGTTCCCTAAACCGACGAGACAAACATGGTCGAGCATAAAACAGTTCACAAAAATACAACAGATATAAACTAAATAAAACCGAGCAAGGTGAATAGCTAAAAAAAATATTCATTCATATGCGGCCGTAGCCGAAGAAAAAGACAAGTATGCCCGAAGGCCAATATTCATACCAACTAGGCACACAGGCCATACAAACCAGGCACGCAGGCCATACAAATAAAGCAAAATAAAAAAAAACACAAGACTCCGCCCGGAGTTACTCTTCCTCTTCTTCCTCCTCTCCCAGCTCCTCTTCCGCTTCAAAAGGACACACGATCTCCCCGTCCTGGACACAGTAATTATGGGATGACCCCTCCGTCGCCAACTCGGGATTCAATATCCTCAGCTACTCGACAGCGTTGTCAAACCCCTCCTTAAACATAGCTACCAGGTCCTGGTTGAGCGAACGAATGTTTCCTACCAGCTTACCCCGGGAACGGAGAGCGAACTCCTTTTCACTCTCATCAGCCAAGGGATGGACATTATCCTCGAGCAGAGCGAGACGAGCACAGAGCGCAGTATTTTCCTCGACTATCTTCTTGTGCTCGGCGGCTTGCTCCTCCAGGCTCGCCTTTTCCACCTTCAGTACGTCCCGCTCCCCTTTAACTTCGTCCAGCTCTTTCTTCAGTCTCTCCTGTAGCTGATGCTCCTCCTTGTAGTCCGACAGGTCCTTTGACAGCTTATCTTTTTCGGAACGGACCTTCAGAAGGGCATCCTCCAGAGAAGCCGTGGACACAGAGGTGTCGGTCAGAACCATGGCCGTTTCCATCACCCTGATAACGGCAGCCAGATCCTTAGCCAATTCTTTGCGCCGGACACCAACCTCCTGGTTCAGAATAGCCTTCGCCTTGGGCGCTGGCACGGAAAGAGCGTCTTCAACCTTGAAAAAATCCTGCTCTATATAGCAGGGGGCAACAAATAGCTCTCGGGGCCACCCGGACTGCTGCTCCCCGCCAAAGCTGACCTGGAAAGTGTCCCATTCGGGCGCTTCCGCTTGTGGAGAGGGGAGGTTGATGGAGGCGGACTATCCGGGATGTCGATCGGAGAGGGGCGTGGAGGAGAAGGGGGCACTGGGCTCCCCGTGTTAGAGGTCCCAGCCCCTGAATCACCAGTTACCCCCTGGACACGAGGACCGGTCTTCTTCTTCTTTTTGGGGACCCTGTCCGGGGCACGTGCCTGATTGGCCAGCTTGAGAACCCGGTCGCGAGCAGTGGGCATATCACCTACAAAACGGAGACACAAACATTAGCGGGCGAAAACATAAAACAAAACAGCATAAGAATAAAAGAAACACCTACTCAATAATTCCATGGCCTGATCGTCGGTATCACATTCAAGTAGTGCCTTGGTATTGATAAGACGAGGCTCGCAGAGCGGTATCCCAGCCTCATCAAGATAAGGCACACCCTTTCGGTCAACCCAGACCGCTAGGTTGAAACTCTGTACGAACTCCACCAGCCTCTTGTAAGCGAGTCTATCCTCGACACACAGGCTCGAGAACTTGACCCGGTAATGGCTGGTGGAAAGGTCAAAGTGGTCGGGCTGCCACCTCAGTGGTATCTTCGACATGAGCTTCTCCTCCCCGTCCGCATCTCGCTTGTAATAATAAAGAGAATGCAGGGCGGCACGGGTGATCGGCCTCACTACATACCATTGCCCTTTGAAGTGGCGGGCGGAATCCACGTACGTCTTGAACAGTCTCACTGGCTGCTTGAAGGAGACCCAGCTATGACGCCCCCGAATACCAGACCGCTGGAGATGAAAAATATGGAAGAAAATGGCCCGAGTACACCCAATGCCAAGGAAGCGACAAACTAGCTCGTACGCCCGCATGAAATCAACGGCGTTGGGGTGTAACTGTGACGGCGCCAGCCGAAGCCATTTGAAGATCGACATCTGGAAGGAGTTGAAGGCCAGCCTAACCCTCGCCTCTCGAAAAGCGAACTCGTACATGGCGAATTGCTTCCCCGGGAAGCGATGACATATCTGGTCCGCCTCTTTAGGAGCCCGACACTGCCAGTTTTCAGGATCCTCGGGACCCCGATCTTCCACCACGGCATGAGCGCGGGTCGACTCGTCGCAGAAATAAGATTTCGCGGCCCGTGGAAGCGGATATCGCGCGCTTAAATGTCGAGGAAGGAAGTGTCGGGGGGAAGCCCGGTTGCACCTGAAACGCAGACAGAAAGAGTGAATTCGACATCGTATCAAATTCACCCTTCCACCGCAGGTCAAGTGAAAGGGCGTAGGGGCGACCTTCGCGAGCAAATGAAACCCTGGCCCGCGAAGCGACACCGACACAGACTCTATCCACTACCATCGGGCCCCAGTTGGGAAAATTCGTACATAAATGCTCGCAGCAATCATAGACACATGAATTTTTTACCCCGGGCAAAAATTTCATATATGCATATGAAATTTCTGCCCGGGATAATCTAACCCTAACTCTATTTTTCACATTTATAACCTATTAAACTGTTTCTAGGCTAAATCTACCCATTCTATACGAATAAATCATGCAATCCTAGCTACTAAACGCAGAAAAACGTGAAAAATAGAGAGTTAAAGGCAGAATCAGTACCTGATATAGTGAAAGTTAGAGAAAGGGACGGCGACGCTCGGGCAGCAACAGCGTTTCAGGTGGAGAGACGGGCGGAGATAGGAGATTTCTTCAGAGCTTCCGGTGAACGTCTGAGCGAAAAAAGTTCAAATGAAATCACTCAACCCCCTTTTATAGCCACATGCGCGTGGATTGACGCGCCAAGTCATCATTACCTACTGCCTACGCCGCCGTTTGCACAGTAAACGAAGCAACGCACCATTAATGCTGAAACACGTCAATCCATAAGGAATTTTGAACGACGTCGAGCAACCATGCACCTCCCCGACTCTACGAAACATCCTCGACCCCGTAGGACGTCCTCGACTCTCTTAAACATCACGTATCCGTTGAGGACTTTCATACTCGAATCTACGAGCCGTCCTGGACCCCGCGATACATCCTCGACACTGTTGGGCATCACGCATCCGACGAAAAAGAATACTACAGTCAACTCTGTAAACGTCATGTTTGACTCGACTATACGCCCAATGCATTGTCCCTGACGCCTACGCCCGACTACATTACAATTCATCGCTCCGACTCGAAGACTTGACTTGGGGGGCTCCTATTCTGGACTGGGCCTCAAGAATGTATAAGGTCACGACCCAACAGGTCAAGCAGAGGCCCATATACTCGAGCAGGGGCACCTCTTGGTCAAACCAGCTGCTTATGCGACGGGCATACACTAAGGACGGGCAAAGAGCATGTCTGTCAGGTCACTTACCACGTCACCCAACTGCCCTTTATTATCTCCTGAAAAATATGGGCAGTTGGACCAAGGACCAGTCCTTTTAGCTAGGTCCCCACGCTTCTCACGCGTTCCTTGGCAGTTCCTCCTTGGGCCTAGCTGATCTAGGCCTATAGAGGGACATTGGCCCAGCGCTGGGGGCACACTATAAATACCTTTTTTCATTAAAGGGTCAGGTATTCTGATTCATTCTAAGTTAACCTATTCATTCACTGTACCTCTTCTCACTTAAGCATTGGAGTGCCTTGCAGGTACACCCCCCATTCTCCTCCCATTCTTTGGCCGTTACATCAATTTACTGGAAGGTCCTTCTGATCAGGTGAGATCAGGTACACTATACATTACCCTCAAGAGCTGGTCTCACAACTTACCTGCTTACCTACTTTTGGGACAAATCCCTCAAGGCATTAGTCTTATGGTTTTTCCTGCCATTCTACTTTTGGGATGTGACCCACTACGATTATCATGAAATTGTCCAACTACGGTCAACCTCAATGTCAACCACTCCTCTGGAAAATTACCCAACACCTGTAAAGTTTCATGCACATGAAACTCGATCACCTAGCCCATATTTGGTCATACATAGTATATGAGCCACAATGTTCCATATTCGCTACCAGACTTTCTCTAGGTCATCATTACCAATCGATATACACTTGGGTAAATTATGGATTCATGCCTCATCCATTCGAGTCTTGGATACACACCAGATTAATTTGGAGGATTCATTTTTGGGGTTCAATTGTTGATAGCTCTATCTCCATCAAGACGGTTCTTAACTTTGTCATCCAAGACTAGCAACAATATCAGTCGGTGATTATCCCTCAGATACTTTAAATTGTCACCAGATTATGCTCACCGAACACCCAACACCTAGCATAGTTCTATGGCTTTACTCATGGTTGGGTAAATCATATTTTCAAGGAACATGTTCTAACATACTACGTGTCCCCATCAACTTCAGTCTCCCGCTAGCGTAATTCTAGGGCTTATGTAGATCAATAAGTGATGAGTTGCAGTAGTCAGTCTCGCCAATTGAACAGACAAGATCTTCCCGAAATGGGAAAATAATACTTTTCACAGATTCTTCCATCTACGATTCTTAACACCAACCTTCATTGGTAGCAATGATTGGGTAATGCATCTTGTTCACTTAGGACTCAATCCCGCTGTAGGAAACTCCTTCTGCAAGTTCCACTTGTGTTTCTCGAACTTACTATACTATATTCTGTTAGAACAATTTTGATTTTAATCCTCTAAGAGTTTTGATGATAACAATTATTATTATGCAAGAATAGAAGTTCTAACTTATGCTGAGAATAACTTACTTATTTATGTATTGTAAAAGTTCTTAAAAAGGAAGTTATTGAAAAGAAGCTTGCTTCAATAGAAGAAGACTTGCGCTATCAAATAGAAGCTATATAAGTTAAAGATAATCCTTCATTAAAGACAATATTAAAAGTTGCGTACAAAGAATTAATTCACTCTGATTGTTGTCTAGAAGATGGTGATTCTTTCATTAAAGCCTTAATTAAAGAATATATGAATTAATGCTGGGAACAAATATCTTTGATTATGGAAGGTTTTTATGGTATTAACTAATATCCATAATTTGCTCAAGATGTCTTCAATGGTCTTATCAAATCAAGCATTATAAAAAGGAATCATTTTGAAGAGTAAAAGCTATGGCTCCTACGACTTACATATTGCGCCATACATTTCTTGTAACAAATCACCTTGTGATTATAGCTTTATTAGAAGCAAGTTAGTTACTTTTTATTATCATTGTAAAAGATAAGAATCTTTCCTTGAGTGACTAGTTTAAGTCAGAAGACTCAAGAGGATATTGACTGTAGGTCATTGTGTGTATTCAAATATTGAATAGTGGATTAAGACCTCATTGATAGAGGCAAAATCACCTTGGCGAGTGGACTGGATGTAGTTTGACTTCAAACGAACCAGGATAAATTAAAGAGTATTTTAAGTCAATTTTTATTAGTTTTTGAAAACCCAATTCTAACCCCCCCCCTTCCTTGTGTTTTACGTCCCTTCAATTGGCATCAGAGTGCTAGGTTCTGAGATATACACTTAACCGTGTCAGTAAAAGATACAGAAGTTAAAACACATGGCACACGCTGGCAACAACAACAATGACTACCAAAATGACAAGATCAATGCAAAACCTCTAGTGTTCAATGGTGACAACTTTGATTACTGGAAGGATGTTCTGGAGAGTTTCTTTCTGGATCTAGATGGAGATCTTTGGGATATGGTGACAGATGGATACATTCATCATGTTGGAGGAGATGGTCAGAAGATTGAAAGAAAGAACATGACAGCTCAACAGAAGAAGGAATTCAGAAATCATCACAAAGCTAGAACCATACTTCTGAGTGTTATCTCATATACAGAATATAAGAAGATCACTAACAGAGATTTAGCCAAACACATGTTTGACTCCCTGAGGATGACATATGAAGGCAACACTCAAGTAAAGGATACAAAAGCTCTGGCTCTTATCCAGAAGTATGAATCATTCAAGATGGAAAAAGATTAAATAATTGAGAAGATGTTCTCAAGGTTTCAAATTATGGTTGCTGGACTGAAAGTTCTGGACAAAGGCTACTCAACAGCGGATCATGTGAAGAAGATTATCAGAAGCTTTCCAAAGGCATGGAGACCCATGGTCACTGCTTTAAAGCTATCAAAAAATCTCAATGAGATATCTTTAGAAGAACTGATCAGCTTCTTGAGAAGTCATGAGATAGAACTAGAAGAAGATGAACCCCAGAAGAAAGGTAAGACTATTGCTCTTAAATCTAACAAATCTGATTCTAAAGTGTTGCAGGCAGAAGAAGAAGAAAGCTCTGGAGGCTCATCAGAAGAAGATGAGTTGTCTCTTCTATCCAGAAGAGTTCAACAACTCTGGAAGCATCGTCAGAAGAAGTTCAGAAATACCAGAAGATCTAGTAACCATTCTGAAGCATCCTATGGTCACAGAAAACCCAGAAGCAAAGAAGTAGTATTCTACGAATGCAAAGAACCTGAACACTATAAAAGTGAATGTCCAAAACTCCAAAAAGAGAAACCTAGAAAGAAATTCAACAGAGAAAAGAAAAAGAGTCTCATGGCAACATGGGATGACTCAGAATCATCTGAAGATGATTCAGACTCAGAAGATGAACATGCAAACATTGCACTAATGGCAAAAATATCAGAAGATGTTCAAGTATCAGAATCAGAGTCAGACCCTGACACATAAGAGGTATTCTCTAAATTTTCTAGATCTCAATTAGGAGATAGCCTCTCAGAAATTCTTGAAAAATATCAGAAGCTTAAATTCAAATACAAAGACATGAAACAATGTCTAGTATCTGAATTAGAAGAAGTTAGAAAACTTAAATCAGAAAACTCTGAGCTGAAGGAAAATATTTTTGAATGTAAAAATTCTTTTGAAAAACTTAAAGCTCGGAAGGAATCTGAATCAGAAGTTCTGCTTAATTCTGATAATATCATAAAGCAATATGATTATAGTTTTCCAAAATTTCTAGCTAAAAACATAGACAGAAGCAAAATTGCCTCTATGATCTATGGAGTTAGCAGAAATGATAGAAGAGGTATAAGGTATGTGAAAACCAAAGGAAAGGAAACTCTGAAGTTTAAAAAGATTGATGACTTAGTCATAAAAGTTAATACTCCCTTAAGTTTTCACTTTACCTATGGTCATAATCATGATCTAATATACACCAGTGATTCATCTTGTTCTACAAGTTCTGATATGAAACGTAAGATCAATCAGAAGTTTGTAAAAACTAACAAACAAGGACCCGGAAAGATATGGGTACCCAAAGATAAAATTGTGTATGTTGCAGATGTCTTTAACAGCCAAACTGAAACACCAATTATGGTACCTGGACTCTGAATGCTCACGACACATGACGGGAAGAAAGCATATGTTCCAAAGTCTTGAGTTGAAAGTTGGAGGCTATGTAGGTTTTGGAGGCAACCAAAAAGGAAAAATTATTGGCTCTGGAACTGTTGGTAATGGCACTCTTCCTTCTATCTCAAATGTTCTATTAGTAGAATGATTAATGCATAATCTATTACCCATAAGTTAATTAAGTGATAATGGTTATAACATAATCTTTAATCAAAAGTTCTATAAAGCTGTTAGTCAGAAAGATGGAACAATCCTCTTTAGTGGAAAGAGAAAGAACATCATATATAAAATAAAACTTTCTGAACTGAAAAGTCAGAATGTAAAATGTCTAATGTTTGTGGAAACTGAGCAATGGGTCTGGCACAGAAGATTGGGACATGCTAATATGAGAAGATTATCTCAAATTAACAAACTCAATCTGGTCAGAGGACTTCTAAATTTGAAGTTCAACTCAGAAGCTCTACGTGAAGCATGTCAGAAAGGCAAATTTTCAAAACCTGCTTTTACAGCTAAAAATGTTGTATCCTCCTCTAGACCATTAGAACTTCTGCACATTGACTTATTTGGACCAGTGAAAACTGCTTCAATATGTGGCAAGAAGTATGGATTAGTGATCGTAGTTGACTATAGCAGATGGACATGGGTGAAGTTTCTTAGACACAAGGATGAGTCAATTGATGTATTTCCAAACTTCTGCAAACAAGTTCAAAATGAAAAAGAGTTTAGAATTGTCAAAGTCAGAAGTGATCATGGTGGAGAATTTGAAAACAAAAAATTAGAATCATTTTTTAATGAAAATGGCATCTCTCACAATTTCTCTTGCCCTAGAACCCCACAACAAAATGGAGTTGTAGAACGTAAGAACAGAACATTGCAAGAGATGGCCAAAACCATGATCAATGAGACTAACATGGCTAAACATTTTTGGGCAGAAGCGGTAAATACAACATGTTATATTTAGAATAGAATATCTATAAGACCTATTTTGGAAAAGACTCCTTATGAATTGTGGAAGAACAGAAAGCCCAACATTTCATATTTTCATCCCTTTGGATGTACTTGTTTTATTCTGAATACTAATGATCCTCTGAATAAGTTTGATTCTAAGGCACAAAAGTGTTATATGTTAGGATACTCTGAACGTTCTAAAGGATACAGAGTATACAATACAGAAACACGAATTGTCATAGAATCTATCTATGTCATATTTGATGATAAGCTTGGTCCTGAAAAACCAAAGCAGAATGAATTTCTTGTAGATATAGAAGTTGAAATAACTACAAACAGAACATCTGAAGAACAACCATCTACAGAACAAGATAATACAATCACTCCAACAAGTTCTGAAGAACCCACTTATAAGAAACTATCCAGAAGCACATTGAATCATCCAGAAGATAAAATCTTGGGAAAGAAGGATGATCCAATCAGAACAAGGTCATCATTCAGAAATTCTGAAGAATCTCTAATGGGACTTGTCTCTCTGATTGAACCAACTTCTGTAAAAGAAGCTCTCTCAGAAAATGATTGGATACTTGCAATGCAAGATGAACTCAATCAATTCACCAGAAATGATATGTGGGACTTAGTACCTAGACCCAGAGGATTCAACATCATTGGCACCAAGTGGGTATTCAGAAACAAGCTTAATGAATAAGGAGAAGTTGTCAAAAACAAGGCACGGCTGGTTGCACAAGGTTATAGTCAACAAGAAGGAATAGACTATACAGAAACCTATGCACCAGTCGCCAGGTTAGAATCAATTAGACTTCTAATTTCATTTGATGTCAATCATAATATCATTCTATATCAAATGGATGTCAATAGTGCATTTCCAAATGGTTATATTGATGAAGAAGTGTATGTGCACCAACCCACTGGCTTTAAAAATACAAATTTTCCAGAACATGTCTTTAAACTTAAAAAATCCTTATATGGTTTGAAACAAGCTCCCAGAGCTTGGTATGAAAGACTAAGTAATTTTCTTCTGGAAAATAATTTCATCAGAGGAAAAGTGGATACAACTTTTTTCAGTAAAAACATTAAAAATGATATTCTGATATGCCAAATATATGTAGATGATATTATATTTGGTTCTACTAAAAGTGCATTGGGAAAGGAATTTGTTGAGTCTATGCAGGCCGAATTTGAGATGAGCATGATGGGAGAACTAAAGTTCTTTTTGGGAATCCAAATCAATCAAACATCATAAGGAACTTATATCCATCAAAGCAAATATGTCAAAGAACTTCTGAAGAAATTTGACTTATCAAAAAGTAAGATCTCTAAGACTCATATGCATCCTATGTGTATTCTGGAGAAGGAAGAGGTAAGTAAGAAAATAGATCAGAAGATCTACAGAGGTATGATTGGCTCTCTCCTCTATCTAACTGCATCTAGACCAGATATTCTATATAGTGTATGTTTATGTGAAAAATTCCAATCAGATCCTAGAGAAACTCACTTAACAGCAGTTAAGAGAATCTTTAGATATCTGAAAGGTACTACTAATCTTGGTATATGCTACAGAAGATCCAAAGATTACAAGCTTATAGGTTACTGTGATGCTGATTTTGCTGGAGACAAAACAGAAAGAAAAAAGTACTTCTGGAAGTTGTCAATTTCTTGGAGACAATATAATTTCCTGGTCAAGCAAAAGGCAGTCAACCATAGCATTATCAACTGCAGAAGCTGAATACATTGCAGCAGCTGGATGCAGTACTCAGATGCTCTGGATGAAAAATCAGCTTGAGGACTTCAATATTTATGAGAATAACTGTAATACCCCGTATTTTATTTAAAGCTCTGGACAATATTAATTGGTAATAATATTATTCTTGAATACTCTAAGAAATTTTAACGGAACTAAATAGAGTAATTCATGGGATTTTATTTTATTAATTGATATTAGTTGACTCAGAGGTTTTTATAAAATATCGGATTAAGAGACATTTTCGGATACTCTCTAATTTTTGACCTATTGGTAAAAATATAAGATTTTATATTTTTATATATATAGAAAGATTATGAGAGAAAGAGAAAGTTGGTAAGAAAAGAAGAAAAAGGAGAAGAGAAGAGAAGAAGAAGAGAGAAAAGCCCTAAAGCTCCAATTCCTCATTCCCGATCATTTGTCCGTCGAATCAACTCAATCTTTCCGCCAATCTCCTTCCCTCGAGGTGGGTTCTTAGTTAGAAACTTTTATCTTTGATTTTGGTTGAGTTTTAGAGATGTTTGTGGTTAGGGCTTAGTTGGAAATCTAAGAAAAATCGGAAGTTTAACGGTTAAAACTCTATTAAAACCTACCTAAAATACTCTCATAATGATAATGAATATGTTTGATTATGTCTTGTTGCATTGGTTGATGTTTGGGAGGGATTGGGTGTGGAAAGAGTGTTTTCCCGTAAGGCTGGAACTTCCTGAACTAGTGTAGCTCGCTCAGCGAGCATACCTCGCTCAACGAAAGTTCCAGGGCGATTTTCGCTCAGCGAGACCTGTAGTTTCCAACTTTGGTTTTTAATTCGTAACTTATGATTCAGGTATCCGTTTTGAGCGTTCCACATATCGTTTTGAAGCTAATGGCATAATCTATCTATTAAGATCAAGAAACATTATATTTTGAGCCGACTTTTACCCGACTTTTTCAAATGACCAAAACTTGATAAAAATGGAACGTGTGAGTTAATGGAAATAGAGAAAGGTATGACTTGTGAGGTATCTAGGTTTCCCTTAAACTCGTTTGAATTATGATTTATGCTTTGTTTTCTTTGGGATTCCTCCGTAAGGTCTTGTATAAGACTCTATGTGGTTACTATGTGTTTCACTAGAGCATCCGTAAGGACTTGAGGTATTTATTGTGTATGCATGGGCGTTGATTTGAGAAGTGTAGACTATAAGTCCTCCGTAAGGTCTTGAGTAAGCCTTGAGGTGGGTTGTCCTTAGTCCCACGTGAAGCATCCGTAAGGACTTGAGGCAAGGGCTATGCTAGTTATGTGTCAATCTTGAGTAAGTCTTGAGGTGGGTTATCTTTAGTCCCACAGGAAGCATCCGTAAAGATTGAAGCGCGTGTTATGTCAATTCCTACGTAAGGTCTTGTATAAGTCTCAAAGTGGTTACTATGTGTTTCACTAGAGCATCCGTAAGGACTTGAGGTAGACATTTCCCTTTTTGTTTTGAAATCGTGTGTGGACCTTAGTTTCCCCTATGTCCTTGGTCCTTGTGTAAATTGGTTTGTGGAACATGCGAGTTTCGTTGGAAATGACCCTTAGAGCCGAAATAATTCTAAGATAGGGAATCCACTGAGATGTTTTATCTCACCCCATGTTGATGTTGTTATTTCAGGTACTTCAGGTTCCGCTAAGGGTAAGGATAAGGCGACTTAATTATCCTTACTAGTTGATGGCTTAGTCTTACGCTGTGGACTTTTGAGATCTTCGGATATAGTTCTTAGATCCTTTTGTAGTTGAACATCTTGTACTATTATATAGCCTTGTTTAGTACCTTATGTTGTAGCGGCTATATTTATGCAATGTGTTGCTAAGAAATCTTTTGTATTTCAGTACCAAATTTTAATATTATATATGAAAAATATGCTTTATGTATGTCTTTTGTATATGGGTATTACAGTTGGTATCAGAGCAGGTCGTATCCTCGACCTAGCCTTGAAATATTATAAGTGTTTCCTTCCGTTCATGCACGTTGACTGGCAGTAGGACTAAATGTTATGTTTATGGTATTGAGCCTGATCAAATTAATCTTGTTTTGATGACATTTAGGAAATATGGTTGGTAGACGTGGAACTCGTGCTCGACCCAGTGTCACTCCTCCCGGTAGCGATCAAGCAAGTAACAATGGGAATGCTCCTATGTTCCAATTTATGCAGCAGATGCAGCAACAGCAGCACCAATTCATGCAAGAAATGATGCATCAGATGAGTGGGGGCCTTCACCCTCACGTGGTTGCTCCTGGAGCTGCGGGTGGAACATTTAGAGACTTCTTCCGCATGAACCCTCAGGAGTTTCATGGCGGGTTGGATCCGGTTAAGGCTCATGAATGGGTGACTGGAACAGAGAGGATATTCCAGATTGTGATTTGTAGCGAAGAAGACAAGGTGACCTTCGCGTCACATTTATTAAAGGGTCTTGCTGCTAGGTGGTGGGAAAGTGCCTTCAACTTGATGATGGTGCAAGAAATTCCAAGAGTATGGCAACAATTTAAGATAGTTTTTATGGACAAGTATTTCCCGAGTTCCTTGAGGACGCAAAAAGAGTTTGAATTTCAACA
The DNA here is from genome assembly GCA_963966055.1 of Lathyrus aphaca. NCBI lineage: Eukaryota > Viridiplantae > Streptophyta > Magnoliopsida > Fabales > Fabaceae > Lathyrus > Lathyrus aphaca. The sequence goes on from OZ014521.1 coordinate 65,888,093, forward strand.
ATTGAGGCAAGGGAGCATGACTGTGGCCAGTTATGCTGAGAAGTTTGAGGACACGGTGGCCTACTTTAGGAGGGCTATGTATGCCCCTGATGAAAGGTGGAAAACTGACCAGTTCTTGTTTGGGCTAAGGGCCGAGATCTCGCATAGTGTCTCTCAAAGGGAGTTCACTACCTACTCCGAGATGTTGAGGCAATGCTATGTTGAGGAACATAGTTTGAAGAAAGTTCAAACAGAAGCCAATACTGGAAGAGTGGTTCAAGGAGATAGGGGTAGGGCTAGTCAATCTTTTAGGCCGAGGCCTCAACCCTTCAAGGGGAAACAGGTGTCGAGTCCTAGATCCAGTGCTCCTCTTTCTTGCCCCCGATGTTGCAAGAATCATTTTGGAAGATGTGAGCAGAACGGTGTAATTTGCTATCATTGTCAGAAGGAAGGACATATTTCTAGGGATTGCCCTTAGAGAAAGGATCTGACTCAAAAGAGAGTTTATGCTATGGACGCTAGGAAGACGAAAGGCGACAATTCCTTGATTGCGGGTAATTGTCTTATTAACAACCATCCTTGTCTTGTTTTATTTGATTGTGGAGCTAAGCATTCTTTTATATCTACTATTTGTGCGAAGAGACTTGGGTTGCGACTTTTTCCCTTGTCCCCTCCAATGGTGGTTACTACCGCTATGTATGAAACTGTCGAGACGCCGCTTAAGTGTGAGAATTGTACGTTGTCCGTGGATGGCAGAATCTTTCAGATTGACCTCTTTTGTTTGCCCCTTAAGAAAATTGATGTTATCCTAGGAATGGATTGGTTGTCTGCTAATTTTGTGTTTATTGGGTGTGAAGAGAAGTTGATCCTCATTCCCTCCGTTGAAGTGCCTCTGAAAGATGTTTTGACAACGATCTTAGAAGGTACTATTGGAATGGTAAATTTTCTATTTGAGCAAGAGAAATTTGTTTTGCTTGTCCTTACTAAAAAGGAGAGTATTTACCAGCAAGTTTTGAACATTCCGATAGTTTTTGAATTTTCCGACGTCTTTCCTGAAGATGTCACTTCCTTACCTCCGGTGAGGGAAGTTGAATTCTCAGTCGACTTGATACCGGGAACGACTCCTATATCCGTTTCCCCTTATCGGATGGCTCCGCTCGAGTTGAAAGAGTTGAAGGATCAATTAGAAGATTTGATGGAAAAGCATTTTGTAAGACCTAGTGTCTCACTGTGGGGAGCTCCGGTGTTATTGGTAAAGAAAAAGGATGGTGGTATGAGGCTGTGCATCGATTATCGTAAGTTGGACAAGGTTACAATCAAGAATAAATACCCCTTATCAAGGATAGACGATCTTCTAGATCAATTGAAAGGAGCTTGCGTGTTCTCGAAGACTGATTTGAGATCGGACTATCATCATATTCGTGTGAAGAGTTCTGATGTTCCGAAGACTGCATTCAGGACCCGTTATGGTCATTACGAATTCTTAGTGATGCCTTTCGATGTGACGAATGCTCCAGCTGTTTTTATGGACTACATGAATCGGATATTTCAGAATTATTTGGATAAATTTGTGGTGATCTTTATCGATGATATTCTTATCTATTCTCGTACTCCGCAAGAGCACGGAGAACATCTAAGGATTGTCCTATCGATACTGTAGGAAAAGCAACTTTTTGTTATGTTTAGTAAGTGTGAATTCTGGATGTCAGAAGTCAAGTTCCTTGGACATGTTATATCACAAGGAGGTGTAGCTGTAGACCCGTCAAAGATAGAAGCTGTAATTAATTGGGAGAGACCGAAGAATGTTACCAAAGTGAGAAGCTTCCTAGGTTTGGCAGGTTACTACATAAGATTTATTAAAGGTTTTTCCCATATGGCGTTACCGTTAACTAAGCTCACTAGGAAGGACTTCGATTATGAATGGGATTCTGATTGTGAACAAAGTTTCGTGTGGTTGAAGGAGAGATTGACAACTGCTCCAGTCTTGATTATTCTCGATCCTAACAAATCTTATAAAGTGTTCTGTGATGCTTCAAAGATGGGTTTAGGAGGTGTTCTCATGCAAGAAGGACAAGTGGTAGCGTATGCTTCCAAACAGTGAGAGTTCATGAGAAGAATTATCCTACGCATGATTTGGAATTAGCGGCCGTGGTGTTTACTTTGAAGGTGTGGCGACACTATTTGTATGGTGTGCGTTTTGAGATGTTTAGTGATCATAAGAGTTTGAAGTACCTCTTTGATCAGAAGGAACTGAATATGAGACAGAGAAGATGGATGGAGTATTTGAAGGATTATGATCTTGAGTTGAAGTATCACCCTGGAAAAGCAAACAAAGTGGCAGATGCCTTGAGTAGAAAAGTGATTCGTAGTGCCGAATTGATGGTATTAGAGTATGCATTGTTAGAAAAGTTTCGAGATTTTAACCTTCAGTTTGTTTGGACTCCGAATGGCGTAATCATGGGAAACTTGAATATTAGTTCTACATTGAGGAATGTTATTCAACAAGCGTAAGTTTTGGATGAGAAGTTGCAAGGATTGTTACTCCAACTGGGTTTCGTGAGAGAATTAGATGGGATCATCCTATTTAATCAAAGAATTTGCATTCCGAATGACGATGTGTTAAAGAGAAGGATTCTGGAAGAAGCACATAAAGGTTCTTTTACGATACATCCGGGTTCTTCAAAAATGTATCAAGACTTGAAGAGGGAGTATTGGTGGTCCGGAATGAAAAAGGACATTGCGGTATTTGTGTCAGAATGTGAGGTGTGTCATCAAGTGAAGATTAAGCACCAAAGGCCAGGTGGATTGTTACAACTTTTGGACATTCCAATTTTGAAATGGGATAATATCTCTATGGACTTTTCAGTAGGTTTACCGAGTACTCAGGGTGGCTATGACTCTGTTTGGGTGATTGTGGACCGACTAACAAAATTTGCGCATTTCTTAGCCGTGAAGACTATATATAAGGCAAGTTAGCTTGCAAGGTTGTTTATTGCTGAAATTGTGAGATTTCATGGTGTGTCGTCCAGTATTGTATCAGATAGAGACCCGAAGTTCACTTCAAGATTTTGGAAGGTGTTCCAAAAGGCCATGGGTATGAATTTGCGCTTGAGTACTTCTAATCATCCTCAAACGGATGGTCAAACGGAACGTACGATTCAAACGATGGAAGATATGTTGAGAGCATGTGTTTTAGAGAATAGAGGAAATTGGAAAGAACTTTTGCCATTGATCGAATTTTCATACAATAATAGTTATCACGCGAGCATTGGAATGGCTCCGTATGAGGATTTGTACGGAAGAAAGTGTAGAACGACGTTGTCTTGGTCAGAAGTGGGTGAAGATAGAATTCTAGGACCGTAAATTATTCAAGAGACTACGGAAAAGATTCGTATGATCCGAGAAAAGATTAAGCAAGCCCAAGATCGTCAGAAGAGCTATGCTGACAATCGAAGGAGACTGTCGCTCCCACCAAATGAGGCCAGGTCAAATGGGGTACAGACGCGAACGGTCGGCGAAAGGAGAGAGAACACACAAGGGTGAACTCAGAAGACAAGAGTCGCCAGCTAGGCATTTTTATCCCAGAGGAAAGGTAATGCTGCATAAACCTAGAAAGATATGGATAAGACGGTTGCGAACCAGAGAAACTGAGAAAGGGGGCAGGTTACAACCTGGGAAGGTATTAGCACCCAGATTGTCCGTCGTACTCGACGGGATCCACGCTTGAAAGATTTGTGCTTTAAAGGGGTAGTGTCAGTGCTATTTGTGTATCAAAGCTGGAAAAAATGCAAGTGTCAGTGTAAAAGAAATATGAAGTGTATAAGAGAAGTGTCAGTGTGAGAACAAGAATGAAATGCTCAAGACTATGAGGCTTAAAGAATAATGCTGGAAAGAGGGGGAATATACAGAGACTTTTGTTCGATAACTGTTAAGTTATGCCTACGTATCCTCTCGTGCAATGAGGAAGTCAGAACACCGTAGTTCGACTCAAAGAGACTGAAAGGTAAATTGACTTGTGAACTGCTTACTTGTCTATGCTCAAGTGTATGACCTGTCTGGCTCAGGTGCAAATTGTCTTGCATTAGACGGAAGAAGCAAGTTCTCGTTTGTGAGTGAATGAGGTGAGAAAAGAATCCCAAAGGAGACGATTATTGTTTGTTTTTGGTGTTTTCAATCTTTTATTGATTTTTGTGTTTGTCATAAGAAAATGAGCTTAAGCCTAAATCAAGGGTTAATAGACTCATCACATCCTCCCTCAGATTAGGGGTAATGAGAATACCTTAAGTGTGAAGTAAGCACCTCACACTTAATCACCATGATGTAGGATTAAGATCATTAACCTACTTGTATTTATTTAGATGTTTTTTTGGAGTTTTTGTTTAGTGTTATGTGATGAGTTTAAGCCATAATCAAGGATTTAATGGACCCATTACACCATCCTAATAGAAGGATAATAGATGAGAACATTTAAGATGAGGAAAGCTCCTCAACTTAATCCATGATTAGGGATTAACCTCATGACAAAACAAAGCCTTTATTAAATGGATTTTAGTTAATGATAAGATTAAGAAGTGATTTTTATGGTTTGTAAGACAACTTGAGGGGTACTTATCCATTAACACTAGGGTTAGTCCTTCTTAACCAATTAAGGAAGAATTAGAACCCTAATGCAAGGCCCAAGTTACAAGCTTGATGTCTTAGTGATTATTAAGATGGATTGATTAAAGGATTTAAACACATTAAGGGTTTAACACTTAGGATTAAAGTTATACACTCCATCCTAATAGAAGGATGCAGGCATAAGCTTAATCACAAAGCCTTAAAACCTTTAGGGTTTAGTCCTTGATTATGAGGTGAGAAGAGAAGACTCAAAGAAAACTCAAAGGAAAGAGTCTAAGGGGGACTAAACAATCCTAAAATGTTATCATGCTTGGAAGTCCTAGGGTTTGTGAGGCTTAAGAGGAGAAATCTTCAAGGAAGCCACCAAGGAGAAGCAAGATAGAAAAGGGATGATATGAGAAGAGAAAAGAGGGAAGAGAGGCACAAGTGAGCAAGCTCACTCCAAGACAATTAAAAATGCAGCAAGTATGTAAAATGATTAGGTGAGAAGAGGTAGAATGTGAAGGCAAATCCACCCCCCAAACAAACTTACTATTAACCTGAAAAGTTAGTACAAGATGCATAAGGGAAGGAATGAGATGAAACAATGCATATGGATGGGCAAAGGCCAAAGTAAGAAACATAAACATGATGCAAATGATGTCAAGAGATGGTGCAAAGTCATACAAGATGCATATATGTGAGCATACAAGAGAATGGATGCATATGGAGCATGCCTTGAACCATGAAAGTTCATGAAAGCTTATGAAATGCAATGAAGGTATGACATGTCAAATGAATGATGCAATGATCAAACATGATTCTAATATGTCCTAAGATGTCTTATGAATCATGTGGATGCACAAAATGTCATGTCAAGTTCTTGTATGCAAGCAAATGAAAGATGGATGCAAAGGAAGGCACAAAATAGGGCTTATGCATAACATACAACACAAAATTCAAAATCAGAAGCAAATGACATGATAAAAAATTGAAAATGGGATTAAAGGAACCCTAACCCTACACAAGTTCACTGCCCAAAGGAGGGGACCTGACTCTTAACCTAATGGAAGTTATGAATTTCTCAAGTCAACTAGGGTTTCAAGGTACCTCAAAAGGAAAAATGCACATTAAATTGAAAATGAAGGATGAATTCAAACCAATTTTACCCTAAAAACTACATGCTATGAAGGATACAATGCAAGAAGAACCATTATCAAACTCTTCATGGTTAGGCAGAATGAATTTTTCTAAGTTTGAACAAAAATATTGCCTTTAAACAAATTTTATTCCATTGAAAAATGTCAAAATACATCAAGGACCAAAAAGAAATTTGTTTTGAGAGTTTGATAATGTTTCTAAATGTTTTAAAATGCAATGTGAATTTTTTTGTGATTTTTAAATACCTAAATGCATTTTTAATTAATTAATTTCCATTAACTAATTAAAAATAAACATTTAAATGATTTGAAAATGATTTTTAATGCAAAAAATAAAAATAAAAATATTTTTGGGTTCTGAAAATTAATGAAATGTTTGACAAAAAATTTCAGAATTTTTTAATATTTTTTGCTATTTTTAAAAATTCGTACAAATTAAATATAAAACAAATAAAATAAAAATGAAATTAAATGGAAAATGAGAAAGTATGTGTCGCTCCCGGGATTTTCATCCTAGTACAAACGCGAAAGTGGCGCGGAAAGGTAGAGTCGCCAGCCAGACATTTTTATCCCGAATGAATGGGAAAGGTAATGTTGCACAAACCTGAGGAAGAAGGAAAGGACAAGGTCCTGCGAACCAAAGATCTGAGTTCGGGAGTCGGTTACGAACTGGGAAGGTATTAGCACCCCAGATCGTCCGTCGTACCCGACGGGATCCACGCTCGCTTGTTTTGTTTCAAAGGGTGAGAAATAAGAATGCTGCTGAATAAAACCGCTAACTGGGACTTGGAAATAAGGAATGAGAAAGGGAACTGAAAATGAAAACTAAACTAAAGAATGGGGAAAATGTAGGGAAAATAAAGAATGTACTCGAACGGGCCCTACCCCGCTGCCTACGTACCTCATCGGGATAATGAGGATCAGAGTCGACGTAGTTCGCCTAACTAAGGCGGGAACTATTTGTTTGTGTTTTTTACAGCTGGAACTGCGTATGTCTATGCTCAGGTGTTGCAGGCTCGTCTGGTACAAGTGCATTTACCGTCTTGCATGAAAGACAAGTCGCCGCGAGTTCGCGTTGTGAGTGAATGAGATGAGAAAGAGAAGTTCCCGCAGGATAGTCGCTTATTGTTTGTTTTTGTCTTTTAAAAGAAATATTTTGAGTTTATTTGTTTTATGAAACAATCCCTTGATGAGACTTGTGCATCATGATAGACGAACTTACACCACTCCAAGATGGAATGAATGCAAGTGCTTCATGGAATAAGGCTATACACAAAGAATCCTTTCATTTATTTGTTAAGTGTTTTTGGATTTTTATTTGAAGATGAGAAAGAATGACTCAAATTGGAAAAGGGAAAATCTAATGGGAACCAAGACACAACCCTAATTTTTATTTATTTATTTACATGGGAGATCCTATGGTTTGTGGGGTTTCTAATCCTAAGGAGGAGAGGAAAGAAGAAAAGGAAGAAGAACACAACTTACTTCCTAATGAAGCTAAGTTGGTTCCCAAAAGGGGAAAACCTAACAAGCACAAATATTATGTAAGGCAAAATGGTGCAAATTAAATGCATTAGAAATACCAAAGAGGATAGGGTTTTTAGACATACATTGCCCTCCCTACAAAACAAAGGTTAGCATGGTAAACATGATAAAAATAAGGAAAACAAAATTACCTAATTAATTCCTAAGGGAACTAGGACCTAAACTAGACTCAATCTATAGTTTAAAGAACCTAAAGCTAATGCAACACAAAATTCAGCAACTTATTTACAGCCCTTAATGCACAAACAGCTATGAAATGCACTATGCAATGCAACAGCTTCTTACAACACCTATATGTATGCAAAAACAGGTGTTAAAAGTCACAAACTGCATGAATTTACAACAAACAGCATGTATTTTACAGCACCTATATGCAAAAAACAGCTATGTAATGCAAAATCCAAAATTGATTATTTTCATATTTTAATGCACAAACTCAATGAATAATGCACTAAATCCATCATGAACATACATTTGAACATGGATCATCATATAAAAATGCAAGAACATGAATATTTTGAAGATTATGCAAGAATGCATCACATGGTTGATTATGCAATGAGTAATGCAAAAGTATGGTACATGAACATGGTATATGCACATGATGATTATTGATTATGAACATGCAATATGATAGCTCAACAAACATGCTAAACTCAATGCAAAATTCAGAATTGAATTGATATGGATGATGTGATCAAATATGCAACAAAATGCAACCAAATGCACATACATATGATTATGCAAAATGCAACATACATCAACATAATGGAATGCAAAAAAAATGATTTGAGGCAATACAAACATGTAAAAACAGAATGCAACATGATTATTATATGCCTAATGATGCATGAACATGGCAACAAAATACAAGAACTTAAACTATGCACAAAGAAGCACAAAAATGCATAACACGTAACATGAACGGAATCGTGTCGAAACGACTCGAAATGGGGGAATTAGCTACTGGAAATGGAACTAAAAATTCCCTAAAATCAGTACCTAAACATGTATGGGAATGATAGGCATGAAGAATTAAGACTAAGCTATCAAATAAGCTAAAATCTAAATTCCTACGGCGAGAACCGTTTTTCCTATTTACAAGGGATTCTTTACACCTACTAGGACCTAGATTAGACTACAAATCTAATTCCTAATAATCCAAATGCAAATTGCAAGCAAGAAAGCAACGGAAACGAAAATGAACGGTACAACGCAAACATAATCGAAAATCATGCGAAGAATGCCGTTAAGGCGAGATGAAGAGGATAAATTAAGGCATAATGGTTAAATCACCAACCTACGAAACGGAGGAGTGTTTCGGTAATTGTTGCAATGAATCGGAGTGCGAATGGAGAAGAAAACCGGAGAATCCGCGAATGCAAAATAAATGCGATTCGGTCTTGCCGCTTCTCGATTAATCACTTCCGATAAGTCGCAATCTCAACCAAAAACCAGTAGCTTCTTCTTCCACAATGCTCAATTCAATGGAGGATGGAGGCTAAGCTTTAAGAACTTCAAGTTTCAATGTGAAACTTGAAGAACTTTTGTTGAAAAGCTATGGTGAAAATGGTGGAAAAGTGGGAGAGAAAGTGATGAATTTGAGATTGTGAAAATGGTGATTGAGTGAAGAATGAGGGAGAGAGTGATTTGTGGTGATTATTGTTGATTACCCTTAGCTTTGGGAGGAGAATGAGTTTATATAATGCATTGGTTTGGCATGAGGTTTGGGTTTGGAAGTAGCTTAGGAGTTAGCTTAGGTTAGGAGTTAGTTGGGATTCTAGAGAATTCTAGAACTCCTTGGAAGGTTGTAGAAAACTCTAGAATGTGGTAGAAGATGGTGAGCTGGCTCTTCTAGAAAATTCTTTAGTTGGGATCAATCCAATGCATCAAACACCATGAAGCTTATGATGGAGATTAGTGAAGTGAAACACAAGGTTAGTTATTCAAGGACTGCATCTTGAGTTTGCTCTCTTGATTATGGAATGCACGATAATTAGAATGGACCTGCATACATTCAATGATAACTTGCTGATGTAACAAGGGTCAATGGAAAAATTCAGCTTGAAACCAATGAATCTATTGTACACTAACTCATGAACATTTGTGGTGAAGACCACTTTGATGTAGCAGCAATGGTGAAGCTTGAATTGAGACCAAAGTGAAGCTAAATGAGCTATAGAATGTGTACCAATCATTTCCACGTTCAACCCCAAAGATAGCATAGCATTCCCCCTTGTTTTGCATCAAAAACAGCAGCAAAATGGCAAAAAACAGCATCATGAATCGATTCATAAGGTTATGCATCGATACATACTGAAGAGAAAGCTAATTTTAGCAAAAAAACGCATTATGAATCGATTCATACATGGATGAATCGATTCATCCTGCTGTATTGCCTTGTTTTTTTTTTCAAACTTTGAACGGCCATATCTTTCTCAATTTTGATCCTATGAAGGAGTTCCACATATGGTTTTGAAGCTTAGGATGTCCTCTTTCATTTTCTCAAGGTGTACTTTTCATAGGACTCTTTTTTTTGGGAAAAAAACTCTCTTGAAGTGGCTACAACAGTGACCAAAACTTGCCATTTTTTGGAAACCCAAACTTTCCAAAAATGGTAAGTTTTAGTTTTCTTGATTTTTCCCATTCTTTCTTGATTCAAATTGGTCCCTAAGAGCCTTGTGATCATAATTTCATGATTTTGATCCCAAAAATTCAAGAGTTGACCTTTTATTCATCCTGGTTGACTTTTCTCCAATTTTCTGATTTTCAATCAACTGAACAATTGAGGGCCTTCCAAAATGAGTCCAATGGTGAAATTTGAACCATAGGTACTTGACATCATGTAGAGAACCATGAAACCATGCTTGAACCAAAGTCTCATTGATAAGCCCAGTTCATTAGAAACCCTCATCTGACTCCTTTTTGCTGGGAAATGTTGCACTGCTTGCTTCCCTTGATCAAAGCACCTCTGTATAGGACTTGTGGCTTCAAGTGAATACTTGTGGGATGTTGTGGACCATTTGCACAAGGTTGAGAAGCTTTGTGGCCCTTTTATTTCCTTTGTATAGCCTTCAGTTGCTTTGTTCACTGATCACAAACCTATGCCCCTGCTGTGATGGTTATGATGCAATGTTTTTGATTATTTTATGAATTTATGTATGCTACATGCTATGCAAATCCAATTTTACATTCTAGAGCTAAACACATAGAAGTTAAACATCATTTCATTAGGGACTATACTCAGAAGGGAATATTATTTTTTAAATTCATAGATACTAATCACCAATGGGCTGATATTTTTACAAAACCCCTTGCTGAAGATAGATTTAATTTCATTCTAACTAATCTTAGTATGGAATTATGTCCATAATGAAAAATGTTTACTTGTTTTTATCTCTCAGAAGTTCTGAACTGTTTTTTTTTTTATTCAGAAGTTAGTTTAATGATCTGACTGTTTATCTCTGAGAAATTCTGTTTCAAAAGAATAACATGCAGATTCTGACACCAACACGTGTCACTCAACCTCTGAGGACCCCTAGAAGCTCAAAATATGTATTATAACTCTGAAGCAGGATAGAACATGCAATCAGACAATTGTCTTCTGCAGAAGGACACGCGTTCAACTTCTGGGAAACTGAAAAGGCTGAATTGACACAATAGAGGCGCAAATCTTTTTGGTAACTGTTCCAAGATCTCTACGCCTTCCCCTTTTGTCAGCTAGCATTTATTACTTTCTAATCATGATGTTTTCAGTATTTATTATTTCCACTAATTATGTTTTATCATTAAATTCAATTTTTCACCCTAAATTTTTCTACTTTTACTCTGCAATTTTTTTTAAACCCTAAAACCCTCATCTTAGTAACAATGGCTTCAACCTCTCAACCAGAAAAGGATTCATCCACATAAATGCTACATGTCTCTCCTGTCAAAACATTCATCACCTCTACTGACAAACTTGAAGTCTTATGTGAGTTGTTCGTGGATTTTGAAAGTTTAAAAGAGAATGGTTTTGATCTTCATCCTACCGTCAAAGCTCAAGGGTGGGAAAAGTACTTTGATCGTCTCATGGGACCAGTCTTCCCCAAGCTAGTTAAAGAATTATGGGTATTTGTAAGTGCTTCAAATTCCCATGTTACCTCTTACGTTTTGGGGAAGAGAATCATCATCTCAGAAGATCATATTGCAAGACTCATACAATCTGATGGAAATGGAATCAAGTGTAGTGAAATGGATAAACTCTCAGACACAAAACTGGTGGCTAAAGAGATTTTCACCCATGGACAATCTTCATACAAAATCAAAGATCTAAAGGATCATCAGAGGATATGGGCAAAAATCATTCTGGGAAGCATATGTCATAGAAAAGCAACAAATTCTCCTGATTATATTAACATGGATCAACAGTTTCTCCTTTACTTCATCTCCAAGAAGAAGAAAGTCAATCTAGCACATTCTCTCTTCAACCATCTAAAAAATAGTGTCAAGGAAACCAGAGAAGGAGAAAAGACCAAGAGGGATTAGATACCTCTAGGAAGATTAATCTCAGACATTCTGACTAAAAACAAACTTGTGGATCATCTGGCTGTAACACAACAAATTGAGTTGCTGGAAATAGATGTTGGGAAACCTCTGAATGCAAATAATCTAAAGAAAATGAAGTTCATTGACTCTATCAAGAAGGACCCAAGTCTTCACTCCAGAGAGGTAATCACTACTAGGAAGATTCCTCTACAAAACTTCCCAATGTTGTCTTCTGACACACCTCTAGAGGTTGTTGTCAGATATTTGGAATCATGCAAGATGGATGGGGTGGACCCTCTGTTCAACCCAGAAGAAATCAAGAATCCAGCTCCAGAAGTTGTCTTAAAGAAGAACAAGAAGAGGAAAGCTGGGGAAGGAACTTCTCAGAAGGCTGCTAAAACAGTAAAAAAGAAAGGTAACCCTTCATCTTCTCAATCCGATTACGTTTCTGTTGTAGAAGCTGTAAAAGTGGTCATGTCTGAACCAACACCTTCTGAACCAACTCCTTTTGAACCCATCCCTTCTTCTGAACCCAACATTGCTTCTGATCAAAATCCTTTTGCGATACTTACATCTGCTGCCACACCTTCTATCATACACAACTAAATCAACCACAAACTCTAGATGATTTTGACATACCAATTGATCCAACTCCACCCTCTGATATAAACACACCAAAATTCGTTGAACCACGTACATAACTTCAAAATGTTCTATCTGATATTGATGCATTCCAGCATTTCAACCATTTGAATCTCACCAAAATAATCCTATTCAAACTTCTGAAACACAACAAACCAGTGCCTTCCAACCTATGCACGTTGACTTAAACACACTTGTTTTTTACCTATCACCAATAAGAGAGAAATCATTGTCCTCCTATGAATCCACTCCACCAAACTCACCCACATTCATCACAATTCCAGATACTCCTCCAGAAAACTTTGAACCAGAAGACCCACTTAGAACTTCCATTGACATAGAGGCTCTCCAAAAATTATCTTCTGTCACAAACAAAACTGCTATTCCTGCTCCAAAACCTAAACCCACCAAAACAGACATTGATTCACTCCTGCTAGCTTTTGAAGCAGAAATGAAAATTAGACTTGAGAATCTAAAGGTATCCTGCTCAGAGCTTCCTGATCCAGCTGCTTCTGACTTTCTATGGGCAACATTCAGAAAATGGTTCAACATGGAGACCAAAAAGCTTAAAGATATCTGCTATGATATCGCTCACCAGAACTTCTGTGAGTATCTCAAAGAACTGGTCTCCAACATTGAAAAGAAAAAACCTCTACTTTTGGATGACAAGCCCTGTACTGAACCAGAACTAGTGGAATCATACTCTGATCTTCAGATGGTTTTAGTTCCTTCTGAAGAAGTTCGGGAAAATAAATTTGTTCCAGTACCTTCTATCAAAGAAAACTCTGAAGATCAAGCTGCTGCTACTACTGAAGAAACTCTACCAACATCTCTCGTGCTGAAAACCTTAGAAGAATCGAAGAAGGAAAATGAAATGGTCAAGCAGAGGTTGGACAAGCAGGATGAAACTAATGTTGAACTGAAGACTATGATTGGCAAGCAAGTGGAGTCTTCTTCTGAAATCAAGTCCCTTCTAGAAGCATTAGTTACTAAGATGGATCTCATTCCCTGGATTTGTTTCTTTTTTTTATCTATTTTCTTGTTTGCTTTTTGATCATCTGTTTCTGTTTGCTTTTGGCCTTGCTGCCTATTAATGAAAACCTTGCTCTGTTTTGTTTTCTCTATATTCATGTTTTACTTCTGCATTTTTTTAACTTTTTGATTGATGACAAAAAGGGGGAGAAACGAATAAGATTTTGATCTATAACAGTTTATTAAGATTAACCTCTAACATATTAATATTTTGATAAAAGTATTTGAGTTGTTATTCTAAATAGAAACAGGTTAAGAAATCAACTCAGGGGGAGCTAAAGCAAAAAACTTCTGATGGAAGAATTAAATTCGTTGAAAGAACTTCTAATGAAAAATCTCTGAAAGGATAATTCTCATAAACCAAAGGGAGTCCTTCTAATACTTTTAACTCTATTCTTAAATCAAAATAAATGTTTTGTCATCATCAAAAAGGGGGAGATTGTTATAACAATTTTGATTCTAATCCTCTAAGAGTTTTGATGATAACAATTATTATTATGCAAGAATAGAAGTTCTAACTTATGCTGAGAATAACTTACTTATTTATGTATTGTAGAAGTTCTTAAAAAGGAAGTTATTGAAAAGAAGGCTTGCTTCAATAGAAGAAGACTTGCGCTATCAAATAGAAGTTATATAAGTTAAAGAGAATCCTTCATTAAAGACAGTATTAAAAGTTGCGTACAAAGAATTAATTCACTCTGATTGTTGTCTAGAAGATGATGATTCTTTCATTAAAGCCTTAATTAAAGAATATCTGAATTAATGCTGGGAACAGATATCTTTGATTATGGAAGGTTTTTATGGTATTAACTAATATCCATAATTGACTCAAGATGTCTCCAACGGTCTTATCAAATCAAGCATTATATAAAGGGATCATTTTGAAGAGTAAAAGCTCTGGCTCCTACGACTTACATATTGCGTCATACATTTCTTGTGACAAATCACCTTTTGATTATAGCTTTATTAGAAGCAAGTTAGTTACTTTTTATTATCATTGTAAAAGATAAGAATCTTTCCTTGAGTGACTATTTTAAGTCAGAAGACTCAAGAGGACATTGACTGTAGGTCATTGTGTGTATTCAAATATTGAATTGTGGATTAAGACCTCATTGATAGAGGCAAAATCACCTTGGCAGGTGGACTGGATGTAGTTTGAGTTCAAACGAACCAGGATAAATTAAAGAGTATTTTAAGTCATTTTTTATTAGTTATTGAAAACCCAATTCCAACCCCCATTCCTTGTGTTTTACGTCCCTTCATATTCACCATCTGAGGAGTGCATTTTATGCTGAAGATTTGGAGGCATTATCTTTATAGTTCTAGATTTGAAGTGTTTAGTGACCATAAGAGTTTAAAGTATTTGTTTGATCAGAAGAAGTTGAATATGAGGCAACGAAGATGGTTGGAATTATTAAAGGAATATGACTTCGGTTTGAACTATCATCCAAGTAAAGCTAATGTTGTAACTGATGCTTTAAGTCGAAAAATGTTGCATTTGTCGGCGATGATGGTTAAAGAGTTAGAGCTAATAGAACAGTTCAGGAATATGAGTCTGGTTTGTGAAGTGACATTGAAGAGTGTTATGTTAGGGATGTTGAAGATTAACAATGATTTTCTAGACAGTATCAGAGAGGCTCAGAAGTTATATGTGAAGTTGGTAGATTCGATGGCAGGAATAGACCAGTCTGAGAATAATGATTGCAAGTTGGATGCGCAAAGTGTGTTGAGATTTCGTGATCGAATTTGTATTCTTGATGATACAGAGATGAAGAAATTTATTCTTGAAGAGATTCGTAGAAGTAAATTGAGTGTTCATCCAAGAGCTACTAAGATGTATCAAGATTTGAAGAATTTGTTTTGGTGGTCTGGGATGAAGAACGGTGTGGCACGTTTTGTATATGCATATTTGACTTGTCAGAAGTCGAAAGTTGAACATCAGAAGCCTGCAAGGCTGATGCAACCGTTGGAAGTTACATAATGAAAATGGGATAGCATTTCAATGGACTTTGTGACGGGGTTGCCTAATACTTCAAAAGGAAATGATTCAATTTGGATGATTGTTGATAGGCTTACAAATTCGGCTCATTGTATTCCTATTAACATCAATTTTCTAGTATCCAGGTCGGCAGAGATTTATACTCGTGTAATTATTAAGTTGCATGGTGTTCCTTTGTGTATTGTGTCGGATAAAGATTCGAGGTTTACTTCTGATTTTTGGAAGAGTTTGCAAGATTCGTTGGGTTCTAAGTTGAGACTGAGTTCAGCGTATCATCCTCAGACAGATGGTTAGATAGAGACAACTATTAAGTTGCTGGAGGATTTGTTGAGGGTGTGTGTTCTTGAGGAAGGATGTTCGTAGGATACTTATCTTCCTTTGATAGAATTCACATATAATAACAGTTACCATTCTAGTATTGGAATGACACCTTTTTGAAGAGTTGTATGGTCGGAGATGTAGGACTCCTTTGTGTTGGCGTGAATCAGGAGAAAGTGTAGTGCTTGGACCTGAGATTATTCGAGAGACTACCGAGAAAGTGAAGTTGATTTGAGAAAAGATGAAAACTTCCCAAAGTAGGCAAAAGAGTTATCATGACAAGCGAAGGAAAGATTTGGAATTTCAAGTTGGTGATCATGTATTTTTTAGAGTTACACCTGTAACCGGTGTTGGTCGTACATTGAAGTCTAATAAGCTTACTCCTCTTTTTATTGTCCCGTATTAGATTTTGGACAAAGTTGGAAAGGTTGCTTATATAGTGGCTTTACCGCCTAATCTATCGAATTTACATAATGTGTTTCACGTGTCACAACTTCGGAAATACATTTCAGATCCATCTCATGTGATTAGTATGGGTGATGTACAAGTACAAAATAATCTTACTGTTGACACGATGCTTGTATGAATCGTGGATCGTGAAATGAAGACTCTGAGAGGTAAAGAGATTGTGTTGGTGAAAGTAGTCTGGTTGGGAGCAGTCGGAGAAAGTATGACGTGGGAGTTGGAAAGCAAGATGCAGGAATCTTATCCTAAATTGTTTGAACAAGGTGAGATTTTCGAGGAAGAAAACATCCTAAGTGGGAGAGAGTTGTAACACCCTGTTTATTTAATTATTTATTTAATTAAATATCATTGTATGCTTGGTGTTTTTCTGAGTTGAGTTGCTAAGTTGATTTGAATTAAGTTGATTATGTCGATTAAATTGATTTAAGTTAAGTCTTTGTTAGTTGAATTAAGTTGAGTTAATTAAGTCGTGAGTTATTAGTAGAACTTTGGCTATTTTGATAAGTGGGCTTGTTTGGTGAGTAGGAGTATTAATAATGGGGGTGTGTAGTTTAGGCCCAATAGAATGATTAAGTAATTAAAAGAAAAACCATAAGTAATTAGAATTAGAAAAATAGGTTACCAATAAGGAGAAAAACCAGAAGTTTGAAGAAGGTGGTTACATGAAGTTCCTAGAGAGGCAAAAGCTAGGGTTCTGATCGAAAAGTGTTAGAGTTTCCTTCAATCCAAAGGTAAGGGTGGGGTTCTAACCTTATAATCGGGATTATATGATGAATTAGTATGGGATTGGGTACATAAATTGTTACTGTCAATTGTTGTTTTGTTTTGATGAATAAGTTGGTTTGATGAATAAGTCGTTTTGATAAATAAGTTGTTTTAGATGATTAAGAATATTATGACTGTGTTGAGTTGTTGTTGAATTGTCGTGTTGGATTAACTGGAATTTGGACTGAGAAAAGTTACAAAGACAGAGAAGACAAAAACATAGAAGGGGAACACAAGGTTGGTCGTGGGACGAACGTCCCTTAAGCCTGACGTCCGTCTGGGAATTGTGACATTCATCACATCCCTAAGACAATCGTCACAAGCCCAATTGCGACGAGGGTCACCCGATGGTGACGATGGTCACACGGGTCTGGGGAACAAATGGTTATTTTGTTTATGGGTTGTGTTAGGTCTGTGTCTGCACTATTGGTTTGTCATAAATCACTTTCAGTAGCATAATTAAGTTGGAAAATATTAATTAAAGTATCATAGGTCCTAATGATCAATTAACAGAGAGTTAATAAGTGATATAAAATTGAATTAGTAGAATAGAACTAGTTAACAATTGAATAGGATCAGTAACATGTTGGTATGTTGGTTGTTATGGTGGAGTTAACAAAAGCATGTTAATAAATTAATAATAAGTAGTAATAACATAGCATATTAATTAGTTTAATTAATTGGTTTAGTCGGGACTTTGTAAATAAAAGTGTGGTATACTTTGTTGTACTTGTGTTGTGTTGTTTGTTGTAAGTTGAAAAGTTGCTGGTGGTTGTTGTATGTTGTAATGCCTTATAAATGGAAAAATTATGAGTTGTAAGCCTTTGGCCAAAGTTGAACGTTGTTGTGTTTCTATGTTGTTATAATGGTTATTGTTGGATGTTCACATTGAGTCGCATAACATATCATTACTCAAGTTGGACCTGATGGTTCGGTAAGTTGGTATGCATTGGCAAAATAAAGTTGAAGTCGTATGCCTTGTGTTGAAGCCTTTATTAATTGGCAATATTATAAGTTGAGAGTTTTGCTCTGATGGTACCATATACATCGCATTTGTCTAAGTTGCATATCAAGTTGAATATTATGTTGGTGTGTTGTATTTTATGTTGATTCTGAGTTGTTTGTTAAGTTGTGAAGTTGTGATTTATGTAATCTAATTTAATATTTTATTTATCATATGCTTTATTATATTTTTAGATATATCACCCCTTCTGTTTGAATGTTGCCCTTTGTTGGTAACATGCAGGTAATCCAGAGTAGAACAGAGTACCTTAGTAGATTTGAGTCGGTGTTGTCGCTCTGATACGCAGCACTCAGGGGGGATAACACTTGTTTTATGTTGATGTTGCCTTTTGTTATATTTTCTGAATTTTAAAGTTGTTCTATTAAAGAATTGTTGCTTTTGGAGTTGTTTTCATGTTGGCTATGATTTAAGTTGCTTTGAGTTGAATTTTATGAATTTGCTGCGTATTAATGAAATAATTGTTTTAAAGACTATCTGGTGTTGAATGTTGTTTGTGTTAATGTTGAAAATGTAACATCTCAATTTTTTTTGAAGTCTTATACTCTGATTTTATTAATAATTATCAGGTAGAATTGGGGTGTTACACACTTGATCTTCCATTCTTAATCTGACAACAACTCTAGATCCATAATTGTGTCGAGGAAACAACTTGACAGATAACAGACAACTGAAGAAGGAAACAACTGGGATGAGTTCCCATACAACCCGAATGAATGTAGGTATATGCTAGAATGCAATGACATGCAATGTTCACTTCCATTTTCAAGGAAACAACTCGATTATAGCAAACCATGAAAAGAGTAATAAGGGAGCAAGAAATAAATTAAAGAGGATAAGGTGCAATAGGAAATTAAAATATTAGTATAGTAGTAGTAGTAATAATATATACATAATAGTGTTATGGTGAACTTAATCATCTACAACTAAAAGAGTAACAAGGCAATTAGTGCCAAAAAATCGAGAAGGCAACCAATTTCGCTTAGTACCTTACAATATAGTGATTAACCGATGCAATTAGACCCAAATTTGATGAAACTTGAAAGAAGATTGGGATACCCAAAGCAACTACGCAACAAACTTCAAAAGTCGTGGATCTAATGCAAATGATTAACCAACATTAGGATGACGCAACCAACACGAGGTCCGGTCCACGAAAGTGAAAGTATCCAATTGGATTTTTATTCCGAAGTAGGGATACATTTAGGTCTATATTAAGCAATCGCTGAGTAATTTACGAAGTAATTACCCTACAAATGAGGTCGGCCAAAACCAATTAAGGTTAATGATATTAGTGCTAACACATGTTAGAGGAATGATATAATGGATCATCCTCCAGAAACATGCCACACGAAAAGAAAAATGGCAATGGTCTAATCTTAATCGAGATTTCACATTGATTCTTCAAAGGCAACCTATCACGATTCCAAAGTATGGAGAATGATCCAAATGATCATTCATCCATAGATTTGAAATAATGAAGATTAAACATATTTGAAAATCGACAATCATCGAATTAGAGATCTCATCAACCAAAAAGAAAATTAAGATGAAGATAAAGATGAATCTAACACTTATGATCCATCAACAACCAACAATCAGAAATCAAAATCAAATTCCATATGAAATTCAAATAAAAATGGAAAAATGAAAATTAAAATGGAATATCAAAAAAATAACTTTCAATGATCTTTGAAATGGTTTTATTAAAAAAAATAGTAGAAAATAGTAGTAGTTAGAAAAATATAATAAAATGAAAAATCATTGAAAGAAAATAAAAGGAAGAGAAATGGAATTAAAAAAAAAGAAATACAAAGGGAGTGTGATACGCATGATTAGGGAGTGAGTTTAGTAAATTTGTTGGATCCAAAGCTTAAGTCCAAACTAAAAACTCTTTATTAAACAATCATAAAAGAAAAGAAAATTATACTAAAAAACAAAAATCAGAAACACCACTTCTTCTTCCTCAATGAGTTGCAGCTACTGTTCATTGAGGGAGCTAGCAATCAGAGCTCCATCAAATCGGAGCGATGGAGCTCCGATGTGGTGTCGTTGCGATCAGGAAAGCGAGGGGAGTTCAAATATGTAATCGATTCCAACCGATGCAAATTGTATGCAACGAAATCAAGATTCAAAGTTTGACAGAAGAAGTTCCACTACCTTCTAAAATGGTAAAATATGCTCTTAATCTTCCTCTTCAAGCTCCTACTCTTCTTTTTGAATGGTATTGTAGTGATTTAATGGATTTTTTTTTGTTTGGTGCAAAAGTTATGAAAGAATAATGAGATTTTGGTTGAGTCGGTGATGGACTGAAGAAATTTTTTGAGTTGTGATTTTGGCAGAGGTTTGATGGGCTAGTCAAAGCTTGAAAAATGAATGAGAAAATGCCTCTATTTATAGAATAATTCAAGGTGATTTTGGAAAAATGAAAATTGAAAATTGGTGTTGAAATATTTGCTCGCAACTTGCGTTTTAATCTTGTTTATGTCTCGTTTTGATGCTCACGAGTTTTTGCAATATGGTGTTTGATGTGCGCGTGTGAAACTTGCGTCTTGGAGTGTGATGTATGTTGTTTCTCGTGAGTTTGGCTGGTGAGTTGCGACTTAAATGGCTGAAGTTTGAGCTGTTATGATATTTGCGTATTAGTGTGTGGAGTTTTTGCTTGGAGCTGATGACACGTTTGGAAGCATGGGTGGTAATCCAGGCTTGTGTAGTAGCTGAAAGTAATATGGAGTGGGCTTCTTCGTAACACACACACAATGGGCTTATGAATAATGAGAATGCTTATTGTAAGAAAATTAAACCTTGTACCCCTACATTTGCCCCCTACTCCTACACAATTTCAAATATTTCAATTTTGCCCTTTCAATATTTATTTAATTATTTTTAACTTTTACCACGAAGTCAAATTAAAAAAATATTATTTTTTTACATTGGACGAGACGAACCGGAAGTACCATGGGTAGATTTTTCGATTAAGAAATTTCAAAACCGGAAGTAGCCAAGATAAGTTATCCGGTTCACGAAAAATCCTTCACCGGAAGTAACACGCTTGTGTTATCCGGTTTAGGATTTTCTTAACTAGATGTAACTCTCTTGGGTTTTCTAGTTCGTATATATATATATATATATATTTTAATTTTTAATTTTAATTTTTACAATATCATTAAATAAAAAACTTAATTAATAATAAATATGGATTTTGTGATCATTAATTTATTTTAATTGTGCTTAAAATATACTAATAAATAGAGGAAGAAAAAAATGTATAGTATACTGATTTTCCTTGTTTATTATATATATATATATATATATATATATATATATATATATATATATATATATATTTTTTTTTTTTTTCATATCGTTTTTTTATTTCTAAAAGAGTTTTTTTAAAATAGTAATGAAATATATCAAATAATAATTTTTAATAAGTTTCAAAATAACTTATATATATATATATATATATATATATATATATATATATATATATATATATATATATATATATTTTTTTTTTTTTTTTAATTTTTACAATTTTTTTCCGGTTCGTATATTTTTGAATTTTAGATTAAAAACTAAATTAAATTTTTGTTTTAGAATTTTTTATTTTGTAAAAGAAAATATAAGTTTAAGCACACATTAAATAAATCTAGATATGAAAATAAATATAAAATAAAAATAAATAAAAAACAAAACAAAAACAACTCCTGTTCTTTTGAAACTTATTAAAAATTATCATTTGGTATATTTCATTACTGTTTAAAAAAAAACTCTTTTAGAACTAAAAAGACGATGTGGAAAGAAAAAAAAATATATATATATATATATATATATATATATATATATATATATATATATATATATATATATATATATATATATATATATATATATATATATATATATATATATATATATATATATGTAAATATAATAAACAAGGAAAATCAATATACTATACGTTTTTTTCTTCCTCTCTTTATTAGTATTTTTTTAACACAATTAAAATAAATTAATGATCACATAATCCATATTTATTACTAATTAATTTTTTATTTAATGATATTGTAAAAATTAAAATTATATATATATATATATATATATATATATATATATATATATATATACGAACCGGAAAACTCAAGAGAGCTACATCCGGTTAAGAAAATCCTAAACCGGGTAACACAAGCGTGTTACTTCCGATGAAGGATTTTCGTGAACCGGATAACTTATTTTGGCTAATTTCGATTTTGAAATTTTTTAACCGGAAATCCTACCCATGGTACTTCCGGTTCGTCCCGTCCAATGTAAAAAAATAATATTTTTTTAATCTGACTTCGCGGTAAAAGTTAAAAATAATTAAATAAATATTGAAGAGGCAAAATTGGAATATTTGAAATTATGTAGGGGTTGGGGGACAAGTGTAAGGGTATAAGGTTTAATTTTTTATTTTAATTCGGTAACTATATTGGAAAAAAAGTATTTCATTTAATTGAATTTTCTTTAAAAAAATGGAAAATGAAAAAGAAAATGGCTTAGAAATAAAAAATAAGGATAGATAATTGGAAATAAATAAATAAATAATGGACTAGAATGAGACATGAATATTTATGGATTATGAAACAAATTGGATTTTGAAATGGAAATTGGTATGAAAGGTGTATATCTGAATAAAAGATGTAAATGGATAAAGGAAATTGTAATTGGAGTTTTAATATGAAGAAAATAATGGATAAGGGACCCTGATTTTGGCCCAAAATCGAACTCAAACTTTTTCACGAGCCTCTGATAAAAATGAACACAAATACCATCAACACGCACACGACCATGAACTTTCAATTGATCACAACCAACTTATACCATTTCTCACAATCTCTGATGAAGTGAATAAAATTATTTTGGACCAATGGATGACCTGCACTTGAATCAATGACCATCTGAACCAAATTTGAAACTTGCTCTGATTATCAGATCCATGTTAAGGAAAATAAATCCACAGATGATCACAATTGAACTGACAAACGCTCAATCAAAACAATCTGACCCAAAACTTCGAATGAATCATAGTTTGATAATCTGAAGTAATCCACACAACATAACTTGAGTTTGAATATGCACGATATGAGAAATAAGCCACTGACACAAATAACTCGCAATTGAAATAATCTCTTGATAATTTGATCAAGATTAGGTCAAACACCCATCTGAATCGGATCTTAACTGAACAACCACATTTGTCTTGAAAACATTGTCTTGCTTTTGACAACCCTGCAACACCTGAGCATACTAAGAGAGAAGAAGAGAATTGTGACATATTTTTGGTATTTTGGTTAGAGGTTAGTAAATATTAATAAATAAAGGAAAATAAGAAAACACACAAATGCTCAATAATCTTGTTTGTATGCAAGATGCAAATGAAAATATGAAAAATCTTATGGGGGAAATTAGGATGCTACACACGGCCCGTGTCAGGATGCGACAAAACCCGATTTTTCCAAAAGTGTTTTTTCTGCTGCGTTTTCGACACGAAATACCCCAAAATCTAGTGTTGTCCTATACAAAATCTGACCACAAAAATCACACAATACACATAAATCAATACATAGCTTTCTATTTCATTATATTTCATCAAAATCATTCGCCCTAACTCAATCTACATCCTCAAACACCATAAATACCCAAAATCCATAAAGACCTAATATATTCATAACCAAATCCTATAAAACTATAATAAACCATGAAAACTCCCCATACCTTAGAGAAATTCGTAACTTTTCCCTTCTCTCTTCAAGATATCCTAGATATCCTTCAAGACCCTAAGTTTTACTTCTCCTATTCTCTTCTTCAGCGTTCTTCACAAAAACACAATCAGTTAGAAAAATTATCGGTCTTATCTTCTTAGACAAAATATCTCATTACATAGATTTCAAAAATTATCCTTACTCTTTTTCCTTTATGACCACCTTTCCATTTTTTTAATATTTTTAATAATAATATAATTAATACACTAATTTTTTATTCAATTATATTATTTAAAAATAACCCTTCTTACTCCAAAATTCTCCAAAATCACTGAACTTCTTAATTCCTTCAAAATTAAATAAATAAATAAATGATTAATTTAGATTTTCAGGGCGTTACAACTCTCCCCTACTTAAAGAATTTTCATCCTCGAAAATTACCTGAAGTACACAAAGTCAGATACGACTCCTTCATCTGATCTTCACGCTCCCAAGTCCAACTCTCTCCAGCTAGTCTGCCTCACAATACCTTCACTAAAGCAATCTATTTACCTCGTAGTTGCTTCAATTCTCAACCATCAATCTTCACAGGCAAAACTTCAACTGTCAGGTTATCTCTTACTTGAACATCATCCATTTGGATCACATGCGATGGATCCGAAAAAGACTTCCTCAACCGTGACACATGAAACACATCATGTAAATTAGCAAGTGACAATGGTAAATATCCTTTGCATAATATGATACAGACCAACAAACTGAGGAATGAGCTTTCTAGACTTCAAAGCTTAACCCACACTAGTCATCAGAGTAACTCTTAAGAACACGTGATCTCCCTCTTGGAATTCAAGTGCTTTCCTTCTCTTATCATGGTAACTCTTCTGACGACTCTGCGACGTCTTCATCTTTTCCTGAATCATTCTAATCTTCTCGGTTGTCTCTTGAACACTCTCCGGTTCGAGTACAAAACTTTCTCCGGACTCATACCAACACAAAGTAGTTCAACATCGTCTACCATACAACGCTTCATATGGAGCAATCCCAATACTATCATGAAAATTTTTGTTGTATGTAAACTCAATCAATGACAAGTGACTATCCCAAGATCCTCCTTGGTCCAGCACACAAGCCCCCGACAAATATTCTAAAGATTGGATTGTTCTTTTAGTCTGACCATCTGTTTACGGATGATACATCCTCAACTTAGTACCCAAAGCATCTTGTAAGCTCTTCCAAAACCTCGACGTAAACCGCATATCTCTATCTGACACAATACTCGAAGGTATCCCATGCAACCTCACAGTTTCCTCAATATACATCTCAGTTAACCTCTGCATATAATGATTAATCTTCATCGATAAGAAATGTGCTGACTTAGTTAATTTATCCACAATCAGCCAAACTGAATCATTACCTTTAGCAATCTTCGGTAACCCAATCACAAAATCCATGGAAATGTTATCCCATTTCCTTTCAGGAACATTCAATGGCTGCATCATACCTGAAGGTTTCTGATGTTCAATCTTTGACTTCTGGCAAGTCAAACATGCATATACAAATTCCACAATGTCTCTTTTCATACCTGACCACCAAAAAAAATACGCAGATCTTAATACATCTTCGTAGCACCATGATGAATACTAAGTCGACTTCGACATCCTTCCTCCAAAATACTCTTTTTAATTCCAGGAATATCCACAATACATACTCTATCATGAAACCTCAAAAACTTCGTCTTCATCAATTCATAACTCACCCCCATTACCTTGATTAACCAACATCAATTGGTCAACAAATTTCAAATCAGATTTCTGACCTTCACGAATTTCTTCCAAAATTCCACTAGTCAGTTTCAACATACCGAATTTCACATTATATGCAGTCGTCTCGTACAACAAACGCATGTCTCCGAACTGCTTAATCATTTCAAGTTCTCTCACCATAAGCATCGAAATATGCAATAAATTTCTACTCAAAGTATCAACACTACATTTGCCTTACCAAGATGGTAATTCAAATCGAACTCAAAGTCATTTAACAATTCTAGCCACCTTATTTGCCTCATATTTAACTCTTTTTGATGAAACAAGTATTTCAAACTTTTATGATCACTGAATACCTCAAATTTTGAACCAAACAAATAATGTCTCCAAATCTTCAGCACAAATACCTCATCAGCCAACTCTAAGTCGTGCGTAGGGTAATTCCTCTCATGAACTCTTAACTGTCTAGAAGCATAAGCAACTACTTGACCATTTTGCTTCAGAACTCCACCAAGACCCATATTCGAAGCATCACAATAAACCACAAGGAACTCATTCGGATCTGGCAAAACCAACACCAGAGCAGTCGTCGACCTTTTCTTTAGTTCCACAAAACTTTCCTCACAAGCAACATACCACACATATGCTTGACCTTTCGAGTCAATTGTGTCAACGCCAACTTAGAAAAACCCTCAATGAACTTACGATAATAACCATCCAATCCAAGAAAACTATGAATCTCAGTAGAAGACTTCAGAGTCTCCCACTGCAACATCACATCAATCTTCGAAAGATCCACATAAATTCCACCACTTGAAATCACATGGCCAAGGAAACTCACTTCCTTCAACCAGAACTCACACTTTAACAACTTAGCATATAATTTATTTTCCCTCAATACTTGCAACACAATCTTCAAATGTTCTGCATGCTCTTCTTCTGATTTAGAATATACCAATATATCATTTATGAAAACCACCACAAATTTATCAAGATACTCATGAAAAATCCTGTTCATATACTCCATGAACACACCAGGAGCATTAGAAACTCCAAACGGAATCACAACGTACTCATAATGACCATACCTTGTCCTAAAAGCTGTCTTCAAAATATCATAAGCTTTAACTCAAATCTGATGATAACCAAACCTCAGATCAATCCTAATGAACACACAAACACCTACAAGTTGATCCATCAAGTCGTCAATCATCAGAAGTGGATACTTATTCTTGATAGCCACTTTATTCAATTGCCGATAATCAACACACAATCTCATACTACCATCTTTCTTCTTAACAAGCAACATCAGAGCACCCCACAGAGAAATACTAGGTTGAATGAACTTCTTCTCCAATAATTCTTCTAATTATTTCTTCAACTCACTTAACTCCGAAACAGACATTCGATATGGAGCCTTCAACAACAGACTCATACCTGGTATTAAGTCCACAATAAACTCAATTTCATATTCCGAAGGTAAATCACTTATATCTTCCGGAAATACATCTGAAAACTCACAAACTACCGGCAATTCAACACCGACGGCTTCACAATCAACTTGCAATGATGCAAACACTACAAACATCAAGGCTTCATCCGCTAGAAGTTCATCCACTTGCTCAGAAGATAAGAACATCAACTCACCATTCTTGCCCAACTCAGGAAACCTTACATTCTTATTATAACAGTTAATATGAACATAGTTGAATTCCAACCAGTTCATACCAAGGATAACATTGATTTGGTGCAAGGGTAAGCACACCAAATCCATCATAAAATTCTTCTCAGAGATCGACAAAGGACACTTCAAGCAAACAAGCATAGTAGTCACAAAACCATTAGCAGGAGTCTTTATTATCGTACTACCAATCATATCAGATAATTTCAAACCCAAACTAGTAGCACACTCAAGGGAGATAAATGAATGTGTAGCTCCATTATCAATAATAGCAATCAACTCAGCATTGTTAATAAAATAAGTACCTCAAATCAAGTTATCCTTCTTGGGAACTTCTGAACCAACCAAAGTAAACACTCTTCCATTAGTCTGGGCAGTAATGGTAGTCTTCTTTGGTTTCTGGAATTGAGTACTGATATGTCCATGTTCACCACAACTGAAACAGGTCGAACCCTCATTTGGACAATCACCAATTCTATGCCCAGTCTTACCACAACGGTAACATCTCAGGATCTTGTTGGTGCACACATCAGCCTTATGACCTAACTCTCCACACTCATAACACTTAGTAGGTGCATTAACGGTTCCCCTACTTGGCTTCTTCTCATATGATACCTTATGTTTCCATTTGTCACTTGGTATCACATATGGTTTGCCTCTAAATTGGCCCTTATCTTTCTTCTCACTCAGTTGTTTGTAGTGAGAAGATCGAGCTCGACTATCCTCGTCATAAATTTGACTCTTATCCACCAGTTCCGCATACCTACGAATCTGTTGGCATCCAATCCCCTGCTTAATATGTGGTCTCAACCTATTCTCAAACCCGATACACTTAGAAAGTTCAGCATCTGCACGGTTGTAGTGAGGACAAAACTTCTCTAATCGTGCATTGCATATTAATTGTTAGTGGTGTATTTAAAATCTATATATAGACATATATCTCACTTCACACACTACAAGCATTTCCTCACAACCTCACTCATCTATTGCAAAGATCAAAACCCTAAAAACCATTTCCACTCTCTTAAGCACTCGGTGTCT
This sequence comes from Lathyrus aphaca, assembly GCA_963966055.1. Taxonomy (NCBI): domain Eukaryota; kingdom Viridiplantae; phylum Streptophyta; class Magnoliopsida; order Fabales; family Fabaceae; genus Lathyrus; species Lathyrus aphaca. The sequence goes on from OZ014521.1 coordinate 65,916,374, forward strand.
TCGTCTTTGTCAATAACATTAGAACAAGGTTTCAAACACAAAAAAATAACTCTGATGACAGAGGTGGATATAAGACCGGGGACGACGACGGAGGTGGTGGCGGTGTCTCAGTTCTTCTTATATTTCTTCATGTTAATCTCGTCTCATCTCTCTGTTTCATTCTCTTCTCCTTCTTTAGTATTGTTTCGGATTGTGTGGATTTGAGGTTGGAAAAGTTTTACACGGCTGAAGCTGATTTTGATTGTTGGTTGTTGTTGATTTATAGAGTAAAGGGTTGAGGTATGGTTGGATGGGTTATAAAGATTTGGTGTTTTATGTTGCGGATGAGTGAAATATGGCGATAGTGGAAGAATATATGTGGTTCTATTGTTCAAAGGTTGCAACAATATAGGTGAACTGTGGGTTCTAGTTGTTGTTGTGATGAAGAGTTATGAAGTTGTTTGTTGATATTTGAGAGTTTGGAGGTTGAATGAGATAATATTATGTGAGAAGAGTGGAGAAGGGTGAGAGGAAGAATCAAATTGTTGTTATGCATAACCTGACTTTCTCTCATATGAATGTTTTGAAATTAGGGTTGGAGCTGGAGAATTTTCCAGAAATAGTTTTAAGCGCCGACTTTTCTGACACTAACTCCGTCATAATAGTTGGTCAAATGTGTCACGTAGTTTTTTAATAAACTTTGACTAACAAAGTAGACGACAGAGACTGATTTGCATCGTTTTGAAAATTAAGGAATCAATTTGGCACGGAAAAAAAAAAGGACCAAAGTAAACCATGGCCTATAGTTAAGGAATCAAAAAGAGTATTTTACCTTTAATAACCGAATATTGGATAGGTATCAACCAAATTATACGGGTTATTAGAGTGTTCATACTCTCTAACAGTATATAGTGTATAATATTCTCATAATTGAAACAAAATAATTAATATAATAATACACTCCTAGGCCTAAATTATTCTTAAATAAAAGTTTAATCAACTACCAGTACCACTACATTAATAAGATAATGCAAATCATTAAATAATTAGCTTAAAAGTAAATAATATAAATGAATCATAGATTAGTCACAAATATAAAAATTTCGCGGGTAAAGAGAGTAGCAAATTGATATTTTTTCCCACCACCGAATGGTTTTTGTTCAAAGAAACCCTTTTTCTTATACTTTCTCAAAATCCCATTTTGTCAAAATAAAAAACTTTCCTTTTGTGGTCAAAGCTTCATCTGAAACATCCAAAGAAGAAGCTTCAAGGAACCATGCGAAGAGTACAAGGTAGAGATGGTGGAACTTATATTAATACGTTTTTGTTTGCTATATCTTTCTCATCAGTAGTACTACCATATCATCATCTTCAACATTGTTTTTGAATTGAAAGCTTAGGGTTTGTTTGTTTGGATTCTGTTATTTAAGCTTATCTATTTGAATAAGACTGTTTGGACGGGTTTATGGAAACAACATATCAAATTAATAATTATTAAGCATTTTATGATAAGCGCTTAATAAAGTTGTTTACCCAAATAAGGCCTTATTTGGTCAAGGTTGAGCTTATGATTGTGGATTTTGATACTGGGTTAATATTCTTGATAAGAAATTGTCCTATGTGCATTAAATAGAGACCTATAGTGTTTGAGATATCACTGAATCAAAATGTTCAACATCAGCAGTGCTGTTTTCGGGACCGAAGTTTGGCCAACTGCAGAATTTGGAAGAACAATGTACACAATGCGCCAAAGAATAGGTCCATTACTCATGAGAATGCAGAAAAGATATGGGTAGTTTATTTTGTATGCATTTTTGCAATGTTTCGCTGATTGTGAACTTAGCTCATGGATTTGTGAACCTTGTTTTCCATTTTTTCACAGGAAAGATAGAAGCTGGTGGTGAGTGATAAGGAGATCATCAGAGCTGAGAAGAACTCTGATGCAGTCAATACCAAAGTCAGGGAAATTCATGTAAGTTTCATCATATTTAAACTACAATATTGTAATTCTTAAATTTTCAAACCCTTCTTTTATATAAGATATTTTATTTTCTATTGAAACATGTCACTACTGCATTTCCATGTGGGGTTACAACCGTTTTCATTCCTCAATCTTGTAAAAATTCCAGATGCAAAACTACCTAAGGAAAAGAGAATTGAATGAGCACCGGGAAAATGATTTGAGAGAAGGCTTACGACTATACAAGTAAGACTCCCCCGACTCAGAAACAGTTTTCCTTCATTTATCTTATCCATGACATTTCAGAATGGAAGTATTTTGTTCAATCTGCTATAGCGATTAAGTACAGTTCCTTGTCTAGAACTGTTATTTCACATATATCATTATTGGCCATTTTACGAAATTTGGTTTGCAACAAATAATCATGTAAACATACAAGAACATAATGTTGTGCTGGATTAAGGAAATATTTAATATTTTCCCTTTATTACTTAGTTGCTTCTTAAAATAAGAAATAAAGGATTTGTGATTTTGTTCTTGCAACGACAAGATAGACATGACATTTTTATATGAAATTGTAATCTGCGACACCTAGTTTGAGGCAAAAAAAAAGCTTTAATTTCAAAGCATCCAATTTGCTCGGAGTATATCTAGATTTGAATAATAAGAATTAATGGCATCTTCCTGATAATCCTAATTACTTTCTTGTTTAAATTCCTAAGGAATGCGAAGTACGAGTAAGCATTAGAGAAATTTGAGTCAGTTTTGGGAACAAGATCAGAGTCTGATGAAGCAGCGGTGGCAAGTTATAATGTTGCTTGTTGTTTCTCTAAGATAAACCAGGTATATATGTTTGTTCACTTTACAAATTTTATGTACTGCATTCCACTACTGTCATTGGTTTTGGATACTTTTTTGAGTGTCCAGCAATCCCTCTATATATGTAGATTAAATCCTTCAACCACGTCTTTTCATTGATTAGTGTTATAACATGGGGAGTGCCGAGTACAAAGTTAGTCATTTAAAAAGCCTTTTCTACTGCATCTTTTCAATGATTAGTATTATAACATGTTCCATCTTTATAGTATACTATACAAATTTATATCCATTAAGTCCCACATTGGGTAGAACATTAAACAAGCAAGTGTTTATAAATCTCTTACATGCTAGTTAGTTCGCCGAGCTGAGTAGCACCAGCTTGTGACCCATGTGGGGGCACCAAGGTGATGGAACATGGCTAAGGTTTAATAGGTTGGTCTGATGGTTGCACCATGCTGGCCTGCCCGCTCCAAGTTGCGAGTTGACCCATGGGCTTTGTGCGAAGGCACGGATCTTGTGGGTCTTAGACAGGAGGGTATAGCGTGAGGCTGGTTTAACAGAGCAGCGAACACTTCCTACTCCTGACAGTGGAGGGATCACGGGCCGCTGCACCTCCAGCCCACAACACCTGGTGAACCTTGCTCCTTGAACCATCTCTTTTTGGTGGGGGTGGGGTTCATACATTTTTATAAACACCATGGCCATACCCCTCTTGGACCATCACTTTTTTGGTTCATTTTAGGGATCACGGGCCATTGCTTCTCCAGTCCACAACATTTGTTGATTAGGGGTATCCCGTTAATCGATTATTTAACACTACCTTGTTACTCTGTTGGTTTTTAAAAAGGGTCCTCCTGAAATTCTATTTATTAAACCTAATCAATTTATTAATTAAGTTTTCTATTTTTAAAACAGATTCAAGCTGCACGTTCTACACTTGAAGCAGCTCTAAATTGATTAGGATTTGAAGACTTTAAGGTGATAAAGTATAACTCTATAAGTTACAATATCATATCTGCTAGATAAGCTGCCTAATGTTGTTGTTTAACAGAGAACCATAATTGATCTTGACCTTGTAAATGCAAGTGTGGAAAGATATTTCTTTAAATGCTACCTACCAATTCTTCTCCTTTTTTTTTTTTGTTGAATTGTTAGTTCAGTTGAAAACTATTTTTTTATATAAAAATGAGAGCTGCTTGTTATGTCAGAACAATCAAATTATTGCAGCTTTAATCAACAAAAGTGTGAATTTTTTATTCAACATGCATTGAATAACTACATTATTTAACTATATGTTTTTGAGCAAGTTTGTATCCATTAGTGTTGAGGGACTGTTAGAGTAGCAAATTGATAGAGCTGTCACTGGCTCTTTTTATTCTTGTAAAGACAAGATGGACATGTCACTTTTACATGTAATTGTAATCTGCAATGCTTTGTTTGAGAAAAAATAGCTTTAATTTCAAAGCACCCAATTTTCTAGGAGTATATCTAGATTAGGACTAAACGAATTATTGGTATCTTCCTGATAATCCTAATGTCCATTTCTTGTTTAGAGAAATCTGAGTCAGTTTTGGGAACAAAACCAGAGCCTGATGAAGCAGCAGTGGCAAGTTATACTTTTGCTTGTTATTACTCTAAGCTAAACCAGGTATATATGGTTGTTCACTATACAAATTGTATGTGCTGCATTCCACTACTCTGTCATTGGTTTTGGATCATTTTTTAGTGTATTTAGTCTGTGTAGTGTGTATAACTTTCTGAATAGATTAAATCCCTCTATGTATGTGTATTAAATCCCTCAACCGCATCTTTTCAATGTTTAGTGTTATAACATGTCAAAAGCAGTTGTGGAGTGCCGAGTTCAAAGTAAGCCATTTAAAAATCCATGTTCCATCTTAATACTATACAAATTTATATCCATGAAGTCCCACATTGGCTAGAATATCGAGTAGGCCAACTTGTGACCCATATGGGAGCGCCACGGTGATGGGACCGCATCCTGACAGTGGAAGGATCACATGCCACTGCATCTCCAGCCCACAACAGCTGTTGAACCTAGCCCCCTTGAACCATTACTTTTTTGGTTCTAGCTTTTACAACTTTAATTTTATAATTGTTCTAATTAATATATTGTTTTAATGGTGAAAATGTCCATTGAGCCAGCAAGTACCAACTTTGCCTTTTAAAACCTTACTTACCAGGCACTGCATCTCCAAAATAATTATAGTTTGGTGGTTGCACCATCCTGGCGTGTCAAATTATTGGCTTCTTCTAAATCTTTACATACTAGTAATACCTTTCCTAATAGGTTTTTTCTAAAACTTCAATGTAGTTTTTACTTGAATGAGAATTTGAAATATCTGTTCCAGAAACTTAACTAGATCTGATTACTATTTTCTAAAACATATAAGGAGAAATTATTCATCAAACTTTGATACTAAAATAAGCGGGGGCTGCGCGGACGCAGGCCCCCACTGCAACAAATTATGATGTAGGTTCCACCACTTGGGTAGACCTTAGGATAGCACTGCTCCTAAGTGCAATGGAGGTCACTCTCCTAGGCCATGGTCCTTCATGATCAACCATAGACCCCATCCAGGTAAGTATGTTTCAATGATGCTATTCAAGTTATTTTATACTCTTGCTTCTCTCAATATTGTTCACCTTCTTTTGATGTGGGGCTCAACTACTATTAGTAGAAGGCAATGTATTTCCCACCCTCAAGCATGACAGATTCACTTTGTCTCTTAATATTGGATTGTATTTTTTGTTCCTTCTTACTTTTAGTTGAATCGAAAACTGGTATATACAATGAATTTTAACTTCCCTGTTCATGTGTTTAATATTGAGATATTTCACCAGAGGCAAATGAATACTAACTACCTTATTCTACTCCACTACATCATATCATAAAACTATGTAGACATTAACTCCAACTTGTGTTGAAGTTGGTTTTTCAGTTGCGTAACATGTTGTCAGATGGTGCACATGATTTCACCAAAGCAACTATAGTAACAAATTAGTTAATAATAACTTTATCAAAGAAAGTGATTAATTTAAGGTGTGAACTTAGTACTTGAAATGCAGAAAGTGGGATTTATAAGTGATTAATTAGCTTGTATAACATTCTAAGTAGTGTTATAACATTCTCTCTCCTTTACATCTCCATCGGGAAATGGTTCATTTTGACTCAAAACAGTAGTGTTATTTGAACCTCGCAAGCTCTACAAGTACATGAATACAGTATATAAAATACATATGTCTATACAGTGTCTACTTTGATCTATGTCTTGCATGTCCAATATCTTCTGCCTAGGTTAGGCGCGGGTGAGAATTTAATTCTTAAGGTTTGATAATGCTATTAATTATAATTTATTTAATGGCCGGGGTTGTTTGATGTAGCAAACACCTTAAATTATAATGTAAACAAAGGGAAAGCCATTGGTTAACAATAAGATATTTTCAATAAAAGTGGAGAATTGTGTAGTTCAACATGTTTGTGTTAAGATATTTTGTCACATTTATTTTTGTAGTGGTGTTTCATTTTTTACAAATAGTCCACGAAATGACAATTTATGAATATTCTTCATATATTTATTTAATGATAATTTATGGGATTGGCATATAATACTTCACTATTTGGAAATCACCCAATAGAGTTTTAATGATTCAAAATCAACTGAACTACTGTATTGATTAGTTAAATGACATAGAATTTGAACTAAGTTTGGTGGGGTGTGCCAGGCTATTGCCTAGTTAAATGACATAGAATTTGAACTAAGTTTGGTGGGGTGTGCCAGGCTATTGCCTAGTTAAATGACATAGAATTTGAACTAAGTTTGGTGGGGTGTGCCAGGCTATTGCCTAGTTAAATGACATAGAATTTGAACTAAGTTTGGTGGGGTGTGCCAGGCTATTGACTAGTTAAATGACATAGAATTTGAACTAAGTTTGGTGGGGTGTGCCAGGCTATTGCAATAGTGCAACGCAAAAGCAACACTTGAGAGACCCAATAGCAAGCTATTGTAGTGGACTCTCCCCCTCAAGAAATAAATTTAATATCGTGTGAACCATTAGCCCACATATCAGATATTAAACTGATAAGAACAGATACTACACTTGATCTTAGCCAAAAGGCCGAGAAAGGTATGAGTTCAAATACATGCTAGCTGTTTATTTTATATCTGACATCTTTTCTGCTTCTTTGCTAACTCGGCAATATGGGACATTAATACAATAATTTGGAGTCTGCTAGTGTTTGTGTTAGCTCAACACTTCTGCAACTTGCTTTTTTAACATTAATTAAACCAAGAGGGAGATTGTCTGGTTTAGATACATTTTCTGCTCAAAGTGATTTTGTTCATGCAAAGAAGTGGCTCTATATGTGTTTTTATTATACCTCCATTCTTTTATGAGAAGTGTAGCTACAACAGCCAGGATATTTGTCATAATTAGTTCATAATAACCAGACCAATTCAAATACACGCATATTGAAATCAACTCTATAATGGAGTTTGGGAATGAATACTGTATTAATTTTGTACTTGAGCTAAGATCCCAATCTATTCTATGTATGTCTGAAAACTGAATAAAAAAATATGCTATCATCACATTGATTCTTATACCAACAAAGCTCTAACATTTGAAGTACAATCAGTTTGGCATGCTTGTTACTAATCCTCTCACCATGTGAGTCGTTAGCTACTGTCATGACTTTTTAACTATAGTCCTTGCTAAGCGCTAACAATAATCATATTAATTATAGTCACTGCTAATGGCTAATAGTCACATTAGTCATTGCTGCTGTTACATCTTCCGTGCTTTTTTGGGATTGAAATTTTGTCGGCGGCAGAATGTGGAAGGAGTAGGACAATATACACAATTCGGCAAATAATCTGGCCAGTGGCCAGTAACTCATGCGAATTGAAAGAGTGCTGATAAAAGGATTTGAGAGAAGGCTACTGCCATACAATATGGAATCCTCCAAAAGTTGATGGAACATGGCTAAGGTTTAATAGGTTGGTCTGATGGTTGCACCATGCTGGCCTGCCCGCTCCAAGTTGTGAGTTGACCCATTGGCTTTGTGTGAAGGCACGGATCTTATGGGTCTTATTAGACAGGAGGGTACAGCGTGAGGCTGGTTTAACAGAGCAACGAACACTTCCTACTCCTGACAGTGGAGGGATCACGGGCCGCTGTACCTCCAGCCCACAACACCTGGTGAACCTTGCCCCTTGAACCATCTCTTTTTGGTGGGTGGGGGGGGGGGGGGGGGGGGGTTCATACATTCTTGGACCATCATTTTTTTTGTTCATTTTAGGGATCACGGGCCATTGCTTCTCCAGTCCACAACACCTGTTGACCTCTGGACCATGGTCTAGATTAGGGGTACCCTGTTAATCGATTATTTGAACACTACCTGGTTACTCTGTTGGTTTTTAAAAAGGGTCCTCCTGAAATTCTATTTATTAAGCCTAATCAATTTATTAATTATGTTTTCAATTTTTAAAACAGATTCAAGCTGCACGTTCTACACTCGAAGCAGCTCTAAATTGATTAGGATTTGAAGACTTTAAGGTGATAAAGTATAACTCTACAAGTTACAATATCATATCTGCTAGATAAGCTGCCTAATGTTGTTGTTTAACAGAGAACCATAATTGATCTTGACCTTGTAAATGCCAAGGGCATCCCCAGAATTCGACCTACTATTGAAAAAGTTCGATGAATCATTTATCAGTGAGAACACCATCAAATAAAATTTTGGAATATTTAATAAGAAGTAACCCCTCTGCGTAGACACAAGAAAACAATCGGTGTAGCTCTAAGGAATTGATTGAGCAATATGATTCCACCACATTTGATTTCGCCATGTATATTTTGTAGTAATTATAGGTCTCAATTTTATTTTTGCCACCTTTGCATGATCTTGTTTGATGTACTAGTAGGATATGTAAGAAACTTATAATCAATATAATTGTTCATTTCCATCAATACTTTTAATAACACCAATATCGCAGCTCAATAGCTTTTTTTGTTCTCTATTTTGTTATATGTTGTTTCTTTGGTAGACTCTGACCCCAAGACATGTATAGGATGCTTGAAATTCAAGCCTATTTTATCTGGTCCATCCAATTTGCCACTAGTAGCATGAATAAAAAAGAGTTTGCTTGGTAATGTTACTTGGACATGGTTTCAGCATGTTAGATTCTTTTCCGTGTATTATTTTTTGTTTATGTGATGCTTATTTATGTATTACCACGGAACTGTAATTTCTTATTCCCTCTTTGAGCTTATGATTGTGGAGTTTGATATTAGTGATATCATGTCATGCTCAAATAATGCATTATAAGCTTTTCAAATAATCCATTTAGCTACTTTTAATAATGCATTATAAGCTTTTCAAATAATCTATTTAGCTACTTAAATGATTTTTCACCTATGGTCATGACTAATGGCTAATAATCACATTCATTATAATGATGGTTAATCTCAACATTTTGAATATGACTTTGATACACATTGTGATTAGTGATATCATTTCATGCTCAAAGAAGGTATTTGGAGGCCAAATTTAGTGAAGATTGTATGATCATGTTATTGTACATTACATGAGGTGTCATTTTATATATATGCTCATCTGCCACAGTCATACAATCTAGATCGTTGAATCAATCAAGATCAGATGGTCTGCATTTAAATTTCGTAATCGAATCTATTTTACAAGGTTGGATGTGAGGCATCGGATCTTGATCATATGTTCCAAAATTCATAACTTTGTCAATTGTGCGATTTCATAATTGCAAGAAATACAAATCCATAATGATTATATAAGTGTGATTTTAAATTGCGTTCTGGAACTACAAATGCAGCATAAAAGTATTGAGGTATATACACCATCGTATTGGCCGTATCTCTCAATTGTTTATTAAATTAAGGAATATAGGATTTGTGGCTTTTTTCTTGTAATGATAAGATAGACATGCCATAAACAAAACATTTTCCATATGAAATTGTAAGATTGATTGGGACTAAAGAATTAATGGCATCTTACTGATAATCTTAATGTCCATTAGTTTCCTAGATTAAATGCTGATGGAATGCTAAGTGCGAGAAAGCATTAGAGAATTTTGATTCTGTTTTGGAAACAAAGCCAGAACTTGAAGAAGCAGCATTCACAAGTTATAATGTTGCTTGTTGATACTCTAAGCTAAACCAGGTATGCATTTCACTACTTCTTCATTGGTTTGGGATCATTTTGTTGAGTGTATTTAGTCTGTGTATAACTTTCTAAATAGATTTAATCCTTCTATATGTGTTGTGAGTAATTCAGTCCAATAATCCCTCTATATATGTATTATAACATCAGCCACATTTTTTAGTGTTATAACATTTAAGAAAGCATGTTCCAACTTAATACTCCACCATTTTGGATCCATTTAAGTCTCACATTGGCTAAAACATCACACAAGAAAGTGCTTATAAATGTTTGACATGCTAGTTAGTTCGCCGAGCTGAGTAGCGCCAGCTTGTGACCCATGTGGGGGCACCAAGGTGATGGAACATGGCTAAGGCTTAACAGGTTGGTCTGGTTGTTGCACCATTCTGGCCTGCCCACTCCAAGTTTCGAGTTGACCCATGGGACTTGTGCGAAGGCATTGGTCTTGTGGGTCTTAGACAGGAGGGTACAGCGTGAGGCTGGTTTCACAGAGCAGCGAACACTTCCTACTCCTTACAGTGGAGGGATTACGGGCTGCTGCACTGCTAGCCCACAACACTTGATGAGCCTAGCCCCTTGAACCATCTCTTTTTGGTGGTGGTTCCTTATTTTCACTTTGGGGTAATTTTTTGGATATTTAATGAATTGAGTATTTTTTGGATTCAATTGGGTCTTTCATGTCTAGCCTTACAACTTCTTAAAAATGTGTGAATGTTTTAGCTTAAATTTCTTTGATTTACAAACATCATGATATGTATCCCTCTTGGATCCTTTCTCATATGATCCTTAATTTCACCTACTGTTTGATGTGCAATAGCTGGCTACTGAACTACTCCACGTCCGAGTTGGATACTAATATAGTCTGCTTCTAATCATTCTTTTAAAAATTTGACATTCTAAAACTAAGTGGTGTTTCCATATGCCAAACAACTGAGATCCAAAATTTGCACATAGACAAAACTTGTTTCTGCAATCTAAATAGATTCTAACATAATATAAAAAAAATGGCATACAAAGATGCACAATTTGACAATTTATATATTAAATTAAATACAAATAAATTAGACTTTTGAACATTTAGTGGGGTGGGCCAGGGTATTGTAGTAGGGTAACACAAAAGATCTTAGTCAAAAAAGAAAGGTATGAGTTTAAATATATCACCATTTGCCAATGTAATGCATAAAGGGTAGGCAATGTATTTCCCAACTTGTGTAAGATTGCAGGGCCATAAAGAACACATTGAGAGCAATAGGACAACCCTAATACTATATAGTAAAATAAAAGCAAATATATAGTTGATAGTTTGATACAACCCTACAAAAATGTCAGAGAAATAAAGAACATATATTCGAACTAGGTTTGGTGGGGTGTGCCAGGCAAATGCAATAGTGCAACGCAAAAGTGACACTTGAGACACCCAATAGCAAGCTATAGGAATATAATCTCCCCCTTAAGAAATAAATTTAATATCGCATGGACCATTGGCCCACATATCAGATATTAAACTGATAAGAACAGATACTACACTTGATCTTAGCCAAAAGGCCGAGAAAGGTATGAGTTCAAATACATGCTAGCTGTTTATTTTATATCTGACATCTTTTCTGCTTCTTTGCTAACTCGGCAATATGGGACATTAATACAATAATTTGGAGTCTGCTAGTGTTTGTGTTAGCTCAACACTTCTGCAACTTGCTTTTTTAATATTAATTAAACCAAGAGGGAGATTGTCTGGTTTAGATACATTTTCTGCTCATAGTGATTTTGTTCATGCAAAGAAGTGGCTCTATATGTGTTTTTATTATACCTCCATTCTTTTATGAGAAGTGTAGCTACAACAGCCAGGATATTTGTCATAATTAGTTCATAATAACCAGACCAATTCAAATACACGCATATTGAAATCAACTCTATAATGGAGTTTGGGAATGAATACTGTATTAATTTTGTACTTGAGCTAAGATCCCAATCTATTCTATGTATGTCTGAAAACTGAATAAAAAAATATGCTATCATCACATTGATTCTTATACCGACAAAACTCTAACATTTGAAGTACAATCAGTTTGGCATGCTTGTTACTAATCCTCTCACCATGTTAGAGTCGTTAGCTACTGTCATGACTTTTTAACTATAGTCCTTGCTAAGTGCCAACAATAATCATATTAATTATAGTCACTGCTAATGGCTAATAGTCACATTAGTCATTGCTGATGTTACATCTTCCGTGCTTTTTTGGGATTGAAATTTTGTCAGCTGCAGAATGTGGAAGGAGTAGGACAATATACACAATTCGGCAAATAATCTGGCCAGTGGCCAGTGGCCAGTAAAGTCATGCGAATTGAAAGAGTGCCGATAAAAGGATTTGAGAGAAGGCTTACTGCCATACAATAAGGAATCCTCCAAAAGTTGAGTTATAATGTTGCTTGTTGCTTCTCTAAACTTAATCCAGGTATGCATTTCACAATTTCTTCATTGGTTTTGGATCATTTTGCTGAGAGTATTTAGTCTGCCTATAACTTTCTTTATAGATTTAATCATTCTATATATGTTGTGAGTAATTTGGTCCAATGATCCCTCTATATATTATAACATCAGCCACAAAATTTTTGTGTGATAACATTTAAGAAAGCATGTTCCAACTTAGTACTACACCATTTTGGATTCATTTAAGTCTCACATTTTGGATCCATTTAGTACTACACCATCTCTTTTTGGTTGTGGGGTTTATATTGGTCTCTTCTGTCTATATGCAAGTACTGGATGATATGATGCAGGACCCATCACTTCTTGAATTTGCTTGGTTTGAGCTTCTGGAATAGAGTAAGTCTGTGATAGTTGAAGAGATGGCTGAGGTAATATCATCACGCCCTTTGGACTAGATATCAAAGTATGTTTCTATATCCTTACATGAAATGCTTGTTCTGCAGATAATCTTTTGCAGTTTCAGCCTCTTGACAGTTATTCTGCTCATCTCTTGCTATCGAAAGACGAAATATATTCTACCGTAGTCGAGACTATAGGATTGTGTTGCATTATGGACCTCCACCAAATGAGCAGGTAGATGTATTACTTGCAAGTGTAAAAGTATCTTAAAAAATAAATGTTTCATTATGCATCTAAGTTATATATGCTCACTAAGTTATATACATACTTTACATACATGCATAATATTTGTTAAGCGACGTTGATATTTTTTTACATTAATTTAAACATATAACATAACTACATATGCATTCCTTGCCAAAAGATACCTGTGATCATAACCAAAAAGCATATACCCATATTTTTTCTCTTATCCAAATAAAAAAAATTGTTTTCTTTGTAAATGTATGTTACACATGTATCTTTTTCCCTGACCAATATCTAAAAGTCACAAAATAACAATATTCCTATTTAAAATAAGTCTTAAATTCTGTTCAATTGCTATCTATTTACTGTGCACTACCATCATCAAATGGATCTTGTACATCTACTATCCCACAACCATGTTTCTCTTAGGCTCTGTTTGGGAGTTGGTTTATGGAGGGGAAGATTTGACAATTTATAATATAAAAATATTATACTGAGTTAAATATATTAAATTAAATACAAATAATTAGAATTTTGAACTAAAATTGATCAGGGTATTGCAATAGTGCAACACAAGATTTTTAGTCAAAAAGTCTAGACAGGTATGAGTTAAAATGCATCATCATTTGCCAATGTAATAACTGAAGGATAGGCAATGTATTTCCCAACTTGTGTAAGATTGGAGGGCCATAAAGAACACATTGAGAGGGTTTTCTTAGGCCTTTGATAGATCTAAGGAAATCATCATTTGCTAAGGTGATTGTCAAAGTATAAATTGTCGATGTCCTTGCTATTTTGTCTTGGCCCTTAATACTATGGTAAAATACAAGAAAATATAGTTGATACTATGAAAAGTATAACAGTATATTTGTCCCCTTAAACCAGCTCTATTGATAGATTCACGGGTTCGAATCCGCAAGACCTGACTTATTTATCTTAAAGTGAATTCCAATTACTAGGCTACTTGACAAAAAGAAAGTATATTCTGCAGAAAAATAAAAAATGTCAACAGAAAAAGAGAGCATAAATTTGTACAAGATTTGGTGGGGTGTGACAGGCTATTGCATTAGTGCAAAGCAAAAAGAGACCCAATAGCAAGCTATTGAAGTGGACACTCCCCCACCATTGGTCCACATATCAGATATTAAACTGATAAGAACAGATACTACACTTGATCTTAGCCAAAAGGCCGAGAAAGGTATGAGTTCAAATACATGCTAGCTGTTTATTTTATATCCGACATCTGCTACATTTCTTGCTTCACTAACCGAGGTGGGACTCTTATGCAGTCACTTGAAGGATACATATTTCCCTTTCCTTTCATAACTATAGACTTGTTAACATATTGCAATATAAGACCAAGATCTCTATTGCTCCTAAATCCTCAATATGGGGTAAACAATAAAGTGGTGAGTTAAACATCCTTAATGCAAAGAACAAGTTGAGGAGTTTTAGAGGTTTTGATATTAATGGCAAGGTACAAGTATTTGTAGAGTTCGTTGAAGAATTACTCAAATGACATGCTTGTATTATAGCAAACTGCAAGCACAACCAAATTTGTCTAGATAGAGATTTTAGGTTCTATACTATAATGATTCCAATTATTGCATCCCTCTTCTTTTCTATCTATAACACAAATTTTCATCATAGTTTATTTAAGAAAAACAATTTTCTATCATAATTGCATCAATAATTCATTCTCATCACTTCCATTTGCCTACCTGACAACAACATATGTACTGCATACATCGATTGCAGAACAATATTTACCTCATTCCAGTATAGGCTCCAACAATGCTCTTTTGTCCATTATTATTCCATTCATTTATAAATAACAGTTTCGATATTTGTGAACTATTTTTAAGAATGAATGCTAACTATTTTTAAGATTGTCTTCATTCTGTTTCATAAGTTTTTTAGTAAAGAATTATTGTTTTAAGGATGCGTTCTCTATTTTGATAAAAATGCTTCTCTGTTGTCCTCTTAATTAGTTTTGCCACCATTTGCTTAGCACATTTTGGCATTAATTAGATGCAGTGTGTAAATAAAACTTCCACAGACATAAAATGATGTAATAATGACACCATTTGGTTATTTATTTGCTATGAAAGGCATAACACTTTCAGCCTCTGCTTATGGATCTTAAGACAGTAGAGGGAAATACTTCATCTTAAGAAAACAAGTTTGTTTATAGATGGATTGGATCTAATTGCTCCTGAATTAGCTGAGGGTGGGTGGACCATCTGCTATTGCAAATGATATCAACTTTCTACTTGCTTCTTATTTCATTCCTTATGTTGGTCTTAGTGGATGGTATAAGTTGTGGATGTCGTCTCTGTTGTGATTTTACCGTGACACATAATATTATGGTAAAATATAAGCAAATACATACAGCTGATACAACAGTAACTGATGTTGTAATACTGTTGTGTAAGAATCTTTTCCTCAAACTTTGAAATAAGAAAAGGAGGGGGCCGCGCGAACGCAGGCCCCCCACTGCAACAAATTATGATGTAGGTTCTACCACTTGGGTAGACCTTAGAATAGCACCCCTCCTAAGTGCAATGGAGGTCACTCTACTAGGCCATGGTCCTTCATGATCAACCATTGACCCCATCCAGGTAAGTAAATTGAAATAATGGTATTCAAGTTGTTTAATACTCTTGTTTATCTTAATACCTTTCGGCTTCATTCGATGTGGTACTCAACTACTATTAATAGTAGTAGGCAATGTATTTCTCGACATGTGTAAGATTGACCGGCAAAAGGGTGCACACTGGTACTGGTCGTCAGTGGTGTAACTTGGAGTTGGAGGTAGCGGAGCATGTTCTGCTGCAGTGTAATAAGAGCATTCAGACTACTGCTAAATAGGAACATTGGAGAGAAAATCTGTCACATATTAAATGCACTGTCAAAGGAGAAAAGGACTATCTTTGAATCTAGTATTCCCCTTGGATCAATGATTTCCATTCGATAGCCGTAGTAACCATGAAATAACCGAGTATCAAGCATTGTCATACCTTTTATTGCAGATTCATTGGCGACCTCCATCCATATCTTCTGGTCCAAACTGGATCATGCATTGACATACCTCTTATGTCCATTTTGTTGGCTCCAATGTACACACTCTACGTATTTAATATGGGCTGCAGGTTTGTACTTTTTGTATGATATATTATTACCTGTTTTTATTCAACACTCCTTTAAATGGTTCTTAATTTCAAATTAAATCTTAGCAGGATTATATCCTCTAGCTACACTGCAAGAGACTGCTGATAGATTGATTTATGCAGCAAATTTCCATACTGTCAGTGGTCACACACTTAAGCATTTGTATACTACAATAGTTCCTCTCATCTTAACAGTAAAATATTTTTATATCTATCCGAATGTATAGATATGGAGGATCCTTGAACATTGTAAACAAATTTTTGAAAACGAATATAGGAACATTTTTTGAAATGGATTTAATATGATCAGTATTTGTTTTTGAGCATTTTCTTGGAGATGCTTGTAATCTAATTTCTATAATTTTTTCTGGTTACTTGTATTTGTTTCGTTGTTTTTTCTGCTTTCTTTACCAAGTTAAGATCTGGAACCTTTGGATATTATGATGTAGCTTACTCTTTTGTAATATTAACTAAACCAAGAGGGAGATTGTGTGGTTCACATTTATTTTCTGCTCAAAAGTGATTCCATTCGTGTAAAGATGAGTAGTGATTCAGGAGTTTGATATTGCATTAATATATGACTTACTTTGAGATTATTGATATCATATCATGCTCAAATAAAATAATGTCATATCAATAAAAAAATTCTCATAACAATTGATTGTTAAAATTTTATGAGTACAAATAAGTAAATAAAATATGTTTGTTTGCAAAATTAAGAACAATTAATAGGTTTTTGAAAAAAAATAAAATGAAATTGTTGGAGTGTGCCTTACTATTACAAATTTGCAATAGTGCAATGCAAGAGACCCAATAGCAAGTTAATGTGGTGGATTTTTCTAGAATTTGTCTGCCATTTTTCAAATTTAATTTGACACATCTTCAGAGAGTAGAATCTATTTGCCACCCCTCAATTATATTTGGCATCCCCACACTCGTAATGAAAAGACGAAATTGACCATAAGAAAAAAACATTTTCACATTTTCAAAAATACAAGCGATTTCGGGAATTTCGTTTTGCCTGCCGGGGATTCTGATTTTAGAAAGTAAGTGATCTGATCTGACCAGAAGGAACCTTCTAGTGATGAGTAGCTACGGTGGTGAACTAGAGGGTGTACCTGTAAGGCATTCTGAATTCAAAGTGGGAAAGTGCAAGTACGGAATAGGTAGAGAATATAATAGAATTCAGAATACCCGACCCTCTAGTGGAAGATGATATTTATAATGTGCCCCTAGTGCCTGGCCAAGGTTCTCCCATGGGTTAGATTAACTAGGCCTAAGGAAGAACTGCCAAGGACTGCGTATGAACAAATAAGACCTTGCACGTGGTCTTGTCCTTGGTCCAACTGTCCTTACATATCAGAAGATAATAGTGGGCAGTTGGATGACACGAATCACGAGGGGAGACGCTTTCCCCACGTTTCATTGTATTGGGTCATGGATCGTGCCCGACGACTGGGTTTCTGTCCAACGCATACTGCGTTGGCCCAATCCAGAACAGGAGCCCCCCAAGTCGCAACTCCGGAGCGGAGTGATGACTTAAGAGTAAGCATGTCGGGAATGAGGTTCATGGCGCACGAGGCCAGTGGACGTCGAAGACACTTGCCCATGTTTATCGAGGCTTGTCGAAAGCCAACGATGGCGAGGCCTCATTGGAACTTCGATATGTCGGGAATAACTACTTGCTCGGGCGGAGTTGTGTTCGAGTGAACTACCATCGTCTTTGCGGTGTTGAGGACGTGGATGCTCGGTGTCGTTGTGGTGTCGAGGAGGTACATGTCTGCGTTTTTAAGGTGTCGAAGATAAGTGTGCCCGGTATCCCTTGAGGTTCCCAAGAGTGACGTGTTTGTCTTTTCATTTCCCTCCATAACGACATTTAATGCGCGTCGTTTCGTTTTTCGTGTGACGGTGCATTAAATGCCTGATTGCCTAGGGGAATCTAGGCAGCTTAGGAAATGATTGCCTAGGCACGCCCTCCCACGTGGGAGTCTATAAAAGGGGTTTGAGGGAGCTCCTCCTCACTTTTCACTTTTCAAATCTCCTCTTACGTTCGCCGGATGATCTCATTCTCTCATCGGAAACACATCACAACTGTCGTCGTCGCCGCACCGTCACTTCGTCAGAAAATATGTCAAGTAAGGTTTTTTTCTCTTTTCTGGTAAATTAGATTTAATTTGTTATTCCCACGGTGATTTTCCCACCGGAGTAGCCAAGGAAGCTCTTCCTCATGCCCATTTTGGGAGAATTCTGATGAATGTCCCGGGCACCTCTTAGGGTTTCCAAGCAATCTCGTGAATTTCTGTTGAATCTCTCGGGCATTGTTTGAATATCCCGGACACCTTTCGAGTTTTCCATGAATGTCTCGGGCATCATTTGATGATTATCTCGAGCATTCTTTGGGTTGATATGAGTGTGTCGGGCATCTCTCTCTCTCCAGTTTCGTCCATCGCCCTTCACTTGAACTACGGTGGAAGGGTGAATTTGATGCAACGTCGAATTCACTGATTTCCTCTGCTTTTCAGGTAACGTGGACCAAAGAGCCGAGGATGTCCCTATGGAGGATGTCGACATAAAAATGGACGAGGAGGACTAGGACGAACAAGAACCTTCCGTGGACAGGAATGTGCCCGCCGCCTCCGGGGATGCCGATTTATCGTGGGTCGGGGAGGAACCGTTGGAAACAGACTCACGCTTTATCCAAGATCATCATACTTCCCATACGATCGTGGAGGACTTGGCCCCGGGGGAACCTCATAATTGGGAGTGTTATGTCTCTCTCCCCGAGCAACGAATTTGCTCGGCCTTTCAGGGAATGCGGTTCCCGATGTATGAGTTCTCTTTTAGAGAGGCGAAGATTCAGCTTCCTTTCACCAGTTTTCAAGCGGGCATCTTCAGGAGGCTCAACTTGGCTCCTTCCGAACTTCATCCTAATGCTATCGCGTTTGTTAGGGCGTTCGAACTGGTATGCCATAATCTCGAGATCAGTTGCACCCTGCCCCTCTTTTTTTGGGTCTTCCACCTGCAGCGGTCGAGCGCGCATGGGCGACACAGTTGGGTTTCCTTCAAGCAGCCGATGAGGTTTTTCAAGACTTACCATGATTCTGTCAGAAATTTCAAGGACAAATGGTATATGGTGAGGCCCCTCACTTCGCGTGCTCTGAACAATATCTATAGTACGCAACAAGATGCTATAGGTGAGAAACGTCTCGTCTCGACCATTCCACCTGAGTGGCAACATAATCATTTCAATTGGCCGACTGACCACTTCTGCGTAAAGCCTGAGAACCTAGGGCCCGAGGACGTGGGAACCTATGAAAATTTAGTGGCCTATGTCCAGAGTTTCACCCTTACTCAATGTGTGGACCGACTAGTCAACCCCATTTTGGACGACGACGGGGTGCCACTCTTCGAGGTTCGGCTGATAAACACCAAAGTCGTGCTCGAGTTTAAATTGGACGGGAAATCTCTCCATCTTGTAGGTAGTTTGTGTTAGCCTCTTTTTACCTTTGTTGTTATTATTCAACTAGCTGACTTACTTTTTCTTTTTGCAACTGCCATGCCTAGCCTCAAGGATCGCGTCCTGAAGTTGGCCAACAAAGGCGCGAGCAAGGCTCCGAAGAAGGCTGGCAAGAGCCGTGTCCGCCAGGTGGCTACTGAAGGTGTTGGTGGCTCGGGGACCCCTACCCCCTCCAAACTCTCCTCACGTTGTGGTGACGCCCGTCATCCCAGTTGTCGAGCGTGAAACTCCTCCTCCCAAACGCCAATGTGGTGAGGGTTCACCGAGCCAGGCTGCTGCTACGAGCGATGGTCCGTCCGAGAGTCAATGGACTTACCTCCTACCTTTTTTCCATCTCCAACGAGAACTTTTCAGCGCTGAAGGTTCCGTCGGGGTATCAAATGCTGAAGCCAAGGCTATACTCGACCTGAACAAGGCGACCAAACAGACGAATTTGTCTCAGGACATCGCTGTTGTGATTAGGGTCATGGAGACGACCTTGGTTATGTCCGACAATACTTGTCCACTGTCCGAGCTGGAGGTCGTGAATTTATTTTCTAAGTGTTTTTTTTAATCTTAAATTATGTATGTGAACTTATTGCTTGACTTGATGGACTCTTCGGTTTAGGGAACCAACAAGGTTGCGGGTTTTACGTCCGCAGATAAACGGGATGAGGGTCGCGATCGAGGTCTTGATCTCGTGGCTTGGGCCTTCCCATCGCGAGTTGGGTGCCCTGCCGACGTGGTACTGCGATGTTGGAGTTCGTTTGAAGTATCCTCTGATGAGAAGGGTCATGCCCGTCTCCCAGGGGCGTCAGCCTTCCTTTTGATTCGAAAAGGAGAGTCATGGTCGTACCTTCCATGCTATCGTGGTCACGTTGTTGTCTAGATGTAGTATTGCTTAAGTTTTTCAGCGTTCCAGGGTCGAGCAAGTTCTTCTCCTTATAGATTTTCGAGGTAATATGCCTCGTTGTTCGTCTTGTCTCGGACTTGATTCGGGCCTTCCCAGTTCGGGGCTAGCTTGCCCTCTCGTGGATTTTTCAAATTTCGCCGTAGGACGAGGTTACCGACTTGGAATTCTCTTTTAATGACTTTTGCATCGTAGCGCATGGCCACCTTTTGTTTCAAGGATACTTCACGAAGGGCCGCTTCAGACCGTATTTCCTTGACGAGGTTGAGCTCCACCCACAGAGCTTCATCGTTCAGCTCCTCGTCGAGGGGCGCTTCCGTCTTCCGCGAGGGCTCTCGAATCTCTACCGGGATGACCGCCTCAGTTTCGTAGGTTAGCCGGAACAGGATCTCCCCGGTCGTTGAATGCAGGGTCGTGCGGTTGGCCTAGAGTACATTATGTAACTCCTCGACCCAAGCATTTTTCGCTTTGCCTAGTTTGCGATTTCAGGCCCCGTAAGATTACCATGTTGGCTATGGATGTTCAAATCCAATCCAATCCAAATAAAAAACCGAAAATCGATCCAAAAAACCGAAAACAAAAAAAAAACCGATTTATTTTGGATGTATTTGGATGTCATTTTGTAAGAACCGATCGGTTCGGATAGAATTTCAGATTGATTTTTCAAAACCGATCTAAACCAAACCAAACCGCATGTATATATATTTTTTACTTATTTATATTTTATTAGTATATATATTGTGTTAATTTAATATTAGATGATATTTATCTTTTAAAATACTATTTATTAGTTTGATTTAATCTATTAATTTTTATTTTTTTCATCTTGTAATATTAATTTTTGATATAGTATAATATATATTATATTAAACTTACTATTTATTAGTATTTTTAGAATATTAAGAAAAGTTATAATTTATAATTCGGATATCCAAAAACCGATCCAAATTAAACCGTATGAAATTGGATCGGATTGGATCGAATTTTTTTAATCAATCATCCAAAACCGAACCAAACCGCAAATAAATTTATTTTTGGATCGGATGATATTTTGCTTCAAAACCGATCCAAACCAAACCAAACCGCGAACACCCCTAATGTTGGCCGCCTCTGCTTGGCCATTAGTCTGGGGGTGTTCGAAGGATGTGAAGTGTTGCTTTGTGCCCAGATTTGCGACAAAATCTTGGAACCTTATGTCCGTGAATTGCGTTTCATTATCGATGATGAGGACTTGGGGTATGCCGAAGCGGGCAAGGATGTTTCTTTTGAAGAAACAAAGTATATTTTGTGTTGTAATTTTAGCGAGGGCTTCGGCCTCGATCCACTTTGTGAAGTAGCCGACGCTGACAATAAGATATTTGTTTTGATAGGATTCGGTCATGAAGGGCCCGAGGATGTCCATCCCCCAAAGGGCTACGTGGAGGACAAGGTGTTAAGCTAGTTAGGGGGATCTCGGTGCATGTCCCGGTGTCTTTGACACCTGTCGCATCTCTTGACGTGCTCTTTTGCGTCGTAATGCATCGTCCACCAATAGTAACCTGCTCGGAGTGCTTTCTGTGCCAGGGATTTTCCTCCAAGATGTTGAGCGTTAATTCCTCTATGGATTTCTCCCAGTATATCAGACACCTTTTCTTCGTCGACGCATTTTAATAGTGGGATGGAGAATCCTCGTCGGTAGAGTTTTCCTTCGACGAGGACGTAGGAGCATGCCCTTCTCTTAGTCGCGAACTCCTCTTTTGGGTCGGCCGATAGTTCGTCTTTCATTAGGTAATTGTAAATGGGAGTCATCCAACAGTGGGTGTCGCCGATGACATTCACGTTGAGTGGCGGGGAAGGTTTCTCGATGATTGGTTGTAGGAGGATTTCCTGGATCACAGATTTGTGTCCACCATTCTTCTGTTTGCTCGCCAGTTTAGACAAGATGTCTGCTTGTGTATTGTGCTCGTGCGGAACGTGTTAGACTTCCCACGAGTCGAACTTTTGCAATTTGTCTTTGACAAGGGCCAAGTATTCGATGAGATTATCGTTTTTGGCCTGGTAATCTCCTCGTACCTGGGAAGCTACGAGCTACGAGTCAGTGGAGATTTTTACTTCTTTTGACCCTAGGTTTTTGGCCAACCGTAGGTCTTCCAAGAATGCTTCGTATTCCGCCTGGTTGTTTGAAATCGGGAAGGCTAAAGCTAGTGAAACCTCAATCAAGATGTCGTCTTCGTTCTCGAGGATGATACTTGCACCGCTCTCTGTCAAACTGGAGGCACCGTCCATGAAGATCGTCCATTTGTGGGTGCTGCTTGTCAGGGTCGGGTGATATGTCCTTTCGGAGATGAAGTCGGCCAATACCTGTGCCTTTAAGGCCTTCCTGATTTAGTATTGGATGTCGAACTCTGATAGTTTCAAAGACTATTTCAACATCCTCTCGGCCATATCTGGTCATCCGAACAACTATTTTATGGGCTGATCTATTCGGATTTTAATTGTATGGGTGAGGAAGTAATGTCGTAATCTCCTTGATGTGTTTGTCAGGGTCAGAGCAACCTTTTACATCTGTTGGTATCTGAGTTAGGGTCCTTGTATGGATTTTCTCATGAAGTAAATAGGTTTATGCCCGTCGATTGTTTCGCGGATGAGGGTTGCGCTAACCGCCTCAGTGGCCACGAACATATATACGAATAATGTTTCCTTTTCCTGAGGTCGTGACAGTACTGGTGGTTCGGAGAGCGCTTTCTTAAGGTGTAGCAATGCTTATTCACGCTCCTCGGTCCATTCGAATATGGCTTCTTTTTGTAGTAACTTGAAGAAAGGGAGTGTGTGTTGTGCGGATTTGGCGACAAAACGAGATAGAGAGGTGAACATCCCATTGAGGGACTTGATAGATTTCTTCGAATTTGGTGTCGGGAATTCCGAAAATGCCCGACACTTGTCGGGGTATGCTTCGATCCCTCGTTCGGTGAGGTAGATGACGAAGAATTTCCCTTACCGTACGCCAAAGGTGCATTTTTTTGGGTTGAACCTCATTTTGCACCTCCTCGCCTGTTCGAAGACCTTCCGAAGGTGTTTGGCATGGTCAAGCTCCTTGTGCGATTTCATAATCATGTTATCCATGTAGACCTCAAGCATGTCCCTGATCTCTCGAAAGAGTTTGTTCATCATGCGTTGGTATATAGCTCTGGCGTTCTTCCGTCAGAAAGGCATAACATTGTAGAAGTAATTGTCCGTCGGGGTCATGAAGGCTATGAGTCGCTTGTTCGTGTTCGTCATGGGGATTTGGTTGTACCCGCTGTATGCATCCATGAAGGACAAAAGTTTAAAATCTGCAAAATTGTCTATTAATTTATCAATGTTAGGTAAAGGCAAAACATCTTTAGAACATGCACTATTGAGATCGGTATAATCAATGCACATTCGCCATTTTCCATTATTTTTCTTAACAATAACTACATTAAAGAGTCGGGTTGTGTACTGGGCTTTAGAAATAAAATTTTCCTCTAAGAGATCTTTTACAGCCTACCCGGCAACCTCCGCTTTCTCGGAAGACTGTTTATGCCTATGTTGTGTTACGGCTCTAATGGTCGGATCTATGGCTAATTGATGGCAGACGACCTCAGGGTCGAGACTGGGCATCTCAGCAGCGCTCCACGCGAACAAGTCTACATTTTCTCTGAGGCAGGTTGCGAGTTGCTCCCTTGTCGCCGACAGGAGTCCAGTGCCAATCTTCACACTTCTGTCGGAGTTATTGCCTAAAGGGATGAGCTCGAATTTTCCGTCAGGGACTGGACGCATTGGGTGAGTTGGAGCTTCCCCGTTGGTGAGGGCCTGGTCTTCAGCGTCTTCTTCGCCGAGGCGACTATCGAGGTCGATGGAATTGACCCATGGGGAAGGTGGCTGCTCCTCTGCTCGATGTTTCTTGTTTCCCTTAGAGGTCTTGAAGACAATATATTTGATACCTGATGAACCCTGATAAAGAAGATACTCATGATGTTGGGAGCTCAGCCTTGCTTCCACTTAAGTGTCAAAAACAAGTTAAATCACTATTGCATATAGAAAATCTCAAATCACAAAGAGTTGCTTTGATGCCATGTCCTAGTGTTGCACCCCAAAATTTGCCCTCACAATACAAGACTTTGTGTTTTAAGAAGATTCACAAGGTTCACAAGTTTCTCAATACTTATATAACCTTTCATGAGGTTCATGAAGTCTACAAGTTACTTTATGAAGGTTCACAAGGTTCACAAGTTTCACAATGATTACAAAGCTTTCCTAAGGTTCATGAGGTCTACAAAGCCACTTCACAAGGTTCACAAGCTTCACAATACCTCCCATGAGTATCACAAGACATCTTATGAAGATTCACAAGGTTCACAAAGTTCACAATTGGTCAAAGAAGTTGACAATTCCCTCAGACAATGCACCTCCTAAGCAGTGTATCCAGAACTAGGGTTTTGACTTTAATCAGGCTAAATGGACTTCCAATACCTCAAGTGAGTTTCATAACATCTTATATGTGTGTAAGAACCCCCATGACAAGTTTCAAGACTTTTCTCAAAAGTTTGCTCAGTCAGATGATCAGATAAGTCAAAATCAGTCAATGCAGTTAAAAAGTCAAACTGAGGTCAACTGTGGTCAAACCAAAGTCAAACTTCATGATTTTTTGCCAACATAAAGTATATGAAGTAAAATTCAACATTTGATCAAGGGTTGATCATGATTCATCAAGGAGATTCCAGATCATCAATAATCAGGAGTTTCTAAATTAGGGTTTCCTCAGTAAAAGTCAACCGAACTTTGACCAGGCATAACTTTCACATACTTCATCACCAAGTCTCCATCCAAAGCTCATTTTGAAGGAAATTGAATTCCCTACAACTTTGATGTTGAAAGTTAAGCTCAAAAATGCTTCATTTGAAAGATATGATCTAAGACATTATAGGTCATTTCAAAAGTCAACAAAAAGTCAACAACTTCAAAAGGGCATAACTTGAGATTGGTAAATGATATGGACCTGAAACCAATGGGGTTGTTTAGAGGACTCTTCAAGCTTTCCAAAAAGTCCAATAACACCCTCATACCTTTAAAATTGAGTGAGATGTGCCCTTGCAAAGTTGGGAAATTTTGTGATGGTTTATGTTGAAAATGGAGGCTTAGAAGTAATTCTTTCCAAATGGGCTTGCTAATTCATGACCCAATCCATGTCACAACATCATGCACGACCCAATGGTGAGAAATTCTGATTTTTATATTTTTATTTGATATTTATTTGAATTTTATTCATTTTAAATCAAATTAAATCAAAATAAAATCTAAAAATCAAAGTTTGGACATGATTCTTCTTTTAAAAATTAATCAATGCTGCTTAATATGATTTGATCTTGTCCAATTTCGTGCTAGACCAAATTAGAAGGCAAATATTTGATTTTTTCACACTTTAAGATCATGACATTCCTTCATCATGAAGTTTTCCAAAAGGCCCATAAATCCATCATCTTTTGACCTAAATTACATCTCCTATAAGTATACAAGAGAACCCTATTGCATTGCCACGGATTCCAGCCTCAAGAGCAAAGCTTCAAATTTTCAAAATTCACCAAAAAAGCTTCAATTCGGATTATTGCATAAGGGCTCTATCAAAGCATTTTGAAGGTTGAAAATCACTTATGAACCATCACTGAATGTATTTGCATTGTCAACAGCATCAAAAGCTTCATCATATGCCATAACCCGAATGAACATTAAGCTTGATTTTTATTTTTTCGATTTCAATTATTTGTACATTATAAACTGTTTTTATGCATTTAATCTTGTTTGCCATTATATGAGGACTGTTTCTGGACAGGTGAATCGAAGTTTTAGTGCATAGAGCCTCAAACACCATTGTTAGGGTTTCTGGTCCTAAATTAGGGCTTCACGATGCAAGTAATATAAATGTTTTTGGAGACTATATTTGAACTCTCTGGACCATGGGTAATCAAATGGTATAATTAATTTGGATCAATCGTGCCGATTCATGCTGTATATGAAAACCTAGGTCTACCTGCAAATGTTATTTCGCAGGAAAATTTGTAAATATTTTCGCAGGTGTTTTCGTAGGTCCAGAGGAGGAAGAAGGAGTTTTGGCGCGCTGGTAGAATTTGAATATTCGTTTTAATATTTTATGATTTTGTTTGTTATTTATTTCACAGAGGCAACACAGCTCAGTTGGTGTGCACATGCGCGTGTGGAGCAAAAGGTCATGGGATTGAAACCAGGCTCCAGCAATTTTTTTTGTGTAAATTCATTTATGCAATGGACTTAAAATATAATGATTAGTAGCGCATGTATTATCAGGATAGCTCACCCAGCAGGATTGGTCATATGCGCGTCTCTTTGCCTAATAGGTCCTGGGTTCGATTCTATACCCAGGCCTTTTGTTGTTTTATTATTTTTTATGAATTTCCAGGTTTAAAGAACAAACTCAATGGATGCTCATCCTTGTTGCATTGCCAGCGTGTGGTTCAGTTGGTAGACTTCTCAAGTTTCCAGGTTAGGGACCTGGGTTCAAATCCCAGGTCCAATTTTTTTGATATTTATTATTTTCTTTTATTATTATATTTGCCATATTATATTAGAATATTCTTTAAACTATAAAATATAAATGTATGTGCTTATAAAATTCAAAAAAAAAATTATATATGTATATATTAGTTAAAATTATTTTGTATATTCTAAACCCTAAAAATTATTTTTCTAATAAAACCCTAATTTTCTAAAACTCTAAAAATATTTTTTAAAATAAAAATCTAATTCTATTTTTTTCTAAGTAATTTTATTTTCTAATGTATATTTATTTAGTATGATTCATGTAATATAATTATGAATTATTTCTCTCATCTAAAATATAAATATATTTCATATTATTTGAAATTAAAATTTTGTAAATATACTTATAATTTATTTTTCTCTTTATATATTAAGTAAATACTTTTTTTATAATTTTTGTTTAGAAATAATTAAATTTATAATAATTAAGTTTTGTTGTTATAATATATTTAAAAATAACTTAATAATTTATGAATTAAAATAATTGTTTGTTCATGTTTGTTTTTTTTAATATAATATAATTGTTTATACTAAAAATTGTAAATTTCTTATAATGTTTTGATTTTATTTATTATTATTGCTACTAACCATACTATTATTTATTATTACATTTTTATGTTTCTAACCTTGTTTAATATTCTTAATTATTATTATTTATTTTATTATCACTAACCCCTTTATCATTTATTTTTAATATTTATTGCTTATTTATTTATTATCTATTTTGCTATTTATTTTGCTTATTATAATTATTTTGTAATTGCTCATTGGATGTAATTTTGTAATTATTTTAATTATTTTTGCTATGGTTAGTAATTAGGGAGTGCTAATATGTATGTTATTTAAAATGAATTTAGATCATGTTAATATAAGATAATTAAAATAAATACTCACACACACGTAAGTCGATTTTAATCGTCGTCTCACTTCCTAAGGATATCCCTCCAGTTGCCTACGAATAATGGTCAAGTGGGGTGTATAAAGCAAGTCCCTTCAAAAGATAAATCATCAAGTCCCTCATGGTTGCCTATACGGATCGAGTCCCTTTCGAAAAATGATGATAGTCCCTCATATGTGCTTAATACACCCCACAGTTGCCTTCATAATCAGAATGTCTCTCACATGTCCCTAACATCCAAGGTAATGACTACCTACTCCTTAATAGTAGGGATAGTCTTACCAAGGAAAGGATAAAGAATAAGAAAGACCTTAAACATTAGGGTAGGTTACTCCTATGTACTTGCTCACTTCAAAACTTTTTCACACTTAAACAAAATTTCAAACAAATTTTCAAACAAGTTTCTTACACATCCGTACATGGATTATTATTAAACTATTCTGAAATTTTTTCTATTCACACACTACATTTTCAAAAACAATTTAGAGTGAGCTTAAGTACCTAAGAGCCCATGGATAACCATGGATGAAAAGGGTGCTAACACCTTCCCTTTTCATAACTTACCCCCCGGACCCAAAATATTCTCTTAAGGTCTTTCCTGTTCTTTTATACCCTTTCCTTTTGGATAAAATAAAAGTCGGTGGCGACTCTTGCTATCCGCAACATTCCTTAAAGTCAGTTCTCCCACCGTGTTACAGAACTGGCGACTCTGCTGGGGATCTAAATTTAAGAGGAGTACCCTTAGGAATTAAGATCACTTTAAATTGTTTGCCTTGTTTGCTTTATTATTATTATTGGGGTGCTCTTATGTGTGAAAGGTCCTAACCCGGATCTAGTGTACCTTAGGTAAATGGCAATAGACCAAGGAAACTGTACGACGTATATCGATACGGTTGATCTGGTGGCCATAGTTAGTGCGACTTCTTGGTTGGTGCTTATATTCCTTAAGTCAAGTTGAGGATAATATTGAGGCTGCCATACGTTGTCAATGCACTAACTAACTTTTAGAACCCTAGTTAACTCATCTTGGCCTTTAGAAAGTAGTGAGGTAACCGGCTTTGGTGCAGACTGAAGTTGGTTGACACTCGATGCTACGCTCATTGAGATCTTAAACTTGGAGGGTTTTGGTTGGCAAGTAAGTTGCCTTCTGATCAACCACCCTTGTGAAGGATCAATGATATTGAGATCCCTTAGAACCTGGTTACTTTTGTAGGACAGGATGAACCATCTAACTTCAGGGGAGGGTACTTACCTTAAACCTCATGCAAGCCTTTAAACCTAGGACAATTGTGTGACTTGTTTGTGTGTGCCACATGTTTGTGATTGAGCATAACATCATGACAGCATCATGCATCATAAGCATACCATTTTCCCTAACCATTTCAAGGACCAAAGGATTTATCTTTGTTCTTTGTTGCAGGTCATGGCTTCAGCTCGTAGAAACACCATCAGGATCAACTTTGTGGGGATACCTCCCAAGCTTAAAGAGTTGGTTTCTCAAGTGTCTGATCACTCCCGGTTCAACAAGAGACATGGTCACCTATTGGATCTAGTCATTTCAGGGTTCAATGAAGACATGATGAGTGTCCTATTTCAGTTCTTTGACCCTAAGCACCATTGTTTCACATTCCCCGACTATCAGTTAGTCCCTACCATGGAGGAGTTCTCTAAACTTCTGGGTATACCTGTTCTTGATCAAATACCCTTCACAGGCTTGGAGAAGGAACTTAAACCTGAGGTTATTGCTGCAGCTCTACATCTGAAGAAGTCTGACATTGTTCTAGAAACGAGAAGTGGAGTCAAAGGTATTCTTGCCAAGGTATTAGTGGATAAAGCTCAAATGTTCTTGAAGGCCATGAGCTATGATGCTTTTGAGGAGATCTTAGCCTTACTGATATATGGCTTAGTATTGTTCCCCAATCCAGATCAGTTCATAGATGTTCATGCCATCAACATTTTCCTGAGTCACAATCCAGTGCCTACATTGCTTGGAGACATACTACATTCTCTTCACACCCGTACTACAAGGGCAAGAGGAACTTTGATGTGCTGCATACCGTTACTTTCTAGGTGGTTTATTTCTCACCTTCCTCGCTCAGTAATGAAGAATGAGCAGGGGTTCAGATGGTCCAAGAGGATCATGTCACTTTCTCACTCAGATATCCATTGGTGCTCCAGATCTATGGAGAATGTCACCATCATTGACCGTTGTGGGGAGTTTCCTAATGTGCCACTTCTAGGCATAAGAGGAGGCATCACCTACAACCCCTCTCTAGCTATACGACAGTTTGGTTACGCCCGGAGCGATGGTCCACATGACATGTTAATTCAAGGCATTGTGTTTGATTACGACAACGATCTTCAGGGTTACTGTCAGAGATTCATACGAGCTTGGGGAAAGGTAAACAGGGTTGACAGCAAGACACTGGAGCCTAAGTACACTATTCCTATGGAGGCTTATCTCAGATGGGTACGATCTCGTGCTCAGACACTCATGATGCCATATCCTGCCGTCCTACCAGTTATCATGGAACCTGTTGCTGAAGGAGACACAGCTTATACTATCCTTCACCCAGACATGCCTACTGATATGGAAGACTTGCAGAGATCATGGATCCAACTGAAGGAGCAAAGGGATACTTTCGAGGCTCATTACAAAGCAAGCCAAACAAGAATCCTAGAGCTAACAAAGCAACTTCACGAGGAACGAAACCTCAACTCATACCTCAACACAAAGAGGAAACGTCCATGGGAGACTTAAAACCCCATATTTTGTACTTATTTCATTTTCATTTTTGTAAGCCTAAAAGGCAAAATAAGTTATTACTAATAAAAAGTTACTTTCTTGTTTGTTTAAGCAAATTTAAATCCCGCGGTCCTTGAAAACATTGCATATGCATTCCCATATCATTTCATTGCATCACATGTTTATAATTGTGCACAGGTTTCTCATCTTCTCGCTGTTTATTTCAGCAATGGCTCTTGAACAATCAGTTAAGGATCTTCAGGCACAGAATGCACAGTTCCGAGAGCTGATCCTGAACCTAACCAAGGGGCAGGATGAATTGAAGACACTGCTGGCTAAGAAGAAGAGTCCTGAGGACAACAAGGATGGTCAGTTGGAACAATTGCAAGCTGAAATAACATAAATGAGGATCCAGATGAATGGCCAGGTGGCTCTTATCCAAAGTTTAGCTCAGGGGCAAGAAGAGCTGAGAACCTTTGTCCCAAAACTTCAAAGTGATAGAGTCAGGGATCTAATTGTCAGTCAACCTCCGTCAAAACAAGCTGATTTGGTTGAAAGGAAGATGAGGATTAAAGAGGGTAAGAGACAGGTTGCCATTGATTATTCTTCAATTGAAGAAGAAAGACCTGGTAAGGTTAATCCACCTCAACACAAGGGATGTAGAAGACAGTTTATCAAGTTCAGCACTCCAATGTCACAAGTTCTGCAATGCTTGTTGGAGATGAAACTAATTTCCTTGAAAAATTCTCCTCAAAATCCTAAAACCTCTTCTCCTCGCTATAATCCCAAGGCAAGGTGTGAGTATCACTCCAACAGTCCTGGACATGATACTAACAACTACTGGATGTTGAAGAATAAGATTCAAGACCTAATTGACGAAGGAATACTCGAGGTTACTCCAGAAGGTCAAGTTGAATTTTACTATCGTCCATCAAACACCGAAGCTGCAAGACAAGTAGCCCAAAGTAACAAAAAAGGAAGAATACCTATACCTAAGATATGGGGCACCTTGGGGCATCCAAGTGGTAAATTTGATTTCATGGTGAAGTATACTGCTCCTCAAAGTTCACAGATTGCAATTGAGGACATTCAGCCAACTGGATGGGACAACATTTGAATTTTCATTTGTAATTTCTTTTATTTGTTTGAACACTTACTATTATGTTAAACTTTTGTTTTCATTAATGCACTGCATATGTTTGTCTTGAATTAATCCTTTCGTTCCACTATATCTTGAATCTTGTGATATTTAACTCCTGATAAAGCTATAAGCCTGTAGAGGGAGGATGACGAAAACAATACCATAATCTTATGCAGTATGCTTTTGAATAGACTATGCTGACGATGTACAGGCATTGTTTCAACTCCTAAACAGTGGAGATATAAGGAAGTTAATCCCTAGTCAGCCCTTTTGAGCCTATGAAGTAGGAGTTTTTATTCTCGCACAAATTAAAACCCTTATTCATAACATGGGGCAGGGTAGTTACTCAGTTAACTCAAATATGCCATTTATATGTGTTGTACACAATGAATGATGGTTCACTGTAATCATTAAACCTAATAGTCAATATCTAGCAAAAGAAAAGCTCACTAAGTCAAAACCTATGAAGGAGACTTAGTAAAACATCAAGACATCCCGCTGACTGTAACCTTGAAATAAGCAGTTCAGGCAAAAAGAAGGGATAATAAAGTCAAAAGAAAAAAAAAAGAGGTCACTATGAACCAAAGATGGCTGAATGTTCAAATAAATTTTGGGTTTCTGAACCATCACAAATATCGGTGTTACAACTCCAAACTGCTATGGAACTTCAATGCATGAGTTAACTGAGCATAGGACTGAAGAACATCATGGAGATTGGGTTGGGTACAAATAAAATTCGAGCCTTTATCCTTTGATTCTTAAACCATGAACCAGGCCACGTTACAACCCTTTAAAAGTCCTAACTGAAGCATGGTTAG
The DNA here is from genome assembly GCA_963966055.1 of Lathyrus aphaca. NCBI lineage: Eukaryota > Viridiplantae > Streptophyta > Magnoliopsida > Fabales > Fabaceae > Lathyrus > Lathyrus aphaca. Next base: position 65,949,175 of record OZ014521.1, read on the forward strand.
TTCGAAAGCGTACTGCTGCAAAAAGGTATCCTGACTCCTTTAGGGCTTGTCATAAAATTTGAGTTAATATCACAGTTTTCCCAAAAAAAAAAAAAAAAGTTTTTCTAAAATAACCTGTTTCAAAACTTCAAGACAGACATAAGCATTGCATTTTTGAATATATTTGTTTGCATATACCTGAGTGTTTGACAGATGGAGAAATTTACAGGACGAATGTTCAATGAACCAAAGTCCTTCCGATAAACAAAGTTGCTTCCTGGATCAAAGTCCATGTATACAAAGGGGCATAGTCATGACCTCCCAAATCAAGGGGGCAGGCCATGATATTTCCAAACTCATTTGGGGCAATCAGGACAAGATTCAACTATGTTTAAGCAGCCAGAGGCAGATCTCCTCATCTATCTGAAATGCCAAGGGCATAGTCACTGTTTCCCAGTCAAGAGGCATACCAAGTTACTGTTCAATTCAGTTGGGGCAATTAAGTCCAGACTCAGCTGTGCTTAAAAGCTAGGGGCATTTTTCCTCGTACAGTTGAATTACCAAAGGTGACATTACAGAGTTTACAATGCTTATGGGGCATTCTGTTTTTTTCTCTTGAGGTAGCTCATTGCAGATACTTCCATTATGGGACAATTCATCCTCAACCAAGGGGCAATGCTTTCTCTTCAAATCTAATACCTGGAGCGTATATGGTCCATTACAGTTTGAAGACACATTCCTCTCATTGTATTACTTTGATTCTCAGCTGAAACCATGATGGAAATTAATTGTCTACGCCGGTAGTATCAGATGGTGTCAGTATCATGTCTTCAGATCCAGCTATGAGGATTTCTGGGAAGATACTCAGGAAAGTTAAAAAATTTCAGGAGTTCCAAATCCAATTGGTTATACACTCTCGAAGTTGAAATAATCTTGTGTTCAAAGTTCAGCTTTACTTTTCCCTCTGAATCCAGATTTACTTTTACCCTATTTACATAAGCGAAACGTCCATTGGTTGTGTTTGAATGCATGTATGCTTTTAATATGATTAATGTTTACCAGAAATGCATGAAAATGCAGTAATAGTATTTACTAAGGACAAATGAGGGAAGGATTTCAACGAAGCTTCGCCGGTTCACCTTTATAAGACAGTTACAAACCCTTAGTAGGACTAATCCATCTTCACAAAGTCTAATCTCCCCTGGAATTTATATCCATCTCTTTTATCCTCATACAGATGTACGGGAAGTTACTTTCCAATGAGGGTACGACGAACGAAGACGGGATGTTATACTTATTCTACTATCAAACGAAGACGAAGGTTATATATACCTTACTATCCCCAACAACGGGAGGTTATATCTATACCTTGCTATCCCCAGCATACGGGAGGTTATCTATACTCTGCTATCCCCAGCATACGGGAGGTTATCTATACTCTGTTATCCCCAGCAGACGGAGGGTTATATATTCTTCAACAAGTATTCGGGATTTATTTTCCCTGGCCAGCAGTTGTTATACAAGGATATCCAGACGCTTCCGGCAGTATCATACCATACATACATCATTTACATCATACCATAGCATATATATCCATAGACATATAGTACATTACCTAAGTGCATCATATCATACATGCATACATAAAGCATAAACTAATGTTATGCTACCTTGTTTTCAGGTTAATTATCCAACAAACAAACTTATGATCTTTGGGACTGCTTTATTGTAACCTCAGGGTTACTTTATCCTCCTGATGAGCTTCTTATTACTTTGGGACTGCTTTATTGTTACCTCAGGGTTACTTTATCCTCCTGATAAATTCTCATGACTTCAAGACTGCTTTAGAGCTATTGATTGCTCTATCCTCCTGAAGACATATCACATTATTATTTCAAGACTGCTTTGGAGTTGTCATTATTGATGGCTCTATCCTCCTGAAATTATTACTTCAAGACTGCTTTAGGGTTATCATTATTGATTGCTCTATCCTCCTGAGGTCATACTACTACTTCAAGACTGCTTTAGAGCTATTGATTGCTCTATCCTCCTGAAGACATATCACATTATTATTTCAAGACTGCTTTGGAGTTGTCATTATTGATGGCTCTATCCTCCTGAAATTATTACTTCAAGACTGCTTTAGAGTTATCATTATTGATGGCTCTATCCTCCTGAAATCATTACTTCAAGACTGCTTTAGAGCTATTGATTGCTCTATCCTCCTGAAGACATATCACATTATTATTTCAAGACTGCTTTGGAGTTGTCATTATTGATGGCTCTATCCTCCTGAAATTATTATTTCAAGACTGCTTTGGAGTTGTCATTATTGATGGCTCTATCCTCCTGAAATCATTACTTCAAGACTGCTTTAGAGCTATTGATTGCTCTATCCTCCTGAAGACATATCACATTATTATTTCAAGACTGCTTTGGAGTTGTCATTATTGATGGCTCTATCCTCCTGAAATCATTACTCCAAGACTGCTTTAGAGTCATCATTATTGATGGCTCTATCCTCCTGAAATCATTACTCCAAGACTGCTTTAGAGTCATCATTATTGATTACTCTATTCTCCTGAAATCATATTATTACTTCAAGACTGCTTTAGGGTTATCATTATTGATTACTCTATCCTCATGAAGACATGATATTACATCATTATTACTCCAGGACTGTTCAAGATTCCTGACAGCTTTCATTATACCTCCATATTTTGGACTACTTTATCTTCCAAGAAATATATCTGAAGAACTTTCCCCTAGTGGCATCTTTAAGCCCACTCAATCATATTCAACCATCAATATCACTCTATGCACTGGTGAGTGCAAATTTTTGGGCTTTTGTGTTCAATCCCCTTCAACCTTCCAGGTTACGACTGGCAAATATACCAATCTAACCCCTCAGGTTTCAGAAAATTGAACAGGGGCAGCTGTTGCACCCCAAAATTTGCCCTCACAATACAAGACTTTGTGTTTTAAGAAGATTCACAAGGTTCACAAGTTTCTCAATGCTTATATAACCTTTCATGAGGTTCATGAAGTCTACAAGTTACTTTATGAAGGTTCACAAGGTTCACAAGTTTCACAATGATTACAAAGCTTTCCTAAGGTTCATGAGGTCTACAAAGCCACTTCACAAGGTTCACAAGCTTCACAATACCTCCCATGAGTATCACAAGACATCTTATGAAGATTCACAAGGTTCACAAAGTTCACAATTGGTCAAAGAAGTTGACAATTCCCTCAGACAATGCACCTCCTAAGCAGTGTATCCAGAACTAGGGTTTTGACTTTAATCAGGCTAAATGGACTTCCAATACCTCAAGTGAGTTTCATAACATCTTATATGTGTGTAAGAACCCCCATGACAAGTTTCAAGACTTTTCTCAAAAGTTTGCTCAGTCAGATGATCAGATAAGTCAAAATCAGTCAATGCAGTTAAAAAGTCAAACTGAGGTCAACTGTGGTCAAACCAAAGTCAAACTTCATGATTTTTTGCCAACATCAAGTATATGAAGTAAAATTCAACATTTGATCAAGGGTTGATCATGATTCATCAAGGAGATTCCAGATCATCAATAATCAGGAGTTTCTAAATTAGGGTTTCCTCAGTAAAAGTCAACCGAACTTTGACCAGGCATAACTTTCACATACTTCATCACCAAGTCTCCATCCAAAGATCATTTTGAAGGAAATTGAATTCCCTACAACTTTGATGTTGAAAGTTAAGCTCAAAAATGCTTCATTTGAAAGATATGATCTAAGACATTATAGGTCATTTCAAAAGTCAACAAAAAGTCAACAACTTCAAAAGGGCATAACTTGAGATTGGTAAATGATATGGACCTGAAACCAATGGGGTTGTTTAGAGGACTCTTCAAGCTTTCCAAAAAGTCCAAGAACACCCTCATACCTTTAAAATTGAGTGAGATGTGCCCTTGCAAAGTTGGGAAATTTTGTGATGGTTTATGTTGAAAATGGAGGCTTAGAAGTAATTCTTTCCAAATGGGCTTGCTAATTCATGACCCAATCCATGTCACAACATCATGCACGACCCAATGGTGAGAAATTCTGATTTTTATATTTTTATTTGATATTTATTTGAATTTTATTCATTTTAAATCAAATTAAATCAAAATAAAATCTAAAAATCAAAGTTTGGACATGATTCTTCTTTTAAAAATTAATCAATGCTGCTTAATATGATTTGATCTTGTCCAATTTCGTGCTAGACCAAATTAGAAGGCAAATATTTGATTTTTTCACACTTTAAGATCATGACATTCCTTCATCATGAAGTTTTCCAAAAGGCCCATAAATCCATCATCTTTTGACCTAAATTACATCTCCTATAAGTATACAAGAGAACCCTATTGCATTGCCACGGATTCCAGCCTCAAGAGCAAAGCTTCAAATTTTCAAAATTCACCAAAAAAGCTTCAATTCGGATTATTGCATAAGGGCTCTATCAAAGCATTTTGAAGGTTGAAAATCACTTATGAACCATCACTGAATGTATTTGCATTGTCAACAGCATCAAAAGCTTCATCATATGCCATAACCCGAATGAACATTAAACTTGATTTTTATTTTTTCGATTTCAATTATTTGTACATTATAAACTGTTTTTATGCATTTAATCTTGTTTGCCATTATATGAGGACTGTTTCTGGACAGGTGAATCGAAGTTTTAGTGCATAGAGCCTCAAACACCATTGTTAGGGTTTCTGGTCCTAAATTAGGGCTTCACGATGCAAGTAATATAAATGTTTTTGGAGACTATATTTGAACTCTCTGGACCATGGGTAATCAAATGGTATAATTAATTTGGATCAATCGTGCCGATTCATGCTGTATATGAAAACCTAGGTCTACCTGCAAATGTTATTTCGCAGGAAAATTTGTAAATATTTTCGCAGGTGTTTTCGTAGGTCCAGAGGAGGAAGAAGGAGTTTTGGCGCGCTGGTAGAATTTGAATATTCGTTTTAATATTTTATGATTTTGTTTGTTATTTATTTCACAGAGGCAACACAGCTCAGTTGGTGTGCACATGCGCGTGTGGAGCAAAAGGTCATGGGATTGAAACCAGGCTCCAGCAATTTTTTTTGTGTAAATTCATTTATGCAATGGACTTAAAATATAATGATTAGTAGCGCATGTATTATCAGGATAGCTCACCCAGCAGGATTGGTCATATGCGCGTCTCTTTGCCTAATAGGTCCTGGGTTCGATTCTATACCCAGGCCTTTTGTTGTTTTATTATTTTTTATGAATTTCCAGGTTTAAAGAACAAACTCAATGGATGCTCATCCTTGTTGCATTGCCAGCGTGTGGTTCAGTTGGTAGACTTCTCAAGTTTCCAGGTTAGGGACCTGGGTTCAAATCCCAGGTCCAATTTTTTTGATATTTATTATTTTCTTTTATTATTATATTTGCCATATTATATTAGAATATTCTTTAAACTATAAAATATAAATGTATGTGCTTATAAAATTCAAAAAAAAAATTATATATGTATATATTAGTTAAAATTATTTTGTATATTCTAAACCCTAAAAATTATTTTTCTAATAAAACCCTAATTTTCTAAAACTCTAAAAATATTTTTTAAAATAAAAATCTAATTCTATTTTTTTCTAAGTAATTTTATTTTCTAATGTATATTTATTTAGTATGATTCATGTAATATAATTATGAATTATTTCTCTCATCTAAAATATAAATATATTTCATATTATTTGAAATTAAAATTTTGTAAATATACTTATAATTTATTTTTCTCTTTATATATTAAGTAAATACTTTTTTTATAATTTTTGTTTAGAAATAATTAAATTTATAATAATTAAGTTTTGTTGTTATAATATATTTAAAAATAACTTAATAATTTATGAATTAAAATAATTGTTTGTTCATGTTTGTTTTTTTTAATATAATATAATTGTTTATACTAAAAATTGTAAATTTCTTATAATGTTTTGATTTTATTTATTATTATTGCTACTAACCATACTATTATTTATTATTACATTTTTATGTTTCTAACCTTGTTTAATATTCTTAATTATTATTATTTATTTTATTATCACTAACCCCTTTATCATTTATTTTTAATATTTATTGCTTATTTATTTATTATCTATTTTGCTATTTATTTTGCTTATTATAATTATTTTGTAATTGCTCATTGGATGTAATTTTGTAATTATTTTAATTATTTTTGCTATGGTTAGTAATTAGGGAGTGCTAATATGTATGTTATTTAAAATGAATTTAGATCATGTTAATATAAGATAATTAAAATAAATACTCACACACACGTAAGTCGATTTTAATCGTCGTCTCACTTCCTAAGGATATCCCTCCAGTTGCCTACGAATAATGGTCAAGTGGGGTGTATAAAGCAAGTCCCTTCAAAAGATAAATCATCAAGTCCCTCATGGTTGCCTATACGGATCGAGTCCCTTTCGAAAAATGATGATAGTCCCTCATATGTGCTTAATACACCCCACAGTTGCCTTCATAATCAGAATGTCTCTCACATGTCCCTAACATCCAAGGTAATGACTACCTACTCCTTAATAGTAGGGATAGTCTTACCAAGGAAAGGATAAAGAATAAGAAAGACCTTAAACATTAGGGTAGGTTACTCCTATGTACTTGCTCACTTCAAAACTTTTTCACACTTAAACAAAATTTCAAACAAATTTTCAAACAAGTTTCTTACACATCCGTACATGGATTATTATTAAACTATTCTGAAATTTTTTCTATTCACACACTACATTTTCAAAAACAATTTAGAGTGAGCTTAAGTACCTAAGAGCCCATGGATAACCATGGATGAAAAGGGTGCTAACACCTTCCCTTTTCATAACTTACCCCCCGGACCCAAAATATTCTCTTAAGGTCTTTCCTGTTCTTTTATACCCTTTCCTTTTGGATAAAATAAAAGTCGGTGGCGACTCTTGCTATCCGCAACATTCCTTAAAGTCAGTTCTCCCACCGTGTTACACCTAGGAGCCAATGAAATGCATGATTGTGAGTGTTAATGACCTAGTGAGAAATGTTTATGGATGAAAACATAATCCAGTTAGTGGTAATAAATAAGAGGGCAAATTTTGGGGTGTTACAGCTGCCCTTATTCAATTACCTGTAGATCTGAATGGATGATAGCAATGGCTTTCAGACGTTCGAGGTATGGAGAGATTGAATACCCGAATAAACTGGAAAATTTGCACTCTGCGGGAAGTAAAATAACCCGACTTTCAAAGGGAGTAATGATACAAGACCAAGCCGAAGGTAGACTCGAAAGAGTAAGACCATACCAAAGGTGAACTCGAAGACTGAGATCAAGCCGAAAGTGGATTCATAAACATAAGACTAAGACGAAGGTAGACTTACGATAAGCTTTGAGATCAAGCCGAATGTGAACTCGAATAAGTGAGACTAAGCCGGAGGTGGGCTTACAAAGAATGAGACTAAGCCAAAGATAGACTCAAACAAGGATACAAGACCAAGCCGAAGGTGGACTCGAAAACGTAAGACTATGTCGAAGGTAAACTTAAGATAAGGTTTGAGATCAAGCCGAAGGTGAACTCGAAGAAGTAAGACCAAGCCGGAGGTGAGCTTACAAATAATGGGGCTAAGCCGGAGGTAGACTCAAACAAGGATACGAGACCACGCCGAATGTGGACTCGAAAAGTAAGACTATGTTGAAGGTAGAGTTACAATAATATTTGAGGACAAGCCGAAGGTGAAATCGGAAAATTAAGACCAAGCCGAAGGTGGGCTTATAAAGAATGAGACTGAGCCAAAGGTAGACTCAAGCAAGGATACGAAACCAGTCTGAAGGTGGAATCGTAAACATAAGACTAAGCCGAAGGTAGACTTACGATGAGATTCGAGGACAAGCCAAAGGTGAAATCCAAAAAAGTAAGACCAAGCCGAAGGTGGGCTTACTAAGAATGAGACTGAGCGTAAGGTAGACTCAAGCAAGGATACGAAACCAGTCCGAAGGTGGAATCGTAAACGTAAGACTAAGTCGAAGGTAGACTTACGATGAGATTCGAGAACAAGCCAAATGTGAACTCGAAAAAGTAAGACCAAGCTGAAGGTTTAGGGATGGCAACGGGTAGGGTCGGGTGCGGGTTTCATACTATCTAAACCCACACCCGAAATCACCACCTGAACTCGAACCCGAATCCAAAGACTATTCGGGTGGCAAAATAACACCCACGGTCACACCCGTTGGGTTCAGATTTTTTCACCCGAACCCGAACCTGTAACAAAAACACAAAATTAAAATTAAAATTTATATTTTCAACATCTTAACATTCCAATTAAAAATAGTATCATTACAATTAAAATTAAGTTAGTAACATTAAAATTAAAATTAAGATAGTAACATTATAATTAAAATTAAAATTTTTAATATCTTAACATTACAATTAAAATTATAATTAAAAATTAAAATCTAAAATCAACAAGAATAAACTTTTCTACGTATATGTAATATATCCATCCAACAATGTCTTCCATACTAACAAGTTGAAATAAGAATAAGCTTTTCTAATTCACATAATTTTGGGAAGAAACTAAGCTATTTTAACTTGCAGAATAAGCTTTTCTAACTCACAGAAATTTGTTACTAAAAAATTAAACTAGGAAAGTATTATTGAATTATAAATTTGTATTTTTATACTACTAAAGGGTTACAAATAAAGGGTTACATCATACAGTTACAAGTAAAGGGTTACAATAACAAGGAAACTAGAAATCTGTTACTAAAAATGATGTTAAAACTTAAAACTACGAAAGCTTCAAACTCATTTTCGCTGGCAACATACAGTAACACAACAAATCCAAAAAAGAACCAACAAATATGTGGCATAAAAACCATTAATGAATCCGAAAAACTATCAATAAATTTGTGGCATAAAACCATCAACAATATTCGCTGACCTGACATACTTTGATGTGAACGACAGATAGAGGGAGGAACTTCTATGTGAACGACGGACGAACAAACAGAGGGAAGAACGACAGGCGGATATAGGGAAGAACGGCAGACAGACGGAGGATGCTGATTTGAAGTTGAAAGCGGAGGGAGGAACTTACCTGATTTGAAGTTGAAACACGGAGGGAGAAAGATGTGTTAAAAATGAAACCCTAATTTGTTTCCCTCATATATTCGGGTTTCGGGCGCGGGTTTAACATTACCCAAACACGCACGTGAAATAACGAGTGGCTCCCGAACCCGAATCCGAACCCAGTCAACTCGAATTTCGCACATTGACTCGGGTTCGGGTGCGGATGAGCCCCGCGGGTTTGGGTCTTCCTACCATCCCTATGAAAGTGGGCTTACAAAGAATGAGACTAAGCTGAAGGTAGACTTACGATGAGATTCAAGGACAAGTCGAAGTTGAACTCGAAAAGTAAGACCAAGCCGAAGGTGGGATTACAAAGAATGAGACCAAGCCGAAGGTAGACTCAAACAAGGATACAAGAGCAAGCCGAAAGTGGACTCGAAAATGTAAGACTAAGTCGAAGGTAGACTTACGATAAGGTTAAAGATCAAGCCGAAGGTGAACTTGAAGAAGTAAGACCAAGCCAAAGGTGAACTTACAAGGAGTGTCCTGAACGATGACTCAACAAGGGACAACAAATACTTATGGGTAAGATTAACAAATCCTGGACCCTTAGGTTGTTTTGAAATCGTATCCGGGAATGTTCGAGGCAATTCTCTGCGGGGGTATTCAAGCGTGAATGTTGATTCACAGTTCTTGGCCTCTCGTGCAAGATACCAAGACTAGCATATGCTTCGTATACATATGTTTGAATTTTCACGGTGTAAAGCTCCATAACGATGGAAACTCTACGCTTTGAAGGATGCAAAAGTAATGATGATTACAAAATGCAAATGCAAAGGGATTTCCTGATGAAGAGACGATAGGTTTTTCTCACCACTTTGTTAGGGAAGAAATAATCAATGCATCGATTCAATGAATCCCTGTGGTGAAGAACCACTATGTCGGGGATAGTGTTAATGATACATTGGCTCTGAACTGCCACCTTTGCCAAAAATAAATTGGAATTTGAGATATTTGAGGAATGAAGACCCTGCTGGGGAGTATCTTGAATTGGCTTGAACTTGATTGGGAGGTACGCCACCCGTAGAACTCTGTCGGGGAAGTGATAACCTTTTGATTTGGCCGAGGAAAAGGTATGATGATACTCTCCTGAAGGAGAATCTGATGGGGAATCCCTTAGGTACCAAGTCCCCTGTTGGAGGAGAGATGCCAATGATAATTGGACTTTATTTGACGACTTCGCTGGGGAAAACTGCAAACAATGTTGTGCAAGAAGGAAAACCATCTGACTTCTCGTTATTTTCCCCACTGCTAGGGAATAATGAATCTTCATGTACTGCTAGGGATAAGAAGACTCTGGTGGGGAATACCTCCCTTTTAGGGAAGGACTCTCTGCTTAGGGAGAACATCATCATCCTTCTGTTATTATGCTGGGGGAAGATTTCAATTTCCGACTCTACTAGGAATGATGGAGAACATCAATGAAAATGCTTCATGTTGAAGATAAGAGTTTTAGATCGCCTCTTACTAAGGATAAAAGATATGAAGCGTCTCATTATGGGGATGAGAGAATATATGGCGTCCCATGCTGGGGACAAGAGACTATAGAGTATCTCCTAATAACGGTACCCCTTTGGTAAGGGAATATCAACCTTATTCTTGTTGCTCTGTAGGGGAAGAGAGTCTGATACGGAGAATAATAACCAATGATAACACCGAAGAACTATCTTTTGAACGATGCCAGGAGACTACTGGCTTGGGGAAAATAGATGATTCACAAAGCCTGAATCCTGCGTCTGAGACACACTAAAAAGAAAATATGATTCACTGAGACTGAATCTTGCGTCTGAGACACGCTAAACAAAAAACATGATTTACTGAGATTGAATCTTGCATATGAGGCACGCTAAAAAGGTGCACTTTAGTCTATGGGATAGACATGCACAAGATCTTGCATCTGAGATATGCGCTATGAAATCCTCTTCAAATACCCTACGCATCAGATAAATGGTAATAATATCATGTCAGAACCCTGCGTTTGAGGAACTCATTGTAAGCTTCTTTCCAAGGAAAATGCGTGCCCTCTGCCAACTAGATAAGTAATCTAAGATTGATCCACTAAGATTGGCCACTAAAATCAATCCACTGAGGCTGGATTCTGAAGTTAATCCACTGAGACTGGATTCTGAAGTTAATCCAATGAGACTGGATTTTAATAGAGTAATGACTCTGTAGGGGAGAATTCTATTTATGAAACTCCGCCGGGGATGAGAACGTCTTGACTAACATTTTGCTGAGAAATGATACAAAGATATTTTAACAATATCTGACTCTTGTTGAGGAATGAATGATCGTTGAAACGATCTCAGAAATCCGTAAGAGGATAACAGTCTACTGAGAAGACTGTGAATAAATTTGCCTGCTTCGACTTGTTCACTCTTGCCAAAAATAAATTGAAAACTTCACTAGGGAATATTTCCATAATGGGAGTACATCCCAGTCATGACATTCTGCAGGGAAATAACAATCTTCTGACTTGGCTAGAAAAGAGATAGAAAACACCTTTTGGTAGGGATACTCTCTGCTTGGGGAATACCACCCTTTATCCTCTGGCTCTGATAAGCATTAAAATATGTAGAAACTCTGATTGGGGAAAAGATCCCCACAATGCTTTGTGCTGAAGATGATTCCACTCTTTCAAGCCTTTGGACTATATTGTTTACGAGGAAATCTTCTCAAGAGGACTTTACAGGAGACCTAGCATCCAAAGCGCCTCAGTGTCTTCAAACTCTCGTTGAGATTTTTCGGATTTCAAAATAATTGCCTCGGGTTGAGCGGTATATGAAAGTATTTTCCTTGTGAGGACTCACAAAAAACCTCGAATCATTGTGAGAAATTCTGACCTAGTATCTGAGCCCTGAATATGTGCTTCTGATTGTCCGTCTTCGGGAAAAAGTGACTTCTAGTGCTCTTGGGGTGGCCTGCCCTAATACGAGCCTTTAAGTAATTGCCCCTGATTAAATGATCTTTGAGTTAATACCCAGACTAAATTCTCTTGTAGATATTTGAATCTCAAAGTGATTGCCCCAGCTTGGCTGAATTTTGAAGAGATTACTCGACCTAATTGCCCCTAAATGGCTATAACTTAAAGAGATGGCTCGACGTGATCGCCCCATATTGGCTGACTCTTACCACAACCAGTTGGGAAAGTCCATACTCAATGGAGTTTCTTGGAAAAGTGCATCTCAACATGTTTGTCATTCAGAAGTTTCATACTTCTCAACTTGGTAAGATTAAGCTTCTGGACTGAGATTCCATACGTGAACTCCTATGATGCCAAACGAATGTATGCAAGCAGAAAACGTTTTATTCTGAGAATGATTATTCTAATGAAACACACATGTTAATCTTGAAGCCTTATTGAAAAAGATGTCGTAAACCTTTGTGAGCAAATCACTGGTTAAGATACGACATTAATTTTTTTTTTACAAAAGCAAGTACATGCAACACCAACAAAGATCTTTTAGCACAACTCTAAGGAGTCAGGAACGCGGTCTTGTGGTAGTACGCTCTCAAAATAACCCTATTTTAGTTAGGACTTTTGAGGGTTGTATCGTGGCCTAGTTCACGGTTTTAGAAACAAGGATTAAGGCTCAAAGTTAATTTGCACCCACCCACTCTTCGTGATGTCCTCCATTCCTATGTTCAACTAATTCAGCACAAGCGCTCACCTCTCATAAGAGTTTTGTGATGGTTGAGGAACAATTGCTGCTAACGGTTCAAGCACCAATCAGGTGGTTGTTGGGATTCAGTCACCCCTTTGTCTTTCGTGTTTATGCCACACGACTTTATTCTTGCTTAAGGATTTTTCTTGTGTAATCCTCTTCCCATTTTTCACCTTTCATTCGTTTGCTTATCCCTAACCTTTGCCTGGACTGATTTTTGTGAATCTTTGATTGTGAAGTCCAGCGGGATGCCCTAATTTTTGCCTAAGTAGCTTGATTTCAAGTTTCGAATTAGCGAGCTTTTTCATTTCTTTTTTTTCTTTCTAACAAATTGTGTGACACTGTTTGTCTTGGTTGCTTGGTGAAGGTTGTGACTGCCTCCTTCTTTGGTCAATGAAGGATAACCCTTGTGGTTTTTGGTCTTTGGACCACTTGATTAGTATAACCTTTGTGGTTTCCGGTCTTTGGACCTCTTGATTTGGTACAATGAAAGATAATAGATCCTCAAATACACTCCTTTATGAAAGTCTTAACATTCGGTCCAACTAGATGACACCTACCCTGCCCCTGGGTTAAATGTAAGGGTTTTTTCATGTGAAAAGAAACTCCCGCTTCAAGGCTCAAATGGGTTAGCAAGGGTCTATCTCCCTTATATCTCCAGTGTTTAGTATTTGAAACAATGCCTGTACATCATTAACAAGGTCTTTCTCAAAATTACACAATTAGAGATTTTTGCATTTTCATTTTGTCGTCCTCCCTCATATAGTTTAAGCATAACAGTTGGTATTGCAATGCACATACACAAAATCATGAGTGGATACAAATGGATTAATTCAAGGAAAACATGTGTGTTTTATTATGATTAAAATTCAAAAACAAATAAGTTTCATGCATGCATACAAATGTTTAAACAAACAAAAGAAACTACAAATGAAAATGCAGTAAAGAAGCTAAACATTGCCATCATTAAGGAGACTTGACTATGTCTAGACTTATTGCTTATGATGATGCCCTTGCAAACTAGGAGGTCAATTTGATGAGGAGATTCCAATGTGTTGGCAGACTTTATGGCATGATGACCTTTGAGTCGATCAAATTTTTCACTTTGTACTTGGACACATCACAATTGTCAATTGTATGCCTAAATGCCCCTTAGTGGTGTTTGCATCTAACATTCATATCGTGGTTGCCATTATTGAGGAGGCCTGACTCCGTCTGGACTTATTGCTCTTGGAGACTTTCAGCAGTCAGCAGTCGGGATGTTCATTCCATTACTGTTTTGGTTCCATATTCCCCCATTTTCCTGGCGTGAACACAAGAATCTTGGAGTCCATCAAATTCGGGACCTTGTCTTTACCTTTGCCTCTAAAAGACTTGCAATCTTCAAATAAAAGGTCAGGTGCCCCATAATGGTAGTCATACATGGTATTCGACATTGAAACCCTAGAGGAAACTTTATCGGAGATGACTCTGATGCGACTGAGTCAACTAGTTTGAATATGAGCAAATGAGGAAACTCGTTGCACACACAACGTCAGAATAAGATCGAACCTCTTTTCAAGTTGCTCTGGCCTTTACCCATATGTTCTTCCCCTAAGACTCTCTTGGGAAGCCGAGGTTGGATGATAGCAAATGACATCTGGAGGGATGAGGTTGATAAATAAAGTTAATAAATAAGGTTGTTCGCAAAGATCTCACACGATCTCCTGCCTACGTATCTCCATTGACTAATGGAGAATCATAGCGACGTATTTCCCCTAACAAGGGATGAAAATAGCTTTGTTTCCTTAACATTACATTCAAGATTTCCATAGTCAGGCTCATCTGAGTCTTCATCTGATTGACTTCCTCTTTCAGCAATTTCTGACTCTGAAATAAAGCTTGCACCTCGGCCCTGAATTTCCCCAGTTGGGTCTTTATTTCGGTTACCTCCGCTCGGAGTTGTTCCAAATTTATACCTTGATAATTATGGTTCAAGTTGTCCATTCTGACGAGAAACCAAATCAGGATAATAATCTGTCTCTGAACACCTGTCATGAATGCAAGGATGTATAAAAATGCCATGTTCGATTATTTCTGAGGAATCTATCTGCTTTAATTCAAGTTTTGATACAAAATAAATCCAACAATATGATTCAGATATGCGATCCTCGAAAATAACTGAACATGTGTGCTGGAATGTTATGATGTTATGTATGCAGCATGCATGTGATCAGTGGTTTGATGTTGGTGTTGATCAGATAACCAAGTGTCTGTGGAGAGTCATAATAGTATTATTATCTTTGTGCAGAAATCCCATAATTCAAAACCAAAGGACCATGTAGAACTGGATCATATCAGAAAGTAACACTGACGAAGCGAGTACGCTGAAATTTTGGGCTCCTGCAAACCTGTAAACAACCCTCCCATCTCACGGATGTGCTACACCGGGTCAACATTACAGACTCTCAAAGCCGAGCAACGATAATACGTTCACCATCTCCGAGAAATGGTGTATTACCATCTCAGGGAATCGGTTTAGCATTATATACTACTCAGGGAGGCCTCAACTGAGTCCGGGAAAAAACAAGCATCCCTCGTAAGTTCCCAGCTTCAAGCATTAGGATCGAGAAAGAATAGTACATTCATCCTAAAGGGTACAATACTATTGTCATATGAAAAATGCTTTGACTGAGTTCCTATGAGAGAACCAGGCCATCCTATGCGAGTTCCCAGTGGGCCATCGGGTGCGAGTGGGTTTGCCAACAAATATGGTCTACCACTGTCACCACTAGAGAGGGTTGTTTCCACTAAGGTCCTCAATGATCGGTCCCCATATGCACATAACTATCGAGGTCGTACCCTGAAATGGAGGAAATCTCCACACAAGATAGTTCCAAGACGATCGCACTCTGGTTATGGAATACACCACCACTCATCATGGTGAGATACCATGTAAGTACAATGTTCGTCCATGCTAAAGTCTAGGGTGCACCCGAGCCTTAGTATTTGGATCATCTCACAGTAACTCCAACCCACCAAAGAAAACCAGCACAGTCCAGACAGTCCAGTATATATATGATGCATGGAAAATAAAATATTGAAAGCGATAAATAAAGTTGTAAAGTAAAGCTGAAAATAAAGCAGTAAAGCTAAACTAAAGCACACAACAACAAACAACTAAACACCCAAAGAAACAAAAACAGACAAGCGCTAGGATTGACTCTCATAGGGAAAACCAAAGATTCTGGGTTCGGTACCCAATAGAGTCGCCAGTTGTCGCTCTCGGGATTTTCATCCTAGTACAAACGCTAAAGTGGCGCGAAAAAGGTAGAGTCGTCAGCCAGACATTTTTATCCCTAATGAATGGGAAAGGTAATGCTACACAAACCGAAAAAGAAAGGAAAGAACAAGGTATTGCGAACCAAAGAGACTGGGTTCAGGAGTCAGTTACGCACTGGGAAGGTATTAGCACCCCAGATCGCCCGCCGTACCCGACAGGATCCACGATTGTTTGTCTGTTTCAAAGGGTGAGAATAAAATTGTTGTTGAATAAAAACCACTACTGAAACTGGAACGAGAGAGAGAACTGGAAAAGAGAACAAAAAGGTATGGGAAAAATGTTGGGAAAATAAAGAATGTACTTGAATGGGTCCTACCCTACTGCCTACGTATCTCATGGGAAATGAGAATCAGAGTCTACGTATTTCGCCAAACTAGGGCATAAACTTTTTTGTGTTTATTACTAACTGAATTGCTTATGCCTATGCTCAAGTGTTACGATGCAGGAATGGACAAGCACCATTGTTAGGGTTTCAAACTTCGAATTTGGGAACCCCTATTAGATGCGATTTCAAGACCAATTGATGGCTTTAATGGATTCATGAGATGATTTATGGTTGATATATACCCATGGATGCCATTTATTTTGTGCGTTTTTATGTTTTTGGTTTGCAGGTTATTTAGTGACGGACAAAAACCGTCACTAAAAGATGTAGCTACGGACTGAAACCGTAGGTAAAAATAATGGACGAATCAAGGAAGAAGAAGATGCTTTGGCGCGTTACTGATTTTAAATAATTTCTTTATTTTATAATTATTTTGTTTTGTTTATTTTCACGCAGGCACAACTTGCCCTGTGGAAATGCATGCGCGTCATGAGGGGGAGGTCCTGGGTTCGAACTAGGCTCCACCCTTTATTTTTCTGGACCATTTTCTTGCTTTTTTTATTATTATTTTTATTATTATATATTTTTCTTCTAATTCTAAATAATTAACTATTTTAATCCTCTTAATATATAAACAAATTCATAAAAAAATTCTAATTAACTTAATCATTTCCTTTTAATAATAAATTTATTTTTCATAAAAAAAATAGGTTTTTTAGGTTATTTCATCAATTAATTTTGCAATTAATTTGTTATTAACTTAATAATTAGGGTTTAATCAATATTAATTTTTAATTATTGTTTTCTAATCCTAATTTGTCTAACATTTTAACATAACCCTAAAATAATTAATATTTTTAACTTAAATTTATTTTCTTAAATAAAATTTTAATTAATTAGTTAATTTCTTTATTAATTTAGATTTTATTGTCATAATCTTTTTTGTTTATTCTATTATTATTTTTAGAAAATTGTATAGGATGTACGATTCATGTAATAACTTAGATTTATTTTCTCGTATTTTCGATTATGTATTTGTTCATGGGATGTAATAGCTTAGGACTTTTAATTTTCGCACTTTTATTTTCCGCACTCCCCCAATTTCAATATGTACCCCCCTCCCATGATGTAATAGCCTAGGTTTATTTCCCGCATTTAAATTCCGTCAAATATTAAACTGCGTGGTTAGTAAACGTAGGGTGTGAAAAGACTTGTATGCGAAAAAATAAACGGACTTAGATAACCCTAATTTCTAAGATAGATAACTGTAATTAACACACTTCATTCACACACGTAAGTTGGTCGTTATACGATCGTCGTCAGCACCCATAGGGTTTCTCCTCTTTGTTGTCTTACAATATGGTCAAGTCCCTCGAATATAGGGGTATCTTAGCAAGGTTGCCTACGAATAAAAAAATCATCAAGTCCCTACAATATAAAGATCATAGTCCCTTGTTGTCCTTTCGAGTTGCCTTTGAATAAATGATCTAGTCCCTCGATAACCCTACGGAAAAATGACGATAGTCCATTCGAATTGCTAAGATACCCTTATATGTTGCCTTCTATAACCATACGATGACCCTACGCCTGTCCCTTTAACATCCAAAGTTAAGACTACTTACTAACTAATAGTAAGGACAATCATACCCCTAAAGAAACGAAATAACAAGAAATACTTTACAAACTTATGGTAAGTAGTTCTTAAGGGCTTGCTCACTCCTTTTTCAAAATACTATCCACACCTCACATTTTCAAATATTTTCAAACAAAAACACTTTGTATACATTCGTACGAGAATCATTACAAAGTTAAACTTCTAAAATATTTTTCTAAGTACACCCCCATTTTTTTTCCAAACCAAGTAAAGTGAGCTAAGCAGTTAAAATCCCATGGATAATCATGGATACAAAGGGTACTAACACCTTCCCATTGTATAACTTACCCCCCAAACTCAAATATTTTTCAAAGGTCTTTCCTGTTCTTTTATTCCTTTCTTTTGTTGGATAAAATAAAACTCGATGACGATTCTTAATATTCGCTATATAGTTTTTGTAAACAAAAACGACCAAGTCAGTTCTCCCACCATGTTACATAGTTCACGAACTACGAAGCTCTGACTTTCCCATTGCACAAGGGAATAAGTAGGCACAAGAATTTTAACCATCGGCGAGCACACTAATAAAAAACTAACCATTTCTCCATAACAGATAATAATAATAAGTAAAAAACATCATTTTCCTTTTAAACAAACAATCTTAGCAAACCTTTACCATTAGAAGAAGACAAAGACATAAGTTAACATTCAATCGCAGATTAGACTAAGAGGTTCCCATTGAGTACAACAGACATAAGGGGTGTTAACACCTTCCCTTGGCGTAACCCGACTCCCGAACTTAGAATTTTGGTTCTGATGACCATTTCTTATTCCTTATGTTTTATCGATATTTACCTTTTCCATTCACTTAGGAATAAAATTAAATTCGGTGGTGTTGCACCCCAAAATTTGCCCTCACCTAGACAAGACATTGTGTACCAAGGTGTCCCAAGAGGTTCACAAGGTTCACAAGGTATCTCAAGAGGTTCACAAGGTTCACAATTAGTCAGAAAATTTGACAATTCCCTCAGACAAAGCATCTTCCTAAGCAATGCATCCTAAATTAAGGTTTTGAGTTTCATCAGGCTAAATGGACTTCCAAGGCCTCAAGTGAGCTTCATAACATCCTACATGTCTTCAAGAATCCCTATGTCAATTTTCAAGGATTTCCCAAAAGGTTTGCTCAGTCAGATGATCAGATAGGCTAAAATCAGTCAAAGCAATTAAAAAGTCAAACTAAGGTCAACTGTGGTCAAACCAAAGTCAAACTTCATGATTTTTTTCCCAACATCAACTATATGAAGTAAAGTTCATCATTTGATCAAGGGTTGATCATGATTCATCAAGTAAGTTTCAGATCATCAAGAATCAAGAGTTTCTAAATTAGGGTTTTATAGGAAAAGTCAACTGAACTTTGACCAACCATAACTTTCTCATGTTTCATCAAAAATTTTCCATCCAAATCTCATTTTGAAGGAAATTTAATTCTCTACAACTTTGTGTTTCACAAGCCAAGCCCAAAAATGCTTCATTTGGAAGGTATGAGCTAAGACATTAAAGGTCATTTTAAAAGTCAACATCTTCCAAAGGGCATAATTTGAAAATGGTAAAGGATATGGACATGAGACCAAAGATGTTGGTTATAGGACTCTCTAAGCTTTCCAAAATGTCAAAGAACACCTTCATAGCCTTAAAATTGAGGGATTTATGCCTTTGCAAAGTTGGGAAATTTTTGAGAGGTTTATTGAGCAAAAGGGGTCTTAGAACCAATTCTTTCCACATGGGCTTGCATTTTTATGACCCAATCTCTACCATGACATCATGCACGAATCAAATATCATTTATTCAGATTTTTATAGTTTATTTTTTATTTATTTTCATTTTATTCATTAAAAATCAATTTAAATTAAAATAAAATATGAAAACTCAATATTTAAATTTGATTCTTGTTCTAGAAGGTCATAAACATTATTTAGAGATGATTGATCTGATTCAAATTCGTGCTAAGATAGATTGGTATGCAAAGATTTGATTTTTCACATATTTTGATCATGAGATTTCTTCACACTCAAGTTATTCAAGAAAGCCCACAAATCCACAAAGTTTTGACCTAATTCACATCACTATAAGTTCACAAAGAAGCTGCAAGCTCAAGGGACGAAATTCAGAGCCTCCAAGAACATCATTCAACTTCAAAATTTCACACAAAAAGTCATATTCGGTTTTTGATCTAGAGACCTTTTCAAGATCAAATAAAGGTTGCAAATCATTCCTGGAAGATCACATAATGTTTCTGGATCACTAAAACATCCATTATTAGATTGAAACTCCATAACCGAATGCATCATATTCATGTTTTTATGCTTTTTTCAATTTCATATGTATGATTGGTTTTAAGTATATTTGACCTTTGTTTTGTGTTTATGAGGTTACAAGGAATGTTTCTGGACATTTAAATCAAAGTTTCATGGCCTGAATCGAAAACTGCCATGGCTAGGGTTAGAGCTCTCAAGTTGGGGTTTTGCGAAATACTTAATATAAATGACTAATGAAACCATGGTTGGACTGTATACATTGCAAGGATCATGTCTGTGTGTTTAATTTGATGAAATTTTGCAGATTATGGAAGATCCAATTTTCGCAGGTTCTTGAAATTCAAAATTCGCAGGAAAAATTGTAGATGAATTTGCAGGTGTTTTCGCAGGAAATAGGAAGAAGATGAAGTCAGTTGGCGCGCAGCTGAAATTCAAATACTTGACTTAATATTTTATTGAATTGTTTTCATATTATTTCAACAGATGTTGCTTGGCCCAGTGGTGTTGGCATGTGCGTGTTATTGGCTGTGACCTGTGTTCGATCCTTGGTGACAACATATTTTGTTTAATTTTTTCATTATTCAGTTAACTTAATATATTATGATTGTTTGTTGCTTAGCTTGCAGACGCGCCCCATGTGGCTCAGTTGGTTGAAGTGTTTGATTGTTGTTGTGATGATCCTGGGTACGAATCTGGCCCGAGGCCATTTTGGTTTTAATTTCATTTATTTTTGCAGGTTTACAATATAAGGATTGTGTTGTACATAGCTTGCACCAGCGCATGCTGGCTCAACTGGTTTTGTGAGTTGTTGTTCAGGTAAAGGACCTGGGTTCAAATCCCAGGTCCTATCTTTTTAGGGTTTTTTTCTTCATATTTTCCTTATTTTAGCTATTTTCTTATTTTTAATTTAAATTAATATAATTAAAATAATTTCTAAAATAATAAACAATAGTATTTTCATAAAAACTTTATATTTATTAAAATTCATATTTTATTTTCTTAAATGTAAATTATTTGTATTAATTTTATAATATGTTTATATATAACTATTATATTTTTGTAAATAAATAAATAATGTATTTTAATTATAATTAAAAAACCCTAATTTTCTTAATTTGAATATTAACCCTAATTTTTTCTTAACCTTAATTTTCTTATAACCCTAAAAATTAACCTAATTTTTCTAAACCCTAATTATTAATTTTAGTTTTTATTAATATGTAGATAATTTGTTATTTGTTTATTATTATTAAATTTATTTTCTCAATTAACTTCTAAAAAATTTCTAATATTAATTTTTCTTTTTAAATTCTTATTTCCTTTATTTATTTTTCTAACCATTATTTTTATTATCTTATTATTACTAATATGTGATTATTGTTTATTTATTATTCTTATTATATTTATTATTATTATTATCATTATTATTATTATGTAATTGCTAAAGCCATGTAATAGGTTTATTTTATATCTTTGCTTTATTTGTGTAATTATTTTTTGTATGGTTAGTAACCCTAGGGTGTGTATAACCTATATGTGATTAAATTGAACTTAGAAAATTAATTTAAACAAGATAAATACCTGAATATAAACACTCACACACGTAAGTCGATCTTTGATCGCCATCTTGCACTTCCTAGGTTACCCTTCTTGGTTGCCTTAAATATGATCAAGTCCCTCGAATATAGGGGTGTCTTAAGTAAAGTCCCTTTACAAAAATCATAAAGTCCCTACAGTTTAAAAGATCAAGTCCCTTCGAGGTTGCCTACGATAATGATCTTGTCCCTTCAAATAAATGATGATAGTCCCTACGAATTGCTAGAGACACCCCTCAAAGTTGCTCTCTATGACCATACGATGACCCTACGCTTGTCCCTTAACATCCAATGTAATGACTACCTATTCCTTAATAATAGGGATAGTCTTACCGTTGAAAGAACATACGAGAACACGAAAGACTTAATCTAGGGTAGGTACCTCATAATTACTTGCTCACACTTTTCAAACTTTTACACCTCACAATTTCTAAACTAGGCTTTGTATACACCCATACGAGGGTCATTACCAAGTACTTAAAGAAATTTTTCTAATCACACACTACACTCTTGCAAACAAACAAAGTGAGCTAAGTAACTAAAAGCCCATGGATAACCATGAATATAAAGGGTGCTAACACCTTCCCTTTGTATAACCTACCCCCCGAACTCAAGTCTTTTAAAATAGGTCTTTCCTATTCTTTTATGTCCTTTCCTTTTGGATAAAATAAAAGTCGGTGGCGACTCTTGCTATCCGCAACATTTATAGAAAGTCAGTTCTCCCACCGTGTTACAGAACTGGCGACTCTGCTGGGGATTTAATAAAAGACGGGTACCCTTAGGAATTAGATCACTTAAATTGTTTGCCTTGTTTGCTTTATATTATTTGCTGGGCTTTATGTGTGAAAGATCCTAACACGGATCTAGTATACCCTAGGTAAATGGCAATAGACCAAGGAAACTGTACGGCATATACCGATATGGTTGATCTGGTGGCCACAGTTAGTGTGACTTCTTGGTTGGTGCTTATGTTCCTTAAATAAGTTAAGGATAATATGTGGCTGCCATATGTTGTCAATACACTAACTGACTTTTAGAACCCTTGTTATCCCATCTTGGCCTTTAGAAAGTAGTGAGGTAGCCGGCTTTGGTGAAAACTAAAGTTGGTTGATACTCGATACTACGCTCATTGAGATCCTAAACTTGGAGGGTTTTGGTTGGTAAGTAAGTTTCCTACTGAACAACCACCCTTGGGAAGGGTCAGTGATATTGAGATCCCTTAGAACCTGGTTACTTTTGTAGGACAGGATGAACCAACTAACTTCAGGGGAGGGTACTTACCTTTAAACCTCATGCAAGCCTCTAAACCTAGGGCTATTATGTGACTTGGTTGTGTGTGCCACATGTTTGTGATTGAGCATAACATCATAACATCATCATGCTTCATAAGCATAGCATTTTCACTAACTATTCAAGGACCAAAGGATTTATCTTTGTTCTTTGTTGTAGGTCATGGCTTCTGCTCGTAGGAATACTATCCGGATCAACTTTGTAGGGATACCTCCTAAGCTCAAGGAATTGGTCTCTCAAGTTTCTGAAAACTCCCAGTTCATCAAGAAGCATGGTCACCTACTGGATCTAGTCACTTCAGGGTTCAATGAAGACATGATGAGTGTCCTGTTTCAGTTCTTTGATCCTAAACATCATTGTTTCACATTCCCCGACTATCAGCTGGTTCCTACAATGGAAGAGTTCTCCAAGCTACTGGGTATACCTATCCTTGATCAGAGACCCTTCACAGGTTTAGAGAATGAGCCTAAACCTGAAGTCATTGTTGCAGCCCTACATTTGAAGAAATCAGACATTGTCCTAGAAATAAGAAGCAGAGTTAAGGGTATCCTTGCTAAGGTATTGATGGAGAAAGCTCAAATGTTCCTGAAGGCTATGAGTTATGATGCTTTTGAGGAGATCTTAGCCTTATTGATCTATGGCTTAGTGTTGTTCCCTAATCCAGACCAGTTCATAGACGTACACGCCATCAACATAATTCTGACTCGCAATCCAGTGCCTACATTACTTGGAGATGTCTTACATTCTCTCCACACTCGTACTACGAAGGCGAGAGGGACTCTGATGTGTTGCATACCTTTACTATCTAGGTGGTTTATTTCTCACCTTCCTCGATCAGTGATGAAGAATGAACAAGGGTTCAGGTGGTCTAAGAGGATCATGTCACTTTCTCATTCAGATATTCATTGGTGCTCTAGATCCATGGAGAATGTTACTATCATTGACCGTTGTGGAGAATTCCCTAATGTGCCACTCTTTGGCATAAGAGGGGGCATTACTTACAACCCTTCTTTAGCTCTGCGTCAGTTTGGTTATGCTCGGAGTGATGGTCCTCGTGACATGCTTATTCAGGGTATTGTGTTCGACTACGACAACGATCTGCAAGGTTACCGTCAAAGGTTCATACGAGCTTGGGGTAAAGTGAACAAGGTTGACAACAAGACTCTGGAACCAAAGTACTCCATTCCTATGGAACCTTATCTCAGATGGGTACGAGCACGTGCTCAGACTCTTATGATGCCATATCCTGCTATCCTGCCAGTTACCATGGAGCCTGTTGCTGAAAGAGATACTCCTTATGTCATCCTTCATCCAGACATGCCCACTGACATGGAAGAGTTGCAAAGGTCCTGGATCCAGTTGAAGGAACAAAGGGATACTTTTGAAACTCATTTCAAAGCTAGTCAAGAAAGAATCCTGGAGATGACAAAACAACTTCACGAGGAGCAGAATCTCAACACATACCTCAATACAAAGAGGAAACGTCCATGGGAGACTTAAAATCCCATCTTTGTATTTATTTCATTTTGTTGTAAGCCCAAGAGGAAAACAAGTTTATTGGTTACTAATAAAAGTTTACTTTCTGGTTGTTTAAACAAATTTAAATCCTACGGTCATTGAAAACATTGCATATGCATTTACATACCATATCATTGCATCACAGGTTTCTTATGAACAAGTATCTTATCTTCTCGCTGTTTATTTCAGCAGAAATGGCTCTCGAACAAACTGTCAAGGATCTCCAGGCTCAGAATACACAATTTCAAGAGCTGATCTTGAACTTGTCCAAGGGACAAGATGAGCTGAAGACACTGCTGGCTAAGAAGAAGAAGAAGAAGACTAGAAAATCAGGGGGCCTAATCAACCTGGGTAGAAGATTCAGAGGTCCTATCAAGACAAAATAAGAGGTTGAGGATTTTGAGTCTGAAAATTCTGAGAAAAAGGGAGGCAGTCTCCATGATACTGTGGAAGATTCTGATTCTGAGGCAAACTATTATCATGATCCTGTTAGTGAGGAGAAGTACAAGATGTTGGTAGACAGAATGAACGCTATGGAACTACAAAAATCTTATGGGCTTGATTTTGAAGATTTGAGTTTAGTTTCTGGAGTGGTTATACCTGTTGGCTTCAAGGTTCTTATTTTTGTGGTGTATGAGGGTGTTTCATGTCCTAAACTGCATTTGAGATCCTATGTCTGGAGGATTCAGCCACATACTTCTGATAAGAAGCTGTGGATTCACTTCTTCCAAGAGATTTTATCTGGAGCTCAATTGGAATGGTATTATCAACTTGAAAGTGTTAATATTCGTGATTGGAATGATCTTGCTGAGGCCTTCTATAGGAAATACCAATATAATGCTGATTTAGCACCAACTCGCATGTAGCTCCAAAGCATGTCTATGGGTGCTAAGGAGAGTTTCAAAGAGTATGCCCAGAAATGGAGAGATCTGGCTGGCAGAGTTCAACCTCCTCTGACTGACAGGGAGCTGGTGGATATATTTATGAGTACTCTGAATGGTCCTTTTTACAGTCATCTCATTGGAAGCTCATCATCTGGTTTCACTGAGCTGATAATGACTGGAGAACGTGTGGAAAGTGGTATACGAAGTGGTAAGATACAAGTGGGTGTCTCTTCATCAAGCACTGCTAAGAAGCCCCCTAGTGGAAAGATGGAGTCTAATGCTGTGTATGGTGAACATAGTCGTAACATGAATCACCAATCTGTGGGAGCAGTTCACATCTCCAATCCTGCCCCTACAGCACCAGATCAACAACAGAACAATCAACAGAAGCCTAGAAGACAGTTCACCAAGATCAACATGTCACTGGCCCAAGCCTTGCAACACATGTTGAAAGGGGAGCTAATTACTTTAAGGGATCCTCCTCAGAATCCTAATACATCCTCTCCTTGGTACAATCCTAACGCAAGATGTGCATATCATTCTAATAGTCCGGGACATGACACCAACAATTGTTGGGTGTTGAAAAACAAGATTCAAGACATGATTGAAGCTGGGGAAATTGAATTTGACCCTCTTGGGACCCCAAATGTGATCACTGCTCCTATGCCCAATCATGAGAAGACTATTAATGTTGTTGATGAGGTTTGCTATGTTTCCTCAGTAACAAATGTGACTACTCCTCTATCAATTATCAAGAAGAAGCTGGTGCAGGCTGGTTCTTTCCAGGTTGTAATGAAGACTGTTTTTACTGTGCTTATAAACCTGATAGTTCCTGGAAGTTGAAGGACGATATCCAACGCCTCATGGACAATTACACTATATTGTTTGAGAGGACTCCTTCTGTTGAAAGTATGTGTGAACATATGACTCGAAGCACGAAGCTTGAAGATGTAGCTATGGTTGATAAAGTACCAGTGAAGATCACCTCCAAAGGTCCTGTCAAGATTACATCCAAAGGACCAGTGAAGATTACTGCTGAAGGCCCTGTGAAGACTGTTGCTGAAGCTAGAGTGGTTCCCATGATCATTACCACTCCTGGCCATGTTCCTTATACTTATGATAAAGCTATACCCTGGAATTATGGTTCTGATGTTTATATCCATGGTGTCAAACAAGAACCTTTGACTGATGCACCTGTTACTGATGTTAGTCTTGAGGTGGACAATATTGCTGGATCTAGCAAGGTCACCAGAAGTGGAAGAATTTTCTCCCCTCAAGATACCTCTAAAAATGCAGTTACTCCTGGGCCAAGTACTGATGCCTGAGGCAAGGGTCCTGTGATTGAACCTATGCAAGCTGAAGCAGCAATTATTGAAAATCTTTCTAAACAGATGGAGGAAGTACTGAAGATCATTCGCAAAAGTGATTATGATATTGTTGACCAGTTGGGACATACTCCATCCAAAATCTCCATGTTATCTTTGCTGTTGTGTTCTGAGGCCCATGCTAAAGCCTTAATCAAGTTCATAAAGGCTTCCCATGTGCCAAATGAAATTTCTGTGGATCAATTTGAGAATTGTGTTGCACATCTGACTAGTGATAATGGTTTGGGTTTTTCTGATGCTGATCTGACTCCTGCCAAGAGAAATCATAATAGAGCTCTGCATATCTCCATTGAATGTAGGGGCACTACTTTGTCTCATGTACTGGTGGACAATGGTTCTTTATTAAATGTGCTCCCTAAAGAGGTTCTGGACAAGCTCAGTCATGAAGATGTTGTGTTAAGACCAAGTGATGTAGTAGTAAGGGCCTTTGATGGTTCAAGAAGAGTGGTACATGGAGAAGTAGACCTCTCAATCAAAGTAGGCTCTCAAGTCTTCAACTCTACTTTCTATGTGATGGATATCCGTCCTGCGTATTCTTGTTTGCTTGGGCGCCCCTGGATCCATGGAGCAGGTGCTGTGACTTCCACCTTGCATCAGAAGTTGAAATATCCGGTGAAAAAAATTGTCACTGTCTATGGTGAAGAAGAGTACATGGTTAGCCATGTGAATACTTTCAAATATGTAGAAATGGAGGGTGAAATTGTTGAAACTCCATGTCAAACATTTGAAGTTGTTCCTTGCTCTGCTCCTATTCCTCAGTCTGTCCCTGCTTCTGAAAGAATTCATGTGGTTACTAGAATACCTCCTGCAATGGTCTCCCTCAAAGATGCTAAGGATGTGGTTGCAAAAGGTGTTTCTGCTATTTGGGGTCAGCTTCCCAACATCCCTTACAAGTTTGACAAGTTTGGTTTGAGTTTTACTGCAGAATCTCAGAGGACTGTTCGTCGTGCTCGTGATGTTCGTATCACTAATCAAGGGGTCATAAGAGATCAAATCAATGTTGTGGGTGACTATAATGAAGACTACAACCTGGACGATTGGATCTTTCCTACCATGGGTGATGGGCTCAACAATTGGAAGGCTGAAGACGTTATTCCTATCTCCTTTAGTCAGGAGTAAATACTATTACTATGTTTTGTTTTAAGTTTGTAATTTCGAACAATAAAACCTTTTAAGCCTTGTGTCTTGCCCGTGGCACAATGGTATGCTTGTTTCGGGATGTCATTTCATTTGCATACTTCATTCAATAAAAATCAATGGACGTTTTGTTTTCGTAAATATTGTGCTCCTTGTTTTTCTTTTATTATTATTTCTATTTTATCAGCTATGTGTTCTTACACACACCCACATCACTAAAATGCAGATCCTCATCCACTCTGGATCCTGTTGATAACAGTTCTACTATTGCCAATTATAAATTCGAGAATCCGATCTATCAAGCTGAAGATGGAAAGGAGGAAGATTGTGAAGTACCTGTAGAGCTTGCTAGTTTGTTACAACAAGAAGAGAAAGTTATACAGCCACATGAAGAGCCAATCGAAGTTGTGAATCTGGGAACTTAGGAAAACAGGAAAGAGGTCAAGATAGGGGAGGAATTAGAGGATGGTGTTAAGAACAGACTAATCCAGATGCTACGTGACTATGAGAAAATCTTTGCTTGGTCTTATGAAGATATGCCAGGGTTGGATACAAACATTGTGGTTCATCGTTTACCGGTAAAAGAATATTGTCATCCAAAGAAACAAAAGGTTCGTCGCATGCGTCCTGAAATGTCAGAAAAGATTAAAGCAGAAATGATGAAATAATTTGATGCAGGGTTCTTAGCTGTGACTTCTTATCCTCAATGGGTTGCAAATGTGGTACCAGTACCTAAGAAAGATGGTAAGGTACGCATGTGTGTGGAATACAGGGATTTGAATAAGGCCAGTCCTAAAGATGACTTTCCACTTCCGCATATTGATTTTTTGGTAGACAACACTGCTCAACATAAGGTATTCTCTTTCATGGATGGTTTCTCTGGTTACAATCAGATTAAGATGGCACCTGAAGATATGGAGAAGACTACATTTGTTACACAATGGGGCACTTTTTGTTATAAGGTGATGCCATTTGGTTTGAAGAACATTGGGGCAACATATCAGCGTGCTATGGTGGTTTTGTTTCATGATATGATTCACCATGAGATAAAGGTATATGTGGATGATATGATAGCCAGGTCCCAGAATGAGGAACAACACCATGATCACCTGCACAAGTTGTTTGAGAGGTTGAAGAAATACAAACTGAGATTGAATCCAAACAAGTGTACTTTTGGAGTTAGGTCTGGTAAACTCCTAGGTTTCATTGTCGGTGGAAAAGGTATTGAAGTGGATCCTGCAAAAGTAAAAGCTATACAAGAGATGCAGGCTCCCCGTACTGAAAAGGAAGTTAGAGGTTTCTTGGGACGACTGAATTACATTGCAAGATTTATTTCCCAGCTAACTGCTACCTGTGAGCCAATCTTCAAGTTGTTGAAGAAAGATCAGGTAATGGAATGGAATGACGAGTGCCAAGTAGCTTTGGATGAAATCAAGAGATACCTCCAAGAACCTCCAATTTTGATGCCACCAGTTGATGGAAGACCCTTGATTATGTACTTAACAATATTAGACAACTCAATGGGGTGTGTGTTGGGGCAACATGACAAGTCTGGTCGAAAAGAGCAGGCAATATACTACCTTAGCAAAAAGTTTACCGACTGTGAAACAAGATACTCACTGCTCGAAAAAACTTGTTGCGCTTTGGCATGCGCTGCTCGCCGACTAAGACAGTATATGTTGACTCATACTACCTTGTTGATTTCAAAGATGGATCCAATCAAGTACATATTTGAGAAACCTGCTCTCTCCGGACGAATAGCGAGATGGCAAATGATTTTAACAGAATATGATATACAGTACACCACTCAGAAGGACATTAAGGGCAGTGTGGTAGCTGATCATTTAGCTCATCAAGCAGTGGATGATTATCAGTCTATGAATTTTGTGTTCCCAGATGAAGATATTATGATTATTACCAAAGAACCTAGACAATATGACGGACCTGAACAGGGATCCCGATGGACTATGGTTTTTGATGGAGCTTCTAATGCGCTTGGTAATGGTGTTGGTGTTGTGATCATTTCCCTTGAAGGTTGTCATACTCCAATCACTGCTAGACTTTGTTTCTATTGTACCAATAACATGGCTGAATATGAAGCATGTATCATGGGTATCAAAGATGCCATTGAGATGAAGATTCAGTTCCTGGACGTATATAGAGATTCAGCCCTGGTAGTTAGTCAGATTAAAGGAGATTGGGATACCAAGCATGAAAATTGTAACGCCCTAATTTTATATTTATTTTTATGAAATAAATATTAATATTTTAAGGGTATATTTGGATAAATTGGGGAGAAATGTTTTATGAGAATAATAATAATATAATAATGTCTACTATTATAATATCATTATTATTTAAATAAAATAAAATAAAAAGGGTTAGTTAGAGGTTTAAGGGGGCAAAGGTGGAATTATTGTTTTATGTAAGTGGAATGAGGGATTCAGTTTTCATTCATCGTATTTTTGACGAAGAACAATGAGGTCTGGAGAAAGAGGAGAAGAAAGGCAAGGTCGAGGATCGTAGATCATCAAGACCAAGATTTCGAAGAAATCATCTCTATTTCAAGGTAAGGGGGGAGAATGGGTTTTATAATTGGTGAATTAACACAATAAGGGTAATTGGGAGATCCTTCCTCCCTTAGGGTTCATATATGTGAGGATTTGGAATTGATGAAATTATGATATGTATATGATGGATTATGAATCCTTGAATTGTGTTTGTGATTTGATGATGAATATTATGAGAATAATTTGTTTATGAGGTAATCTTGTATGAACTGTTCTTGAATGTGAGCTATGTGAATTGAGGGATAGTTGTTATGGAGAAGAGGAAATTGGGAGAGATAAGGAACAATTATAGGTTGCCCAATTTAGTTTTTATCAATGTTAGATTAGGTGAATAATTGATGTTATGAGTGTGTTGTGGTATAAAGTATTGAAATTGGACTGTTATGGATGCTAATATCAAGTTAAAATGAACTGGTTTTGGTTTGGAGTGAGAGGGGAAGGAAAAGAGAGATTTTTAAGAAAAAGTAGAAATTTCACGTAGCCACCTGACATGGGCCGTGTCACAGGACACGGGTGGCCGTGTCAGGCCACTGGAAGAGGATGAGGGGAAGAATTTTGGAGAATGGGCAACAGTAAGTGTGACACGGGCCGTGTCACACGACACAGGCACCCGTGTCAGCCCCCTGGTCTTGGTTGATTTTGTTAATTGAGAGGTGCGTGTTCAGGGCACCTAACACGGGCCGTGTCACAGGACACGGGTGGCCGTGTCAGGCCCCTGTATCTTGGAATTTTGTGAAACTTTGATATGTTTTATCATCCATTCTTTTAGTATAAGTTCCTAAGAGTATTCTAAGACGATAACTTGAGGTTTAGTGTTAATTATAGGACTTGATAACCAAACTTAAATGAATGTAATAGTGAGGATTATATAAGTAGCATAAGTTTGTTAGTAATGTAATGAATTATTGAATTATGAGATTATGGAATATGCTTAACATGAATGATATAATGATGTGATTAATACTGGTGGGATCATGTGGATCGTGAAGGCATGAATGTTTTCATACGTAATTGCATTATGGTGTATGTGTTTGAGTCTGCATATGCATACACATTTGGTGGGATGATCATGTCTCGGTGGAGCGTAAGTGATCATTCGGATTCATTGTGAATCGTTGGTGCAGGGATGGTCGTGTCTCGGTGGAGCGTAAGCGATACATTCGGGTTCGAATTAATGAACCATTGTTGAAAGTCGGTACCACATTGTTGCATTGTGTCAATGAGTCACATTGCATCTGTTGTTGGATTGATTGTGTTAATTGATGTGTATGGATTTATGATTATCCTTTGAGGTGTTATTTGCACCGCTATGTCATGAAATTATTTCTCACCCCTTTTGTTTGTTTTGTTGCGTCTGTGCTTCTTCGGAAGTGCAGATAATTCAGGTACTTGAGGAGTGTTTGATGTTGATGTCAGTGTCCTAGGAGCTCTGATATGTAACGGGAACGGGGATTTTTATCAATATTTCTTTTGATTTTAGCAAACTTCCTGATGATTAAGTATTTGAGTTAATAAACCATATTTTGATTGAACTGTAATGCCTTTGGGCAATTTGATGTTAAAACAATTATTTTCGCTCCTTGTTTTAGAATAAATGAAAAGATATTTGGTTGTTGATGTAGCAACTCACTTTTGTTGATTAAACTCTGATTTTATGAATAGTTTATATAATTTTGAAATGGGAAAAAGTGGGTGTTACAATTGGTATCAGAGCAGATCGGTCCAACCGGCCAGATTGAGTCAGTCCTTAGAATAAGAGTCGTTGAGCGTCCTAACCTGTATTTGTTGTTGTATCAGAATGGCTGGAAGGAATGATGCTGCTCTTGCTGCGGCCTTGCAAGCCATGGCGCAGACTGTTGAGAACGTCGTTCAGGTCGTTCAGGGGGGAGGTAATGCTCAGTCTCGTGCATTGGATCAGTTCAGGAGTAACAGGCCGCCTAAGTATGAAGGTGGAATTCTAAATCCAAAGGCTGCGCATAAATGGTTGAAGGTTGTGGAGAAGATTTTCAGAACAATGGGATGCTCTGATGATCAGAAGGTGAGGTTTGGTACTCATATGCTGGAAGGCGAAGCTGAGGTCTAGTGGGACAACAGTCGCCAACGGTTAGAAGCTGCGGATATTGCAATCACCTGGGCGATATTTCGCAGAGATTTTTTGGAGAAGTACTTCCCAGAAGATGTCCGTAGTGCTAAGGAAGTGGAGTTCTTGGAACTCAAGCAAGGTAATATGACGGTGGCGGAGTATGCTGCCAAGTTTGAGGAATTGGTGCAATATTGTGCACACTATAATACTGAAGAGGCTATGACTTCCAAATGCCTGAAGTATGAGAATGGACTGCGTCCTGAAATTAAGTTGGGTATTGCTTGCCAGAAGATCAGGAACTACCCGGAATTGGTAAGCAGAAGTCGGATTTATGATAATGACAACAGGGCTCTAATTGCACACTATAAGGCGGTGAATGAAAAGAAAGGAAAGCAGAGATTTGGTGGTACTCCTTATAGTGCTCCAGCTGACAAAGGGAAGCAAAAGGCTAATGCTGAGAAGAAGCTAAGTGGGGGAGGAGGTACTCCCGGCGTGCTCAAATGTTACAGATGCCACGGTATGGGTCATCGTGCCAATGATTGTCCTAATGAAGAGAAGAAATGCTTCAAGTGTGGGAAGCTGGGTCACCTAGCGGCTAATTGTAAGGTGAATTCTCCTACTTGCTATAATTATGGAGAGCAGGGTCATATCAGCACCAATTGCCAGAAACCCAAGAAGCAGCAATCTGGTGGAAAAGTGTTTGCATTAGTGGGAACTCAACCTATTGGTGAAGACCGATTGGTCAAAGGTACTTGCTATATCGATAATACTCCTTTATTTGTGATTATTGATACGGGTGCAACACACTCATTTATTTCCTTGGAATGTGTGAAGAGGATAGGATTGGAGCCTTCTCAATTGAGTCGAGGAATGGTAATTGATACTCCATATATAGGTTACGTGACTACTACCTTAGTATGTCGTGATTGTGTTTTGACAATATCTGATAAAAAGTTTAGAGTGGACCTTATATGCTTGCCACTCAGTAATCTTGATGTGATTTTGGGTATGAACTGGTTGGAGTCCAACCGAGTTTATATCGATTGCTTTAGGAAAAGATTGTTATTCCTAGCTCATGAGGAAGAAAGTTTGGCCAGTTGGGTTTCGGCTAAAGAACTGAGAACCTTGTTGGAGGACGAAGCGGAGATGTTTGTTGTGTTTGCTTCGTTATCGGTTGAAGAGAAAGTTGTTGTTGAGGAGCTGCCAGTGGTGAATGAATTTCTTGAAGTATTCCCAAGTGATATTTCAGAACTGCCTCCGATGCGTGAGGTGGAGTTTACTATTGATTTGATTCCTGGTACTAAGCCTATTTCTATGGCACCGTACAGGATGTCTGCTGCTGAGTTAGCTGAATTGAAATCGCAGATTGGTGATTTGCTTGACAAGAAGTTCATTCGACCCAGTGTATCGCCGTGGGGTGCACCAGTGTTATTGGTCAAGAAGAAGGATGGTAGTACGCGTCTGTGTATTGACTACCGACAACTGAATAAAGTTACTATTAAGAACAAGTATCCACTCCCGAGGATTGATGACTTGATGGATCAACTTGTGGGAGCTTGTGTTTTTAGTAAAATTGACTTGAGGTCGGGATATCATCAAATAAGAGTGAAGGAGGGAGATATCCAGAAGACGACATTTAGAACTCGATATGGCCATTACGAATATGTTGTGATGCCTTTCGGAGTGTCTAACGCGCCAGGAGTGTTCATGGAGTATATGAACCGAATATTTCATTCTTATTTGGATCAGTTTATCGTAGTATTTATTGATGATATACTAATATATTCGAAGTCTGAAGAAGACCATGCGAAACATTTGAGAATTGCATTGCAGATACTGAAGGGTAATAAATTATTTGCCAAGTTCTCCAAATGTGAATTTTGGTTGAAGTCGGTAAGCTTTTTGAGACATGTGATATCTGGTGATGGTATAGCAGTGGACCCTTCTAAGGTCAGTGTTGTGCTTGATTGGGAGAATCCGAAGACGGTAACGGAAATTAGAAGTTTTCTTGGCCTAGTTGGTTATTATCGAAGGTTCATTGAAATATTTTCTAGTTTGGTGTTACCTTTGACTCAATTGACCCGGAAGAATCAAGATTTTATTTGGGATGCAGCTTGTGAGAGAAGTTTTGAGGAATTAAAGAAGAAGCTAACTTCGGCACCAGTACTAGTTTTGCCGGACCCGAGTGAAGCTTTTGTTGTTTATTGCGACGCGTCTAAAGTGGGTTTAGGTGGTGTGCTAATGCAGGTGGGTAAAGTTGTAGCTTATGCTTCGAGGCAGTTGAAGGTACATGAGAGGAATTATCCTACTCATGATTTGGAATTGGTCGCAGTGGTATTCGTGTTGAAAATTTGGAGGCATTATTTTTATGGTTCGCAGTTTGAAGTTTTTAGCGATCATAAGAGTTTAAAGTACTCGTTTGATCAAAAAGAGCTTAATATGAGACAAAGAAGATGGTTAGAGTTTTTGAAGGATTATAATTTTAATCTGAATTACCACCCGGGAAAAGCGAATGTGGTAGCAGATGCGTTGAGCCGGAAGACAATTCATATGTCGGCTATGATGGTGAAGGAAATGGATTTAATTGAGCAATTTAGAGACTTGAGTATGGTATGTGAAATAACGTCGGAAAGTGTTAAGCTGGGTATGTTGAGAATTAATAATGAATTTCTGGATGTGATAAGGGAAAATTAAAGACAAGATGTAAAATTGGTAGATTTGATGCCTAATGAAGGAAATGACCAAGGAGGCGATTATGTTTTGAATAATGATGGTGTTTTGAGATTCAGAGGTAGAATTTGCGTACCTGACAACGTTGAATTAAAGAAAGCAATTTTGGAAGAAAGTCATCGAAGTAGCTTGAGTATCCATCCAGGAGCTACAAAGATGTACCATGATTTGAAGAAATTGTTTTGGTGGCACGGTATGAAGAGGGATATCACACAATTTGTTTATGCTTGCTTGGTGTGTCAGAAATCTAAGGTGGAACATCAGAAGCCTTCGGGGCTGATGCAACCGTTAAAGATTCCGGAATGGAAGTGGGACAACATTGCTATGGATTTTGTGACAGGTTTACCGAATACAGTGAGAGGCTTTGATGCTATTTGGGTAATTGTAGATCGGTTAACTAAGTCGGCACATTTTATTCCAATTAACATCAGTTTTCTATTAACTAAATTGGCAGAGATTTATATACGGATTGTGGTGAAATTGCATGGTGTACCGTCGAGTATAGTATCGGATAGAGATCTGCGGTTTACCTCGGAATTTTGGAAGAGTTTGCATGAGGCTTTGGGTTCTAAGTTGAAATTGAGTTCAACTTACCACCCACAGACGGATGGGCAATCAGAGAGGACTATTCAGTCACTGGAAGATTTATTGAGAACTTGTGTGTTAGAAAAAGGAGGTGCGTGGGATACTCATTTGCCACTAATTGAATTCACTTATAATAACAGCTACCATTCAAGTATTGGAATGGCGCCGTTTGAAGCTCTTTATGGTCGGAGATGTAGAACACCTCTATGTTGGTATGAGACGGGTGAAAATGTTATGCTTGGACCGGAGATTATCCAGCAGACTACTGAGACTATCAAGATGATTAAAGAGAAGATGAAAGCATCTCAGAGTCGACAGAAAAGTTACCATGATAACCGGAGAAAAGACTTGGAGTTCAGTAAGGGTGACCATGTGTTTTTTAGAGTCAACCCGATGACCGGTGTTGGCCGTGCTTTAAAATCCAAGAAGTTGGATCCTAAGTTTATCGGACCTTATCAGATTATGCAGAGAGTAGGCAAGGTTGCTTACAGAGTTGCATTGCCACCAGAACTTTCAAATTTGCACGAAGTGTTTCATGTGTCGCAACTCAGGAAGTATGTATCTGATCCGTCACATGTCATCCAGAGGGATGAAGTACAAGTTCGTGATAACCTCACAGTGGAGGCCTTACCTTTGAGAATTGAGGACCGTAAGATGAAGCAGCTAAAAGGCAAAGAAATACCTCTTGTGAGAGTAGCTTGGGGAGGAGCTGCTGGTGGAAGTGTTACCTGGGAACTGGAGAGCAAGATGCGTGAATCATATCCAGAGTTATTCCATTCAGGTACATTTTCGAGGACGAAAATAATTAAGTGGGGGAGAGTTGTGACGCCCTAATTTTATATTTATTTTTATGAAATAAATATTAATATTTTGAGGGTATATTTGGATAAATTGGGGAGAAATGTTTTATAAGAATAATAATATAATAATGTATACTATTATAATATCATTATTATTTAAATAAAAAAAAGGGTTAGTTAGAGGTTTAAGGGGAAAAGGTGGAATTATTGTTTTATGTAAGTGGAATGAGGGATTCAGTTTTCATTCATCGTGTTTTTGACGAAGAACAGTGAGGTCTGGAGAAAGAGGAGAAGAAAGGCAAGGTCAAGGATCGTAGATCATCAAGACCAAGATTTCGAAGAACTCATCTCTATTTCGAGGTAAGGGGGGAGAATGGGTTTTATAATTGGTGAATTAACATAATAAGGGTAATTGGGAGATCCTTCCTCCCTTAGGGTTCATATATGTGAGGATTTGGAATTGATGAAATTGTGATATGTATATGATGGATTATGAATCCTTGAATTGTGTTTGTGATTTGATGATGAATATTATGAGAATAATTTGTTTATGAGGTAATCTTGTATGAACTGTTCTTGAATGTGAGCTATGTGAATTGGGGGATAGTTGTTATGGAGAAGAGGAAATTGGGAGAGATAAGGAACAATTATAGGTTGCCCAATTTAGTTTTTATCGATGTTAGATTAGGTGAATAATTGATGTTATGAGTGTGTTGTGGTATAAAGTATTGAAATTGGACTGTTATGGATGCTAATATCAAGTTAAAATGAACTGGTTTTGGTTTGGAGTGAGAGGGGAAGGAAAAGAGAGATTTTTAAGAAAAAGTGGAAATTTCACGTAGCCACCTGACACGGGCCGTGTCACAGGACACGGGTGGCCATGTCAGGCCACTGGAAGAGGATGAGGGGAAGAATTTTGGAGAATGGGCAACAGTAAGTGTGACACGGGCCGTGTCAGCCCCCTGGTCTTGGTTGATTTTGTTAATTGAGAGGTGCATGTTCAGGGCACCTGACACGGGCCGTGTCACAGGACACGGGTGGCCGTGTCAGGCCCCTGTATCTTGGAATTTTGTGAAACTTTGATATGTTTTATCATCCATTCTTTTAGTATAAGTTCCTAAGAGTATTCTAAGACGATAACTTGAGGTTTAGTGCTAATTATAGGACTTGATAACCAAACTTAAATGAATGTAATAGTGAGGATTATATAAGTAGCATAAGTTTGTTAGTAATGTAATGAATTATTGAATTATGAGATTATGGAATATGCTTAACATGAATGATATAATGATGTGATTAATACTGGTGGGATCATGTGGATCGTGAAGGCATGAATGTTTTCATACGTAATTGCATTATGGTGTATGTGTTTGAGTCTGCATATGCATACATATTTGGTGGGATGATCATGTCTCGGTGGAGCGTAAGTGATCTTCGGATTCATTGTGAATCGTTGGTGCAGGGATGGTCGTGTCTCGGTGGAGCGTAAGCGATACATCCGGGTTCGAATTAATGAACCATTGTTGAAAGTCGGTACCACATTGTTGCATTGTGTCAGTGAGTCACATTGCATCTGTTGTTGGATTGATTGTGTTAATTGATGTGTATGGATTTATGATTATCCTTTGAGGTGTTATTTGCACCGCTATGTTATGAAACTATTTCTCACCCCTTTTGTTTGTTTTGTTGCGTCTGTGCTTCTTCGGAAGTGCAGATAATTCAGGTACTTGAGGAGTGCTTGATGTTGATGTCAGTGTCCTAGGAGCTCTGATATGTAACGGGAACGGGGATTTTTATCAATATTTCTTTTGATTTTAGCAAACTTCCTGATGATTAAGTATTTGAGTTAATAAACCATATTTTGATTGAACTGTAATGCCTTTGGGCAATTTGACGTTAAAACAATTATTTCCGCTGCTTGTTTTAGAATAAATGAAAAGATATTTGGTTGTTGATGAAGCAGCTCACTTTTGTTGATTAAACTCTAATTTTATGAATAGTTTATATAATTTTGAAATGGGAAAAAGTGGGTGTTACAAAAATCTCATTCCTTACAGAGAGCATGTGTTGTCTTTGATCCCATATTTTGAAGAGATTACCTTTGGACATATTCCACGAGGAGAGAATCAGTTAGCAGATGCATTAGCCACCATGGCATCTATGTTTTAGATTAGCTGGGATGATAAAGCTCCCAAGATCACTATTGATAGATTTGAAAAGCCTGCATATTGTAATGAGATTGACACTGAAGGAGTAGAGGGAAAGCCTTGATTCTATGAAGTGAAAAGGTATCTTGAAGCTCAGGAATTCCCTGAAGGGGCATCTGTCAATGATAAGAAATTTCTGAGGAGATTTTCTGCTAAGTTCTTCTTGAGTAATGGAATTTTGTACAAGCGCAATCATGATTCGACTTTGCTTCATTATGTGGATAAGAAGGAAGCAACAGAGATTATGGAAGACATGCATGATGGGATCTTTGGCACTCATTCTAGTGGTCATACCATGGCAAAGAAGATATTGAGAGCAGGTTACTATTGGTCTACCATGGAAGCTGACTACTATCGACATTCCAAAACATGTCACAAGTGTCAGGTTCATGCTGATAAGGTGCATATACCTCCAGTTCCGTTGAATGTGTTGACTGCTCCTTGGCCTTTTTCCATGTGGGGCATTGATATGATTGGTGAGATCAAGCCTACTGCTTCTAATGGACATCGTTTCATCCTTGTTGCCATTGATTACTTTACAAAGTGGGTGGAGGCAGCCTCATTTGCATATGTTACGAAGAATGTTGTTGCTCGATTCGTTAAGAATAATCTCATATGTAGGTATGGCATCCCTGAAAGGATTATCACAGACAATGGCTTTAATCTGAACAACACTATGATTATTGACCTCTGCACGCAGTTCAAGATTAAGAATCACAATTCTTCTCTGTATCGTCCAAAGATGAATGGGGCAATAGAAGCTTCCAATAAGAACATCAAGAAGATTCTACAGAAGATGACTGTTACGTATAAGGATTGGCATGAGATGTTACCATTTGCTCTTCATGGTTATCGTACTACGATACATACTTCAACAGGGGCAACCCCATTCTCCTTAGTCTATGGTATGGAAGCAGTTTTACCCATTGAAGTTCAGATCCCCTCCTTAAGAATCATGAAGGATGCAGGCTTGGATGAAGATGAGTGGATTCAGACTCGACTCGACCAGATAAATTTGATTGATGAGAAAAGGTTGGCAGCTGTTTGTCACGGTCAGATGTACCAGAAAAGGATGATCAAAGCTTTTAATAAGAAGGTTAAGAAAAAGGTATATCAGACTGGAGACTTGGTAATCAAGCATATCATATTACCACAGGGTGATCCTAGGGGCAAGTGGACTGCTACATATGAAGGACCATTTGTAGTCAAAAGGCTATTTTCAGGAGGTGCCATGATGCTTACTACTATGGATGGTGAAGATTTCCCACAACCCGTGAACGCAGACATAGTTAAAAAATACTACGCATGAAAAGAGACCCGCTAGGTTGACTGGCCTAGGCAAAAATAAGGGCATCCCGGCGAACCAAAAGGGTTCGGGCAAAAATTAGGGATATATAAAAAAAAATGTACACCCGGCAAGTCGAAAACCTGAAAAGGCGGCTTGGGCAAAAAAGGTTATCCCGGTGGATTGAAAACCTGAAAAAGCAATCCAGGCAAAAGTTAGGGATTAAAGCGTATGACTATGTCTCGTTGGATCACTCATGTAACCCCCAACCAATTGTGCTACCCAAATCAAGTTCAAACAGATACAGATCAATCCAATCATTTCTACCTCAACAGCAAAGGATGAAATACTTGAAGATAATGGCAATAGTAGAATTGGAACTCAATAGGATTATTTTTCACATAGCTGCTTTGCTTTGTTTTTGTAAAAAAAAAACTTTTATGACAAAGTCCTCTTACTAGGATTTATGTCTCCTTGTACAAACTTTCCTGTGTATAGGTCACTCTTTAAGTAAATAAAGTCTCGTCTTTGAATTCAAATTTACTTTTACCTTGTTTACCTAAACGAAAACGTCCATTGGTTGTGTTTGAATGTATGTATGCTTTTTAATATGATTAATGTTTACCAGAAATGCATAAAATGCAGTAATAATATTTACTAAAGACGAACGAAGGTAGGAATTCAACGAAGTTTCGCCGGTCCATCCCCACGGAGTAATCTTTACGGATATCCTTACGGAACTCTTCAAGTAATATCTTATACTCAACGAAGTCTTCAAGCAGTTTCATATCCTCCGAAGAATTAAGTCTCTCGGATTTATGTCCATCTCTTTTATCCTTAGTCAGGATATTCAGGAACTTATTCCTTCAATAAAAGTACGACGAACAAAGACGAGAGGTTCTGAGTACCATATTATTAAACAAGACGGGAACGAAGTCCTCATATTCCTCAGCAACGAACCAGGATTTATTTTCCCTAGCCAGCAGTTGTTATACAAAGATACCCAGACACTTCAGGCTACATGATTCATACATACATCATTTACATCATATCACAGCATGCGCATCCATAGTGCATAAGACATTTACTTAAGTACATCATACCATACATGCATACATCAAATAATCTGGCATAAACTAACCTTCTCTTTTCAGGATAGTTGTAGACAGATAAACACTATCAACAATTCGAAACAGTTCAGAGACGATCTATACGAAGATCTAGTGCTGATACTTAATTCAAAGATAATCGTTACGAAGATTCATTTTTGATGATCAATACTCAAGTTGTCCTTGGAAGGGTACGTAAATGATCTATACGAAGATCTAGTGCTTAATCCAAGATATTTCCAGAGGAGATAATCGTTACGAAGATTTATTTCCGATGGTCAACTATCTTTGGGATAATGTGTAAATGATCTATACGAAGATCTAGCACTTAATCCAAGAGATTCTTTCAGAAGAAGTTAAGGGATAATCGCCACGAAGATTTAATTCTGATATTCTTTTTGTCTTTGGGAAGGTATGTAAATGGTCTATGCGAAGATCTATTACCTAATCCGGGATATTTCCAGAAGAGATAATCGCTACGAAGATTTATTTCTAATGGTTTATGCAACAGTTTATCTGTGGGATGGTACATAAATGATCGATACGGAGATTTTGTACTTAACCCAAGATATTACCAAAGGCAATTCATAAAAGATCGCCACGAAGATTTGATTCTGATGCTTAATTTAAAGTAATTCCTAAAGATGGTTTAGAGTCGATCTATACGAAAATCAGAATACTGACACCTAATGAAGGATATTCTTTTTCCCCAGTGATAATGCAGAGACAATCTATACGAAGATCTAGTGCATGTTACAGGAATGATTCAGATACGGCCTATACGAAGACCTAGTACTGATATCCAGTGACAGCCTATAGATACTCTCACCTCCTAATATTATGGATGGCATCTATAAGCCCATCTTCGGTTCCTCCAAGTGGCATCTTTAAGCCCACTCCAGCATATACAACCAATCAACAATGTTACTTTACGCACCGACGAGTGAAATTTTTTGGGCTTTTATGTTCAATCCCCTTCAACCTTCCAAGTCACGAATGGCACACAGGCCAATCTAACTCCTCAGGTTTCAGAAAATTGAACAGGGGAAGCTGTTGCACCCCAAACTTTGCCCTCACCTAGACAAGACATTGTGTACCAAGGTGTCCCGAGAGGTTCACAAGGTTCAAAAGGTATCTCAAGAGGTTCACAAGGTTCACAATTAGTCAGAAAATTTGACAATTCCCTCAGACAAAGCATCCTCCTAAGCAATGCATCCTAAACTAAGGTTTTGAGTTTCATCAGGCTAAATGGACTTCCAAGGCCTCAAGTTAGCTTCATAACATCCTACATGTCTTCAAGAATCCCTATGTCAAGTTTCAAGGCTTTCCCAAAAGGTTTGCTCAGTCAGATGATCAGATGGGCTAAAATCAGTCAAAGCAGTTAAAAAGTCAAACTAAGGTCAACTGTGGTCAAACCAAAGTCAAACTTCATGATTTTTTTGCCAACATCAAGTATATGAAGTAAAGTTCATCATTTGATCAAGGGTTGATCATGATTCATCAAGGAAGTTTCAGATCATCAAGAATCAAGAGTTTCTAAATTAGGGTTTCACAGGAAAAGTCAACTGAACTTTGACCAGCCATAACTTTCTCATGCTTCATCAAAAAATTTCCATCCAAATCTCATTTTGAAGGAAATTTAATTCTCTACAACTTTGTGTTTCACAAGCCAAGCCCAAAAATGCTTCATTTGGAAGGTATGAGCTAAGACATTAAAGGTCATTTTAAAAGTCAACATCTTCCAAAGGGCATAATTTGAAAATGGTAAAGGATATGGACATGAGACCAAAGATGTTGGTTATAGGACTCTCTAAGCTTTCCAAAATGTCAAAGAACACCTTCATAGCCTTAAAATTGAGGGATTTATGCCTTTGCAAAGTTGGGAAATTTTTGAGAGGTTTATTGAGCAAAAGGGGTCTTAGAACCAATTCTTTCCACATGGGCTTGCATTTTTATGACCCAATCTCTACCATGACATCATGCACGAATCAAATATCATTTATTCAGATTTTTATAGTTTATTTTTTATTTATTTTGATTTTATTCATTAAAAATCAATTTAA
This sequence comes from Lathyrus aphaca, assembly GCA_963966055.1. Lineage (NCBI taxonomy): Eukaryota > Viridiplantae > Streptophyta > Magnoliopsida > Fabales > Fabaceae > Lathyrus > Lathyrus aphaca. The sequence goes on from OZ014521.1 coordinate 65,992,774, forward strand.
ATTAAAATAAAATATGAAAACTCAATATTTAAATTTGATTCTTGTTCTAAAAGGTCATAAACATTATTTAGAGATGATTGATCTGATTCAAATTCGTGCTAAGATAGATTGGTATGCAAGTATTTGATTTTTCACATATTTTGATCATGAGATTTCTTCACACTCAAGTTATTCAAGAAAGCCCACAAATCCACAAAGTTTTGACCTAATTCACATCACTATAAGTTCACAAAGAAGCTGCAAACTCAAGGGACGAAATTCAGAGCCTCCAAGAACATCATTCAACTTCAAAATTTCACAAAAAAAGTCATATTAAGTTTTTGATCTAGAGACCTTTTCAAGATCAAATAAAGGTTGCAAATCATTCCTGGAAGATCACATAATGTTTCTGGATCACTAAAACATCCATTATTAGATTGAAACTCCATAACCGAATGCATCATATTCATGTTTTTATGCTTTTTTCAATTTCATATGTATGATTGGTTTTAAGTATATTTGACCTTTGTTTTGTGTTTATGAGGTTACAAGGAATGTTTCTGGACATTTAAATCAAAGTTTCATGGCCTGAATCGAAAACTGCCATGGCTAGGGTTAGAGCTCTCAAGTTGGGGTTTTGCGAAATACTTAATATAAATGACTAATGAAACCATGGTTGGACTGTATACATTGCAAGGATCATGTTTGTGTGTTTAATTTGATGAAATTTTTCATATTATGGAAGATCAAATTTTCGCAGGTTCTTGAAATTCAAAATTCGCAGGAAAAATTGTAGATGAATTTGCATGTGTTTTCGCAGGAAATAGGAAGAAGATGAAGTCAGTTGGCGCGCAGCTGGAATTTAAATACTTGACTTAATATTTTATTAAATTGTTTTCATATTATTTCAACAGATGTTGCTTGGCCCAGTGGTGTTGGCATGTGCGTGTTATTGGTTGTGACCTGTGTTCGATCCTTGGTGACAACATATTTTGTTTAATTTTTTTTCATTATTCAGTTAACTTAATATATTATGATTGTTTGTTTCTTAGCTTGCAGACGCGCCCCATGTGGCTCAGTTGGTTGAAGTGTTTGGTTGTTGTTGTGATGGTCCTGGGTACGAATCTGGCCCGAGGCCATTTTGGTTTTAATTTCATTTATTTTTGCAGGTTTACAATATAAGGATTGTGTTGTACATAGCTTGCACCAGCGCATGCTGGCTCAGCTGGTTTTGTGTGTTGTTGTTCAGGTAAAGGACCTGAGTTCAAATCCCAGGTCCTATCTTTTTAGGTTTTTTTTTTCTTCATATTTTCCTTATTTTAACTATTTTCTTATTTTTAATTTAAATTAATATAATTAAAATAATTTCTAAAATAATAAACAATAGTATTTTCATAATAACTTTATATTTTTTAAAATTCATATTTTATTTTCTTAAATGTAAATTATTTATATTAATTTTATAATATGTTTATATATAACTATTATATTTTTGTAAATAAATAAATAATATATTTTAATTATAATTAAAAAACCCTAATTTTCTTAATTTGAATATTAACCCTAATTTTTTCTTAACCTTAATTTTCTTATAACCCTAAAAATTAACCTAATTTTTCTAAACCCTAATTATTAATTTTAGTTTTTATTAATATGTAGATAATTTGTTATTTGTTTATTATTATTAAATTTATTTTCTCAATTAACTTCTAAAAATTTTCTAATATTAATTTTTCTTTTTAAATTCTTATTTCCTTTATTTATTTTTCTAACCATTATTTTTATTATCTTATTATTACTAATATGTGATTATTGTTTATTTATTATTCTTATTATATTTATTATTATTATTATCATTATTATTATTATGTAATTGCTAAAGCCATGTAATAGGTTTATTTTATATCTTTGCTTTATTTGTGTAATTATTTTTTGTATGGTTAGTAACCCTAGGGTGTGTATAACCTATATGTGATTAAATTGAACTTAGAAAATTAATTTAAACAAGCTAAATACCTGAATATAAACACTCACACACGTAAGTCGATCTTTGATCGCCGTCTTGCACTTCCTAGGTTACCCTTCTTGGTTGCCTTAAATATGGTCAAGTCCCTCGAATATAGAGGTGTCTTAAGTAAAGTCCCTTTACAAAAATCATCAAGTCCCTACAGTTTAAAAGATCAAGTCCCTTCGAGGTTGCCTACGATAAGATCTTGTCCCTTCAAATAAATGATGATAGTCCCTACGAATTGCTAAAGACACCCCTCAAAGTTGATCTCTATGACCATACGATGACCCTACGCTTGTCCCTTAACATCCAAGGTAATGACTACCTATTCCTTAATAATAGGGATAGTCTTACCGTTGAAAGAACATACGAGAACACGGAAGACTTAATCTAGGGTAGGTACCTCATAATTACTTGCTCACACTTTTCAAACTTACTTTTACACCTCACAATTTCTAAACTAGGCTTTGTATACACCCATACGAGGGTCATTACCAATTACTTAAAGAAATTTTTCTAATCACACACTACACTCTTGCAAACAAACAAAGTGAGCTAAGTAACTAAGAGCCCATGGATAACCATGGATATAAAGGGTGCTAACACCTTCCCTTTGTATAACCTACCCCCCGAATTCAAGTCTTTTAAAATAGGTTTTTCCTGTTCTTTTATGTCCTTTCCTTTTGGATAAAATAAAATTCGGTGGCGACTCTTTCTATCCGCAACATTTATAGAAAGTCAGTTCTCCCACCGTGTTACAGGTGGCGGCTGTGTTGTTTTTTCCGCGTCCATCGCGAGGATAGTATTTTTCGAGGTACGACAACAAGGCTAACACAAAAGCGTAAATTAACCTAAGTTAGGCTCAAATCTCTTATACATAAAGCATTCTTCCCAGCAGATTTGCCAACTGTCGTACCTCGAAAAATACGATCCTCGCAGTGGACGCGGAAAATCAAACAACAGAGTCGCCATCTAATTCTATTTATTCTAACTAAAGAAAAGAGAGATATAGATAAAACCTAATAAGGAAAGAATGTGGTCATTAGAACCAAATTCCAGGTTTGGGAGTCGGTTACGTAAGAGGATGGTATTAACACCTCTTACGTCCGTTGTACTCAACGGGAACCTCTTAGTCTAGTTTGTGATCGAGTGTTAGCTTATACTAATGTCTTATTCTTAAAGGTAAACGAGTATAGAGAATGTGTGTTTTTGCTCCTTGGGTGCTCGAAGAGAATCACGATTCTTGTGCCTACATATTCCCCCGTGTAATGGGAAAGTCAGAGCCTTGTAGTTCATGGTACTATGGTTGGTTAGTGTTGCACCACTCAATAATCCCGTTAAGCTTATTACGGTACATATCTCTTTCTTCAGTTCAGATGCACATAGTTTGTTCGTATCCTTGGAAACATCCTTGCACCTCGGTTCTTGTCGCTTCCCAGATGTTACGGTCATTGAGCAAAATATCATATTGGCTCTTCCAATGTTGAGTATTTCTTTCAGCGTTGTTCACTTCTTAGCATTTAGAGTTCCAGCCCTCTAATGTAAATTTAGAGACACCCATGGCTTGAACTCTAAGTTCATATTCTTGCCTTGAACTTTCTGCTTCCTGGCTAAGAGTTGTAGTGAGTTCTTCGATTTTTCTATCAAACTCAACCCTTTCATCCTTTGTCTTTTTAGTAGCATGAAAATACCAATCTTCATTGTTCACACTCTGCCTGCAAACCCTGTTCAGATCTTTCTTTATGTGAACCATCCGACCATAAGTCTGATCCAGACATCCTTTGACGTTATTCTTTTTTCGCTCTTCTTCATCAACCCTTTCCTGAACTACTTCGAACTGGGAAATCTTCCGGGTGAGGTCATATTTCAATTTGTTATTCTCATATATGACTTGCTGCAGTTTTGAAATAAGCTCCTCATTTTCCTTCCCGAGGCTGACTATCCTAGCTCTAAGCTCTTCTACTTTTTCAAACGAAACTGGTACATGCTCCAGAGTAGGGGGCCTAGAAGGTGCTTCTACAAAGAAAGGTAACTTGACAATCTTGATTATTTTGAGAACCCACCGTCGGTATGGCATCCTAGCCACACCATCTCTTTTCCTCAAATCAGAGCCTCTGGTGTGAATAATTTCCCAGGACTAACATATCCGGTAAAGTAGTGTTGGATCCTCTATACCTCTGCCATGGAGAATCATTTCTTCTAACTTCGCATCTTCTGGTTTCCCAACATAGGATACTCATATTGCCGTATAGCCAAAATAAGATTATATCTAATGCAACCTTTAGATCCCATCAATGGCATGTTTCAAAAATTTCTGAACTCATAACGATCTTATCGACATCCAATTTGTTGGGGTACCAGGTGATGTTCCTTTCAGTGAGAGAGACCAGCATTTGGGACCATTCCCCACTCGTCATTTTGGGAACCAACGAGTGGCGTTTGAAGATATGATAAGTAAGCCACTTATAGAGTAGAGGGAGGCAAAAGGCCAAAACAATGCCTTTCTTTTCATGGCGAAGGTGGAAGTTGTAGAACACATCTGCTAGTAGTGGATATACTGGGCTTTGACCCTCTTTCCATACTTCCCAGAATATGTTGATTGCCGCAGAGTCGATAAAGTGTTCAAAGGTTGGAAACAATACTAAACCGTATATGAGAAGGGATAACACATTCACTAAAGCATCCCACTGTCGTTGCTTCATCAATCTCTGACTTTCCTTTTCCAAATAAGACCTTTGGAAGCCCTAAAACTGTTTCTTTTTCTTTCAATTGGCTTTAGGTGTTGGAACATGAAACTGAAGCGCTTCTGCTAATTCCTCTACCTTAGGATCTTGAGTGACCATAGTGTAGGGTGCCCTACCCTTCATAGAAAAACCCAGAAAACCTTCAAACTCTCCCAGGGATGGCGTCAACTGAAAATCTTGGAACAAAAAACTTTGCATCAGGGGATCATAGAACTGTGCCAAGGCCGTGAGGGTTAGAGTCTGCATATCAACCTCAAGAAGATCGAGTACCTGACCAAACCTTATTTATATAGCCCTTTTGTAAGAAGCTGGCATCTTCTCTAAACAATTCATAAGGACAACCGCGTTTGGCATGGAAGCCTTCAACTGCAAAGTCTTCCTTTTTTCTGAACCCATGGCTATTTTGAATGCAAGATAAAATAAGTGTTTACCCTGAAATAAAAAATTGTGTAAGTCATGATGTGCATGTTAGATGACCATGGATGCATAATGTTTGGATCCAGGATATCATTAGTAACTCAAAACTTCTTAGTATGTAGGCTCTAAGTGATAGGTCTATGTTCTTCACCCATAAAACCCACTCACAGGATAACTTCTATGGTGATGGTATAAGGATACCCAAGGTCACAAATTCTAATCGCATTAACGTCCCGCCACAGACTAGCTGTATTACGATGATAATAACGATAAGATATACCTTGGGTGGTGTTATCATGCTAGGATTACAAGGGGCGAGCCCTCGGAGACTAACACTACACAACGACCAATATATAAACTAGTTCTACAAGTGGGTCCCAGAGTCATAACCCTTTCATGAATCAAGTCATGCGGCAGGCTAGCTGCGTTACGACAAGATCTACGAATAGTTCTACTCTCTGGGGGAGCTTTCATGCTAGGCTTTCAAGGAGCCAGTCCTTGGAGACCAACACTACTAACATCCAATTCTAACTTAGGTATTCCCTTTTCTTTTTCCAAAGCTCAGGTATAAAACCTTCCTCACAATGTAACCCCCAAGACCCAACAGGCAAGTATGGTAATAAGCATTATAATAAAGAAAAAAGCAATAAACAAACATATAAAATATCAATAGTAAACAAAGAAGACAATTAAAACAAGTTAGCAAACAAGCGCAAACTATCCTAAGTTAGGCTAGACTCTCTTATGCACAAGGCATCACTATCCCCAACAGAGTTGCATGATGTCGTACCTCGAAAAATACGATCCTCGTGATGGACGCGGAATAAACAACAAAGTCGCCATATAATTCTATTTATTCTAACTAAAGAAAAGGGAGATATAGACACAACCTAAATAGGATAAGAAATGGTCGTCAGAACCACTAATCTAAGTTCGGGAGTCGGTTATGCAAGAGGAAGGTATGAAGCACACCTCACATCCATTGTATTCAACGGGAACCTCTTAGTTTAATTTGCGCGTAAATGTTGATTTATATTGTTGTCTTCTTCTAATGATAAAGGTTTGTTAAGATTGTTTGTTTTAATGGAAAGAAAGTGTTTTTTTATTATTTTATTATTCGTTATGGAGAAATGGTTAGTTTTTTATTAGTGTTCTCGCGAAGGATTAAAATCCCCGTACCTACGTATTCCCTTGTGCAACGGGAAAGTCAGAGCTTCGTAGTTCATGCAACTACAGTTTGTTGGTGTTTTTAATGAACGATTGTTTAAACCGCTTTCTAACTGCTAAGCATTGGCTTATCGGCTCACGATAGGAGGCTGATGCGCTAGCTTGTCTGTGAGATAGAAAGAGATCTAAACAATGTTCGTTTAGAGAAAATGTTTGATCTTATTTAGTATTTTAAGAACGAAAGGGCAAATGAATCACGTCCCATGGGGCGAGCCTCAGGAGTGATTCATTCAAGAATTTGTGGAATGCTAGACTCCAAAATTCAGTTCTTTCGTTATTTGATACGTAATAATTAGGTGTTTTGAAAGACGAAAGGGCGAATGAACCACGTCCCATGGGGCGAGCCTCGGGAGTGCTTCATTCAAGAATGCGTGGAGTGCTAGACTCCAGGATTCAGTTCTTCCGTAAATTGATTATGTAAAATGATTTGAGTTTTTGTGTTAGATTTGAGCGGTTATTCGCATTGATTTAAGGTTGATAGATAAGTGTCTTTTAGAAACGAAAGAGAGAATGAAACACATCTCGTGGGGCAAGCCTCAAGAGTGATTCATCCAAGAATTCGTGGGATGCTAGACTCCGGGATTCAGTTCTTTCGTTATTTAATTTGTAAGATTTGATAAAATCATGTATGTTTTGTATTGTCACGCGTAAATTCGTGCAGATGGCGATCATAAAGATGACCGACTTACGTGTGTGCGAAATATATAAGTGTTTTAAAAGTGTTTACTTGGTGTTGGACCAAGAAGACTTAATTATCCTTGAAATTTAGTCTTAGCGTGGTTTCGTTTTTTACTTGACATTATTATGGTCGAAATACGATAAACAAAGCCAATACAAATTCTCACAAGGCATACGCGTTATTAACATATATCAAAATAAAAACCCATGCAATCATTCACTTAGAAAAAAAAGGTCATAGATAAAATTATTTGAAAATATGTGAACAAAAACCTAATATTGAAATCTAAGAAAAAAAAGTTTATCCATTTTAAAAAAAATAAAATGTATAGAAAGAAAAATAAAAAAGGTAAGCTAAATATATCATAATATTTATTTTACTAAAGAAACGAAATTTAAGTTTTTTTCTTTAAATTATTGAAGGAGTTCTTATTGGAATAAAACATAAACAAAGCACATCTATTCTTAATGGGCCAAGAACACCATTCACTACTCAAAACCGAACCAAATCGAAGACTCGGGTTTACTCTTTGTGGAACCGAATCAAATCTAAGAAAATCTAGCCTCAAACTAACAACTCAACGGTCAACTTCACAACCTCCCTATTCTGATGAAAACGACACATGGTAAATGCATGCAAACTTTGAAAATCCAACCCATTAAATTGAAATTAACAACACATTAAATTTTAATAAAAGAGAATCTGAAGACCACGAATATGACACGTTTTATATTCCACCGCCCTCACCTATTCTTTAAACTTACCAAAAACAACGAAATCAAAATCTCAGTACCCCTATTTTTTCAATCAACCGAAAAACGTAAAAAACAAAGGATGAACTTTCAACACCACCATTTGTGCATAGACTCCACTCAGTTGGGTTTCGTTTCGAAATAGACCCAAACCTCGTATCACTATCATCATCGCATGAAAATCGACACAAACAAACCAAATAAACCCTAATCCCAAATCAAAAACCATACACCCCAAATCGAAATCGACGACTTCATTATATCACAGAGGCGCATATAAAAGAACAAGAGTCGAAAACGGAAGTCACACACTGTTGCACATCAGAAGCCATATCGAGCAACATGAATCAAGAATAAGTAAAGTGAAACGTTACCTTCCGAAAGTTATCGGAGTGAAGAAGTCCACAAGTAAGAGCTTCTTTGCTCGAGTAAATTTCCTTCCTCGTCTCTTTTTCTCGACTTCATTCTTTGTGCGATTGTGGAATATGTTGTGGTTTAGTTCAAGCTTAAAAATAAAGTTTCACGGTAAAAACTCTATTAGCCTCTTTATCAAGTGATTTGGACTTCAATAATTTTCTGTATGCTAGGGTTTTTTGCTTTAGTATCTTGTATGCGGCTAGGGTTCTTTTTTCGGATCCCTTAAATTAACTAATCTTTGTTTTTATAGTGTAGAGAAATAAGACTTCGTAAGCTTATACTTTGCTCATTGGATGTAAGAACTAAAGGGCTGGGATTTTGTCTTGCTTTGATTAGAAACTATGACTTACCATAATTATTATTGTAACAACATTTTTTAAATGGACTCAAAATTAAACGCACCACTTGCAATTATTTGATTGTGACTTAACAAATTGGAACACGACATGAAGCTCCCATTCATGGCTTACTCCAATCCAACCATGGTTTGAGAATGAATCCACATATAGTTTTCCAAACTAAATTCCGACACTTCTTGAACATGACTATACCATGACATGAATTGAACAAATTGGTCATATTTTGGAAATTAATGGACATAGCTTGGAATCACCGATGGTTGAAAATAAACTTGAATCCAACCACATAAAGCTTTGAGACAAATCTTTTAACCATGACTTGTAAATAGGCTTGAACCAAGAATAAGCTTGAATTTTCACAAAACCTTTGTCTTGATCTTTCGATAAATCCATGCTGCATTTGAATTCAATCCATTCTCATCTCGATAACTTTGATTGTAATATGACTCACCATTGCAAACTGTAGTGGTAAAATCATGAGTGTAAGTTATTATCTAACTTAACTCAAGGTAAACAGAGTCGCCACCGCGCTTTTATTTTATTCCAAATGGAAAATGGAAAAAGAGCGAATAAAAACTAATGAATCTAAAAGCAAAAAGCTAAAAGAAACGAACAGAGAACAGGTAAAGGGATAGGTTACAAATTGGGAAGGTTTTACGCACCCAAAATATCTGTGGTACTCCACGGGAGCCCTTTGAAATATTTATTGCTTTTTTTGGTTTGAAAATGGTTTGTTTGAAAGAGATTGAAGAGGTGAGAAGAGAAATGTTTTTTAATATTTTTGTGTTTGAAGAGACGATTGTCTCATGCATACGTACCCACAAAGTGCAATGCGAGATCAAAACCTCGTAGTTCGTGGTACAAAATGTGAAAAGAAACAATGAGTTGAATTGATTTTAAAATGTAAAAATAAGTCGTCATTCTTTAGCGAATAATTCCGCTAGAAATAATGAATCATATCTAAACATAAAAATGGTTAAAAAGAAAAGTGCACGAGGGCACAGAAACAATAGAATGAGTTTCGCATTTTTTTAAAAGTATTTTGAGAAGAAGGTTTCGATATGCTTATGTGGTTTAGCATTTATTAAGAAATGAAATGAAAAGGTAAAACCGCCTGACCTAAGTCAAGGTTTGATTGTGAAAACATTTGAAATTTGAAAAAAAACAAAGAAGGTTTTGAAAATAGGAAGAAGATTTGAAAATTTAAGAAGTGGGAGGAGATGAAAGGACTATCTTAAGACTTGAAAGTAAAAGTTAAAGGAAGGATGATCAAACCGTATGGTGAAAATTCTTGGAAACAATAGGACTTCCATCTTCATAAACAAATGAACCAAAACGGCTAAGGTCTTCAATCCATAATAACTTGAGCAAAGGAAGAGATCCTAAAATCTAAGTCCAAACTCCAAGTCCAATGCTAAGGATAGTAACCATAGTCCAAAGTTAAAGTCACAAGTATTTTAGATGTTTAATCATTTATTAATGTTTTTGTGTCCAAATGGACAAGAGAAAAAAATCACAAGCATCACAATATAAACATAAACAATATGGTGAATGATATAGTATAATAAAAGCATAATAAAAGAGATAAGAAGCGAGAGATTGAAATAAAGAGGATAAGGTGCGAGAATGAATTAAAATGTTAGTATATTAATAGTATAATAATATTTACATAACAATGGTATGATGAACTTAATCAAACACAACCAAAAAGAGATAACCAAAATCAAGAGGCAACCGGATCCAATTGGATCTTATTCCGAATTCTGGACAAGTTTAGGTCTATGTTAAGCAATCGCCGAGTAATTTACGAAGTAATTACCCTAGAAATGAGGCCGGCCACCACCGATTAAGGTGGAAAATATTTGTGCTAATACATGTTAGAGAAATGATATAATGGATCATTCTCCGAAAACATGTCGCACTAAAAGAAAAAGCGGTAACGGTCTAATCTTAATCGAGATTTCACATTGGATTATCGAAGGCAACCTATCACGATTCCAAAGTATGGAGAATGATCCAAATGATCATTCATCCATAGATTTGAAATAATGAAGATTAAATATCTTCAAAAACCAATAATCTACGAATCGGAGATCTCATCGACCAAAAATAAAAGTAAGAGATGAATAAGAAATATGGATCTAAAAATAGAATCCATAAAACAAACCAATTAAAATGTTTTTGTGGAAATATTATTCTTAAAATTCTTTCAATTTTGAACAAATAAAAAATAAAGAAAAAAAATAAAAAAATAAAATGAAAGAATGATAAGGGAGGGGGAAGGCGCAGGTTGGAAGGATGGATAGCAAATGTGAGGTCCAATTTTTTAAGCCCAAACAAACTTATGAAAAAAGAAGAGAAAAAGATCAGTTGAGGGAGGTAACGCAGGTTTAGTGGTGTAGAAAGAAATCAGTGGATCCAAATTGTCTAGGCCCAAACCATATAAAAGCTTCTTATAAAAAAATAATTAAAATAAAGAAAGTAATTAAACGAAAAAAATAAAATGGAAAGAGGTCTCCTTCTTCAAATGAAAACAGGATTGGTCTATCTCTTCACCTCTGAAAAATTGCATCGGTACAACCCTTTCCGAGAGAACTTCGTTGATTCACTGTTTCGTTCTTATTCTCTTTCATTTTCGTCTCAAGATATCTTTCTCTCTTCTTCTTTGATTTCGCTGATTTATGTGGTTCTGATTTGTTGCGATAAGTGTGAGTTTCGAGTTTGTGAGATTTGGTTTTTGTAAGATTGAATAGAGATAAAGGTTGCAATATTTGTGGATCATAAATTGAAAGGTATGTATGAATTCTTGAGATGAAGTTGTGAAATATGTGATGTTGATGAATTTGTGTGTTTGAGTTTGGAGCTTGAAATGGAATTTTATTCTTGCAGGGTGGTGAGGGGCTTTTCAAGCTTGAAGAAATTGGAGAGGGAGAAGCTGAATTTATAGAAGAAATTGGTGGAGGATCGATGCTGTTTTGAAGTGTTCTTGCGCGTTTTGAAGTCACGGAAGTCTCATGTGTGTTCTGAAATTTTTTCCTGCGTTTAATGTGTTAAACTTGTAGATTCTGCTGCGTTTTGAGTTGGTTTCATTTGCGTTTTTGCAGGTGATTGAATGCGTTTTCTTGCTGTGATTTGTGTTGTAGCTGCTGTGTTTTATGTTGATGCACTTGCGTTTAATGTGTGTTCAGACTGTTTGCATTTTGGTCTTTGTATGCTGCATTTCGTATCATTGTGTGATGTTGTTTTGATATGTCATGAAGGAAGCGTGATGCAACTACGTCTTCAGGTCGTTTTGTTCCGTTTTCACTGCCTTTTTGCTGCTGGTTTGTCGCGTGTGATTTGCGGAAATGAGGCTCGTTTTGGGCTGGGAAGTTGTACATGATGTAGGCTGAAAAGTGTACTTGTTGAAGCGGATAAAAATGTCACGCGCCGAAGCTTGGGGAATCACGTGCGTTTTTGGAAAGGCTGGGTATTGTAGCAACTTTTGTTTCAATTGTTTGTGTGGGGTTGTGCAGCTGATGGATGCAAGTGGCTGGAATAAATTTGTTAGGATTGATGGCTTAATTGAGCTGATGTAGTAGTAGCAGCTTATGAGATACAAATGGGCCGTTGTGTAATGGGCTACAAAAAATTGTAATATGATTTTTAATAAATGGGCTAGAAAAAAATGTAATGGATATTGATTAAAAGATAAAAATATGGAAAAAAAAGTATTTGGATAATTGGACAAAAAATGTATGAATCGGGTAATTGAGAAAAAATGGAAAGAAAAAAGAAGAAAAGAAAGTCATTGAATAATAAGGGATAATAAATGGTTTAATCAAAAATGAATAATGGATAAGAAATTGACTTTAAGCCCACAACCAACTTTTGATTTTTTTTCACAAGCCACTTGATTAAACTGAACACAGTCATTCCTGAACCACTGAATAATTCGCAACTTAAGCCACGACCATTTGAATCGTCTGAACAATGCCCTGATGATTTGAATCCGTACTGAGGAAAATAAATCCACAGATGAACCTCTTATGAACTGATGAACTTCACACACAACACATCTTGCACTTTGAATACGCGCTGTCTGAGGAAAAGTCACTGGCACACACAACTTGCAGTTGAAACAATCTTCTGATAGTTTGACCAATATTAGGTCAAACGTCTATTTGAACCAAATCATAATTGAACAACCACATCTGAATTGAAATCACTGCCCTATCTTTGAAATCCTGTAACACGGAGAGAGGGAGAAGAAACAATTGCAACATATTTTTGGTATTTTGGTTAGAAGTTAGTAAATATAAACAAATGAAAGCAAGTAAAAGCACGGTAATTCCCTGTGAGGCATAGACCTGCACCTGAGAAGGATAGACGAACCATTGCGTGATCTTGCTTGTATGCAAGATGCAGATGAGATGCGAAAAATCTTAAGGTCAAAAATTAGGGTATGACACAAACTCCTTGCCAATTAAGGTTCTCTAATGACTATTTAAAGTGGCTTGATAAAGAAATGAGATCCTTAATTTGTGCTTCACTGATGATGATGATGAACCATACGCACAATGAATAACCTTCGGACACGAAACCCTTGAATAACACTTAATCGGGGACTTAAAACCTTAACCCAGTGGAAAAAGCATAAAAAGGATGGCCCCATTGAAGGTCGTATAGTCAAAACCTCGAATTCTTCTGATAACCATAAATAAAATGTGAAAACCTAATTCTTCAGATGTCACTGATCCCATGCCTTGAGAAAACCAATGATATGTATGATATGAACATGACTTAATACAATGTGAATGTGTGAGACACAAACCAAAATAAATCGGGGAAGATATGAGGGCAAATTTTGGGGTGCAACAGGACCAAAGCAACCTTTTCGATATGCTGGTATCTGAGTTTGAGGCCTTGTAGGGTTTTGCTCGTGAAGTAAATAGGTTTCTGTCCGTCGGTTGTTTCACGGATAAGGGCGGTACTGACCGCCTCAATGGACACAGATAAATATAGGTATAATGTTTTCTTTTCCTGAGGTCTTGACAGTATTGGTGGTTCGGAGAGTGCTTTCTTGAGGTGGAACAATGCTTGTTCGCACTCCTCGGTCCATTCGAAGGTGGCCTCTTTCCGTAATAACTTGAAGAAAGGAAGTGTGTATTGTGGGGATTTGGCGACGAATCAAGATAGAGAAGTGAGCATCCCATTGAGGTACTAGATGGATTTCTTTGAATTTGGTGTCGGGAGTTTCGAAAATGCCCGAAACTTGTCGGGGTTGGCTTCGATTCCTCGTTTTGTGAGGTAGAAGCAGAGGAATTTCCCTGCCCGTACGCAGAAGGTGCACTTTTCTAGGTTAAACCTCATATTACACCTCCTCGCCTGCTCGAAAACCTTTTGAAGGTGCTAGGCATGGTCGAGTTCCTCGTGTGATTTTACGATCATGTCGTCCATGTAGACCTCGAGCATGTCCCCAATCTCTCACCGGAAGACTTTTTCATCATGCACTGGTATGTAGATCCGACATTGTCACACCCCAAATTTTACCCCTAATAATAATTTTTTTATTTTTTTCGTATCATACATCCATTGCGTTTGACAGAAAATTCCAGGATTTATTTTTAAATCTCTCTGCATTTCCAAATCTTCTTATTGTCTATTTCCCGTTTCGTTTTTATTAATTTATTCTCATTTTTAATATTAATTATATTTTCAAGTTTCTGTTTTTTTTTAATTATTATTTATTTTCATTCATCTGATGCATTTTATCAAATTATTTGACAGTCAGTTCATGTTGCATTTTATTCATTATTGATGCACTTTATTTTCAATCCTATCAATTCATGTCATTATATTCTTAATTTTGATAATTCAATTTTAGATTTTTTCATTTAGAGTATTGTCTCATTTCATCTTTTATTTTAATTGTACTAGATTTCTTAGAATTTAGTTTAGTCTATTTTTAATTTAAATTTTATTTTAAATTTTAGTGTGATTCAATTTTAATTTAGATTTTTTTTTATTGTTTACTTATTTATCTTTTGGTGCAACTTTTCTTTTTTTAAATGCCTTAGTTAACATTTGCTAATTTAATATTTAATTAGATTTATTATTTGTTTTAAAAAAGGAATATAATATTATAAATATAGAAGTTTTTTTTTCATTTTGGTCATGTCCAGCTAACAGCAAGCCAGGATCAAACCTGCAACATATGAAAGGGACCTTTTAGAAAAAGGAATATAAAAAATCAATTTGAATTAGGCTCTGAGAATTATAAGAAAGGGAGGAGACCAAAACAGCAGGACATGAGAACAAATACACAGAAAAATTCCAGAAAAAACTCTCCAAAGCATATTTCAAAAAACTACAGCCTCATGACCTGTTACATCCACACACTCCCTACTGCTATGCACTCTGCACCATCACAACACTCGTACATCAGCCTGTACCCTGCCTGTACCCTGCATCTACAAAAAGCGTCCTGCTAGCAGCAAGCAAGCTGTAAGACCAATGCCCTGTAAACGGTACAACACTTTGACCAAAGGACCATCTGCGGTACCACTTCAACACGTATGCCTCTCTCTGCAAGAAACATACAATAAACACGAACAAATATCCCAACACCTGCATCAAAGAAAAGCAAAAAGCAGACTTCATCACAAATCAAAGGCAAGGATAACGTGTTTCAAAATACAACAGTTTGAATTTCACGTTTTCGGCTAAAAAAATTTCGAGCATCATAAAACACATTAGTATAACACTGAAAGAGGATCGGGGGTAGAGGAGGGAAAAAATCACAAAAAACCTAACTAATTGCTATAAGAATGGGGCGAGTTTTCAGAAACAGGGGAGAGGACATCAGAAAAAACTCAAAGAGAAATCAAACAAGTAGTTCTCAGCAACAAAAAAATTGAAACCTTATCGCAATTTGACCAGCAAGCCGGACCACCATCTTCAACCACGGAACCCTAGAACCATCAACATCTTCATTGCCCAAACCACCCACCGCTGTCCTTTCAAACTCAACCCACCGAAACATCCAAACGCACAAAACACCACTCAATATTGAAACCAAACTCAGAGTCGCTCATAAACGCTGATTCCACCGAAACTGAAGTGTAACCAACAACTCGAACTACCTACATCCACCGACCCGTCGCCCGTTTTATTTCGATCAAAGAACTGAAAAAAGAAGGGTGCGATTAAGAAGAAAGGAGAAAATCACGAGTTGAAGGACGAGTAAGGAAAGAAGCGATTACCTGTGAAAGCACTTTGAATCGGTAGTTTTATCATTGTCTGTTTGCATTTTAGAAAGCATGATTGTTGTTGTGCGTTTGTTCTCTTGATTTCATCTCATAGCTTGTTAGAACTTGCGATTTGTTAGCGATAAGATTGAATTTATGAGGTTGAGGTTTCGGATTCGAAAGTGTAGGTGGTTATATTTGATGAGTTCAGCGTTTCTTGGTTTTTCTTTCCGTTTTCGAAATTAGGTCTGGCCGCTGCACTCCTCATGTGTGCCTTTTCTCTGAACCTCTTTACTCTTTTTGGCCAAACCGGGTCAGTTTCGACCCGGCCTGTATCTTCCGACCCAACCCTGCGCCCTGGGCTTCATCCTTTTGAGCCTTATTCTGCTTTCTAACCACTTTTTTTACTAAACTGATCTAAGTATATTATGTTTGTTTATTAAAAGAAAATCATCAGAATTTTTTAAATTAATAAATCTTTATGTTTAATATTAATTTATTCTTATTAGAATAATTTTATAGAAATATTAGTATTAGTTAAGTTATTATTATTTTTTATTTTTTATCATTTTCTCATTTAAAAAAAAAAGAAGAGAAACACTTTCTTTATTTCAATATACTCTTTTCTTTTTGTTTTAATCTATATTATAGGATATCTACATAAAACCCAAGAAATATTTTTGTTTAGTTCTTCCTTGTTTAAAATAGAGATTTGGTTAGCTTGTTTTTTAGATCATATAAGTGTGAGAGGTTTAGACTTAGTTTTTTAGTGTGAGTTTTCTTTCGACGCATTAGATTGTATGCATGCTATGTTTGTGTTTATTTCGCGTTGTGACCATATAATTTTTAGATAAAATATAAGTCTCCCTAATAAATAATCATTTCAAACGCAATTTATTTGCTTGGTCCAACGCCAAGTAATCTTTAAATCCATACGTCTACATTTTTTACACACGTAAGTCGATCACTAAGTGATCGCCGTCTGCACGACTTATCGCGTATTATTTAAATTAACAAGGAATGGAGCCCCAGAGTCTAGCACTCTGCACGTTCTAGAACGAACTACAACTGGGCTAGCCCCACGCGTAATGTTTTGTTCACTCCTCCGCTATAGATTAAAAAAAACGTCTAAAAATATATTTCCATCTTATTTAAAAATTTAAATACGGAAACAGAACTCTGAGGTCTAACATTCTGCACGTTCTAGAATGGACTGCAACTGGGCTAGCCCCACGCAACGTGGTCCATTCGCCTTCCGTATTTCGAAGCATAAATAATCGCGTAAATTAACGTACGAAAACAGAACTCCGGAGTCTAGCATTCCGCACGTTCTAGATTGGACCGCTACTGGGCTAGCCCCACGCGACGTGTTCAATCACCATTCCTATATCAAAATATCCCATCCAGTTCATAAATTAAATTACGAAAGAGTAGAGCTCTGGAGTCTAGCATTCCACATGTTCTAGAATGAATCGTTCCTGGGCTAGCCCCACGCAACGCGCTTCATTCGCATCTTTCATATCTTAAAACGACTTAAAATTCATCAACCAATTTAAATCGTTTTCATAATTAATCAGCAAAAGACAGAACTCCAGAGTCTAGCACTCTGCACGTTTTGGAATGTAATCGCTCCTGGGCTAGCCCCACGCGACGTGGTTCATTCGCCTTTTCATTAAAATACCTTAACAAGAGTCAAACACTTTTCTCTAAAACGAACATTGTTTAAACCATTCTATCTCGCAAATAAGCTAGTGTTTCAGCCTCCACTGCGAGTATAAGCCAACGCTTAACAGTAGAATGCGTTTTAAACAACTGTTCAATAAAAATCACAAATCGTAGTTGCACGAACTACGAAGCTCTGACTTTCCCATTGCACAAGGGAATACGTAGGCACGGGGATTTTAATCCTTCGCGAGCACCCTAATAAAATTTTTAATTATTTCTCTGTTTAAATCAATAAATAAAAATTAACCATTTTTCTCCATAATAATAATTTAAAACTTTAACAAACATATTAACAGACATTTAGAAGACAAAGACTTAAGATCAAACATTTAATCGCATAATTAGCTAAGAGGTTCCCATTAAATACAACGGACGTGAGGGGTGCTAATACCTTCCCCTTGCGTAACCGACTCCCGAACTTAGAATTTGGTTTCGTAAACCATTTCTTATCCTTCCTTTATTAGGTTGTATCTATATCTCCCTTTTCTCTCGTAGAATAAATAGAATTAGGTGGCGGCTATGTTGTTTATTTTATGATCGTACTTATTTTTTCGAGGTACGACAGCTGGCGACTCTGCTGGGGATAGCTCCATGCTAGAGAGGGTCAAGCCTAACTTAGCTTTGTGTGTTTATTTGTTTGATCTTATCTCTTCTTGTCTTCTCTATGTTTATTATTTTTGTTTGTTTATTTGTTCTTTTACCGCTTTCCATTTATCGCTCATTATATTATTTGTCTGTGGGATACTGGGGTCACTTTGCAAATAAAATTTGAGTGGTGGAAAAAGCAGAGGGAACACCTAAGTTTAGAATTGGATGTTATTAGTGTTAGTCTCCAAGGACTCGCTCCTAGCACGCCTAGCATGAAAGCTCCCCCAGATAGTTAGACTTTTCGTAGATCCTGTCGCAATGCCGCTAGCCTGTCGCGTGACCTGATTCACGAAAGGGCTGTGATTCTGGGACCCCCTAGGACCTGTTTCAATTTTGGTAGTTGTGTAATGTTAGGCTCCGAGGGCTCGCCCCTTTATCAGCCTAGCATGAGAACTCCACTCAAGGTAGACCTTATCGTTATTATCGTCACAATGCAGCTAGCCTGCGGCGGGGCGTTAGTACGATAAACGTCTGTGACCTTGGGTTTCCTTAAACCACCACCGTAAAAACCCTCCCGTGAGTGGGACTTATGGGTAGTAAAACGTAGAATCAATCTCTTATAGCCCACCTGTTACGAATGCTCCGAATTTACCTGTGGCACCTTGCATCCTTGCATCTTTGCATCTTAGCATCATATGCATCATTTTAGTAAATGCTTCAAGGAACAAAGAGATTTTTTTTGTTGCAAACCTCATATATTTTACCTGGAATGGACTTCAGTTTATTAAGTTTTTGAAAATATTAAGAAACTTTACCCTTTTTGATGTTTTGCAATAACTTCTTAAGTCCCTTGAAGCATTTTCATTTTTTTACTCATGTGTGCATCTCCGCATCTATATTTCGTCAAACTCATTCTCGTCAACTCCTTTCCAGCTGTCACACTGAGGATCTCACGCAAGTATTCCACCCGAGCTCATACCAAGAAGAAGATGGCTGAAAGAGACCTAGAGATGGACAGAGTTAATGATGAGCTTTCTAATCTTAGTGGAAATATGGGTCAGATGATGGAAATGTTGCAAGTCATTTGAGCAAAGTTAGATACCCAACAGACTGTAGTGTCAGAGATTGTGACTGCAACGACCGAGCCTACGCCATCAGTCACTACCCCTGTGACCTGGCCTCCTTTTGGGCTTCCTCACGGATGTGTACCTCCTCCTCAGGGTTTTGCTTCTCAAAGTTTCATCCCTCCTTCCCAAGGACTTACTACTCAGGGTTTCTTCCCTCCTTCCCAAGGTTTCCCTTCTCAAAGTTTCGCACCTCCTTCTCAGGGTCTTGCATTTCCTTCCCAAGGTTTTGTACCTCCCCCTCAAGGATTTGCTGCTCAGCAGACTATTCCTATGACTAATGAAGAGAACCACGCGGTTACTAATTTTACACCAGATATTGTGCACACCCGTGCCCAACCATACTTTAACGACCCTCAGGTGTATGATGTGCCAAATATGTCTGAGAATGGAAATGAGAAACATGAGAAGATGTAAGAGAATTTTGATACCCTTGAAAAAAGGTTAAGAGCAATTGAAGGCGACCAGATCTTTGGGGCTGCTGCTAGAGAGATGTGTCTGGTGTCTGGACTGGTAATACCTCCAAAGTTCAAGATACCCACTTTTGAGATGTACGAGGGCGCAACGTGTCCTAAGAACCATCTCTTAATATACTATCGAAGAATGGTTGCGCAGGTGGACAATGACAAATTAATGATCCACTGCTTCCAGGACAGTCTGAAGGGAATTTCCTCCAAGTGGTATTTAACGCTAGATCAGTCGAAGATCCGCAGTTTTCAAGACCTGACAGATGCTTTCATCCAGCAATACAAGTACAATATGGACCTTGCTCCCGATAGGAGGCAGCTGTTGAGTATGTCCCAGAAAGATTCCGAATCATTTAAAGAATATGCTCAAAGGTGGAGAGGGACCGCTTCTCAGGTAGATCCCCCGTTGTCTGAAAAAGAGTTAGCTGATTGGTTTGTTGACACGGTGCGACCAGAATTCTTTGAGAGAATGGTGGGGAGCGTAACTGCTAGCTTTTCTGACCTTGTAGCTGTGGGAATCAAGGTTGAACTTGGACTGAAAAATGGAAAGATGAGTGGTGCATCTAGCAGTTCTAGCAATGGTAGTGGAAACAATGTCAAGAAATTTACCAGTAATTTCCACAAAAAGAAAGAGGGTGAGACAAATGCAATAATGACGAGTCAAAGGAGAAATCCGCTTTGGCAGAGGCCTCCACCTGTGGCTCAACACCAGTATGTCTACCCACCACAGTATATTCATCATCCTTATGTGGCGGTAGTTCAACCATCATATAATCCACAAGTCCCAATGTATCGGCCAACTCAAGCAGGTACGATGTATCAACCAGCGGCTCCAGTGATTCCAGCTTATCAACCAATGCTCAACAATCCAGGCTATCAACGAGCGCCCAATGCTTCAGCCTACCAGCAGAGGACTCCAGCTCCTCATCTGAATTCCAACTTTCAGAATAGAAGACCAGGAGGAAGGCCTCCCCATCCTCGGATCCCTATGACCTATACTGAATTGTATCCCTCACTATTGAATAAAGGCTTGGTTACTCCAAGGCCTTTGGGTCCTCCACCAGATCCGCTTCCACCAGGTTACAACTCAAGTGCCCACTGTTTGTTCCATGAAGGTGCTCCGGGGCATGACTTGGAAAATTGTATTGCTTTGAGGTATGTTGTGAAGGATCTAATGGATAAAAACATTTTGTCATTTGGAGATACTGGTCCGAATGTTAAAAATAATCCTTTACCTAAGCATGGGTCCATAAATGCCATTGTTGATGAGTCTGACGAAGATTTGATTTTCAACGCCACAGAGATCAAAACCCCGCTTAGAGACTTCCATGCGAAGTTGGTAGAAGTGGGTATGCTGAAGAACTGTCATAAGAATTGTGAAGCTTGTGCGAATAATCCGAAGGGATGTGAACTGGTTTTGAGAGATGTTCAAAGTTTGATTAATCTGGGTGTTTTACAAGTAAGCGGTCGCGTGAAAAGGAATGAAGTGGCAATGATTGAATCCATTTTCAACTTGCCTGAATCTGATTCTACCATGGCACCGGTGTTTAACCTGCCTGGGTCCTCAAGAGTTCAACCCATCTTTAATATGCCAGAACCTGTGGTGCCCATTTTCAATATACCTGAATCAAGGTTTGAGCAAAGGAGTAACACTTTCCTTTATGAAGATACCAAAGCAGTTCCGTGGAAGTATGATACAGGGGGAATTCATCAGAAGTTTGAACAAGTTAGTCAGAAGGAAAGTTCAAAGGTGGCAAGTGCTGACATAGCAGGTGCCAGTCGATTAACTCGCAGTGGTCGTGTATATACTCAGCAAGTCAATACAGCTCCACCTAAAGAAGTCATTCCAGCTGTTGTCAACCAGGATAAAGGTTTGGTCTTGGAAGAAGAGGATGCAGAATTTCTCAGAATCATTAAGAAAAGTGATTATAAGGTTATTGATCAGCTACATCAAACGCCTTCCAAAATATCTATCTTATCACTTCTAATGCATTCGTCGACCCATCGAGGTGCTCTCCAGAAATTACTAGCCCAAGCTCATGTTACGCATGATATAAGTGTGAATCAATTTGATGGAGTCATTGCCAATATCACTGCATGTAACAATCTCAGCTTCAGTATGGAGGATCTTCCAAAGGATGGCTTGGACCATAACTGTGCTCTGCACATATCTGTAAAATGTCAGGAGGATACTTTAGCGAGAGTTCTTGTGGATACGGGATCTTCATTGAATGTTTTACCGAAAAGAACGCTTGCCAAGTTATCTTATCAAGGGGCAGATATGAGGCCCAGTGCGCTGATTGTAAAAGCTTTTGATGGGTCAAGAAGAACTGTTATTGGAGAAGTAGACCTACCAATCTTGATTGGGCCACAGGTCTTCAAAATCACTTTCCAGGTCATGGACATTAATCCTAATTACAGTTGTTTGCTGGAAAGACCTTGGATCCATGCTGCTGGGGCAATCACTTCTACCTTACACCAGAAGATGAAGTTTGTGGTCGATAATAAGCTGGTAACTGTGTCTGGTGAAGAAGATCTCATGGTCAGTAACCTTTCCTCCTTTAGCTACATTGAGACTGATGAAGATGCTTTGGAAACTGCTTTCCAAGCTCTAGAGATAGCCAATGTCGTCCTTATGGAAATAGAAGAGTCAAAGGGGAAGGGTATTCCATCTTTCACATTACTGAAGAGTACCATTTCCACAATTGAAGAAGGAAGCTATAAAGGTTGGGGTAATGTCATTGAAGTCAAGCAGAAGCTAGATCGTTACGGGTTGGGTTACAAACCAACTCAAGTGAAGGAAGGAGCGTCAACCTCCATCAAAGGACGTCCAAAGACCATTCAAGAAGTGTTTTCCAGCGCCGACTATCAGATCAATGCAATTAGTGGGAATCCTGAAGATGAAGATGTGGATCATTTGGTTTATCAGTGTGAAGCAGCTTTGGGCAATTGGGAGGCAGTTGAGATCCCATAATTTTTTCCATTGTAAAAGTAATTTATTGTTTTTCTTTAAGTGTTTTCAAAGTTCCCTAGCTCTGCCCAAGGCTATGGGATCATTTTGTAGGGCCCCTTCTCATTTTCAAGTTATTCAATCAATGAAGGAATTTTGTTAAATTCTTACTTTGTTTTTATTTACTATTTTTCTCTTTTCACCTTTAAAAAGAAAATGGCAATCTTTCAAAGCTAATAAAAAGATTTTCTTGCATCTCTCTATTTTCACTTTTAATAAAAGCAAATCATTCCCATATGCAGAACAAATGAAAACCCTGTTGAATCCAATGACTCTATATTCTCTCCTAACTTCGATTCGCCCATCTACCAAGCGGAAGATGAAAGTGAGGAAGATTGTGACATTCCCGAAGAACTGGCAAGATTAGCTGAGTATGAGCACACAGATCTTCAGCCACATAAGGAGCAGGTACAGACCATCAACCTTGGCACCGATGAAGACAAGAAGGAAGTCAAGATTGGTACAACACTTGGGGCAGACATCAAAGAAAGATTTGTCAAGCTTCTCAAAGAGTATGTGGATGTGTTTGCATGGTCGTATCAGGATATGCCCGGTTTGGACACAGACATAGTTGTTCATAAGTTACCGCTTCGACCAGATTGTCCGCCCGTAAAGCAAAAGCTCCGAAGAACAAGGCCAGACATGGCTCTGAAGATTCGAGAGGAGGTCAAAAGACAGTTTGATGCAGGATTCCTCGCAGTTGCAAAGTACCCTGAGTGGGTAGCTAACATCGTGCCAGTCCCCAAGAAGGATGGCAAGGTTAGGATGTGCGTGGACTATAGAGATTTGAACAAAGCCAGTCCAAATGACGATTTCCCTCTTTCGCACATTGATACTTTGGTTGACAACACTGCTAAGTTTGATGTTTTCTCCTTCATGGATGGATTCTCAGGATATAACCAGATTAAGATGGACCCTGACGATATGGAAAAACCACTTTCATCACACCATGGGGCACTTATTGTTAAAAAGTTATGCCATTCGGTCTCAGAAATGCAGGAGCCACTTATCAAAGGGCAATGGTCACCCTTTTCCATGATATGATGCATAAGGAAATAGAAGTTTATGTGGATGATATGATTGCCAAATCACGGAGTAAGGAGGATCATTTGAATCATCTCCTGAAGTTATTTGAGCGTCTCAGAAAGTTCCAACTGCGTCTGAATCCAGCTAAGTGTACCTTTGGTGTCCGATCACGAAATTACTTGGTTTCATTGTTAGTCAGCAAGGAATTGAAGTAGATCCAGATAAGGTCAGAGCAATTCAAGAGATGCCAGCTCCAAAAACAGAAAGGCAAGTCAGAGGCTTCCTTGGAAGATTGAACTACATCTCCATATTTATCTCCAACATGACTGCTACCTGTGAGCCTTTATTCAAGTTGCTCCGGAAGAATCAAGCAATTGAGTGGAGTCCCGATTGTCAACTGGCTTTTGAGAAGATTAAGGTTTATCTACAGGAACCTCCTATCTTAATCCCACCTACTCCGGGGAAGCCTCTCTTCATGTACCTGACTGTACTTAAGGGATCCATGGGTTGTGTATTAGGCCAACAGGATGAAACTGGTCGCAAAGAGCATGCCATTTATTACTTAAGCAAGAAGTTCACAGACTGTGAAAGCAGATATTCGCTTTTAGAGAAGACTTGTTGTGCTTTGGCATGGGCGGCCAGACGTCTCAGGCAGTATATGATTTGTCACACTACTTTGTTGATCTCGAAAATGGATCCAATAAAGTACATTTTTGAGAAACCTTCCTTGACTGGAAGACTCGCCCGTTGGCACATGTTGTTATCCGAATATAACATCCAGTATGTAACCCAGAAGTCTATCAAGGGCAGTGTTTTGTCTGATTACCTTGCTGATCAACCTGTTGAAGATTATGAACCTTTGAAATTCGATTTCCCGGACGAGGACATTATGTTGATAAAGGACTGTGAAGTTCCAGGTCCAGATGAAGGTCCCGAGCCAGGTTCTCCTTGGAAGATGATGTTTGATGGTTCCTCTAATTACATGGGGCATGGTGTGGGAGCTATTTTGATGAATCCTGATGGTGGATATACTCCCTTCACGGCCAAATTATGTTTTGAATGTACAAACAACATTGCAGAGTATGAAGCATGTGTTTTAGGTATCGAGGCTGCAATAGATACCAGAATCTAGATCCTTGAGGTATATGGAGACTCAGCCTTAGTAATCTACCAAGTCAAAGGTGAATGGGAGACCCGTGATGAGAAGTTGATCCCTTACCGTGCCCACGTTGTGGAATTAATTAAATACTTTGATGAAGTCACTTTCCATCATGTTCCAAGGGCAGAGAATCAAATTGTAGACACTTTAGCTATGTTGGCCTCTATGTTTCAAGTCAGATTTCTTAATGAAGCCCCACTCATTACGATCGAGCGGAAAACTACACCGGCCTACTGTCTACTGGTTGAAGAAGAAACTGATGAGAAACCATGGTTCTATGACATCAAGAAATATTTGCAAAATCAGGAGTACCCAGCTAATGCAACAACTCTAGACAAGAAGACTTTGAGGAGATTGGCATCCAAGTTTTTCCTCAGCAACAATGTGCTTTACAAGAGAAATCACGATATGGTTCTGCTTAGATGTGTGGACAAGCGCGAGGCAGACTTATTGATCAGAGAAATCCACGAAGGATCATTCGGAACACATGCCAATGGACATGCCATGTCCAGGAAGATTTTGAGAGCTGGATACTTCTGGTTAACCATAGAGTCAGATTGTTTTAAGTATGCTAGGAAGTGTCATAAATGTCAAATTTATGCCGACAAGGTGCACGTACCTCCAACCCTTTTGAATGTTCTATCATCGCATTGGCCTTTCTCAATGTGGGGCATTGACATGATAGGGGAAATTGAGCCTAACGCTTCTAATGGTCATCGGTTTATCTTGGTTGCGATCGATTACTTTACCAAGTGGGTAGAAGCAGCCTCCTATGCTAATGTGACAAAGCAAGTGGTCGCCCGCTTCATCAAGAACCAAATTATCTGCCACTATGGGATCCCAAGCCGAATCATCACAGATAATGGGACCAATTTGAACAACAAGACAATGAAGGAGTTGTGTGACACATTCAAGATCGAACATCATAACTCTTCTCCATATCGTCCGAAGATGAACGGAGCTGTTGAAGCTGCGAACAAGAACATCAAAAAGATCTTGCAGAAGATGGTGAAAATTTACAAAGACTGGCACGAGATGTTACCGTATGCCTTACACGGATACAGAACATCAGTTCACACTTCAACAGGGGCAACCCCTTTCTCTTTGGTGTATGGGATGGATGCAGTTCTCCCTATCGAAGTAGAAATACCATCTTTGAGGATCTTGATGGGAACCAAACTGGAGGAAGCTGAGTGGGTCTAGAGCAGATATGACCAACTGAATCTCATTGAGGATAAGATAATGACCGCCATGTGCCATGGCCAGTTGTACCAGAAGCGCATCAAGAGAGCTTTTGACAAGAAAGTCCATCTCCGAGAATTCAAAGAAGGAGATCTTGTACTCAAGAAAATCTTGTCAGTCCATAAAGACATGCGTGGAAAATAGAGTCCTAATTATGAAGGTCCATATGTTGTGAAGGTCGCATTCTCCGGAGGTTCCCTAATCCTCACAACTATGGATGGTGAACAATTGAAACACCCGGTGAATTCTGATGCAGTCAAAAAATATTATGCCTAAATAAAACTCGCTAGGTCGAAAACCAGAAATGGCGACCTAGGCAAAAATGGGCATCCCGGTGGATCATAACCTATGAAGGAGATCCAGGCAAAAGTTAGGGATAAAAACAAAAAATAAGAGCTCGCTAAGTTGAAAACCCGAAAGTGCGACTTAGGCAAAAAAGAGCGTCCCGATGGATTGAAAACCCGAAAGGGCAGTCTAGGCAAAAGTTAGGGACAAAGGCATTTGACTGTATCAGATGGTGTTTATCATTACTGAAGATCATTACTTGAAGACCAATCCAGTGTGTTGGGGCGGTTTTAGTTATTAGGGATTATAGTGGTCGTTGGATTCAATGTAGACCTTTCCCCATTGCCTTTTTCAAATTGTAATTTCCCATAGAGCTTTTGCTATTGGCAAGCTACCATTCTTGAATGAAATACAACCTTTGCCTTTAAACTTTGTCTTTCAGCTTCTTATTTTCTTTGTTATGCAAAATGTCTTTATTGAATTACCATTTAAATTTGAAAATGACAAAAATAATAATTTAGAAACAGTTTTGAAAACGTACTGGAAAACATTCAAATTTCTTTGACTTTAGAAAAATTAAAAGATTTTCTGTTTTCTAAAAACCCTCTGGCTTGCAGCAACACTCCCATGTAATTATTACAGAAATCCCCACAGAGAATTAAAAGCTGGTAGCACTCTTGGATAGATCCTTGGACCAAATATCGATTTCCAAGTTTGAAGGCGTCTCCCCAGCATCTTTCATTTTGCTCGTTTGAGTATTGGCGTTGAGATCCTACTCTTCCCGCTTTATCAAAATTCTCTGTCTCCCTAGAGTCAGCATTTGCATATCACGATCATTCG
This sequence comes from Lathyrus aphaca, assembly GCA_963966055.1. Lineage (NCBI taxonomy): Eukaryota > Viridiplantae > Streptophyta > Magnoliopsida > Fabales > Fabaceae > Lathyrus > Lathyrus aphaca. The sequence goes on from OZ014521.1 coordinate 66,020,051, forward strand.
CATCATGTTCAATCATACGCATTTGACATAATCATCTGTCTATCCCCAGTTGTCGTCTGTCTAACTCCAGGTCCCGATTACTGTCTTTTGTTATTTTAAGTCCACTATTGTTGGTACCCCGCAGTGTGGTTGACCAAGGTTTTTTTTCCTAGCAACACTGGTATCCCATGCAGAGGCCCTCATTGACATATACCTCTTTTAAGCCCGATCATCATCAACATGAATCCTTTAAGCTTTATGCTTAAGATTTAAAGTCGTTAATTCAACACGTATCCGTGTTCTCCTAGTTTTTCCTAAAAGTTCTTCTTTGAGTTCTTTGTTTAAGGAATCTCTAGAGGTTGGTCGTTTATCTCATTGAAAACTCCAACATTTTTCTTAGTTTTCCAGCTAGTCGCCTAGAACCATTTGATTTATCTTTAAAATGCTTCGCATTCTGCTTCCGGTATCAGTTGGACGCACAAAACCACTGCCCAAGCACTGCGTTTCCTTTATCCTCGGTATCAACAGTTACACTTGAACCTGTTGATTTATCACTAGGGATTATTTATCTGATAATTTCCGACCGCCGCGTCGATGTCTGTTATTTCATTTCCCGACCGCCGCGTCGATGACAGTTATTTATTTCTTCAACCGTAGTGTTGAATTTTGTTTTCCGACCGCCGCGTCGATGTCTGTTATTTCATTTCCCGACCGCCGCGTCGATGACAGTTATTTATTTCTTCAACCGCCGTGTTGAATTTTATTTTCCGACCGCCGCGTCGATGTCTGTTATTTCATTTCTCGACTGCCGCGTCGATGACAGTTATTTAATTTCTTCAACCGCCATGTTGAATTTTGTTTTCCGACCGCCGCGTCGATGTCTGTTATTTCATTTCCCGACCGCCGCGTCGATGACAGTTATTTATTTCTTCAATCGCCGTGTTGAATTTTTTTTTCCGACCGCCACGTCGATGTCTGTTATTTCATTTCTCGACCGCCGCGTCAATGACAGTCATTTATTCCTTCAACCACCGTGTTGAATTTCATTTCCCGGCCGCCGCGTCGATGACAATTATTTATTTCTTCAACCGCCGTGTTGTCTTTTATTTCCCGACCGCCGCGTCGATGACAGTTATTTATTTCTTCAACCGCCGTGTTGAATTTTGTTTTCCGACCGACGCGTCGATGTCTGTTATTTCATTTCTCGACCACCGCATCAATGACAGTCATTTATTCCTTCAACCGCCGCGTTGAATTTCATTTCCCGACCGCCGCGTCGATGACAATTATTTATTTCTTCAACCGCCGTGTTGTCTTTTATTTCCCGACCGTCGCGTCGATGACAATTATTTATTTCTTCAACCGCCGTGTTGTCTTTTATTTCCCGACCGCCGCGTCGATGACAGTTATTTATTTATTCAACCGTCGTGTTGTCTTTTATTTCCCGACCGCCGCGTCGATGACAGTTATTTATTTCTTCAACCGCCGTGTCGACGCCTGTTATTTTATTTTCCCGACCACCGTGTCGACGCCTGTCATTTTATTTCCCGACCACCGTTGTCGATGCCTGTTATTTTATTCTCCCGACCATCGTTGTCAACGCCTGTTATTTTTATTCCCCAATCACTGTGTCAATATTTGTTTATTCCTGACCGCCGTGTCAATGTCTGTTATTTTTGTTCTCCTGACTGCCAAGTCGAGGTCATTTCCATTTTCTCTCAATCACCGAGTTGTTGTATTGGGAACCCCAGCAGCCACCTTGAGCTTGCTAACTCATCACTTCAGATAGTCTGTCTTTAATCTTGCATTTTGTTTTCCGTCTTCTGTCATTCTTAGTGTCAGCAGTTACACTTGAACTTGCTTGATTTATCACTTTGAATGTATCCTATATTTGTCTTGTCATCCCCAGCATATTGTTATCCCCAATGAGTCTTCACCCTCGTTTGCGTTTATGTGGATTACCGTTGCATTCATCTGCATCATACCATATTCAGCATATTGATAATGAGAAATCGCATCGTATTATTACTATGTTTTTAGTCCGTTTTATCATACATTAGTCCTTTTAACTCCCGATTATTTCGAGTTTTTATGCCACGTTGCAGGTACAATATGTCTAGAGCCAAAATTATGGAAAAAGATCAAAGGAACAAAATTTAGCATGAAAAGAAAAGAGAGAGCTTAATTCTGCTAAAAACTGCATAATTTGTTGCTCTCACGGTCGTCACAAGGGTCTCACGATCGTCACCAGGGTCTAACGACCGTGACGCGCTAAATATGAGAAATATGCCCGTTACACCAATGTTACGACCGTGACAAGCTTTATTTAATTTATTTGAATAAAATTGAAGACGTGCCAACGAATAGAAAGAGTCTTCAGAGACTCCTATTTTCTCTCAACCTCAACAACGCCCAGTCTCCTGGATTTTCTCAAAACTGAAGAACTGAAGCCCACGTTCTTCTTCTTCAACTGTCAAATTTCTCCTCTATAAATATCAAAGAATCTGATGAAGAAAGTAGAGAGTTTTTTTTATTGAAATTTTATGCAGAAGCTCTGCCGTTTTTACAACCCAGTTTTATTTCCAGCTTTTGTTCTTGCTGTTTTCTTTTTAATTTCCAAACCCTTTAATAACAATTTCCAACATTAGGAAATTGTTATCTTAATTAGATTTTCTTTTAGCCTCAGAATTCAGTACTTTATTTCGATTCCGACGCTCCAAGCTTGCCAGATTGTGGAAGAAAGAGCCGAAGAATTTATCTGTTCAGGTTTTTGTTTTAAAATTAATATCAAGTTTATTTATTTATGTTAAGTTTCTGTTATCATTATATAATGCATGTTTTAATATTTATTAATTTCATTTTGTGTTTGTCTTTTGTTTTAATTAATATGAGTAGCTAAATTAATCGAGTCGGTATGTAATAAAGCAACCAAGCGGATGAATCGAATCTAAGCTAAAAACATTTACGAACTTATATTCTGGCTGTGACTTTTTATAATTAAAATCAAGTTTTTTGTTACGAGAGTAAGAGAAGTGAAATAGGTTAGGTCGAGACCACGAGAGTGTGAGATTTTAACCGGATAGCTAAAGTTAGGCATTCGATTTAAATACAGCGAGAGCGCTTTAAAACGAATTAGACTTATTAAGTTTTCAAAAACTATTTTCTAAACACTTATGGGCTAGCGAGAGCAGACATAGGGCTTTAGGAGTATGATCTGAGATAAGACCACGAGAGTGTGAGTCGAGGGTTTTTAAACTGGTAATCTCTACATAATTATTTAAGTGAAACATCTTTATAAGCTTAGACTAGATTGACCTGCATAGGTTAATATTATTACATACCGACCGCCTCATCATTATTTCCTTAATTAAGTTTAGTTCCCGTTTTTAATCCTTAAAACCATAACCGTGACAAATTTCAGCCTTAGCTAAACTAGCAGACCTTCTAGCACTAGAGTGATTACAAAGTCCCTGTGGGTTCGACATCTTTTTATTACTATTGCGATAGGCTGTGCACTTGCAGTTTAGATACCGTTAGACACATCACGTCTTCGCTCCATCAAGTTTTTGGCGCCGTTGCCGGGGACCTTGATTTAGTCACTAGTGCACTATTAGAGTAGCACTGTCTAGACTAAGGTAACAATTTATTTTCCCTAATCTAATTTACCGAGTGTATGCCAAGTACTCGCTCTCAAGGCGAAGACTTGCAACCTCCAGTCCTTGAATTAGAACGCTTCTTACATTTAAGAAGACGAATATTCGAATACCAACGAAAATACAACATTCCAGATCTTCAAGTTGATCCACCTAAACCAGTTGGAACATCGAAGGACGCAGAAATGGCTGAAGAACCAAATCATCCGCTCAAGTATTACGCTAGTCCTTCACAAGCTGAGCCGCATTCCAGCATTCCCGCGTCGGCTATCAACCGAAACGATTTCGAGTTGAAACCTTCGCTAATATCAGCCGTACAACAAAACCAATTCGCCGGAAATCCTACCGAGGATCCGAACCTTCATCTTTCGATATTTGTGCAGTACGCATATACAGTAAAAGCTAATGGAGTTACCCAAGAAGCAATCAGATTACGCCTTTTTCCTTTCTCATTGCGAGACAGAGCAAGAGCCTGGCTTCAATCTCTACCCTCGAATTCAGTAACTATGTGGGAGGAGTTAAAGAGAGTATTCTTGACAAGATATTTCCCACCTAGCAAGACAGCTATGCTAAGAGCTCAAATCAACGGATTTAAGCAAAAGGAAAACGAGTCACTTTTCGAAGCTTGGGAACGATACAAAGATATGCTGAGACTTTGTCCACATCACGGATTTGTAGAATGGATGGTCATCCATAATTTCTACAATGGACTCTTGTACAACACAAGAATGACGATTGACGTTGTCGCAGGTGGCGCACTAATGGACAAAGAATATAATGATGCTTATGCACTTATCGAGAGTATGGCTAAGAATCATTACCAATGGGGAAGCGAGAGAGTCGCAACTGAGAAACCAACAAAAGGAGGTATGTACGAAGTGAGTAGTATGGACCAAGTCAATGCAAAGTTTGACCAACTTAACCAAAAGATCGACAACTTGGCCATAACACCAACAGCCACCGTGGCTGCGGTAACACCTAACTGTGAGTTATGTGGAGTTCCAGGACATGTTGTCCCTGATTGTCAACTATTAGCAGGAATTCCCACAGATCAAGTGAATTATGCTCAAGGAAACCCGTACTCGAACACATACAACCCAGGTTGGAAGAATCGTTTGAATTTCTCTTATAAGAACAACAATGCTTTATACGCACCAGGACAAGCGCCAGCTACACCACCGGGATATCAAAAGACTGCTCCTAATGTTCCTAGAAAATCAAACCTTGAATTAATGATGGAGAACTTCATAGCTACCCAATCTCAAACAAACAAGGAATTCTTGAACCAAAACATACACACTAGCGAGCAGATTAAGCAATTGGTAAGCAAGGTAGATGCGTTAGCTACACATAACAAAATGCTTGAAACTCAGATTTCACAAGTAGCTCAACAACAAGCACCTACCGCTGCCCCAGCTGGAGTATTTCCTGGACAACCCCAACCTAACCCAAAAGGACAGGCCAATGCTGTGATACTAAGAAGTGGCAAAGAACTTGACGGACCTGCTGATCCAAGACTTGACAATCCAGCCATGTGCCAAAAGCAGGATAAGCCGACTGAAAAGGAGAATGAACCAGAAGAAAAGGAAGATAATAATCAAGAGGCAGTGGAGAAAGAGAAGCCTTATGTGCCTCCACCACCTTATAAACCACTGATTCCGTACCCTCAGAGATTAACCAATTCCAAGACGATGGGCCAGTTTAAGATATTTGTTGAACTTCTGAAACAGTTAAATATTACTATTCCGTTTACAGAAGCTATCACTCAAATGCCCTCGTATGCTAAATTTCTAAAGGAAATCTTATCCAATAAGAAGAAGATAAAGGATAACGGAACCATTACACTTACTGCTGAGTGTAGCGCAATAATTCAAAATAACATGCCTCCTAAGCTAAAAGATCCAGGTAGTTTCTCTATACCTTGTGTAATTGGAAAATTCGTCATTGACAAAGCTCTATGCGATTTATGAGCCAGTATCAGTGTTATGCCCTTAACAATTTGCAAAAGGCTAGATATGGGAGAATTAAGACCTACTAAAATGTCTGTTCAAATAGCCGACCGCTCTATTAAATATCCTGTAGGCATACTAGAGAATGTCCCAGTACGGATAGGTCAATTCTACATTCCTACTGATTTTATAATCATGGACATCACTGAAAACTCCACTACACCTATCATACTAGGAAGACCATTCTTAGCTACCTCCAGAGCTATTATAGATGTAAAGAAAGGAAAGCTAACCTTTGAAGTAGGTGAAGAGAAAGTTGAATTTATTTTAACACAATTCTTACAATCACCAGCTATAGAGGACACATGCTATTTATTGGATGTCATTGACGAGTGTGTAAGAGAGATGGAAATGAAAGAAACTAGTTATTCTGAAATTATGAAAATTCAAATCCCTCCGATTTTCGAAGATGACAATTAGCGTGAACCGTATCAGGATGGTAGTCTAAGCGAAAGTTTAGCACTTACACCGGACCCCATGCCAAGCAAGAAGAAACCTAAATTAGAGTTAAAAACCTTACCTAAGAACCTAAGATACGAATTCCTAGACACTGAATGTACGCGACCAGTTATAATCAATTCCAGTTTAGGAACAATCGAAACGAAGAAACTTTTAGATGTCTTAAAGAAATACCCAACTGCATTAGGATATAACATATCCGATCTCAAAGGAATATGTCCTTCAATCTGTATGCATCGTATTATGCTAGAAGAAGATTGCAAAACCTCTAGAGAATCTCAAAGAAGAATTAACCCAATACTTAGCACTGTAGTAAAAGAAGAAGTTAAGAAACTACTAGACGCTGGAATAATATATCCAATCTCTGATAGTCAATGGGTTAGTCCAGTACATGTAGTACCAAAGAAAGGAGGTATCACTGTTGTGAAAAATGCTAAAGGCGAATCGATATCACAAAGAGTAGTGACCGGACATAGAGTGTGCATCGATTATCGAAAACTAAACAAAGCCACTCGAAAAGATCATTTCCCACTACCTTTTATAGATCAAATGTTAGAACGATTAGCCAAACACTCGTATTTCTGTTATCTAGATGGTTACTCAGGATTTTTCCAAATCCCTATTCACCCAGATGATCAAGAGAAGACTACATTCACATGTCCTTATGGAACGTTCGCTTATAGACGAATGCCCTTTGGATTATGTAACGCTCCTACAACCTTTCAAAGATGTATGATGTCAATCTTCGCAGATTTCATAGATAACATCATGGAAGTGTTCATGGACGACTTCTCTGTATGCGGGCAAAGTTGTGAAGGATGTCTATCAAATTTAGAAATGGTGTTAGAAAGATGTGTAAAAGTAAACCTCGTACTTAACTGGGAAAAATGCCATTTTATGGTCAGAGAAGGAATCGTACTAGGACACGTTATATCTGATAAGGGAATTGAAGTTGATAAAGCTAAGATAGAAGTCATAAAAGATCTTCACCCCCCTAAGACCATTCGAGAAATACGAAGCTTTATAGGACACGCCGGTTTCTACCGACGATTCATCAAAGATTTCTCGAAAATCACTAAACCTCTTACCGATTTATTAATGAAAGACGCTGAGTTCATATTCGATAAAGATTGTCTTAAAGCATTCGAAACTCTAAAAACAGCCCTCATCACCGCACCAATCATGCAACCACCTGACTGGAGATTACCTTTCGAAATCATGTGCGATGCGAGTGACTATGCTGTAGGTGCAGTTCTAGGACAAAGGAAGGACAAGAAACTTCACGCAATTTACTATAGCAGTAGAACTTTAGATTCTGCTCAATTGAACTACGCCACTACTGAAAAAGAGTTGTTAGCAGTTGTCTTCGCGCTTGATAAATTCCGTTCCTACCTAGTAGGAGCAAAAATAATCATCTACACAGACCACGCTGCTATCAAATATTTACTAACCAAGAAAGACGCTAAACCAAGACTCTTGAGATGGATCTTACTCTTACAAGAGTTTGATCTCGAAATCAAAGATAAGAAAGGCACTGAAAACGTCGTAGCAGACCATTTATCTAGAATAGAAGGTATTAAACCCGAACAAGTGTCGATTAACGACGATTTTCCGTATGAACAACTGATAGCGCAAATAAGAAGCAACCCAGCTCGGTTAGACATAAATGAACCAAAAGCCGTGGAAACAATCCAAACAACCGTAGGACTGCCATGGTACGCTGACATTGTCAACTACTTAGCTGCAGGAGCACTTCCACCAGACTTAACCTATCAGCAGAAAAAGAAATTCTTCCACAATCTCAAGTATTACTATTGGGACGAACCATTATTGTTTAAGAGAGGACCTGACGGAATCTTCCGTCGGTGCATACCCGAAGAAGAAATAGAAGATGTCATTGCTCATTGTCATTCATCTCCTTATGGTGGACACGCAAGCACTTCCAAGACTTGTGCAAAAATCTTACAAGCCGACCTATTTTGGCCTAATCTATGGAAAGATGTCCACACCGTTGTTATAAATTGCGATCGGTGTCAACGCACCGGTAACATTTCAAGACGGGATGAAATGCCTCAAAGAGGAATATTAGAAGTAGAAGTCTTTGATGTATGGGGAATCGATTTCATGGGACCATTTCCATCCTCTTTCGGTAACAAGTACATACTCGTAGCTGTCGATTATGTTTCAAAATGGATCGAGGCTATAGCTTCTCCTACAAATGACACACGAGTAGTAATTAAGCTTTTCAAGAATATAATCTTTCCAAGATTTGGTTTACCTAGACTTGTCATTAGTGACGGTGGCTCGCATTTCATTTCGAAAATATTCGACAAATTACTATCTAAGTATGGAGTCAGACATCGTGTAGCAACACCGTATCATCCGCAAACAAGTGGACAGGTCGAAGTCTCGAACAGAGAAATAAAACAAATTCTAGAGAAGACTGTCACCATATCTAGGAAGGATTGGTCATCTAAACTTAATGAAGCTTTATGGGCTTATAGGACAGCCGACAAGACACCCATAGGAACTACACCCTTCAAAGTAGTGTATGGGAAGGTCTGTCATCTCCCGGTTGAACTAGAGCACAAAGCATATTGGGCGATTAAAACACTCAATATAAACTACACTGCCGCTGGAGAGAAGCGGATCCTCGACATTAATGAATTGGAAGAATTAAGGTTGGACGCATACGAGAATGCTAAGATATACAAAGAAAGAACCAAGCGATGGCACGATAAGCGCCTGTCTAGGAAATAATTTAGTGTGGGAGACGTTGTGCTCCTCTTCAATTCAAGACTTAGGCTCTTTCCTGGAAAACTAAAATCTAGATGGTCAGGACCCTTTGAAATTACTAAAGTGTTCCCAAGCGGAGCAATAGAAATTAAGGATAGGAATAGTGAACCGTTCACAGTAAACGGACAACGATTAAAACATTACCATAATATTGAAAACAAAGATTATGCGAATAATTTAAAACTTTTAGAGTTGTCCACTAACTTCCCTGATTAATCTAGCACTAAGCACTACGTCAGGCTTATGACGATAAAAACAGCGCTTAGAGGGAGGCAACCCATTTTATTGTTTTATTTCATTTTTATTATTGACTTTATTTATTTATCTATTTCTCTCCTTATTTTCTTTATTTTTAACTTTCGTTTTCTAAATCATTTTTAAATTTACCTTGCTACAGATTTTCTAAAGTCTTTTCTACCTTACCTCTTTCTCCCCTGATTTGTTTCTCCCGCTTTAACACTAACTATGGCTAACCAACCAAGGAACTTCATGGAAACCATATTTAGAGGTAGAAACCAAAGGAGAAAATTTGAATAATTATCACAGAGACACATTGACTTGACTCTGTATTATGATGAACAAACTATGGAAACCTTAGGTATCAATGATAGCATCCTATACATGTTTAACCAGCTTGGATGGGAGAAAGCTCTCATAAAATATAAGTTTGTAACTTACCGCGAGCTCACCCTTGAATTTTTAAGCTCCCTAGTTTACTACCTGAGCACGGATTTGGACTACGGAAAGGATTTATTAGTTTCCGACTATTCGGTATCGAATATGTCTATAACCACAAAGAACTAGCTGACCTACTAGGATTTCCTAGCGGACCTTTTGCTTTTACTACCACCCAGGTAGAACTGATGGATATTGAGCTAGATTTCTTCTGGGGAACTTTAACAGGAAACTACCACCCTGGGCCGGATAGCATGGAAAGTAATGAAATACACAACCCCGCTATCCGCTATTTTCACAAAATCCTTGCCCACACCTTCTTTGGAAAGGAAGAGAACCTTACTGAAGTATCTAAGGACGAGATATTCATAATGTCCTGTTTGACCGAAGGCAAACCCATAAATGATGTACCCTTCATGATGCAGACCTTTACCCGCATCCAGGAGGAACCTAATCTGCCAATAATGGTAGGAGACCTAGTCACCATGATTGCTAATGCCCTCAGACTTAGATATCAGTTACACAAGTGCACCCGTTTTGGTACCATTCGCCCTATGAATTTGGATTTCTGCTTTAACCGTCGAATAATAGGAAACATAGGACAACCACCATTCGAGTACCTGATTAGGAATGGAATCGTAACCTTGTTCACCTTGCCGAACCATGCTAAAGTCAGCGTTCACAACAGAGATAATTGGCTTTATGAGCTTACTCCTCCTAACCATCCTACAACACCTGAAACACCACAATCCTACCAAATTAGGGATGATATGATGACTGATGTAGAGAGTGAACCTGAGACCCCTCCTGGTTACCATGACATCAACCACATTGATGAAGATATTGAGACCCCTGAAATCAACAAAGTAGGATATGCTGAAAGCTTGAACAAAATTTTGACGACTCTTGAAGTATACCAAGCTGACATTAATGTTGTTAAGGATGAAGTTAAGAGCATGAGATTGGACATTATAGGCCTAACTGATTTAACATGTGAACAATTTTACCATATAAATTCCGCACTTGAAGACCTGAAGAAACGACTTTGATGAGCTGTAGTGATTTGCTTAATTTTACTTTTTGCTTTTTGTTTCTAGTTAGTTTTGAATCTTTGCAACATTTCCTAGTTCATTTTTATTACTGCAATTTCTTTTTGTTCTGTCAAAAACAAAGTATTTCAATTAATGCAATTTTTCATTCAGTCTATTTACATGTTTTCATAATTTAGTGCATTTACCAAAAATTCCCACTGCATGTTTGATTAATACTTTATGCAATTTGTTACTATCAGTAATGATATTCTGGGATCAGGTACGTGATGTCGAATGAGATGTTTAAACACTTGAAGACTTAAACAAAACTTAAAGTGCAGGTAAAGTAAATAACATAGGAAATTGTTAACCCAGTTCAGTGTATCTCCACACTTACATCTGGGGGCTACCAAGCCAGGAAGGAAATCCAATATAAGTAATATTAATTCTGGACTTAAACCACTCAGTTTAATCCTTCACTTAATATCTACCCAAGGCAATTTCTACCTAAGACACAACTTAGATATGAGTACCAACTCACTCCCCCTCAATCACACAGTGATATGTTACAAGTTTAATAAAATTGAAGTCACACTTCAAACACAACAGCTTGATTTTACTTCACAGTTTCAATCAAGACACAATACACTTTTTGCTTAAAAGCTCATAAAGTGATACACAACTAAAACCTGCTATTAAACACAAACACTCTATTTAGTCTTCTTAATTTCGTACTCTATTCTGAGAGTTTCTGTTGCTTAAATAGATGCTTGGATTTTGGGCTTTCTGTAGATTATCCAGTCCTGATACGCATGCTGTCATCACCTTGAATTAGGGTTTGTTACTTCCTTGATTCTAGGTGAGGTTGTTATTATGTTATACTGAAATCGGATAACTAAGCTCCCTACAGATGCGCCTTGTATTGTTTATCCATCCATAATTAATTCCAGATAAATTCCCTGAATTTACTCAGTTCTGTTTCGCATCATTTAAGTCTGGTAGCAGGTTTGAGATGTCACAACATCTGGTGTGACATCCTGATGTCTGAACTTAATTCATTAACTTATACAATGTCACAACATCTGGTGTGACATCCTGAACTAAGTTCATTAACTTATACTCTGTTTGATAATGTCACAACATCTGGTGTGACATCCTGAACTAAGTTCAACACTTCTTGTTGGTCAAAAATTCTACCAATTCTAAACATCTACAAACTCCCCCTTTGGCTAATTTTTGGCTAACACAATCTTCTGGTTTTATCAGAGTGCAGCAGAGTTTTATTTATCAGAGTGCAACAGTTCTTTTCTGTTGAGTCAAGTGTGAGTTCTATACACTTTACTCCCCTCAAACTTGTATGTATTCTGACTTGTTCAACAGAATTTTCTATTAAAAAAAACGTAGTTCAGAAGCAGAAATTAAACAGACAAACAACATTTTTCATTAATCAGGCAAACTGCAGCAGACATTGTTGTTGTTCAGTACACTTCACTTCTCTTATCCCCCTTGTTAGACAGAAATTGGGGCCAAATTTTACACAAGCAGAGAGAAATACAAAATATTCAAATTACAAAACCAAAATACAATGCTGAAGCAGTACACTTTCCTCACACATTTTCACTCAGAGTCATCATATTCAGTATCTTCTTCCTCTTCAGATTCATCATCAGAGTCATCAGCATTCTGAGCAACCTCTTCCACTTCCAGCCTTTGAATAATTTCCTCAAGCTTTTGCTTCCTGGCATCCAGCTCTTTGCAAGTGTTCTTGAGTTCAGCAATCAGAGCAGCTTTGGATATGGGAGTCTTTGCTTTTGAAGGTCCAGCAGATGTCCCACTGGGAGCTTCAACATCAGCAGCATGATGGCTCAAGAATAATTTGTAGTGGAAGGCCAGTGGACTTTCTCTTTTGCAGACTGAATCCTTCTTAGTGAGGATGCCTGGATACTGGTTGAGGATGATTCCACAGAGCAGAGATGGAAAACCAATGGGAAGCTTTGTTGCTGATGTTCCTGCATGCTTCAGTGTTTGATCAAATATGTAAGCCTCAAAGTCCAACTTTGTTTGGGTGCCCACAACATAGATGAATCTTCCCAATCCAGTAGCTATTGAAGAGGTATGGTTGGTAGGGACCCAGTTGACAGTGCCAATCCTATGCAGCATTGCATACTTCCTTGTTAGCAAGCTAACAGAAAGTTTGCCCTTGACTGGCCAAGTTTTGACCTGATTGGCAGTGATGACCTTGCAAATTTGGTTGTCAGTCTTCCTCAGCTCATTAGGCCCATCAGATTCTCTCCCTAGGTAATAATTGATAACCCTATGAGAGAATTCCACACATCTCCCTCTTACATAGACTTTTCTGAATTCTTCTGACTTTCCATCAGCACAATCTTCTTGCAGGTTGACAATGAACTCCTTGACCAGCAGCTCATAGCAGGGTGAAAAGTTTGAAACTGTCTTGAATAAACCAGCAGATGATATTATGTCTATTACCTCAGTGCACTCCAGTGCATTGCTGCACAGCTCTCTTTCTAGTGCCACCCTTCTTTGGTAGACAAATTTCCATCTGCTCACACTTGACACATGATGGAATGACACATTGTCCAGAGGAGCTTCTGGAACAGCAGAGGTAGACCTTGAAGGTGCTGGTTTCTTTCTTGGTTGGGATGTTGGGACATCCTCTTCAACATCTGAATCAGGTGGAGTAACAACTTTCCTCTTTTGGGTATTCACCTTGCTCCATTGTTTAGTAGGACCAAAGGCAACTTTAGCTTTGTCCTTCTTTGGTGTAGGTTGTTTCTTTTTCAGGAGTTGCATGTCCAGCAGACTTCTTCTCCTTCCTATCCCTAAGCCTTTTGGCTATGCTAGGGTTGACATATGCAATGATCTCTGTGTCAGAGTCATCATCTATGGTTTCAGCAGGAGGAGGTTGAGAAGCCTCCTTTTCAGCAGGTGGATCAACAGAAGCTTGGTCATCAGTGGCTTCATCATCATCAATTGAGGCCTTGTTCTGGTCCTCAGATGCTTCAACATTTGTTGGGACATCCTGTTGAGCAGGAGTGTCCTCTTCAGCCTGATTGCTCTGTTCCTCTTGTGGAGTAGGCATGCTGTTCAGGGGAATAGATATCCCATGCACCACTCTTTGTTCAGATAGTATTCTGTTCACAAGATGCTTGATGGATGCATCCACATATTCAGAAGCTTTGGGGTGGTGTTTGAGGCTAAAGGTGTAACACCCTTCTAAATACCCCAAATTATTATAATTAAAATAACAATATATTCATCAGAGTAATTATGCCCCGAAGGGTGTCACACAATCATTTCACAACAATTATCAAAACATCCTGTCATGCTCATTTATTTAATCAAAATAAGGTTCCTTTGCATAATTCGCAGCAGAATAAAATCCAACATCAATGTAAAACATGTAACACACTACATGAAAATCATTCAACAACCAATCTCAAATTAATTAAAACATCCCCTCCCGATGTTACATCTATCAGAGCATGACCCATAAGAAACTACCCTAGACTCCAAGCATTAGCTTCTACTCAACTCATTTCTCGTTACCTGAAAAATAGGTGTAAGGGTGAGTTCCTCAATCAATATAATAAGCATTATAAAACAACATGTAATGACAAGTAATTAACACATTAATTCACCCAATTTAGGCTATGCCTTCAGCAACATCAATATCCGTTCAAAACATCATACTCGCCAGTAGATTCTCAACTATATTCAACATTAACAACGCAACACACAACACACATATAATACTGGAATACATCCATTCATATTATATGCCATACATTCATTATGCAATGAGACTCTATGCATGCGGTACCGACTATGTTGTGAACATATAGTTCAACCTCACCGTCCAAATCCAGGCACGGCTACCAAGCTCACTAGTCCCACTCATTTGAGACATAGTGACTCACTCACTAATTCCTCACCATGGGAATTAGCTACCACCCCAAATGGGCCATGCTATGCAAGCTACTCACCTAGCATGCAACAATCAACAACAATCAAAATGATTTACTCACCAATTCCTCACCATGGAATTAGCTACCACCCGAAGGCCACAATATGCATGCTAATCACCTAGCAATGCAACATCAACAAAATCAAGAATAGACACATGCTCATACTCTAAGCCATAATACAGTCTATTCACAAATGTATACATTCACATCATCATGTATACTATCATACATTATCAACAAAATTAATCACAAAAGCATATCCTATCATGCCACATAATCAAACACAGTATTAGCACACTCTACTAATACCTTTACCACTCAACACAACGGGAAAATGATCCCTATCACATCCTATCTCAGCTAAGTCGCATCACTCAGCCTAAACAACCAAAACTGCACAACAGTAGCGCAGAAAATCACAATTCTGCCCATACGCGTATTGCCCATGTCCATACGCGTATTGCCCAAACCTGACCAAGTCCATACGCGTAATGCCCACTCTCATACGCGTATTGCGCATTGCCTCGCTCAACTCATACGCGTATTACCTACTCCATACGCGTACCAACAGAGACCAATTTACGTTCAAAATACCATCTTTTCCACCCATACGCGTAAGGCCTCCTCCATACGCGTACCAGCCAGCTCATACGCGTATTGCCTAGTGCCATACGCGTATGACCAGAAACCAGAACTCTCAGATCTGCTATGGCTTTCTCTGCTACGAAACCTATCCGATCCAACCTTCCACAGTCCAAATTACACAAAATAATCGTCCATATCATCTACACGAATCATATCCTATTCATCTTCATCAATCCTAACATTATCCCTTCTAATTCCTACGAATTCTTTTCAATTATCATTCAATTTCATTCATCCAACATTTCACAAACTCATCATGCATCAATCAAAATAGAGGTACAATCAATGGTTATCACTACCCATTACATATTATCATATAATACCCTTTAACTGATGATAAACCCCCCTTACCTGAGTTAATCCGGTAGCCTCCGAGCTCTAAGCTTTTCCTTCCTTCAACCTTCGTTCTCTGGCTTTTTGCCCTTTCTGCCTCTTTTCCCTTTTTCACGTGAAATAACCTTTTTACCAAAAAATGGGATTTTTCTCATGTCCAACTTATATATTATTCCAATAAATAATTATCCCAATAATTATTATTCCAAAATAATAATAATAATAATAATAATAATAATTCAATTATTTAATTAAATCAATAAATATATTATTAACTTAATTTAAATAATTATTATATTATTATCGGGGTGTTACAACTCTCCCCCACTAAAAGAGTTTTCGTCCTCGAAAACATACCTCAATCGAACAACTCCGGATAAGACTCCTTCATCTGGCTCTCCAGTTCCCAAGTCACATTGCCACCTGCTGGTCCTCCCCAAGCTACCTTCACCAAGGCAATTTCTTTACCCCGCAACTGCTTCAACTCTCGATCCTCGATCCTCATAGGTGATGTTTCAACAGTCATGTTATCTCTCACCTGTACATCATCTACTTGGACAACATGCGACGGATCATGAATGTATCTCCTCAACTGAGACACATGAAAAACATCATGCAAATTCACAAGCGACGGCGGTAAAGCGATACGATAGGCTACCTCCCCTATCCTCTCCAAAATCTGATAAGGACCAATAAATCGAGGTGTCAACTTCTTCGACTTCAAGGCTCGACCAACACCAGTTATCGGAGTAACACGAAGAAACACATGATCTCCCTCTTGGAACTCAAGTGACTTCCTCCTCTTGTCATGATAACTCTTTTGACGACTCTGAGCAATTCTCATCTTATCCTGAATCATCTTAATCTTTCCCGTAGTTTGTTGAACAATCTCCGGTCCAACCACAGCACTCTCACCGGACTCATACCAACATAAAGGTGTCCGACATCTCCTACCATACAAAGCTTCAAACGGTGCCATACCAATGCTCGAATGAAAACTATTGTTGTAGGTAAACTCAATCAAAGGTAAATAACAATCCCAAGCACCTCCATTTTCCAAAACACAAGCCCTCAAAAGATCCTCTAGTGACTGAATCGTCCTCTCAGTCTGACCATCAGTCTGCGGATGATATGCAGAACTCAATCTCAGCTTAGTTCCCAAAGCCTTCTGCAAACCTTCCCAAAACTTCGATGTAAATCTAGGATCTCTGTCCGAAACAATACTAGACGGAATACCATGCAAACTTACAATCTTCTCAATATACAACTCGGCTAGCCTCTCTAACGGATAATCCATTCTGATCGGAATGAAATGAGCCGACTTCGTCAATCTATCCACAATCACCCAAATAGCCTCAAAATTCTTACTTGTTCTCGGCAAACCAGAAACAAAATCCATACTGATACTGTCCCACTTCCACTCTGGAATAGCCAACGGTTGCATTAGCCCAGACGGCTTCTGATGCTCAATCTTCGACTTCTGACAAGTCAAACAAGAATACACAAAACTTGCAATTTCTCTTTTCATTCCCGGCCACCAAAATAACCCTTTCAAATCATGGTACATCTTCGTAGCTCCAGGATGAATACTCAAGCCACTACGATGTCCTTCCTCAAGGATACTCTTCTTAAGTTCTGTAACATCCGGAATACACACTCGACTACCAAATTTCAAAATACCATTCTCATCAACTCTGAATTCACCACCTTGACCTTGATTCACTAAAGTCAACTTATCAACCAAAAGTGCATCGGATTTCTGACCCTCTCTGATCTCGTCCAGAATACCACTCGTTAACTTCAACATTCCCAGTTTAACACTATTGTGAGTACTCTCACACACCAAACTCAAGTCTCTAAACTGCTCAATTAAGTCCAATTCCTTAACCATTAACATAGACATATGTAATGATTTCCGACTCAATGCATCAGCTACTACATTTGCTTTACCCGGATGGTAGTTCAAACCAAAATCATAATCCTTCAGAAATTCTAACCATCTCCTCTGTCTCATATTCAGCTCTTTCTGATCAAACAAATACTTTAAACTCTTATGGTCACTGAAAACTTCAAATCTTGAACCGTACAAATAATGCCTCCATAACTTCAGAACAAATACCACAGCTGCCAGCTCTAAATCATGTGTCGGATAATTCCTCTCGTGAACCCTTAGCTGTCTCGAAGCATAAGCTATAACCTGCTTATTCTGCATCAACACACCACCTAAACCCAACAATGAAGCATCACAATAAACCTCAAATAGTTCCGACGAACTCGGTAATATCAGGATAGGAGCAGTAGTTAACCTTCTCTTTAACTCTTGGAAACCTTCTTCACATTTTGAGTCCCAAACAAACGCTTGCCCCTTTCTAGTCAACATTGTCAACGGTAACGCCAACTTAGAAAATCCCTCAATGAACTTCCTATAATACCCAGCCAAACCAAGGAAACTTCGAATCTCAGTAACAGACTTAGGAGTTTCCCACTTAGACACCGCTTCTATCTTAGAAGGATCAACAGCAACACCACCTCTGGAAATCACATGACCAAGAAAACTAACTTCTTCTAACCAAAATTCACACTTAGACAGTTTAGCAAATAACTTCTTTTCTCGTAGAACTCCTAAAACAACTCTCAAATGTTCAGCATGCTCTTCTTCAGATTTCGAATACACCAAAATGTCATCAATAAACACCACAACAAACTGATCTAGGTACGGATGGAAAATCCTATTCATATACTCCATAAATACTCCAGGTGCATTAGTCACACCAAAAGGCATTACAGAATACTCATAATGTCCATACCTCGTTCTGAAGGCAGTCTTCTGAATATCCTCAGTTTTCACACGTATCTGATGATATCCCGATCTCAAATCTATTTTGCTGAACACTCTCGCACCAACCAACTGATCCATTAAATCATCAATCCTTGGCAAAGGATACCGATTCTTGATCGTCACTTTATTCAGTTGCCTGTAATCTACACACAACCTCATAGTACCTTCTTTTTTCTTAACCAACAACACTGGTGCACCCCACGGTGACACACTCGGACGAATAAATTTCTTATCTAACAGATCTTCCAGCTGACTCTTCAATTCAGCTAGCTCAACAGCAGACATACGATAAGGAGCCATCGATATCGGTCTAGTACCAGGTACCAAGTCAATCGAGAACTCAACTTCACGCTCTGGCGGCAATTCATTCACCTCTTCCGGAAACACATCAGGAAAATCACACACTACAGCTAGATCGCCAATCACCAGTTTATCTTTAGCCTCCAAGGTCGCTAACAGCATAAACAACTCTGCCCCATCTGCCACTTCCTCACTCACTTGTCTTGCTGATAGAAACAAACTCTTTCCTTCCTCATCCTCAGGAAATATCACAGTCTTATCAAAACAATTGATATAGACTCGGTTAAACACCAACCAGTTCATACCCAGAATAACATCAATCTGCACTAATGGAAGACACACAAGGTCTATCCCAAAGTCTCTACCAAAAATACTCAAAGGACATTTCAAACAAACCGAAGTAGTAGTCACTGAACCCTTCGCAGGAGTATCAATCACCATACTACCACGCATCTCAGATATATCTAACTTAAGTTTCACAGCACAATCCAAGGATATAAAAGAATGAGTCGCACCTGTGTCAATAATAGCTACAAGAGGAAAGCCATTAATATAACACGTACCTCGGATCAAACGATCATCTGCAGAAGTCTCAGAACCCGATAAAGCAAAAACCTTGCCTCCTGACTGATTCTCTTTCTTCGGCTTAGGACACTGTGGGCTGATATGACCCACTTCTCCACAGTTGAAGCAAGTCACAGTCTTCAACCGGCAATCTGCAGCCAAATGACCACCTTTCCCACATTTGAAACACTTCTTCTCATTACTGGTACACTCATGGATACGATGTCCAGCCTGACCACATCTGTAACACTTAACAGGAGCGCTAGAGTCTCCCCCACTAGGCTTCTTCATCCCACTCTGCCTCTGAAAACCTTTGCCAGCTGCATACGGTTTTCCACGATCAATCTGATTCTTACCTTTTCTATCAACCCTCTGCTGATAGCTCTCAGCTCTGGCCTTGGAATCCTGTTCGAAAATCCTGCAACAGTCAACCAAATCAGAAAACACTCTAATCCTTTGATATCCAATAGCTTGCTTGATCTCGGGACGCAACCCGTTCTCAAACTTCACACACTTTGAAAATTCCCCAGCAGCCTCAGCATAGGGAGTATAATACTTCGACAGTTCTGTGAACTTAGCAGCATACTCCGTAACAGACCTGTTACCCTGCTTCAATTCCAAGAACTCTATCTCCTTCTTTCCTCTGACATCCTCGGGAAAATACTTCCTCAGAAATCTCTCTCTGAACACAGCCCAAGTAATCTCAGCATTTCCAGCAGTTTCCAACTCAGTGCGGGTAGCAACCCACCAATCATCGGCTTCTTCTGACAGCATATGTGTACCGAACCTGACCTTCTGGTTATCAGCACACTCAGTTACTCTGAAGATCCTCTCTATCTCCTTCAACCACTTCTGAGCACCATCTGGATCGTATGCTCCTTTGAACATTGGAGGATTGTTCTTCTGGAACTCACTCAACTGACGAGCAGCTCCCATTCCCATAACATTCGGATTTCCTCCAAGTACTCCAGCTAGCATACCCAGAGCCTCAGCAATCGCAGCATCATCTCTACCTCTTCCAGCCATCTCTATTCTGAAACCCAACAACTAAAACAATAAATACCGATAGGGTTACACAACACCTATACCGTACAGGGGAAACAGAAAAATTTACGACTCGACACGACCGACTATGCTCTGATACCACTAATTGTAACACCCTTCTAAATACCCCAAATTATTATAATTAAAATAACAATATATTCATCAGAGTAATTATGCCCCGAAGGGTGTCACACAATCATTTCACAACAATTATCAAAACATCCTGTCATGCTCATTTATTTAATCAAAATAAGGTTCCTTTGCATAATTCGCAGCAGAATAAAATCCAACATCAATGTAAAACATGTAACACACTACATGAAAATCATTCAACAACCAATCTCAAATTAATTAAAACATCCCCTCCCGATGTTACATCTATCAGAGCATGACCCATAAGAAACTACCCTAGACTCCAAGCATTAGCTTCTACTCAACTCATTTCTCGTTACCTGAAAAATAGGTGTAAGGGTGAGTTCCTCAATCAATATAATAAGCATTATAAAACAACATGTAATGACAAGTAATTAACACATTAATTCACCCAATTTAGGCTATGCCTTCAGCAACATCAATATCCGTTCAAAACATCATACTCGCCAGTAGATTCTCAACTATATTCAACATTAACAACGCAACACACAACACACATATAATACTGGAATACATCCATTCATATTATATGCCATACATTCATTATGCAATGAGACTCTATGCATGCGGTACCGACTATGTTGTGAACATATAGTTCAACCTCACCGTCCAAATCCAGGCACGGCTACCAAGCTCACTAGTCCCACTCATTTGAGACATAGTGACTCACTCACTAATTCCTCACCATGGGAATTAGCTACCACCCCAAATGGGCCATGCTATGCAAGCTACTCACCTAGCATGCAACAATCAACAACAATCAAAATGATTTACTCACCAATTCCTCACCATGGAATTAGCTACCACCCGAAGGCCACAATATGCATGCTAATCACCTAGCAATGCAACATCAACAAAATCAAGAATAGACACATGCTCATACTCTAAGCCATAATACAGTCTATTCACAAATGTATACATTCACATCATCATGTATACTATCATACATTATCAACAAAATTAATCACAAAAGCATATCCTATCATGCCACATAATCAAACACAGTATTAGCACACTCTACTAATACCTTTACCACTCAACACAACGGGAAAATGATCCCTATCACATCCTATCTCAGCTAAGTCGCATCACTCAGCCTAAACAACCAAAACTGCACAACAGTAGCGCAGAAAATCACAATTCTGCCCATACGCGTATTGCCCATGTCCATACGCGTATTGCCCAAACCTGACCAAGTCCATACGCGTAATGCCCACTCTCATACGCGTATTGCGCATTGCCTCGCTCAACTCATACGCGTATTACCTACTCCATACGCGTACCAACAGAGACCAATTTACGTTCAAAATACCATCTTTTCCACCCATACGCGTAAGGCCTCCTCCATACGCGTACCAGCCAGCTCATACGCGTATTGCCTAGTGCCATACGCGTATGACCAGAAACCAGAACTCTCAGATCTGCTATGGCTTTCTCTGCTACGAAACCTATCCGATCCAACCTTCCACAGTCCAAATTACACAAAATAATCGTCCATATCATCTACACGAATCATATCCTATTCATCTTCATCAATCCTAACATTATCCCTTCTAATTCCTACGAATTCTTTTCAATTATCATTCAATTTCATTCATCCAACATTTCACAAACTCATCATGCATCAATCAAAATAGAGGTACAATCAATGGTTATCACTACCCATTACATATTATCATATAATACCCTTTAACTGATGATAAACCCCCCTTACCTGAGTTAATCCGGTAGCCTCCGAGCTCTAAGCTTTTCCTTCCTTCAACCTTCGTTCTCTGGCTTTTTGCCCTTTCTGCCTCTTTTCCCTTTTTCACGTGAAATAACCTTTTTACCAAAAAATGGGATTTTTCTCATGTCCAACTTATATATTATTCCAATAAATAATTATCCCAATAATTATTATTCCAAAATAATAATAATAATAATAATAATAATAATTCAATTATTTAATTAAATCAATAAATATATTATTAACTTAATTTAAATAATTATTATATTATTATCGGGGTGTTACAAAAGGAATCCCTTTGCTTTTGCTGAACACAAGTTCCTTTGCTCTTCTCACATTAGGAGTTCTAGGTTTTTGAGCAAGAGGAACACTTCCTCTGATTTCGTCTATGGGAGTAGTATCCATTCGTACCATAGAGATTGGGGTTGCATGCACCACATCTTCTTGGTTGAGATTTTCTTCCATGATGTTAGGGTTTTGATGTTGAGACATTTTCGAATGTGGTGGAAGAAGAGTTTAGGTTGGATTGATTTTGATGAGCTCAGAAAATCAGCTTTCGCATGCAATTTGTTTTGAGAGGATAGTGAGGAGATGAAGAGCTGAGAGCAAGCTTGAGCTTTTATAAAATCCGTTACTGGTGGAATTTTAAAAAGTGGAATACACAGAGTTACTGACCAGACTGGTGCTGCCATCTGGTGATCATGCCACACGATGTCATAGGACATGTTGGCACTTCTCCATAACTGCTATATTTCACATAAGCAGATTTCCAATTTACCCCTTAGGTTTTCAAATTGGGTAGCATCCAAAGCTTTAGTAAATATATCAGCCAATTGCAGATTTGTGGCTACATGTTCTAATGAGATCACCTTCTCTTCCACAAGATCTCTGATGAAATGATGCCTGATATCAATGTGCTTGGTCCTGCTGTGTTGGATAGGATTCTTTGATATGTTAATAGCACTTAAATTGTCACAGTACAATGTCATGACATCTTGTGGGACATTGTATTCTGTGAGCATTTGCTTCATCCAAACCAACTGTGAACAACTGCTACCAGCTGTAATATATTCAGCTTCAGCAGTGGATAAGTGTAACACGGTGGGAGAACTGACTTTAGTTATGTTGCGGATAGCAAGAGTCGCCACCGACTTTTATTTTATCCAAAAGGAAAGGGTATAAAAGAACAGGAAAGACCTTAAGAGATATTTTTGGGTCCGGGGGGTAGGTTATGTAAAAGGAAGGTGTTAGCACCCTTTACATCCATGGTTATCCATGGGCTCTTAGTTACTTAGCTCACTTTTGAATTGTTTTGAAAGTGTAGTGTGTGAATAGAAATTTTTTCATAATAGTTGATAATGATCCATGTACGGATGCGTAAAAACTTGTGTTTGAAAATTTGTTTGAAATTGTGAAAAATTTGAAATTGTTTTTGAATGAAGTGAGCAAGTACATAAGAGGAACCTACCCTGAAGTTTAAGTCTTTCTGTTCTTTATCCTTTAAGTGGTAAGACTATCCCTATTATTAAGGAATAGGTAGTCATTACCTTGGATGTATGGGACAAGTGAGGGACATCTGTTTATGGAGGCAACTGTGGGGTGTATTAAGCATTTTAGGAGGGACTATCATCATTATTCGAAAAGGGACTTGATCTTTAAAGGCAACCATTAGGGACTTGATGATTTTTTCTTTTAAGGGACTTGCTTTATACACCCCACTTGACCTTATGATTAGGCAACATTGAGGGATAGCCTTAGAAAGGTGAGATGGCGATTAAAAAATCGACTTACGTGTGTGAGTGTTCAATATTATTTATCTTACAATTAAAGTGATCTAAATTAATTTTTTAAATAGAATACATATTTGCACTCCCTAAATTACTAACCATAGCATAAAAATTAAATATTACAAAATTTACACCAAGGAGCAATTACAAAATAATTATAAGCAATTAAAATAAATAGCAAAAATAAATATATAAGCAAAATATAAATAAATAAGCAAAAATAATAAATAAGCAATAAATAAATAAATAGGGGTTAGTAATAATAATAATTAAAAATAAGATTAGTAAAAATATTAAAAATAAATAAGGTTAGTGAAGTAATAATAATAATAAAATATATAAGATTAGTGAAGCAAAAATAATAAATAATAATATGGTTAGTAACAATAATTAAAATAAATAGAATTAATAAAAATATTATAATAACATGATAAACACAAAATTATATTTTTAATATAGACATTTATTTAAAAATAAGAATAATTAAAGGATTATGGTAATATTTTAATTTATGTACAAATTATTAAATTATTTATAATTACAAAATTAAATTATTATAGGTTTAATTGTTTCTAAATACATATTAAAAATTATTTATATATAATTTAGGTTATAAACAAATTATAGGAATATATACAAAATTAAAGTAAATAATAAGATAGAATTAAATTTTAGGTTTTTAATAAAAATATAAAGATTAGAGAAAATAAATTAGGGTTTTGAAAAATATATTTTTAGGGTTAATCTTTTAAGTTTAAAAATTAGATATGACTTAAAATAATTGTTACAAGTTATAAAGAATAATATTTACAAACAAAATTATTTATTAAGTTGATTATAGTAATTATGAGATTAATAAAAAAAACATAAAGGTTAATTTTAAATAAAAAATCAATAATTATAAAACAAGTTGATTAATATAAAATAAAATAAAAAGAAACAAATGGTAAAAAGAAAGGTGGGGAGGCCTGGTTTTGATCCCAGGACCTCCCCTGTACCTGAATAGGAGGTTACCACTGGGCTGCGTGTGCATTGGTGTTATGAAATAGCCACAAACCATTATATGTAAAACCTGGAAAATATAACAAAGTAATAAAAAATAATACGAAACCTGGGAATCAAACCCAGTCCTTTTGGTTCACACGCGCATTCTCTTTCCACTGCGCCATCAGCAACATTTGTAATTTAAATATAAACAAAAACTATATAATATAAAAACGAATTTGAATTCCAGGTTGCGCGCGAAAACTTCTTCTCCTACCTCCAGACCTGCAAAATTTCCTACGAATTTTGCTAGGTTTTTTGCTGCGAATTTCGTTTCCTAGGATTTCCTGCGTTTAACCAAACATCAAGCAAACAGTAATATTTTATGAAATTGATGGGTGCATTACATTCCATGAAGTCTATACAACACAACCATGGTTCTATAATTCATTTATAGCTGATGAATCGCAGAACCCCAAAACGGCCGAAAAAACCCTAACTATGGCATCTAAGCATCCGTGCATTAAAGCTTCAATTCACTTGCCCAGAAATCATCCTTATGCAATAACAAACAAGATTAAAGGCATAAAAACAATTTATAATGTATGAATGAGTGTAATCGAAAAATAAAAATCAAGAACAATGTCCACTCGGGTTATGGCATGTGAGGGAGTTTTTGATGCTATTAGCAATGCAAATACGTTCAATGATCGTTCCCAAGTAATTTGCAACCTTCAAAATCTTGTAATAGGGCCTCTATGCAAGAATCCAGATTGGAGTTTTCTTTGTGAATTTTGAAACTTTGAGACTATGGTTTGAGGCAGAATTTTTTCCTCCCTTTGCTTGTAATGTCTTCAAGTATATATAATGATTGAATTAGGTTAAAAAGAATGGATCTTGTATCATGAAAATTGATTACTTGATTATGAAGAAATCTCTCATCCAAAAATATCAAAAAAATCCAATATTCTCTTACTATTTTGGCCTAGCACGAATTTGGATGTTGATAATTGGTCTTGAATGGTGTTTATGACTTTCTAGAAGAAGAATCACCCTTAAATATTGATTTTTTGATTTTATTTTGATTTAATATGTATTTAAATGAATAAAATTCAAATAAATATTAAATAAAATAAAAAAAATCAGAAATTACATGGGTGGGTCGTGCTTGGTGTTATATTGAAGTTTGGATCACAAGATTACAAGCCCATTTGGAAGAAATTGATTTTAAAGCCCCATTTTCTTCATACACCACTCCAAAATTTCCCAACTTTGCAAAGGCACATATCTTTCAATTTTAATGCTATGAGGGTGTTCTTGGACATTTTGTAAATCTTGAAGAGTCCTCTAACCAACCCCACTGGTTTCATGCCCATATCATTTACCATTCTCAAGTTATGCCCTTTTGAAGTTGTTGACTTTTTGTTGACTTTCAAAAGGACCTATAATGTCTTAGCTCATATCTTCCAAATGAAGCATTTTTGGGCTTGGCTTGTGAGACACAAAGTTGTAGAGAATTCAATTTCCTTCAAAATGAGCTTTGGATGGAAACTTGGTGATGAAGTATGTGAAAGTTATGGCTGGTCAAAGTTCAGTTGACTTTTACTGAGGAAACCCTAATTTAGAAACTCCTGATTCTTGATGATCTGGAATATCCTTGATGAATCATGATCAACCCTTGATAAAATGATGAATTTTACTTCATATACTGGATGTTGGCAAAAAATAATGAAGTTTGACTTTGGTTTGACCATAGTTGACCTCAGTTTGACTTTTTAACTGCATTGACTGATTTTGACTTATCTGATCATCTGACTGAGCAAACTTCTGAGAAAAGTCTTGAAACTTGCCATGGGGGTTCTTACACACATATAAGATGTTATGAAGCTCACTTGAGGTCTTGGAAGTCCATTTAGCCTGATTAAAGTCAAAACCCTAGTTTTGGGTGCACTGCTTAGGAGGTGCCTTGTCTGAGGGAATTGTCAACTCTTCTGACCAATTGTGAACTTTGTGAACCTTGTGAACCATCATAAAATGTCTTGTTAACCTCATGGGAGGTATTGTGAAGCTTGTGAACCTCATAAAGTGACTTTGTAGACCTCATAAACCTCAGGAAAGCTTTGTAATCATTGTGAATCTTGTGAACCTTGTGAACCTTCAAGAAGTAACTTGTAGACTTCATGAACCTCATGAAAGGTTATATAAACATTGAGAAACTTGTGAGCCTTGTGAACCTTGTGAACCTTCATGAAATGACTTGTAGACTTCATGAACCTCATGAAAGGTTTTTGAAAGTATTGTGGGACTTGTGAACCTTGTGAACCTTCATAAAGTAGCTTGTAGACTTCATGAACCTCATGAAAGGTCTTGTAAATGTTTGAGAAACTTGTGAACCTTGTGGACCTTCATAAAGTAACTTGTAGACTTCATGAACCTCATGAAAGGTTATGTAAACATTGAGAAACTTGTGAACCTTGTGAACCTTCTTAGAACACAAAGTCTTGTATTGTGAGGGCAAATTTTGGGGTGCAACAGCTGCCCCTGTTCAATTTTCTGAAACCTGAGGGGTTAGATTGGTATATTTGCCAGTCGTGACCTGGAAGGTTGAAGGGGATTGAACACAAAAGCCCGAAAATTTGCACTCACCAGTGCATGGCTAGTTGAATATGATTGAGTGGGCTTAAAGATGCCACTTGGAGAAAAGTTCTTAGATACATTTCTTGGAGGATAAAGCAGTCCAAAGTATGAAGGTATAATGATAACTTTCAGGAGGATAAAGCAGTCCTGAAGTAATGATGATAGCTGTCAGGAGGATTGAGCAGTCCTGAGGTATTGATAATATGCTTTCAGGAGGATAAAGCCATCCTGATGTAGTGATGATAGTTGTCGGGAGGATAAAGCAGCCCTGAGGTAATAATAAACAGTCAGGAGGAAATAAGCTGTCAGGAGGATGGAGCAATCCTGAGGTAATGATATGATTTCAGGAGGATGAAGCAATCCTGATGTAATAAAAAGCTGTCAGGAGGATGGAGCAATCCTGAGGTAATAATATGATTTCAAGAGGATAGAGCAGTCCTGATGTAATAAAAAGTTGTCAGGAGGATGGAGCAATCCTGAGGTAATAATATGATTTCAAGAGGATAGAGCAGTCTTGAGAGATTGATGATATGCTTTCAGGAGACTGGAGTAATCCTGATGTAACAGCATGTCTTCAGGAGGATAGAGCAGTCCTGATGAGATTATAAGCTTTCAGGAGGATGAAGCAGTCCTGAGAGATTGATGATATGCTTTCAGGAGACTGGAGTAATCCTGATGTAACAGCATGTCTTCAGGAGGATAGAGCAATCCTGATGATCATAAGTTTTCAGGAGGATGAAGCAGTCCTGAGAGATTGATGATATGCTTTCAGGAGACTGGAGTAATCCTGATGTAACAGCATGTCTTCAGGAGGATAGAGCAGTCCTGATGAGATTATAAGCTTTCAGGAGGATGAATCAGTCCTGAGAGATTGATGATATGCTTTCAGGAGATTGGAGTAATCCTGATGTAACAGCATGTCTTCAGGAGGATAGAGCAGTCCTGATGAGATTATAAGCTTTCAGGAGAATGAAGCAGTCTTGAGAGATTGATGATATGCTTTCAGGAGACTGGAGTAATCCTGATGTAACAGCATGTCTTCAGGAGGATAGAGCAATCCTGATGATCATAAGTTTTCAGGAGGATGAAGCAGTCCTGAGAGATTGATGATATGCTTTCAGGAGACTGGAGTAATCCTGATGTAACAGCATGTCTTCAGGAGGATAGAGCAATCCTGATGATCATAAGTTTCTTTGTTGGATAATTAACCTGAAAACAATGTAACATTCCGCATAATAATATTAGTTTATGCTTTATGTATGCATGTATGATATGATGCACTTAGATAATGTACTATGTATCTATGGATATGTATGTTATGGTACGGTGTAAATGATGTATGTATGATATGATACTGCCGGAAGTGTCTGGATGTCTTCGTATAACAACTGCTGGCCAGGAAAATAAATCCCGATTCGTTGTTGAAGAATATATTATACATAACCTTCCGTCTACTGGGGATGGCAAGGTATATATCACCTCCCGTATGCTGGGGATAATAAGATATATATCACCTCTCGTATGCTGGGGATAGTAAGGTATATATAACCTTCGTCTTCGTTTGATAGTAGGGCAGATATAGCCTCCCGTCTTCGTTCGTCGTACTCTTATTGGAAAGTAAATTCCCGAATATCCGTATGAGGATAAAAGAGATGGATATAAATTCCAGGGGAGATATGACTTTATGAAGATGGATTTGTCCTACTGAGGGTTTGTAACTGTCTTGTAGAGATGAACCGACGAAGCTTCGTTGAAATCCTTCCCTCGTTCGTCCTTGGTAAATACTATTACTGCATTTCATGCATTTCTGGTAAACATCAATCATATTCAAAAGCATGCATACATTCAAACACAACTAATGGACGTTTCGCTTAGAGTAAAAGTAAATCTGGATTCAGAGGGAAAAGTAAAGCTGAATTTGGAAACAGAATCGTTTCAACTTCGAGAGTGTATAACCAGTTGGATTTAGAGCTCCTGAAATTTTTAATTTTCCTGAATACCCTCCCAGAAATCCTCATAGTTGGATCTGAAGACATGATATTGACACCATCTGATACTACTGGCGTAGACCATTAATTCCCACAATGACTTCTGCTGAGAACTCCAAATCAAGGTAATCTAACGAGAGGAATGTATCTTCAAATTGTAATGGACCATATACGCTCCGGCTACTAGTTTTGAAAAGAAAGCATTGCCCCTTGGTTGGGGATGAATTGTCCCATAATGGAAGTATCTGAAATGAGCTACCTCAAGAGAAACAAGCAGAATGCCCCATAAGCATATGCCCCTGGCATCATGAACTTTGCAGTGTTACCCTTGGTAATTCAAATATATGAGAAGAGCTGCCCCTGGCTATTAAGCACTGTTGGATCTGGAACTGATTGCCCCGAATGATTTGAACAGTAACTTGGTATGCCCCCTTGATTAGGAAACAATGACCATGCCCCTGGCATTATGACTTCTGTAATGTTACCCTTGGCACTTCAGATAGATGAGGAGATCTGCCTCTGGCTGCTTAAACATAGTTGAATTTTGTCCTGATTGCCCCAAATGAATTAGGCAGTATCATGGTCTGCCCCCTTGATTGGGAGATAATGATTATGCCCCTTTGTATACATGGACTTTGATCCAGGAAGCAACTTTGTTTATCGGAAGGACTTTGGTTCATTGAACATTCATCCTGTAAGCTTCTCCATTTGTCAAACACTCAGGTATATGCAAACAAATATATTCAAAAATGCAATGCTTATGTCTGTCTTGAAGTTTTGAAACAAGTTATTTTTTAGAAAAACTGTTTTTTTTTTTTTTGAAAACTGTGATATTAACTCAAGTTTTATAACAAGCCCTAAAAGGAGTCAGGATACCTTTTTGTAGCAATACGCTTTCGAACTAACCATGCTTCAGTTAGGACTTTTAAAGGGTTATAACGTGGCCTGGTTCATGGTTTAAGAAACAAAGGATAAAGGCTCAAATTTTATTTGTACCCAACCCAATCTCCATGATGTTCTTCAGTCTTATACTCAGTTAACTTATGCATTGAAATTCCAAAGAAGTTTGGTATTGTAACACTGACATTTGTGATGGTTCAGCAACCCAAAATTTATTTGAACATTCAGTCACCTTCCTTTGTTGAGGATTCATAGTGACCTTTTTTTTCTTTTGACTTTGTTATCCCTTCTTTTTGTCTGAACTGTTTATTTCAAGGTTACAGTCAGTGGGATGTCTTAATGTTTTACTAAGTCTCCTTCATAGGTTTTGACTTAGTAAGCTTTTCTTTTGCTGGATATTGACTATCAGGTTTAATGATTACAGAGAACCATCATTAGTTGTGTACAACACAAGCAATTGGCATATTTGAGTTAACTGAGTAACTACCCTGCCCCAGGTTATGAATAAGGGTTTTAATTTGTACGAGAATAAAAACTCCTACTTCATAGGCTCAAAAAGGTTGACTAGGGATTAACTTCCTTATATCTCCACTGTTTAGGAATTGAAACAATGCCTGTACATCGTCAGCATAGTCTGTTCAAAAGCATACTGCCTAATATTATGGTATTGTTTTCGTCATCCTCCCTCTACAGGCTTATAGCTTTATCAGGAGTTAAATATCAAAAGATGGAAATAAGAAGCATAATTCAAAATATAGTGGAACGAATGGACTAATTCAAGACAAACATATGCAGTGCATTAATGAAAACAAAAGTTTAACATAATAGTAAGTGTTCAAACAAATAAAGAAATTACAAATGAAAATTCAAATGTTGTCCCATCCAGTTGGCTGAATGTCCTCAATTGCAATCTGTGAACTTTGAGGAGCAGTATACTTCACCATGAAATCAAATTTGCCACTTGGATGTCCCAAGGTGCCCCATATCTCAACAGGAATAGGTAGGCTTCCTTTCTTGCTATACTGGGCAACTTGTCTTGCAGCTTCGGTGTTTGATGGATGATAGTAGAACTCAACTTGACCCTCTGGAGTAACCTCTAGGATTCCTTCGTCAATTAGGTCTTGAATCTTATTCTTCAATATCCAGCAGTTGTTAGTATCATGTCCAGGACTGTTGGAGTGATACTCACACCTTGCCTCGGAATTATAGTGAGGAGAGGAAGTTTTAGGATTTTGAGGAGAACTTTTCAAAGAAATTAGTTCCATCTCCAACAAGCATTGCAGAACTTGTGACATTGGAGTGCTGAACTTGATAAACTGCCTTCTATATTTCTGGTGTTGAGGTGGATTAACCTTATCAGGTCTTTCAACTGAAGAACAATCAATGGCAACCTGTCTCTTACCCTCTTTTATCCTCATCCTCCTTTCAACCAAATCAGCTTGTTTTAATGGAGGTTCACTGACAATTAGATCCCTGACTCTATTACTTTGAAGTTTGTGGACAAGGGTTCTTAGCTCTTCTTGCCCCTGAGCTAAACTTTGGATAAGAGCCACCTGGCCATTCATCTGGATCCTCATTCCTGTCATCTCAGCTTGTAGTTGTTTCAGTTGATCATCCTTGTTGTCCTCAGGATTCTTCTTCTTAGCCAGCAGTGTCTTCAATTCATCCTGCCCCTTGGACAGGTTCAAGATCAGCTCTTGGAACTGTGCATTTTGTGCCTGGAGATCCTTAACTGATTGTTCAAGAGCCATTGCTGAAATAAACAGCGAGAAGATGAGAAACCTGTGCACAATTATAAACCTGTGATGCAATGAAATGATATGGGAATGCATATGCAATGTTTTCAAGGATCGCAGGATTTAAATTTGCTTAAACAAACATGAAGGTAAATTTTTATTAGTAATAAATTTGTTTTGCCTTTTAGGCTTACAAAAAATGAAATGAAATAAGTACAAAAGATGGGGTTTTAAGTCTCCCATGGACGTTTCCTCTTTGTATTGAGGTATGAGTTGAGGTTTCGTTCCTCATGAAGTTGCTTTGTTAGTTCCAGGATCCTTTCTTGGCTTGCTTTGTAATGAGCTTCGAAAGTATCCCTTTGCTCCTTCAATTGGATCCATGATCTCTGCAAGTCTTCCATATCAGTAGGCATGTCTGGGTGAAGGATGGTATAAGCTGTGTCTCCTTCAGCAACAGGTTCCATGGTAACTGGTAGGACGGCAGGATATGGCATCATGAGTGTCTGAGCACAAGATTGTACCCATCTGAGATAAGCCTCCATAGGAATAGTGTACTTAGGCTCCAGTGTCTTGCTATCAACCCTGTTTACTTTTCCCCATGCTCGTATGAATCTCTGACGGTAACCTTGAAGATCGTTGTCGTAGTCAAACACAATGCCCCGAATTAACATGTCATGAGGACCATCACTCCGAGCGTAACCAAACTGTCGTAAAGCTAGAGAGGGGTTGTAGGTGATGCCTCCTCTTATGCCTAGAAGTGGCACATTAGGAAACTCCCCACAACGGTCAATGATAGTGATATTCTCCATAGATCTGGAGCACCAATGGATATCTGAGTGAGAGAGTGACATAATTCTCTTGGACCATCTGAACCCTTGCTCATTCTTCATTACTGAGCGAGGAAGGTGAGAAATAAACCACCTAGAAAGCAAAGGTATGCAGCACATCAAAGTTCCTCTTGCCCTTGTAGTACGGGTATGAAGAGAATGTAGGATGTCTCCAAGCAATGTAGGCACTGGATTATGACTCAGGAATATGTTGATGGCATGAACATCTATGAACTGATCTGGATTGGGGAACAATACTAAGCCATATATCAGCAAGGCTAAGATCTTCTCAAAAGCATCATAGCTCATAGCTTTCAAGAACACTTGAGCTTTCTCTATCAAAACCTTAGATAGAACACCCTTGACTCCACTTCTCGTTTCTAGAACAATTTCAGACTTCTTCAGATGTAGAGCTGCAGCAATAACCTCAGGTTTAGGCTCTTTCTCCAAGCCTGTGAAGGGTCTTTGATCCAGAATAGGTATACCCAGAAGTTTAGAGAACTCCTCCATGGTTGGAACCAACTGATAATCAGGGAATGTAAAGCAATGGTGCTTAGGGTCAAAGAACTGAAACAGAACACTCATCATGTCTTCATTGAACCCTGAAGTGACTAGATCCAATAGGTGACCATGTCTCTTGATGAACTGGGAATGATCAGACACCTGAGAAACCAACTCTTTAGGCTTGGGAGGAATCCCCACAAAGTTGATCCTGATGGTGTTTCTACGAGCAGAAGCCATGACCTGCAACAAAGAACAAAGATAAATCCTTTGGTCCTTGAAATGGTTAGTGAAAATGCTATGCTTATGATGCATGATGATGATGTTATGCTCAATCACAAACATGTGGCACACACAAACAAGTCACACAATAGCCCTAGGTTTAAAGGCTTGCATGAGGTTCAAAGGTAAGTACCCTCCCCTGAAGTTAGATGGTTCATCCTGTCCTACAAAAGTAACTAGGTTCTAAGGGATCTCAATATCATTGATCCTTCACAAGGGTGGTTGTTCAGTAGGCAACTTACTTGCCAACCAAAACCCTCCAAGTTTAAGATCTCAATGAGCGTAGTATCGAGTGTCAACCAACTTTAGTCTGCACCAAAGCCGGTTACCTCACTACTTTCTAAAGGCCAAGATGAGTTAACTAGGGTTCTAAAAGTTAGTTAGTGCATTGACAACATATGGCAGCCTCATATTATCCTCAACTTGACTTAAGGAACATAAGCACCAACCAAGAAGTCGCACTAACTATGGCCACCAGATCAACCGTATCGATATACGTCGTACAGTTTCCTTGGTCTATTGCCATTTACCTAAGGTACACTAGATCCGGGTTAGGACCTTTCACACATAAGAGCACCCCAACAAGATAATATAAAGCAAACAATTTAAAGCGATCTTAATTCCTAAGGGTACCCCTCTTAAATTATGTTCCCCAGCAGAGTCGCCAGTTCTGTAACACGGTGGGAGAACTGACTTTAGTTATGTTGCGGATAGCAAGAGTCGCCACCGACTTTTATTTTATCCAAAAGGAAAGGGTATAAAAGAACAGGAAAGACCTTAAGAGATATTTTTGGGTCCGGGGGGTAGGTTATGTAAAAGGAAGGTGTTAACACCCTTTACATCCATGGTTATCCATGGGCTCTTAGTTACTTAGCTCACTTTTGAATTGTTTTGAAAGTGTAGTGTGTGAATAGAAAAATTTTCATAATAGTTGATAATGATCCATGTACGGATGCGTAAAAACTTGTGTTTGAAAATTTGTTTGAAATTGTGAAAAGTTTGAAATTGTTTTTGAATGAAGTGAGCAAGTACATAAGAGGAACCTACCCTGAAGTTTAAGTCTTTCTGTTCTTTATCCTGTAAGTGGTAAGACTATCCCTATTATTAAGGAATAGGTAGTCATTACCTTGGATGTATGGGACAAGTGAGGGACATCTGTTTATGGAGGCAACTGTGGGGTGTATTAAGCATTTTAGGAGGGACTATCATCATTATTCGAAAAGGGACTTGATCTTTAAAGGCAACCATTAGGGACTTGATGATTTTTTCTTTTAAGGGACTTGCTTTATACACCCCACTTGACCTTATGATTAGGCAACATTGAGGGATAGCCTTAGAAAGGTGAGATGGCGATTAAAAAATCGACTTACGTGTGTGAGTGTTCAATATTATTTATCTTACAATTAAAGTGATCTAAATTAATTTTTTAAATAGAATACATATTTGCACTCCCTAAATTACTAACCATAGCATAAAAATTAAATATTACAAAATTTACACCAAGGAGCAATTACAAAATAATTATAAGCAATTAAAATAAATAGCAAAAATAAATATATAAGCAAAATATAAATAAATAAGCAAAAATAATAAATAAGCAATAAATAAATAAATAGGGGTTAGTAATAATAATAATTAAAAATAAGATTAGTAAAAATATTAAAAATAAATAAGGTTAGTGAAGTAATAATAATAATAAAATATATAAGATTAGTGAAGCAAAAATAATAAATAATAATATGGTTAGTAACAATAATTAAAATAAATAGAATTAATAAAAATATTATAATAACATGATAAACACAAAATTATATTTTTAATATAGACATTTATTTAAAAATAAGAATAATTAAAGGATTATGGTAATATTTTAATTTATGTACAAATTATTAAATTATTTATAATTACAAAATTAAATTATTATAGGTTTAATTGTTTCTAAATACATATTAAAAATTATTTATATATAATTTAGGTTATAAACAAATTATAGGAATATATACAAAATTAAAGTAAATAATAAGATAGAATTAAATTTTAGGTTTTTAATAAAAATATAAAGATTAGAGAAAATAAATTAGGGTTTTGAAAAATATATTTTTAGGGTTAATCTTTTAAGTTTAAAAATTAGATATGACTTAAAATAATTGTTACAAGTTATAAAGAATAATATTTACAAACAAAATTATTTATTAAGTTGATTATAGTAATTATGAGATTAATAAAAAAAACATAAAGGTTAATTTTAAATAAAAAATCAATAATTATAAAACAAGTTGATTAATATAAAATAAAATAAAAAGAAACAAATGGTAAAAAGAAAGGTGGGGAGGCCTGGTTTTGATCCCAGGACCTCCCCTGTACCTGAATAGGAGGTTACCACTGGGCTGCGTGTGCATTGGTGTTATGAAATAGCCACAAACCATTATATGTAAAACCTGGAAAATATAACAAAGTAACAAAAAATAATACGAAACCTGGGAATCGAACCCAGTCCTTTTGGTTCACACGCGCATTCTCTTTCCACTGCGCCATCAGCAACATTTGTAATTTAAATATAAACAAAAACTATATAATATAAAAACGAATTTGAATTCCAGGTTGCGCGCGAAAACTTCTTCTCCTACCTCCAGACCTGCAAAATTTCCTACGAATTTTGCTAGGTTTTTTGCTGCGAATTTCGTTTCCTAGGATTTCCTGCGTTTAACCAAACATCAAGCAAACAGTAATATTTTATGAAATTGATGGGTGAATTACATTCCATGAAGTCTATACAACACAACCATGGTTCTATAATTCATTTATAGCTGATGAATCGCAGAACCCCAAAACGGCCGAAAAAACCCTAACTATGGCATCTAAGCATCCGTGCATTAAAGCTTCAATTCACTTGCCCAGAAATCATCCTTATGCAATAACAAACAAGATTAAAGGCATAAAAACAATTTATAATGTATGAATGAGTGTAATCGAAAAATAAAAATCAAGAACAATGTCCACTCGGGTTATGGCATGTGAGGGAGTTTTTGATGCTATTAGCAATGCAAATACGTTCAATGATCGTTCCCAAGTAATTTGCAACCTTCAAAATCTTGTAATAGGGCCTCTATGCAAGAATCCAGATTGGAGTTTTCTTTGTGAATTTTGAAACTTTGAGACTATGGTTTGAGGCAGAATTTTTTCCTCCCTTTGCTTGTAATGTCTTCAAGTATATATAATGATTGAATTAGGTTAAAAAGAATGGATCTTGTATCATGAAAATTGATTACTTGATTATGAAGAAATCTCTCATCCAAAAATATCAAAAAAATCCAATATTCTCTTACTATTTTGGCCTAGCACGAATTTGGATGTTGATAATTGGTCTTGAATGGTGTTTATGACTTTCTAGAAGAAGAATCACCCTTAAATATTGATTTTTTGATTTTATTTTGATTTAATATGTATTTAAATGAATAAAATTCAAATAAATATTAAATAAAATAAAAAAAATCAGAAATTACATGGGTGGGTCGTGCTTGGTGTTATATTGAAGTTTGGATCACAAGATTACAAGCCCATTTGGAAGAAATTGATTTTAAAGCCCCATTTTCTTCATACACCACTCCAAAATTTCCCAACTTTGCAAAGGCACATATCTTTCAATTTTAATGCTATGAGGGTGTTCTTGGACATTTTGTAAAGCTTGAAGAGTCCTCTAACCAACCCCACTGGTTTCATGCCCATATCATTTACCATTCTCAAGTTATGCCCTTTTGAAGTTGTTGACTTTTTGTTGACTTTCAAAAGGACCTATAATGTCTTAGCTCATATCTTCCAAATGAAGCATTTTTGGGCTTGGCTTGTGAGACACAAAGTTGTAGAGAATTCAATTTCCTTCAAAATGAGCTTTGGATGGAAACTTGGTGATGAAGTATGTGAAAGTTATGGCTGGTCAAAGTTCAGTTGACTTTTACTGAGGAAACCCTAATTTAGAAACTCCTGATTCTTGATGATCTGGAATATCCTTGATGAATCATGATAAACCCTTGATAAAATGATGAATTTTACTTCATATACTGGATGTTGGCAAAAAATAATGAAGTTTGACTTTGGTTTGACCATAGTTGACCTCAGTTTGACTTTTTAACTGCATTGACTGATTTTGACTTATCTGATCATCTGACTGAGCAAACTTCTGAGAAAAGTCTTGAAACTTGCCATGGGGGTTCTTACACACATATAAGATGTTATGAAGCTCACTTGAGGTCTTGGAAGTCCATTTAGCCTGATTAAAGTCAAAACCCTAGTTTTGGATGCACTGCTTAGGAGGTGCCTTGTCTGAGGGAATTGTCAACTCTTCTGACCAATTGTGAACTTTGTGAACCTTGTGAACCATCATAAAATGTCTTGTTAACCTCATGGGAGGTATTGTGAAGCTTGTGAACCTCATAAAGTGACTTTGTAGACCTCATGAACCTCAGGAAAGCTTTGTAATCATTGTGAATCTTGTGAACCTTGTGAACCTTCAAGAAGTAACTTGTAGACTTCATGAACCTCATGAAAGGTTATATAAACATTGAGAAACTTGTGAGCCTTGTGAACCTTGTGAACCTTCATTAAATGACTTGTATACTTCATGAACCTCATGAAAGGTTTTTGAAAGTATTGTGGGACTTGTGAACCTTGTGAACCTTCATAAAGTAGCTTGTAGACTTCATGAACCTCATGAAAGGTCTTGTAAATGTTTGAGAAACTTGTGAACCTTGTGGA
The DNA here is from genome assembly GCA_963966055.1 of Lathyrus aphaca. Classification (NCBI taxonomy): domain Eukaryota; kingdom Viridiplantae; phylum Streptophyta; class Magnoliopsida; order Fabales; family Fabaceae; genus Lathyrus; species Lathyrus aphaca. The sequence goes on from OZ014521.1 coordinate 66,058,640, forward strand.
CCTTCATAAAGTAACTTGTAGACTTCATGAACCTCATGAAAGGTTATGTAAACATTGAGAAACTTGTGAACCTTGTGAACCTTCTTAGAACACAAAGTCTTGTATTGTGAGGGCAAATTTTGGGATGCAACAATAAGGATACACAATTTTGTTTCTAACTGAACTAAGAAATCAAATTATTTCCTAGAAAGAAGCATCCTCCTGATGTGCTCTTTCTATCATCAGCACTTCCATCCCAGTCAGCATCACAGAAGCCAATGAGAATTGGTTTACATCCATGAGAGTACATTATTCCATAGTCACAAGTACCATTGACATATTTCAAAATCCTCTTAACCTGGTTTAGATGACTTACTTTTGGCTCAGCTTGATATCTTGCACATACACCTACTGCAAAGGCTATATCTAGTCTGCTAGCAGTCAGATATAAAAGGCTTCCAATCATGCTTCTGTATAAGCATTGGTCTACATTCTCACCCTTGTCATCCTTTGTCAGCTTTAAATGAGTGGGGGCAGGTGTTCTTTTGTGACTAGCATTGTCCATCCCAAACTTCTTGACAATGTTCTTAGCATACTTGCTTTGGGAAATGAACATGGAGTCCTCCATCTGCTTGATTTGTAGTCCAAGAAAGTAGGTTAGTTCTCCTACTAGGCTCATCTCAAATTCAGATTCCATTTGAGTGACAAAATGTTTAACCATCCTGTCTGACATCCCACCAAAGATTATGTCATCTACATATATTTGAGCAATCATGACATTTCCTTCTTCATCCTTCACAAACAAGGTTTTGTCTATTCCACCTTTCCTGTACCCTTGTTTTATGAGAAAAGTAGTCAGTCTCTCATACCATGCTCTTGGGGCTTGTTTCAGACCATAAAGAGCCTTCCTTAGTTTGTATACATGATTTGGACAGCTTGGATCAACAAATCCCTTAGGCTGCTCCACATATACCTCCTCATTAAGATACCCATTTAGAAAGGCACTTTTAACATCCATTTGAAATAGCTTGAACTTCAGGATACAAGCAATTTCTAAAAGTAGTCTGATTGATTCAAGCCTTGCTACTGGTGCAAAGGTTTCATCAAAGTCTACTCCCTCAATTTGTGTGTATCCTTGAGCTACAAGTCTAGCCTTGTTCTTTGTAACAACTCCCTGCTCATTTGACTTGTTCTTATACACCCATTTAGTGCCAATCACATTTATGTCATCAGGTCTAGGAACAAGATCCCACACTTCATTCCTTATGAACTGGCCTAATTCTTCTTGCATGGCAGAAATCCAGTATTCATCATTCAGAGCTTCTTTGATGTTTTTAGGTTCTATCTTTGAAACAAAATAGGAACCTGAAATCATCTCTCTTGATCTAGTGATTACACCACTGTTGGGATCACCAATTATCAGATCTTTAGGATGATCCTTCTGGATTCTGATGGAGGGAGGTTTGCTGGATTGTTCTGTCCTTGCCTCAGTTAGAGTGAAGTCAGGATTATCACTCTTTATTTCAACTTCAGTCTGACTGTCAGCAGATGTTCCAACATCATCTGCAACATCTGCAGGGGCATCATCAATGATCACATTTATTGACTCCATTATAACCTTGGTTCTGGAGTTAAATACTCTATAGGCTCTGCTATTTATGGAGTATCCAAGGAAAATCCCTTCATCACTTTTAGGATCCATCTTTCTTCTTTGATCCCTATCAGCCAGAATATAACAATTACTTCCAAACACATGGAAGTACTTGACTGTAGGTTTTCTGCCCTTCCAGACTTCATAGATGGTGGACAAGGTTCCTTTTCTTAGAGTGACTCTATTGTGAATGTAACAAGCTGTGTTCATAGCTTCAGCCCAGAAGTACAGTGGTAACTTTTTAGCATGGATCATAGCTCTTGCTGACTCTTGGATAGTTCTGTTCTTCCTCTCAACAATCCCATTCTGTTGAGGGGTGATAGGAGAAGAATACTCATGATTGATTCCTTCTGAAGAACAGAAATCTGAGAATTTTTTATTCTCAAACTCCTTTCCATGGTCACTTCTTATTCTGACCACACAGCTTGCTTTTTCTCTTTGTATTCTTTGGCACAAATCTTTGAATACATCAAACACATCATACTTTTCTTTGATGAAATTTATCCATGTATATCTTGAAAAGTCATCAACAACTACATAGGCATACCTTTTTCCCCCAAGACTCTCAACCTGCATTGGTCCCATAAGATCCATATGTAATAATTCCAAAACTTTGGAAGTTGTCAGATGTTGGAGCTTTGGATGGGACATCTTGGTTTGCTTGCCTATTTGACATTCACCACATACTTTGCCTTCATCAATCTTCAGTCTAGGAATACCTCTTACAACCTCCATAGATATGATCTTCTTTATTCCTCTGAGATGAAGATGACCCAGTCTTTGGTGCCATAGCTTCACTTCTTCTTCTTTGGCTAAGGAGCAAGTTGAAGTGAGACTGAAATCTTGAGGTTCCCACATATAACAGTTGTCTTTAAATCTGGCTCCTCTCATGACAACCTTCTGTTCTTTATCAGACACTATGCATTCAGTTTTGGTAAAGTTTACACTGTAACCTTGATCACATAATTGACTTATGCTAATCAAGTTAGCAGTCAATCCTTTTACCAGCAGCACATCATCTAGTCTTGGTACATCTGGGCAGTCCAAAGTCCTAACTCCCTTGATTTCTCCTTTAGCTCTATCTCCAAAGGTTACATATCTGGATGAGTGTGACTTTAAGTCTACCAGCAGATTCTTCAATCCAGTCATGTGCCTTGAGCATTGTAACACGGTGGGAGAACTGACTTTAAGTAATGTTGCGGATAGCAAGAGTCGCCACCGACTTTTATTTTATCCAAAAGGAAAGGGTATAAAAGAACAGGAAAGACCTTAAGAGAATATTTTGGGTTCGGGGGGTAGGTTATGTAAAGGGAAGGTGTTAGCACCCTTTACATCCATGGTTATCCATGGGCTCTTAGTTACTTAGCTCACTTTAAATTGTTTTTGAAAGTGTAGTGTGTGAATAGAAAAATTTTCAGTATAGTTAATAATAATCCATGTATGGATGTGTAAAAACTTGTTTTTGAAAATTTGTTTGAAATTGTTAAGTGTTTGAAAAAATGGAGTGAGCAAGCAACTAAGAGGTACCTACCCTAAAGTTCTAAGTCTTTCTTGTTCTTTATCCTTTCCTTGGTAAAACTATCCCTACTATTAAGGAGTAGGTAGTCTTTACCTTGGATGTTAAGGGACATGTGAGGGACAATTTGTTTTATGAAGGCAACTGTGGGGTGTATTAAGCATCTTGGAGGGACTATCATCATTTATTCGAAGGGACTCGATTCGTAAAGGCAACCATGAGGGACTTGATGATTTTTCTTTTTAAAGGGACTTGCTTTATACACCCCACTTGACCTTATTCGTAGGCAACTTGAGGGATAACCTTAGGAAGTGAGACGGCGATAAAAATCGACTTACGTGTGTGAGTGTTTAATTTAATTATCTTATATTAAAGGTGACCTAAATTTATTTTAAATACAATACATATTAACACTCCCTAAGTTACTAACCATGACATGAAAATTAAATAAATAAAATATTACAAATTTTACACCAAGGAACAATTACAAAATTATAATAATAAGCAAAAAATAAATAATAAGCAAATAATAATAATTTAACAATAAATAAATAATGGGTTAGTGATAAGTAATAATATTTAAATAATAAACAAAATAAAATAAGAGAGGTTAGTGAATAATAAAAATTAATTGAAATAACAATAACATAAAGTTAATAAAGCAAAATAAATAATATGGTTAGTAGTAATAATAATAAATAAAATTAAACAACAATTATAAGAATAAGAGATTGACAATTCTTAATATAAACAATTATATTTAGAAACAAACAATTATTTTAATTTACAAGTTTCAAAATTTAATTATTATAAATTCAATTATTTCTAAACAAAAGGTTATAAAAAGTATTTACACATTATATAAAGAGAAGAAATAAATTATAAGTATATTTACAAAATTTAATTTTTATTGATTATTACCAAAAATTATATTAGAGATTATATTCAATAAGTATATACATAATAATTTATATTAAAAATTAGTAAATAAATAACTAGGGTTTTTATAAATTAAGTTTTTGTTAGAAAAATATTTTTAGGGTTTGTTGAATAAAATTAGGGTTTATTTAGATACAAAATATTAAACTAATATACATATATATATTATAATTATAAAATAATAAAATAAATTTTTTTGAAAAAAAAAGAATAGAAAAAGTTTAGAATTTTTAGAGAAAATGTTTGTTAAACATTCATCCATGCATAATTTAATTATCTAGTGAATAATAAAGCAATTAAACAAATTAAGAAAATAAATTAAATTAAAAAAAAAGAGTAAAAGGAAACTTACCTTGGCTGGGTTTGAACCCAGGTCATCCAGTTTGCAAGCATCAAAACTCACCACTTGGCCAGCCAAGCGCAGGTGATAATAGAAGAGATCCACTTTGTTTTGTGCATTGGCTTGAAAAATCCAGAAAATACAAGAAAATAAAAAGGCCTGGGGTGGGAATCGTACCCAGGACCTTCTGATTACAAGCATGCGCGCGCTACCGCCTGGCTGGGAGAGCCCATCTGCTATTTGAATGGCCATAATATATAATATATCATGTAAGGTTAACCTGGAAAAATAAGTGAAAAAAGAATGCGCCAGCCAAGAGTTGAACCGGTGCCCACAAGATACACACAAACCAACTTTACCACCAAGACAAGCTGCGCGCTTGTGAAACCAAAACAACAAGTAAACATAAAATATGTTAGTTAATATTTGAATCCTCAGACGCGCGGGAACTGGCCTTCTTCTTCCTTGAGACCTACAAAATTTGCTGCGAAAATATCTGGGAGTTTACCTGCGAATTTGAATTTCCAGCAAAACCTACAAAAATCAAACAATGACCAAACAGTATAATTTCATGAAATTAATCATTCCATTAAGTTTCTAATGAGTTTTCCAATCACTCCACGTCCTTGAAATTCATTTATATGGACTGGATTGAAGAACCCTAATCAGAGCTATAAACCCTAAAAATGGCATATCGTGTTCCAGGCTATGTAACCTCACTAAATCATCCAGATTTCACCTATAGTTATGGACAAACAAGTTTACATAATCAAAAGTCAGTAATATGCAATGAATAGTTAGAATCGAAAAAAATATATTCAAGCCAAAGTTTGCTTCGGATTGGCCAATATGGTGGACATGAGATGCATATGTGTGATGCTTTAGCTTCAGTGATGTTTAAAGAACACGTCTATGTTCTTAGTTTACCTTGAAACCTCTTGGAATGAAGAATCTGAATCTCACTTTTTTGATGAATTTTTGATTTTTGAACTTACCTATGAGCTGCTGGAATCCGTCCTCTAAGGTTATGCTTATGCTTGATACTTATATGGGAGTGAATTAGGTCAGAAATATGTATTCATTGTGTGGAGATTTGGATCCAAAAATATTGAAAAAGATCATGTTGTAAAAGTCCAAATATTTGATCATGAAGACTTGCTATTCTTGGACTAATCACATGATTCCTTTCTCTTTTGAATTCAATCAACAATTAAGAATTTCTAGAAGCATTATCTTCCTCCAAAAATAGATTTTCATATTTTATATTTATTTAAAATGATTTTTATGAATTAAATCAATAATAAATAAAAATAAAATAATAAAAATGCTGAATTTTGGTCAGTTGGGTCGTGCACAATGTTATGAGATGGATTGGATCACAACTTAGCAAGCCCATTTGGAAAGAATTACTTCTAAGCCTCCATTTTCAACATAAACCATCACAAAATTGCCCAACTTTGCAAGGGCACATCTCCCTCAATTTTAAAGGTATGAGGGTGTTATTGGACTTTTTGGAAATCTTGAAGAGTCCTCTAAACAACCCCATTGGTTTCAGGTTCATATCATTTACCAATCTCAAGTTATGCCCTTTTGAAGCTGTTGACTTTTTGTTGACTTTCGAAATGACCTATAATGTCTTAGATCATATCTTTCAAATGAAGCATTTTTGGGCTTAACTTTCAACATCAAAGTTGTAGAGAATTCAATTTCCTTCAAAATGAGCTTTGGATGGAGACTTGGTGATGAAGTATGTGAAAGTTATGATTGGTCAAAGTTCAGTTGACTTTTACTGAGGAAACCCTAATTTAGAAACTCCTGATTATTGATGATCTGGAATCTCCTTGATGAATCATGATCAACCCTTGATCAAATGATGAATTTTACTTCATATACTTGATGTTGGCAGAAAATCATGAAGTTTGACTTTGGTTTGACCACAGTTGACCTCAGTTTGACTTTTTAACTGTACTGACTGATTTTGACTTATCTGATCATCTGACTGAGCAAACTTTTTGAGAAAAGTCTTGAAATTTGTCATGGGGGTTCTTACACACATATAAGATGTTATGGAACTCACTTGAGGTATTGGAAGTCCATTTAGCCTGATTAAAGTCAAAACCCTAGTTTTGGATGCACTGCTTAGGAGGTGCATTGTCTGAGGGAATTGTCAACTTCTTTGACCAATTGTGAACTTTGTGAACCTTGTGAATCTTCAAGAAGTGACTTGTAGACTTCATGAACTTCAAGAAAGGCATTGAAAGCATTATGGAACTTGTGAACCTTGTGAACCTTCAAGAAGTAACTTGTAGACTTCATGAACTTCATGAAAGGTTATGCAAGTGTTGGAGGACTTGTGAACCTTGTGAACCTTCTTAGAACACAAAGTCTTGTATTGTGAGGGCAAATTTTGGGGTGCAACAGCTGCCCCTGTTCAATTTTCTGAAACCTGAGGGGTTAGATTGGTATATTTGCCAGTCGTGACCTGGAAGGTTGAAGGGGATTGAACACAAAAGCCCAAAAATTTGCACTCACCAGTGCATAGAGTGATACAGATGGCTAGTTGAATATGATTGAGTGGGCTTAAAGATGCCACTAGGGGAAAGTTCTTCAGATATATTTCTTGGAAGATAAAGCAATCCAAAATATGGAGGTATAATGAAAGCTGTCAGGAGTCTGGAACAGTCCTGAGATATTGATGATATGTTTTCAGAATACTGGAGTAATCCTAATGTAACAGCATGTCTTCAGGAGGATAGAGCAATCAATAATGATAACCCTAAAGCAGTCTTGAAGTAATAATTTCAGGAGGATAGAGCAATCAATAATGATAACTCTAAAGCAGTCTTGAAGTAATAATTTCAGGAGGATAGAGCAATCAATAATGATAACTCTAAAGCAGTCTTGAAGTCATGAGAAGTTATCAGGAGGATAAAGTGACCCTGAGGTGACAATAAAGCAGTCCCAAAGTAATAATTTCAGGAGGATAGAGCCATCAATAATGATAACTCTAAAGCAGTCTTGAAGTAATGATTTCAGGAGGATAGAGCCATCAATAATGATAACTCTAAAGCAGTCTTGAAGTAATGATTTCAGGAGGATAGAGCCATCAATAATGATAACTCTAAAGCAGTCTTGAAGTAATGATTTCAGGAGGATAGAGCAATCAATAATGATAACTCTAAAGCAGTCTTGAAGTAATGATCTCAGGAGGATAGAGCCATCAATAATGATAACTCTAAAGCAGTCTTGAAGTCATGAGAAGTTATCAGGAGGATAAAGTGACCCTGAGGTGACAATAAAGCAGTCCCAAAGTAATAATTTCAGGAGGATAGAGCCATCAATAATGAAAACTCTAAAGCAGTCTTGAAATAATAATATGATTTCAGGAGGATAGAGCAATCAATAATGATAACTCTAAAGCAGTCTTGAAGTAATGATTTCAGGAGGATAGAGTAATCAATAATGATAACTCTAAAGCAGTCTTGAAGTAATGATTTCAGGAGGATAGAGCCATCAATAATGATAACTCTAAAGCAGTCTTGAAATAATGATTATGATTTCAGGAGGATAGAGCAATCAATAATGATAACTCTAAAGCAGTCTTGAAGTCATGAGAAGTTATCAGGAGGATAAAGTGACCCTGAGGTGACAATAAAGCAGTCCCAAAGTAATAATTTCAGGAGGATAGAGCCATCAATAATGATAACTCTAAAGCAGTCTTGAAGTAATAATTTCAGGAGGATAGAGCAATCAATAATGATAACTCTAAAGCAGTCTTGAAGTAATAATTTCAGGAGGATAGAGAAATCAATAATGATAACTCTAAAGCAGTCTTGAAGTAATAATTTCAGGAGGATAGAGCCATCAATAATGATAACTCTAAAGCAGTCTTGAAGTAATGATTTCAGGAGGATAGAGCAATCAATAATGATAACTCTAAAGCAGTCTTGAAATAATGATTATGATTTCAGGAGGATAGAGCAATCAATAATGATAACTCTAAAGCAGTCTTGAAGTCATGAGAAGTTATCAGGAGGATAAAGTGACCCTGAGGTGACAATAAAGCAGTCCCAAAGTAATAATTTCAGGAGGATAGAGCCATCAATAATGATAACTCTAAAGCAGTCTTGAAGTCATGAGAAGTTATCAGGAGGATAAAGTGACCCTGAGGTGACAATAAAGCAGTCCCAAAGTAATAAGAAGCTCATCAGGAGGATAAAGTAACCCTGAGGTTACAATAAAGCAGTCCCAAAGATTAACCTGAAAACAAGGTAGCATTCGGTATAATAATATTAGTTTATGCTTTATATATGCATGTATGATATGATGCACTTAGGTAATGTACTATATGTCTATGAATATATATGCTATGGTATGATGTAAATGATGTATGTATGATATGATACTGCCGGAAGCGTCTGGATATCTTCGTATAATAACTGCTGGCCAGGGAAAATAAATCCCGATTCGTTGCTGAAGAATATGTAACCCTCCGTCTGCTGGGGATAACAGGGTATAGATAACCTCCCGTATGCTGGGGATAGCGTGGTATAGATAACCTCCCGTATGCTGGGGATGGTAAGGTATATATAACCTCCCGCTGTTGGGGATAGTAGGGTATACATAACCTTCGTCTTCGTTTGATAGTAGGATAAGTATAACATCCCGTCTTCGTTCGTCGTACCCTTATTGGAAAGTAATTTCCCGAATATCCGTATGAGGATAAAAGAGATGGATATAAATTCCAGGGGAAATAAGATGGATTTGTCCTACTGAGGGATTTGTAACTGTCTTATAAAGGTGAACCGGCGAAGCTTCGTTGAAGTCCTTCCCTCGTTCGTCCTTAGTAAACACTATTACTGTATTTTCATGCATTTCTGGTAAACATCAATCATATTAAGCATACATACATTTCTGGTAAACATCAATCATATCCAAAAGCATACATACATTCAAACACAACCAATGGACGTTTCGTTTATGTAAATAGGGTAAAAGTAAATCTGGATTCAGAGGGAAAAGTAAAGCTGAACTTGAAAACAAAACCATTTCAACTTCAAGAGTGTATAACCAATTGTATTTGGAGCTCCTGAAATCCATAACTTTCCTGAATACCTTCCCAGAAATCTTCATAGCTGGATTTGAAGACATGATACTGACACCATCTGATACTACTGGCGTAGACAATTAATTTCCACAATGACTTCCACTGAGAAAATCAAGATAGAGGAATGTGTCTTCAGGTTGTAATGGACCGTGTATTCTCCGGATACCCGATTTGAAAAGAAAGCATTGCCCCTTGGTTGAGGATGAATCGTCCCATAATGGAAGTATCTGTAATGAGCCACCTCAAGAGAAACAAGTAGAATGCCCCATAAGCATATGCCCCTGGCATTGTGAATTTTGCAGTGTTACCCTTGGTAATGAGAAAAGTTGCCTCTGGCTATTGAGCACTGTTGGATCTGGAACTGGTTGCCCTGAATGATTTGAACAGTAACTTGGTATGCCCCCTCGATTAGGAAACAATGACCATGCCCCTGGCATTATGAACTCTGTAATGTCACCTTTGGTAATTCAGCTGTATGAGGGAAAATGCCCCTGGCTATTAAGCATAGTTGAGTCTGGACCTAATTGCCCCAAACGAGTTAGGAAGTATCATGGCCTGCCCCCTTGATTGGGAGATAATGACTATGCCCCTTTGTATACATGGACTTTGATCCAGGAAGCAACTTTGTTTATCGGGAGGACTTTGATTCACTGAACATTCATCCTGTAAGCTTCTCCATTTGTCAAACACTCAGGTATATGCAAACAAATATATTCAAAAATGCAATGCTTATGTCTGTCTTGAGAACAATTTATTTTTAGAAAAACTGTTTATTATTTATTTTTTGAAAACTGTGATATTAACTCAAGTTTTATAACAAGCCCTAAAGGAGTCAGGATACCTTTTTGTAGCAGTATGCTTTCGAACTAACCATGCTTCAGTTAGGACTTTTAAAGGGTTATAACGTGGCCTGGTTCATGGTTTAAGAAATAAAGGATAAAGGCTCAAATTTTATTTGTACCCAACCCAATCTCCATGATGTTCTTCAGTCCTATACCCAGTTAACTTATGCATTGAGATTCCACAGAAGTGTGGTATTGTAACATTGATATTTTGTGATGGTTTGGCAACCAAAAGTTTATTTGAACCTTCAGTCATCTTTCTTTGTGGAGGATTCATAGTGACCTCTTTTTTTCTTTTTGACTTTATTATCCCTTCTTTTTGCCTGAACTGTTTATTTCAAGGTTTACAGTCAGTGGGATGTCTTGATGTTTTACTAAGTCTCCCTTCATAGGTTTTGACTTAGTGAGCTTTTCTTTTGCTGGATATTGACTGTCAGGTTTAATGATTACAGAGAACCATCATTAACTGTGTACATATAATTGGCATATTTTGAGTTAACTGAGTAACTACCCTGCCCCAGGTTATGAATAAGGGTTTTAATTTGTGAGAATAAAAACTCCTACTTCATAGGCTCAAAAGGGTTGTCTAGGGATTAACTTCCTTATATCTCCACTGTTTAGGAATTGAAACAATGCCTGTACATCGTCAGCATAGTCTGTTCAAAAGCATACTGCATAAGATTATAGTATTGTTTTCGTCATCCTCCCTCTACAGGCTTATAGCTTTATCAGGAGTTAAATATCACAATAGAAATAAGAAGCATAGCTCAAAACATAGTGAAACGAATGGATTAATTCAAGACAAACATACGCAATGCATTAATGAAGACAAAAGTTTAACATAATAATAAGTGTTCAAACAAACAAGAGAAATTACAAATGAAAATTCAAGTGTTCTCAAAGTCTCTTCCTCTAAACTTGTCACTTCAGTAATCTGGAAACTTTGATGCTTAACGGACGATAGAAGAACTCAACCTGGCCTTCTGGCGTAACCTCGAGTATTCCTTCATCAATTAGGTCTTGAATCTTATTCTTCAACATCCAGCAATTATTAGTATCATGTCCAGGACTGTTAGAGTGATACTCACATCTTGCCTTGGGATTATAGCGAGGAGAAGAGGTTTTAGGATTTTGAGGAGGACTCTTCAAAGAAACTAGTTTCATTTCCAACAAGCATTGCAGAACTTGTGACATTGGAGTGCTGAACTTGCTAAACTGCCTTCTACATTCCTTGTGTTGAGATAGATTAACCTTATCAGGTCTTTCTCCCTCAACTGAAGAACAATCAATGGCAACTTGTTTCTTACCTTCTTTTATCCTCATCTTCCTTTCAACCAAACCAGCTTGTTTTATATCCCTGACTCCATCACTTTGAAGTTTAAGGACAAAGGTTCTTAGCTCTTCTTGCCCCTGAGCTAATCTTTGAATAAGAGCCACCTGGTCATTCATCTGGGTCCTCATTCCTGTCATCTCAGCTTGTAGTTGTTTCAGCTGATCATCCTTGTTGTCCTCAGGATTCTTCTTCTTAGCCAGCAGTGTCTTCAATTCATCCTGCCCCTTGGTCAGGTTCAGGATCAGCTCTTGGAACTGTGCATTTTGTGCCTGGAGATCCTTAACTGTTTGTTCAAGAGCCATTGCTGAAATAAACAGCGAGAAGATGAGAAACCTGTGCACAATATAAACCTGTGATGCAATGAAATGATATGGTAATGCATATGCAATGTTTTCAAGGACCGCAGGATTTAAATTTGCTTAGACAAAAACGAAAGTAAACTTTTATTAGTAATAACTTTGTTTTGCCTTTTAGGCTTACAAAAATGAAAATGAAATAAGTACAAAAGATGGGGTTTTAAGTCTCCCATGGACGTTTCCTCTTTGTGTTGAGGTAAGAGTTGAAGTTTCGTTCCTCATGAAGTAGCTTTGTTAGTTCCAGAACCTTTTCTTGGCTTGCTTTGTAATGAGCCTCGAAAGTATCCCTTTGCTCCTTCAGTTGGATCCATGATCTCTGCAAGTCTTCCTTATCAGTAGGCATGTCTGGGTGAAGGATGGTATAAGCTGTGTCTCCTTCAGCAACAGGTTCCATGGTAACTGGTAGGACGGCAGGATATGGCATCATGAGTGTCTGAGCACGAGATCGTACCCATCTGAGATAAGCCTCCATAGGAATAGTGTACTTAGGCTCCAATGTCTTGCTGTCAATCCTGTTTACCTTTCCTCAAGCTCGTATGAATCTCTGACGGTAACCCTGAAGATCGTTGTCGTAGTCAAATACAATGCCCTGAATCAACATGTCATGTGGACCATCGCTCCGGGCGTAACCAAACTGTCGTAAAGCTAGAGAGGGGTTGTAGGTGATGCCTCCTCTTATGCCTAGAAGTGGCACATTAGGAAACTCCCCACAACGGTCAATGATAGTAACGTTCTCCATAGATCTGGAGCACCAATGAATGTCTGAGTGAGAAAGTGCCATAATCCTCTTAGACCATCTGAACCCTTGCTCATTCTTCATCACTGAGCGAGGAAGGTGAGAAATAAAACACCTAGAAAGTAAAGGTATGCAGCACATCAAAGTTCCTCTTGCCCTCGTAGTACGGGTGTGAAGAGAATGTAGGATATCTCCAAGCAATGTAGGCACTGGATTGTGATTCAGGAAGATGTTGATGGCATGAACATCTATGAACTGATCTGGATTGGGGAACAATACTAAGCCATATATCAGCAAGGCTAAGATCTCCTCAAAAGCATCATAGCTCATGGCCTTCAAGAACATTTGAGTCTTATCCATTAGCACCTTGGCCAGAATACCCTTGACTCCACTTCTCGTTTCTAGAACAATGTCAGACTTCTTCAGATGTAGGGCTGCAGCAATAACCTCTGGTTTAAGCTCTTTCTCCAAGCCTGTGAAGGGTCTTTGATCAAGAACAGGTATACCCAGAAGTTTGGAGAACTCCTCCATGGTGGGGACCAGCTGGTAGTCGGGGAATGTAAAGCAGTGGTGTTTAGGGTCAAAGAACTGAAATAGGACATTCATCATGTCTTCATTGAACCCTGAAGTGACTAGATCCAATAGGTGACCATGTCTCTTGATGAACTGGGAGTGATCAGGCACTTGGGAAACCAACTCTTTGAGTTTGGGGGGTATCCCTACAAAGTTGATCCTGATGGTGTTTCTACGAGCAGAAGCCATGACCTGCAACAAAGAACAAAAATAAATCCCTTGGTCCTTGAAATGGTTAGTGAAAATGCTATGCTTATGATGCATGATGATGTCATGATGTTATGCTCAATCACAGACATGTGGCACGCACAAACAAGTCACACCATAGCCCTAGGTTTAAAGGCTTGCATGAGGTTTAAGGTAAGTACCCTCCCCTGAAGTTAGATGGTTCATCCTGTCCTACAAAGTAACCGGGTTCTAAGGGATCTCAATATCATTAATCCTTCACAAGGGTGGTTGATCAGAAGGCAACTTACTTGCCAACCAAAACCCTCCAAGTTTAAGATCTCAATGAGCGTAGTATCGAGTGTCAACCAACTTCAGTCTGCACCAAAGCCAGTTACCTCACTACTTTCTAAAGGCCAAGATGAGTTAACTAGGGTTCTAAAAGTTAGTTAGTGCATTGACAACATATGGCAGCCTCATATTATCCTCAACTTGACTTAAGGAACATAAGCACCAACCAAGAAGTCACACTAACTATGGCCACCAGATCAACCGTATCGATATACGTCGTACAGTTTCCTTGGTCTATTGCCATTTACCTATGGTACACTAGATCCGGGTTAGGACCTTTCACACATAAGAGCACCCCAACAAGATAATATAAAGCAAACAAGGCAAACAATTTAAAGTGATCTAATTCCTAAGGGTACCCCTCTTAAAATAGATCCCCAGCAGAGTCGCCAGTTCTGTAACACGGTGGGAGAACTGACTTTAAGTAATGTTGCGGATAGCAAGAGTCGCCACCGACTTTTATTTTATCCAAAAGGAAAGGGTATAAAAGAACAGGAAAGACCTTAAGAGAATATTTTGGGTTCTGGGGGTAGGTTATGTAAAGGGAAGGTGTTAGCACCCTTTACATCCATGGTTATCCATGGGCTCTTAGTTACTTAGCTCACTTTAAATTGTTTTTGAAAGTGTAGTGTGTGAATAGAAAAATTTTCAGTATAGTTAATAATAATCCATGTATGGATGTGTAAAAACTTGTTTTTGAAAATTTGTTTGAAATTGTTAAGTGTTTGAAAAAATGGAGTGAGCAAGCAACTAAGAGGTACCTACCCTAAAGTTCTAAGTCTTTCTTGTTCTTTATCCTTTCCTTGGTAAAACTATCCCTACTATTAAGGAGTAGGTAGTCTTTACCTTGGATGTTAAGGGACATGTGAGGGACAATTTGTTTTATGAAGGCAACTGTGGGGTGTATTAAGCATCTTGGAGGGACTATCATCATTTATTCGAAGGGACTCGATTCGTAAAGGCAACCATGAGGGACTTGATGATTTTTCTTTTTAAAGGGACTTGCTTTATACACCCCACTTGACCTTATTCGTAGGCAACTTGAGGGATAACCTTAGGAAGTGAGACGGCGATAAAAATCGACTTACGTGTGTGAGTGTTTAATTTAATTATCTTATATTAAAGGTGACCTAAATTTATTTTAAATACAATACATATTAACGCTCCCTAAGTTACTAACCATGACATGAAAATTAAATAAATAAAATATTACAAATTTTACACCAAGGAACAATTACAAAATTATAATAATAAGCAAAAAATAAATAATAAGCAAATAATAATAATTTAACAATAAATAAATAATGGGTTAGTGATAAGTAATAATATTTAAATAATAAACAAAATAAAATAAGAGAGGTTAGTGAATAATAAAAATTAATTGAAATAACAATAACATAAAGTTAATAAAGCAAAATAAATAATATGGTTAGTAGTAATAATAATAAATAAAATTAAACAACAATTATAAGAATAAGAGATTGACAATTCTTAATATAAACAATTATATTTAGAAACAAACAATTATTTTAATTTACAAGTTTCAAAATTTAATTATTATAAATTCAATTATTTCTAAACAAAAGGTTATAAAAAGTATTTACACATTATATAAAGAGAAGAAATAAATTATAAGTATATTTACAAAATTTAATTTTTATTGATTATTACCAAAAATTATATTAGAGATTATATTCAATAAGTATATACATAATAATTTATATTAAAAATTAGTAAATAAATAACTAGGGTTTTTATAAATTAAGTTTTTGTTAGAAAAATATTTTTAGGGTTTGTTGAATAAAATTAGGGTTTATTTAGATACAAAATATTAAACTAATATACATATATATATTATAATTATAAAATAATAAAATAAATTTTTTTGAAAAAAAAAAGAATAGAAAAAGTTTAGAATTTTTAGAGAAAATGTTTGTTAAACATTCATCCATGCATAATTTAATTATCTAGTGAATAATAAAGCAATTAAACAAATTAAGAAAATAAATTAAATTAAAAAAAAAGAGTAAAAGGAAACTTACCTTGGCTGGGTTTGAACCCAGGTCATCCAGTTTGCAAGCATCAAAACTCACCACTAGGCCAGCCAAGCGCAGGTGATAATAGAAGAGATCCACTTTGTTTTGTGCATTGGCTTGAAAAATCCAGAAAATACAAGAAAATAAAAAGGCCTGGGGTGGGAATCGTACCCAGGACCTTCTGATTACAAGCATGCGCGCGCTACCGCCTGGCTGGGAGAGCCCATCTGCTATTTGAATGGCCATAATATATAATATATCATGTAAGGTTAACCTGGAAAAATAAGTGAAAAAAGAATGCGCCAGCCAAGAGTTGAACCGGTGCCCACAAGATACACACAAACCAACTTTACCACCAAGACAAGCTGCGCGCTTGTGAAACCAAAACAACAAGTAAACATAAAATATGTTAGTTAATATTTGAATCCTCAGACGCGCGGGAACTGGCCTTCTTCTTCCTTGAGACCTACAAAATTTGCTGCGAAAATATCTGGGAGTTTACCTGCGAATTTGAATTTCCAGCAAAACCTACAAAAATCAAACAATGACCAAACAGTATAATTTCATGAAATTAATCATTCCATTAAGTTTCTAATGAGTTTTCCAATCACTCCACGTCCTTGAAATTCATTTATATGGACTGGATTGAAGAACCCTAATCAGAGCTATAAACCCTAAAAATGGCATATCGTGTTCCAGGCTATGTAACCTCACTAAATCATCCAGATTTCACCTATAGTTATGGACAAACAAGTTTACATAATCAAAAGTCAGTAATATGCAATGAATAGTTAGAATCGAAAAAAATATATTCAAGCCAAAGTTTGCTTCGGATTGGCCAATATGGTGGACATGAGATGCATATGTGTGATGCTTTAGCTTCAGTGATGTTTAAAGAACACGTCTATGTTCTTAGTTTACCTTGAAACCTCTTGGAATGAAGAATCTGAATCTCACTTTTTTGATGAATTTTTGATTTTTGAACTTACCTATGAGCTACTGGAATCCGTCCTCTAAGGTTATGCTTATGCTTGATACTTATATGGGAGTGAATTAGGTCAGAAATATGTATTCATTGTGTGGAGATTTGGATCCAAAAATATTGAAAAAGATCATGTTGTAAAAGTCCAAATATTTGATCATGAAGACTTGCTATTCTTGGACTAATCACATGATTCCTTTCTCTTTTGAATTCAATCAACAATTAAGAATTTCTAGAAGCATTATCTTCCTCCAAAAATAGATTTTCATATTTTATATTTATTTAAAATGATTTTTATGAATTAAATCAATAATAAATAAAAATAAAATAATAAAAATGCTGAATTTTGGTCAATTGGGTCGTGCACAATGTTATGAGATGGATTGGATCACAACTTAGCAAGCCCATTTGGAAAGAATTACTTCTAAGCCTCCATTTTCAACATAAACCATCACAAAATTGCCCAACTTTGCAAGGGCACATATCCCTCAATTTTAAAGGTATGAGGGTGTTCTTGGACTTTTTGGAAAGCTTGAAGAGTCCTCTAAACAACCCCATTGGTTTCAGGTTCATATCATTTACCAATCTCAAGTTATGCCCTTTTGAAGCTGTTGACTTTTTGTTGACTTTCGAAATGACCTATAATGTCTTAGATCATATCTTTCAAATGAAGCATTTTTGGGCTTAACTTTCAACATCAAAGTTGTAGAGAATTCAATTTCCTTCAAAATGAGCTTTGTATGGAGACTTGGTGATGAAGTATGTGAAAGTTATGATTGGTCAAAGTTCAGTTGACTTTTACTGAGGAAACCCTAATTTAGAAACTCCTGATTATTGATGATCTGGAATCTCCTTGATGAATCATGATCAACCCTTGATCAAATGATGAATTTTACTTCATATACTTGATGTTGGCAGAAAATCATGAAGTTTGACTTTGGTTTGACCACAGTTGACCTCAGTTTGACTTTTTAACTGTACTGACTGATTTTGACTTATCTGATCATCTGACTGAGCAAACTTTTTGAGAAAAGTCTTGAAATTTGTCATGGGGGTTCTTACACACATATAAGATGTTATGGAACTCACTTGAGGTATTGGAAGTCCATTTAGCCTGATTAAAGTCAAAACCCTAGTTTTGGATGCACTGCTTAGGAGGTGCATTGTCTGAGGGAATTGTCAACTTCTTTGACCAATTGTGAACTTTGTGAACCTTGTGAATCTTCAAGAAGTGACTTGTAGACTTCATGAACTTCAAGAAAGGCATTGAAAGCATTATGGAACTTGTGAACCTTGTGAACCTTCAAGAAGTAACTTGTAGACTTCATGAACTTCATGAAAGGTTATGCAAGTGTTGGAGGACTTGTGAACCTTGTGAACCTTCTTAGAACACAAAGTCTTGTATTGTGAGGGCAAATTTTGGGGTGCAACAAGCATCCACTGTCAAAGTACCAGTCTTCTTTAGCTGATACTCTGAGAGATGTATGAGCTATATAGGCAACAACCTTCTTTGACCATTTTTGCTTGTTGTGAGGTTTCCTTTGATGCCTCTGCCCTGTGTAGTGACTATCTTTAGAGCTCCAAGGTTGTTTGTTGAGCTTGTTCTTGGGCATGTATTTGTAGCTTTGATCAGCATGAAGACTAGCTTTAGGTACCCATATTTTCTTGATGACCTTTGTCTTCTGCTTAGGGGGTTGTTGATATCTTTGATTTTGATGTCCATGCAGCACTTTCTTGATAACCTCTATCTTCTGCTTAGGGGGTTGCTGATACCTCTGATTTGGATGTCCATGCAGCTTGTAGCAAAAAGGTTTGATGTGACCAAACCTTCCACAATGATGGCATTTCCATCTTTGATACTTCTTTTTCATCATGTTCTTTTCATGATGTTGGGACATCTGTTGGGACATCTTGTCTGACTTTATGGGATTTGAAGTTGTTTTGCTGGAGCTAGCCTCAAACTTTTGAGATTTATTAAATCCCAACCCAGTTCTATCCCTTGAGTGCTTGTTGTTGTTGAGAATGACATCAAGTGTGTTTGAGCTACTGTTCAGCATTCTGACAGATTTGGACATATTCTCCAACTTGGAGTTGAGAAGGCTTACTTCACTTTTCAGAGTGTCAATGATCTCTAGACTACTTGTCTTTTCAACTTTTAATGCCTCAATCTGCTTCTTCTGCTTTATATTGTTCATGCATACTTCAGTGCTCCTTTTACACAACATCTTGTATGATTCTTCAAGCTCTTCAAAAGTCAGCTCCTCATCACTGGATCCCCCTTCATATTCACATACTCCAGCTAGAGCAGTGATGTGCTTTGCAGATTCTTCTTCTGATTCACATCCTGAGTCTTCATCTGACCAGGTCACAGAGAGACCTTTCTTCTGCTTCTTTAGATAGGTAGGGCATTCATTCCTGATGTGTCCATATCCTTCACATCCATGACATTGAATCCTTTTTCCTTGGTTGGTCTTCTTATCATAATTTGATCTTCTATTAGCATCATAAGGTCTTTTATTCTCAGAAGAGTTTGAGTTTCTTCCACTTGGTCTGGACCTGTTATCCATTCTTCTGAGAATCTTGTTAAATTGTCTTCCAAGCATAGCAATTGTTTCTGATAAATTTTCTTCAGGGTCTGCTTCATGATTTTCTTCTTCTTTATCAGTATTTGAAACCAAGGCTATGCTTTTGTTCTTCTTCACAATTGTATCATTCATTCCCATCTCAAATGTTTGAAGGGAACCAATGAGCTCTTCAACCTTCATTGTGCATATGTTCTGAGCTTCTTCTATTGCTGTAACCTTCATGTCAAATCTTTTTGGTAAAGATCTGAGAATCTTTCTTACCAGCTCTTCAACCTTCATTGTGCATATTTCTAAGATGTTCATGTAAAACTCATGAATTGTCTCATCTTCCTTCATTCTCAAGTTTTCAAACTTGGTGGTGAGAAGTTGAAGTCTTGACATCTTCACCTTTGATGTTCCTTCATGAGTGGTTTTGAGAGTGTCCCAAACATCTTTGGCCAGCTCACAGTGATGCACAAGTCTGAATATGTTCCTATCAATGCCATTGAATAAGGCATTTAAGGCTTTGGAGTTTCCAAGTGCTGAATCTTCTTCCTCCTTGCTCCATTCTTCTTCAGGTTTCAACACTTTTGCCCCATCCTTGTTGTCTTGGACAGGGTGTTCCCATCCTTTGTTGACTGCTTTCCAAGCCCTACTATCAAGTGATTTTATGAAAGCTACCATTCTTGGCTTCCAGTAGTCATAGTTGGATCCATCCAATATAGGTGGTCTATTCACAGATCCTACATCTCTGTCCATGTTCCCAAAATTTGCAGTCCCTAGATCTCACCCAGTTAAACAGGCAGGGTGCCTGCTCTGATGCCAATTGAAACTCTGGGATCAGGTACGTGATGTCGAATGAGATGTTTAAACACTTGAAGACTTAAACAAAACTTAAAGTGCAGGTAAAGTAAATAACACAGGAAATTGTTAACCCAGTTCAGTGTATCTCCACACTTACATCTGGGGGCTACCAAGCCAGGAAGGAAATCCAATATAAGTAATATTAATTCTGGACTTAAACCACTCAGTTTAATCCTTCACTTAATATCTACCCAAGGCAATTTCTACCTAAGACACAACTTAGATATGAGTACCAACTCACTCCCCCTCAATCACACAGTGATATGTTACAAGTTTAATAAAATTGAAGTCACACTTCAAACACAACAGATTGATTTTACTTCAAAGTTTCAATCAAGACACAATACACTTTTTACTTAAAAGCTCATAAAGTGATACACAACTAAAACCTGCTATTAAACACAAACACTCTATTTAGTCTTCTTAATTTCGTACTCTATTCTGAGAGTTTCTGTTGCTTAAATAGATGCTTGGATTTTGGGCTTTCTGTAGATTATCCAGTCCTGATACGCATGCTGTCATCACCTTGAATTAGGGTTTGTTACTTCCTTGATTCTAGGTGAGGTTGTTATTCTGTTATACTGAAATCAGATAACTAAGCTCCCTACAGATGTGCCTTGTATTGTTTATCCATCCATAATTAATTCCAGATAAATTCGCTGAATTTACTCAGTTCTGTTTCGCATCTTTTAAGTCTGGTAGCAGGTTTGAGATGTCACAACATCTGGTGTGACATCCTGATGTCTGAACTTAATTCATTAACTTATACAATGTCACAACATCTGGTGTGACATCCTGAACTAAGTTCATTAACTTATACTCTGTTTGATAATGTCACAACATCTGGTGTGACATCCTGAACTAAGTTCAACACTTCTTGTTGGTCAAAAATTCTGCCAATTCTAAACATCTACAAGTAATAACATATACTGATACTTTTGATTGCTGGATATTTTGATGAATTTTCGTGTGATGAAATCTAATGTTGTTATATATTGATCCATTGTTATGTGTTATGTTAGAATTAATTATTTAATGTGATAAGAATTATAATTGGATTGAAATGAGGAGAACATTCTGTGAAATTTCAAATTTTGTGAACATCACGGTCGTAACCTATCCCTCACGATCGTAATGGGAAATTAAGCGTGTCACGACCGTAACCTATTCCCTCACGATCATGACGATCTGAAATGCACGACCTCTGAGTTACAGAGGCCGTTCTTCTTCGTTCTCCACTTCTATTTCCTAAAACACTCTAACCTCCCATTACCCCTTTCTCTCCCGTAACCACCCATTATTCACCATTAATCCATCCACTCCATTCCACTTCCCCATTTAATCCCAACTCCACAAATTCCTTTCACTCCACTATAAATTAATCCACCTTCTTCACATTTTTCATCACAAATCCTCAAAACACTATCTCACGCTCATATCCCCTTGCATGCAATGGCAAACATTCAATTTAGAGAGGGAGAACAAGGAGCAACACAGAGAGCGAAGTGTAACACCCCAAATTTGCCCTCTCATTTTCATAGCATCCAACATATCATTTTCATAGCATCCAACATATCATAGCATACTTCGCATTGCATCTTTGCATAGAAAAATGAAACATGACATTCATTGTTGAAGCATAGCATAAGCTGGCAGTGATTTCAGTTCATTGATTCGATTCAGATGGGACGTTTGACCTAATCTTGGTCAAACTATCGAGGGATTATCTCAACTCCAAGCCATCTGCATTGGTGGTTATTTCTCAGGCAACGTGTTTCAAGGTCGGGCCGAGTTATGTGCAGAGGTCATCAGTTTGCCAGGCAGTGGTTCACGAGATGGTTTTGGATTCAATGATTCAGGCTAGTCATGATTATATATTCAATTGTGTGCATCTACGGATTTATTTTCCCAGGGAATGTTTCAGATTAATTTGAAGTGATTCCGGTCAGATGCTTCGAGAATGATTTATTCAAATGATCATTGTTTCACTTGTGAATTGTTCGGTGGTAGTGTTTTCTCTCTGATTAAATAGTTTATGTGGAAACGATGCAAGAGGGCTGAGTTGAATGAAGTGATTGGTTAAGATTTCGTGGTTATGTGCGTGATTGGTGGCAATTGTCCCGTTCCCCAAAATATCAAGTTCCATATCCATTTCTAAACCATTTTTGTCCAATTAAACCGATTCTATTCATTTCCATTTTACATTTGAACCATATTCACCTTCGTTTTTAACCATGAGTCATAATCCATATTTTCATTTAAATCTATTTTTTTCTTTATCCTTTTCTTTTAATCCCGTTATTTTCTTAATCCATTTTCTTAATTCATTTTCTTATAGCCCACCTCCTTTTTTGTAATCCCTTTATTCTCATAATCCATTTACTAAATAATTCTTTATTTTTCCAATATTAAATTTCATCTTTTCCATAAGATTATTATAATATCCATTCTAATCCTCTTTGATCCTCATCTTTTTTTTCTCAATGCTTTTTCTTGATAAGTCCAATACATAGTACAAATTTACAAAAAAAATAAATAATAATAAGGATGATGATACCACGTGACCTGTCCAACACTCACATTTTTCCAACCCAATTTCACCAGCCAAAACATCAGCATGCACAAATCGTGAATCGAAACGCAGTGAAATGGAAAATAAAGAAAATAAAATCCATAACAGAAAGTTGAACAAGAAAGAGATAACAGAATTCTGTTAAAAAAAAAAAGAAGAAAATCAATAACAATTCAAAGAGATTTTTCATACACAGAAGGGATGGCTCGTGAAAAAGAAAACAAAAAAAAGAGAATCAATTCATCACTCATTGAGGATCGAAAAATAGGATTCACTTTCATCTTTCTTCACCACCGAAGATCCGCGAACTCGTCACTTTTTCATCATCAATCTCTCATCATTTTTGCTAACCACCTGCAATCTTCATCAAAACAGAGAAACAGATGCCATTCTTTTCGTCATCACAGGATCACAACCAGTAGCATCTTCTTCTCCATCTCCAAATTCGAATAGCTTTTTCGATTCCAATAGCTTTTCTTCGTCAAACTCACAATATTCGCCCTTCACCATCCTCGACGGCTACACATCATCTCCTTCATCATCAAGATAGCTACATCCATCTATTCTTCTCATCAACCTGCAAACAGAAGAGATTTTTCAAGCATCGAAAGCCGAGTCAATCGAGTTAGCTTCGTCGTCTTCATCAAGCTCGCATTAATCAGAACCGCATCAACCGTCTTCGTCGCACCTTCGATATTCATCAGCGTCGTTGCGTTGTTCTTCAAGCAGTATGTACGTCACCGTGAATCATCATAACCAATCGGACTTGGTCACTCCGGCATTTAACCGACGCGAGCCACGGCGTCGTAGGTTGGTGAATTTCATATCTCGTTGCTTGTCTTTGCTGTACTGGTTTCGTGTATGTTTTCGGCTTTGAGTTTTTGCCTCTGTGGTTTGCGTTTTGCCGGAGAAGGAGAATCCGAATCTAGGTTGAGAGAAGACGTTTTAGTGAGGGTTTATGTTTGAGGTTTAACGTTGTGGGAGAGGAGGAGAGGAGATCCGGCGGCGGGATTTGATGAAGAAGAGGATGAAGGTGGCCGGCGACGATTGAGAGTGAGGAAGAAGATGGAATGGCGTCGGCGGTTCGTTATTGAAGAAGAAGGTGAATAGTGCTAGGTTGAGAAAGAGAGAGAGGCGAACATTTTAGGGTTAGAAAGGGGGGAAATGTGAGAGAGAGAGAGAGGAAGTTTTTCTGTGGCTGTTGTGTTTGTTCATTGAGTCTTGTTTAAGAATTTGTTTAGGATTAATATAATAGAATTAATTAGTATAATGTTTAGAAATAGAGTTTAATAGGATAATAATGTTTAGATTAGTATAATTTTGTTTAGAACTATAAAATGATAATTAGAATAATCTGTTAGGGAATATAAAAACTTAATTGGTATAATAATGGTTAGAATAATTTGTTTAAGAAATAGAAAAGATTAATTAGGATAGTAATTGTTTAAGAAAAGATTAATTAGGAAATATAATTGTTAGGGAAATTGTTAAGAAAATAGAATAGATTAGTTAATATAATTGTTAGGGAAATTGTTAAGAAAATAGAATAGATTAATTAGAACTTTGTTTAGGATATTAATGTTTATAATTAAGGAATATATTGTTTAGTTAACTGATACATTGTTTGGGAATATCAAAGAATTAGGATTAATATGTTTAGTTTAGATAATAGTTTAGAAAATATAATATAGTTTTGGGATTAGTATATTTGTTTAGAAAAAAAACTGTTAGAAAATATAAAAATATAGTATTAAATAATCATGTTTAGAAAAGGACTATTAGGAAATAATATAATTGTTTAGAAAAATTGTTTAGAAAATATAGTGGAGTTTAGTTGATATTTGTTTAGATAATTGTTTAGGATAGTAATGGTTTAGAAAATAGAATAGATTAATTAGGATAATAATGTTTAGTAATTAGTATAATTTTGTTTAGAAACATAAAAAGAATTAATTTGGATAATTTTGTTTAGAAATATGAAAAGATAAAAATTAGTATAATGGCTGTTTAGAATATTGTTTAGGTTTAATTAGATAATAATTAATTAGAATATTGCTTAGGTTTAATTAGTTAATAGATTGTTTAGAAACTATAAAATGTTTAATTAGTTAATGCAATTGTTTAGAAAACATAAAAAATGTTTAGTAAGTATAATAGATTAATTGTCATAATGTTTAGATAATCTGTTTGGGAATAGGAATAGATTGATAAGATAATTGTGTAGAATATATTGATTAGTATAATAATGGATTAGTATAAAGATTAATTAGGGGAATAATAAGGTTTAGAAAATATAGAAATATAGAATTAGTTGATAATGTTTAGGGAATGTAAAAAGGATTAATTAGAATAATTGTTTAAAAATTGTTAGAAAATAGATAGAGTTTAAGTAGTTGAATAATGTTTAGATATTTTGTTTAGGAAATTTAAAGTTTAATTAGTATAATGATAATTGTTTAGAGAATAAGAGAAGTTTAAG
The DNA here is from genome assembly GCA_963966055.1 of Lathyrus aphaca. Classification (NCBI taxonomy): domain Eukaryota; kingdom Viridiplantae; phylum Streptophyta; class Magnoliopsida; order Fabales; family Fabaceae; genus Lathyrus; species Lathyrus aphaca. Next base: position 66,084,025 of record OZ014521.1, read on the forward strand.
GAATTGTTTTGTGTGTTCAGACCTGGGCCCATACTAGAATGATTTTCGCACCCCCTACCCTGCCTGGCACATTCGAATTCACTTTCAGTCCATAATACATACACCTCCCTCCCATTTCTTTTAATTCTATTTTCTTCACTTAATTTCTTTTTTTTATTCAGTTTGTTTTTAATCCATTAAAAATAGAATAATTCTCCCAAAAATTCTCAAATAAATCATAGATGTTCCTTTGTGTTTCTAGTATTTTGTCACATTTTTATTTTATTTTTTTTCATTGATTAGCGTGCCAGAATTAAATCACCAATGTACATAGCTTCATTTGCTTCTTTTCTTGACCAGTCTGTTTTGTTTATTTTCTATAGACTTCAATATTTGGAGTTTTGATCCCATTCTTTTTGCATTGTGTTCCTAAGATCTTCTAGTTTTCATGTGATTTTTCTCAGAATTTTTAGGAAATTATTTCTTGAGTTTTGGTCTGGTGTCTTGTGATGTAAGTTTTCTGTCCTAACTTGTGTTTGTGCCTCCGTTTAACCTAGTTCCTTTCTGAATTTTTGCAAATCCTTTTGGCAAGTTGATATAATGTGTTTCATGATCATTTGGTTTCAGTTGTAGAATTTTTAGATGGCTGGTTGATTATTTGTGGATTTTTGTTCTTACCTTGTCCCATTTTGCTCCTTTTGGTTCATTAGATTTCTTATAGGATTAGAAGGGCACTTGTGCCAACTTCTTCTTCTTTTTTGGGGTTCCTTTGGGGTATGGGTACCTTCCAGGTCCTAGGATGGGTCTTGGTTCTTCTGAATTTTTTGAGTTTACTTCATATTCAAGTCATTTGTTTCCTTAAGTGTTTAAATTCCGTCTTTTGATTCCGTTGCTTCTATTTTGATATTGTTTGGTATTGTATGACTTCTATCTTCATCTTGCTGGCCTCTTAGGACATTCTTCATATCATTTTGATTCTTATTTTGAACTTTGTGTTTGTATTTTGTGTGTTTTGTATTACATTTTTCGTAAGTGCGCATTTGTTTCCATATGTGTTCATGTTGCCTCATTTTAAGTCACAAGTTTCTCATCTTTATTTCTTTGAGTTGAATTGGAATTAGGCATTTATTCATTTCATTTCACTTCTGATTGTTTGATGTTAGCATGTTATCTTACTCGTTTTATTTCATTTGTATGCATACTAACCTTGCAGGGGCTATGGTAAGTGTGAGATGTGGAAATTGAGTTCCGCATCTCCAATTCTCATTTCTTCCTCTTATGTTTATATGAATTAACCCTTTGTTGTTGGGCTTAGGCCTTTCTCATCTCTTCTTCTTCTCTTCTTCATTAGGATAGAAACCTCACTAACCTTTAGGACATCCATGCATGTGAATACTTAGGATCATTTTAGTCCCCCTTTAGAATTTTTCCTTTGAGATCCTTTGGTGCTCTCTCTTCTCATCTTCAAACTTAATTCTAATTCATTTAATAAAGGTTGAGTACTTTCATGTGACATGAGACTTTGCTATGAGATGCTCACATGCGTTCCATTTCGGGGCGAGGTGTGAGTCATCACTCGTGGTGGATAGGTCTTAGCATGAGTACCTCACAAAGAAAAGCTAAAAAACACTTCTTAACCAAGAAACCACAAAAACACTTAATAAGGGTAATAGGCCAGTGTGCTTGAGCCTTCACTTGCGGGACTAGCTTTGGGGATTTCCTCCATAGATAGGTGTGCTTCTTGCGCATTCCATTTCGGGATGATGTGAGATGTACACATCCCATTGAGTAAGACTTAGGTACACTTACCTATGCAAACCTTCACAAATAAAAGCCTCATAAAAATCTCAAACAAATAATAAGCGTCTTTCCTTCGGGAATTCTTTTCTCACCTCATTCGCTCCGTACGCGAACTTGCTCCTACTTGTCACTTTGCAAGACGGTTACGCACTCGTCGTCCGAGTCTGCAACACCTGAGCAATGGCATAGGCAGTTCAAGCTTTAATTCACAAGCAATTTCCTTGCCACCCCTAGTTAGGGGAACTACGGCGTCTCTGATCCTCATTATCCCGATGAGGTACGTAGGCAGCGGGGTAGGGCCCGTTCGAGCACAATCTTTATTTTCCCTACATTTTTCTCTTTGTTTCTTATTTCATTTCATTTCCAGTTCCAGTTTCATTTCTTTTGCTGCAGTTTTCATACCCTCACCCTTTGAAACAGTTTTCTTTGCAAGCGTGGATCCCATCGGGTACGACGGACGATTTGGGGTGCTAATACCTTCCCAGGTCGTAACCGACTCCCGAACTCAGATCTTTGGTTCGCAAGGCCTTGTCCTTTCCTTCTTCCTCAGGTTTGTGCAACATTACCTTTCCCATTCTTTCGGGATAAAAATGTCTGGCTGGCGACTCTAACCTTTCCGCGCCACTTTCGCGTTTGTACTAGGATGAAAATCCCGGGAGCGACAGCTGGCGACTCTGCTGGGGACTGCACACCAGATAATCTCTGGTTCCCCTGTGAGTCTCTCCTAGCGCTTGTGTGTTGTTGTTTCATCGGGTGATGTTTGTTTGATGTGGCTTGTTGTATTGTATTGTTGTTTGTTTATTGCTTTATTTACAGCTTTATTTACAGTTTTCAGTATTTATTTTCCGCATCATATATATCATACTGGACTGTCTGGACTGGTTTTCTGTTTGGTGGGATGGGTGATACTGTTTCTGAGAGATAAGCCAAGTACCCGGCTTGAGTGCACCCTAGGATTAGAGTGGACGTATTGTACTCGCATGTGGCATGATGAGTGGCGATGTGTTTCACGCCCAGATTGCGACTGTCTTGGAAATATCTTGTGTGGGGATTTCCTCCACTTCGGGATAGGACCTTGATAGTTATGTGCATCTGGGAACCGATCATTGAGAACCTTTGTGGAAACAACCCTCTCCAGTGGTGACAGTGGCAGACCACATTCTGTGGCAAACCCATTCGCACCCGAGGGTCCACTGGGAACTCGCATAGGATGGCCTGGTTCTCTTATAGGAACTCAGTCAAAGCATCTGGTCGTATGACATTAGTACTGTATCCTACGGGCTGAATGTACTATTGTTTCTCGATTTCAGCGCTTGAAGCTGGGAACTTATAGGGGATGCTTGTTTTTCCCGGACTCAGCTGAGGCCTCCCTGCGTAGTACATAATGCCTAACCGATTCCCTGATTTGGTCATGAGCCATTTCTCGGAAATGGTGAAAGTATTATTGCTATTCGGCTTTGAGAGTCCGTGATGTTTGACCCGGAGCTTACCAGTGAGATTGGGAGGGGTTTACAGGTTTACAGGAACCCTTGACCTCAACATACACTTCATCATCAGTGTGATCTTATGTTTTGATCCGGTTACTATGGTTCTGGAGTTCTTGATCCTTGGTTTTGAGTTCTTATCAGAGGGTTATTAGTCAGAGGGTATATATCATCAGATACTTGGTTCTCAGCTCAGTGTTCCGTACTCAGACAGACACCAGTTCTTGATCACTTGCCAGCTGCATACATACCATCATAGCATTTTAGCATACATGTTCAGTTATTTCCGAGGACGTCATATCTGAATTATGTTGTTGGATTTTTTGTACTAAATGTGGATAAAAGCAGATAGATTCTTTGGAAGTAACCGAACATGGCATCTCATAGCATTTGCATTGCATTTCTGTTCAGCAGGCAGGGCTCATCCGTTATTTGTTCACCATCTACAGTTGAGACTCCAGTTCTCGTATCAGACTTGAAGCAACTTTTGTGAAGATCATGGACCCTGGAGAGCAAATCCAGTCTGCAAGTGTTGGGTTGTCAAAAGATCAGTGGGACCAACTTCTGGAGGCTATGATGACTTTGGCAAGGCAGGATGACCGTAATTCCGCTCAAGCTCAGCCTGTACAGACCCCTGTTGGGAATCCAGATGTTCAAGAGCGTCAGGTCGCCCGAAGTGGACATTCTTCTTCTGTTGATGCTGCAGATTATCACAGTTTTGCTTTCACTATGCCAGATCCTCAAGAGGCAATCCCTGTGGTAAGACTCCCAGATCCACGAATTGTGGAGAGGGAGGAAAGATTCTGTGTGTTGGAGGAGGAGATCAAAGCCCTTCAAAGTCGTAATGTTGTTGATTTAAGTGCTGCAAGCATGTGTCTGGTGCATGGCCTGGAAATACCTCCAAAATTCAAAGTACCGAAGTTTGAAAAGTACAAAGGGGATAGTTGTCCAAGACAACATTTGGTAAGATTTTGCAGAAGGATGGCCTCACATGAGCATAATGACAAATTGATGATTCATTGTTTCCAATACAGTCTGAGTAAGGCATCGTCGAATTGGTATATGCAGTTAGAGAGCAGTCGTATCCAGTCATGGTCAGACCTAGCCAATGCATTTGTGAAGCAGTATGACTACAATCTTTACAGGGCTCTTAGCCGCAGGAATTTGCAAATTTTATCCCAAAGAGATGGTGAATCTTTCAGAGAATATGCCCAGAGGTGGAGAGAAGTAGCTGCTCGGGTGCAACCCCCGCTATCAGACAGAGAATTGGTGGATCTTTTCATAGAAACATTACAGGGGCCGTACTTGGAGAGGTTGAGTGGCAGTGGAACTTCGAGTTTCTCGGACTTGGTGATAGTTGGAGAACGTATTGAGAGTTTTATCAAGATGGGAAAGATCCAAGGCATTTCAGATGGCTCAGCTGAAGAGAATGAATTTGTTGTTAGTACCCAAGGAAAGGATGTGATTGATGCAATCTGGGAGGATCCTTCAACTCCATTGACTTATCCACATTACCCATGCATTTCAGCTGCTCAGAGTCAGCAACCTTCTGAATCCGTATGTCAGATTTCAGTTAACAGTGAACCTCCTCAGTATCAACAGCGACCATGCCAACAGAAGCATACTCCGCAAAGGCGTCGTTACTTCACTAAGAGATCCAAAAGGTATTTCGATCCATTGCCAGTACCATACAGTCAGATACTCCCATGCCTGATCGATAGTGGATTGATAGTGCCGAAGAAACCGGGTCCGGTACCTTTTCCATATCCACCAAGTTTTGATCCCAATGTTCAATGTGGATTCCATGGCAAGGCGCCAGGACATTCAGCTGAAGAATGCAAGCCTCTCAGGGATAAGGTTCAAGATTTGATTGAGTCTGGGTTGATTTCAGTGACGCCTCAAGGCATTCAAGTTAACAAGTCTCCGTTTGGTTATGTGGGTTCGTCAGCTCATGTTATGGAGGAATTTATTGAAGATGTGTGTGAAGGTGATTCTCAGTTCGATTCTGAAGAGCGGCTATGTACCTCATTTTGATCCCTATTGAGGGGAACTACGTCGCTCTGATTCTTCATTGGTCTTTGGTCAATGGAGATACGTAGGCAGAAGATCGTCAGGTCTTTCCGAGCAACCTTAGGTGTCAAACTTATGTGGCAATTTCATCACAGTGTCACTCTTCTCTTCAGACGTCTTGTGTCAATGTTTGAACGTCAGAAGCTTCAGGTCAGAATAATTGAGAATGAAGTATGGTGCTGACACATGGTCATTTGATTGAAGACTGCGAGTATCATCAAGAAAAGTGTTGACTACTGAAAGTATTCAAGATCAACAAGTCCAGACGGAGTTAAGTCTCCTCAACAATGGCATTGCTCAGTTTCTTTATTGCATTTTCATGTGTAGCTTTTATATGTTCGTCTAAACATTTGTATGCTTGCATGAAACTTGTTTGCTTTTTGAATGTTAATTAATGAAACACACATGTTTTTCTTGAAGTAATTCATTCATTTTACTTATAATTTTGTGAATGTGCATTGTAATACCAACTGTTGTTCTTAAATTCTGTGATGGAGGATGATGAAATGAAAATGCAAAAATCTCCAATTGAGTGCTCTTGAATAAGACCCTGTTGACGATGTACAGGCATTGTTTCAAATTCCCAAACACCGGAGATATAAGGGAGATAAACCTTCGTTAACCCCTTTAAGCCTTGAAGTAGGAGTTTCTTTTCATAGGAAAAAAAACCCTCACATTTAACCCGGGGCAGGGTAGGTGTCAGCTAGTTGGACCAGGCGTTCATGTCTTCCGTAAAGGAGTGTATCTAAGGATCCATAACATTTCATTGTACCAAATCAAGAGGTCCAAAGACGGAAACCACAACGGTTATCCATCATTGACCAAAAGGTGAGACAGTCACAACCCTTACAAAACAGTCAAGACAAACGGTGTCACACGATTTGTTCGGGAAAAAAAGAGAAAAAAAAGGAAATAAATAGCCTGCTAAGTCGAAACTTGAAAACAAGCGACTTAGGCAAAAATTAGGGCATCCCGCTGGACTCCAATTGCAAAAGATTCAAAAGAATCAGTCCAGGCAAAAGTTAGGGATAAACAAAGAGAATGAAAAAGAAAAAGAACGAAAGGGATTACACAAGAAAAATCCTCAAACAAGAACAAGTCGTGTGATGCAGACACAAAAGACAATAAGGGTGACTGTTATACCCAACAACAACCTCACTGGTGCTTAAACTGTTAGAGTAATGGTTCCTCAACCGATACGAAACCCTTAGGAAAGGTGAGCGTTTGCGAAAACTAGCTGAACATAGGAATGGAAGGACATCACGAAGATGGGTGGGCACATATAAACTTCGAGCCTATATCCTTTGTTTCTATAACCATGAGCCAGGCCACGATACAACCCTTAAAAGTCCTAATTGAAGCAGGGTTAATTCGAGAGTGTGTCGTCATGAGATAGCGTTCCTGACTCCTATGAGTTGTGCTAAAAGACCCTCGTTGGTATTGCATATGCATGTTCATTTCATAAAAAAATATTGTACTGTCGTAACCAGTGATTCATTCATAAACGACATCTTTTCAATAAAAGCTTCAAGATTAACATGTTTTGCATTAGAATTTTCATTCTCAGAATAAGACATTTTCTGCTTGCATACATCTGTTTAGCATCAAAGAAGCTCACATCTGGAACCTCAGTCTAGAAGCTTAATCTTGCCAAGTTGGGAAGGCGGAAACTTCGGAAGGACATTCATGCCAAGGGGCACTTTTCCAAGAAATTCCTTTGAATATGGACTTTTATGACCAGTTGGGTTAAAGGTAGCCAATCTGGGGCAATCACTTCGAGATTTAAATCTCTCACAAAGCAGTTAGTATGGGTGTCTGTCTCCAAAGCAACACTCGTACTAGGGCAGGTCACCCAAGAAACACTAGAAGTTATTATCTCCAGAAGATGGCTAATCACATTCACATACTCAGGGTTCAGAATATTGGGGCAGAACACCTCATGACGATGCGAGATCTTGGGGCAATTTCCTTCATGGACTATACAATTGGAGGTGATTACTTAGGGATATTCAAGAGTTTGGAAACACTGAAGCATTTCGGATGCTAGGTTTTCTGTAAAATCCTCTTGAGACAATATTACGGTATGCAAGGCCATTCCCAGAATGAACATCTGATGATTGATCCCAGTAGGGTGCTTCCCTGGTCATAGAAGTTATCCTCAGTCGTTATGGTTTCTTCATCATACACGGCTAAAGTCCAATAGTCATTGGCATCTACACGGTTAAAGTTCAGTTTTTGTTGGCATCTTTTCAACTATGACATGTTGGCATCTATATGCGTTCAGCCTCTCACTTCAGTTGAGTATGGCAATTTTCACTCTGGTTTTCCTCGACCCTCGAGTCGATATCATCGCTTCTGTTTTCTCAACCCTCGAGTTGATGTTGTTTTGTTTCCCTCGACCCTCGAGTCGATATCATCGCTTCTGTTTTCTCAACCCTCGAGTTGATGTTGCTTTATCTTGTTCTCGACCCTCGAGTCGATACTGTCATCTTGTTTCCTCAACCCTCGAGTTGATGTTGTTTCGTTTTCCTCGACCCTCGAGTCGATGTTGCTATTTTATTCCCTCAACCCTCGAGTCGATGTTGTTGTCGCCTTACTCCTCAACCCTCGAGTTGATGTTGTTGTGTTCTCCTCGACCCTTGAGTCGATATCATAGTCTTCATTTCTTCAACCCTTGAGTTGATACCCAGTGAGTCTGTCATAAAAGAAAATTCAAAAAAATCAAAGTCATATCAAAGTTCAACCACTGGACTCATTTATGCCCGGGGAAGGTGTGCATATCGTTGTGCTTACAGGGCACAGTATTTCGCAGTGACACGAGATTTTTCAGGAATCCTCGCGAGACAAACTCTTCCACAGTCTATGCAGTTTGGGGCAGTTATGTCAAGATTAGACGAATCTCTAAAGAGTTTGGAGATTTGGACATTTTGGATGTCATGTCTTCTGTAAAATCCTCTTAGGTTGATCTTCAAGCAGTCGACTAGTCCAGAAAATACAAGAGGTCACTAGATGATATTCCCCACAAAGTTCATATTGGATTTTCATCTCTGTCTATGAAATATTTCCCAGCAAAGTTGCCGTACTTTTGGGTATTTGATGATACAGCCAGGTATTCATCACCTCAGTCAAAGTTGAGTGTCCAGACCTCTTGACTTGTCTTCCCCTGCAGAGTTGTAACTCTTGTGGCCAATCAGGCATTTATCTGTTGCTCGTCTGAAATCCTCGACACTCGTCTGTGTTGACCCTTTGGTTGCTCGTCTGCAAACTCCTGAACACTCGTCTGTGTTGTGGTTATCTATGATGATTGCTCGTCTGCAAACTACTCAACACTCGTCTGTGTTCTGATTTGATATTGGCTGTTGCTCGTCTGCAACTTCTCAACACTCGTCTGTGTTGTGGAATCTCATATGTTGTTGCTCGTCTGCAACCTCCCAACACTCGTCTGTGTTTGGTATTGGATCATTCGCTGCACTCGTCTGTGCCTTGATATGAATTTTCTGATTTTATTCGTCTGCAACTGTCCAACACTCGTCTGTGTTTGGTATGCCTGATATTTGTGGATACCCGTCTGTATCATTTCCAGCACTCGTCTGTGTGTTACCTTCTGAAGCTCGTCTGCTTCGCTTGGATACTCGTCTATATCGTCCCAAGCACTCATCTGTGCTAGCTTGCATATGTATGTGAAGGTTCACTATTTATCATGATATTAATAATGCTACCTCAAATGCTCGTCTGTGTTTGAATTTCTGGTATTCGTCTATACCAGTGGCTGATACTCGTCTGTATCATTGCCTGAAGCACTCGTCTGTGTTTCTCTGATCATCGTCTGGTACTCGTCTGTATCATTGACTTATGGCACTCGTCTGTGTTATCTTGATGATCATCCAATACTCGTCTGTATTGAAGAGGTTTCAAATCCTGACAGTGGGAAGTAAATGTCGAAATGATTACCGGTCCTGGCGTAACAGGTAAATCCGAAGGAGACTCGTCTGTCTCGTGCTATACGCATTGCTGTGAGGACTCGTATGTCCAGCTCCTGGCGTCACAGGATGGTTTGAAGACTCGTCTGTCTCAGTTATGGTTATTAAAGCATTGTTGAGGACTCGTATGTCCAGCTCCTGGCGTCACAGGATTGTTTGAAGACTCATCTGTCAACTTGTTCTTATTCCAGATATCAGTTTCAACTTGGAAGAAGCTCGTCTGCTTTTTTCTCCACCTCATATCCCCAGAGCGTCATCTGGTTGGGTCTATTTCCCGGTGTTGCAATCTTCGTCAGAGTGCAAATTTCTGGTCTTCTTGGTATTCAACCACAGTTTATCTTGAATGGTCGATAGCCCGTACTATCGTCCTTTTCAGATTAACTGATGATTGAATAGGGGCAGCTGTAACACCCCAAATTTGCCCTCTCATTTTCATAGCATCCAACATATCATAGCATACTTCGCATTGCATCTTTGCATAGAAAAATGAAACATGACATTCATTGTTGAAGCATAGCATAAGCTAGCAGTGATTTCAGTTCATTGATTCGATTCAGATGGGACGTTTGACCTAATCTTGGTCAAACTATCGAGGGATTATCTCAACTCCAAGCCATCTGCATTGGTGGTTATTTCTCAGGCAACGTGTTTCAAGGTCGGGCCGAGTTATGTGTAGAGGTCATCAGTTTGCCAGGCAGTGGTTCACGAGATGGTTTTGGATTCAATGATTCAGGCTAGTCATGATTATATATTCAATTGTGTGCATCTATGGATTTATTTTCCCAGGGAATGTTTCAGATTAATTTGAAGTGATTCCGGTCAGATGCTCCGAGAATGATTTATTCAAATGATCATTGTTTCACTTGTGAATTGTTCGGTGGTAGTGTTTTCTCTCTGATTAAATAGTTTATGTGGAAACGATGCAAGAGGGCTGAGTTGAATGAAGTGATTGGTTAAGATTTCGTGGTTATGTGCGTGATTGGTGGCAATTGTCCCGTTCCCCAAAATATCAAGTTCCATATCCATTTCTAAACCATTTTTGTCCAATTAAACCGATTCTATTCATTTCCATTTTACATTTGAACCATATTCACCTTCGTTTTTAACCATGAGTCATAATCCATATTTTCATTTAAATCTATTTTTTTCTTTATCCTTTTCTTTTAATCCCGTTATTTTCTTAATCCATTTTCTTAATTCATTTTCTTATAGCCCACCTCCTTTTTTGTAATCCCTTTATTCTCATAATCCATTTACTAAATAATTCTTTATTTTTCCAATATTAAATTTCATCTTTTCCATAAGATTATTATAATATCCATTCTAATCCTCTTTGATCCTCATCTTTTTTTTCTCAATGCTTTTTCTTGATAAGTCCAATACATAGTACAAATTTACAAAAAAAATAAATAATAATAAGGATGATGATACCACGTGACCTGTCCAACACTCACATTTTTCCAACCCAATTTCACCAGCCAAAACATCAGCATGCACAAATCGTGAATCGAAACGCAGTGAAATGGAAAATAAAGAAAATAAAATCCATAACAGAAAGTTGAACAAGAAAGAGATAACAGAATTCTGTTAAAAAAAAAAGAAGAAAATCAATAACAATTCAAAGAGATTTTTCATACACAGAAGGGATGGCTCGTGAAAAAGAAAACAAAAAAAAAGAGAAACAATTCATCACTCATTGAGGATCGAAAAATAGGATTCACTTTCATCTTTCTTCACCACCGAAGATCCGCGAACTCGTCACTTTTTCATCATCAATCTCTCATCATTTTTGCTAACCACCTGCAATCTTCATCAAAACAGAGAAACAGATGCCATTCTTTTCGTCATCACAGGATCACAACCAGTATCATCTTCTTCTCCATCTCCAAATTCGAATAGCTTTTTCGATTCCAATAGCTTTTCTTCGTCAAACTCACAATATTTGCCCTTCACCATCCTCGACGGCTACACATCATCTCCTTCATCATCAAGATAGCTACATCCATCTATTCTTCTCATCAACCTGCAAACAGAAGAGATTTTTCAAGCATCGAAAGCCGAGTCAATCGAGTTAGCTTCGTCGTCTTCATCAAGCTCGCATTAATCAGAACCGCATCAACCGTCTTCGTCGCACCTTCGATATTCATCAGCGTCGTTGCGTTGTTCTTCAAGCAGTACGTACGTCACCGTGAATCATCATAACCAATCGGACTTGGTCACTCCGGCGTTTAACCGACGCGAGCCACGGCGTCGTAGGTTGGTGAATTTCATATCTCGTTGCTTGTCTTTGCTGTACTGGTTTCGTGTATGTTTTCGGCTTTGAGTTTTTGCCTCTGTGGTTTGCGTTTTGCCGGAGAAGGAGAATCCGAATCTAGGTTGAGAGAAGACGTTTTAGTGAGGGTTTATGTTTGAGGTTTAACGTTGTGGGAGAGGAGGAGAGGAGATCCGGCGGCGGGATTTGATGAAGAAGAGGATGAAGGTGGCCGGCGACGGTTGAGAGTGAGGAAGAAGATGGAATGGCGTCGGCGGTTCGTTATTGAAGAAGAAGGTGAATAGTGCTAGGTTGAGAAAGAGAGAGAGGCGAACATTTTAGGGTTAGAAAGGGGGGAAATGTGAGAGAGAGAGAGGAAGTTTTTCTATGGCTGTTGTGTTTGTTCATTGAGTCTTGTTTAAGAATTTGTTTAGGATTAATATAATAGAATTAATTAGTATAATGTTTAGAAATAGAGTTTAATAGGATAATAATGTTTAGATTAGTATAATTTTGTTTAGAACTATAAAATGATAATTAGAATAATCTGTTAGGGAATATAAAAACTTAATTGGTATAATAATGGTTAGAATAATTTGTTTAAGAAATAGAAAAGATTAATTAGGATAGTAATTGTTTAAGAAAAGATTAATTAGGAAATATAATTGTTAGGGAAATTGTTAAGAAAATAGAATAGATTAGTTAATATAATTGTTAGGGAAATTGTTAAGAAAATAGAATAGATTAATTAGAACTTTGTTTAGGATATTAATGTTTATAATTAAGGAATATATTGTTTAGTTAACTGATACATTGTTTGGGAATATCAAAGAATTAGGATTAATATGTTTAGTTTAGATAATAGTTTAGAAAATATAATATAGTTTTGGGATTAGTATATTTGTTTAGAAAAAAAACTGTTAGAAAATATAAAAATATAGTATTAAATAATCATGTTTAGAAAAGGACTGTTAGGAAATAATATAATTGTTTAGAAAAATTGTTTAGAAAATATAGTGGAGTTTAGTTGATATTTGTTTAGATAATTGTTTAGGATAGTAATGGTTTAGAAAATAGAATAGATTAATTAGGATAATAATGTTTAGTAATTAGTATAATTTTGTTTAGAAACATAAAAAGAATTAATTTGGATAATTTTGTTTAGAAATATGAAAAGATAAAAATTAGTATAATGACTGTTTAGAATATTGTTTAGGTTTAATTAGATAATAATTAATTAGAATATTGCTTAGGTTTAATTAGTTAATAGATTGTTTAGAAACTATAAAATATTTAATTAGTTAATGCAATTGTTTAGAAAACATAAAAAATGTTTAGTAAGTATAATAGATTAATTGTCATAATGTTTAGATAATCTGTTTGGGAATAGGAATAGATTGATAAGATAATTGTGTAGAATATATTGATTAGTATAATAATGGATTAGTATAAAGATTAATTAGGGGAATAATAAGGTTTAGAAAATATAGAAATATAGAATTAGTTGATAATGTTTAGGGAATGTAAAAAGGATTAATTAGAATAATTGTTTAAAAATTGTTAGAAAATAGATAGAGTTTAAGTAGTTGAATAATGTTTAGATATTTTGTTTAGGAAATTTAAAGTTTAATTAGTATAATGATAATTGTTTAGAGAATAAGAGAAGTTTAAGGAATTGTTTTGTGTGTTCAGACCTGGGCCCATACTAGAATGATTTTCGCACCCCTTACCCTGTCTGGCCCATTCGAATTCACTTTCAGTCCATAATACATACACCTCCCTCCCATTTCTTTTAATTCTATTTTCTTCACTTAATTTCTTTTTTTTATTCAGTTTGTTTTTAATCCATTAAAAATAGAATAATTCTCCCAAAAATTCTCAAATAAATCATAGATGTTCCTTTGTGTTTCTAGTATTTTGTCACATTTTTATTTTATTTTTTTTCATTGATTAGCGTGCCAGAATTAAATCACCAATGTACATAGCTTCATTTGCTTCTTTTCTTGACCAGTCTGTTTTGTTTATTTTCTATAGACTTCAATATTTGGAGTTTTGATCCCATTCTTTTTGCATTGTGTTCCTAAGATCTTCTAGTTTTCATGTGATTTTTCTCAGAATTTTTAGGAAATTATTTCTTGAGTTTTGGTCTGGTGTCTTGTGATGTAAGTTTTCTGTCCTAACTTGTGTTTGTGCCTCTGTTTAACCTAGTTCCTTTCTGAATTTTTGCAAATCCTTTTGGCAAGTTGATATAATGTGTTTCATGATCATTTGGTTTCAGTTGTAGAATTTTTAGATGGCTGGTTGATTATTTGTGGATTTTTGTTCTTACCTTGTCCCATTTTGCTCCTTTTGGTTCATTAGATTTCTTATAGGATTAGAAGGGCACTTGTGCCAACTTCTTCTTCTTTTTTGGGGTTCCTTTGGGGTATGGGTACCTTCCAGGTCCTAGGATGGGTCTTGGTTCTTCTGAATTTTTTGAGTTTACTTCATATTCAAGTCATTTGTTTCCTTAAGTGTTTAAATTCCGTCTTTTGATTCCGTTGCTTCTATTTTGATATTGTTTGGTATTGTATGACTTCTCTCTTCATCTTGCTGGCCTCTTAGGCCATTCTTCATATCATTTTGATTCTGATTTTGAACTTTGTGTTTGTATTTTGTGTGTTTTGTATTACATTTTTCGTAAGTGCGCATTTGTTTCCATATGTGTTCATGTTGCCTCATTTTAAGTCACAAGTTTCTCATCTTTATTTCTTTGAGTTGAATTGGAATTAGGCATTTATTCATTTCATTTCACTTCTGATTGTTTGATGTTAGCATGTTATCTTACTCGTTTTATTTCATTTGTATGCATACTAACCTTGCAGGGGCTATGGTAAGTGTGAGATGTGGAAATTGAGTTCCGCATCTCCAATTCTCATTTCTTCCTCTTATGTTTATATGAATTAACCCTTTGTTGTTGGGCTTAGGCCTTTCTCATCTCTTCTTCTTCTCTTCTTCATTGGGATAGAAACCTCACTAACCTTTAGGACATCCATGCATGTGAATACTTAGGATCATTTTAGTCCCCCTTTAGAATTTTTCCTTTGAGATCCTTTGGTGCTCTCTCTTCTCATCTTCAAACTTAATTCTAATTCATTTAATAAAGGTTGAGTACTTTCATGTGACATGAGACTTTGCTATGAGATGCTCACAGGCGTTCCATTTCGGGGCGAGGTGTGAGTCATCACTCGTGGTGGATAGGTCTTAGCATGAGTACCTCACAAAGAAAAGCTAAAAAATACTTCTTAACCAAGAAACCACAAAAACACTTAATAAGGGTAATAGGCCAGTGTGCTTGAGCCTTCACTTGCGGGACTAGCTTTGGGGATTTCCTCCATAGATAGGTGTGCTTCTTGCGCATTCCATTTCGGGATGATGTGAGATGTACACATCCCATTGAGTAAGACTTAGGTACACTTACCTATGCAAACCTTCACAAATAAAAGCCTCATAAAAATCTCAAACAAATAATAAGCGTCTTTCCTTCGGGAATTCTTTTCTCACCTCATTCGCTCCGTACGCAAACTTGCTCCTACTTGTCACTTTGCAAGACGGTTACGCACTCGTCGTCCGAGTCTGCAACACCTGAGCAATGGCATAGGCAGTTCAAGCTTTAATTCACAAGCAATTTCCTTGCCACCCCTAGTTAGGGGAACTACGGCGTCTCTGATCCTCATTATCCCGATGAGGTACGTAGGCAGCGGGGTAGGGCCCGTTCGAGCACAATCTTTATTTTCCCTACATTTTTCTCTTTGTTTCTTATTTCATTTCATTTCCAGTTCCAGTTTCATTTCTTTTGCTGCAGTTTTCATACCCTCACCCTTTGAAACAGTTTTCTTTGCAAGCGTGGATCCCATCGGGTACGGCGGACGATTTGGGGTGCTAATACCTTCCCAGGTCGTAACTGACTCCCGAACTCAGATCTTTGGTTCGCAAGGCCTTGTCCTTTCCTTCTTCCTCAGGTTTGTGCAACATTACCTTTCTCATTCTTTCGGGATAAAAATGTCTGGCTGGAGACTCTAACCTTTCCGCGCCACTTTCGCGTTTGTACTAGGATGAAAATCCCGGGAGCGACACGAAGTTTGAAAAGTTTCAAACCCGCGGGCTCCAAACGACTCGGTACGTCGACCTCGACTGTCTGAGAGAGTTAGCTTTGTTCGACGGGGTGAAGCTACTTCTTGAAAAAGTCGGCTTATGGGACTTATGCAGCCAACCGCAACCAACATTTGCAAACCTCACTTTGGAGTTCCTGAGTTCCTTCCAATACATCACACCCTCTGGATCCACAAACCAACTCACAGGTATCGCAAAATTCCGAATGCTTGGTAGAGAGTTTGAACTCACTAAAACTAGAGTCGCAGAGCTCCTAGGCTTCAGTCACGGTGACGGTGCCCACCTTCGTGTGCCCGACAACTTCAATGAGGCAGCTTTTACTTTGTGGTACAACATCACAAATAGCCGTGCTTCAGCCTATCAAAGTCTCAACGCCACTCACATTCATAATCCAGCGATACGGTACTTTCACCGTATCATCTGCAACACCATCTTCGCAAGAGAGAGCAACCATAAGCTAAATTCTAAGGAGCTCCTATTCTTGCATTATGCTCTGAATGAATAGCACATCAACGCCGCTCCGTTCCTTCTGGCCCACATTCAATCTGTAGCACAAAGAGGCGCCACACCCTTCTACATTGGCGAGATTTTCACTTCCCTAGTGTTGCACCCCAAAATTTGCCCTCACAATACAAGACTTTGTGTGCTAAGAAGGTTCACAAGGTTCACAAGATTCACAATGCTTTCAAGACCTTTCATGAGGTTCATGAAGTCTACAAGTCACTTTATGAGGTTCACAAGGTTCACAATACCTCCCATAAGGTTCACAAGACATTTTATGATGGTTCACAAGGTTCACAAAGTTCACAATTGGTCAGAAGAGTTGACAATTCCCTCAGACAAGGCACCTCCTAAGCAGTGCATCCAAAACTAGGGTTTTGACTTTAATCAGGCTAAATGAATTTCCAAGACTTCAAGTGAGCTTCATAACATCTTATATGTGTGTAAGAACCCCCATGACAAGTTTCAAGACTTTTCTCAAAAGTTTGCTCAGTCAGATAATCAGATAAGTCAAAATCAGTCAAAGCAGTTAAAAAGTCAAACTGAGGTCAACTGAGGTCAACTGTGGTCAAACCAAAGTCAAACTTCATGATTTTTTGCCAACATCAAGTATATGAAGTAAAATTCATCATTTGATCAAGGGTTGATCATGATTCATCAAGGATATTTCAGATCATCAAGAATCAGAGGTTTCTAAATTAGGGTTTCCTCAGTAAAAGTCAACCGAACTTTGACCAGCCATAACTTTCACATGCTTCATCACCAAGTCTCCATCCAAAGCTCATTTTGAAGGAAATTGAATTCTCTACAACTTTGTGTCTCACAAGCCAAGCCCAAAAATGCTTCATTTGGAAGGTATGAGCTAAGACATTATAGGTCCTTTTGAAAGTCAACAAAAAGTCAACATCTTCAAAAGGGCATAACTTGAGATTGGTAAATGATATGGACATGAAACCAGTGGGGTTGTTTAGAGGACTCTTCAAGCTTTCCAAAATGTCCAAGAACACCTTCATAGCATTAAAATTGAAGGATGTGTGCCCTTGCAAAGTTGGGAAATTTTGAGTTGGTTTATGAAGAAAAAGGAGGTCTAAAACCAATTTCTTCTAAATGGGCTTGCCAAATAATGACCCAATCCACACTAAGACATCTTGCACGAAATTGATTTGATATTTTCATTATTTTCATTATTTTATTTTTATTTATTATGATTTTTCATATTAAAAATCATTTTAAATTCAAATAAAATAAAAAATAGTGAAGATTTAAAATTATTTTGCTTCTAGAATGTCATAAATGATATTTTGATCTAATTGATACAAGAGTTATGAGAATCATCCAAAAATAGCAATATGAGATCAAGAATATTCAAATTTTAAAGCCAATCTTTTTCAATCTTCAAATGATCCAAATATCCATCAAAATTGTGAAGTCTTTGACCTAATTCACTCACTCATATATAATGAACACTTAACAATTCACAAGCCACGAATTTGCAGCCTCAAACAACACATTCAAAGTTTCAAAAGTTCATCAAAAACTCAAATTCGGTTTTGACATTTCAAGGCGTTTGAAGGTAAAATAAGGACACAGCTATGATCCTTGAACATCATAGAATCGAAACCAATCCTTCATTGCATCCAAAACACTCAACATCATGCTAACCGAATCAATTTTGTTCTTCAATGTTGTGTTTTTCGATTTCAATTATCTAACCAATGTTGACTGATTTTGTTGTGTGATTCGTGTTAGTTAGGACCTAGGGATGCTTCCTGGACCAATTAATTGAAGTTTCACTGCCTAGAATGGATTCGGCCATAACTAGGGTATACTAACCTCAATTAGGGCTTTGTGATTTATCATATATAAATGAATTTCAGGAACGTGGTGATGTTGTATGGACCTCCAGGAATTCATTGCTCTCATTAATTTAAAGAAATTTTGTTGTTTGCTTGGTGTTTGTGAATACACAGGTTTATGCACGCAGGAAAAACTGAAGGAAATTTCCCAGGAAATTTCGCAGGAAAACCTGTGAAATCTCAAGGAAGAAGATGACCCCTGCGCGCGTTTTCCAGAATTTAAATTTTCGTTTTAATATTTTATGAATTAATTTCTATTTTATTTCACAAGCAAACGCTTGTCCCAGTGGAAGGAAGCGCATGTGTGTGGCTATAGGACCTGTGTTCGAATCCTGGCTTTGTACAAATTTTTCCTATTTTTTTTCAGGTTAACAAGAAAGCTTCATATATTATGTGTTGTTATCATTATACTATCAGGTTCGCTCATCTAGCTGGAATGGTCATGAACTTGTGTGTTTGTGTGTAAGGTCCTGGGTTCGAACCCCCCAGGCCTTTTGGTTTTGTTTTTTTGTTTTTTTTGTGACTTTTCAGGATAAGGCATAAAACTAATTCTATTCATCTCATTGGCATCTGCGCATGGGTAGCCTGGTGGTGTGTGTTGTTAGTGGCAAGCAGAGTGTCCTGGGTTCAACTCCCAGCCAGGTAAGTTCCCATTCTTTTTTTTTATTTTGTTTAATTTACTTTGTTTAATTATATTAATAGTAATTATAAATAATCATATAAATATCTTATATTTTCAAAATTCTAAAATATTATTTGCTTAATTCAAAAATTAGTTTTTTTTTTTATTATTATTATTATTATTATTATTATTATTATGTATTTAGATTAAAATATGTATATATTTCTTAAATTAATATTATCAATATTATATATTAAGTTATAAGCTTTAAAATATTTTTCTAAAAAAAACCTAATATTTTTGTACATAAATCAAATCCTAATTATTTTCAAAACCCTAATTTATTTTTTCCTAAGCAATTAAAAAACCTAATTTTATCTTGTGATTTTAATTTTGTAAATATAATTATCATGTACATATCTTATTTAAAATAATTAAAATTTTGTAAATATAATTAATCCTATTTTCATAATATATATATATATTCTATAATTTGTTCATAATTTAATTCTTGCATGTAAATAATTTTTAATATATGTTTAAAAAAATAACTAAAACTTGTTAATCTAATTTATTTTCATAATATGTTTATAATTAACTTAATTTTTATAGCATTTAAAACTTTATGATACTTAATTATTTATATTTTCTTCTTAATCTTAAATAATAATTGTTCATAAAAATTTGATCTTTTAATTATTATGCTAATATTCTTATTTATTTTATCATTAATGCTATTTATTTTCATATCTATGTTATTATTACTAACCCCATTTAGATATATTGTGATTTATTATTATCATTATTACTAACCCCATTTATTTTTAAATTGTTATTATTATTATTATTTCACTAACCCTATTTATTTTTTAATTTTTATTATTACTAACCCTTATTATATTATATTCTATTTATTTATTTTTGCTTATTATTTATATCTATTTATTTGCTATTTATTTTAATTGTTCCTTATAATTATTGTGTAATTGCTCCTTGGTGTAAATTTTGTAAATATTTAATTTATTTAATTTTTATGCTATGGTTAGTAATTTAGGGAGTGTAAAACATGTATTCTATTTAAAATTGAATTTAGATCACTTTAATTAAAGATAAATAAAAATTAAACACTCACACACGTAAGTCGATTTTTAATCGCCATCTCACTTTCTAGGGTTGCCTCTCATTGTTGCCTATTCAAAAAGGTCAAGTGGGGTGTATAAAGCAAGTCCCTCAAAATAAAGTCATCAAGTCCCTTAATGGTTGCCTTTAAAGATCAAGTCCCTTTTCGAATAATGATGACAGTCCCTCCTAAATGCTTAATACACCCCGCAGTTGCCTTCATAAAACAGATGTCCCTCATATGTCCCTTACATCCAAGGTAATGACTACCTATTCCTTAATAATAGGGATAGTCTTACCAATTAAAGGATAAAGAACAGAAAGACTTAAACTTTAGGGTAGGTATCTCATAGTTGCTTGCTCACTTCATTCAAAATTTTCAAATACTTAACAAATTTCAAACAAATTTTCAAAACACAAGTTTTTACGCATCCGTACATGGATCATTATTAACTTTTATGAAAATTTTTATTCACACACTTCACATTTTCAAAAACAATTCAAAGTGAGCTAAGTAACTAAGAGCCCATGGATAACCATGGATGTAAAGGGTGCTAACACCTTCCCTTTACATAACCTACCCCCCGGACCCAAAAATCTTTTAAAGGTCTTTCCTGTTCTTTTATGCCTTTCCTTTGGATAAAATAAAAGTCGGTGGCGACTCTTGTTATCCGCAACATAACTAAAGTCAGTTCTCCCACCGTGTTACAGAACTGGCGACTCTGCTGGGGATTTAATATTAAAGAGGGGTACCCTTAGGAATTAGATCACTTTAAAATTGTTTGCCTTGTTTGCTTTATACTTATCTGTTGGGTGCTCTTATGTGGGAAAGATCCTAACCCGGATCTAGTGTACCTTAGGTAAATGGCAATAGACCAAGGAAACTGTACGGCGTATACCGATATGGTTGATCTGGTGGCCATAGTTAGTGTGACTTCTTGGTTGGTGCTTATGTTCCTTAAGTCAAGTTGAGGATAATATGAGGCTGCCATATGTTGTCAATGCACTAACTAACTTTTAGAACCCTAGTTAACTCATCTTGGCCTTTAGAAAGTAGTGAGGTAACCGGCTTTGGTGCAGACTGAAGTTGGTTGACACTCGATACTACACTCATTGAGATCTTAAACTTGGAGGGTTTTGGTTGGCAAGTAAGTTGCCTACTGAACAACCACCCTTGTGAAGGATCAATGATATTGAGATCCCTTAGAACATGGTTACTTTTGTAGGACAGGATGAACCATCTAACTTCAGGGGAGGGTACTTACCTTTGAACCTCATGCAAGCCTTTAAACCTAGGGCTATGGTGTGACTTGTTTGTGTGTGCCACATGTTTGTGATTGAGCATAACATCATGACATCATCATGCATCATAAGCATAGCATTTTCACTAACCATTTCAAGGACCAAAGGATTTATCTTTGTTCTTTGTTGCAGGTAATGGCTTCAGCTCGTAGAAACACTATCAGGATCAACTTTGTAGGCATACCTCCTAAGCTCAAGGAGTTGGTTTCTCAAGTGCCTGATCATTCCCAGTTCATCAAGAGACATGGTCACCTATTGGATCTAGTCACCTCAGGGTTCAATGAAGACATGATGAGTGTTCTGTTTCAGTTCTTTGATCCTAAGCACCATTGCTTCACATTCCCCGACTACCAGCTGGTTCCAACCATGGAAGAATTCTCCAAGCTTCTGGGTATACCTGTTCTTGATCAGAAACCATTCACAGGCTTGGAAAAAGAGCCTAAACCTGAGGTTATTGCTGCAGCTCTACATCTGAAGAAGTCTGACATTGTTCTAGAAACGAGAAGCGAAGTTAAGGTTTTGATAGAGAAGGCTCATATGTTCTTGAAGGCTATGAGCTATGATGCTTTTGAGGATATCTTAGCCTTGCCGACTTATGGCTTAGTGTTATTCCCCAATCCAGATCAGTTCATAGATGTTCATGCCATCAACATATTCCTGAGTCACAATCCAGTGCCTACATTGCTTGGAGACATTCTACACTCGCTTCATACTCGTACTACAAGGGCAAGAGGAACTCTGATGTGTTGCATACCTTTGCTATCTAGGTGGTTTATTTCTCACCTTCCTCGCTCAGTGATGAAGAATGAGCAAGGGTTCAGATGGTCCAAGAGGATTATGTCATTATCGCATTCAGATATTCATTGGTGCTCCAGATCTATGGAGAATGTCACTATCATTGACCGTTGTGGGGAGTTTCCTAATGTGCCACTTCTAGGCATAAGAGGAGGCATCACCTACAACCCCTCTTTAGCTTTACGACAGTTTGGTTATGCTCGGAGTGATGGTCCACATGACATGTTGATTCAGGGCATTGTGTTTGATTACGACAACGATCTTCAAGGTTACCGTCAGAGATTCATACGAGCATGGGGAAAAGTAAACAAGGTTGACAGCAAGACTCTGGAGCCTAAGTACACTATTCCTATGGAGGCTTATCTTAGATGGGTGCGATCTCGTGCTCAGACTCTCATGATGCCATATCCTGCTATCCTGCCAGTTACCATGGATCCTGTTGCTGAAAGAGACACTGCTTATACCATCCTTCACCCAGACATGCCTACTGACATGGAAGACTTACAGAGATCCTGGATCCAGTTGAAGGAGCAAAGGGATACTTTCGAGGCTCATTACAAAGCAAGCCAAGAAAGAATCCTAGAACTAACAAAGCAACTTCACGAGGAACGGAATCTCAACTCATACCTCAACACAAAGAGGAAACGTCCATGGGAGACTTAAAACCCCATCTCTTGTATTTATTGCATTTCACTCTGTAAGCCCAAGGGGCAAAACAAATTTATTACTAATAAAAGCTTACCTTCTTGGTTGTTTAAACAAATTTAAATCCTGCGGTCCTTGAAAACATTGCATACGCATTTATATACCATATCATTGCATCACAGGTTTCTTGTGCACAGGTTTCTCATCTTCTCGCTGTTTATTTCAGCAATGGCTCTTGAACAAACAGTCAAGGATCTCCAGGCACAGAACGCACAGTTCCAAGAGCTGATCATGAACTTGTCCAAGGGGCAGGATGAATTAAAGACACTGCTGGCTAAGAAGAAGAATCCTGAAGACAACAAGGATGATCAGCTGAAACAACTACAAGCTGAGATGACAGGAATAAGGACCCAGATGAATGACCAGGTGGCTTTTATTCAAAGTTTAGCTCAGGGGCAAGAAGAGCTGAGAACCTTTGTCCACAAACTTCAAAGTGATAGAGTCAGAGATCTAATTGTCAGTCAACCTCCATTAAAACAAGCTGATTTGGTTGAAAAGAAGATGAGGATAAAAGAGGGTAAGAGACAGGTTGCCATTGATTGTTCTTCGATTGAAGAAGAAAGACCTGATAAGGTTAATCCACCTCAATACCAGAAATGTAGAAGGCAGTTTATCAAGTTCAGCACTCCAATGTCACAAGTCTGCAATGCTTGTTGGAGATGAAGCTAATTTCCTTGGAAAATCCTCCCCAAAATCCTAAAACTCCCTCTCCTCGCTATAATCCCAGGGCAAGGTGTGAGTACCACTCCAACAGTCCTGGACATGATACTAATAGCTGTTGGGCATTGAAGAAAAAGATTCAAGACCTGATTGACGAAGGAATCCTAGAGGTTACTCCAGAGGGTCAAGTTGAGTTCTTCTATCATCCATCAAGCATCAAAGTTTCCAGATACCTGAAGTGACAAGTTTAGAGGAAGAGACTTTGAGAACATTTGAATTTTCATTTGTAATTTCTCTTATTTGTTTGAACACTTATTATTATGTTAAACTTTTGTTTTCATTAATGCATTGCATATGTTTGTCTTGAATTAATCCATTCGTTCCACTATATTTTGAATTATGCTTCTTATTTCTATTTTGTGATATTTAACTCCTGATAAAGCTATAAGCCTGTAGAGGGAGGATGACGAAAACAATACCATAATATTAGGCAGTATGCTTTTGAACAGACTATGCTGACGATGTACAGGCATTGTTTCAATTCCTAAACAGTGGAGATATAAGGAAGTTAATCCCTAGTCAACCCTTTTGAGCCTATGAAGTAGGAGTTTTTTTTTATTCTTGCACAAATTAACCCTTATTCATAACCCGGGGCAGGGTAGTTACTCGGTTAACTCAAATATGCCAATTATCTGTGTTGTACACAACTAATGATGGTTCGCTGTAATCATTAAACCTGACAGTCAATATCCAGCAAAAGAACAGTTCACTAAGTCAAAACCTATGAAGGAGACTTAGTAAAAACAAATTAAGACATCCCGCTGACTGTAACCTTGAAATAAGCAGTTCAGGAAGGATAATAAAGTCAAAAAAAAAAAAGAGAGGTCACTATGAATCCTCAACGAAGAAAGATGACTGAATGTTTAAATAAATTTTTGGTTGCCGAACCATCACAAATATCAATGTTACAATACCAAACTTCTTTGGAACTTCAATGCATAAGTTAACTGAGCATAGTACTGAAGAACATCATGGAGATTGGGTTGGGTACAAATAAAATTTGAGCCTTTATCCTTTGTTTCTTAAACCATGAACCAGGCCACGTTATAACCCTTTAAAAGTCCTAACTGAAGCATGGTTAGTTTAAAAGCATACTGTTACAAAAAGGTATCCTGACTCCTTTAGGGCTTATTATAAAACTTGAGTTAATATCACAGTTTTCACAAAAAAATGTTTTTCTAAGATAACTCTTTTTCAAAATTTCAAGACAGACATAAGCATTGCATTTTTGAATATATTTGTTTACATATACTTGAGTGTTTGATAAACAGAGAAACTTACAGGATGAATGTTCAAAGTCCTTCCGATAAACAAAATTGCTTCCTGGATCAAAGTCCATGTATACAAAGGGGCATAATCATTATCTCCCAATCAAGGAGTGCAGGCCATGATACTGCCTAACTCATTTGGGGCAATCAGGACAAGATTCAACTATGTTTAAGCAGCCAGAGGCAGATCTCCTCATCTGTCTGAAGTGCCAAGGGCATTTTTCCTCATACAGTTGAATTACCAAAGGTGACATTACAGAGTTCACAAAGCCAGGGGCATATGCTTATGGGGCATTCTGCTTGTTTCTCTTGAGGTAGCTCATTACAGATACTTCCATTATGGGACAATTCATCCCCAACCAAGGGGCAATGCTTTCTTTTCAAATCTAATAGCCGGAGCATATATGGTCCATCACAAATTAAAAACACATTCCTATCATTGTATTACCTTGATATGGGGATTCTCAGGAGAAGCCATGGTGGAAATTAATTGTCTACGCCAGTAGTATCAAATGGTGTCAGTATCATGTCTTCAGATCCAGCTATGAGGATTTCTGGGAAGGTATTCAGGAAGGTTAAAAATTTCAGGAGCTCCAAATCCAATTGGTTATACACTCTCGAAGTTGAAACGTTTCTGTTCAAGTTCACCTTTACTTTTCCCTCTGAATCCAGATTTACTTTTACCCTATTTACATAAGCGAAACGTCCATTGGTTGTGTTTGAATGTATGTATGCTTTTGAATATGATTGATGGTTACCAGAAATACATGTATGCTCAATATGATTGATGTTTACCAGAAATGCATGAAAATACAGTAATAGTGTTTACTAAGGACGAACGAGGGAAGGATTTCAACGAAGCTTCGCCGGTTCATCTCTATAAAACAGTTACAAATCCTCAGTAGGGCAAATCCATCTTCATAAAGTCACATCTCCCCTGGAATTTATATCCATCTCTTTTATCCTCATACGGATATTCGGGAATTTACTTTCCAATAAAGGTACGACGAACGAAGACGGGATGTTATATCCATCCTACTATCAAACGAAGACGGAAGGTTATGTATACCTTACTATCCCCAGCAGACAGGAGGTTATGTATACCTTATTATCAAACAAGACAGGAACAAGTTCCTCATATTCTTCAGCAACAAACCGGGATTTATTTTCCCTGGCCAGCAGTTGTTGTACGAAGATGTCCAGACGCTTCAGGCAGCATCATATCATACATACGTCATTTACATCATACCATAACATATACATCCATAAATACATACTACATTTATTTAGGTGCATCATACTATGCATGCATACATATTGCATAAACTAACATTCTCCTTGCAGGATAGTTATATGCAGATAAAACAGCATCAACAATTTACAACAGGTCAGAAATGATCCATACATTACTCAAGATATCCTCGGAGAGTAGGCAAACGGTCTGTAAGAAGATCTATTCCCTAATCCAGGATATTTCCAGAAGATTTCATCTATCTGGTCTTGAATAGCAGGCAAACGTTCTGTACAAAGATCCATTCCCTGGTTCAAGATATTTTCAGAAGATTTAATCTATTTCCTCGGAGAGTAGGCAAACGGTCTGTAAGAAGATCCATTCCCTAATCCAGGATATTTCCAGAAGATTTCATCTTTCTGGCCTTGAATAGCAGGCAAACGGTCTGTACAAAGATCCATTCCCTGGTTCAAGATATTTTCAGAAGATTTAATCTATTTCCTCGGAGAGTAGGCAAACGGTCTGTAAGAAGATCCATTCCCTAATCCAGGATATTTCCAGAAGATTTCATCTTTCTGGCCTTGAATAGCAGGCAAACGGCCTGTACAAAGATCCATTCCCTGGTTCAAGATATTTTCAGAAGATTTAATCTATTTCCTCGGAGAGTAGGCAAACGGTCTGTAAGAAGATCCATTCCCTAATCCAGGATATTTCCAGAAGATTTCATCTTTCTGGCCTTGAATAGCAGGCAAACGGTCTGTACAAAGATCCATTCCCTGGTTCAAGATATTTTCAGAAGATTTAATCTATTTCCTCGGAGAGTAGGCAAACGGTCTGTAAGAAGATCTATTCCCTAATCCAGGATATTTCCAGAAGATTTCATCTATCTGGTCTTGAATAGCAGGCAAACGGTCTGTACAAAGATCCATTCCCTGGTTCAAGATATTTTCAGAAGATTTAATCTATTTCCTTGGAGAGTAGGCAAACGGTCTGTAAGAAGATCCATTCCCTAATCCAGGATATTTCCAGAAGATTTTCATCTTTCTGGCCTTGAATAGCAGGCAGACGGTCTGTACAGAGATCCATTCCCTGGTTCAAGATGTTTTTCAGAAGAGCAAATCATGACGTTCTTTTGACCTTGGAGAGTAGGCAAACGGTC
The DNA here is from genome assembly GCA_963966055.1 of Lathyrus aphaca. Lineage (NCBI taxonomy): Eukaryota > Viridiplantae > Streptophyta > Magnoliopsida > Fabales > Fabaceae > Lathyrus > Lathyrus aphaca. The sequence continues at coordinate 66,111,019 of OZ014521.1, forward strand.
TGTAAAAAGATCTATTCCCTAATCCAAGATATTTCCAGAAGAGATAATCGTCACGAAGATTTATTTCTACTGGTTTATTCAACAAATTCAAATTATAAACGATTCAGAGACGGCCTATACGAAGACCTAGTACTGAGATCCAGTATCAACACAAAGCTATCATCACATCCAGTTCTTTAGATGGCATCTCTAAGCCCATCTCCAGTTCTTTAGATGGCATCTCTAAGCCCATCTCCAGTTCTTTAGATGGGATCTCTAAGCCCATCTCCAGTTCTTCCAAGTGGCATCTCTAAGCCCACTCAAGCATATACAACCAACCATCAATATCAGTTTACGCACCGGTGAGTGCAAATTTTTGGGCTTTTGTGTTCAATCCCCTTCAACCTTCCAGGTCACGACTGGCAAATATACCAATCTAACCCCTCAGGTTTCAGAAAATTGAACAGGGGCAGCTGTTGCACCCCAAAATTTTCCCTCACAATACAAGACTTTGTGTGCTAAGAAGGTTCACAAGGTTCACAAGATTCACAATGCTTTCAAGACCTTTCATGAGGTTCATGAAGTCTACAAGTCACTTTATGAGGTTCACAAGGTTCACAAGGTTCACAATACCTCCCATAAGGTTCACAAGACATTTTATGATGGTTCACAAGGTTCACAAAGTTCACAATTGGTCAGAAGAGTTGACAATTCCCTCAGACAAGACACCTCCTAAGCAGTGCATCCAAAACTAGGGTTTTGACTTTAATCAGGCTAAATGAATTTCCAAGACTTCAAGTGAGCTTCATAAAATCTTATATGTGTGTAAGAACCCCCATGACAAGTTTCAAGACTTTTCTCAAAAGTTTGCTCAGTCAGATAATCAGATAAGTCAAAATCAGTCAAAGTAGTTAAAAAGTCAAACTGAGGTCAACTGTGGTCAAACCAAAGTCAAACTTCATGATTTTTTGCCAACATCAAGTATATGAAGTAAAATTCATCATTTTATCAAGGGTTGATCATGATTCATCAAGGATATTTCAGATCATCAAGAATCAGAGGTTTCTAAATTAGGGTTTCCTCAGTAAAAGTCAACCGAACTTTGACCAGCCATAACTTTCACATGCTTCATCACCAAGTCTCCATCCAAAGCTCATTTTGAAGGAAATTGAATTCTCTACAACTTTGTGTCTCACAAGCCAAGCCCAAAAATGCTTCATTTGGAAGGTATGAGCTAAGACATTATAGGTCCTTTTGAAAGTCAACAAAAAGTCAACAACTTCAAAAGGGCATAACTTGAGATTGGTAAATGATATGGACATGAAACCAGTGGGGTTGTTTAGAGGACTCTTCAAGCTTTCCAAAATGTCCAAGAACACCTTCATAGCATTAAAATTGAAGGATGTGTGCCCTTGCAAAGTTGGGAAATTTTGAGTTGGTTTATGAAGAAAAAGGAGGTCTAAAACCAATTTCTTCTAAATGGGCTTGCCAAATAATGACCCAATCCACACTAAGACATCTTGCACGAAATTGATTTGATATTTTCATTATTTTCATTATTTTATTTTTATTTATTATGATTTTTCATATTAAAAATCATTTTAAATTCAAATAAAATAAAAAATAGTGAAGATTTAAAATTATTTTGCTTCTAGAATGTCATAAATGATATTTTGATCTAATTGATACAAGAGTTATGAGAATCATCCAAAAATAGCAATGTGAGATCAAGAATATTCAAATTTTAAAGCCAATCTTTTTCAATCTTCAAATGATCCAAATATCCATCAAAATTGTGAAGTCTTTGACCTAATTCACTCACTCATATATAATGAACACTTAACAATTCACAAGCCACGAATTTGCAGCCTCAAACAACACATTCAAAGTTTCAAAAGTTCATCAAAAACTCAAATTCGGTTTTGACATTTCAAGGCGTTTGAAGGTAAAATAAGGACACAACTATGATCCTTGAACATCATAGAATCGAAACCAATCCTTCATTGCATCCAAAACACTCAACATCATGCTAACCGAATCATTTTTGTTCTTCAATGTTGTGTTTTTCGATTTCAATTATCTAACCAATGTTGACTGATTTTGTTGTGTGATTCGTGTTAGTTAGGACCTAGGGATGCTTCCTGGACCAATTAATTGAAGTTTCACTGCCTAGAATGGATTCGGCCATAACTAGGGTTTACTAACCTCAATTAGGGCTTTGTGATTTATCATATATAAATGAATTTCAGGAACGTGGTGATGTTGTATGGACCTCCAGGAATTCATTGCTCTCATTAATTTAAAGAAATTTTGCTGTTTGCTTGGTGTTTGTGAATACACAGGTTTATGCACGCAGGAAAAACTGAAGGAAATTTCCCAGGAAATTTCGCAGGAAAACCTGTGAAATCTCAAGGAAGAAGATGACCCCTGCGCGCGTTTTCCAGAATTTAAATTTTCGTTTTAATATTTTATGAATTAATTTCTATTTTATTTCACAAGCAAACGCTTGTCCCAATGGAAGGAAGCGCATGTGTGTGGCTATAGGACCTGTGTTCGAATCCTGGCTTTGTACAAATTTTTCCTATTTTTTTTCAGGTTAACAAGAAAGCTTCATATATTATGTGTTGTTATCATTATACTATCAGGTTCGCTCATCTAGCTGGAATGGTCATGAACTTGTGTGTTTGTGTGTAAGGTCCTGGGTTCGAACCCCCCAGGCCTTTTGGTTTTGTTTTTTTTGTTTTTTTTGTGACTTTTCAGGATAAGGCATAAAACTAATTCTATTCATCTCATTGGCATCTGCGCATGGGTAGCCTGGTGGTGTGTGTTGTTAGTGGCAAGCAGAGTGTCCTGGGTTCAACTCCCAGCCAGGTAAGTTCCCATTCTTTTTTTTATTTTGTTTAATTTACTTTGTTTAATTATATTAATAGTAATTATAAATAATCATATAAATATCTTATATTTTCAAAATTCTAAAATATTATTTGCTTAATTCAAAAATTAGTTTTTTTATTATTATTATTATTATTATTATTATTATTATTATTATTATGTATTTAGATTAAAATATGTATATATTTCTTAAATTAATATTATCAATATTATATATTAAGTTATAAGCTTTAAAATATTTTTCTAAAAAAAACCTAATATTTTTGTACATAAATCAAATCCTAATTATTTTCAAAACCCTAATTTATTTTTTCCTAAGCAATTAAAAAACCTAATTTTATCTTGTGATTTTAATTTTGTAAATATAATTATCATGTACATATCTTATTTAAAATAATTAAAATTTTGTAAATATAATTAATCCTATTTTCATAATATATATATATATATTCTATAATTTGTTCATAATTTAATTCTTGCATGTAAATAATTTTTAATATATGTTTAAAAAAATAACTAAAACTTGTTAATCTAATTTATTTTCATAATATGTTTATAATTAACTTAATTTTTATAGCATTTAAAACTTTATGATACTTAATTATTTATATTTTCTTCTTAATCTTAAATAATAATTGTTCATAAAAATTTGATCTTTTAATTATTATGCTAATATTCTTATTTATTTTATCATTAATGCTATTTATTTTCATATCTATGTTATTATTACTAACCCCATTTAGATATATTGTGATTTATTATTATCATTATTACTAACCCCATTTATTTTTAAATTGTTATTATTATTATTATTTCACTAACCCTATTTATTTTTTAATTTTTATTATTACTAACCCTTATTATATTATATTCTATTTATTTATTTTTGCTTATTATTTATATCTATTTATTTGCTATTTATTTTAATTGTTCCTTATAATTATTGTGTAATTGCTCCTTGGTGTAAATTTTGTAAATATTTAATTTATTTAATTTTTATGCTATGGTTAGTAATTTAGGGAGTGTAAAACATGTATTCTATTTAAAATTGAATTTAGATCACTTTAATTAAAGATAAATAAAAATTAAACACTCACACACGTAAGTCGATTTTTAATCGCCATCTCACTTTCTAGGGTTGCCTCTCATTGTTGCCTATTCAAAAAGGTCAAGTGGGGTGTATAAAGCAAATCCCTCAAAATAAAGTCATCAAGTCCCTTAATGGTTGCCTTTAAAGATCAAGTCCCTTTTCGAATAATGATGACAGTCCCTCCTAAATGCTTAATACACCCCACAGTTGCCTTCATAAAACAGATGTCCCTCATATGTCCCTTACATCCAAGGTAATGACTACCTATTCCTTAATAATAGGGATAGTCTTACCACTTAAAGGATAAAGAACAGAAAGACTTAAACTTTAGGGTAGGTATCTCATAGTTGCTTGCTCACTTCATTCAAAATTTTCAAATACTTAACAAATTTCAAACAAATTTTCAAAACACAAGTTTTTACGCATCCGTACATGGATCATTATTAACTTTTATGAAAATTTTTATTCACACACTTCACATTTTCAAAAACAATTCAAAGTGAGCTAAGTAACTAAGAGCCTATGGATAACCATGGATGTAAAGGGTGCTAACACCTTCCCTTTACATAACCTACCCCCCGGACCCAAAAATCTTTTAAAGGTCTTTCCTGTTCTTTTATGCCTTTCCTTTGGATAAAATAAAAGTCGGTGGCGACTCTTGCTATCCGCAACATAACTAAAGTCAGTTCTCCCACCGTGTTACACCTAGCTATACAGTTGAATCTTGGTGACCACCTCACTAATCTGCCTTATAGGGCACCGGAGCTGCTTTCAATGAACTACTGCAAGTCTGCTCACATGATCTCTCAGCGTGAGGATGGCAGATTCAACCCTGTGATACAAGGCACCATTTATCATAACATCGTTTTGCCTTGCAGGAACCGAATTGATCCACCAAACAGAGCCAACTGGCTATTTGATTTACCGACTCCCACAAGCCATGTTCCAATTGTTGACGACCAGCCTGTTGCACCTGTGGATGAGATGCAAGATGCGATGGTTGCTGCTGAGCCAGTTCAGGACATACCTGAGACTTCTACCAGGCAACCGCCTTCTGCTGAGATCACCCTTGAAGACATCCTCCGTGCCATTCACCAGCAAAACCAGATGAATGTCGCACTTGAGCGGAAGCAGTGGGAGCAATATGATGCACTCCTTGCCATTGTTGTCAAAAACCAGGAAGCAACGGATGAAAAGTTAGGTGAGATCTTCAGCGAGTTAGAAGCTTTACGGATGGACGTCACCGCTCTTACTGTCACTGGTTCTGATGAGGAAGCCACTCCTACCAGACGTTCCCGCACCAGAAGCCGAGGCCGTGGTCGTCAGTAACATTAGATTTTCTTTTTGTTTTTGCATTCTGTTTTTGTAACGTATTTCCCCGCTATTATATCACAACATTGAGGACAATGTCTGATATAGTGTGGGAGAGGTACCTTTCCCGTTCTCCATTCATTGTATTTTCCCTTTTCGCATTTTCAATTGAACAAGTAATATTTATGCTATTTCTTAAGTTTCAATTCTTCCCCGATTTATTTAGCCATACCAAAAATTTTTTTTGCTTTATCTTCGCGTAACTCGACATACCTATGAAATCGTAGTTAGGAAGCTGAGAAAGATCCAACAAGATCAATACAGTCTTGAAACCTTAGACTTCCTACTTAAGCATTCCATTTCGATAATTGTTATGACTACACCTTAAGTCTTAGTTCTAAAGTAACCCCTAGTAGTTTATACTAGCAGTCAGCACCGTCTAGACACAAACCACGTGGGGAGCCGATGAACATAAGTGTTTGATGCCTAATCTATAAACGATCCTTCATATCTCGCTGCTATAAAAAGAGAAATTGCACCAAAATACACGGTCGCATATAAGAGATGAGTAATATAAGAAGGAGTCCATTGCTGGTTGGTTCAGAGGTACCTGGTTCTGAACTTGGTAGGGCGTGCTACGGCTCGATCCCCCACAACTTCCAATTTGGATAACATGTAATGGTTGCCACATTCGTGTACCAGACCCCGTGCTAATAAAGGATCAAAGTCACTAACCGGCTACTCCACTATGTGCGTGCTAAGACAAAGGGCTTAATGTGATTGCGCTAGAACGAAACCGGGTGAAATAAGAACGAAGGACTCTAGGTAGAATCACAACAGAATTACTGAATGTTTCGTTTAAAGGGAAGTCGACGACTTAGCTTGTTGCTTGTGTCATTAGTGTATCGTTAGTGTTCCACTCTAGTATCGGTCTATCTAACTAAATGACTTCTCGTATGGTATGTTATGTGTATGTGTCTGATGAAAATGTCCGATCGTTTTTCAATTGATTATTTGCTTGAGGACAAGCAAAGGTTTAAGTATGGGGGAGTTTGATAACGAGAAATCGCATCATATTATTACTATGTTTTTAGTCCGTTTTATCATACATTAGTCCTTTTAACTCCCGATTATTTCGAGTTTTTATGCCACATTGCAGGTACAATATGTCTAGAGCAAAAATTATGGAAAAAGATCAAAGGAACAAAATTTAGCATGAAAAGAAAAGAGAGAGCTTAATTCTGCTAAAAACTGCATAATTTGTTGCTCTCACGGTCGTCACAAGGGTCTCACGACCGTGACACACCTTTTTGAGGTCTCACGATCGTCACCAGGGTCTAACGACCGTGACGCGCTAAATATGAGAAATCTGCCCGTTACACCAATGTTACGACCGTGACAAACTTTATTTAATTTATTTGAATAAAATTGAAGACGTGCCAACGAATAGAAAGAGTCTTTAGAGACTCCTATTTTCTCTCAACCTCAACAACGCCCAGTCTCCTGGATTTTCTCAAAACTGAAGAACCGAAGCCCACGTTATTCTTCTTCAACTGTCAAATTTCTCCTCTATAAATATCAAAGAATCTGATGAAGAAAGTAGAGAGTTTTTTTTGATTGAAATTTTATGCGGAAGCTCTGCCGTTTTTACAACCCAGTTTTATTTCCAGCTTTTGTTCTTGCTGTTTTCTTTTTAATTTCCAAACCCTTTAATAACAATTTCCAACATTAGGAAATTGTTATCTTAATTAGATTTTCTTTTAGCCTCAGAATTCAGTACTTTATTTCGATTCCGACGCTCCAAGCTTGCCAGATTGTGGAAGAAGGAGCCGAAGAATTTATTTGTTCAGGTTTTTGTTTTGCAATTAATATCAAGTTTATTTATTTATGTTAAGTTTTTGTTATCATTATATAATGCATGTTTTAATATTTATTAATTTCATTTTGTGTTTGTCTGTTGTTTTAATAAATATGAGTAGCTAAATTAATCGAGTCGGTATGTAATAAAGCAACCAAACGGATGAATCGAATCTAAGCTAAAAACATTTACGAACTTATATTCTGGCTGTGACTTTTTATAATTAAAATCAAGCTTTTTGTTACGAGAGTAAGAGAAGTGAAATAGGTTAGGTCGAGACCACGAGAGTGTGAGATTTTAACCGGATAGCTAAAGTTAGGCATTCGATTTAAATACAAGGAGAGCGCTTTAAAACGAATTAGACTTATTAAGTTTTCAAAAACTATTTTCTAAACACTTATGGGCTAGCGAGAGAAGACATAGGGCTTTAGGAGTATGATCTGAGATAAGACCACGAGAGTGTGAGTCGAGGGTTTTTAAACTGGTAATCTCTACATAATTATTTAAGTGAAACATCTTTATAAGCTTAGACTAGATTGACCTGCATAGGTTAATATTATTACATACCGACCGCCTCATCATTATTTCCTTAATTAAGTTTAGTTCCCATTTTTAATCCTTAAAACCATAACCGTGACAAATTTCCGCCTTAGCTAAACTAGCAGACCTTCTAGCACTAGAGTGATTACAAAGTCCCAATGGGTTCGACATCTTTTTATTACTATTGCGATAGGCTGTGCACTTGCAGTTTAGATACCGTTAGACACATCACGTCTTCGCTCCATCACATATTCATCGGAAAAAAATCAGGCATGTTAAGTTTCGTTGCATCTCACATATCATATCTCCAGCGGAGGTCCCTCATATGTTCATGGCATGTCATCGCATTTAGGGGCAAAATTTTTCGGTTTTTTCTATATTTAAATACTTTCACTGCGATTTTATGAGGATTAACATCTCTCATGCCATCTGGTAAAGTTATTTAAATAGGGGCAACTGTCACACCCCAAATTTTACCCCTAATAATAATTTATTTATTTTTTTCGTATCATACATCCATTGCGTTTGACAGAAAATTCCAGGATTTATTTTTAAATCTCTCTGCATTTCCAAATCTTCTTATTATCTATTTCCCGTTTCGTTTTTATTAATTTATTCTCATTTTTAATATTAATTCTATTTTCAAGTTTCTGTTTTTTTTATTATTATTTATTTTCATTCATCTGATGCATTTTATCAAATTATTTGACAGTCAGTTCATGTTGCATTTTATTCATTATTGATGCACTTTATTTTCAATCCTATCAATTCATGTCATTATATTCTTAATTTTGATAATTCAATTTTATATTTTTTCATTTAGAGTATTGTCTCATTTCATCTTTTATTTTAATTGTACTAGATTTCTTAGAATTTAGTTTGGTCTATTTTTAATTTAAATTTTATTTTAAATTTTAGTGTGATTCAATTTTAATTTAGATTTTTTTTTATTGTTTACTTATTTATCTTTTGGTGCAACTTTTCTTTTTTTAAATGCCTTAGTTAACATTTGCTAATTTAATATTTAATTAGATTTATTATTTGTTTTAAAAAAGGAATATAATATTATAAATATAGAAGTTTTTTTTTTCATTTTGGTCATGTCCAGCTAACAGCAAGCCAGGATCAAACCTGCAACATATGAAAGGGACCTTTTAGAAAAGGAATATAAAAAATCAATTTGAATTAGGCTCTGAGAATTATAAGAAAGGGAGGAGACCAAAACAGCAGGACATGAGAACAGATACACAAAAAAATTCCAGAAAAAACTCTCCAAAGCATATTTCAAAAAACTGCAGCCTCATGACCTGTTCCACCCACACACTCCCTACTGCTATGCACTCTGCACCATCACAACACTCGTACATCAGCCTGTACCCTGCCTGTACCCTGCATCTACAAAAAGCGTCCCGCTAGCAGCAAGCAAGCTGTAAGACCAATGCCCTGTAAACGGTACAACACTTTGACCAAAGGACCATTCGCGGTACCACTTCAATACGTATGCCTCTCTCTGCAAGAAACGTACAATAAACACGAACAAATATCCCAACACCTGCATCAAAGAAAAGCAAAAAGCAGACTTCATCACAAATCAAAGGCAAGGATAACGTGTTTCAAAATACAACAATTTGAATTAAACGTTTTCGGCTACAAAAATTTCGAGCATCATAAAACACATTAGTATAACACTGAAAGAGGATTGTGGGTAGAGGAGGGAAAAAAACAAAAAAAAAACTAACTAATTGCTATAAGAATGGGGCAAGTTTTCAGAAACAGGGGAGAGAACATCAGAAAAAACTCAAAGAGAAATCAAATAAGTAGTTCTCAACAACAAAAAAATTGAAACCTTATCGCAATTTGACCAGCAAGCCGGACCACCACCTTCAACCACGGAACCCTATAACCATCAACATCTTCATTTCCCAAACCACCCACCACTATCCTTTCAAACTCAACCCACCGAAACATCCAAACGCACAAAACACCACTCAATATTGAAACCAAACTCAGAGTCGCTCATAAACGCTGATTCCACCGAAACTGAAGTGTAACCAACAACTCGAACTACCTACATCCACCGACCCGTCGCCCGTTTTCTTTCGATCAAAGAACTGAAAAAAGAAGGGTGCGATTGAGAAGAAAGGAGAAAATCACGAGTTGAAGGACGAGTAGGGAAAGAAGCGATTACACGTGAAAGCACTTTGAATCAGTAGTTTTATCATTGTCTGTTTGCATTTTTGAAAGCATGATTGTTGTTGCGTGTTTTTCTCTTGATTTCATCTCATAGCTTGTTAGAACTTGCGATTTGTTAGCGATAAGATTGAATTTATGAGGTTTAGGTTTCGGATTCGGAAGTGTAGGTGGTTATATTTGATGAGTTCAGCGTTTCTTGGTTTTTCTTTCCGTTTTCGAAATTAGGTCTGGCCGCTGCACTCCTCATGTGTGCCTTTTCTCTAAACCTCTTTACTCTTTTTGGCCAAACCGAGTCAGTTTCGACCCGGCCTGTATCTTCCGACCCAACCCTGCGCCCCGGGCTTCATCCTTTTGAGCCTTATTCTGCTTTCTAACCACTTTTTTTACTAAACTGATTTAAGTATATTATGTTTGTTTATTAAAAGAAAATCATCAGAATTTTTTAAATTAATAAATCTTTATGTTTAATATTAATTGATTCTTATTAGAATAATTTTATAGAAATATTAGTATTAGTTAAGTTATTATTATTTTTTATTTTTTATCATTTTCTCATTTTAAAAAAAAAGAAGAGAAACACTTTCTTTATTTCAATATACTCTTTTCTTTTTGTTTTAATCTATATTATAGGATATCTACATAAAACCCAAGAAATATTTTTGTTTAGTTCTTCCTTGTTTAAAATAGAGATTTGGTTAGCTTGTTTTTTAGATCATATAAGTGTGAGAGGTTTAGACTTAGTTTTTTAGTGTGAGTTTTCTTTCGACGCATTAGATTATATGCATGCTATGTTTGTGTTTATTTCGTGTTGTGACCATATAATTTTTAGATAAAATATAAGTCTCCCTAATAAATAATCATTTCAAACGCAATTTATTTGCTTGGTCCAACGCCAAGTAATCTTTTAATCCATACGTCTACATTTTTTACACACGTAAGTCGATCACTAAGTGATCGCCGTCTGCACAACTTATCGCGTTTTATTTAAATTAACAAGGAATAGAGCCCCGGAGTCTAGCACTCTGCACGTTCTAGAACGAACTACAGCTGGGCTAGCCCCCACGCGTAATGTTTCGTTCACTCCTCCGCTATAGATTAAAAAAAAACGTCTAAAAATATATTTCCAGCTTATTTAAAAATTTAAATACGAAAACAGAACTCCGAGGTCTAGCATTCCGCACGTTCTAGAATGGACTGCAGCTGGGCTAGCCCCACGCAACGTGGTCCATTCGCCTTCCGTATTTCGAAGCATAAATAATCGCGTAAATTAACGTACGAAAACAGAACTCCGGAGTCTAGCATTCCACACGTTCTAGATTGGACCGCTACTGGGCTAGCCCCACGCGACGTGTTCAATCACCATTCGTATATCAAAATACCCCATCCAGTTCATAAATTAAATTACGAAATAGTAGAGCTCCGGAGTCTAGCATTCCGCACGTTCTAGAATGAATCGTTCTTGGGCTAGCCCCACACAACGCGCTTCATTCGCATCTTTCATATCTTAAAACGACTTAAAATTCATCAACCAATTTAAATCATTTTCATAATTAATCAGCGAAAGACAGAACTCCGGAGTCTAGCACTCCGGACGTTTTGGAATGTAATCGCTTCTGGGCTAGCCCCACGCGACGTGGTTCATTCGCCCTTTCGTTAAAATACCTTAACAAGAGTCAAACACTTTTCTCTAAAACGAACATTGTTTAAACCATTCTATCTCGCAAATAAGCTAGCGCTTCAGCCTCCACCCCGAGTATAAGCCAACGCTTAGCAGTAGAATGTGTTTTAAACAACTGTTCAATAAAAATCACAAATCGTAGTTGCACGAACTACGAAGCTCTGACTTTCCCATTGCACAAGGGAATACGTAGGCACGGGGATTTTAATCCTTCGCGAGCACCCTAATAAAAAATTTAATTATTTCTCTGTTTAAATCAATAAATAAAAATTAACCATTTTTCTCCATAATAATAATTTAAAACTTTAACAAACATATTAACAGACATTTAGAAGATAAAGACTTAAGATCAAACATTTAATCGCATAATTAGCTAAGAGGTTTCCGTTGAATACAACGGACGTGAGGGGTGCTAATACCTTCCCCTCGCGTAACCGACTCCCGAACTTAGAATTTGGTTTCGTAAACCATTTCTTAACCTTCCTTTAGGTTGTATCTATATCTCCCTTTTCTCTCGTAGAATAAATAGAATTAGGTGGCGGCTCTATTGTTTATTTTATGATCTTACTTATTTTTTCGAGGTACGACAGACATTCTTCAGCCTGAAACGTATAACAATGTAGAAGTATTTTCCCGTCAGGGTCATGAAGGTCGTGTGTCGCTTGTCTATGTCCGGCACGGGAATTTGGTTGTATCCCCTGTATGCATCCATGAAGGAAAAGAGTTTAAACCATGCATAATTATCTACCAATTTATCAATGTTAGGTAAGGGGAAAACATCTTTGGGACATGCCCTATTGAGATCGGTATAATATACACACATTCTCCATTTTCCATTATTTTTCTTAACAAGAACTATATTAGAGAGCTAGGTTGTGTACTGAGCTTCAAAAATAAAATTTGCCTCTAAGAGGTCTTTTACAGCCTGCTCGGCAGCCTCCGCTTTCTCGGGAGATTGCTTGCGCCTACTTTGTGCTATGATTCTAACGGTCAGATAGATGGCTAATTGATGGGAGGCGACCTCGGGGTCGAGGCCGGGCATCTCAGCAGCGCTCTACGCGAATAGGGCTGTGTTTTCTCTGAGGAAGGTTGCGAGCTGCTCCTTTGTCGCCGACGGGAGTTCAGTGCCGATCTTCACACTTCTTTCGGGGTCATCATCTCGAGGAACGAGCTCAAATTCACCGTCGAGAACTGGATGCACTGGATGAGTTGGAGAATACCTGTTGGCGGGGGCATGGTCTTTAGTGTCATCTTCGCCGAGACGACTGTCGAGGTCGATGGAATTAACTCATGGGGAAGGTGGCCGATCCTCATCTCGAGGTTTCTTGTTGCCTTTGGAAGTGTTGATCACGACCTGTCCTTTGACTGTTGTGTCGTAACATCTTCAGTCTACCTCGATGTCCCCGTGAATTATGACTATGCGCCCTAGCTTGGTGTAATCCTTCATCTTTAATTGGACCATGTAAGGCACTGCAGTCAGCTCGACCAAGGTGGGTCGACCAATAAAGCAGTTGTACAGTGAAGGGCATTCGATCACCAGGAATTAGACTGACTTTCCTATCTGTCTCATTTTCTCCGAACAGAACAAGGAGCTCTACATAACCCCATGACCTCGTAGTAGCATCGTTGAATCCCTAGAGGTTGGATCCGACGTACGGGGATATGTTCATCTTGTCTAACTTGAGGGTCTTGAACATGTGGGGGTACATGATATCCATCGAGCTGCCTTGGTCGACTAGAATGCGACGGACGTCAAATCGCGCCATTTTTGCCCTTATCAGTATGGGGATGTTTGAGTTAGGTGACCCGCCCGGTATTTCTTCGAGGAAAAAGGATAAGGGATTGGATTTTCCCGAGACTTGGTCAATGTTGCAGTTGGTTAGGCGCGGTGAGCAGAAGTTCATCTAACTTCCATTTCATAGAAATCGCGGTGTTCTCGTTGTTCACTCCGCCTCCAGAGATTACTAAGGCTGTTGGGATGTTTTCTCACGGGCTGTATGCAGCTAGATATCCTTCTGAGTGGACGTCAGGGAGGTGGAAATGATCAGGACGTGAGGCACAAAGGGCCACCGGGAAAGGGGAACCGTCAGACGGGGTGTCCTCGCAGCTTCTCTTTGCGTCTTGGTCCTCACGTCGGGGGTGTATCATTCCTCTTGGTGTACTACTTGAGGTGGCCTTCTTTGATCAAGATCTCGATTGCGTTTTTCAAATGAACACAATCTTCAGTTACGTGCTCGTGGCTTCTGTGGAAGCGACAATACTTGGATTTGTCGGAGTGGGGGTTGGGTGCCGTCGGTTTGGGGAACCTCACCCTACCCTGTTTGAATTCCGAGTTGATGCATTTGACAAGGATGCGCTAGCGGGGAGTGGTCAGTAATGTGTATTCGGAGAAGCTTCCGACTGGTCCTCATCCTTCGGAGGTTTCGTGGGGTTTGTCATATCTCCGCTTCTCCCCAGTGCGGCGAGGGGCGGCGTAATCCTCGTGTTTGGAGCTTTTGGAGTCGTCCTGACCATGGTTGCTCCGGACGCTGTGGGCGACCTGTTTTCCTCGTACCTGATGTATGCTTGGGCTTTATGTAGAAGTTAGTCGAGGTTGCAAGGAGGCTCGATCCCTACTGCTCGGCTGAGCTCGCTGTTGGGGAGGAGTCTCTTCTCGATGAGGTATTTCGGTCGTATCTACCTCGACAGCTTCTCGGTTAAACCGCTCGATGTATGGGCACATTGTTTCATTTTACCCTGTACGATGGCCTCAAGGGTAGCTATTTTTGGGTGGTGTCAAGAGGCTGTCAAGTGTCTTGTGAACTCCGATCTCATGCTTCTACAGGACATGATAGATTCGGGGACCAAACTTTTGTACCATGCCATGGCTCCCTTCCTAAGAGTCGTGGAGAATAACCTACATTTGACGTTTCCCCCAACGCCGTTGCGGTAGTCTAGCATGGCATTGATATTGTCGACGTGGTCATCAGGGTCGGTTGTCCCATCGTACGTCGCAAGGTGAGGGGGCTTTTCCATGTCTGTTGAGAGTGGGGTCTCCATGATGGCCCGAGAAAGCGGGCAACAAGGGTCGTCCTCGTCGCTCCTCGAGGGTGAGTAATCCTTGTTCCTGGGGCTCTCTTCGCGTCGAGGAGATGTCCTTGGTTGGTCGTTTGACCGTTCAAGATGCCCTCTGACTTTGTTCTTCTTCGGCTCAGGGGAGCGTCGTCCCCGTCGAGGAGGGGAGCGTCCTCGTTTCTTGATGGCCTCTAGTTGACGTTTCTCGGGATGAGGTCCACGACCGCGTCAAGGAGAATCTGCTCGACACTCTTTCTCCAGTGTTATAATCCTCTCATGTTGTTGAAAAATCATGAGATTCGTCTGGTTGAGTGCGTTCGCTATAACTATGAGTGTGGCATCCCCCTCGACTGATACTAGATTAGGCTGAAAGGGAGCCGCGAGTTGAGGTTGCGGAACACCGTTGTCCTCGGGTTCGGGTGAGGGGGTGGTAGGTTGTCCGTCTCTTGCGTCTGACTCATGAATTGTATGATGATCTTCGTCCCCGCCTGTGGTGTAGTCGTCGAGGCCAAAGACGCGGTTGTCGTCGTGTTCGCTGGTCATGCTGGAAGGTTGAAGAGATGAGGTGGAGTTTTGGTCTTCTATTTCAAAAGATAGGGAAAACTTGTAAGTTTCTTACAGACGACGATACTGATCTGACCTGGTCAGGAGGGACCTTCCAGTGATGAGCAGCTTCGGTGGAGAACTGAGGGGTGTACCTGCAAGGCACTCTGATGCCAAAGTAAGAAAGTGCAAGTACAAAAATGTAGAGAAGAAAATAGAATTCAGAAAATCTGACCCTCTGGTGAAAAAGGGTATTTATAATGTGCCCCCAGGGCTAGACCAAGGTTCTCCCATGGGCTAGATTAACTAGGCCCAAGGATGAACTGCCAAGGATTGCTAGGAGCAGATAAGACCTAGCACGTGGTCTTGCCCTTGGTCCAATTGTCCTACATATCAGGAGATAAGAGTGGGCAGTTGAGTGGCATGAATCACGTGGGGGAGACGCTATGCACATGGGTCGTGCCCGACGCAGACTGCGTTGGCCCAGTCCAGAACACTTATCATTATTGATACATATAAATATAAGGGTTAAATATGTTTTTGGTCCCTATAAATATCTCAATTTTCATTTTTAGTCCATATTAAAAGAATAATATATTTTAGTCCCTACAAATTTTGTATGCATGCAATTTTAGTCCCTACTGTTTTGTAAAATTTTGAAAACTGTTTAATTACCCTTAAACTTTTAATTTTTTGAATAATTTTTTTCATCCTTGTTTAGAATTCTATAAAACATTTCTTTACTAAATTTTAGAATTTTTTAAAATTAGAAGAATTAAATATGAATTTTTTAAATTTCAAAATACAATGATAAAAGTAATGAAATTCTCAACTTAGAAATCAAATTTTGAATTCTTTTTTTTCTGTGAATTTTTTTATAACATTCTAAAGATATGTGCATAATAATCATTTAAAAATACATATTGGTTTAATAGGAGAGACTAAAACTACGTCGATAACAATTTTATAGGAATTAAAATATATATTTTTTAATAGAAATTAAAAATGAAAAATGAGATATTTATAGAGACTAAAAATATATTTAATCCTAATAATAAAAAGACACTGATTAATATAAAATCAGGAGGTAATATTTATCACTAATAAAAAAATATATGAGCCAAATTTTTGTCACTAACAAATATAAAATACTTAGTGTCATTCATTCATAAGAAGTATGTGAGATAAAATTGTCACTAATAACTACAAATAAAGTATGAGACCAAATATTCGATTTTATTTAAAATAAACAAAATTTTGAACCACAAAATCAAATACTTTAACAAACATATTTAAAACAAAATCATATTGAATATATATAACCATTCTGTTTAATTATATTGAAAGTACATAATCATTTGATAATTTTTTTAATTAATATTATTTAATTTTAAATTTATCAATTAAAATATATTTTATATTTATTTAGTTAATAAAATATTATACAATATATATTACTAATGATTACCAACAATATCTATAATAAATCTGTTTGTCTATTTTTTATTTATAATTTGGTAAAAATACAAAACATATATTTGATCTTTTGATGTTATTTAATATAGGACATCTTACATTTTTCTCATTTATTAAAAATATTAATTAATAAATGAAAAGTTATGATTCTTTTATATATATATTGAAAAGTATTTAATCGTAATTGTATATTAAAATATTACTAAAACTTAAAGGTTGATAAATGTTTTATAAAGTAGGGTGTCAAAGATTTTAAATCTTAAGCGAGATATATATGGGAAGATTCGTTATTAATAAATCACTATATTTCCTTTTGATAAAACAAACAGACTTTTAATTAAAACACTAACATAATTATTTATACTTTCCAACTAAATCAAATCGTAGTTTGAATAAAAGAAAACAACCGAACCTATTTTTTTTGAACAACATGAAAAACCAAATCCTATTAATTTGGCAAGATGTACACATCATAATTATATATACCTTCCAACTAAATCAAATCTTTTTATTTGAATGGTAATTAAATCGTATCTATTAATTTAAGTTGCACTATAACCACTTACTATAAAACCACCATGTATCTTTTAACCTATTACATTCTATAGAGTTCTTAAATCTATCTCTCCGGTTCTCGATGTTTGATAAGTTTCAAAAACTTCAACGTGAGCAAATTTAATTTCAAAAACGTCTACATGGGCAAATTCAAGGAAGAAGAACCAACCAATAATGTTTTAGTTCGTCAAGTTTGGGCTAGCAATCTAGAGAATGAGTTTCTTCTCATTCGTGGAATTCTACATGAGTTTCCTTTCATTTCGATGGATACTGAGTTTTCGGGAGTTATTTATAAATCCAAAGAGGACTCTACCATACCATACCATCTTCGATGTCGAGACCCTTCAAATGACTATAAGTACTTAAAGGCTAATGTTGACAATCTTAAACTTATTCAACTCGGTCTTACTTTATCTGATTCCAAAGGTAATCTCCCTAAGTTTGGAACCAAAAACAATTATATATGGGAATTTAACTTTTCCGATTTTGACATTGAAAGTGATCCACACAATCACGATTCAACTGATATCTTACGTCTTCATGGCATTGACTTCAAACACAATTTCTATCATGGGGTGAATTCAATGCGTTTTTCTGAATTGATGATGAGTTCGGGGCTTGTCTTCAACAATTATATTATTTGGGTCACATTTCACGGTGCATATGATTTCGGCTATTTAATGAAGATTTTGATGCGAAGAAATTTACCAAACACTTTGGAACGTTTTTTATTTCATTTGAAAGTAATCTTTAGAAACGTGTATGACGTGAAACACATGGTACGTCATTGCAAAGATTTGTATGGAGGTCTCGATCAAATAGCTAATACACTCAATGTGAACCGGGTAGTTGGACAATCACATCAAGCGGGATCAGATAGCTTGTTGACATTGCACGCGTTCAATAAAATTATTGATATTTATTTTGTCAATAAGAAAATAAAAATAAACAAATATGTTGGGGTCTTATTCGGTTTAGAAATGTAACAAATATTGACATTGAAATATATAAAAATAGATTATTTTCTTTTATTTAAATATGTTTCTCTGATAATTTAAATTTTATTCTGTTTTATCTTTATACGGTAAATTAAACAAAATAATATTTAGGATATAAAAAAAATACAAAATGCAGATATTTAAAATCCTTAAATAATCTACCTCTGTTAAGATTGGTACAGAACATATTTGTCAAATTTGCTTTTGGAATGCTGAGTTGAGAAAAGAAAGTTGAGGTTAGTTATTGATTACTGTAACAACAAGATAATGAAACAACATATTTTTACACAGAATAAAAATTCATACAAGTCTGTTGATATGGCTGTTTCTGAGCAAGAACTCCAACCATTATGAGCTAAGTTTATGATAGTGTTGCTTCATATCATGCTTTCTTAGTCTTAGTAGCATATTCAGATGCTATCAAAATACTTGTTATTTGAATTAAAGGCTTAGGGTTTGTTTCTTTTAATTTATTTATTCAAGATTATCCACTTCAATAAACACTTGTGAGACTCTGTTTCAAAGCGTTTACGGAAACTACATTTTCACTTCATTTCAACACTCTCTCCATAATACCTAATACTTTAGATATTAACAGTCTGACTTTTGTTTATTTTATGTTATAGAGAATAGCTTTTACATATATGCATTTTATATGTATATGACTTTTGAACTTTGAGATTAGTGATGTCAAATCATTCTCAAACCAGGTAATTAGATATGTAATGCCACGGGACTATAACTTCTTATTCTCTCTCTGAGCTTATGATTGTGGAGTTTGATATTTCATTAATATTTTTGAGAATAACCTCTTTGAATATATATGACTTTAATACTTTGAGATTAGTGATATCATATCATGCTCAAATAAAATCCATTTAGCTACTTTTAATAATGTACATAAATGTCAAAAGGAAGCAAGTAAAGAAAATGGAAACTAGCATCTTTTTACCAAGTAGATATTGATGCTGATGAAATTACTCATTTGGATAAAGATGATTTAATCGGCTGTGGTGGTAATGGAAAGGTTTATCGAGTCGCATTGAAGAAAAACAGGATGGTAGCGAACACTTCCTACTCCTGACAGTGGAGGGATCACGGGCCGCAGCACCTCTAGGCCACAACACTTGCTGAGCCTAGCTCCTTGAACCATCTCTTTTTTGTGGGACCATGCTGGACTGTCCGCTCCAAGTCATGAGTTGACCCATGGGACTTGTGCGAAGGCACGGGTCTTGTGGGTCTTAGACAGGAGGGTACAGCGTGAGACTGGTTTCACAGAGCAGTGAACACTTCCTACTCCTGACAGTGGAGGGATCACGGACCACAGCACCTCTAGGCCACAACACTTGCTGAGCCTAGCTCCTTGAACCATCTCTTTTTTGTGGACTGAGGCAGACGTATGAACAGAAAAGAAATTGCAAGTTGTGTGCCTGGATTATAACGTATTTTCAATACAGTCAAAATAAAACACAAGTTTATTTAAAGGGTGGTTGAATTAGATGTCGATTTTTGTTAACTAAATTCATACCAAACATAAAATAACTCGAGATTAAGGATGGTATAGTTTGAATGATCTTGCACTTCCCAGATAATAATATGCTGTAAAGATAGATAATATATGAATATTCAAGTTTAACAGTAGTGAATTCTGCAGAAGTAATGCAAGCCCTCTCTCTCGATTGATTCTAAATATTTTATGTAATTCTTGTTGTGTCTAGTTCTATGGGGTAAACAAATTAAAAGGTGAGTGAAACATCCTTAATGCAAAGGACATTGAAACTTTTAGGTTTTGATATTAATGGGTACGAAAGAGTATTCGTTGAAAAATTCCACAACCATTTTCGTTACAAATTGGAAAAAAAAAATTTTTAATTTCTATCATAATTACATCAATAACTCATTCTTATCACTGACAAAATCACTAGTACTGCATATATGAATTGCAAAACAATATTTACCTCATTCCTTATTTTTTCTTCACATTAATTCACATAATTATTAAAAATTTCTTCATATACTCTCTCATCTTGAAACACATTAAGGATGGTATAATTTAAATGATTTGCACTTCACAGATAATAATATGCTGTAAAGATAATATATGAATATTCAAGTTTAACGGTAGTGAATTCTGCAGAAGTAATGCAAATTGTTTACATCTATTTGTTCCAATATAACCTCTAACAATACTCTTTTGTCTCCATTCATTTATAAATATCAGTTTTGATATTAGTGAACTATTTTTAAGAATGAATGCAAACTATTTTAAAGATTGTCTTTGTCCTGTTTCATAAGTTTTTCAATAAAGAACGATTGTTTTAAGGATTACTTCTCTCTTTTGATAAATTGTTTCTCCATCGTCCTCTTAATCTATTTTGCTTAGCATTTCATAATAATGATTATGGTATTTTGCCACCATTTGTTTAGCATATTTTGGCTTCAATTAATGAAGTGTGTAACTAAAACATCCACGGTCATAGAGTGGCATGATTTTTGGTTATTTAATTACTATGAAAGCCATAACACTTTTAGCCTCTGCTTAAGGGTCTTAATAGAGAGAAATACTTCATCTAAAGAAAAATACTTTATTTATTTGCTATTGCATTGCCATAAAGAAAAGAGTGAAATACGCCTTTGTTAAATCTAAATTAATCATACTTTGCTAAGATGATTGGCAGAGCCTTTGGACAACCTCTGCACCCTATTTAAATTCAACTTTCTACTTGCATCTTATTTGATTCCTTATGTTGGTTTTAGTGGATTTGTAAGCTAATCCATTCCAAAATGCCACGTCTATACCTTGTTTAACAAAATAAGAGTAGAAAATCTCCTAAAACATTAAAGCTCAAGAAATCAAGATATTGTTCTTAAAATTTTGATATTAGAATTGTAGGGATCCTAAAATTTTGATATTACAATTGGAGGGGGGCGCGCGAACGCAGACCCCCACTGCAACAAATTATGATATAGGTTCCACCACTTGGGTAGACCTTAGGATAACACCCCTCCTAGGTGCAATAAAGGTCACTCTCCTAGGCCATAGTCCTTAATGATCAACCATTGACCCCATACAGGTAAGTATTTTGTAATTATGGTATTCAAGTTCTTTTATACTCTTCTTTATTTCGATACCGTTCACCTACTTTCGATGTGGGACTCAACTACCAGTAGGCAATGTATTTCCCAATTTGTGTAAGATTGATCGATAAAAGGGTGCACACTGGTACTGTGTCGGTGGTGTAACTTGGAATTGGAGACAGCAGAGCACATGCTACTGCAGTGTAATAAGAGCATTCAGACTCCTGCTAAATAGGAACATTGGAGAGAAAACATGTCAAATATTAAATGCATTGTCAAAAGAGAAAAGGAGTATCTTTGAATCTAGTATACCCCTTTGATCAATGATTTCCATTTGATAGCAGTAGTAACCATGAAGCAACTGAGTATCATGCATTGCCTACCTCTTATGGCCATTTTGTCGGCTCCATTCAACGCGCGTGTTGGCTAAGGCCTGCAGGTTTGTACTATTTGTATGATATATTACCTGTTTTTATTCAACGGTCATTTAAAGTACACACACTTAATGGCATATCATTTTTGTTTAAAACTCAGCCAAATTTTGTTAACATTTGATCAGATGGTCCAAAATGCAGGACTTTATCAATTGGGCAATTTCATAATTGCAAGAAATACAAATCCATAGTGATTATATTAAACGTGATTTTAAATTGCATTATGGAGCTACAAATGCAGCATAAAAGTATTTTGATGTATCTGCAACATCGCATTGGCTGTATTTTCCTGCCATATAAAAGTTTGCACCATAAACTGCAATGATTTAAAATCATGCTTGTATGTAAACTATATCAAACGAATGGTGAATACGGAAGAACAATGTACAACATATTTTTGGACCTAATCAAAATGTTTAAGATATGATAAAAATTTCATATGCAAAACTGTCTTAAGAAAAAGATTGGCAGATCGCCGGGAAAACGATTTGAGAGAAAGCTTACTACAGAAATAGGACTCCCCGACTCAAAAAATTGATTTCCTTTTGTCTTGTTTTCCAATATGCAATAGAGACCAAGTGCAATTTCTTCTCTAGTATTATTATTTCACATATGTTCCAACATAATACTACACCATTTTGGATTCATTTAAGTCCCACATTGCCTAAATCATCACACAAGCAAGAGTTTATAAATGTCTGACATGCTAGTTAGTTTGTTGAGCTGAGTAGCGCCAGCTTGTGACCCATGTGGGGGAATTAAGGTGATGGAGTATGGCTATGGAATACTAGGTTGGTCTGTTGGTTGCACAACACTGGCTTGCCCGTTCCAAGTTGCGAGTTGACCCATGTGACTTGTCCGAAGGCACGGGTCTTGTGGGTCTTAAACATGAGGGTATAGCGTGAGGCTGGTTTCACAGAGTAGCAGAGCAGCGAACACTTCCTACTCTTGGCAGTGAAGAGATCACAGGCCGCTGCCCCTCCAGCCCAAAACATCTGGTGAGCCTAGCACATTGAACCATTTCTTTTTGGGCGGGATAAAAGTGACACTTGAGAGACCCAATAGCAAAGGACAACCCAAAACATCTGGTGAGCCTAGCACATTGAACCATTTCTTTTTGGGCGGGATAAAAGTGACACTTGAGAGACCCAATAGCAAAGGACAAGTTGAGGAGTTTAAGAGTGACACTTGAGAGACCCAATAACAAAGTACAAGTTGAGAAGTTTAAGAGGTTTTGATATTAATGGCTAGCTAGGTACAATTATTTGTAGAGTTTGTTGAAAAATTACTCGAATAACATGTTTGTACTCTAGCAAGCTGCAAGCACAACAAATTTTGTCTAGGTAGAGATTTTAGGTTCTATACAATAATGATTCCAATTATTACATCCTTCTTTTTTTTCTATAACAAATTTTCATCATAGTTTATTTAAGAAAAACAATTTTTCTATCATAATTACATGAATAACTCATGTCTTCATTCTGTTTCATAAGTTTTTCAATAAACTATTATTTTAAAGATTAGTTCTCTATTTCGATAAATTGCTTCTTTGTTGTCCTCTTAATCTGTTTTGCTTAGCATTTCTTAATAATGATAATGGTGTTTTGCATGAAAAAAATTTCATATCTCTTGGAGTGTATAGATATGGAGGATCCTCAAACATTACTAAACAAATTTGAGACAAGGAATTTGGGATCATTATTTCAAATGAATTCAATATGAATTTTTCTTGTTAAAGATGTACGCATGAATGACTAGTCGGTGCAAGTGTTGGAGTATACGGTTAAAATCTTTTTGCACCGTATAACATTGTTGTTTTGCTATTTATGATATGTATTTGTGTGAGCACTTTCTTGGGGGTGCTTGTAATGTCATTCCTATAATTTTTGCTGGTTACATTTCATATTGTAGTGCATTTGTTTCATTGTTTTTATGGTATCATTTGAATTAGTGTTCACATCAACACAACTATGATGCATCTTGCATTGTATAGTCACATCTATTGTCTGCTAAAAGTGATTTCATTCATGTAAAGATGATTAGTAATTAAGGAGTTTGATATTGCATTAATATTTTTTAAGAATTACCTCTTTGAAAAATATGATAGTTTGTAGTTAAAACAAGAATTAGAACTAGGTTTGGTGGGGTCCACCAGCAATTGCTACAGTGCAACACAAGAGCGGCACGCAAGAGTCCCAATAGCAAGCTATTGTGGTTGACTCTTCCCCTCAAGAAATAAATTTAATATCATGCGGACCATTGACCCACATATCAGATATTAAACTGATAAGAACAGATACTACACTTGATCTTAGCCAAAAGGCCGAGAAAGGTATGAGTTGTAATGCATGCTTATTATGTGTTTTATATCTGACATCTTTTCCGCTTCTTTGTTATCTCGTGATGTGGGACTTTAATGCAATAATTTTGAGGCTCCTATACTAGTGTTCCTGTTTGCTCGATACTTTTGTAACTTGCTCTTATGTAACAGAGATTGTCTGTTTACATACATTTTCTGTTCGAAGTGATTTTGTTCATGCAAAGAAGTGGCTCTCATTTTTTGCAACAACAATATTAAATATGTAATAACTCTGGTCATATCTTTTTGTTAATTGATAATTGAAATATAACATTTGTTAAGAAGAAGACTGAATCTAGAGTTTCCTGAAAAGCTAAAAACTAAAGCAGAAAAGCCCCAGGAAAAATTGAACTGTTTCCCTTCAAATAAGTTCATGTGTAGTTTATGAAATACTTCTCTAATAAAATTCTATTTTGCAAAAACCATGTCCTAAGTCCTTAAAGATATGTTTATTAAATGCTACCTACTAAGTTTTCTCCTTGTTTTACCGAATTGCTAGTTCAGTTCAAGTGAACACCAATTTTTTATTTAAATTGATAGCTATTTATTACGGCAAAACAGTCAAAATCTATTGTAGTTGAAGATCCTTTTTAATAAACCAAAGTGAGAAATTTTAACTCACCGTACATTGGATAACAATTTCATTGTTAAACATTAATTAACTATTTTTTTAGTAGGATTTTATACCTTAGTGTTGAGGGAGAGAGTTAAGAGTTCTAAGTATGGGTCTCATATAAGCTCATTATGTATAACCTTGTATTATAGCCATACACTAGTAGTCATTCTTTTTGCTAACGAATGAACATTTATCACAATCTTTGTGTTTTTTGTATACCTCCTTCATTTTATGAGAACTAATAAATCTTACTGATATCCATTACTTACCCTGAAATAATACCAATTCCTGGATTTAATGCTGATGGAAGGCCAAGTATGAGGAAGCATTAGAGAAATTTGATTCTGTTTTGGGAACAAAGTCAGAAGTTGAAGAAGCATCATTCATAAGTTATAATGTTGCTTGTTGATACTCTAAATTAAACGAGGTATGCATTTCACTATTACTTCATTGGTTTTGGAACATTTTGCTCTGTGTATAATTTTCTAAATATATTTAATTTAATCCTTCTATATATGTTAGTGAGTAATCTGCTCCAATAATCCATATATATATATATATATATATATATATATATATATATATATATATATATATATATATATATATATATATATATATATATATATATATATATATATATATATATATATATATATATATATATATATATATATATATATATATATATATAACATCAGCCACAACATTTTTGAGTGTTATATAACATTAAAGAAAGCATGTTACAACTTAGTACACCATATGTTTAACAAATTGTTCTCTCGAAATTTTCAGACTTAGTGGAATTTGTAGTGGCTTTTCCATATGTTTAACAAATTGTCCTAAATTTGCAGCGAAACAAAACTCATGAAACCTTCGTCATTTATTGCTTGTAGCACCACTTCATCGCCCTCGGAAGTGGACTACCAACACCAGAAACCATCGAAAATCCTTTTTTCCCAATAGTTGGGAAATACTCATGAATCCAACATTGTCATCAAATATATGAAAATTATCAGTTAAATGTATTATAAATTACATAATACAATTATAAAGTAACTTAAAATAAAATATTTGTACCTGTAGAAGAGTTGTATATCCACCCAGCTGCTTGCACGAATAAAATGAAGCATCTCCAAGGTATCTATAAAGTGTGACAAGTGCAGTAGCTCCCCAACAGTATCTGCCACATTTGTCTAGGTCCTCAAACAGCGGTAAATACTGTCTCTACAAGAGTAAAAAATGTATCTGTAAGAATAGTGCAACCAAGTATCAACAACATATACACCCTGACCGCACAATCAAATCTCCCTTCAACTCACAAACGTATAAACTGAGTGTTCAACCACTCAAGCCTATAATATGGACCTCTAGAAGCACGGATCTCCTCGGCTGCATCCGCCAATGAAATACCCTCAGACGGATGGCCAGATTAATAGCCTCTGTGTCAGTAATCCCTTCTGCAAGGATACATAACTCTTCTCTAATAGGTATGTGAATGAGGCATGATACATCGTCCAGCGTGATGGTCATCTCGCCAAACGACATATGAAACGATGACGTCTCAGGATGCCATCTCTCAGCAAATGCAGATAGGAGGTTCGCATCGATCCTAGACAAGTTGGTCCTCTGAAGAGAGGATATACCAGATTGAGATATTCATTCCTCTATCTAAGGTGAGAGCATATGTGGAACCCATCCTATAAGTTTGTTGCCATGTGCAGCAACCTTCAGCTCCTTCTTGGGTCGTCTCTCCTGAAAACGATACATATTATATGTCATTATCCACTAAAAATTAAAATTACATTTATTCATCATTGAAAGGTTATATGTTGCCTTACCTCGCCCTCCCACAGATGTCGAGCGACGTGATTCTAATACCTCACCGAAAGTGAGGTATCAGACGATCCTCCAGAGAATGGTGGATGCGGTGGAACATGAGACGCAACAGGATTAGCAACCTGAAGTGCCTCAAGTTCCTGCTGATACATATGAGTCGAAAATGTCCTTCCATCGGCAATCGCCGATGAACATGTCCGTTGCACCCTCTGATTCGAGACATTGGGAAAAAAAAGCACAAAAAAGTATACAAATAAAAAAAAACAAAATATAAAATATAAAAAAAAAATATAAAAAATTAACGAACTACTACCGGATATAGCAATGAGACTACATCCGGTGTGTATTTTCCAAATCCCCTTAACCGGATATAGTTAAAGTACTACATCTGGTGTTAATTCTTGCTGAACCGGAAGTAGCACTCAACCTACTTCAGGTGTGTAACAAAAAAAAAATCCAAATCGGATTTCACTTACTTGTGTTTTCCGATGTGCAATTTGATAAACGAGATTTAAGGTGTGTGGGTTATCCGGAAGAGAAATTAACTAGAAAGGAAATTTTGGTCAAAAATGTGTCCGACAAAAATGAGGTAAAAAAGTTAAATTTTTTGAATTATATACTATTTATATGAGGGCAATTTTATCCAAAAAAATTATGCGTAAGGAAAGAGGGATATTTATAGGGGTATAAGGTTCAATTTTCTCTATAATTTAATTAAAGGCAGGGTTATAATAATTTAAAGATATAAATAAATATAAAAATAAAGTATAATATTTCGCGGGTAAAAGGAATCGAAAGAGCTGCCACTCCCTACTTTATTCTTTTCATAAATTCAAAGAGTTTAAATACCCAACTTGTTTTCTTCAACAACCCTTCGTTTTTCTTTTTATTGTTTCTCAAATACCCATTTCTCAAAAATCCTTCCTTTTTGTGCTTTTCATTTTTCACTTTGAAAGTTTTTTCTTTGAGAGAATTAGATATATGGTTGCTTGGTATAGCTTTGTGATAAGCAAAGTTTAAAACGACTACGGCTTTAGCAATTTCTGTCTGTACAGGTGTTGTAACGCCGATTGCGGTCATCGTGGCGTGAATCAGTCTATCACAAAACAGTGAATAATCAGTATCGGCATGTTTGTCGCGTCCGTTTTCGCGGTAAAGGAACTTTTTTTTAAAACCTTGGTAATAAGTACTAGGATATCGGCATTGATTTATCTATTTCATCAGTCCTAGCATATCACATGTCTATCTCTTGTTTTTAGCTTTTTTTGACATGCTCTCCATCATAGTTTATAAAACTTGCTTATAGTTTGTATAAAAACATTATAAATTTAGTTTAACTTTTGTCATAAAAAATAGCTTATACACAAGCATTTTTATGAGAATCCCTTAATTAAGTTATTTATCCAAACATGAACTTATTTGGTCAAGATTGAGCTTATGATTATGGTGTTTGATATTGAATATATACTTAAGTACTTTGAGATTAGTGATATCATATCATGCTCATAGCAAGTTGTTACTACCAACCTCTACTTTTAATAATGCATTATAAGCTTTTCAATTAATCCATTTAGCTACTTAAATGACTTTTCACCTACAGTCATGACTAATGGCTAATAATTACATTCATTAGAATGATCATTAATCTCAACATTTTGATGCATAATGTTTGAGATATGACTGAATCAAAATGTTCAACATCCACACTGCTGTTTTTGTTGGAAACAAAGGTTCATTCATGTGTTGAGAAAATTCCAGAAAGTTCAACAAATTCTGATTTGAACATTTGTGATAAAGATCATGGTCATGGAAGAACTCTCTTTGGTTATAAATATGCAATCCTCTTGGTCATTAATTGTTCTTATCTTCATCGCCGCGGTTTTGATGTGTAGAAGCTTCAGGATTCGAAGAGCAAAAAAGTTACAAAAATGTCAAGGAAGGAAGTAAGAAAAATGGAAACTAGCATCTTTTCACCAAGTGAATATTGATACTGATGAAATAAGTCATTTGCTGAATTTGGTGTTGCAAGGTTTGCTGAAAAATAGCTTTTTTTTGCTGGCACCCATGGTTATATTTCTCCAGGTATGTTTTGATAATGCTTTCAACATGAAATTTTAATATACTGATTTTAGTTTCAAAAGCATCTCAGATGGTTTATAGCTTTATTTGCTAGTACACATGGTTAAATTGCTCTAGGTATGTTTTGATAATGCTTTCAATAAGAAATTTCAATACTGTTTTTAGTTTCAAAAGTATCTCATGTTTTACACAAGCATATTTGTGACATTTTATTAGTTAGGAAATCCCTCATCTGCCGCAGTCATATGATCTAGATTGTCAAATGGTATGCATTTATACTTCGTAATCGAATCTATTATACAAGGTCGGATATGCGGCATCGGATCTTGATCAAAACTGTCCTTTTTTCCAAACTGCAATGGAGAGTTAGTGCCATTTCTTCTCTAGGATTATTATTTCACATATGTCATTATTTAGCATTTTATGAAATTGGTTTGCAACATTTAAACATGGGTACATACAAAAATCATAATGTTGAGCTGGATTTAGTTAATCTTTTCCCTTTTTTACTCATTTGCCAGAAACATTACATTTTCTATATGAAATTGTATATAGATTAGGACTAAGAAATTAATAGCATGTTACTGATATCCATTACTTTCCCTGAATTAATGCTGATTCCTGGATTTAATGTTGATGGAATGCCAAGTACGAGGAAGCATTAGAGAAATTTGATTTTGTTTTGAGAACAAAGTTAGAACTTGAAGAAGTTTCATTCACAAGTTATAATGTTGCTCGTTGATACTCTAAGCTAAATAAGGAATGCATTTCACTCCTTCATTGGTTTTGGATCATTTTGCTTAGTATATTTAATCCGCGTATAACTTTCTTAATAGATTTAGTCTTCCTATATATGTTGTGACTGTTTCGGTCCTATAATCCCTCTATGTATGTAT
The DNA here is from genome assembly GCA_963966055.1 of Lathyrus aphaca. NCBI lineage: Eukaryota > Viridiplantae > Streptophyta > Magnoliopsida > Fabales > Fabaceae > Lathyrus > Lathyrus aphaca. The sequence goes on from OZ014521.1 coordinate 66,140,487, forward strand.
TATAACATCAACCACAACATTTAAGAAACCATGTTCCAACTTAATATTACACCATTTTGAATCCATTTAAGTCCCACATTGGCTAGAACATCACCCTAGCAAGTGTTTATAAATGCCCGACATGCTAGTTTGTTTGCCGAGTTGAGTAGCACCAGCTTGTGACCCATGTGGGGCACCAAGGTGATGTACCATGTTGCTGGCCTGCCTGCTCCAAGTTGCGAGTTGACCCACGGGACTTGTGTGAAGGCACTGGTCTTGTGGTTCTTAGACAGGGTACAGCGTGAGGCTGGTTTCACAGAGCAGCGAACACTTCCTACTCTTGACAGTGGAGGCACCACGGGCCGCTGCACCTCCAGTCCACATAACCTGGTGATCCTAGCTAATTGATTTATTTATTTGATAAGTCCTAGCATATCACATGTCTATCTCTTGTTTTCAGCTTATTTTGACATGCTCTCCATCATATTTTATAAAAATTGCGAGTTGACCCACGGGACTTGTGCGAAGGCACTGGTCTTGTGGTTCTTAGACAGGGTACAGCGTGAGGCTGGTTTCACAGAGCAGCGAACACTTCCTACTCTTGACAGTGGAGGCACCACGGGCCGCTGCACCTCCAGTCCACATAACCTGGTGATCCTAGCTAATTGATTTATTTATTTGATAAGTCCTAGCATATCACATGTCTATCTCTTGTTTTCAGCTTATTTTGACATGCTCTCCATCATATTTTATAAAAATTGCGCATAGTTTGTATGAAAACATTTTAAATTTAGTTTATCTTTTGTCATAGAGAATATCTTATACACAAGCATTTTTATGAGAATCCCTTAATTAAGTTGTTTATCCAAACATGAACTTATTTTTGTCAAGATTGAGCTTGTGATTGTGGAGTTTGCTATTGCATATATATGACTTTAGTACTTTGAGATTAGTTATAAAGATCATGGTCATAATAGAAATCTCTTTGGTTAAAATATGTAATGCTCTTGGTCATTGTTGTTATCTTCATTGCCGCGATTTTGATATGTAGAAGCGTCGGGATTCAAAGAGCAAAAAAGTTACAAAAATGTCAAGGAAGCAAGTAAAAAATGGAAACTAGCATCTTTTCACTAAGTGGATATTGATACTGATGAAACAAGTCATTTGGATGAAGATAATTTAATTGGTCATGGTGGTAACGGAAAGGTTTATTGAGATGCGTTGAAGAAAAACGGGATGGTAGTGGCTGTGAAGTAACTAGACAAAGGTGATGGTATGAGGATTTTAGCTGCAGAAATAGAGATTTTAGGTGATGGTCTATACTTGTTTTTTTTAAAGGAGGAACCAACCTTTTAGTTTTTGAGTATATGTCAAATAGTAATCTTTTTGAAGCTCTTCATAGAAATATAAAAGATGAGAAGGTTGCATGGGATTGGAATCCAAAAGGTATAAAATTTCATTTGGAGGTGCAAAAGGGATTTGCTATTTGCACTATGACTGTTCTCCGCCTGTTTGTTATTCATAGGGATATAAAATCTAGCAACATCTTGCTTGATGAAGATTATGAGAAAATTGCTGAATTTGGTGTTGCAAGGTTTGGTGAAAAATAGCTTTTTTGCTGGCACCCATGGTTATATTGCTCCGGGTATGTTTTGATAATGCTTTCAACATGAAGTTTTAATATATTGTTTTTAGTTTCAAAAGTATCTCATGTTTTATTTACACAATTATTATTTGTGACATTTTATTATAAGCATTGTGGAATCGAACTCCTGTAGTTAGGAAATCCCTCATCTGCCGCAGCCTTAGAATTTAGATTGTCGAATTAATTAAGATCAGATGGTCTGCATTTATATTTCGTAATCGAGTCTGTTATACAAGGTCAGATGTGAGACATCGGATCTTGATCAGATGGTCCAAAATGCATGACTTTAGCAATTGGGAAATTTCATAATGGCAAGAAATACAAATCCATGGTGATTATTAAGCATGATTTTAAATTGCATTATAGAAATACAAATGCAACATAAAAGTATGTTGATGTATCCGCAACATCGCATTGGCCATATTTTCCTGCCATATAAAAGTTTGCATCATAACTGCAATGATTTAAAATCATGCTTGTATGCAAACTATATCAAACAAATGGTTAATATGGAAGAACAATGTACAACATATTTTTGGACCTAATCAAAATGTTTAAGATATGATAAAAATTTCATATGCAGAATTGTCTTAAGAAAAAGAATTGGCAGAGCGTCGGGAAAATGATTTGAGAGAAAGCTTACTACTACAGAAATAGGACTCCCCGACTCAAAAAATTGATTTCCTTTTGTCTTGTTTTCCAATATTCAATAGAGACCAAGTGCAATTTCTTCTCTAGTAATATTATTATGTCACATATGCCATTATTTTTCACATATGTTCCAACATAATATTACACCATTTTGGATTCATTTAAGTCCCACATTGCCTAAAACATCACACAAGCAAGAGATTATAAATGTCTGACATGCTAGTTAGTTCGCCGAGCTAAGTAGCGTTAGCTTGTGACCCACGTGGGGGCATCAAGGTGATGGAACATGGCTATGGAATACTAGGTTGGTCTGATCGTTGCACAATGTTGGCTTGCCCGTTCCAAGTTGCGAGTTGACCCATGGGACTTGTCCGAAGGCATGGGTCTTGTGGGTCTTAGACAGGAGGGTATAGCGTGAGGCTGGTTTCACAGAGCAGCGAACACTTCCTACTCTTGACAGTGTGTGGATCACAGGCCACTGCACCTCCAGCCCAATACACCTAGTGAGCCTAGCCCGTTGAACCATTTCTTTTTGGGGGGCGGGTGTGCCAGCAGGCTATTGCCATAGTACAACTGGTGAGCCTAGTCCATTAAACCATTTCTTTTTGGGCGGGTGTAGCGTGAGGCTGGTTTCACAGAGCAGCGAACACTTCCTACTCTTGACAGTGGATGGATCACATGCCGCTGCACCTCCAACCCATAACACCTGGTGAGCCTAGTCCATTAAACTACTCTTGACAGTGGAGGGATCACATGCCGCTGCACCTCCAACCCATAACACCCGGTGAGCCTAGTCCATTAAACCATTTCTTTTTGGGCGGGTGTGCCAGGCTATCGCCATAGTGCAAGACAAATGTGACACTTGAGAGACCCAATAGCAAAGGACAAGTTGAGGAGTTTAAGAGGTTTTGATATTAATGGCTAGCTAGGTACAACTATTTCTAGAGTTTGTTGAAAAATTACTCAAATAACATGCTTGTATTCTAGCAAGCTACAAGCACAACAAATTTGTAGATAGAGATTTTAGGTTCTATACAATAATGATTCCCTATTATCACATCCCTCTTATTTTCTTTCTATAACAATTTTTCATCATAATTTATTTAAGAAAAACAATTATTCTATCATAATCACATCAATAACTCATGTCTTCATTCTGTTTCATAAGTTTTTCAATAAAGTATTATTTTAAGGATTAGTTCTCTATTTCGATAAATGGCTTCTCTGTTGTTCTCTTAATCTGTTTTGCCTTGTATTTCTTAATAATGATAATGGTGTTTTGCATGATAAAAAATTTTCAAATCTTTTGGAGTGTATAAATATGAAGGATCCTCAAATATTACTAAACAAATTTGAGACAAGGAATTTGGGAACATTATTTTAAATGGATTTAATATGAATTTTTCTTGTTAAAGACGTACGCATGAATGACTAGCCGGTGAAAGTGTTGGAGTATACGGTTACAATCTTTCTGCACCATATAGAATTGTTGTTTTGCTATTTATGATATGTATTTGTTTGAGCACTTTCTTGGGGGTGCTTGTAATGTCATTCCTATCATTTTTGCTGGTTACATTTCGTATTGTAGTGCATTTGTTTCATTGTTTTTATGATATCATTTGAATTAGTGTTCACATTAACACAACTATGAAGCAGCAGCTTGCTCTTATGTAGTATTAACTAAACCAAGAGGGAGATTGTATAGTCACATTTATTGTCTACTCAAAGTGATTTCATTTATGTAAAGATGATTAGTAATTAAGGAGTATGATGTTGCATTAATATTTTTTTAAGAAGAATTACCTCTTTGAATTTATATCTTTGAGATTAGTGATAACATTTTTAAACTTTGAGTTTAGTGATAACATTTTTAAACTCTGAGTATGAAAAAATATGATTGTTTGAGATTAAAACAAGAAAAGCTTTTGTAAACCAATAAAATTAAATTTAAACTAGGTTTGGTGGGGGGCGCCAGCAACTATAGTGCAACGCAAGAGCAACACGCAAGAGTTCCAATAGCAAACTATCGTGGTGGACTCTTCCCCTCGAGAAATAAATTTAATATCGTGTGGACCAAAATAAATTTAATATCGTGTGGACCATTGGCCCATATATCAGATATTAAACTGATAAGAACATATACTACACTTGATCTTAGCCAAAAGGCCGAGAAAGGTATGAGTACAAATGCATGCTTATTGTGTGTTTTATATCTGACATTTTTCTGCTTCTTTGTTATCTCGTGATGTGTGACTTTAATGTGATAATTTGGAGGCTCCTATACTAGTGCTCTTGTTTGCTCGATACTTTTGTAACTTGCTCTTATGTAACAAAAATTTAACCAAAAGGCAGATTGTCTGGTTTACATACATTTTCTGTTCAAAGTGATTTTGTTCATGCAAAGAAGTGGCTCTCATTTTCTGCAACAACAAAATTAAATAGGTAACAACTTTGGTCATCTCTTTTTGTTAACTGATAATTGAAAAATTACAATTGTTAAGAACAAGACTGAATCTAGAGTTTCCTGAAAAGCTAAAAACTAAAGCAGAAAAGCCCCAGTAAAAATTGAACTGTTTTCCTTCAAATAAATTCATGTGTAGTATATGAAATACTTCTCTAATAAAATTCTATTTAGCAAAAACCATGTCCTAAGTCCTTAAAGATATGTTTATTAAATGCTACCTACTAAGTTTTCTCCTTGTTTTTTGTTTTACCGAATTGCTAGCGCAGTTCAAGTGAACCCCAATTTTTTATTTAAAATTGATAGTTGTTTATTACGGCAAAACAGTCAAAATCTATTGCAGCTGAAGATCCTTTTTAATAAACCAAAGTGGAAAATTTTAACTCACCGTGCATTGGATAACAACTTCATTGGATAACAATTTCATTGGTAAACATTAATTAACTACTTTTTAGTAGGATTGTATACCTTAGTGTTGAGGGAGAGCGTTAAGAGTTCTAAGTATGGGTCTCATATAAGCTCATTTGTGTATATGATTATGAATAACCTTGTATTATAGCCATACACTAGTAGTCATTCTTTTTACTAACGAATGACCATTTATCACAATCTTTGTGTTTTTTGTATACCTCCATCATTTTATGAGAACTAATGAATCTTACTGATATCCATTACTTTCCCTGAAATAATGCCAATTCCTGGATTTAATGTTGATGGAAGGCTAAGTATCTAGAAGCATTAGAGAAATTTGATTCTGTTTTGGGAACCAAGTCAGAAGTTGAAGAAGCAGCATTCACAAGTTATAATGTTGCTTGTTGATAACTCTAAATTAAACGAGGTATGCATTTCACTATTTCTTCATTGGTGTTTTAACATTTTGCTCTGCGTATAATTTTCTAAATATATTTAATCCTTCTATATATATGTTAGTGAGTAATCTGGTCCAATAATCCCTCTCTCTCTCTCTCTCTCTCTCTCTCTCTATATATATATATATATATATATATATATATATATATATATATATATATATATATATGTATTATAACATCAGCTACAACAGTTTTGAGTGTTATATAACATTAAAGAAAGCATGTTACAACTTAGTACACCATATGTTTAACAAATTGTTCTCTCGAAATTAAACCTCTCGAAGTTTTCAGGCTTTGTAGAATTTTTAGTGGCTTTTCCATATGTTTAATAAATTGTCCTAAATTTGCAGCGAAACAAAACTTAATTATCGCATCTAATAAGATTCTACATAATTATAATATAAATGGAGAGAGCCCAACTCATTCAAAAGAGATTTGAACATTGTAATAAATAAAAGAGATTCTATTACCAACATGTACAACTTGACAAAGTATCTTATGTAGCTTTGTAGGACCTCCACACTCTTTTTATTTAGACATTGTAAGTCATTGACTCCCTCACGAGAAGCTTTGAACACAAAAGATCTTAGTCAAAAAGCCGAGAAAGGTATAAAATACATCATCATTTGCCAATGTAATACATGTAGGATATGCAATGTATTTCCCAACTAGTGTATTATTGCAGGCCATAAAGAACACAGTGAGAGGGTTTCCTAGGCCTTATAGAGCTTAGCAAACCATCATTTGCCAAGGTGATTGTCAAAGTATAAAAGGTGAATGTCCTTGCTAATATATATGTTATAACTTAAACTGCAGAAAACTTGCTGATTATTAAAGGACAAGAGAAAAAAACATTAAGGTAGAAATCTCTGTAGTACTAATTTCTGCAGAAATATAAAATATGCTAAAATAAAAATGGAGCAGAAATTTAAACTAGGTTTGGTGGGGTGTGCCAGGCTATTGCAATAGTGAAACGCAAAAGCAACACTTGAGAGACCCAATAGCAAGCTATTGAAGTGGACTCTCCCCCTCAAAGAAATAAATTTAATATCGTGTGAAAAGATGTTTCCTTAAAAGCTACCTACCAATTCTTCTCATTTTTTTGTTGAATTGCTAGTTCAAGTGAAAACCATTTTTTTATATATAAAAATGAGAGCTACTTGCTATGGCAGAACAATCAAAATTACTGCAGGTTTAATTAACCAAAGTGTGAATTTTTCATTCAACCTTAATTAACTATCTGTTTTTTAGCAGGTTTGCATCCCTTAGTGTTGAGGGACTGTTAGAGTAGCAAATTGATAGAGCTGTCACTTACTCTTTAAAAAAGCATCCAATTTTCTAGGAGTATATCTAGATTAGAATAAAACAAATTAATGGTATCTTTATCATAAGCCTAATGTCCGTTACTTTCTTGTTTAAATGCTGAAGGAAAGCCAAGTACGAGGAAGCATTAGAAACATTTGAGTCGGTTTTGGGAACAAAACCAGAGCCTGATGAAGCAGCAATGGCAAGTTATAATGTTGCTTGTTATTACAATAAGCTAAACCAGGTATATATGTTTGTTCACTTTACAAATTGTATTGCATTCCATTACTCTGTCATTGGTTTTGGATCATTTTTGTGAGTGTATTTAGTTTGTGTATAACTTTCTGAATAGATTAATCTCTATATATGTAGATCAAACCCCTCAATAACATCTTTTCAATGATTAGTGTTATGACATGTGGGAATGCCGAGTTCAAAGTAAGCCAATTAAAAAACCATGTTCCTCAATAGAAATATAAAACTTGACAATTAAGGCCGGTGGCTGCACAATCCTGGCCTACCCACTCAAAAAGTTAATATTTGAGGCACGGTACTTGAGCTAAGGCACGGTACTTGAACTAAGGCACAAGTCTTATATAGGTCTTAGACATATGGCACAAGTCTTATATAAGTCTTAGACAGGAGGGGACCGTGTGTGTCTGGCTTTGAACTAAGGCACAAGTCTTATATAGGTCTTAGACAGGAGGGGGCCGTGTGTGGCTTCACAGAGCAGTAACCGCTAATCCGTTGAGCCAACAAATACCGCTGCAACAAAAGGTAAGGGAACATGGGTTCGGATTCATTTGGTGGTTGAACAATACAGGTTAGTAAGATAAGTTGACAATCTTACTAAACCATGTAAGAATCAAGAAGTATATCTACCAAAAACTATGATTAATAGAATAAGAAAAAAACTGACATTAGAATAAGAAACCATGTAAGAATCAAGAAGTATATCTACCAAAAACTATGATAATAGAATAAGAAAAAATCTTTGACATTAGAATAAGAAAGGGCCGCGCGGACGCAGGCCCCCACTGCAACAAATTATGATGTAGGTTCCACCACTTGGGTAGACCTTAGGATAGCACCCCTCCAAAGTGCAATGGAGGTCACTCTCCTAGGCCATGGTCCTTCATGATCAACCATTGACCCCATCCAGGTAAGTAATTTGTATTGTAGGTATTCAAGTTCTTTTATATTCTTGATTATATCAATATCTTCCCCCTTCTTTCAATGTGGGACTCAACTACTAGTAGTAGGCAATGTATTTCCCACCCTCTACTGCTGCTTTTTATTTTTTCACTTGACAGCCACCAACTTAAAGCATGACAGGTTCCCTTTGGCTTTTATTATTGAATTGGATATTTTCTTCCTTGTTACTTTTAGTTGAATTGAAAACTGGTATTTGCACATCAAATTTAAGAAAAACATCTTGATGAATTTTAACTACCCTACTGATGTATGTACTTAATACTAAGATCTTGCACCAGATAACCGGATGAACACTAACTAGCCTATTCTACACCACTGCATCATCAGAAAACTATGTAGACATTAACTCGAACTTGTGTTGATGTTGGTTTTTTGCTGTGTAATAACTTTATCAAAGAAAGTGATTAATTTAAGGTATGGTCTTAGGAGTTGGAAAGCAAAAAGTAGGATTCATCTTTGTTTTCTACTTTTAATTCACTTGTACAACATTCTAAGCAGTGATATAACATTCTCTCTCCATCGGGAAATGATTCTTTTTTACTTAAGACTGAGTAGTATTATTTGAACATCACAAATTCTCCACGTACATGAACGCGGTATATAAAATACATTCAACACATTAGTTGGCGTGACTAAAATTTAAAAACAACACAAAATCATGTCTATACAGTGTTTCAGTAACTAAAGTTGGGGCAGAGCAAGCAGAAAAGTGCAAGGCTATCTTGGAAAATATTTACTGTAACCAATGTCTTGCTTGTCCAATATCTTATGCCAAGGATAGGCACTGGTGAAAATTTAATTCTAAGATAACCCCTTGTGTGAGCACAAGAAAGCATACAGTTTAACAGTATGATTCTGTCACATTTATCTTTGTAGTAGTGTTTCATTTTTTACTAATTGTGGGTGAAATAAAAATTTATGAATATACTTCATATATTGATTGAATGATAATTTATAGGATTAGAATTTGCCATGTTGGCTTTTTGTACAAGGTCTTTGATATATTTGTATTGTTATGGCGTCATGGTGCCGATAAGGGTTGGTTATGAAAAACTTGAATTTATCCACTTGGATGTTCATGACCTACTAATACTATACTCAAGTTAAGATTTTGAAATCATACCATTAAGCCTGTTTGCTGACATCTGAATGAAGTTGGCTTGCTTGAGGGGTAGGATAGTTCACTAATTTCTTGCACCTGCATTCTACAAAAGTAACTAACATATGTATAGAATAAGAAAAGTAAAATGTATTATCACTAAGTATTGCAATAGTGCAACTTAAAAGCAACATTTGAGAGACCCAATAGTAAGTTATTATAGTGGACTCTCCCCATCAAAAAATAAATTTAAAGGATTTCTTAATGTACCGTATATGTTTTTTACACACCACGTGACTTTCTAAAAACACCCCAATTTTTGAAGATGTATATCAGGACTCAACCCAGGTGTGCCTTATAAATTGGGTTATTTGCATTTTTGGAATATTTTAAGAAAAACATTATTTATTTATCAGTTCACCTTTGCATGTGAGATACTCCTTTTGTCTCAAATTATAAGATGTTTTGAACATTTCACATGAATTAAGAAATTTAATTATTACTGTATGGGAAAGACAAATTATGTATAACTTTATAGTAATGCTCCTCATGATTACATAGATAAGAGAAATTAAAAGAGTTGAAAAAATTAATAATAATAATAATAATAATAATAATAATAATAAATACTTGAGGGTATATTGGGAAAAATGTCATTAATATTGCATTGAGAATGTAAGGTGATTTATAATTTGAGACAATTTTTTTTAGCAAAGTGGCTTATAATTTAGGACAAAGATAGTATTTTCGGAGATGCATCTTCGAAATAATTTGATAAAAGAGTTAATTGCATGATCACACAGCCATTGTTGTTTTTCAACCAAATCCTCCGTCTAAAAACTTTTCATTCTCAATTCATTTTTTTCACTCCAAATCTCAATTCTTTTGGTTCATTACATCATAAAGGAATTTGTATCTGCTCCAGTGAGATAAATGTCCAGTTACCCAATATTTTTTTAGATAAGTGACATGTGGCAATTAAAATTTTTATAGGTGTAGATTAAAAGTTAAAGTGTTCCTTAATTTTGATAATAAATCAAAATATAATAAAATCTCCTTTTATGTTCTTCCTCACACGCTCAAACACTAAAATATGATGAAAAAATCAATTTTTTTTATTCTTCTTCCTCACCTTAAAATTGTTTTGCCATTTACCTATCTTGACTACAATAGATTTCTCAGAACCGTGAACTTAAATCTTTTACCACAGTGTAACTCGAAACTCTCTAATCTCTCACCGTTGTGAACTCAGATCTCTTCATCAATATCACCATCGTGAACTCAACATCCTCATTATCGTGTTTTGTACTTTCAATTTGAATAACAATAATACCTCCTTGAAACAAGAATAACAATAATACCTCTCTGCTAATAGTTAAACAAGGTTTAGGCGCAAGGACTGATATTCAATAATATCAACGTATGAACATGTTAGATGTCTTGGCATCCAGTTCGACATGTTACTCATGAATTAAAACAAAATAAGTAAATCTGCATAAAGATAAAAATAACACATAATATGTTAACCCAGTTTGGTGCAATTCACCTACTCTGAAGGATACTAGTCCAAAAAGAAGACTTCACTATTCGTAGTATTATCATAAAGCTAAACTCCCTTATTTACAATGTTATCTCATAATCACTTCCCAATGAATGTATTTATCAAAGAACTCCATCTTTGATACGAGAACTCCCTCTCTCTCCCTATATCACAAACTGTGACATCTTCATCTTTCTTCTGTCAATAAAGAATTCTGTCAAACATTCTTGACCAACACGCTAACTTGGAGGTGCTTTCCGGAGTCTGCTAGTTATTCTTCATACTAGGATGTGCTTTCTTAGAAGCATGAAAGTGTAGACAATGAAGGTGATTTATTTTCACCATCCACAAACGTTAAAAGAAGAACTCATACTTCTTAACCCTAAGGATGATTTCACACAGTTGAGGTAATTAGGATTCGTTTAAAGAGAATCTTAAGAGCTCGAGTCAAGGGGCAACCTTGATATCTCAACAACTTGCACAACAATAGAAGAAGACAGCATGAAAAGGAATATTTATGTGATATTCAGAATATGCTGGAATCAGACAAGAGTTATAACTACAAGGATTAAAGATCAATTGCTTTGTGCAGATTTGATTATCCTTGTGATTCAAGATTGTGGACGTGGTATCAGATGTTCTAACATCTTTTTATCAGAGGTTTGGAGAATCATGGGGGGTTATACATTCGCTCAGAAGTCTCTTAGGCTTTTGACCTAGGATTATTGGCTTTGCATCTTTTCCTGGAAAGTATTGAGACTTGTCCAGATGGTGATGCATTTGGAGATGAAAGACTATGAAGACATCATAATCTTGATGACTACTTGGATTGGTTTATTTATGATTCAGGTACTTTAGGGAATTCCAAAATGCTCATCATGGAGTTCAGATTGGTGACAATATCAGCAACTTCGTGAAGACGACTCTACTCAAGGAAAGGTGGCATCCTTGGTACATCTATGGGGGTTAGTTTATGACTAGTCATTCTGAAGATTCAGATAGTGGTAGGTTTGAAGTCTTTGGAGAAGCTTCATCAAGGTGTGAGCTTGTATGACCTAACTGCAAAATCAACAGAATGAAGGTCGTCTAGTCAAATTTGGTTGGTAAATCAAGTATATGAGAGCATGAGACTCTTGTTCGGTTAAGGGAGGAAGTTCTTTCAAGTGGCCAAAGAAGGAGATGAATTCAACAGCTAGATGGCAAATCATAATGTTCTGACATCTAGTTCAACATCAGAATCTTAATTGGTGGAGTGACATATCAACTTAAGATAAGGTGATTTGCAAGAATGAAGATAATATGCTTCAAAAAGATCGTTCTCATGGTAGTTTGCAGGAGCTGCAAGAAGGAGAAGATGATACATGTCCATGGCTTAGGGAGTCTAAATGTGTTTTCTATTGAGAAAATGGATACATGTAACTTGAAGATTAAGTTCATTTATAGATCATGATATCTTTGTGAGAGTTGTGACAAACGTGAAGAGGTTAAACTGTGGCATTTGACTTTTTTCATATGAGGATTCAGGAGCAAATAATGTAACTGATGTTGAAACATCATCTACAATGCAAGGTCCTCCTACCAAGAATGTGGTTCCTGGAAAATAAGGTCAATATTAAAGATGTTGTTGATGTAGATGATTTGTCTGATAATGAGTTGATCATGAAAATGAATCCCAGCATAGCAAAAAGACTTATGACCAGAAAATAAAAGGTTGTACCTGAGACAACCCCCTCAAGAAGTTTGTCAAAGAAGACTGTTGTTGGTCCACCTAAGTCCTGGAGTAAGGTGGTGACCAAGAAGAGAAAAATTGGAGTTGAGTCTATTTCTGATGATGATGTTGAAGAGGATGTCCATATCATCTCTCCTAAGAAGAAATCTGTGGTAAAGAAGATCCCTGATCAAGTGTTAGAGGCTCATCTGCATAATATTTCTTTTCATTCTGTTGAAAGTGTAAAAAGATGGAAATATGTCTATCAAATGAGGGTTGCCCTTGAGAGAGAATTAGGCAATGATGCCTTAGACTGTCAAGAAGTAATGGAGTTGACTTCTTATGTTGGGCTTATGAAGACTGTTACTAAGTTGGGCAAGTGTTATGAAGTGTGTTGATGGAACAAGTAAAGATTTTAGAAAAGTGTATGTTAGAAGGAGATGTATTGAGTTATCTCAAGCTATCACTAAAAGATTCTTAGGAAGAAGTGAAGAGGAAGAAGTTGAACTTGAGGTGATTGATAATCAAGTATGTATGGTGAGAAGTTTGAGTGTGAAGTTGTTCTCCATCATATGGTGTCTCTTTCAGAAGAAGGGAAGTATGATGAGGGTTCTATCAAATGACATCTCTCCAATACACGTTGAGAAGGTTGGTATGAATCTTTTTGTTTCAAGCAAATGATATTTCTCCAAGACATGGTGAGAAGTTTGTTGTGAATCCTTATTTTTCATCAAAATAACATCTTTCCAAGCCTCGACAGAAGGTGTTTCCTTTTATTTTCTGGTAAGTCTCAGCAAAAGATTTGCAGTCTACCTAGGCAGAAAGTATTTACTTTATATGATCTCTATAGTTGCATCCTTAGTTAAATCACGACAGAAGATTTGGCAATAGGTGTGGCCTCGGTTTAATACTCAGCAGAAGATTCCTAGTATACCTCGACAGAAGGTATTTCATCCTTAGATTCTCTGGAAAATCTCGACAGTAGATCTCCAGCAGACTTCGACAGAAGATATTTTCCTTCCAGGATCTCGACAGTAGATTTCTGGTTCGTTTTGATACCTCGACATAAGGTATTTCCAAATGATGTTCTAAATCTCAACATAAGACTTCTCCGATGGGATTTGTCCAAGGACTTCATCTTGGGACTTGTACAGTTGTCGTCTGGCTACGCTCAAGAAATAAATTCCTCGTGTGGATTGTACTCCAGTCATGTGTGTCTAATCCCCAGTAGTGTCAATTTTGTTTCCCAATAGCATTATAGCATTTGTCTTGCATTTTACATTGCACATCATATCATTTCATCTGCATTTTTGGTCAAAATTTTAGGTATTCAGATATTTAATCCTCTTTCACCTTGAATGTTAAAAAAATATTCTTTTCTACTCACACATTCAGGTTTAATATGATTAAATAGGGGCATCTTTTAAACCCTAAATTTTGACCGGATTTTTTCTATAAAAAAAATTTATTCATCTGACGCATTTTTATCGTAGTATCGATAGTTAGTCTTTTTTTTTTTACTGTAGAATTTATTAGAATTTTGCTTCATTTTATTATTTTTATTTTTATTTTTTTTTTAATTTCTAGGTAAGTAATTTATTTTAGATTGTTAATTTAATTTAATTTAACTTTAGATATTTTTTTAATTTAGGTAATTTTGAATTTTAGTTATATCTTTTTATTTATATTAGTTTATTTAGATTTAACTTTTATGTCCATTTTAATTTAGATTAATTTTTAATTTAGTTTAATTTTCCCATTAATTTATATTAGCTTTATATTTTATCAAATTATCTTAATTAGGTAATATTTTTAATTAGATTAATTAGATTTTTTAAATTAGTTAAATCTTAATTTATATTTTATTTTAGTTTTAAAATTTATTAATTTATTTATTTATTTTTAATTAGTATTGATTAGTCTCATTAATCATTTTCTCTTTCTTCCAAAATAAAAATATTTAATTCTTAAGAGCATTTAATTTCAGATTTGGTGTAATATTCTATGTTTATTTTAATTTTAGATATAATTAGTTAAATTTCTACTTTAGTTTAGTTTAGATTTTACTTTTAAAATATTTTATTTTTAATTGGTTTTTTAATGATTACTCTCTCTTTCAGTATAATATTTAGTTTAAAGTTTATTTTTCTTTTTGATTTGATTTAATTAGTTTAATTTATATAGTTTAATTTTATTGTAGTTTTAATTTAAATTTTATCTTGGTTCAATTCTAATTTAGATTTTTTTTATTATTTAAATTAATTTAGATTTAAATTTGATTTCAATTTAAGTTTTTAATTTTAATTTAATTTTAAATTTAATTTAGGTTGATTTAGAAATAGTGATTTTAAGTTAATTTTATTAGTTAGTTTTTTAATTAGTTTAATTTTTTTTTATTATATTTAGTTTTTTTAATTAGTTTGTTTCTTAATTAGTTTTATTAGCCCTTTGAATTAAACCAATAATTTAATTAGTTTGTAATCAGGCCAACTTTTAATTAGGTTGTTTTTATATAATTTAATTTAATAAGTTGAATTTGATTTTATCAATTGTTTTTGTTAGTTAATAAGCCTTGATTCTTTTTGGTCATTACATTTACACAAAACAAAAATATATAGTCTGTACACTCTGCACAAATCATACGCTAAAGAAGCAATAGTCCAATTTTTGCTAGAACTCAAGATAGCTACCAAGCCTATGCAACAACAAAAACTTGTTACTCATGCAACAACACAGACCCCTCTGATACAAGCCTGGCTCCATTACACATTAACTTTACACAAAAATGGATGCTTACACAACTTGCATTGAAAAAGGTTGAACAATACAACAGATAAAAAAAAATTTGAAAAAAAATACTAATATGAGGCCATTCTTTTTTATTTATTCCATAAGTTTAATTTCTTTTATTTCATGGTTATTTTGTTATTTAGTCTATTTATATATTTTATTTTATTATCACATTTTTATTCAATATTAAATTCTAACGGTTCCGAATAATTCATACATTGCACACACGCTTTCTCTTGGGCAAATTACAACGAGACCCTTTATTTAAATCGCAATTTCGTGTAATTTATTTTGTACCCCTCTCCCGATTACTTTGTACGGAATGTATCTTTCCGCCTTTACTTCACAGTTTCGTATTGCCAAGAATACCCATAGGAACTAGAAATCGATTCACTTAATCAATTAAAACATTCTCGCCTACACTTCGCACACATGTAAGTCGATCATTCTTATGATCGTCACCTATACGACTTTACGCGTCTAAATTAATTAACGAGGAACTGAGCTTCAGAATCTAGCATTTCACGGGTCTTTAATGAACCACACTTGGGCTATCCCCACGCGTAGTGTTTCATTTACTCCTTCGTTACTAAAAATATCAAACCCTAAGACATCTAAAACAAAACGTCTTAATTCACAAATCAAATAACGGAGGAACTGAATTCTGGAGTCAATTCTGGAGTCTAGCACTCCACATAATTCTTAAATTAAATCACTCTTGGGCTAGCCCCACGCGAGGTGGTTTATTCGCCCCTCCCGTTCCTAAAATACCTAATCGTTCAATTAATTATACGAGGAACTGAACTCAGGAATCTAGCATTCCTCGGGTTCTTGAATTGAATTACTCTAGAGGCTAGCCCTCAGGTTGTAAGTTATTCACTCTTTCGTATTCAAAACAACTTAACAATTTCAAGAATGAGACATGATTCATCTCCATATGAAAGACATTCTCTCTATCTCCACAAACACAAATCAAATCTTACAAACAATTATTCTCAAAGGAAGAATATGGCATTGCTTGTCGATCCTCGTATCCAAGTTTAAAGCTTCTTCCTATTTTTATTTCTCAAAGAAAGAATGTGGCATTGCTTGTCGATACTCGTATCCAAGTTTAAAGCTTCTTTCGATTTCTCTTCCTCAAATGTTTGTGGTAGAATAAGCGAGACATCTCCCTTAAAGACGATGACTTGTCTCTTTCTTTTCAAATACAATTCAAAACTTAGCAACCAATTCAAATCATTTTTATAATTAATCAGCGAAGAAACTGAATTCTGGAGTCTAGCACTCCATATAATTCTTGAATGCAATCACTCCTGGGCTAGCCCCACGCGTTGTGGATCATTCGCCCTTTCGTTTAAAACACCTTAACAAAGGTCAAACATCTTTTCTCTAAACGAACATTGTTTAAATCTTTCTATCTCGCAAACAAGCTAGCGCTTCAGCCTTCTATCGCGAGCATATAAGCCAACGCTTAACAGTTAAAAAGCATTTCAAACAATTGTTCATTAAAAAAATACAAATCGTAGTCGCACAAACTACGAAGCTCTGACTTTCCCATTGCACAATGGAATAACATAAATCAACATTTAATCGCAAATTAGACTAGGAGGTTCCCGTTGAGTACAACGGACGTGAGGGGTGCTTCATACATTCCCTTTGCGTAACTGACTCCCGAACTTAGATTAGTGGTTTCGTTGACCATTTCTTATCCTTTATTTAGGTTGTATCTATATCTCCTTTTTCTCTCGTAGAATAAATAGAATTAGGTGGTGACTCTGTTGTTTATTTCCGCGTCCATCGCGGGGACCGTATTTTTCGAGGTATGACAAGTGCGTTCACTATAGATATGAGTGTGGCATCCCCCTCGACTGATACTAGAATGGGCTGAAAGGGAGCCGCGAGCTGAGGTTGGGGAATACCGTTGTCCTCGGGTTCGGGTGAGGGGGTGACAGGTTGTCCGTCTCTTGCGTCAGACTCATGAATTGTATGCTGATCTTCGTCCCCACATGTGGTGTAGTTGACGAGGCCAAGGACGCAATTGTCGTCGTGTTCGCTGGTCATGCTGGATGGTTGAAGAGATAAGGTGGAGTTTTGGTCTTATGTTTCAAAAGACGGGGAAAACTTTTAAGTTTCCCACAAACGGCGCCACTGATCTGACCTGATCAGGAGGGACCTTCCAATGATTACCAGCTTCGGTGGAGAACTGGGGGTGTACCTGCAAGACACTCCGATGCCAAAGTAAGAAAGTGCAAGTACAAAAAGGTAGAAAAGAAAATAGAATTCAGAAAATCTGACCCTCTGGTGAAAGAGGGTATTTATGATGTGCCCCAGGTTTGGGCCAAGGTTCTCCCATGACTGGATTAGCTAGGCCCAAAGAAGAACTGCCAAGGAGTGCTAGGAGCGGATAAAACCTAGCACATGGTCTTGCCCTTGGTCCAATTGTCCTACATATCAGGAGATAAGAGTGGGCAGTTGGGTGGCGTGGATCACATAGGGGAGACGCTCTCCCCACGTCTCATTGTATTGGACCATGGGTCGTGCCCGACGACTAGGCCTCTGCCCGATGCAGACTGCGTTGGCACAGTCAAAAACACTTATCATTATTGATACATATAAAAATAAGGGTTAAATATGATTTTAGTCCCTATAAATATCTCAATTTTCATTTTTAGTCCCTATTAAAAAAAAATATATTTTAGTCCCTACAAATTTTGTATGCATGCAATTTTAGTCCCTACTGTTTTGTAAAAGTTTGAAAACTGTTTAATTACCCTTAAACTTTTAAATTTTTGAATAATTTTTTTCATCCATGTTTAGAATTCTATAAAATATTTTTTTACTAAATTTTAGAATTTTTTAAAATTAGAAGAATTAAATATGAATTTTTTATATTTCAAAATACAATGATAAAATGTAATGAAATTCTCAATTTAGAAATCAAATTTTGAGTTCTTTTTTTTTCGTGAAATTTTTTATAACATTCTAAAGATGTCTGCATAATAATTATTTAAAAATACATATTGGTTTAATAGGAGAGACTAAAACTACATACTTAACAAATTTTTAGGAAGTAAAATATATTATTTTTTAATAAGAATTAAAAATAAAAAATGAAATATTTATAAAGACTAAAAATATATTTAACCCTAATAATAAAAAGACACTGATTAATATAAAATCAGGAGGTAATATTTATCACTAATAAAAAAATACATGAGCCAAATTTTTGTCACTAACAAATATAAAATACTTAGTGTCATTCATTCATAAGAAGTATGTGAGATAAAATTATCACTAATAACTACAAATAAAGTATGAGATCAAATTTTCGATTTTATTTAAAATAAACAAAATTTTGAACCACAAAATCAAATACTTTAACAAACATATTTAAAACAAAATCATATTGAATATATATAACCATTCCGTTAATTATATTGAAAGTACATAATCATTTGATAAATTTTTGTAATTAATATTATTTAATTTTAAATTTATCAATTAAATTATATTTTATATTTATTTAGTTAATAAAATATTATACAATATATATTACTAATGATTACCAACAATATCTATAATAAACCTGTTTGTCTATTTTTTATTTATAATTTGGTAAACATACAAAACATATATCTGATCTTTTGATGTTACTTAATATAGGACATCTTACATTTTTCTCATTTATTAAAAATATTAATTAATAAATGAAAAGTTATGATTCTTATATATATATATATATATATATATATATATATATATATATATATATATATATATATATATATATATATATATATATATATATATATATATATATATATATATATATATATATATATATATATATATATATATATATATTGAAAAGTAGTTATGGTAAATGTGTTATCATAAATATTTCTTAAATATTTAATCGTAATTGTATATTAAAATATTACTAAAACTTAAAGGTTGATAAATGTTTCATAAAGTAGGATGTCAAAGATTTTAAATCTTAAGGGGAGATATATATGGGAAGATTCGTTATTAATAAATCACTATATTTCCTTTTGATAAAAAAAAACAGACTTTTAATTAAAACACTAACATAATTATGTATACTTTCCAACTAAATCAAATCGTAGTTTGAATAAAAGAAAACAACCGAACCTATTTATTTTGAACAACATGAAAAACCAAATCCTAATAATTTGGCAAGATCTACTCATCATAATTATCTATACCTTCCAACTAAATCAAATCTTTTTATTTGAATGGTAATTAAATCGTATCTATTAATTTAAATTGCTCTATAACCACTTACTATAAAACCACATGTATCTTTTAACCTAAATAAACTATTACATTCTATAGAGTTCTTTCATCTATCTCTCCGGTTCTCAATGTTTGATAAGTTTCAAAAACTTCAACATGGGCAAATTCAAGGAAGAAGAACCAACCAATAATGTTTTAGTTCGTCAAGTTTGGGCTAGCAATCTAGAGAATGAGTTTCTTCTCATTCGTGGAATTTTATACGAGTTTCCTTTCATTTCGATGGATACTGAATTTCCGGGAGTTATTTATAAATCCAAAGAGGACTCTACCATACCGTACCATCTTCGATGTCGAGACCCTTCAAATGACTATAAGTACTTAAAGACTAATGTTGACAATCTTAAACTTATTCAACTCGGTCTTATTTTATCTGATTCCAAAGGTAATCTCCTTAAGTTTGGAACCAAAAACAGTTATATATGGGAATTTAACTTTTCTGATTTTGACATTGAAAGTGATCCACACAATCACGATTCAACTGATATCTTAGGTCTTCATGGCATTGACTTCAAACACAATTTCTATCATGGGGTGAATTCAATGCGTTTTTCTGAATTGATGATGAGTTCGGGGCTTGTCTTCAACAATTATGTTATTTGGGTCACATTTCACGGTGCATATGATTTCGGCTATTTAATGAAGACTTTGATGCGAAGAAATTTACCAAACACTTTGGAACGTTTTTTTTATTTCATTTGAAAGTAATCTTTAGAAACGTGTATGACGTGAAACACATGGTACGCCATTGCAAAGATTTGTATGGAGGTCTCGATCAAATAGCTAATACACTCAATGTGAACCGGGTAGTTGGACAATCACATCAAGCGGGATCAGATAGCTTGTTGACATTGCACGCGTTCAATAAAATTATTGATATTTATTTTGTCAATAAGAAAATAAAAATAAACAAATATGTTGGAGTCTTATTCGGTTTAGAAATGTAACAAATATTGACATTGAAATATATAAAAATAGATTATTTTCTTTTATTTAAATATGTTTCTCTGATAATTTAAATTTTATTCTGTTTTATCTTTATATGGTAAACTAAACAAAATAATATTTAGGATATAAAAAAAATACAAATTGCAGATATTTAAAATCCTTAAAAAATTTACCTCTGAGTTGAGAATGCTGAGTTGAGTTGAGAAAAGAAAGTTGAGGTTAGTTATTGATTACTGTAACTAATGAAATAACAGAAACTTGTAAAATAAAAATGTTTCTGTGTTGCATATTCTGCATAATTTACAGTAGCTATATAGCTATACAAAGAGATAAATCAATTCTATTTTAGGAATTAAATCATTCTAATTAACTCTAATTCATTGGCACAATCTGTCACAATGAATGCTAACAGACAGCTTATAACAACTAATAATACTACAGCTCATTACTCTCCCTCAAGTTGGAGATTGAGGACGATGAGATCCCAACTTGCTTGATAGTTCTCGAAATTGTTTCGTTCCCAAAGACTTTGTGAAAATATCAGCTTGTTGTGACTTGGTTGGTATGTGGACAGTAGTTATAATACCTGATCGTACCTGGAGATCAGGATCCGATACGGCTGGTCTCGGGAGCGGACGGATATGGTCGTTGAGGAGAAAAAAGGGTGTACCTGCAAGACACTCCGATGCTAAAGTAAGTACCCGAGCAAGGGTGAGCAAGTACTAGTATTAGGGTTGAGAATTCAATACCTGTCCCTCTCAAATGAGAGAGTTTTTATAAGGGATCAGCTAGAATACTATTGGTTCGTTAAGTGAGGTGCGGATCGAGGGGTCCGTGAAGATAGGAAACGGTTAATATTGGCCGTTAGAGGACCTCTTTAGGACCGGATCACTGGTGGTCGACTGAGGACCACTTTTCATGATTATGCTCGTCGTCGAGCAAGGTGTGTGGATCAGTCTTTTTGGCCCAATAGGAAGAATTGGGCCGGTCCAGAACAGGAGCCCCCCAAGTCATTGCTCGTGTCGTTGGGCAGTGACTTAAAAGCGGTATTGTGCTCGGAGGAGCGTGATGTCATGGTCGAGGATCTACGTTGTCGGTCTTCCGGGCAAACAATACGTTGCTCGGCAGAGGAATGTGAAACGAAAATCTGGAATATCTGGATATTCGCGCCTATTAATGATTTGACGGCTAGTCTAGGGGCTAGCGTATAGGGGTCACGCGCGCGCACGTGTCTTCTTTCCTATAAATAGGATTCCCAGGGCCCATTTTGACCTTTTCGTTTCATCTTCTCTCTCAAGACTCTGCCCGTTCAGCCGCCGTTGTTGCAGCCGTCGACCACCGTCATTTCTTGCCGACCACCCTTTGCAGAAGCTTACTTTCTTCCAAAATGTCTTCTCAAGCTCAAGGTACCGTTCCTTTCCTCTCTTTTAGTGTATATAGCGTAGGTTTTGTAGAATGCATGCGGTTTAGGGCGATTCTACCGGTAGTTTTAGGATTTTAGGATTAGTAAGCCTTAAAGTTCTTGCCACCGTAGCTGGTCGGCTGTGAACCCTAACTTTAGGGTCGACAGAAATCTTGGTCGACTTAGACTTTAGATTTTTGGATAGGTTTTTGTCATCTATACTGTTGGGCGTCAGCTGTTGCCTCGAGCAATGGTTAGCCAGGGCTACAGCTCGGAACACAATTTCTGAGCTGAGGCAGGCCCTTTCACTTGTCGAGCGGTGGAAGGGTGGATTTGATATTCTTAATCGAATTCACTGATGCCTTTCCTCTGCTTTTCAGGTGAAAACTCGCTCGGGAATCCGCTGGACGTGCTTTCCGAGGATACATCCTCGGGAAATACGGAATCGTCTGCGTCCATACCTTCAAACTCAGGAAGCTCTTCGGATAGTTCAGACACAAGTACCACGGGGCAGTCGACAGAATCGCCTCAATGTCCTTCCCAGTCGAGGGTCTCGCCCGAAGAGTGGGTGATGGAAGATTTCCTGGACAAAGTGTCTTCCTTCTCAAGACCTCGATCGGAGCCGCTGCCAGTTGTTGGGAATCCCGCTGACTGGGTTGTGACCTGCCCGGGAGACGACGACCGCATCTTCTCAGACTTTCGCGGTCGGGCGTTCTCCATGTATGAATACGCCACTTCGGTTCTGGGGGTGACGTTGCCCTTTAGCGACTTCGTGAGTGCTGTGCTCGGACATCTCTGCATAGCTCCTTCCCAGCTGCATCCCAACTCATACGCATTCCTGAGGGCGTTCGAGATGACGTGCGCCTTTCTGGGCGTTGGGGCCACACTTCCTCTCTTCTTCCGCCTCTTTTCTTTGCAGCGCCAAGTCGGGCGAGGAACCGACCGGAAGGGATTCGTGTCTTTCAAGCAGCGGACCAAGATCTTCAAGGCCCGCTCAGAATCCATCCGGGCCTTCAAAAACGACTACTTCTTGATAAAGCCTGCGAGTGACGCGGCCGTGAGAGCTATGAGTTTCCTCGGAATCGATACTCATGAGAACGACGAGCCCAAGCTTGACGACCAAGGTCAGGTGATTCCGAGGAGATTATGGATGTTTCCCTTCTCTTGGAGTCATGTGCATTATGAACGACCAGTGGGGGAATTCGTTCAGGTGGGGGATACCTTGAATGATGACGATGCGGCCAGCTTTGAGGCCTTTAGAAAGTTAATAGCTTCCTTTACTCCGACCCCTCTATTGGACGGAGAAGGGAAGGTTATGGTCGATCAAGATGGGGGAGAAGCTTTGGAGCGTCCCCTGATCAGTGTTACTGAGTTGCTGGCCTGTGATAACGGGCATGAAGTATCTGATTTTTTTGGTATCCGTTCACTTACGCTCGTTAAATTTTCGATTTAACTTTGTTGCTTGTAACTAATTTTGGTTTTATTCTTCTTTTCAGGTTCCTTGACAAATCCTCTGGACAAAATCCACGAGCATTTGGTCCAGCAGCAGCGGAAACGGTCAAGGGTCGTACAGACCAGACTGACTGAGGCGAGCGGTTCAGGCTCGGGTCCTTTGGTCCAGGGCTCTCCGGGGGCCTCTACTGGCTCTTTGATGAAGAAGCATAAAGCGACGGCTATTGTGGACCTGACGGCCGATGCTCCCCCAAAGCCAAAGCATGGGATACCCCCATGTTTTGTTGTTCGTAACTTTTTTGAGGGGAACAGTATGGAGGTGGACCGGGCGGACTCTCTGTTCTTGGAGGGGATGGACCGTCCTGCCCGAAGGCTTTCTTTGGCTCAGGACGCGAGCGCGGTGATGCGGGTCCTGACCATGGCTTGGATGACGGCCGAGGGGTCCCCTTTGCTGGAGCGGGGAAATAGCAAACTCAAGGAGCAGTTGGCCGCTTCTGAGGCCAAGCTGACAGCGGCCACAGAGGAGGTAAAAAAGGTCACCACGGAATCGGCTGAACGAGCAACGGTCATCGCCAAATTGGAGGTCGACAAGAAGAGGTTGCTTGAGCAGAATAAGAAGCTGAAGGACGCCTTTTGCCCCAAGGAGGATGAGGACGAGGATACCAAACATTTGGTGACGAGGGCTCAGTTTCTCGCTCGGATCGACCAAGATATGGAAGATCTGAACGCGTCGACTGAGTTCAGCTTCCTGAATGCGGTGGAGCAAGTGAAAGCTCTCCACCCCGACCTAGCCTTGGATGTCGATCGCATGAATTATCTCTACAAGGTGGTGGATGGCCAGGTTGTAGTCCCTGCTGACTTGGTGGTGGCCGACTCTCAGCCGGGGACGACTGCTCAGCCTGACCAACCAGAGGAGCAGCTGGGCCAGGAGGAAGCTCGTGCAGAGGAAAGCCGCCCGGTGGGTGAGGATAATTAATTGATGGCCTGCGTGCCTTTGTAATTTATAATGTATTCTGTTTTTGGGGGCGTGGCCCCCTTTATTTGTAACTCCGAACAAGTCGGCCTTTTGGTGCCGCATTTCTTTTAAATGTTAAGTGTTTGACCCTAGTGGTCGGTTACATATATTGTTTGCTCGTAATAATGCGTCCGTCGGAGGACATAGTTTATTTGTTATTTTTACTAAGTGTTTGACGCTCGTATTTGCATTAGTTAGAAGCAATTGGATAGATACGGGGGAGTATGGACGATCTGTTGGTTAGGGGAACCAATCAGTGTTGGAGGGTTTTACCCTCGATCGGTGCTCGAGCCAAGATAAAGGCCCGGGATCCGTGGCGTGAACGTCCCATCGTGAGCTGGGGTTCTACCTGGTCGTGGTACTTAGACGACGTCGGACTCGTTTGAGTATCCGTTCGTGCAACAAGTTTCTCTTTTGCTCGAAAAGAGGTCTTGCTTGATTTGTGATATTTGGGCTGACGTGCTCGTACCTAGGCACGCAGTTTTTCGTAAGTCTCTCTTTCTCTTCGCCTGGGAGTTGAGTAAGGTGACTGACTTAACTATAATATTGTTTAAGTTTCTCGGCGTTCCAAGGCCGAGCGAGTTCTTCCCCGTGTAGATTTTCTAAGTAATAAGCACCGTTCTCGGTTTTTGCTCGAACGCAATATGGGCCTTCCCAGTTGGGCGTTAATTTTCCCTCGCGGGGATCCCTGTGGTTTCTTCTAAGGACAAGGCTGCCTACTTCGAACGTCCGCCTGATGACCTTGGAATCATGTCGAGCGGCTATCTTTTGTTTGAGAATAGTTTCTCGAAGAGCGGCTTCCGATCGAATTTCTTCGACCATGTCGAGCTCGTCTCTTAAAGCTTCAGCATTGGTATCTTGTTCCATGGGGAATTCTGTGCGTCTCGATCGGACATGCATTTCTATTGGAATTACTGCTTCGGTCCCATATGCTAATCGAAATGGGGATTCTCCGGTCGTTGAGTGGGGAGTGGTCTTATATGCCCATAATACGCTATGTAACTCCTCGACCCAGTGTTTCTTATGCTCGTCCAACCTTCGTTTCAGACCTCTCAGGATTACCCTGTTTGCGGCCTCGGCTTGCCCGTTAGTTTGAGGGTGCTCGACTGAAGCGAAGTGTTGTTTTGTCCCCATTGACGCGACGAATTCTTTGAAATGTTTATCCGTGAATTGAGTCCCGTTGTCGGTCACAATGGCGAGGGGCACTCCGAATCGGGCGAGGATGTTTCTTTTGAAGAATCGAAGTATATTGAGTGCAGTGATTTTGGCCAGGGCCTCAACTTCTATCCATTTGGTGAAGTAGTCGACGCCTACAATTAAGTATTTGTTCTGACCAGATCCAACGACGAATGGTCCTAAAATGTCCATTCCCCACCATGCGAACGGCCAGGGCGATGATAACGATTTTAGCTCGGATGGAGGTGTTATGTGCACGTCTCCATGTCGTTGGCATTTGTCGCATCTTCTTACATGCTCCTTTGCATCGTGCTGGAGGGTGGGCCAGTAGTATCCTGCCCTTAGAATTTTTCGAGCTAACGAACGTCCGCCAGGATGCTGCGCATTGATTCCTTCGTGGACTTCCCTTAGTACGTGTGGAATGTTTTCCTCCTCTACGCATCTGAGGAGGGGTGTGGAGAATCCTCGACGATACATACGTCCGCCTACTAAAGAGTATGAGCATGCCCTTCGTCGTATAGTACTAGCCTCTTTTGGGTCGGTTGGTAACTCTCCTTTGGTTAGATAGTTGAACACTGGGGTCATCCAGCAACTCGTGTCGCCCACGACGTTAATGTGTACGCAGGCTGATGAGTGCCCGATACTTGGTCGGGGGAGCAGTTTTTGTATGACGGACTTGTTGTTTCCTTTCCTTTTAGTGCTCGCCAGCTTGGACAGGATATCTGCGCGGGCGTTGTTTTCCCGTGGAACGTGTTTGACTTCAACACTCTTGAACCGTTTTATTTCGTCTTTTACGAGGGCTAGATATTCGGCCATGCTGTCACTTCTGGCCTGGAAATCCCCTCGGACTTGGCTTGCAACCAATTGGGAATCCGTGCAAATTGTGATCTCTTCTGCTTCTAGGTCGGTAGCGAGCCGTATGCCCGCCAGGAAGGCTTCATATTCTGCTTGGTTGTTAGAAGTGGGGAAAGATAAAGTCAATGACACTTCGATGACGTTCCCTTCTTCGTTCTCCAAAATGATACCGGCTCCACTGCCCGTCGGACCAGATTCGCCGTCCACGAAAATAATCCACTTGGACGAAGCTTTCGGATCTTGCCCGGTGAAGGCAAGTTCAGCCACGAAGTCGGCCAGCGCTTGAGCTTTGAGGGCCTGTCTTCCTTCAAATTTGATGTCGAACTCAGATAGTTCCAGTGACCATTTTAGCATTCGGCCGGCCATGTCTGGTCGACCTAGCAACTGTCTTATGGGTTGATCGGTCCTTACGATGATGGTGTGAGCCAGGAAGTAATGGCGTAGTCTTCTAGCTGCGAGAAGGAGGGCCAATGCGACCTTTTCTATCTGAAGGTACCGAATTTTTGGGTCGTGGAGAGCTTTGCTCGTGAAATACACGGGTTTTTGCCCTTCGGGTCGTTCGCGCACAAGGGCCGCGCTTACTGCTTCGTTCGCGACCGCAAGGTAGAGATACAGAGTCTCCCCCTCTCCCGGTCTGGATAAGACTGGAGGTTCACTTAATGCTTTTTTCAGGTGGAATAGTGCTAACTCGCATTCTGCCGTCCACTCGAAAGTTGCTTCCTTACAGAGGAGCTTGTAAAAGGGGAGAGCGTGTTGAGCTGATTTTGCTACGAATCGGGCAAGGGAGGTAATGACCCCGTTTAGTGATTGTATGGACTTCTTGGACGTGGGAGTTGGGAACTCCGCGAATGCTCGACACCTATCGGGATTTGCCTCAATGCCTCGTTCGGTCAAATAGAATCCGAGGAATTTTCCCGCTCGGACACCAAAGGTGCATTTCTCAGGGTTGAAGCGCATTTTGCACTTTCGTGCCTGGTCGAAAACTTTTCGCAAATGGGACGCGTGGTCCATTTCTTGTTGAGATTTGACGATCATGTCGTCCATGTATACTTCGAGCATGTCTCCGATTTCGGTTCGGAAAACTTTATTCATCATGCACTGATATGTTTCTCCTGCGTTTTTCAGACCGAATGGCATGACGTTGTAAAAGTAATTGCCCGACTCGGTCATGAAGGCCGTGTATTTTTTGTCAGACACGGCCATGGGTATTTGATTGTACCCCGAATATGCGTCCATGAAGGATAATAATTTGTATCCAGACGAATTGTCGACCAACTTGTCGATGTTAGGTAAAGGGTATGCATCCTTCGGGCATGCCCGATTGAGATCGGTATAATCAACGCACATTCTCCATTTTCCACTAGATTTTTTCACAAGTACAACATTTGAGAGCCAGGTCGTATACCTGGCCTCGGTTACAAATTTAGCCTCTATGAGGTCTTTAACAGCAGATTCGGCAGCTTCAGTCTTCTCGCTCGACTGCTTTCTCCTGCGTTGAGCGACCGCTTTATGTGTTGGGTCGATAGAGAGGTGATGACAAGTTGTTTCGGGGTCGAGCCCTGGCATTTCTGCGGCGCTCCATGCAAACAAGTTTGCGTTCCCCTTGAGGCAAGCTTCCAACTGTCGCTTCACTAATTCGGGCATATGTGCCCCGATCTTGACGCACCGGGCAGGGTCCTCTCCCAAGGGAATTAGCTCGAAATCTCCGTCCGGTATTGGTCGGGCTAAGGTTTCTGCTGGTCTCTGGATGCTCTCGCTACTATCTGAGAACCTGCAGTCTAGGTCGATCGAATCGACTTGGGGGAAAGCCTTGGGCACATCTGGTGAATCCAATGTCGGGGGACTTGGTTGGTACGATATCGAGCTGAGACCTTTTGATGCTGCCTCGAAACATCTGCGGGCAGCGTCGACGTCTCTGTGCAATGTGGCGACTCTGCCTGAAGTTGTATAGTACTTCATCTTCAGGTGGACGGTAGACGGCACGGCTATCAACTCGGCTAAAGTTGGTCGTCCTAATATGCATTGGTATAGCGACGGGCAATCCACGACAAGGAATTGGACCCTAACCGTCCTGGCTGTCTCGCCCACACCGAAGGTGACAAACAGGTCAACATAACCCCACGGTCGGGATACTGCTCCGTTGAAACCTTGCAGGTCTGATCCGACGTATGGATTCAGATGTGTTTCGTTCAGTTGGAGTGTTGAAAACAGTTGGGAGTACATGATGTCGCATGAACTTCCTTGGTCCACTAATATCCTCCTTACATTGAAGTTCGCCATGCGCGCTCGGATGAGTAAAGGAATGCTAGCGTTGGGTGCTCCTCCCAGGAGCTCTTCTCGATAGAATGCGAGGGGTATGGAACCCACCCTCGGTGGATCTAAAGTGGAGTTTTGCGCGGGCCCTTTGGCAATTAACTGGTCGAATTTTCTCTTCACGGAACCGACCGTGATTTTATTGAAGCCTCCCCCTGATATGACCATCGCCGAAGGGAAAGCTTCCCATGGACTGTGGGAGGAGAAGTATCCCGCACCCTTGGTGTGGTCTGGTAAAAAGAAATCTTCCGGGCGATAAATGCTCAGGGCGACTTGCATGTTAGCGTCTGCAGGGATGGGCACGGCTTCCTCGATTTTCTGGGTCTCTTGTGTATCCTGTCGAGGATTATCTCTGGACTTTGTGAACTGTTTCAGATGCCCGTCTTTGATGAGGATTTCGATCGCGTCCTTGAGGTGGATGAAATCCTTTGTGTTATGCCCATGACTCTTGTGGAATCTGCAGTATTTCTTTTTATCTGTGCCGGGCTTGCTAGGTTGCTGCCTCGGAAAGCGTACTCCCGCCTGTTTGAATTCTGAATTGGCACATTCAGACAAAATTTTCTCCCTGGAGGCTAGGAGGGGCGTGTATTCGTGGAAATGACCAATAGGTCCCCGGTGCTCCCGCGGTTCACGCGAGCGCTCATCCTTTCTTTTGTCTCGTCCCCGACGAGATGTCGAGGGTTCATCAACTCGGTGTGGTTTGGCGTCTTCACGGCGTCGAGCGTCTCTTACTGAGCTAGCCGCTTGCTTTTCTTCATATTGGATGTAGGCTTGGGCTTTTAGCAAGAATGCGTCGAGGGTGGCCGGGGTTTCAATGCCGACCTCCCGATGGAAATCGGTCGAGGGACGTAGCCCTCGTTCCAGCAAGTACTTTTTCATGTCGTCGGTCGTGGACACTTGGACTGCCTCTTTATTGAACCTTTCGATGTAAGTTCGTAAAGGCTCGTCCCTCCCTTGGATTATTGCTTCGAGCGAAGCCTCTGTCTTAGGGTGTCGTCTTGATGCAGTGAAGTGTCTAGAGAACGTGCGCCCAAGTTGTTTCCATGATGTGATGGATTCAGCCTCAAGGCTTTTGTACCACGTCATTACCCCTTTCCTCAGCGTCGTGGGAAAGAGTCGACATTTAATTGCTCCTCGAACACCCCGATAGTCGAGCAAGGCATTGATGTTCTCGATGTGTTCGTCTGGATCGGTAGTCCCGTCGTATGAGCCTAATGGAGGAGGTTTCTCCAAGCCTCTTGGGAGCTTGGCTGCCATAATTTCAGATGATAGGGGACTGTCGCACCCACCAAATGAAGCCGGGTCAAATGGGGTACAGACGCGAATGGTCGGCGAAAGAAATGAGAACACACAGGAGTGAACTCAGAAAGACAAGAGTCGCCAGCTAGGCATTTTTATCCCGGAGGAAAGGCAATGCTGCATAGACCTAGAAAGATATGGATAAGACGGTTGCGAACCAGAGAGACTGAGAAAGGGGGTTGGTTACAACCTGGGAAGGTATTAGCACCCAGATTGTCCGCCGTACTCGGCGGGATCCACGCTTAAGAGATTTGTGTTTTAATGGGGTAGTGTCAGTGCAATTTGTGTATAAAAGAGCTGGAAAAGAATGTACAGGTGTCAGTGTAAAAGAAGTGAAGTGTGATATATATATATATATACAGTGCCAGTGTAAGAACAGGAGTATAAAGCTCAAGATCATGAGGCTAAAAGAGTAAAGCTGGAGAAGGGGGAAGGTACAGAGACTTTTGTTCGATAACTGTTAAGTTATGCCTACGTATCCTCTCTTGCAATGAGGAAGTCAGAACACCGTAGTTCGACCCAAAGAGACTGAAAGGTGAATTGACCTGTGAACTGCTTGCTTGTCTATGCTCAAGTGTATGACCTGTCTGGCTCAGGTGCAAACTGTCTTGCATTAGATGGAAGAAGCAAGTTCTCGTTTGTGAGTGAATAAGATGAGAAAAGAATCCCGAAGGAGACGATTATTGTTTGTTTTTGAGTTTTCAGTCTTTTATTGCTTTTGGATGTTTGTCATAAGTTAATGAGCTTAAGCCTAAACCAATGGGTTAGTAAACTCATCACATCTTCCCTCTGATTAGGGGTAATGAGAATATCTTAAGTGTGAAGTCAGATTCTCACACTTAATCACCTTTGATGCAGGATTAAGATCATTAACCTACTTGTGATTATTTAGATGTTTTTGGTGTTTTTGTTTAGTGTTAAGTAATGAGATTAAGCCATAATCAGGGATTAAACAGACTCATTACACCATCCTAATAGAAGGATAACAGATGAGAATGTTTAAGCTGAGGAAAGCTCCTCAACTTAATCCATGATTAGGGATTAAACCCATGACAAAACAAAGCCTTTATTAAGTGGATTTTTAGTTAATGATAAGATGATGAAGTGATTTTTATGATTTGTAAGACAACTTGAGGGGGACTTGTCCATTAACACTAGGGTTAGTCCTTCTTAACCAATTAAGGAAGAATTAGAACCCTAATGCAAGGCCCAAGTTACAAGCTTGATGTCTTAATGATTATTAAGTGAATTGATTAAAGGAGTTAAACACATTAAGGGTTTAACACTTAGGATTAAAGTTATACACTCCATCCTAATAGAAGGATGCAGGCATAAACTTAATCACAAAGCCTTAAAACCTTTAGGGTTTAGTCCCTGATTATGAGGTGAGAAGAGAAGACTCAATGAGACACAAAGGTAAAACTAAGTGGGGAGACTAATCAAAACCCTAATCATTGTCATGCTTGGTTGTTCCTAAGGTTTGTGAGGTTTATCAAGAAAGATCTTCAGAGGAACCACCAGGAAGCAGATGAAAAGGAGCAAAGAGAAGCAAAGTAACTTACTTCATTCAAGAAGTCAAGTCACTTGAGGAAAGAAAGTAAGAAGAGAAGAATGAGCAAGCTCAATCTCAAACACATAACAGAATGCAGCATGGATGCACAAAAGAGATGAGAAGAAGTTATGAGAAGTGAAGGCAAATTCACTTCTCAAGATAACTTACCACCTGAAAAGTTAGTGAAAGAAATGCAGTGCAATGCAAAATGGGATGAAATGACATGAGTCAAACCAAAATCAGAAGCACATTCATGATGATAATGATGTTATGGGATGATGCAAACATGAAACAAGGCATGGTGATGATCATACAAGCTCATGGATGCAAAATGAAGCAAGTTAAGAACCATGAACATACATGAAAAGTTATGAGATGCATATGGCATACAACATGGCAAATGCAAGATGTAATGATCAAACATGCTTTCAATATGTCTTAAGATGTTAAATGAATCATATGGATGTACAAAATGTCATGGCAAGTCAAGGTATGGATGCAAATGCAAGATGGATGCATATGGAAGCCCAAATTAGGGTTTATGATCAAAGCATCAAACACAAACCAAAATCAGAAGCAAACATCAAGATAAAAAATTGAAAATGCACTCAAAGGATCCCTAATCCTATACTAACTCACTGCCCAAAGGAGAGGTTCCAACTCTTAACCTAATTCAAGTTATGATTTTCCTAAGTTTTCTAGGGTTTTAGGGTTCCTTAACAAGAAAAATGCCAAACAAATGGAAAATGAAAGATCAAACCATGCCAATTTAATATTACAAACTACATGACATGCTAAACACAATGCAAAAAGAATCAAAGTCCAACTCTTTATGGTTAGGCAGAAGTGATTTTTGGAAGTTTGGATCAAAATAATGCATTAAAATGATTTTAATTCCATGAAAAATTCTCAAAATGCATCAAGATCAAAAAAGAAATTTGGTTTAAGGGTTGGACAATGTTTCTAAATGGTTTTAAATGTTTCATGAATTTTTTGGTGATTTTTAAATACCTAAAAGTATTTTTAATTAATTAATTCTCATTAATTAATTAAAAATAAACTTTTAAATATTTAAAAATACTTTTAAAATGCGAAAAATAAAAATAAAAATATTTTTGTGTTCTGAAATTAAATAATAACTTGTATAAAAAATTTCAGAATTTTTGAATAAGTTTTGCTATTTTAAATAAAATGAAGAAAACAATGTAATTGAATGGAAAATAAAAATGAAATTAAACTGAAAATAGAAAAGTCATTCAATCTGAAGGTCCAGATTCAAACTCATACGCACGCGCATTGACCTGGCGCCATATCCAATGGCCAGCATTCAAACCTGGCTAATTAATGATTAAGCCCTAATGACAGCCCTAATGACTTTCAGGCGACCGGAACACTGTTCCGGTCGTCTTCTCCGATCAAACAAAATTGCAATCTCTCTCAAAACGCATCTAAAACGAAATCTAATTGCCCAGAACTCTTCCCCACTCAATCACGAATCAAAACCCCCATTCAAACAACATTTATCATTCAGAAATAAGGAGAATCGAAGCAAACAATTTCTAGGGCAAAAAGTTCCAGAGACTGCATACATACTCATTTTTCACTCATTTTCAAAAACAAACACATATTCATGATCAGGGAAGCATGTAGAAGCTATTAAGAACTTAAAAATCCATTTCTGGAAAAAAAGTTCATGAAGCTACCTGAGTTTGAAGCTTTTCAGTCTGCAACTTTCTGGCCCTTTCTCTTTGTGCAATCCACTCCTATGACCTCCCTTATGCTTCTGAAAGGCTTAGAACAAATTTGTGTGGGCTGGTTTGAGAGTTTACAGAAGTTCTGCTCAAGCTCAGGTGAGGATCGTGTTTATGATTCAGGCAGTTTAAGGCAAAGATGAGGGGTGCTTTGTGACCAGGGTGATGAGTTGAGTTGATCTATGAAGTTTGTTTAAGTGTTTGTGGCTTGTATGCTGAGTTTCGAAAGCTTTTGCTCCAAGGGTGGAAAATGAGAATGCTGAGTTCTTGCTTGTTTCAGGTTGTGTGTTGTGATGTTTAGCTTGCATTTTGTTTGTATAAACTAATCCTATTGGTCAGAAGATGTGACATGTCCTTTTGTGATAGGTATGGTTACTTTTGCAAATTGTCAACTTTGTGTAAGAGAAAGCATGGGTCATGTTCTAGCCAAGTACAAGGGGTGTGGGCTGCGCAGCAAGGTGAGAGGGAAAGGCTAGGATTGATCAGCAGGCTAGGCAACAAGTGGGTGAGGAGATATGATGACTTTTGCAACTTGGTTCACTTTGGTTCTCATGAAAATATCTTGCTCCAAAGGCCAAACAATATGAGAAACTCTTGGCCCATTCTGATTTTTAGGTCATATGTGATGTTTGTGTAATGGTTTGACATCAATTAGAAGTCACAAATTGCCTTGATACAAGATTTTGCAAGTTTCCCATTTGGTGCATAACTTGAAATTTAGTGATTTTTGCCAACTTTGATGAACCATAACTTTTGATCCAAGATGAATTAGGTCATGTTCTTGTACTTTTTGAAAAGGGAATGATCTATTCTACAACTTTCATGACCAAAGTTTTTCCATTTGAAGCTTTCTTGAATCAAAAAGTAAGGGTTGAAAAAGTTGCATAAAATGACATTTCCATTAAAAGTCAAACTTGCCCAAAAAGTCAACTTTGCAAAAACTTCAAATTCTTCAATTTTGTGAACTTCCAACCTCTTCTATGATCAAATAAAGATCATATACAATCAAAATGATGAAGAACACCCTTTGGTTGGGTCATTGGGGGCCTCAGATGCCCTGATTTTGCACTGACTTGCTTGAAAAGTCAACTCTTGATCAGATGACTTCCCCATGGAATTTCTTCATGAAAATTGATATGCATACTCCCTATACCATATAGAGACCAATAGAAACAAGAATGACCAAAAAATTGGAGTTATGGCCTCTGAAACCAAAACCCTAATTTTAGGTCATCTGTGCAGTTAAGTCTGGCTCTGCCTCCACACCATTCTCAATTCTTGTGATCCTTTTGACTTTCTTGACTTTGTGAGGATGCAATATGATGCTTGAACACACATGGACCCCTTTGAAGTGATTGATGACCTTTGGAGTGGCTCAAGAAGCTCTTGGATTGCTCAGATCACAAACCCTTGATGCAGATGACTTAGAATCTATGCAGTGAATCAAAAAGGTGATATGAGATGCTATGATTAAACTTATGCATATGAAATGATCACAAGCCATGGTGTGAATGGGTGAGGGCAAATTTGGGGTGTTTACAGCTGCCCCTATTCAAACATGAGTTAGCTGTGCAGGATGTAAGCGACGGCTTAACAGGCAAACAAGATAACTTGTGGTTGAATACCAAAGACAGTCCAAAATTTGCACTCACAGAATGAAGAAGAAAAGGGATATAGATTGTAAAATAAAGTATATTGTAAAGTATGAGCGGCGGAGGACGACCGCCGAGCAGAGGACGACTGCTGGGTAAAGAGCAATGACGGGGACGACCGACATGCTGGGAAAAGTGCAGAAAATAAAGCAATGACGGGGACGGCCGACATGCTGGGGATAAAAGGTAAAGCGAAGATGGGGACGGCCGACTAGCTGGGAAAAATAAGAGATTATGATGGGGATGGCCATCAAGTAAAGCTGTAAAATTCTCTGGGGATTAATGAAACATGACGGGGATGACCATAAAGTTCATAAAGTAAAGTAACCAACGATGGGGACGGCCATCGGGCTAAAAAGAAAATGGACCACGACGGGGACGGCCATCGGGTTAAAGAATAAATGAAATAAACAGATGATGAGGTACGGTCATCAAAGGTGAAGGACGATCACCTAGCAGGGGACGGCTACTCTGTAAGGGTTAAGATGAGGGACGGTCATCTAAGGTGGAGGACGACCACCAGGCAGGGTACGGCTGCCGAAAATATCGCGACATAGGACGAATGTCGGATAAAGAGGTCAACGATGGGGACGGCCATCGGATGAGCATGACGGAGGACGACCATCAAGAGGTGGAGGACGACCACCTAGTAGGGGACGGCTGCTCTCACGGTTTATCATGACATAGGACGAATGCCAGATAACCAAAATCCACAATGGGGACGGCCATTGGGTAAAATGATGAAGGAAAATCATCAAGAGGTGGAGGACGACCACCTAGCAGGGTACGGCTGCTCAATTATTACAACACAGGACGAGTGTTGGATAAAAAGATCAAACAATGGGGACGGCCATCGGACGAGCATGATGGAGGACGACCATCAAGAGGTGGAGGACGACCACCTAGCAGGGTACGGCTGCTCTCAGGGCTTATCATGACATAGGACGAATGTCAGATAAAAGGAAATTTGTTTTACTGGGGAATAATAAACACGGACGAGTGTTTATATCCGAGAAATAAAAGGTATAAGTGTTTGGATGTGTATAGATTAAAGATGCGGACGAGCATCCTTAAGACTATGATACGGACGAGAATCAGGTAGAAACAAATACCGACACATGTTCTGAGACGATGGTACGAATGAGTACCAACTGGTTAACAAAGAACACGGACGAGTGTCGAATCTGAAAGGACTCTTCTAGGGAATAGTAGACACATACGAGTATCTATTCAAGCAGACACAGTGTATGGATTAAAGATGCGGACGAGCATCCTTAAGACTATGATACGGACGAGTATCAAATAGAAACAAACACTTGACGCATGTTCTGAGATGATGGTACGGACGAGTACCAACTGGTTAACAAAGAACACGGACGAGTGTCGAATCTGCGGGAATGTAAATGGTGTATACAAGATATGGACGAGTATCTGTATAAGTATGAGTAGAAAGTATGAGTGATATATAGATGAGTGTTCCCAAAATGCTAGGGAGGGTGACACGGACGAGTGTCAAAAGGAGAAGAGTATATCTGATATACAAAGTGTTTATGTTACTGTGCTGGGGAAAATGACATGGACGGATGTCAAGGAATTTATATACAAGTATCTGTGAGTGCAAAGGGATTCTTTGGCTTTCTGCTGAGGATATGACACGGACGGGTGCCACAAGGTGTGTGTATTTATATTGGTGAATGTGGGGCAACTACTTTTGCTGGGGAATCAGGGAGGTATCCTGTATAGTGTTGATGGGTTGCTATTATTCTCAAGTGTTTGATTCAAACCATGACTTATGATTATGCAACATGTTTGATTTTTGTCGTAATGCTCCGCATCGAACGGAATGCTACGCTTCGTTTGGGTGAACATGATGTGGATGCTATGATTATGCAAAAGATACCAATCCGGGATTCGGATCCCATTGTTGTGAAGATCTCTGGTCGATCTGTTGGAGTAGACATCCCAGCTGGGGATGAGATCGTTGGTAGATCTAATGAGATGATTCTGCTTGGGGAAATGGATCAATGATTGACCCATTCCTGGCAATGAGGGACCCAGCTGGGGTTTGTAGAAGCTTTCTTCACTCTGTTGTGATTCCTTCGTGCATTGCTCTTCTGGATAGAGGCTGAAATTCTGTGGGGAAATGGTTCCCTGGCTTTTGTACCTGGCTGAGGTATGATGGATGGCAACTCAGCTGGGAGAAGCAACAAGTGGCAACTCAGCTGGTGAGAAAGCACTTGGAATGCTAAGGCTGAGTGAATGTTGATTTGCCAGCTTGCTGGGATGAAGCTTTCATGCCCCATGTTACACTTCGGATACCTGCAATCCTGCAAAGACAAGAAACGCACAAGTAATCCCGAGGTATCCTTTATCGGATTCCGTTATAGGAGTTAGACACTTCTGAGAGTAAGCATATTCCCTGCAAGCACGTGTTTTATTTTCTTTATTTTTAAAGATAAACATCTGTATTCATGCAATCAGTTTTTCTTAAGACATCAGACATTCTTTGCAAACAAAAATGTACAAGACGAAACATGACTGAAAAATCTGATTTTATTGATTCATGTGCCCTGAAATGGCAAGATACAATCAAAGAAACATATCCTCTGGAATGAGGAGAATGTTACAAATTGAGAAACAAAATGCTGGCAATGTTGATGACGCTTTGAAGGAGCTTCCTCTTGCTATGACTCGTATGACTTTTGACATTCTTCTCGTCCTGCTTTCTGAAGAAGGCTGATTCTGACAGAAGCTTGATTTTTTTGTTGAAGTTTACCAAGTTGCAGGCGATACAGATGAATTCAGAGTGCAGTTGTTCGCTTATTCCCTTATTTTGCATGGATCACCCTTTCGGGTTTTCAATCCATCGGGATACCCATTTTTGCCTGAGCTGTTCAATGCGGCTTTTCAACTCAGCGGGTGTACATTTTTGTTTATTTTCCCTTATTTTTGCCCGAGTCTTTTATTCTGTTTTTGACTCGCCGGGATGCCCTATTTTTGCCTGGACTTACATTCTGTTTTTATGTCCAGCGGGTCATTTTTATGCGAAGTATTTTTTAACCGCATCTGAATTCACAGGGGACGGGAAGTCTTCGCCATCCATGGTGCTGAGCATCAGCGCTCCACCAGAGAAAACTTTCTTTACTACAAATGGTCCTTCATAGTTCGGAGTCCATTTGCCCTTGTGGTCTGTATGAGGAGGGAGGATTCTCTTCAACACAAGATCTCCCACTTGGTACTCTCGGTGCCTGACTTTCTGATAGAAGGCTCTCTTCATTCTTTTCTGATACAACTGCCCATGACAGATTGCAGCCAATCTTTTCTCTTCAATCAGACTCAGTTGTTCGTATCGGGACCGGACCCATTCTGCTTCGTTCAGCTTAACATCCATCAGTACCCGCAGGGAGGGTAATTCAACTTCAACAGGTTGGACTGCCTCCATACCATACACAAGCTGATACGGTGTTGCCCCAGTGGATGTTTTGATTGACGTGCGGTACCCATGCAAGGCAAACGGTAGCATTTCATGCCAGTCTTTGTAGGTGACTACCATCTTTTGCACAATCTTCTTGATATTTTTATTAGTTGCCTCAACAACGTCATTCATCTTTGGCCTGTAAGGAGAAGAATTGTGGTGTTGGATCTTGAAGTCCCGGCATAGCTCAGCCATCATCTTGTTGTTTAGATTGGAACCATTATCAGTAATGATTCGCTCGGGAACTCCATATCGACAGATGATATCTCTCTTCAGGAATCTAGCTACCACTTGCCTTGTAACGTTTGCATAGGAGGCTGCTTCAACCCACTTGGTGAAATAGTCAATGGCTACCAGGATGAATCTGTGTCCGTTTGAAGCAGTCGGCTCGATCTTACCAATCATATCAATGCCCCACATGGCAAAGGGCCAGGGTGAAGACATTATATTCAAAGGATTGGGAGGCACATGCACCTTATCTGCATAGATCTGACATTTATGGCATTTTCTGGCGTAGGCACAACAGTCTGCATCCATTGTGATCCAGTAGTAACCTGATCTTAGCAATTTCTTAGCCATGGCATGCCCTCCAGCATGGGTACCAAAGGATCCTTCGTGCACTTCATGCATTAGCAAATCTGCTTCTGTTCTATCAACGCATCTGAGAAGTACCATATCAAAGTTTCTCTTATACAGGGAACCATCAGTGTTCAGAAAGAAACCACCAGCAAGCCTTCTCAAAGTCTTCTTATCATTGGAAGATGCCCCAGATGGGTATGTCTGATCCTCCAAGAAGCACTTAATGTCATGGAACCATGGCTTATCATCTTTGGCAATATCTGTTGCAAATACGTATGCTGGTCTGTCAAGTCTGGACACTGAAATCTGCGGTACAAAGTTGGCAGCTTGAACTTTGATCATAGATGAAATGGTAGCCAGAGCATCTGCAAACTGATTCTCGTCCCGAGGGATATACTCAAGCTTGACCGTTGTGAAGAAAGTCAACAACCTTCTTGTATAATCCCTGTAAGGTATTAGATGCTCCTGGTGTGTGTACCATTTGCCATTGGTTTGATTAACTACCAGAGCTGAATCTCCGAACACGGTTAATGTCTTGATCCTGAGGTCAATGGCTTCCTCAAGACCCATAATGCAAGCCTCGTATTCAGCTTCGTTGTTAGTGCAGTTGAAGGTGAGTTTTGCCGAGAAAGGCATATGAACTCCCTTAGGTGTAATGAGTACTGCACCAACACCACGACCATTCATATTAACAGCCCCATCGAACATCATAGTCCATTCTTCTTCTGGGTCAGGCCCTTCAGTGTGAATAGGCTCTTCATGATCTTTTGCTTTAATGAACATGATGTCTTCATCAGGGAAGTCAAATCTCATAGGATGGTAGTCATCAATGGGTTGCTCAGCAAGATATTCAGACAATACACTACCCTTGATGGCTTTCTGAGATGTGTACTGAATGTCATATTCTGTGAGGATCATTTGCCATCTTGCAACCCGTCCGGTAAGAGCTGGCTTCTCGAAAATGTACTTAACTGAATCCATTTTGGAGATCAATAAAGTAGTGTGGGTCAACATATACTGTCTCAGTCGGCGAGCAGCCCACGCTAAAGCACAGCAAGTTTTCTCGAGCAGTGAATAACGTTGTTCACAGTCGGTAAACTTTTTGCTCAGGTAGTATATTGCGTACTCTTTTCGACCAGACTCGTCATGCTGGCCCAGCACACACCCCATTGACTCTTCTAATACTGTCAAGTACATTATCAGGGGTCTTCCTTCCACTGGAGGCATAAGGATTGGAGGTTCTTGCAAGTATTCCTTGATCTTGTCAAAAGCCCTCTGGCAGTCTTCATTCCACCTGACCGTCTGTTCTTTTCTTAACAGCTTGAACAAGGGTTCACAGGTTGCTGTAAGGTGAGATATGAACCTCGAAATGTAGTTCAATCTACCTAGAAACCCCCGAACTTCTTTCTCAGTCTTCGGTGCAGGCATTTCTTGAATGGCTTTGACTTTATCAGGGTCCACATCAATCCCTTTCTCGCTTACAATAAATCCCAGCAGCTTACCGGATCGCACCCCGAATGTGCACTTGTTGGGGTTCAGCTTCAGTTGGTACTTCCTCAGACGTTTGAATAGCTTTAGAAGATTTACCAGGTGGTCTTCCTCTGTAAGGGACTTGGCAATCATGTCATCCACATAACACTCAATTTCTTTATGGATCATATCGTGGAATAATGTCACCATAGCCCGTTGATATGTTGCACCAGCATTCTTCAATCTAATGGCATCACCTTGTAACAGAACGTGCCCCAGGGTGTGATGAAAGTTGTCTTCTCCATGTCTTCAGGTGACATCTTGATCTGATTGTATCCTGAAAATCCATCCATGAAGGAGAATACCGAGAACTGAGCCGTATTATCAACCAATATGTCAATGTGAGGTAATGGAAAATCATCTTTCGGGCTGGCTCTGTTCAGATCCCGGTAGTCAACACACATCCTTACTTTGTCGTCTTTCTTAGGCACAGGTACTATATTAGCAACCCACGGCGGGTAGCTAGTTACAGCAAGGAAACCGGCGTCCCACTGCTTTTGCACCTCTTCTTTGATCTTCATTGCCATGTCTGGGCGAGTACGGCGCAGTTTCTGTTTAACTGGCGGGCATTCTTCTCTTAAAGGCAGCTTGTGCATAACAATATCGGTGTCCAACCCTGGCATATCCTGATAAGACCAAGCAAACACATCCACATACTCTTGAAGCAGGTCAATCAGCCGTTTCTTCACTGAGTCTTGTAAGCCGGCCCCGATTTTAACCTCTTTCACATCTTCACCTGTACCAAGATTAATCGTTTCCACCTCCTCCTGATGAGGAGTGATAACCTTCTCCTCTTGTTTCAACAATCTGGCTAGCTCTTCAGGAAGCTCATAATCTTCTTCAACCCCTTCATCAGCTTGATTGATCGGATTGTCAAAGTCATACGAAGTCATAGCCGTGTTGTTGTCGGTGCGGTCTGGAAGGCACTCTCTGCAAGGGTTCAGTTGGTTCATTTTAGTGATCGATTTTTTTATCTTGTTTAGAAAAGTGAAATAAAAGTTGTCATTTTGAAAACATTGCCATTTATTTTTTGTACAAAAAGAAAAATGGAAAAACAATGAGCGGAAAAGAAAAAGACTTGTTTGCAAAAGATGTCTGATATTTCATTGATTAATCTTGTTGCACAAAAATTACAGATGGCCCGATTACAAAATGAGTCTTGTCATCTTGGGCAAGATGCAAGACTTGATGCATGCTTAAAATACACAGGAAATAATAATTACTATGTAGGAGTAACTCTTATAATTTCCTGGGAAGACCAGTTTGAGATACGGCTCCCCGGGATCCTTGGACGAATCCAGCTTTCCAGGTTGCATTCATCTTCCGACTCATCTTCCAAGTTGTTGACAGCATCGGGGGTGAGCATCCCCCCACTAACAAAGTTGGGCTTCTTAGCAGCCTCTGCTTGATCTTCTTGAGTTGGTTTGTAACCCAACCCAAATCTATCTTCTTTCTTCTCCACAGGCAACAATTTGCCCCAGCCTTGAGCGTTTCCTTCTTCCACCACCTTCCGGGCCTGCTGGTAGGATGTCATGGAAGTCCCAAGTACAACAGAGGTTTCGTTAATATTCAGGGCCTCAAACCCTTGACTCATTGTCTCGTGGATCTCCCCATCCATCTCAATATATTTATAAGTAGCCAGATGGCTAACAAAAATATCCTCCTCTCCACAAATAGTAACGACTTGGCCCTCCCACTCGAATTTTAACTTCTGGTGAAGGGTTGAGGTCACGGCGCCAGCGGCGTGTATCCATGGTCTGCCCAACAGACAGTTGTAGGCAGGCTGAATGTCCATCACGTAGAAGGTCGTTTTGAAAGTTTGTGGGCCAATCGTTACAGGCAACTCAATTTCTCCCAGAACTGATCTCTTAGAGCCGTCAAAGGCTCTCACCACTAAGTTGCTGGGACGTAATGCCAATCCTTCATATTTCAGCTTCACAAGGGCTTTTTTAGGTAAGACATTGAGGGATGACCCTGTGTCTACCAGCACATGGGAAAGAACTGCACCTTTACATTCCATGGTAATGTGCAAAGCCTTGTTATGATTGCGGCCTTCCGTAGTCAAATCAGTGTTGGTGAATCCTAGTCCATTACTAGCATTAACATTTCCAACCACAGCTTCCAACTGATTGACGGTGATCTCTTCTGGCACATAAGCTGCGTGCAAGACTTTGAGTAGTGCGTTCCGGTGAGCCTCAGAGCACATAAGCAATGATAGAATGGAGATCTTGGAAGGCGTCTGGTGAAGCTGGTCCACTATCTTGTAATCACTTTTCTTGATGATCCTCATAAATTCATCAACCTCTTGATCAAAAGGTGTTTTCAAAGCTTCTCTAACAACTTGTTCTTCTTGCACCATGCTCTTCCCTTTTGCCTTGGCAGCAGCTTCTGCTTCGGCAGTGGGTCTTTGAATTTGCGGGGCAAAGAGACGTCCGCTTCGAGTGAAGCCTCCGCCTCATCCCACATTGTCTATTTGTGGTGAAGAAGTTGATGATTCGAAAGTGATTTTCTGTCCTTCGCAGTATAGATCAGAGCCGTAATGCCAAGGGATGGCATTACTGCTTTCATAAGGTACTGGCCCAGGCACTGTGACAGTGACTGGACTGATGACAGCTGCAGAAGGGACTGTGATAGTCTGTGGATCATAGTATATTGTGACTGGTGCTCTGGTAGGAGTGGCATTTTGTGAGTCGTAGGCAGAATCATTGGTAGGATCATAATAAATTGTAACTGTTGAGACACTTGCATTGTTTGCTGCTGATGTTGTAGGAGACATTGTTGGAAGGGTGGGTGTTGTTGTTGTAGGAGACTCTGAATGAAGGGGTGCTGAAGTTGTAGAAGGGATGTTTGCTGATATCTGGTCCATTGAAGTAACAGATGAAGCACTTGTTGATGAAACCGAAGAGTTGTTTGGAACAATGGTTGTTGCAGTTGTAGCAGATTCTGGAACTGTTGTTAAGGAGATTGCTGGATTGGTAGGTATTGATGTGGTGATTTGAAGCAGGCCACTCTAGATGAGACCATCTATGCCATCCCTCAAGTTATCACAGCCATTCACTGAAATGTTGCAATAAGCACACCCTAGCTCGCATCCCGGGAACATTTGACATTCAAGGAGTTGAGCCTTAATTTCCACCAAGGGTGTCCGAATCTGACCCACACTGGTTATCAAGTAAGACGGCTTGTCTTCTTCAATAGCATTGATTCGGGGACCACCATGATGTGGCATAGGGTTTTTGTTGACATTTGGTGGTGGTGCAAAGTTTAGGGCCTTGGAGTCTACCAGGTCTTGTACTTTCATGTGCAAGGCTCTGCACTTCTCTGTACTGTGGCCTGGTGCATTTGAGTGAAAAGCACATCTGGCGCTGGCGTCGTAATTTCTGGGCAGACTGTTAGGATCCGGAGGTGCCAACGTCCTTAGCTCAACTAGGTTGAGTTTCAAGAGTTGTGGCAGTAATGTGGCATAGGGCATAGGGATCGGATCGATCACCCTATTGGCCTGAGAAGGTCTCTGTTGGAATGGTCTTTGCTGATTGTTGTTGCTGGTGTTGTTGTTGTTGTTATAATTTCTCTGAGGAGGATACTGAGTTTGTTGCTGGTAATTTTGTTGCTGAGGTTGATAAGCTGGTTGTGGATGAATTGGAGCGGGAATGGTGACTGCTGCCACAGACCTATGAACATATTGGGGTCTGCCCCTGCTGGTATGGATTGCATTGGTTTCACCAGTTCTTCTTGGGCCCACAAAAGGCTTTCTTGGGTTGCCGGACGAGCTTGCACCGTTG
Organism: Lathyrus aphaca; assembly: GCA_963966055.1. NCBI lineage: Eukaryota > Viridiplantae > Streptophyta > Magnoliopsida > Fabales > Fabaceae > Lathyrus > Lathyrus aphaca. Next base: position 66,184,847 of record OZ014521.1, read on the forward strand.
TCAGAGATCTTACCCATCTTTAATAGGCTTTCAATCCTTTCCCCGGCTATGACCACATCAGCAAAGCTAGTGGAGGAGAAAGCAGCCAGCCTGTCAATGTATGTTCCTTGGAGGGTGTTCATAAACATATCTGCCATCTCCCTCTCTGACATAGGTGGTTGGACAGCAGCAGTAAGCTGTCTCCACCTTTGAGCATACTCTCGGAAGCTCTCCCTGGATGATTGTGACATTCCCATCAGAAGGGTCCTGTTGGGAGCCATATCCAAGTTGTACTGATATTGTCTGATAAAGGCCTCTGCCAGGTCCTTCCAGCATCTAATAGTTGCTCTGGTCAGATGAGAGTACCATTCCCTTGAAGCTCCGGTTAAGCTATCTTCAAAATAAAACATCCATAGCTTTTCGACCATGGTATATGCTTTCAGCCTCCCTAGAAAGGATTGTAAATGGGTCCGGGGGCAGGAAGTTCCGTTGTATTTCTCAAAACATGGAGGTTTAAATTTGTGGGGAATCCTGACCCCGTCTACTAAGCCCATGTCCATAACATCAAATCCCAAAGAATTCTGGGACTCCAAAGATCTCAGTTTCTCAGCAATCTCATCTAGCCTTCTGTCATAGGCTTCCTCCCCAGCTCCCATCACTGTGAACTGATCTTCCTGGGGGTCTTCTTGCAGCACTCTGCCTGCTGTGGCAGTCCCTTGCACATTGACAGGGATGTTGATCTCTGGATGCTGGTGGGGTCCAAAGACTGGGGGATTAACATGAGGCTGGACTCTCTCATTGTTGCTTGTCCCAGCAGTCCCTGGATGATGGTCTTCCTGATTCCTCCCCTCTACCAGTGCTCTTAACCTCTCCTGGCTTTGAGCCATATTATTCATCACCTCCATAAATTGTGTCATCTGAGTCCTCATTTCCAACCTTTCATTGGCCATTTGAGTCCTGACCTCTGTAAGGTCCTGCTGTACTTGGTCCATTTGTATGCCCGGAAGATTGTTGCGGGTGGGATATCTGTGTGGACGGTTGAGTGGAAACACCCGACGTCGAGCAATAGTTCCTGAGTTCACAACAGAGTTAGTAACAATAAAACAAAAACCTACAAAACAAACAAAAGGTTAGTATGCAATGCAGTATGCTTATTTGTATCCAAGGTATCCGGCTTGGCACTCGGTTTTGACCTTTCCAGACCCCTGAAGAAGATGCTTGTGATGTTGTTTGGAAGAAACTCAGATAAAACAAACCAACACATATATTACAAAAATCAAATGATACATAGTTTGTTTTTCCTTACAATACATGCCCTCTGAGGGGTCAAAAATACAACATAAAGTACATAAAATGAAAGCAAAAACAAGCAAAAGTCAAACACCAAGGCCAAATTCATCCTCCTGAACTTCCTTGAGAAGTGCTTCAGTCACAGGATCAGCTGGACGCTCTGTAAGATTCCTGATGATGAGATTCCTTGTATTAACAACTGCAGTTAGTCTCTTGTGTTGACTCTGGTCTTTTGACCTCTTTACACCAGCTATAATCTTCAGCTCTGAGATCTCCCTCTGGGCTGCTGCCAGGGCTTCCTGTTGCTCTTTTGCACTAGCCTCCAACTGCTCAATCTTATCCTGAGTCCTCTTATCCTCCTGAGTACGGGCTTCGGTGATCCTGATCCACCTGGCCTGACTCTCCTTCAGATATAGATCAGTCCCGGCCTTCTGGAACTGAGCTTCCTTGCAAGCATTTTTCAGAATCTGCTCTCCAGCCCTAGACTTCTTAATGTAATCCTCTGACTTCTCAATTCTGGCCAGATGCTCCAACTTTAGCTTTTCTAGCCTCTCAATGTCCAAGCGACCATCACTCCTTTCCCAGAGGGTCTTCTGTAGAGCCTGAGTCAGCTTCTCATTTCTCTCTTTCAATTTCTCAAACTCCTCTAAGCTGACAGTTGCTGGAGGTGGTGTTGTGGAAGGTCCAGGCACATCTTCCATAGTGAAGGGCAATCCAGAAACTTGAGCCCTAGCATGAGACCACTCATAGTATTGGGCTGAGGCCACATTATTGCATTTCCTAAGAATGGTTACCCCCTTAGTCTGCACATTGTCCCAGGCCCAGGATGCCTGCCTGACAACAGCCAGATTAGGCTTGATTTCACAATAAAGGGTCTCAGTCAGATCCTGTGCTCTAGGAGGATGGACCAATGCATAACCCAGTTGTCTTTTGAATAGCAGAGGGTTGTAGTTGATGCAACCCTTTACTCCAATCAGAGGTACATTGGGAAATTACCCACAACTTGTAATGATGTCTCTGCCCTTGGTGCTCTGAGTGCACCACCTGATGTCATCTGATGTTAGAGCAACAAGCCTCCTAGCCCAATTTTTCTGCTGGTGAGGGTTTAAGAATGCATCAGTCTTTGGCAGATGCTTGAGCAGCCAAGTATGGAACAAAGGAGCACAGCATCTCACTAGTCTTCCCCTTTGCTTTTCATTCCTTTGATGGACAGAGTAGTAAAGATCTCCCAGTAAGGTGGGCACTGGGTTTCTCAGGATGAAAAGATGGACTGCATTCTTGCTAACAAACCTAGGCTCATCTGCAAAAAGTATGATCCCATATATGCTAAGGGCCAACAAAGCACAGACTGTCTTCCACTCCCTCAAAGAGGCCTTCAAAATAGCCTGGGAAGTCAAGAAATCCAGATGAAAACCAGAGATTCCAGCTTTAGATGTCAAATTCTGCCCAATCAGAACTGGTTCCAGATGTAATGCTTTTGCTATCTCCTCATTACTTGGGAAAGCCATCTCAGGGTTGAAGGGGATTCCACCCCTGATAGGCACACCAACCAATGATGAATATTCCTCCAATAAGGGTCCCAACTGAAAATTCTGAAAGGTGAAGCACCTCAGAGTAGGGGTGTGCATGGTTCATAAACCAATCCAAATTGGTCCATATATATGGTTCGGTGTGGTTCTTAGAACCATTTCTATAAAACCGGTTTATTTTTTCAAAACCGGATTATATTTGGATCGGTTCAGTTTAAAACCGGTTCTTAATAGAAAGTGGTTTTCTATATATAAACCAATTTTAAAACTGTTTTTTTTCTTTCAAAACCAGTAATATCAAAGTAAATTTTTTCTTTTTATTACTTCAATCAATTTTTTCAATAAATATGCATGGTTAACCACTGTAGTATGTTCTGGTTTGATAAACCAGATCTTTTGTCACAAATCAGTTCTAAATGATTTTAATAAATATGTGGCTCTAAATTGATTTTTAGTTTAAAATGAAATTTAAATTCTACTCTTTGGAGTTGTACTACTCCTAGTGTAATATGCTGGGAACATATAATACTAAGCACGTCATTTAGCTCCGTTATATTTCACATGAATCTAATAAAAAATATATAAAATTGATGCTCAATATTTAAGTAATTTAATATTTTTTTTTTTAAAAACAAATATAATATTTTCTCAAAACTGAATTAATAGCTTTCTAGTTATTCTCAAAACTGGTAATTTTTTATAAAAAAAAAACAACTTTAAACCAGTTATTTTCAAATCAATTTTTATTTTCTTTACAAAACAGTTTTATAAAAAAAAATCAATTTCAAAACCAATTTTTTAAGTTGAAATAAGAAACTTTACATATCCACAATAATAATAATAATAATAATAATAATAAATAAATAAAAACAATACAGGGTTAATTTTTAATGCAATAAGAGAATGATTTGAATGACAACGTGACGCAACTAACAATTCGGTAAGCAAAATATTCATCAAAATTTTGAAAATTAATAATTTATTAAATTAAAAATACTGTTACAAAGAAATGAAAACATTGCTTATGGTTGGTTGAGTGGCAGGATCTAGCAGCAAAGCATTCTTTGGAGAAAGAGTATTGAACCTCAAATAAAATGTGGTATCCAATAAATTAATCCAGTTTAAAATATAGTTACCGGTTTTTGTAAAATTTTATTAAATGGACCACCAAATCTAAAATATACTAGTGGACTGGATTTTAAAATTTGGATTAATTTGGATAGGAATTTGGTTTATGGTTATTGGTTTTTCTGCACACCCCTACCTCAGAGGGGGATCATAGAACTGCAGGCAAGTATGTATCAAGCTCCTATGTGAAGGGTCCAAATCCATAACCACATCAAGGATTCCTCCATAATGTTCTCTAAAAAGTGGTATATGGTCTGGAGTAATCAGTGTCTGAATCTTCCTGATGCTAGCCAACTCAGGCTCAAAGAAATGATAGGAGATGTTACTCTTTTTAGGTGCCATGCTGCTGAAAGAGAACTGAGACAGGTGCTGAGAATAGCACTGAAGATAGGCCTCTGACAGGCTGAGACTGGTGATGCAGGTGGCTGAAGCAGGTAGCTGATAGCTGAAGTAAGTACTGATGAAAACAGGTCTAAGCTGAAGAAGGGGTCAAAACCAAGCCAAAATAGAATGGATACCCTGAAAAACAAATAAACACATGTTAAAATGATGCAATGAGGATGTATGCAAATGATATGCAAGGGTTTGTGACTGAGCTGGATCTGATCAAGTGCTCTGATATAAGTCCAAGTGTTCAAGAAATCCAGATGGAGGTTCATAAGTCCAGTAACCAAGGTGGGGGACTCAAATAAAGAGTCACATGTCCAGGGTTAAAAATCACAAGAACTATTCCAAAATGGAGTACTCTTAATCAAACAAGGTAACAGGGTATGCTGAGGTCAAGGGTACCTGCAAACCTGTAAGCAACCCAACCCCCTCACAGGTGATGTTCTAAAACAAGGATCCTCAGACTTGGATCAGTTATGAGAAGTGTAAACACTTCTAACCCGGAGGTACAGTGTTTACAATAACCATAAAAGATCCTCCTCTAATTCACCTCAGTTTCTGAAGGTCATAATAAAGGTCATCCAGACTTAGCAGGCTTCCCAGATAGCCCTAGCACTACAGAAAATCTGCAGCACAGAGTTCTCAAGAAGAAACCCATATCTGAACCGTGCTTCATATTCCCGCACCAGACCGAAATGGAATGGGAAAGAACATGAACCACTTTAGCCTAGGTGTCACTCAGGTCCCAGGTATAGGACCTCAACTCTCAGTAAAACACCCACCCACCAAAACAACAAAACAGATCCAGCCAGCACAGTATGACAGTATGATATATGTAAAACTATAAAGAAAGTAATAAAACAATTGTACATAATGCAAAAATAAATACAAATACAAACACAAATAGCACATAACACCCCAGTAAACACAAATCAATCAAGCGCTAGGAGGAACCCACAAAAAGAACCAGAAGCCCTGGTTACAGTATAAGGGTCCCCAGCAGAGTCGCCAAGCTGTCGCTCCCACCAAATGAAGCCGGGTCAAATGGGGTACAGACGCGAGCGGTCGGCGAAAGAAATGAGAACACACAGGAGTGGACTCACTGGAAAAGAAAAGAGTCGCCAGCTAGGCATTTTTATCCCGGAGGAAAGGCAATGCTGCATAGACCTAGAAAGATATGGATAAGACGGTTGCGAACCAGAGAGACTGAGAAAGGGGGTTGGTTACAACCTAGGAAGGTATTAGCACCCAGATTGTCCGCCGTACTCGGCGGGATCCACGCTTAAGAGATTTGTGTTTTAATGGGGTAGTGTCAGTGCAATTTGTGTATAAAAGAGCTGGAAAAGAATGTACAGGTGTCAGTGTAAAAGAAGTGAAGTGTGATATATATATATATATATATATATATATATATATATACAGTGCCAGTGTAAGAACAGGAGTATAAAGCTCAAGATCATGAGGCTAAAAGAGTAAAGCTGGAGAAGGGGGAAGGTACAGAGACTTTTGTTCGATAACTGTTAAGTTATGCCTACATATCCTCTCTTGCAATGAGGAAGTCAGAACACCGTAGTTCGACCCAAAGAGACTGAAAGGTGAATTGACCTGTGAACTGCTTGCTTGTCTATGCTCAAGTGTATGACCTGTCTGGCTCAGGTGCAAACTGTCTTGCATTAGATGGAAGAAGCAAGTTCTCGTTTGTGAGTGAATAAGATGAGAAAAGAATCCCGAAGGAGACGATTATTGTTTGTTTTTGAGTTTTCAGTCTTTTATTGCTTTTGGATGTTTGTCATAAGTTAATGAGCTTAAGCCTAAACCAATGGGTTAGTAAACTCATCACATCTTCCCTCTGATTAGGGGTAATGAGAATACCTTAAGTGTGAAGTCAGATTCTCACACTTAATCACCTTTGATGCAGGATTAAGATCATTAACCTACTTGTGATTATTTAGATGTTTTTGGTGTTTTTGTTTAGTGTTAAGTAATGAGATTAAGCCATAATCAGGGATTAAACAGACTCATTACACCATCCTAATAGAAGGATAACAGATGAGAATGTTTAAGCTGAGGAAAGCTCCTCAACTTAATCCATGATTAGGGATTAAACCCATGACAAAACAAAGCCTTTATTAAGTGGATTTTTAGTTAATGATAAGATGATGAAGTGATTTTTATGATTTGTAAGACAACTTGAGGGGGACTTGTCCATTAACACTAGGGTTAGTCCTTCTTAACCAATTAAGGAAGAATTAGAACCCTAATGCAAGGCCCAAGTTACAAGCTTGATGTCTTAATGATTATTAAGTGAATTGATTAAAGGAGTTAAACACATTAAGGGTTTAACACTTAGGATTAAAGTTATACACTCCATCCTAATAGAAGGATGCAGGCATAAACTTAATCACAAAGCCTTAAAACCTTTAGGGTTTAGTCCCTGATTATGAGGTGAGAAGAGAAGACTCAATGAGACACAAAGGTAAAACTAAGTGGGGAGACTAATCAAAACCCTAATCATTGTCATGCTTGGTTGTTCCTAAGGTTTGTGAGGTTTATCAAGAAAGATCTTCAGAGGAACCACCAGGAAGCAGATGAAAAGGAGCAAAGAGAAGCAAAGTAACTTGCTTCATTCAAGAAGTCAAGTCACTTGAGGAAATAAAGTAAGAAGAGAAGAATGAGCAAGCTCAATCTCAAACACATAACAGAATGCAGCATGGATGCACAAAAGAGATGAGAAGAAGTTATGAGAAGTGAAGGCAAATTCACTTCTCAAGATAACTTACCACCTGAAAAGTTAGTGAAAGAAATGCAGTGCAATGCAAAATGGGATGAAATGACATGAGTCAAACCAAAATCAGAAGCACATTCATGATGATAATGATGCTATGGGATGATGCAAACATGAAACAAGGCATGGTGATGATCATACAAGCTCATGGATGCAAAATGAAGCAAGTTAAGAACCATGAACATACATGAAAAGTTATGAGATGCATATGGCATACAACATGGCAAATGCAAGATGTAATGATCAAACATGCTTTCAATATGTCTTAAGATGTTAAATGAATCAAATGGATGTACAAAATGTCATGGCAAGTCAAGGTATGGATGCAAATGCAAGATGGATGCATATGGAAGCCCAAATTAGGGTTTATGATCAAAGCATCAAACACAAACCAAAATCAGAAGCAAACATCAAGATAAAAAATTGAAAATGCACTCAAAGGATCCCTAATCCTATACTAACTCACTGCCCAAAGGAGAGGTTCCAACTCTTAACCTAATTCAAGTTATGATTTTCCTAAGTTTTCTAGGGTTTTAGGGTTCCTTAACAAGAAAAATGCCAAACAAATGGAAAATGAAAGATCAAACCATGCCAATTTAATCTTACAAACTACATGACATGCTAAACACAATGCAAAAAGAATCAAAGTCCAACTCTTTATGGTTAGGCAGAAGTGATTTTTGGAAGTTTGGATCAAAATAATGCATTAAAATGATTTTAATTCCATGAAAAATTCTCAAAATGCATCAAGATCAAAAAAGAAATTTGGTTTAAGGGTTGGACAATGTTTCTAAATGGTTTTAAATGTTTCATGAATTTTTTGGTGATTTTTAAATACCTAAAAGTATTTTTAATTAATTAATTCTCATTAATTAATTAAAAATAAACTTTTAAATATTTAAAAATACTTTTAAAATGAGAAAAATAAAAATAAAAATATTTTTGTGTTCTGAAATTAAATAATAACTTGTATAAAAAATTTCAGAATTTTTGAATAAGTTTTGCTATTTTAAATAAAATGAAGAAAACAATGTAATTGAATGGAAAATAAAAATGAAATTAAACTGAAAATAGAAAAGTCATTCAATCTGAAGGTCCAGATTCAAACTCATACGCGTGCGCATTGACCTGGCGCCATATCCAATGGCCAGCATTCAAACCTGGCTAATTAATGATTAAGCCCTAATGACAGCCCTAATGACTTTCAGGCGACCGGAACACTGTTCCGGTCGTCTTCTCCGATCAAACAAAATTGCAATCTCTCTCAAAACGCATCTAAAACGAAATCTAATTGCCCAGACTCTTCCCCACTCAATCACGAATCAAAACCCCCATTCAAACAACATTTATCATTCAGAAATAAGGAGAATCGAAGCAAACAATTTCTAGGGCAAAAAGTTCCAGAGACTGCATACATACTCATTTTTCACTCATTTTAAAAAACAAACACATATTCATGATCAGGGAAGCATGTAGAAGCTATTAAGAACTTAAAAATCCATTTCTGGAAAAAAAGTTCATGAAGCTACCTGAGTTTGAAGCTTTTCAGTCTGCAACTTTCTGGCCCTTTCTCTTTGTGCAATCCACTCCTATGACCTCCCTTATGCTTCTGAAAGGCTTAGAACAAATTTGTGTGGGCTGGTTTGAGAGTTTACAGAAGTTCTGCTCAAGCTCAGGTGAGGATCGTGTTTATGATTCAGGCAGTTTAAGGCAAAGATGAGGGGTGCTTTGTGACCAGGGTGATGAGTTGAGTTGATCTATGAAGTTTGTTTAAGTGTTTGTGGCTTGTATGCTGAGTTTCGAAAGCTTTTGCTCCAAGGGTGGAAAATGAGAATGCTGAGTTCTTGCTTGTTTCAGGCTTGTGTGTTGTGATGTTTAGCTTGCATTTTGTTTGTATAAACTAATCCTATTGGTCAGAAGATGTGACATGTCCTTTTGTGATAGGTATGGTTACTTTTGCAAATTGTCAACTTTGTGTAAGAGAAAGCATGGGTCATGTTCTAGCCAAGTACAAGGGGTGTGGGCTGCGCAGCAAGGTGAGAGGGAAAGGCTAGGATTGATCAGCAGGCTAGGCAACAAGTGGGTGAGGAGATATGATGACTTTTGCAACTTGGTTCACTTTGGTTCTCATGAAAATATCTTGCTCCAAAGGCCAAACAATATGAGAAACTCTTGGCCCATTCTGATTTTTAGGTCATATGTGATGTTTGTGTAATGGTTTGACATCAATTAGAAGTCACAAATTGCCTTGATACAAGATTTTGCAAGTTTCCCATTTGGTGCATAACTTGAAATTTAGTGATTTTTGCCAACTTTGATGAACCATAACTTTTGATCCAAGATGAATTAGGTCATGTTCTTGTACTTTTTGAAAAGGGAATGATCTATTCTACAACTTTCATGACCAAAGTTTTTCCATTTGAAGCTTTCTTGAATCAAAAAGTAAGGGTTGAAAAAGTTGCATAAAATGACATTTCCATTAAAAGTCAAACTTGCCCAAAAAGTCAACTTTGCAAAAACTTCAAATTCTTCAATTTTGTGAACTTCCAACCTCTTCTATGATCAAATAAAGATCATATACAATCAAAATGATGAAGAACACCCTTTGGTTGGGTCATTGGGGGCCTCAGATGCCCTGATTTTGCACTGACTTGCTTGAAAAGTCAACTCTTGATCAGATGACTTCCCCATGGAATTTCTTCATGAAAATTGATATGCATACTCCCTATACCATATAGAGACCAATAGAAACAAGAATGACCAAAAAATTGGAGTTATGGCCTCTGAAACCAAAACCCTAATTTTAGGTCATCTGTGCAGTTAAGTCTGGCTCTACCTCCACACCATTCTCAATTCTTGTGATCCTTTTGACTTTCTTGACTTTGTGAGGATGCAATATGATGCTTGAACACACATGGACCCATTTGAAGTGATTGATGACCTTTGGAGTGGCTCAAGAAGCTCTTGGATTGCTCAGATCACAAACCCTAGATGCAGATGACTTAGAATCTATGCAGTGAATCAAAAAGGTGATATGAGATGCTATGATTAAACTTATGCATATGAAATGATCACAAGCCATGGTGTGAATGGGTGAGGGCAAATTTGGGGTGTTTACAGGGACCCCGAGCGTCCTCGTCGTCACTGGAAACAAGCGATGATCTGTGATCGTATTTCTTTGTTCTTCGAGGGGAGGCGGATCTTGATCTGCTCCTTCTTGATTTTATTTTAGGAGAGGGTCGTGGAGACGACTGGCGAAAACGTTTGTTTCCTGTTGATTCGTCGGTGTTTCCTCTCCTCTTCTTCTTTGCAGGAGACGGAGTGTGCTCCCCTTGGGGTCTCTTTGGAGAATGAGGTCGACGAGAATTATCTTCAAGTCGGGCAATCTTTTCACCATGAGTGAGGAGTAACAAGTTCGTTTGATTTAGGATTTCGGCCAGCGCAGCAAAATCTGACCCCGAAGGAGTCGAAGGAAAAAGAGTTTTCGGGCGACTCTCCAAGGGTTGGTCACGATCGGGTGAAGGTGACGTCGCCTTCCCTTCTGGTCGGTCATGCATTGTTTCATCGTGTAGGGGAGGCTGGACGTTGCTCTCACGTTGCGTGAGAATCATCCCATCATTCGATCGATTCTCCTGGTTGTCCCGAGAAGCCATGGATCTTGTTAAAACTTTGGTTCTTCGAGGATCTTGAAAGAAGAACGGGGAAATCTTACCTTTCCCACAGACGGCGCCACCTGATCGTACCTGGAGATCAGGATCCGATACGGCTGGTCTCGGGAGCGGACGGATATGGTCATTGAGGAGAAAAAGGGGTGTACCTGCAAGACACTCCGATGCTAAAGTAAGTACCCGAGCAAGGGTGAGCAAGTACTAGTATTAGGGTTGAGAATTCAATACCTGTCCCTCTCAAATGAGAGAGTTTTTATAAGGGATCAGCTAGAATATTATTGGTTCGTTAAGTGAGGTGCGGATCGAGGGGTCCGTGAAGATAGGAAACGGTTAATATTGGCCGTTAGAGGACCTCTTTAGGACCGGATCGCTGGTGGTCGACTGAGGACCACTTTTCATGATTATGCTCGTCGTCGAGCAAGGTGTGTGGATCAGTCTTTTTGGCCCAATAGGAACTTGTAAAATAAAAATGTTTCTGTGTTCCATATTCTGCATAATTTACAGTAGCTATATAGCTATACAAAGATACAAATCAATTCTATTTTAGGAATTAAATCATTCTAATTAACTCTAATTCATTGGCACAATCTGTCACAGTGAATGCTAACAGACAGCTTATAACAACTAATACTACTACAGCTCATTACTCTCCCTCAAGTTGGAGATTGAGGACGATGAGATCCCAACTTGCTTGATAGTTCTCGAAATTGTTTCGTTCCCAAAGACTTTGTGAAAATATCAGCTTGTTCTGACTTGGTTGGTATGTGGACAGTAGTTATAATACCCTTGACAAGAAATTCTCGAATGAAGTGACAATCAACTTCAATGTGTTTCGTTCTTTCGTGAAAAACCTGATTTGAAGCTAAATGAATAGCAGCACGATTGTCGCAATGTAGAACTGTAGGAGAATCACATGTTACTTGTAAATGTGTAAGTAGTCTTCTTAACCATATGACTTCTCTTGTGGCGTGGGCCATTGCTCTATACTCTGCTTCACTCGAGGGCCTTGATACGGTAGTTTGTTTCTTGGTTTTCCATGAAATGGGAGTTGTTCCTAACTTCATGACATAACCTGATATTGATCTTCTGGTTAGTGGACATGACGCATAGTCTGAATCACAATATGCAACCAGTCTGAGTTCATTATCTCTTGGTACGACAATTCCTTGCCCCGGTGAAGACTTCAAGTACCTCAAAACATGCATGGCTGCGTCCCAATGCCCTTGGTGAGGTTCCTGCATAAACTGACTTAGAATATGGACAGAATGTGTTAATTCCGGTCTAGTGATTGTGAGATAAATGAGTCGTCCCACCAACCTACGGTACTGTGAAGGATTCTCATATAAAGGACTTGAATCCAATGCTAATTTATGGTTTGGTTCAAGTGGGATAGATGAAGGCTTGCAAGCTAGCATCCCACATTCATTTAGAATGTCCAAGGCATACTTCCTTTGACAAATGAATAATCCAGAAGGGTCGCGAGCTAACTCTAGACCAAGAAAGTATCTCAACTCTCCCAAGTCCTTCATGTGAAAACATTCGCTGAGGTATTGTTTGAATTTTTCACATGACTTTGTATCATTCCCAGTTACAACAAGGTCATCAACATAAATTAATACAGCTATGAAAACTGAACCATGTGAATAGGTAAACAAACTATGATCAGCTTCACATTCCTGAAAACCATACTTTACCAATGCTTGGGACAGTTTTGAGTACCAATTGTGTGAGGCTTGCGTAAGACCATATAGCGACTTTCTTAGGCGACATACCATCTCTTTATCGAAAACTTTGTATCCTGGCGGAACCTCCATGTATACTTCCTCATCTAATTCTCCGTGTAGGAAAGCATTACTCACATCCATTTGGTGAAGTATCCATCCTTTAGCCACCGCAACAGTAAGAAAACACCTCACAGTTGTCATTTTGGCAACTGGTGCAAAGGTTTCGTTGAAGTCATCCCCTTCAACTTGTGTGTATCCTTTCGCCACGAGCCGCGCCTTGTATTTCTCAACTTCACCGGTCGATTTGTATTTAACCTTGTATACCCATCTACAACCCACTGCCTTCTTGCCTTTAGGAAGCTTTGATATTTCCCATGTTTGATTTTCTTCCAAGGCTTTAAGTTCTTGTGACATAGCTTCTCTCCATTCTTGTTTGTGAATGGCTTGTTTGTATGACTGAGGCTCTTCAATGCTTTCAACCGCTGCAAGATAAGCTTGATGTTTTTGTGAAAACTCATCATAATTTACATAGTTTGATATAGGATAAATTATACCTGAAGAAGTTGACGTCTTCGGCGATGTACATGTGTGGGTTTTCTCAGCTGAGTAGCAATAATAATAATCAAGTCTTTTGGGTGGTTGTCTGTTCCTTTTCCCCATGTCTATGTTTGTCATGGTTTCACTCTCTCCCTCATTTTGAGGTTCTTCTACTTTAGTGATCACAACAGGATTTGTTTCAACAACTTGTTCTTCTATTGGTTCTTTGGAAATTATGATCTGATCTTGCTGCCCATCATTACTAGACGTAGTATCTTCTTCAACAGAACCAAAATCAAAAGCAAATGTTGGCGAAGGATTTTCTTCACTGCTGCTGTCCTTTTCTTGTGATGCATACGGAAAAATATCTTCATAGAACACCACATCTCTTGATACATATATCTCCCGTGTCTTTAGGTTGTACACTGTCCAACCTTTTTGGCCTTTAGGATATCCCACGAATACACATTTTTCGGCTCTTGAATCAAATTTATCTTGCTGCTTGTTTGAATTTTTAACATAACATAAACATCCGAAAGTCTTAATGTGCTCATATGATGAAGGTTTTCCCAATAGCTTCTCATATGGTGTCAACCCATTATTAACCAATGTAGGGGTTCTATTAATGAGGTATGTTGCTGTCAAGACACACTCCCCCCAAAATGATATGGGTAAGTTAGCTTGGAATCTCAAGGCTCGTGCCACATTGAGTATATGTCTATGTTTTCTTTCTACCCTTGCATTTTGTTGGGGTGTTCCCACACATGAAGTTTCATGTAGAATTCCTTCTTGTTGTAGGATTCCTTGAAACGCATGGTTGGTAAATTTTGTCCCATTGTCACTCCGCAACCTCTTGATCTTTACATTAAATTGTGTGTTAACCATGTTGATAAAATTTGTTAAAAGTTTTAGAACTTCTGTTTTTTCTTTTAACAAGTAAACCCATGTTCCACGCGAATAATCATCAACGATTGTAAGAAAATAGTGACATCCACTATGAGAGCTAGTACGATATCTTCCCCACAAATCACAATGTATAAGATCAAAAGGATTCTTAGCTTTATTATAACTATTATGAAAGGGAAGTCTGCATTGCTTTTATCTATGACATATGTCACAACAATGAAGTTTATTTGAACATAAATTAAAATTCACTAGCTGAGACATGCGTTGCATAACTTGAGGAGAGGGATGTCCCATGCGTGCATGCCAGAGAACGGTGTTGTCTTCATGATGTGCCGTGAAAGCAGACCCTTGGACTTATTGCTTCAACACATAAACCCCACCATGTACATCACCTAAGCCAATCTTCTTCTTCGTGGCAAAGTCCTGTATCATACAGTAACTAGGATGATAAGTCACAAAGCAATTTAAATCACGGGTCAATTGACAGATTGAAATTAAATTGCAATCAAACTTAGGAATTAGTAAAACATTTTGTAAAGTAATGTTTTTGCTAAGATCAATGGTCCCCATCATTTCTACCAGCACTGTGTTCCCTGTAGGAATAGTGACATAGAAAGGTTTCTCAATCTTGGTTACCCCTCTCATTAAGGATAAGAGAGGGGTCATGTGGTGTTATGCACCACTGTCCAAGACCCATTTTAGATCTTTACAAGATGTATTTTTACCGGATTCACAAAAATCATGCTTCATCACACGAGAACCGTGGAATGCACGCCCCTGTACTGCTTCTTCAGTCGATTGTGCATGGTGAGCACTAGATTTTCCTTCATCATCTCTTGAGCGGTGTTGTGTCCTTCGCGTGTGCCAATTTTCTGGATACCCTATAATCTCAAAACATCTTGCTTTAAAGTGTCCAGTCTTGCCGCAGTGATCTCACTTTGAGTTTGAACCATCTCTTCTCCTCTGTCCACTTTGTTTAGATGAATAAAAAGCAGATCCTCCCAATTCTCTTTTAGTTGCAGCAATCCTTTCTTTTTCACCGATGATTCGAGCTTCTTCTCTGAGAACATGGTTGAAAACGCGTCGAAGCGAAGGCAAAGGTTCGGTGTTCAGCACTGTCGCCTTAACATGTTCAAATCGCTCATTGTTAAGACTTCCGAGAAATAGGTGTACTTGCTGATCTCCTTCTCTTTGCTGAATTTCTTTAGATGCACCACATGTGCATTCTGGAAGTGGTTGCAGTTCTCCTAGTTCATCAAGGAGACTCTTAAATTTGGTATAATATTTTGTCACAGTTATGTCCGATTCATGCTCCATCAGACATAACGTGCGCCACAATTGATGGATCCTAGGAGCATTTGTTTGAGCAAAA
This sequence comes from Lathyrus aphaca, assembly GCA_963966055.1. Taxonomy (NCBI): domain Eukaryota; kingdom Viridiplantae; phylum Streptophyta; class Magnoliopsida; order Fabales; family Fabaceae; genus Lathyrus; species Lathyrus aphaca. The sequence continues at coordinate 66,200,152 of OZ014521.1, forward strand.
CGCTCCTCCAGATCTTCCCAAATATCTTTCGCAGTTGATGCGTGCGAGATGCTGCCGTGCAAAACTGGATCTACAACATTAATAATCCCTGCCATGACCATTGAATCAGCTTTTTCCCAATTGTAAAAGTCTGGACTGGTTTTTGCAGGTTTCTTGATTGATCCATCAATGAAACCTAACTTGCTTTTCGCCCGTAATGCCGTCCTCATGGAGCGTGCCCAATTGCGATAATTCTCGCCTTTGAGTGTTGTAGCTACGAGCGGTGTTCCTGGATTATCAGATGGACCAAGGTAATATGGTGATGTGTTTGTGACAGCGGAAGTCAATTTTGTATTGCTGGAGGTATCATTCTTCTCCACACTTTCATTCTCTGAATCAGAACTCTGCTCTGATGCCATAATGAAATAACAGAAACTTGTAAAATAAAAATGTTTCTGTGTTGCATATTCTGCATAATTTACAGTAGCTATATAGCTATACAAAGAGACAAATCAATTCTATTTTAGGAATTAAATCATTCTAATTAACTCTAATTCATTGGCACAATCTGTCACAATGAATGCTAACAGACAGCTTATAACAACTAATAATACTACAGCTCATTAGTAACTAACCATAATACAACAAGATAATGAAACAACATATTTCTACACAGAATAAACATTCATACAAGTCTGTTGATATGGTAGTTTCTGAGCAAGAACTCCAACCATTATGAGCTAAGTTTATGATAGTGTTGCTTCATATCATGCTTTCTTAGTCTTAGTAGCATATTCAGTTGCTATCAAAAGCAGCGTACGCAAACCTTAGTCACTGAGCTGCTTAAGTTTTTTATTCTATCGTCTGTAAAGGAATACAAAAGGAATTATTCTATCACGTGAAGAAGCTCACATGAAAAAGTTCTTCCATGCACTTAAGTTGAAAATTGTATTTCTGACTTTGATTATTTAATTCTTAGCGTGTTTGTTGAGAATGAAAGAGTTTTTCCATGAAATAGTGCTTGTTGTATTTGTTGATAAGTGTTATTTAATCACTGCTACCACATTAATATAATAATAAGGATCATAAAACAATTATCTTAGGGGTAAATAATCATAAAAAAATTATCTTAGGGGTAAATCATAAAATAATTGAGTAGCGCCAGCTTGTGCCCCACGTGGGACTTTAAGGTGATGGAACATGGCTATGGAATACTAGGTTAGTCTGGTGGTTGCACAATGCTGGCTTGCCCGTTCCAAGTTGCGAGACCCATGGGATTTGTCCGAAGGCACGGGTCTTGTGGGTCTTAGATAAGAGGGTATAGCGTGAGATTGGTTTCACAGAGCAGCGAATACTTTCTACTCTTGACACTTGAGAGACCTAATAGCAAAGGACAAGTTGAGGAGTTTAAGATGTTTTGATATTAATGGCTAGCTAGGTACAATTATTTGTAGAGTTTGTGTAAAAATTACACAAATAACATGCTTGTACTCTAGCAAGCTGCAAGCACAACAAATTTTGTCTAGGTAGAGATTTTAGGTTCTATACAATAATGATTCCAATTATTACATCCTTTTTCTTTTTTCTATAACAAATTTTCATCATAGTTTATTTAAGAAAAACAATTTTTCTATCATAATTACATCAATAACTCATGTCTTCATTCTGTTTCATATGTTTTTCAATAAACTATTATTTTAAGGATTAGTTCTCTATTTCGATAAATTTCTTCTCTTTTGTCCTCTTAATATGTTTTGGTTAGCATTTCTTAATAATGATAATGGTGTTTTGCATGAAAAAAATTTCATATCTCTTGGAGTGTATAGATATGGAGGATCCTCAAACATTACTGAACAAATTTGAGACAAGGAATTTGGGATCATTATTTCAAATGGATTCAATATGAATTTATCTTGTTAAAGACGTACGCAGGAATGACTAGCCGGTGCAAGTGTTGGAGTATACAGTTAAAATCTTTCTGCACCGTATAGCATTGTTGTTTTGCTATTTATGATATGTATTTGTTTGAGCACTTTCTTGGGGTGATTGTAATGTCATTCCTATAATTTTTGCTGGTTACATTTCATATTGTAGTGCATTTGTTTCATTGTTTTTATGGTATCATTTGAATTAGTGTTCACATCAACACAACTATGATGCAACTTGCATTGTATAGTCACATCTATTGTCTGCTCAAAATGATTTCATTCATTTAAAGATGATTAGTAATTAAGGAGTTTGATATTGCATTAATATTTTGTAAGAATTGCCTCTTTGAAAAATATGATAGTTTGTAGTTAAAACAAGAATTAGAACTAGGTTTGGTGGGGTCCACCAGCAATTGCTATAGTACAACACAAGAGCGGCACACAAGAATCCCAATAACAAGCTATTGTGGTGGACTCTTCCCCTCAAGAACTCTTCCCCTCAAAAAATAAATTTAATTTCATGTGGACCATTGGCCCACATATCAGATATTAAACTGATAAGAACATATACTACACTTGATCTTAGCCAAAAGGCCAAGAAATGTATGCGTTGTAATACATGCTTATTGTGTGTTTTATATCTGACATCTTTTCCGCTTCTTTGTTATCTCGTGATGTGGGACTTTAATGCAATAATTTGGAGGCTCCTATACTAGTGTTCCTGTTTGCTCGATATTTTTGTAACTTGCTCTTATGTAACAAAGATTGTCTGTTTACATACATTTTCCGAAGTGATTTTGTTCATGCAAAGAAGTGACTCTCATTTTTTGCAACAACAATATTAAATAGGTAATAACTTTGGTCATGTCTTTTTGTTAACTTATAATTGAAATATAACATTTGTTAAGAACAATACTGAATCTAGAGTTTTCTGAAAAGCTAAAAACTAAAGCAGAAAAACCCCAGTAAAAATTAAACCGTTTCCCTTCAAATAAGTTCATGTGTAGTTTATGAAATACTTCTCTAATAAAATTCTATTTAGCAAAAATCATGTCCTAAGTCCTTAAAGATATGTTTATTAAATGCTACCTACTAAGTTTTCTCTTTGTCTTACCGAATTTCTAGTTCAGTTCAAGTGAACCCCGATTTTTTATTTAAAATTTATAGTTATTTATTACGGCAGAACAGTCAAAATCTATTGTAGCTGAAGATCCTTTTTAATAAATCAAAGTGAAAAATTTTTACTCACCGTACATTGGATAACAACTTCATTGGATAACAATTTCATTGGTAAATATTAATTAACTATTTTTTTTAGTAGGAGAATTAGATAGTTGGTTGCTTGGTATAGCTTTGTGATAAGCAAGGTTTAAAACGACTACGGCTTTTGCAATTTCGGGATTGCGGTCATAGCGGCTTGAATCAATTTATCACAAAAGTGAATAATCAGTATCGGCATGTTTGTCGCGTCCATTTTCGCGGTAAAGGAACTTTTTTAAAACCTTGATAATAAATACTAGCATATCGGCATTGATTTATCTATTTCATCAGTCCTAGCATATCACATGTCTATCTCTTGTTTTTAGCTTATTTTGACATGCTCTATATCATAGTTTATAAAAACTGCTTATAGTTTGTATGAAAACATTTTAAATTTAGTTTATCTTTTGACAACCTTCAATTTGACAACCTTGTAAAATAAATAGGATTTTGAGTGATAATATGAATTGGGGTTGGAAAATGCACGTTGTTATGAAATGGAAAATATTTTTGAATAAAGAAAGAATGGTTATTTGTCAGATGATAACACTTATACACAAAGTCTCTAACCTCACATGAGTTGATCCTCTCATACCACCACAAACACTGTAATCATCATATAAGACCTCTCACTGCCGCGGACAAACCCTAACCATTATAAAACTACTAAGTCTTCTTAATATCTCATAGATATCATACATACACGGATACTCTTTTACAAGTACAATGACATTCGCGGTAAGAAAATTATTTCACATAAAGATAATTATTTTAGTAAGAATAATTGAGTTTAGCTAATTTGAGCTTAAGACGCAATCAGGTGTAAGGGCCATTTGGAATATGTGGTTTCGTTTCGAAATAAAAGTTCCGCTCGAGTTGGAAGCAATGATTACAAGATCGGTCGCAGATATTGCAGAGATGTTGAAGCGTCCATCAATATATTGAAGTGTAATGTTGCATTTTATGTTGAAATCATTTATGCAATGTTTATTTTATGTTATGAATGTTAATTTTATTTTGGAAAATTACTTGGTTTTGACTTTACTACTGATGTGTCTGTGTTACGAAAATGTAACTACGCAAATATTTTAGAGATTCATCTCCATAATAAAAGTAAACAAAAAAATATGGTGTAACTCATAATGGTCTTTGTTGAAGTGTGTGTTAGGTGCGTCAAGAGATGCATATCCAAAAACGGGGGGCATTTTTGGAATACGTGTAGTGCATAAGAAATATATAGGGTGCATTGAGAAATGCTCTAAATTTAATATTGCATGGACCATTAAACCACATATCAAATATTAAACTGATAAGAACATAAACTTTTTCCTTCACTCGCCCTCATTTTTGAAACACAATTCTCAAGCTACCCTAGTTTAAAAAAAATAAAAATACCCTATTTGAAGAATATGTTCGGTCATTTACTGGTTGAGGATCCTCTACATTTAAGAAAATATACAAAAGAATAGCTCTAACTGTAGTAACCGTTGTTCTTTTCTTTTTGTCGTCGTATGTCATTTGTCTGTGTTACACAATTCCTCTGCCCTATTTAAATAGACGATGAATAGTACTGTTAGAGGATATAATTGGAAACTTATTCAATTCAACAGTTGTAATAATGGTATGAGGTTATGTCGTGAAACATGGAGTAATGTTGGTGGTACATTCCTTAATAATTCCATTTGCCTTTGTCAGTAGTTTATCTTCCTGCAGGTCCAATCCACTCCCTGGGGGGAACATTGAAAGGAGGTCTAATCCACTTCCTTTGATGCCTCTTTATCGAAGACGACACTGCAACATGGACAAAGCATGACATCAGAGTCTTTCATCTTACACATGTTCAGAAAATCAACGAGTTCTTCCTCAACTTTAGGAAATACCACCTTCATTTGATCTTCATAATTGTCATTGATATCCTTCGTATCAATGTCATTAGTGATATCAACCATTATCACGTCTATAGGCTCGACAAGGAGGGCCTCTTCAACTTTGGGATCAACCTTTTCCTCCACTTGAGGTTTGAGGTTTTAGCTTGTATGCAAACTTGAGCCTTCCGTCTTTTAAGGCATTTTGCACTAGGTCCCTGAAAAGAGCACAATGAGAAGTTTTATGACCCAATAAATTATGAAATTCGTAAAAACCTTTTTTCTTTCGGCTTAAATACAGTTTTGGTCTCCTGACTTTAAATTTTCTAACTTATTATCCCCCTTTAAAAAACATCAATATTTGATCCCCTATTTGAATATTTTTGGGATTTTTTAGGTTATATCTCATATTTGGTTATGTGGTAGCCTCGTTTATCATGTGACATAGACCGTGTTAATCAATTTTGAAAATTGTATTGCCACATCATTTAAAATCAATTTTAATTGATTAATATAATTGAAAATAATTTAAAATCAAATCTCAAACTCATTATTCCCCCTTTACAACTGTGTTCTCCCCCTTTACACCCCAAAACCCTAAATGTCAAAGTTCACAAATTTTTCATAATACTACCCTTAGATCCAAATCTCCATTACTTTCTAAATTGTGCAAAATGACCTAAGAATGAAGGAAACACGTGGTACTTGCCAGTGCCACAACACACACTCTCTCTCTCCCTAAATACTAGTAGTAGTTCCCAACTAGCCATTTTCTCTCTCTAAAATTGTAATTACTATTGAACAATGAATTTGACAAAAAAAATAGGATTTTTATTGAAATTTTAATTATTATTGAACATTCAATTTGACAACCTTGTAAAATAAATAGGATTTTGAGTGATAATATGAATTGGGGTTGGAAAATGCACGTTGTTATGAAATGGAAAATATTTTTGAATAAAGAAAGAATGATGATAACACTTATACACAAAGTCTCTAACCTCACATGAGTTGATCCTCTCATACCACCACAAACATTGTAATCATCATATAAGACCTCTCACTGCCGCAGACAAACCCTAACCATTATAAAACTACTAAGTCTTCTTAATATCTCATAGATATCATACATACACGGATACTCTTTTACAAGTACAATGACATTCGCGGTAAGAAAATTATTTCACATAAAGATAATTATTTTAGTAAGAATAATTTCACTTATGAGAATTGACAAGGATATTTTGATCATTTCACAATATTAAATAAAATATAATAATTCCAACTAAGTTATCCCACTTTTTTTTTTCTGAGTCACTTATTCTAATATTATAATATAATATTATAATTTACTAATACTTTCATAATTTAAACAAAAGATATAATATAGCAAGACACTCTTAAATGTGTCACAGCCCCGTGCCTAAATTTGTATGAAATGAAAATTTATTCAATTAAAATAATGCAAATCATAAAATAAATTGCCTATAAGTAAATCATAGAGATTTAATTAGTTAAAAACCCCTAGATCACATTCTATTATAGAACTAAACGGAGGATTATAATAAGTTAAAAGCCCATAGAGATTTAATTGTTTAAAAACTAAATTGCCTAAATGGAGGGTTATAATAATTTAACGAGATTAATGGCTATGCGCCGCTGACACGGTCAATTTATTGTCACAATTCATTTTATTATTTTATTTATTTTTAAAATAAAAATCAAAATTGTTCCAACATTAAACTACTATTATGATTTATTGATAGTATGCATTCCAATTAAATTCTAATTTAAAAACATAAATAAAAATATAAAATAAAGTATAAAAATTCCCGGGTAAAGGGAATTGAGAGAGCTGCCACTCGCTCCTTTTATTCTTTTCACAAATTCAAAGAGTTCAAATACCCATTTCTCAAAACCTTACTTTTTGAGCTTCAACCGTCTTCTCATCTTGGTCATCAAATCATTGCCACCAGGTCTGTGATTTTCATTTCCCCTTCTTTTTTTTCACTATGAAAGTTTTTTCTTTGAGAGAATTAGATAGTTGGTTGCTTGGTATAGCTTTGTGATAAGCAAGGTTTAAAACGACAACAGACTTTTGCGATTTTGGTCGTGTCGCGACGCTGATTGCGGTCATCGCTGCGTGAATCAATCACAATTTGTTCTTTATCACAAAAATAGTGAATAATCATTATCTGCATTTTTCTATACTTATTTTGACATGCTCTATATCATAGTTTATAAAAATTGCTTATAGTTTGTATGAAAACATTTTAAATTTAGTTTATCTTTTGTCATAGATAATAGCTTATACACAAGCATTTTTATGAGAATCCCTTAATTAAGTGGTTTATCCAAACATGAACTTATTTGGTCAAGATTGAGCTTATGATTGTGGAGTTTGATATTGAATATATATGACTTTAGTACTTTGAGATTAGTGATATCATATCATCGCTCAAAGCTAGTTGTTACTACCAACCTCTACTTTTAATAATGCATTATAAGCTTTTCAATTAATCCATTTAGCTACTTAAATGACTTTTCACCTACAGTCATGACTAATGGCTAATAATTACATTCATTAGAATGATCATTAATCTCAACATTTTGATGCATAATGTTTGAGATATGACTGAATCAAAATGTTCAACATCCACACTGCTGTTTTTGTTGGAAACAAAGGTTCATTCATGTGTTGAGAAAATTCCAGAAAGTTCAACAAATTCTGATTTGAACATTTGTGATAAAGATCATGGTCATAGAAGAACTCTCTTTGGTTATAAATATGCAATCCACTTGGTTATTAATTGTTCTTATATTCATCGCCGCGGTTTTGATGTGTAGAAGCTTCAGGATTCGAAGAGCAAAAAAGTTACAAAAATGTCAAGGAAGGAAGTAAGAAAAATGGAAACTAGCATCTTTTCACCGAGTAAATATTGATACTGATAAAATAAGTCATTTGCTGAATTTGGTGTTGCAAGGTTTGCTGAAAAATAGCTTTTTTTTGCTGGCACCCATGGTTATATTTCACCAGGTATGTTTTGATAATGCTTTCAACATGAAATTTTAATATACTGTTTTTAGTTTCAAAAGCATCTCAGATGGTTTATAGCTTTTTTTGCTGGTACACATGGTTAATGCTGTGACATTTTATTAGTTAGGAAATCCCTCATCTGCCGCAGTCATATGATCTAGATTGTCAAATGGTACGCATTTATACTTCGTAATCGAATCTATTATACAAGGTCGGATATGCGGCATCGGATCTTGATCAAAACTGTCCTTTTTTCCAAACTGCAATGGAGAGTTAGTGCCATTTCTTCTCTAGGATTATCATTTCACATATGTCATTATTTAGCATTTTATGAAATTGGTTTGCAACATTTAAACATGGGTACATACAAAAATCATAATGTTGAGCTGGATTTAGTTAATCTTTTCCCTTTTTTACTCATTTGCCAGAAACATTACATTTTCTATATGAAATTGTAATATAGATTAGGACTAAAAAATTAATAGCATGTTACTGATATCCATTACTTTCCCTGAATTAATGCTGATTCCTGGATTTAATGTTGATGGAATGCCAAGTACGAGGAAGCATTAGAGAAATTTGATTCTGTTTTGAGAACAAAGTCAGAACTTGAAGAAGTTTCATTCACAAGTTATAATGTTGCTCGTTGATACTCTAAGCTAAATAAGGAATGCATTTCACTCCTTCATTGGTTTTGGATCATTTTGCTTAGTGTATTTAATCCGCGTATAACTTTCTTAATAGATTTAGTCTTCCTATATATGTTGTGACTGATTCGGTCCTATAATCCCTCTATGTATGTATTATAACATCAACCACAACATTTAAGAAACCATGTTCCAACTTAATACTACACCATTTTGAATCCATTTAAGTCCCACATTGGCTAGAACATCACACTAGCAAGTGTTTATAAATGCCCGACATGCTAGTTTGTTTGCCGAGCTGAGTAGCGCCAGCTTGTGACCCATGTGGGGGCACCAAGGTGATGGAACATGGCTAAGGCTTACCAGGTTGGTCTGGTGGTTGCACCATGCTGGCCTGCCCGCTCCAAGTTGCGAGTTGACCCACGGGACTTGTGCGAAGGCACTGGTCTTGTGGTTCTTAGACAGGAGGGTACAGCGTGAGGCTGGTTTCACAGAGCAGCGAACACTTCCTACTCTTGACAGTGGAGGGATCACGGGCCGCTGCACCTCCAGTCCACATAACCTGGTGATCCTAGCGCCTTGAACCATCTCTTTTTGCTCTAAGGTGATCGGCAAAATATAAAATCACGGGCCGCTGCACCTCCAGTCCACATAACCTGGTGATCCTAGCGCCTTGAACCATCTCTTTTTGCTCTAAGGTGATCGGCAAAATATAAATTGTGTGGACCTATTGTGATTTTGTTGTCATATTATGGTAAAATATATGGTGATTATATAAATTGTGTGGACCTATTGTGATTTTGTTGTCATATTATGGTAAGATATATGGTGATTTTGTTGTGGCCCATATTATGGTAAAATATATGGTCTTGAAGGACATCTTCCCCGATAGAGTGAAATATATGTCTTGAGGACATCTTCCCCAATATGGTGATTTTGTTGTGGCCCATATTATGGTAAAATATATGGTCTTGAGGACATCTTCCCCGATAGAGTGAAATATATGTCTTGAGGACATCTTCCCCAACAACATTCTTGCTGGTGACAAATATTCACTATCATAAGAACACATGCTTGTTTTTATAATAAGAATCAGAAGAAAAAATATAAAGATAATAATAGTATAATAGTAGTAATTATGCCGAAAAATGTAAAATGTAACAGAAAAAAGAACATAAATTTGAACTGGGTTTGATGGGGTGATCGGCAAAATATAAATTGTGTGGACCTATTGTGATTTTGTTGTCATATTATGGTAAAATATATGGTGATTATATAAATTGTGTGGACCTATTGTGATTTTGTTGTCATATTATGGTAAAATATATGGTGATTTTGTTGTGGCCCATATTATGGTAAAATATATGGTCTTGAGGACATCTTCCCCGATAGAGTGAAATATATGTCTTGAGGACATCTTCCCCAACAACATTCTTGCTGGTGACAAATATTCACTATCATAAGAACACATGCTTGTTTTTATAATAAGAATCAGAAGAAAAAATATAAAGATAATAGAAGTATAATAGTAGTAATTATGCCGAAAAATGTAAAATGTAACAGAAAAAAGAACATAAATTTGAACTGGGTTTGATGGGGTGCGCCTAAACCAAGTGGGAGATTGTCTACATGTGGAATTGTTCTTCATACAGATAATTGATGACGTTCAAATGCTTGCACCAATCATTGCGGCATGAATCAATCAGAATTTGTTCTTTATCACAAAAATAGTGAATGATCATTATCTGCATCTTTCGATATTGTTTTGTCGCGAGGCGGTAACATATTGTTTTTTAAAACCTTGGTGATAAGTACTAGCATATCTTCTTAAAGTTAGTTATTTGTATTCAAAGTTTAGGGTATGTTTTAATTGATTTATTTGTTTGATAAGTCCTAGCATATTACATGTCTATCTCTTGTTTTCAGCTTATTTTGACATGCTCTCCATCATATTTTATAAAAATTGCGCATAGTTTGTATGAAAACATTTTAAATTTAGTTTATCTTTTGTCATAGAGAATATCTTATACACAAGCATTTTTATGAGAATCCCTTAATTAAGTTGTTTATCCCAACATGAACTTATTTTGTCAAGATTGAGCTTGTGATTGTGGAGTTTGATATTGCATATATATGACTTTAGTACTTTGAGATTAGTTATAAAGATCTTGGTCATAAAAGAACTCTCTTTGGTTAAAATATGTAATGCTCTTGGTCATTGTTGTTATATTGCTGCGATTTTGATATGTAGAAGCGTTGGGATTCAAAGAGCAAAAAAGTTACAAAAATGTCAAGGAAGCAAGTAAAAAATGGAAAATAGCATCTTTTCACTAAGTGGATATTGATACTGATGAAACAAGTCATTTGGATGAAGATAATTTAATTGGTCATGGTGGTAACGGAAAGGTTTATTGAGATGCGTTGAAGAAAAACGGGATGGTAGTGGCTGTGAAGCAACTAGACAAAGGTGATGGTATGAGGATTTTAGCTGCAGAAATAGAGATTTTAGGTGATGGTCTATACTTGTTTTTTTTTAAAGGAGGAACCAACCTTTTAGTTTTTGAGTATATGCCAAATAGTAATCTTTTTGAAGCTCTTTATAGAAATATAAAAGATGAGGAGGTTGCATGGGATTGGAATCCAAGGTATAAAATTTCATTGGGAGGTGCAAAAGGGATTTGCTATTTGCATTATGACTGTTCTCCGCCTGTTTGTTATTCATAGGGATATAAAATCTAGCAACATCTTGCTTGATGAAGATTATGAGAAAATTGCTGAATTTGGTGTTGCAAGGTTTGGTGAAAAATAGCTTTTTTCCTGGCACCCATGGTTATATTGCTCCGGGTATGTTTTGATAATGCTTTCAACATGAAAGTTTTAATATATTGTTTTTAGTTTCAAAAGTATCTCATGTTTTATTTACACAATTATTATTTGTGACATTTTATTATAAGCATTGTGGAATCGAACTCATGTAGTCAGGAAATCCCTCATCTGCCGCAACCTTAGAATTTAGATTGTCGAATTAATTAAGATCAGATGGTCTGCATTTATATTTTGTAATCGAGTGTGTTATACAAGGTCAGATGTGAGACATCAGATCTTGATCAGATGGTCCAAAATGCATGACTTTAGCAATTGGGAAATTTCATAATGGCAAGAAATACAAACCCATGGTGATTATTAAGCATGATTTTAAATTGCATTATAGAAATACAAATGCAGCATAAAAGTATTTTGATGTATCCGCAACATCGCATTGGCCGTATTTTCCTGCCATATAAAAGTTTGCATCATAACTGCAATGATTTAAAATCATGCTTGTATGCAAACTATATCAAACAAATGGTTAATATGGAAGAACAATGTAAACATATTTTTGGACCTAATCAAAATGTTTAAGATATGATAAAAAATTTATATGCAAAATTGTCTTAAGAAAAAGAATTGGCAGAGCGTCGGGAAAATGATTTGAGAGAAAGCTTACTACTACAGAAATAGGACTCCCCGACTCAAAAAATTGATTTCCTTTTGTCTTGTTTTCCAATATTCAATAGAGACCAAGTGCAATTTCTTCTCTAGTAATATTATTATGTCACATATGCCATTATTTTTCACATATGTTCCAACATAATATTACACCATTTTGGATTCATTTAAGTCCCACATAGCCTAAAACATCACACAAGCAAGAGATTATAAATGTCTGACATGCTAGTTAGTTCGCCGAGCTAAGTAGCGTTAGCTTGTGACCCACGTGGGGGCATCAAGGTGATGGAACATGGCTATGGAATACTAGGTTGGTCTGATCGTTGCACAATGTTGGCTTGCCCGTTCCAAGTTGCGAGTTGACCCATGGGACTTGTCCGAAGGCATGGGTCTTGTGGGTCTTAGACAGGAGGGTATAGCGTGAGGCTGGTTTCACAGAGCAGCGAACACTTCCTACTCTTGACAGTGTGTGGATCACAGGCCACTGCACCTCCAGCCCAATACACCTAGTGAGCCTAGCCCGTTGAACCATTTCTTTTTGGGGGGCGGGTGTGCCAGCAGGCTATTGCCATAGTACAACTGGTGAGCCTAGTCCATTAAACCATTTCTTTTTGGGCGGGTGTAGCGTGAGGCTGGTTTCACAGAGCAGCGAACACTTCCTACTCTTGACAGTGGATGGATCACATGCCGCTGCACCTCCAACCCATTACACCTGGTGAGCCTAGTCCATTAAACTACTCTCGACAGTGGAGGGATCACATGCCGCTGCACCTCCAACCCATAACACCTGGTGAGCCTAGTCCATTAAACCATTTCTTTTTGGGCGGGTGTGCCAGGCTATCGCCATAGTGCAAGACAAATGTGACACTTGAGAGACCTAATAGCAAAGGACAAGTTGAGGAGTTTAAGAGGTTTTGATATTAATGGCTAGCTAGGTACAAGTATTTCTAGAGTTTGTTGAAAAATTACTCAAATAACATGCTTGTATTCTAGCAAGCTACAAGCACAACAAATTTGTAGATAGAGATTTTAGGTTCTATACAATAATGATTCCCTATTATCACATCCCTCTTATTTTCTTTCTATAACAATTTTTCATCATAATTTATTTAAGAAAAACAATTATTCTATCATAATCACATTAATAACTCATGTCTTCATTCTGTTTCATAAGTTTTTCAATAAACTATTATTTTAAGGATTAGTTCTCTATTTCGATAAATGGCTTCTCTGTTGTTCTCTTAATCTGTTTTGCCTTGTATTTCTTAATAATGATAATGGTGTTTTGCATGATAAAAAATTTTCAAATCTTTTGGAGTGTATAGATATGAAGGATCCTCAAATATTACTAAACAAATTTGAGACAAGGAATTTGGGAACATTATTTTAAATGGATTTAATATGAATTTTTCTTGTTAAAGACGTACGCATGAATGACTAGCCGGTGAAAGTGTTGGAGTATACGGTTACAATCTTTCTGCACCATATAGAATTGTTGTTTTGCTATTTATGATATGTATTTGTTTGAGCACTTTCTTGGGGGTGCTTGTAATGTCATTCCTATCATTTTTGCTGGTTACATTTCGTATTGTAGTGCATTTGTTTCATTGTTTTTATGATATCATTTGAATTAGTGTTCACATTAACACACCTATGAAGCAGCAACTTGCTCTTATGTAGTATTAACTAAACCAAGAGGGAGATTGTATAGTCACATTTATTGTCTACTCAAAGTGATTTCATTTATGTAAAGATGATTAGTAATTAAGGAGTATGATATTGCATTAATATTTTTTTAAGAAGAATTACCTCTTTGAATTTATATCTTTGAGATTAGTGATAACATTTTTAAACTTTGAGTTTAGTGATAACATTTTTAAACTTTGAGTATGAAAAAATATGATTGTTTGAGATTAAAACAAGAAAAGCTTTTGTAAACCAATAAAATTAAATTTAAACTAGGTTTGGTGGGGGGCGCCAGCAACTATAGTGCAACGCAAGAGCAACACGCAAGAGTTCCAATAGCAAACTATCGTGGTGGACTCTTCCCCTCGAGAAATAAATTTAATATCGTGTGGACCAAAATAAATTTAATATCGTGTGGACCATTGGCCCATATATCAGATATTAAACTGATAAGAACATATACTACACTTGATCTTAGCCAAAAGGCCGAGAAAGGTATGAGTACAAATGCATGCTTATTGTGTGTTTTATATCTGACATTTTTCTGCTTCTTTGTTATCTCGTGATGTGTGACTTTAATGTGATAATTTGGAGGCTCCTATACTAGTGCTCTTGTTTGCTCGATACTTTTGTAACTTGCTCTTATGTAACAAAAATTTAACCAAAAGGCAGATTGTCTGGTTTACATACATTTTCTGTTCAAAGTGATTTTGTTCATGCAAAGAAGTGGCTCTCATTTTCTGCAACAACAAAATTAAATAGGTAACAACTTTGGTCATCTCTTTTTGTTAACTGATAATTGAAAAATTACAATTGTTAAGAACAAGACTGAATCTAGAGTTTCCTGAAAAGCTAAAAACTAAAGCAGAAAAGCCCCAGTAAAAATTGAACTGTTTTCCTTCAAATAAATTCATGTGTAGTATATGAAATACTTCTCTAATAAAATTCTATTTAGCAAAAACCATGTCCTAAGTCCTTAAAGATATGTTTATTAAATGCTACCTACTAAGTTTTCTCCTTGTTTTTTGTTTTACCGAATTGCTAGCGCAGTTCAAGTGAACCCCAATTTTTTATTTAAAATTGATAGTTGTTTATTACGGCAAAACAGTCAAAATCTATTGCAGCTGAAGATCCTTTTTAATAAACCAAAGTGGAAAATTTTAACTCACCGTGCATTGGATAACAACTTCATTGGATAACAATTTCATTGGTAAACATTAATTAACTACTTTTTAGTAGGATTGTATACCTTAGTGTTGAGGGAGAGCGTTAAGAGTTCTAAGTATGGGTCTCATATAAGCTCATTTGTGTATATGATTATGAATAACCTTGTATTATAGCCATACACTAGTAGTCATTCTTTTTACTAACGAATGACCATTTATCACAATCTTTGTGTTTTTTGTATACCTCCATCATTTTATGAGAACTAATGAATCTTACTGATATCCATTACTTTCCCTGAAATAATGCCAATTCCTGGATTTAATGCTGATGGAAGGCTAAGTATCTAGAAGCATTAGAGAAATTTGATTCTGTTTTGGGAACCAAGTCAGAAGTTGAAGAAGCAGCATTCACAAGTTATAATGTTGCTTGTTGATAACTCTAAATTAAACGAGGTATGCATTTCACTATTTCTTCATTGGTGTTTTAACATTTTGCTCTGCGTATAATTTTCTAAATATATTTAATCCTTCTATATATATGTTAGTGAGTAATCTGGTCCAATAATCCCTCTATATATATATATATATATATATATATATATATATATATATATATATATATGTATTATAACATCAGCCACAACAGTTTTGAGTGTTATATAACATTAAAGAAAGCATGTTACAACTTAGTACACCATATGTTTAACAAATTGTTCTCTCGAAATTAAACCTCTCGAAGTTTTCAGGCTTTGTAGAATTTTTAGTGGCTTTTCCATATGTTTAATAAATTGTCCTAAATTTGCAGCGAAACAAAACTTAATTATCGCATCTAATAAGATTCTACATAATTATAATATAAATGGAGAGAGCCCAACTCATTCAAAAGAGATTTGAACATTGTAATAAATAAAAGAGATTCTATTACCAACATGTACAACTTGACAAAGTATCTTATGTAGCTTTGTAGGACCTCCACACTCTTTTTATTTAGACATTGTAAGTCATTGACTCCCTCACGAGAAGCTTTGAACACAAAAGATCTTAGTCAAAAAGCCGAGAAAGGTATAAAATACATCATCATTTGCCAATGTAATACATGTAGGATATGCAATGTATTTCCCAACTAGTGTATTATTGCAGGCCATAAAGAACACAGTGAGAGGGTTTCCTAGGCCTTATAGAGCTTAGCAAACCATCATTTGCCAAGGTGATTGTCAAAGTATAAAAGGTGAATGTCCTTGCTAATATATATGTTATAACTTAAACTGCAGAAAACTTGCTGATTATTAAAGGACAAGAGAAAAAAACATTAAGGTAGAAATCTCTGTAGTACTAATTTCTGCAGAAATATAAAATATGCTAAAATAAAAATGGAGCAGAAATTTAAACTAGGTTTGGTGGGGTGTGCCAGGCTATTGCAATAGTGCAACGCAAAAGCAACACTTGAGAGACCCAATAGCAAGCTATTGAAGTGGACTCTCCCCCTCAAAGAAATAAATTTAATATCGTGTGAAAAGATGTTTCCTTAAAAGCTACCTACCAATTCTTCTCATTTTTTTGTTGAATTGCTAGTTCAAGTGAAAACCATTTTTTTATATATAAAAATGAGAGCTATTTGCTATGGCAGAACAATCAAAATTACTGCAGGTTTAATTAACCAAAGTGTGAATTTTTCATTCAACCTTAATTAACTATCTGTTTTTTAGCAGGTTTGCATCCCTTAGTGTTGAGGGACTGTTAGAGTAGCAAATTGATAGAGCTGTCACTTACTCTTTAAAAAAGCATCCAATTTTCTAGGAGTATATCTAGATTAGAATAAAACAAATTAATGGTATCTTTATCATAAGCCTAATGTCCGTTACTTTCTTGTTTAAATGCTGAAGGAAAGCCAAGTACGAGGAAGCATTAGAAACATTTGAGTCGGTTTTGGGAACAAAACCAGAGCCTGATGAAGCAGCAATGGCAAGTTATAATGTTGCTTGTTATTACAATAAGCTAAACCAGGTATATATGTTTGTTCACTTTACAAATTGTATTGCATTCCATTACTCTGTCATTGGTTTTGGATCATTTTTGTGAGTGTATTTAGTTTGTGTATAACTTTCTGAATAGATTAATCTCTATATATGTAGATCAAACCCCTCAATAACATCTTTTCAATGATTAGTGTTATGACATGTGGGAATGCCGAGTTCAAAGTAAGCCAATTAAAAAACCATGTTCCTCAATAGAAATATAAAACTTGACAATTAAGGCCGGTGGCTGCACAATCCTGGCCTACCCACTCAAAAAGTTAATATTTGAGGCACGGTACTTGAGCTAAGGCACGGTACTTGAACTAAGGCACAAGTCTTATATAGGTCTTAGACATATGGCACAAGTCTTATATAAGTCTTAGACAGGAGGGGACCGTGTGTGTCTGGCTTTGAACTAAGGCACAAGTCTTATATAGGTCTTAGACAGGAGGGGGCCGTGTGTGGCTTCACAGAGCAGTAACCGCTAATCCGTTGAGCCAACAAATACCGCTGCAACAAAAGGTAAGGGAACATGGGTTCGGATTCATTTGGTGGTTGAACAATACAGGTTAGTAAGATAAGTTGACAATCTTACTAAACCATGTAAGAATCAAGAAGTATATCTACCAAAAACTATGATTAATAGAATAAGAAAAAAACTGACATTAGAATAAGAAACCATGTAAGAATCAAGAAGTATATCTACCAAAAACTATGATAATAGAATAAGAAAAAATCTTTGACATTAGAATAAGAAAGGGCCGCGCGGACGCAGGCCCCTACTGCAACAAATTATGATGTAGGTTCCACCACTTGGGTAGACCTTAGGATAGCACCCCTCCAAAGTGCAATGGAGGTCACTCTCCTAGGCCATGGTCCTTCATGATCAACCATTGACCCCATCCAGGTAAGTAATTTGTATTGTAGGTATTCAAGTTCTTTTATATTCTTGATTATATCAATATCTTCCCCCTTCTTTCAATGTGGGACTCAACTACTAGTAGTAGGCAATGTATTTCCCACCCTCTACTGCTGCTTTTTATTTTTTCACTTGACAGCCACCAACTTAAAGCATGACAGGTTCCCTTTGGCTTTTATTATTGAATTGGATATTTTCTTCCTTGTTACTTTTAGTTGAATTGAAAACTGGTATTTGCACATCAAATTTAAGAAAAACATCTTGATGAATTTTAACTACCCTACTGATGTATGTACTTAATACTAAGATCTTGCACCAGATAACCGGATGAACACTAACTAGCCTATTCTACACCACTGCATCATCAGAAAACTATGTAGACATTAACTCGAACTTGTGTTGATGTTGGTTTTTTGCTGTGTAATAACTTTATCAAAGAAAGTGATTAATTTAAGGTATGGTCTTAGGAGTTGGAAAGCAAAAAGTAGGATTCATCTTTGTTTTCTACTTTTAATTCACTTGTACAACATTCTAAGCAGTGATATAACATTCTCTCTCCATCGGGAAATGATTCTTTTTTACTTAAGACTGAGTAGTATTATTTGAACATCACAAATTCTCCACGTACATGAACGCGGTATATAAAATACATTCAACACATTAGTTGGCGTGACTAAAATTTAAAAACAACACAAAATCATGTCTATACAGTGTTTCAGTAACTAAAGTTGGGGCAGAGCAAGCAGAAAAGTGCAAGGCTATCTTGGAAAATATTTACTGTAACCAATGTCTTGCTTGTCCAATATCTTATGCCAAGGATAGGCACTGGTGAAAATTTAATTCTAAGATAACCCCTTGTGTGAGCACAAGAAAGCATACAGTTTAACAGTATGATTCTGTCACATTTATCTTTGTAGTAGTGTTTCATTTTTTACTAATTGTGGGTGAAATAAAAATTTATGAATATACTTCATATATTGATTGAATGATAATTTATAGGATTAGAATTTGCCATGTTGGCTTTTTGTACAAGGTCTTTGATATATTTGTATTGTTATGGCGTCATGGTGCCGATAAGGGTTGGTTATGAAAAACTTGAATTTATCCACTTGGATGTTCATGACCTACTAATACTATACTCAAGTTAAGATTTTGAAATCATACCATTAAGCCTGTTTGCTGACATCTGAATGAAGTTGGCTTGCTTGAGGGGTAGGATAGTTCACTAATTTCTTGCACCTGCATTCTACAAAAGTAACTAACATATGTATAGAATAAGAAAAGTAAAATGTATTATCACTAAGTATTGCAATAGTGCAACTTAAAAGCAACATTTGAGAGACCCAATAGTAAGTTATTATAGTGGACTCTCCCCATCAAAAAATAAATTTAAAGGATTTCTTAATGTACCGTATATGTTTTTTACACACCACGTGACTTTCTAAAAACACCCCAATTTTTGAAGATGTATATCAGGACTCAACCCAGGTGTGCCTTATAAATTGGGTTATTTGCATTTTTGGAATATTTTAAGAAAAACATTATTTATTTATCAGTTCACC
Organism: Lathyrus aphaca; assembly: GCA_963966055.1. NCBI lineage: Eukaryota > Viridiplantae > Streptophyta > Magnoliopsida > Fabales > Fabaceae > Lathyrus > Lathyrus aphaca. Next base: position 66,219,705 of record OZ014521.1, read on the forward strand.
TTTGCATGTGAGATACTCCTTTTGTCTCAAATTATAAGATGTTTTGAACATTTCACATGAATTAAGAAATTTAATTATTACTGTATGGGAAAGACAAATTATGTATAACTTTATAGTAATGCTCCTCATGATTACATAGATAAGAGAAATTAAAAGAGTTGAAAAAATTAATAATAATAATAATAATAATAATAATAATAATAATAATAATAATAAATACTTGAGGGTATATTGGGAAAAATGTCATTAATATTGCATTGAGAATGTAAGGTGATTTATAATTTGAGACAATTTTTTTTAGCAAAGTGGCTTATAATTTAGGACAAAGATAGTATTTTCGGAGATGCATCTTCGAAATAATTTGATAAAAGAGTTAATTGCATGATCACACAGCCATTGTTGTTTTTCAACCAAATCCTCCGTCTAAAAACTTTTCATTCTCAATTCATTTTTTTCACTCCAAATCTCAATTCTTTTGGTTCATTACATCATAAAGGAATTTGTATCTGCTCCAGTGAGATAAATGTCCAGTTACCCAATATTTTTTTAGATAAGTGACATGTGGCAATTAAAATTTTTATAGGTGTAGATTAAAAGTTAAAGTGTTCCTTAATTTTGATAATAAATCAAAATATAATAAAATCTCCTTTTATGTTCTTCCTCACACGCTCAAACACTAAAATATGATGAAAAAATCAATTTTTTTTATTCTTCTTCCTCACCTTAAAATTGTTTTGCCATTTACCTATCTTGACTACAATAGATTTCTCAGAACCGTGAACTTAAATCTTTTACCACAGTGTAACTCGAAACTCTCTAATCTCTCACCGTTGTGAACTCAGATCTCTTCATCAATATCACCATCGTGAACTCAACATCCTCATTATCGTGTTTTGTACTTTCAATTTGAATAACAATAATACCTCCTTGAAACAAGAATAACAATAATACCTCTCTGCTAATAGTTAAACAAGGTTTAGGCGCAAGGACTGATATTCAATAATATCAACGTATGAACATGTTAGATGTCTTGGCATCCAGTTCGACATGTTACTCATGAATTAAAACAAAATAAGTAAATCTGCATAAAGATAAAAATAACACATAATATGTTAACCCAGTTTGGTGCAATTCACCTACTCTGAAGGATACCAGTCCAAAAAGAAGACTTCACTATTCGTAGTATTATCATAAAGCTAAACTCCCTTATTTACAATGTTATCTCATAATCACTTCCCAATGAATGTATTTATCAAAGAACTCCATCTTTGATACGAGAACTCCCTCTCTCTCCCTATATCACAAACTGTGACATCTTCATCTTTCTTCTGTCAATAAAGAATTCTGTCAAACATTCTTGACCAACACGCTAACTTGGAGGTGCTTTCCGGAGTCTGCTAGTTATTCTTCATACTAGGATGTGCTTTCTTAGAAGCATGAAAGTGTAGACAATGAAGGTGATTTATTTTCACCATCCACAAACGTTAAAAGAAGAACTCATACTTCTTAACCCTAAGGATGATTTCACACAGTTGAGGTAATTAGGATTCGTTTAAAGAGAATCTTAAGAGCTCGAGTCAAGGGGCAACCTTGATATCTCAACAACTTGCACAACAATAGAAGAAGACAGCATGAAAAGGAATATTTATGTGATATTCAGAATATGCTGGAATCAGACAAGAGTTATAACTACAAGGATTAAAGATCAATTGCTTTGTGCAGATTTGATTATCCTTGTGATTCAAGATTGTGGACGTGGTATCAGATGTTCTAACATCTTTTTATCAGAGGTTTGGAGAATCATGAGGGGTTATACATTCGCTCAGAAGTCTCTTAGGCTTTTGACCTAGGATTATTGGCTTTGCATCTTTTCCTGGAAAGTATTGAGACTTGTCCAGATGGTGATGCATTTGTAGATGAAAGACTATGAAGACATCATAATCTTGATGACTACTTGGATTGGTTTATTTATGATTCAGGTACTTTAGGGAATTCCAAAATGCTCATCATGGAGTTCAGATTGGTGACAATATCAGCAACTTCGTGAAGACGACTCTTCTCAAGGAAAGGTGGCATCCTTGGTACATCTATGGGGGTTAGTTTATGACTAGTCATTTCGAAGATTCAGATAGTGGTAGGTTTGAAGTCTTTGGAGAAGCTTCATCAAGGTGTGAGCTTGTATGACCTAACTGCAAAATCAACAGAATGGAGGTCGTCTAGTCAAATTTGGTTGGTAAATCAAGTATATGAGAGCATGGGACTCTTGTTCGGTTAAGGGAGGAAGTTCTTTCAAGTGGCAAAAGAAGAAGCTGAATTCAACAGCTAGATGGCAAATCATAATGTTCTGACATCTAGTTCAACATCAAAATCTTAATTGGTGGAGTGACATATCAACTTAAGATAAGGTGATTTGCAAGAATGAAGATAGTATGCTTCAAAAAGATCGTTCTCATGGTAGTTTGCGGGAGCTGCAAGAAGGAGAAGATGATACATGTCCATGGCTTAGGGAGTCTAAATGTGTTTTCTATTGAGAAAATGGATACATGTAACTTGAAGATTAAGTTCATTTATAGATCATGATATCTTTGTGAGAGTTGTGACAAACGTGAAGAGGTTAAACTGTGGCATTTGACTTTTTTCATATGAGGATTCAGGAGCAAATAATGTAACTGATGTTGAAACATCATCTACAATGCAAGGTCCTCCTACCAAGAATGTGGTTCCTGGAAAATAAGGTCAATACTGAAGATGTTGTTGATGTAGATGATTTGTCTGATAATGAGTTGATCATGAAAATGAATCCCAACATAGCAAAAAGACTTATGACCAGAAAATAAAAGGTTGTACTTGAGACAACCCCCTCAAGAAGTTTGTCAAAGAAGACTGTTGTTGGTCCACCTAAGTCCTGGAGTAAGGTGGTGACCAAGAAGAGAAAAATTGGAGTTGAGTCTATTTCCGATGATGATGTTGAAGAGGATGTCCATATCATCTCTCCTAAGAAGAAATCTGTGGTAAAGAAGATCCCTGATCAAGTGTTAGAGGCTCATCTGCATAATATTTCTTTTCATTCTGTTGAAAGTGTAAAATGATGGAAATATGTCTATCAAATGAGGGTTGCCCTTGAGAGAGAATTAGGCAATGATGCCTTAGACTGTCAAGAAGTAATGGAGTTGACTTCTTATGTTGGGCTTATGAAGATTGTTACTAAGTTGGGCAAGTGTTATGAAGTGTGTTGATGGAACAAGTAAAGATTTTAGAAAAGTGTATGTTAGAAGGAGATGTATTGAGTTATCTCAAGCTATCACTAAAAGATTCTTAGGAAGAAGTGAAGAGGAAGAAGTTGAACTTGAGGTGATTGATAATCAAGTATGTATGGTGAGAAGTTTGAGTGTGAAGTTGTTCTCCATCATATGGTGTCTCTTTCAGAAGAAGGGAAGTATGATGAGGGTTCTATCAAATGACATCTCTCCAATACACGTTGAGAAGGTTGGTATGAATCTCTTTGTTTCAAGCAAATGATATTTCTCCAAGACATGGTGAGAAGTTTGTTGTGAATCCTTATTTTTCATCAAAATAACATCTTTCCAAGCCTCGACAGAAGGTGTTTCCTTTTATTTTCTGGTAAGTCTCAGCAAAAGATTTGCAGTCTACCTAGGCAGAAAGTATTTACTTTATATGATCTCTACAGTTGCATCCTTAGTTAAATCACGACAGAAGATTTGGCAATAGGTGTGGCCTAGGTTTAATACTCAGCAGAAGATTCCTAGTATACCTCGACAGAAGGTATTTCATCCTTAGATTCTCTGGAAAATCTCGACAGTAGATCTCCAGCAGACTTCGACAGAAGATATTTTCCTTCCAGGATCTCGACAGTAGATTTCTGGTTCGTTTTGATACCTCGACATAAGGTATTTCCAAATGATGTTCTAAATCTCAACATAAGACTTCTCCGATGGGATTTGTCCAAGGACTTCATCTTGGGACTTGTAGACAGTTGTCGTCTGGCTACGCTCAAGAAATAAATTCCTCGTGTGGATTGTACTACAGTCATGTGTGTCTAATCCCCAGTAGTGTCAATTTTGTTTCCCAATAGCATTATAGCATTTGTCTTTCATTTTACATTGCACATCATATCATTTCATCTGCATTTTTGGTCAAAATTTTAGGTATTCTGATATTTAATCCTCTTCCACCTTGAATGTTAAAAAAAAATTCTTTTCTACTCACACATTCAGGTTTAATATGATTAAATAGGGGCATCTATTAAACCCTAAATTTTGACCGGATTTTTTCTATAAAAAAAATTTATTCATCTGACGCATTTTTATCGTAGTATCGATAGTTAGTCTCTTTTTTTTTTTACTGTAGAATTTATTAGAATTTTGCTTCATTTTATAATTTTTTTATTTATTTTTTTATTAATTTCTAGGTAAGTAATTTATTTTAGATTGTTAATTTAATTTAATTTAACTTTAGATATTTTTTTAATTTAGGTAATTTTGAATTTTAGTTATATCTTTTTATTTATATTAGTTTATTTAGATTTAGCTTTTATGTCCATTTTAATTTAGATTAATTTTTAATTTAGTTTAATTTTCCCATTAATTTATATTAGCTTTATATTTTATCAAATTATCTTAATTAGGTAATATTTTTAATTAGATTAATTAGATTTTTTAAATTAGTTAAATCTTAATTTATATTTTATTTTAGTTTTAAAATTTATTTATTTATTTATTTATTTTTAATTAGTATTGATTAGTCTCATTAATCATTTTCTCTTTCTTCCAAAATAAAAATATTTAATTCTTAAGAGCATTTAATTTCAGATTTGGTGTAATATTCTATGTTTATTTTAATTTTAGATATAATTAGTTAAATTTCTACTTTAGTTTAGTTTAGATTTTACTTTTAAAATATTTTATTTTTAATTGGTTTTTTAATGATTACTCTCTCTTTCAGTATAATATTTAGTTTAAAGTTTATTTTTCTTTTTGATTTGATTTAATTAGTTTAATTTATATAGTTTAATTTTATTGTAGTTTTAATTTAAATTTTATCTTGGTTCAATTCTAATTTAGATTTTTTTTATTATTTAAATTAATTTAGATTTAAATTTGATTTCAATTTAAGTTTTTAATTTTAATTTAATTTTAAATTTAATTTAGGTTGATTTAGAAATAGTGATTTTAAGTTAATTTTATTAGTTAGTTTTTTAATTAGTTTAATTTTTTTTTATTATATTTAGTTTTTTTAATTAGTTTGTTTCTTAATTAGTTTTATTAGCCCTTTGAATTAAACCAATAATTTAATTAGTTTGTAATCAGGCCAACTTTTAATTAGGTTGTTTTTATATAATTTAATTTAATAAGTTGAATTTGATTTTATCAATTGTTTTTGTTAGTTAATAAGCCTTGATTCTTTTTGGTCATTACATTTACACAAAACAAAAATATATAGTCTGTACACTCTGCACAAATCATACGCTAAAGAAGCAATAGTCCAATTTTTGCTAGAACTCAAGATAGCTACCAAGCCTATGCAACAACAAAAACTTGTTACTCATGCAACAACACAGACCCCTCTGATACAAGCCTGGCTCCATTACACATTAACTTTACACAAAAATGGATGCTTACACAACTTGCATTGAAAAAGGTTGAACAATACAACAGATAAAAAAAAATTTGAAAAAAAATACTAATATAAGGCCATTCTTTTTTATTTATTCCATAAGTTTAATTTCTTTTATTTCATGGTTATTTTGTTATTTAGTCTATTTATATATTTTATTTTATTATCACATTTTTATTCAATATTAAATTCTAACGGTTCCGAATAATTCATACATTGCACACACGCTTTCTCTTGGGCAAATTACAACGAGACCCTTTATTTAAATCGCAATTTCGTGTAATTTATTTTGTACCCCTCTCCCGATTACTTTGTACGGAATGTATCTTTCCGCCTTTACTTCACAGTTTCGTATTGCCAAGAATACCCATAGGAACTAGAAATCGATTCACTTAATCAATTAAAACATTCTCGCCTACACTTCGCACACATGTAAGTCGATCATTCTTATGATCGTCACCTATACGACTTTACGCGTCTAAATTAATTAACGAGGAACTGAGCTTCAGAATCTAGCATTTCACGGGTCTTTAATGAACCACACTTGGGCTATCCCCACGCGTAGTGTTTCATTTACTCCTTCGTTACTAAAAATATCAAACCCTAAGACATCTAAAACAAAACGTCTTAATTCACAAATCAAATAACGGAGGAACTGAATTCTGGAGTCAATTCTGGAGTCTAGCACTCCACATAATTCTTAAATTAAATCACTCTTGGGCTAGCCCCACGCGAGGTGGTTTATTCGCCCCTCCCGTTCCTAAAATACCTAATCGTTCAATTAATTATACGAGGAACTGAACTCAGGAATCTAGCATTCCTCGGGTTCTTGAATTGAATTACTCTAGAGGCTAGCCCTCAGGTTGTAAGTTATTCACTCTTTCGTATTCAAAACAACTTAACAATTTCAAGAATGAGACATGATTCATCTCCATATGAAAGACATTCTCTCTATCTCCACAAACACAAATCAAATCTTACAAACAATTATTCTCAAAGGAAGAATATGGCATTGCTTGTCGATCCTCGTATCCAAGTTTAAAGCTTCTTCCTATTTTTATTTCTCAAAGAAAGAATGTGGCATTGCTTGTCGATACTCGTATCCAAGTTTAAAGCTTCTTTCGATTTCTCTTCCTCAAATGTTTGTGGTAGAATAAGCGAGACATCTCCCTTAAAGACGATGACTTGTCTCTTTCTTTTCAAATACAATTCAAAACTTAGCAACCAATTCAAATCATTTTTATAATTAATCAGCGAAGAAACTGAATTCTGGAGTCTAGCACTCCATATAATTCTTGAATGCAATCACTCCTGGGCTAGCCCCACGCGTTGTGGATCATTCGCCCTTTCGTTTAAAACACCTTAACAAAGGTCAAACATCTTTTCTCTAAACGAACATTGTTTAAATCTTTCTATCTCGCAAACAAGCTAGCGCTTCAGCCTTCTATCGCGAGCATATAAGCCAACGCTTAGCAGTTAAAAAGCATTTCAAACAATTGTTCATTAAAAAAATACAAATCGTAGTCGCACAAACTACGAAGCTCTGACTTTCCCATTGCACAATGGAATAACATAAATCAACATTTAATCGCAAATTAGACTAGGAGGTTCCCGTTGAGTACAACGGACGTGAGGGGTGCTTCATACATTCCCTTTGCGTAACTGACTCCCGAACTTAGATTAGTGGTTTCGTTGACCATTTCTTATCCTTTATTTAGGTTGTATCTATATCTCCCTTTTCTCTCGTAGAATAAATAGAATTAGGTGGTGACTCTGTTGTTTATTTCCGCGTCCATCGCGGGGACCGTATTTTTCGAGGTATGACAAGTGCGTTCACTATAGATATGAGTGTGGCATCCCCCTCGACTGATACTAGAATGGGCTGAAAGGGAGCCGCGAGCTGAGGTTGGGGAATACCGTTGTCCTCGGGTTCGGGTGAGGGGGTGACAGGTTGTCCGTCTCTTGCGTCAGACTCATGAATTGTATGCTGATCTTCGTCCCCACATGTGGTGTAATTGACGAGGCCAAGGACGCAATTGTCGTCGTGTTCGCTGATCATGCTGGATGGTTGAAGAGATAAGGTGGAGTTTTGGTCTTATGTTTCAAAAGACGGGGAAAACTTTTAAGTTTCCCACAAACAGCGCCACTGATCTGACCTGATCAGGAGGGACCTTCCAATGATTACCAGCTTCGGTGGAGAACTGGGGGTGTACCTGCAAGACACTCCGATGCCAAAGTAAGAAAGTGCAAGTACAAAAAGGTAGAAAAGAAAATAGAATTCAGAAAATCTGACCCTTTGGTGAAAGAGGGTATTTATAATGTGCCCCAGGTTTGGGCCAAGGTTCTCCCATGACTGGATTAGCTAAGCCCAAAGAAGAACTGCCAAGGAGTGCTAGGAGCGGATAAAACCTAGCACATGGTTTTGCCCTTGGTCCAATTGTCCTACATATCAGGAGATAAGAGTGGGCAGTTGGGTGGCGTGGATCACATGGGGGAGACGCTCTCCCCACGTCTCATTGTATTGGACCATGGGTCGTGCCCGACGACTAGGCCTCTGCCCGATGCAGACTGCGTTGGCCCAGTCAAAAACACTTATCATTATTGATACATATAAAAATAAGGGTTAAATATGATTTTAGTCCCTATAAATATCTCAATTTTCATTTTTAGTCTCTATTAAAAAAATAATATATTTTAGTCCCTACAAATTTTGTATGCATGCAATTTTAGTCCTTACTGTTTTGTAAAAGTTTAAAAACTGTTTAATTACCCTTAAACTTTTAAATTTTTGAATAATTTTTTTTATCCATGTTTAGAATTCTATAAAATATTTTTTTACTAAATTTTAGAATTTTTTAAAATTAGAAGAATTAAATATGAATTTTTTATATTTCAAAATACAATGATAAAATGTAATGAGATTCTCAATTTAGAAATCAAATTTTGAGTTCTTTTTTTTTCGTGAAATTTTTTATAACATTCTAAAGATGTCTGCATAATAATTATTTAAAAATACATATTGGTTTAATAGGAGAGACTAAAACTACATACTTAACAATTTTTTAGAAAGTAAAATATATTATTTTTTAATAGGAATTAAAAATGAAAAATGAAATATTTATAAAGACTAAAAATATATTTAACCCTAATAATAGAAAGACACTGATTAATATAAAATCAGGAGGTAATATTTATCACTAATATAAAAATACATGAGCCAAATTTTTGTCACTAACAAATATAAAATACTTAGTGTCATTCATTCATAAGAAGTATGTGAGATAAAATTATCACTAATAACTACAAATAAAGTATGAGATCAAATTTTCGATTTTATTTAAAATAAACAAAATTTTGAACCACAAAATCAAATACTTTAACAAACATATTTAAAACAAAATCATATTGAATATATACTAGTAGAAGACCCGTGCGTCCGCACGGGTATGAGAAAAAATATGAAATATATAATAATTATGAATAATTTTTTATTTGAATTTAATTAGTTGTGTCTTGTATCTCGTGTCACTTCAAAAATCTTTTTATTAAACACTGAAAAAATAGAATCTAACTAATTGTCTTCCATATCGCATCAATGAAATATGAAAAAATGAATCTCATAATTCATTAAATATGAAAATATTTTAGTATTGTATTATATCATTTTTTTATGGTAATATGTATTATATCTATTCTAAAATAATTGAATTATTTATAAAATAAATTCAAATGAATGATTCATTTAAAACATTAAATATTTTTTATTTTTGAACTTCAAGGATCATAATTAGGGTTTAAAAATATTTTTGAACTTCAATGATTCATTTAAGACATTAAATATTATTTATAAATATAGATATAAGTCACAATAGATATAATTTGATAATTAAAAAATCATCATAAATAATAATTATTTCATAGTAATCAATTTTTTAATAGCTATCCATTTTAGAGTTTAATGTAGCAATAATTATTTTATAAATAATACTCTTAATTATTTGTTGAAGAAGAAGAAATGAATATATATATAATGTCTTAAAGAATAATAAATTTTATTAATATTGCAACAATAATTCAATTAATGATTTAGATGACACTAAATAATTTTGTTTCTCTTATAGTTAGAAGATACAAAATATATTTAACTTTTTTATTTATTGTTATTAAATCAAATTTTAAATTAAAAAATAATAATATATGTAATATACTCACAAAAAAATTGTATAAAATTTTACATGAATGTGAAAATAACGGGTAAAGATTTTATTAGCCATAAAATTCAATAGTAATTGGATTGAGAGCAATGCGATAATTATTAATCAATATATTTTTATTAATTCTTTTCACATGATGTTTGGGACCCAATGAAAACAATGAAAATAAAATATTTGAGAAATATTGAGGTGTAATAATATTTTTTTAATAATATTTTACATCATTTTTATTTAATTATTATACAATAATATTTTATAATTTCTAAAATAAAACTCTATTCATTATAAGAAAGTTTCCATTTAGAATGCAATTATAGTTTTAATCCGTTAGAATTATGTGTTGATTGGATTAATTAATTTATCAATTAGAGGAACATATTGATTGGATTAATTAATTCAATATAAGAGTAATAATTATGAATGATATCTTATGAATAATTATGAATGATTTCTTATTTGAATCTAATTACGAAAGATTTTAGATTTTTCATTTTTAAGAGTAATAATTATGAATGATTTTTATGAATAATTTTGAATAATTTCTTATTTGAATCTAATTATAAATAATACTCTTAATTATTTGTTGAAGAAGAAGAAATGAATGTAATTATATATATATATATATATATATATATATATATATATATATATATATATATATATATATATATATATATATATATATATATATATATATATATATATATATATATATATATATATATAACATCAAATAAATACTGTCGGTTTGGTACCGACTGTTAAATTAGTGTTAACCATAATCATTTATTTCTTATAATATAGATAATATCAAATAAATACAAATTTCAAATTTAATGATAAGGATATAGTAAATTATCATTATTTACTCATGAGGCTTATTAAAGGATCCCAAATGAAACAATGTTGGCTATGCATCTGGACTGATAATACCTCTGTGGCAGGATAGCAACACTTAATGCATGGTTTATTGGTTGTGTTGGTTATGGCCACTTACATCATGTGATCTTGATCCCCTCAAACCAAACTTTCTCGTTGAAATGTCATGCTGTCAAAGGAAATTATATGCCAATGTACACAAGTTATGGTTGTTGACATGTCATATTGCCTAGGGGTGATCGTATCCGAACCAATCCAAAAGTAAAACCGCAAACCGAACCAATCCAAACCGAAAACCGCAAAAAACCGCATTGGTTTGGATGTATTTGGATGAATTTTTCACTTAACCGCGCGGTTCGGTTCGATTTGGGTTTTTGTTTCTCAAAACCGAACCGAACCGCATATTAACCCATTTCCTAATTTTTAAAAAATGTCACTTTTTGCACTTAACTTCCAATGGTGGAAGTTAGTGTTATTTTAGGCTTTTTTTAAAAATGTCACATTTTGTACTTAACTTCCAATGGTGGAAGTTATGTGTTATTTTTGACTTTTTTTCAAAAATGTCACTTTTTGCACTTGAACCACAACATGCTGCTGTTAGTTGATTAGTTTTTCAGTTTTATATTTTCATAGTCAAGATGTTTGTAAACCGCAGCCACCGAACCGATTCTAACCGCATTGGTTTGGTTTGGTTTGGTTTGGATAAATTTTTAAAAACCAACCAAACCAAACCGAACCGCATGTATTTTGATCTTGCGGTTAGGATGACTTTTATGCTCAAAACCGAACCAAACCGCACCGCGAACACTATTGCCTATGATGGAATGATGACTATACTGTATGGCAATTCTAAGACATTGTCAAACAGAAAATAATGGAGCTTATTTTAAGAACATCAACATGTATTAAGTGTTGCTATCCTGCCACAGAGGTATTATCCACTAATAGTTCCTTATATCAGACATTAGGGGTGATCGTATCCGAACCAATCCAAAAGTAAAACCGCAAACCGAACCAATCCAAACCGAAAATCGCAAAAAACCGCATTGGTTTGGATGTATTTGGATGAATTTTTCACTTAACCGCGCGGTTCGGTTCGGTTTGGGTTTTTGTTTCTCAAAACCGAACCGAACCGAACCGCATATTAACCTATTTCCTAATTTTTAAAAAATGTCACTTTTTGCACTTAACTTCCAATGGTGGAAGTTAGTGTTATTTTAGGCTTTTTTAAAAAATGTCACATTTTGTACTTAAAAAATCTTCTTCGAGTCATCCTTAATCAAAAATAAAAAATATCAAACCATTCTAGTTGCAAACCAACTATAAGGCACTAATTATTGGTTAGAAACTAATTGGTGTTACTAACTAAACCATCATTACTAAGTGGACAGGATAATGAAACATGTGCCTTCATTCTGTTATGTTTAGATTTGCAGATAAAGTTATTTTATATAAAAGCTTAATTAGGAAATGAGACAACACTATACATTGTACTATAGCAACAAAAAAGCAAACCATAAAGCCAATTTTGCTAGCCACTATACCAATGGTACAGTCTTGTCTCCAGCCACTATGCAAAACAAATAGGACATAATAATAGTACATAAAGCACCTGCTATATGTTGCCAAATAAATAGGATATGCAGTGCAAGGACTGAAAAAGCCAGCAAATTCAGAAAAAGCAACTTTCACCATTTTGTGTATATAGCATATTGAGTATTCACATCAAGTTTATTTTGCCACAAAAGTTTCCTATTTTAGTGAATGGTGATAGTAAATTTAATTCTATTTCAATGTAAGTGGCACATGGTATCAGAATTTTGTTTTGTATGCTCAATTCCAACACCTTATTGTTACTTTCGATGGAAGCTCACAGCTTATATTGTTGTGGTAAATTCTGAGCTTTTGTCAATTCACTCATGTTAATCCAAAAGCTACTGCCCTAGCATTGTGACAAATTATTTCAAAATTGATTCAGTGATATGTTTAGTTGTTTACTATTGATATGTATTATATCCCAATATCCATGGAACTTCATACAAAAACAACTTTGTGTTTCTTCTAAGTTTGAGCAATTTCTGTTTCCATTATCTACATTTTGTTGTGAGGCATCTAATTCTGAAAATTTTGTTCTGTTATTTGGTGTTTTCAAATATCCATCTCAGTTCACAATTAATTATAAAATTCATTGATGCTTGTGTTTCTTAATTAAGGGGCATGGAAATACTAATTGAGTAAGTTAAGTAAACTTAAAAATGATAAAAGTTTAATCAAACATGTCAAACATTTAATAACATGTAGTAAGTCAGTTTACTACTGCATAATAATTGTTGCATAATGTTGAACATATTCATTAGTTACAAAACAGATTGTTGAAAATAAGGTTCATGAACTACTAAGTCATGAACTACTAATAAGGTAGCAGAATGATCTCCAATCAATCAAACAACAATGGTTACCAATAAGGTTCAAACTTTCTTTGGCTGCTTAGCACTCTTGGTAGCAGACATCTTGGGAGACAAGATACTTGGAGTTCCTAATTCATTTTCAGTTTGATCCTGGGACAAACGCTTTAATGGCGTATTGCTCGAATAGGCTTCATCACTCCAGTTTTGGTTCGCAGACATTGTTGGCTGCAATAGAAACACAAGTCATTAACAAATATTTTTACATAGTGCATGTAAACAGAACTACTACAACTAAATTATGCTTATCCAAAAGTTTTGACAACACTTACTGTATTGAGGGAATTAGGAGTCCCATTGTCATTGTCGGGAATGTCCTCCATAAGCACGGATTCTTTTCCTTTCGTAGTCGGTGCATTCATTGTGTTTTTAGATGTAAGCTACAAAAATATTCTCCTATATGGTCAGAAAACATGTAATATACTAAATCAGTCATATCTCCAAGATTAATAATAACTTTACAAACCTCATTTGGATTAATTGCGTCTTTGAACGATTGGATTACGTCTTGGTCCTCCGTAAGCTTCACAACAGATGCCTGCTTGTAGTTCGGCTGAAACTTCACGCGAAATGAAAATTCCTTCCCAATCAATTTGTCCAAATTTTCAGGGTAGATCTGTGGGTGATCTTCGTTCGACTACAGACAAGATGCATATTTCATATATCACAACAAATTCAACTACCTAGCAATACATAAAGCCAATGCTCGAAATAAAACCAATAGGTGAAACCAACAGCAAGCAGATCAAATAAATGTAATGAATTCACTATCATTGGACTAAGGACTAAGGCCTAAAATAATTGTTGGTTGATGCTTTAACAATATATGATTCCAAATGAACTACCTAACAATATATGCATACAGGCTGCACATCCAGCAACAGTTAATAGCGAAGAACATACAAACCAAAAAATTCAACTACCTAGTAATATATGCTTCCATTCACATACCTTTTTCATTATCTCTCGTAATTCATGAGCCGGCATTCCAACATACTGAATGCACTCCTTGTCCCAAAACACAAAACAACCAACGGTTCCATCACTTTCCACCTCAATTTCAATCTTATACCTATTGTTAGAGATTGATTCAAATGATTATATAGAAACATTATTGAATTAAACATTAATGACTATATAGTAACACATACATATAAGGTACTTACTTGGTGAGTGCTGGCGGTTTATTTTCAGAACAGATACAGATGAACGGTTGCCCGGGAGATTTATTAGTTGTCTTACATACAGGACATTGTTCATAATACCAGCCAAACCTGGATGACTTGAACCTAAGTGTCGTTCCAAAAGTGTTGCAGAATGTTTGTTGTGCATAACCAATGCATACAGGTAACTATAGCATGAAATAATGAATCAATCAAATACAACTAAGTTGAAATCAAGAGGCTTACTTCTTGAAGTGCAATCATGTCTCCAATTGATTTGACATCATTAGAGCATGAGAATGATCGGTCTAAGAACGATACTTGCGAGGCAGTTGGTTGGGAAAGGGGCTGAGACAGAACCGGTGTATTGACATTGTTTGCCACCCTAAAACACAACAATCATGAGCTTAGTCACTTTGGAAGCTAGGCTAATGAAAATGCTTTTAAAAAAAACATGATAAGAAATATTAGATCGATAAGTGATATGCTTGGAGTGAATAAGATTTCCTTACTTAGATTTGAATGCAGTGACCTCAGGATGATCATAATCAATGAGTAGCTTGGTACCATTCCAAGCATTTGAAACATACAGTTTACCGGTTGCTTCAATAAGAGAATTAGTCATGAGTGAGTTACCATGATTCAAGTAAGTATACAAATTGATAGAGGTCACAAATGTATTATAATACCTGCAGAATTTTGGAGCATGGCATGAGTTATAATGATAACAGTATGGCCTTGTGAAGCATTTCCATTAGAGTATGCCATGAATTGCTTGACATGTGCATCCCAAAGTGTGCAATCAATTTCATTTCCACTTAGCATAAATAGATTTGATGTGTTAGTCTCATTAAAATGACAAGTCATCATACAAAAGAAGTGTATTCATATATACGATGTAGCTGCAATTCTTACTTCAGACAAAAGCAGTGGAGTCATAAAAAAACCATTCGGATTCAAATGCATTACAGAAATGAACGAATATAAAATTCATAACTGTATATATACCTAAAGTTTCATAGCTTTTTCTTTAAAAAATCATAAGAAAATAATCATGAAGACGCAAGCTGCATCTTCGATTATTAACGGTAAGGTCAAAACAGTGGACTCACAATACAACTATGTCCTTCCAAACCACTGATTAGAGGGTCTATATGTGGTTGCATCAATGCATCTGTTTCTACACTATACATAACAAATTGTAACTTTTATCATATGACAAGCTTTCTAGTCAGTGGTATGCCATGAATTGCTTGGAATGAGCATCACTTAGCATAAATAGATGTAATGTGTTAGTTTATCCAAAATGATTAATTTGTAAGAAACAACTAACCTTAAGAAATTTACAATGATTGAATATGATGTTTAAAAATCAACATATTTTAATTTCCAAAATCACCTCTTTGAAACAACATAAACTACCTTTTTCTCAGCAAATATTCTACTTTCATAGATACCAGGCAAATAATAAGTGTTGGGTTCTCCTTCAACTTCATCGTATGCAACCTCATCACACCTAAACTCTACACAAGTTTAAAAAACAAAGGGAAATTGTGATTGATTCAAGACTGATCAAAAACCACTCATAAATTAAATAATCTATATAGTGACAATAGTACCTGCTCTAGTATCATATATGGATGTTTTTCAACTTCTTCTAGAATGCTACTACCATTTTTCTAAAATAAATAAAGAACAACAAAATGTTAGATAAAATTTAGTATAAAAGAATATGGTAGTGCTAAAATTTTAATAAACAAATACTGATTAAACACCACCGTATGAACTCTGACATTAAATCCAAATCAATTTTTTCATCAAAATTCTATCTCTCTCATCTTCCGCATATTATTCAACAACATCAAAAGAGACAAGTTAGTGAGAAAAAGCACAGCTTACAAATAGAACAGCTATGATGATGAAAATTTAGGGTTTCAGATGCGTATCAACAACAACAGTAAGAATCCTCCCATCTCTGACCCGTGTAAATTTCTTGTTTCTAGTACCAATAATAATGATGCAAAAATATCAGAAAAATCAAAACCCTAAAATCCAAAAACAGAAAAATGTACAAATAAGAAGCTATGTTAAAAGTAAAAATAGAAAACCAGAAGCAGCATACCTGTTTGTTTTTTCAACCAGGTCTCATCATCATCTTCATCTTGCACTGCTGGAACACAAACAGGAACCGAAACCAGATGATGAGAGACCGAAAAGAGAGAGGATAAGAGAAGAAATTGAAGACAAGAGAGAGACGGGGAATGAGGGAGAAAGAGAGAGAAGGTGAGGGAAAGAAGGAATACGAGAGTGAGATGGAGAGTGAAAGGTAAACGTGAAGGAAAGAGTAGGTTGTGATTTTCAAAGAAAATTCTGCCATTTGGCAATATGGGTTGTTCTGATTGGACAATGAGTATTAATTTGTAAATTACATAAATGGGTATTGATCAGTGTAAATGAAATTTTAATAAAAGGGTAATTTAGGGTATTTGGTGGTATATTATTTGAATTGGTAGGTAGTTGATAACCATTCCGTTAATTATATTGAAAGTACATAATCATTTGATAAATTTTTGTAATTAATATTATTTAATTTTAAATTTATCAATTAAATTATATTTTATATTTATTTAGTTAATAAAATATTATACAATATATATTACTAATGATTACCAACAATATCTATAATAAACCTGTTTGTCTATTTTTTATTTATAATTTGGTAAACATACAAAACATATATCTGATCTTTTGATGTTACTTAATATAGGACATCTTACATTTTTCTCATTTATTAAAAATATTAATTAATAAATGAAAAGTTATGATTCTTATATATATATATATATATATATATATATATATATATATATATATATATATATATATATATATATATATATATATATATATATATATATATATATATATATATATATATATATTGAAAAGTAGTTATGGTAAATGTGTTATCATAAATATTTCTTAAATATTTAATCGTAATTGTATATTAAAATATTACTAAAACTTAAAGGTTGATAAATGTTTCATAAAGTAGGATGTCAAAGATTTTAAATCTTAAGGGGAGATATATATGGGAAGATTCGTTATTAATAAATCACTATATTTCCTTTTGATAAAAAAAAACAGACTTTTAATTAAAACACTAACATAATTATGTATACTTTCCAACTAAATCAAATCGTAGTTTGAATAAAAGAAAACAACCGAACCTATTTATTTTGAACAACATGAAAAACCAAATCCTAATAATTTGGCAAGATCTACTCATCATAATTATCTATACCTTCCAACTAAATCAAATCTTTTTATTTGAATGGTAATTAAATCGTATCTATTAATTTAAATTGCTCTATAACCACTTACTATAAAACCACCATGTATCTTTTAACCTAAATAAACTATTACATTCTATAGAGTTCTTTCATCTATCTCTCCGGTTTTCAATGTTTGATAAGTTTCAAAAACTTCAAGATAAGCAAATTAAGTTTCAAAAACGTCAACATGGGCAAATTCAAGGAAGAAGAACCAAACAATAATGTTTTAGTTCGTCAAGTTTGGGCTAGCAATCTAGAGAATGAGTTTCTTCTCATTCGTGGAATTCTACACGAGTTTCCTTTCATTTCGATGGATACTGAGTTTCCGGGAGTTATTTATAAATCTAAAGAGGACTCTACCATACCGTACCATCTTCGCTGTCGAGACCCTTCAAATGACTATATGTACTTAAAGGCTAATGTTGACAGTCTTAAACTTATTCAACTCGGTCTTACTTTATCTGATTCCAAAGGTAATCTCCCTAAGTTTGGAACCAAAAACAGTTATATATGGGAATTTAACTTTTCTGATTTTGACATTGAAAGTGATCCACACAATCACGATTCAACTGATATCTTACGTCTTCATGGCATTGACTTCAAACACAATTTCTATCATGGGGTGAATTCAATGCGTTTTTCTGAATTGATGATGAGTTCGGGGCTTGTCTTCAACAATTATGTTATTTGGGTCACATTTCACGGTGCATATGATTTCGGTTATTTAATGAAGATTTTGATGCGAAAAAATTTACCAAACACTTTGGAAAGTTTTTTATTTCATTTGAAAGTAATATTTAGAAACGTGTATGACGTGAAACACATGGTACGTCATTGCAAAGATTTGTATGGAGGTCTCGATCAAATAGCTAATACACTCAATGTGAACCGGGTAGTTGGACAATCACATCAAGCGGGATCAGATAGCTTGTTGACATTGCACACGTTCAATAAAATTATTGATATTTATTTTGTCAATAAGAAAATAAAAATAAACAAAGATGTTGGAGTCTTATTCGGTTTAGAAATGTAACAAATATTGACATTTGAAATATATAAAAATAGATTATTTTCTTTTATTTAAGTATATTTCTCTCATAATTTATTATGTTTTATCTTTATACGGTAAACAAAATAATATTTAGGATATACAAAAATACAAAATGCAGATATTTAAAATCCTTAAAAAATCTACCTCAGTTAAGATTGGTACAAAACATATTTGCCAAATTTGCTTTTGGAATGCTGCAGTCTAGTTGAGAAAAGAAAGTTGAGGTTAGTTATTGATTACTGTAACTAACCATAATACAACAAGATAATGAAACAACATATTTCTACACAGAATAAACATTCATACAAGTCTGTTGATATGGCTGTTTCTGAGCAAGAACTCCAACCATTATGAACTAAGTTTATGATAGTGTTGCTTCATATCATGCTTTCTTAGTCTTAGTAGCATATTCAGATGCTATCAAAATACTTGTTATTTGAATTGAAGGCTTAGGGTTTGTTTCTTTTAATTTATTTATTCAAGATTATCCACTTCAATAAACACTTGTGAGACTCCAACATATTTGATTACTGTAATGAAACAACATATTTCTACACAGAATAAACATTCATACAAGTCTGTTGATATGGTTGTTTCTGAGCAAGAACTGCAACCATTATGAGCTAAGTTTATGATAGTGTTGCTTCATATCATGCTTTCTTAGTCTTAGTAGCATATTCAGATGCTATCAAAATACTTGTTATTTGAATTGAAGGCTTAGGGTTTGTTTCTTTTAATTTATTTATTCAAGATTATCCACTTCAATAAACACTTGTGAGACTCCAACATATTTGATTACTGTAATGAAACAACATATTTCTACACAGAATAAACATTCATACAAGTCTGTTGATATGGTTGTTTCTGAGCAAGAACTGCAACCATTATGAGCTAAGTTTATGATAGTGTTGCTTCATATCATGCTTTCTTAGTCTTAGTAGCATATTCAGTTGCTATCAAAAGCAGCGTACGCAAACCTTAGTCAATGAGCTGCTTAAGTTTTTTATTCTATCATCTGTAAAGGAATACAAAAGGAATTATTCTATCACGTGAAGAAGCTCACATGAAAAAGTTCTTCCATGCACTTAAGTTGAAAATTGTATTTCTGACTTTGATTATTTAATTCTTAGCGTGTTTGTTGAGAATGAAAGAGTTTTTCCATGAAATAGTGCTTGTTGTATTTGTTGATAAGTGTTATTTAATCACTGCTACCACATTAATATAATAATAAGGATAATAAAACAATTATCTTAGGGGTAAATAATCATAAAAAAATTATCTTAGGGGTAAATCATAAAATAATTGAGTAGTGCCAGCTTGTGCCCCACGTGGGGGCATTAAGGTGATGGAACATGGCTATGGAATACTAGGTTAGTCTGGTGGTTGCACAATGCTGGCTTGTCCGTTCCAAGTTGCGAGTTGACCCATGAGATTTGTTCGAAGGCACGGGTCTTGTGGGTCTTAGACAGGAGGGTATAACGTGAGATTGGTTTCACAGAGCAGCGAACACTTCCTATTCTTGACACTTGAGAGACCCAATAGCAAAGGACAAATTGAGGAGTTTAAGAGGTTTTGATATTAATGGCTAGCTAGATACAATTATTTGTAGAGTTTGTGTAAAAATTACACAAATAACATACTTGTACTCTAGCAAGCTGCAAGCACAACAAATTTTGTCTAGGTAGAGATTTTAGGTTCTATACAATAATGATTCCAATTATTACATCCTTTTTTTTTCTATAACAAATTTTCATCATAGTTTAATTAAGAAAAACAATTTTTCTATCATAATTACATCAATAACTCATGTTTTCATTCTGTTTCATAAGTTTTTCAATAAACTATTATTTTAAGGATTAGTTCTCTATTTCGATAAATTGCTTCTCTTTTGTCCTTTTAATCTGTTTTGCTTAGCATTTCTTAATAATGATAGTGGTGTTTTGCATGAAAAAAATTTCATATCTCTTGGAGTGTATAGATATGGAGGATCCTCAAACATTACTGAACAAATTTGAGACAAGGAATTTGGGATTATTATTTCAATATGAATTTTTCTTGTTAAAGACGTACACAGGAATGACTATCCGGTGCAAGTGTTGGAGTATACGGTTAAAATCTTTCTGAACCGTATAGCATTGTTGTTTTGCTATTTATGATGTATTTGTTTGAGCACTTTCTTGGGAGTGCTTGTAATGTCATTCCTATAATTTTTGCTGGTTACATTTCATATTATAGTGCATTTGTTTCATTGTTTTTATGGTATCATTTGAATTAGTGTTCACATCAACACAACTATGATGCAGCTTGCATTGTATAGTCACATCTATTTAAAGATGATTAGTAATTAAGGAGTTTGATATTGAATTAATATTTATTAAGAATTACCTCTTTGAAAAATATGATAGTTTGTAGTTAAAACAAGAATTAGAACTAGGTTTGGTGGGGTCCACCAGCAATTGCTATAGTACAACACAAGAGCGAATTTAATTTCATGTGGACCATTGGTCCACATATCAGATATTAAACTGATAAGAACAGATACTACACTTGATCTTAGCCAAAAGGCCGAGAAATGTATGAGTTGTAATGCATGCTTATTGTGTGTTTTATATCTGACATCTTTTCCACTTCTTTGTTATCTCGTGATGTGGGACTTTAATGCAATAATTTGGAGGCTCCTATACTAGTATTCATGTTTGCTCGATACTTTTGTAACTTGCTCTTATGTAACAACGATTGTCTGTTTACATACATTTTATGTTCGAAGTAATTTTGTTCATGCAAATAAGTGGCTCTCATTTTTTGCAACAACAATATTAAATAGGTAATAACTCTGGTCATATC
This sequence comes from Lathyrus aphaca, assembly GCA_963966055.1. NCBI lineage: Eukaryota > Viridiplantae > Streptophyta > Magnoliopsida > Fabales > Fabaceae > Lathyrus > Lathyrus aphaca. Next base: position 66,241,290 of record OZ014521.1, read on the forward strand.
TTTTTGTTAACTGATAATTGAAATATAACATTTATTAAGAACAATACTGAATCTAGAGTTTTCTGAAAAGCTAAAAACTAAAGCTGAAAAGTCCCAGTAAAAATTGAACCGTTTCTGTAGATGTTAGAAATTGGCAGAATTTTTGAAAAACAAAGTAAAAGTTATGAACTTAGTTCAGGACATCAGGATGTCACACCAGATGTTGTGACATCGCGAACCTGCTATCTGCCTTGAATGATACGCAACAGAAGTGCTTAAACTCAGGAGTAAATATCTGGAAGTAAACGTAAAGGGTGAGCACTCCAAGGCGCCTCTTTAGGAAGTTAAGTTGTCTGGTTCCAGGAGATAATTGTGAGATTTAGAAATTACAAGTCTGGATAATTTGCAAAAAGCCCACAAACTCAGCATCTACTTAAGAAACTGATACACTCAAGTAAATCCAACAAATTTAAGCAGAGTGTCAAGGGTGTTAGTGAAACTAGTTACTTAAGCAGGTTTTATTTGTGTGTTATTCACTTTATAAGCTTTTAAGCAAAAAGTGAATTGTGTCTTGATTGAAACTGGTAAGTAAGATCAAGCTGGTGTGTCTGAAGTGTGACTTCAAACTTATTAATCATTCTAAGTTAGAGATCACTGTGTGATTGAGGGGGAGTGAGTAGGTACTCATATCTAAGTAGAGTCTTAGATAGAAATTGCCTTGGGTAGATATTACATGAAGGATTAAACTGATTGGTTTAACTCCCTAATTAATATTACTTATATTGAATTTCCTTCCTGGCTTGGTAGCCCCCAGATGTAAGTGTGGAGATACACTGAACTGGGTTAACAATTTCCTGTGTTAATTAATTTACTAGCTCATTAATTTATTGCTTAGGATATCAGTGTCTAAACATATATTTCGACATCACGTATCTGATCCCAGAATTTCAATTGGCATCAGAGCAGGCACCCTGCCTGTATAACTGGGTGAGATCTAGGGACTGCAAATTTTGGGAACATGGACAGAGATATAGGATCTGTGAATCGACCACCTATTTTGGATGGATCCAACTATGATTACTGGAAGCCAAGAATGGTAGCATTCTTGAAATCTCTTGATAGCAGGGCTTGGAAAGCAGCTAACAAAGGATGGGAGCACCCTGTCAAAGACAATAAGGATGAGGCAAAAGTGATGAAGCCTGAAGAAGAGTGGAGCAAGGAGGAAGAGGAGTCAGCACTTGGAAATTCCAAAGCCTTAAATGCCTTGTTCAATGGCATTGACAGGAACATATTTAGGCTTGTGCACCACTGTGAGCTAGCCAAGGATGTTTGGGACACCCTCAAAACTACTCATAAAGGAACATCAAAGGTGAAGATGTCAAGACTTCAACTTCTCACTGTCAGACCCTAATTTTTGACCCTAAGATTTTTCGCATCTCATCTGCATATCTCATACAAACAAGATCACGCACTGGTCGTTTATCCTTTTTCAGGTGCAGGTCTATGTTTTGCAGAGGATCATCATGTTTAATTTCTACTACTTGTTTATATTCACTAACTTCTAATCAAAATATCAAAAAAAATATGTTGCAGTTGCTTCTTCTTCTTCTGTGTTGCAGGATTTAAAAGACAGGGCAGTGATTTCAATTCAGAGGTGTTTTGTTCAGTCATGATTCGATTCAGATGGACGTTTGACCTAATCTTGGTCAAACTATCAATAGATTGTTCAATTGCAAGTGACTTGTGCCAGTGGTTCATTTTTCAGACAGTGCGTATTCAAAGTTCAGGATTGCGTTATGTGCGAAGTCATTGGTTATCAGACAGTGTTTTGTGCGAAGTTTGGTTTGAATCTTCAAGTTTATCAGGTCATCAGTGGTTTATCTGAGGATTTATTTTCCTCAGCATGAATTCGGATTATCAGGACAATATTCAGAAGATTTCAGTGATTGTGTTAGAATTGGCAAGTTTGCTCAGTGGTTTCGTGCTGGTTATATTCAACATTATCAGTGGCTTGTGCAAGAAAAATCAGGAGTTGGTTGCGGGCTAAAGAAATCATCATCCATTAAACCATTTTCAATTTTCAATATCCATTTTCTTTCTCGATTATTCATATATCACACCATTATCCAAATAAACATTTTTTTATTTTTTTATCTTTTCATCAATTCCATATTCATTTTCATTTTTTAATTCAATTCACAAAAAATTCCAAATTCTAATTCATTATTCATTTTTTCGATTAAACCATTCTTTCCAATTTTTCTATTATCCATTTTTATTCAACGATCATATTTCATTATCCTAAACCATTTCCAATTATTTTTCTTCCAATTTTTATTATCCATTTTTTATTTCATTTCCATAATCCAATTTGTTTTTTTATATCCAATATTATCATCATTTAAAAATTACATAAAACCATAAATTCATCCCTTTATTTCATTAAACATTTCCAAGTTTTTTTTTAGTTTTTTTTTCTATACAAGAAATGGTCCATATATATTTGTTTCTTAAGCCCAACTTTTCTCCAAAAAATACTTCCCATACCATATAATCCAAACCTTCAGTACCTCCAGCCCACACTTTTCATAAACCTCATTCACCCTGCAAGCCGTATAAACAAAACAACAAGCCATCAAGCTATTCCCGCAAGTTTCCGTACGAGCCGCACGCATTCACTTACAAACAGCTTCATAACAACAAAAACAATTCAAGCCAAAGCTACTTCACCGGCCAGCTAACAAGCTAACAAGCCAGGCCCACACTTCTCCAGCAAACCGTACAAGCCCATCTTTTCACATCCACGTATGCCTCACACTTACAACAATCTCAGCATTCCGTACGCATTTCACGCAAGCTGCTAGCCAGCTCTCCACATGTTCACGGCCAACAACAAATATTCCAAGCCGTATTCAATTCACAAGGCACATAACAACACAGCTGGTCTTCACATTGACCCCACCTCATCAAAACTACAGCTAACTCCCAGCATACATTTCCTCAGCTCAAACACAAATAACACGAGTACAAGCTTTTTCTCTCACCATAAGCCGTATCATCACGCTGCACAAGCCTCAGCCGAAACTTCATAAGCCAATATGCCCAACAGCTGCACACCGTAAATAACAGCTTCTATTTTCCAGCCATCAGCACTTGCCTCAGCCCAACAACTCCAGCTGCAACTTCCCAACAAGCCGGCCCAAACATCACACACGCGGACTGCATCTTCCCATTTGAACATCAAACGCACACGCAGCAAGCATGGAATTTATGAGAATCAAAACGCCCCCAATCAATTGCAAAACGACAATCCCATTCAAAGCTCACCCTCTATAAATACAACACTCTTTGGATTGATTCTTTAAGCTTGGAGAGCTCCCAAAATCCCTTCCAAATTCAAAAACCAAAGCTTCAAATCCACCATTTTTTTTCTTCAATTGATTTTCAGAATAAAAAGAAAAGCAAAAAAACCTCACCGATTCCAATTCTCTTCACCTTCAACAAACCTCCATTCTTTTCATCCAAATCCAACCTTCAATTGATTCTCATTCTCAAAAGACCTTCAAAAACCTAAGTGAATTGAGAGAGAGAGAGAGAGAGAGAGATATGCGCAAGTGAGGAGAAGAAAGAGCGGAAATAGGTGGCTGATTATTGTTACCGATTCGATTTGAGAAAAGAAGAAGAATCAATTTGGTTTATTAAGTTTGATTTTTGCGAAAAGGTGAAGGAAATTCTTTCTCCCCTGCTGTTTTTTTTCGTGGCGCATGAAAGAGGAAGAGGTCTTGGACTTCTATTTTGTTTTCTTCCCTTTTTTTTTTAATTGATTATTTGTTTTTTTTAATAAAAAGAAAGATATGGTGTTGGGCCTTGTTGGATCCATGGAGCCTTTGTGTTGCTATCCACCGCCTGTTTCATGCCACTTCCACCTCCCCTTTCTATTTTTTTTACTATTCCTTTGGTTTATTTCACATTTTTCTTTTAATGATATTAGTTAGTTAAATTTTGTTTTAGAAAAAGTTCTAGAAAGCATTTTAAAAACAATTTTATGAAAAGAAGTTTAGAAAAAGGATTTTAGAAAAATAATTTTTAGAGAAAAAGGAGTTTTAAGAGAAGATTAAAAAATATTCTATTTCTTTTTTATGGATTTATTCTTTTAGATCCATTTTTCTTCATCTTTCTTTTATTTTTGGTCGATGACAATCTCCGATTCGAGATTGTTGAATTTCGAAGAGTTTAATCTTCATTATTTCAAATCTATGGATGAATGATCATTTGGATCATTCTCCATACTTTGAGATCGTGATAGATTGCTTTTCGATAAATTCAACGATAATCTCGATTAAGATTAGACCATTCTCTTTCTTTTAGTGCGGCATGTTTTCGGAGAACGATCCATAATATCGTTTCTCTAACATGTATTAACACGAAGAGTTTTCACTTTAATTAGTGGTGGTCGACCTCATTTGTAGGGTAATTACTCCGTAAATTACTCGGCGATTGCTTAACATAGACCTAAAGTTGTTCCGATTCGGAATGCGATCCACTTGGATCCGGTTGCCTCGACTTTATTTTTCTTTTCTTGGTTGTGCTTGATTAAGTTCATCATACCACTTATATTGTAAATATTATAATATTGTGAATATAATAATCTCATTTAATTTTAATCTCTCGCACCTTATCCTTTTATTTCAATCTCTTGTTCCCTATCTCTCTTATTATGCTTTATTATACTATATCATTCATCATTTTGCTTATTGTTTATATTGTGATACTTGTTATTTCTCTTTTGTCCATTTGGATATCAAAACACTAATAAAGGATTAAACACTTAAAAGACTTGTGACTTCTAATTTTGGACTATGGTTACTATCCCTTGCTTCGGAGAATGGACTTAGACTTTAAGATCTTCCCCCTTGCTCAAGTTGGAATGGATTAGAAACCTCGGCCTCAAATTATTTCATTGGCCTTTGAAGATGGAAATTCAATTGTTTCAAAGAATGCTTGCTATTTGGTTTGATCATTTCTTCCCTTAGCTTTTATTTTCAAGTCTTAGGATAGTCCCTTCATCTCTTCCCATCTTCTTCAATTTTCAAATTTCCTTCCTCTTTTCAAAACTTTCTTTGTTTTTCTAACTTCAAACATTTTTGCAATCAAACCTTGACTTCGGTCATGTGCTTTTACCTTTTCATTTCATTTCCTTAAATAAATGCTAAACCACATAAGCATATCGGAACTTCTTTCTCAAAAAACTTTAAAACATTCACAACTCATTCAATTGTTTTTGTGCCCTCGTGCACGTTTCTTTTTAACTTTTTTTATGTTTAGATATGATTCATCCTTTCTAGCGGAATTATTCGCTAAAGGATGACGACTTATCTTTACATTTTAAAATCAAATCAACTCATTTGCTTTTTCACAATTTGTACCACGAACTACGGGGTTTTGATCTCGCATTGCACTCTGTGGGTACGTAGGCATGAGACGTTCGTCTCTTCAAACACCAAAATCTTAAAAAATATTCTTCTTCTCATCTCTTCAATCTTTTTTCAAGCAAACCATTTCAAACCAAAAAATGCAGTAAACATTTCAAAGGGTTCCCGTGGAGTACCACGGACAAGTCGGGTGCTTAAAATCATCCCGATTTGTAATCAATCCCCGTACCCATTCTCTGTTTGATTTTTTTAGCTTTTTAGCTTTTAAGATCTTTAAGGTTTTGTTCGTTCTTTTACCTTTTTCCATTTGGAAATAAATAAAAGCGCGGTGGCGACTCTGTGTATATCGAGTTAAGTTAATCAATAGCTTACACTCATGATTTTACCGCTACACTCACCACCAAGTTTGAGAACTTGAGGATGAAGGAAGATGAGACCATTCATGAGTTCTACATGAACATCCTGGAGATTGCTAATACTTCTGGTGCCTTGGGAGAGAAGATGAGTGATGAAAAGTTGGTAAGGAAGATTCTCAGATCACTGCCCAAGAGGTTTGACATGAAGGTCACTGCCATAGAAGAAGCTCAGGACATCTGCACAATGAAAGTTGATGAGCTCATTGGTTCCCTTCAAACCTTTGAGATGGGAATGAGTGATACTATTGTGAAGAAAAACAAGAGCATAGCCCTGGTCTCAAACACTGATAAGGAAGAAGAAAGTCATGAAGCAGGCTCTGAGGACAACTTATCAGATGCAATTTCTATGCTTGGGAGGCAATTTAACAAAATTATCAAAAGATTGGACAACAGGCCCAGACCAAGTGGAAGAAACTCAACCTCTGAGAATAAAAGATCTTATGACTCTAACATAAGGTCAAACTATGATGAGAAGACTTACCAAGGAAAAGGGATCCAATGTCATGGATGTGAAGGTTATGGACACATTAGAAGTGAATTCCCAACCTATCCAAAGAAGCAAAAGAAAGGCCTTTCTATGTCCTGGTCAGATGAAGACTCAGGCAGTGAGTCAGAAGAAGAGTCTGCAAAGCACATCACTGCTCTAGCTGGAGAATGTGAAACTGAAGGGGAATCCAGTGATGAGGATCTGACATTTGAAGAGCTTGAAACATCTTACATGATGCTGTGTGAAAGGAGAACTGAGGTATGCAAGGAAAGTGAACAGCAGAAGAAGCAGATTGAGGAATTAAAAGCTGAAAAGGCAAGTCATCTGAAGATCATTGCCACTTTGAAAAATGAAGTCAGCCTACTCAACTCCAAAATGGAGCATATGTCCAAATCTGTCAGAATGATGAACAGTGGCTCAAACACACTGGATGTCATTCTCAACAATAACAAGCACTCAGGCGATAGGACTGGGCTGGGATTTAATAAAGATCAAAACTCTGAGGCTAGCACCAGCCATACAACTCCAGATCCTATGAAGTCAAACAAGATGTTCAAGCAGATGTCTCAACACCATGAGAAAAACATGATGAAAACGAAATATCAAAGGTGGAGATGCCATCATTGTGGAAGGTTTGGTCACATCAAACCTTTTTGCTACAAACTGCATGGATATCCCAATCAGAGTTCCCAGCACCTTCCTAAGCAGAAGACAGAGGTCACCAGGAAAACTTGGATACCTAAAGCTCGACATTATACTGATCAAAGCTACCAGTACATGCCTAAGCAGAAGAACAAGTTCACCAGGCAACCTTGGAACTCTAGAGATGGACACTACCCAGGGCAGATGCATCAGAGGAGACACACATATATCCAGCAGTAGGAGCCTAAGAGAGGAAGACAGCCTGATCTGAACTCACATTCTAGGCAAAGGAAACCTCACAACAGGCACAAGTGGTCCAAGCAGGTTGTTGCCTTTATAGCACACACATCTCTCAGGGTATCTGCTAAGGAAGACTGGTATTTTGACAGTGGCTACTCAAGGCACATGACTAGATTGAAGAATCTGTTGGTAGACTTAAAGCCACACTCATCCAGCTATGTAACCTTTGGAGATGGAGCAAAGGGGGAAATCAAGGGAGTTGGGACCCTGGACTGCTCAGGTGTACCAGGTCTAGATGGTGTGCTGTTGGTGAAAGGGTTAACTACTAACTTGATCAGCATAAGTTAGTTATGTGACCAAGGTTACAGTGTCAACTTCACCAAAGCTGAGTGTGTAGTTTCTGATAAAGAGCATAAAGTGGTCATGAGAGGAGCTAGATCAAAAGATAACTGCTATATGTGGGAACCCCAAGATTCCAGCCTCACATCTACTTGTTCCATAGCCAAAGAAGAAGAAGTGAAGCTATGGCATCAAAGATCGGGTCATCTCCATCTCAGAGGAATGAAGAAGATCATCTCTATGGAGGTTGTAAGAGGGATCCCAAGACTTAAGACTGATGAAAGAAAAGTGTGTGGTGAATGTCAAGTGGGTAAGCAAACCAAGATGTCACACCCAAAGCATCAACATCTGACAACCTCCAAAGTCTTGGAATTACTGCACATAGACCTTATGGGACCAATGCAGGTAGAGAGTCTTGGTGGAAAAAGATATGCCTATGTGGTTGTTGATGACTTCTCAAGATATACCTGGATAAGCTTCATCAAAGAAAAGTCAGATGTGTTTGAGGTGTTTAGAGATCTGTGTCATAGGATCCAAAGAGAAAAGGCAAGTTGTGTGGTCAGAATAAGAAGTGATCATGGAAAGGAGTTTGAGAATAAAAAATTCTCAGACTTCTGTTCGTCAGAAGGGATCAACCATGAGTACTCTTCTCCCATCACCCCTCAACAGAATGGGGTTGTAGAAAGGAAAAACAAAACTATTCAGGAGTCAGCTAGAACCATGATTCATGCCAAGAAGTTACCCCTATACTTTTGGGCTGAAGCCATGAACACAGCATGCTACATCCACAATAGAGTCACACTAAGAAAGGGAACTCTATCCACCATCTATGAAGTTTGGAAGGGTAGAAAACCTACAGTCAAGTACTTTCATGTATTTGGAAGTAAGTGATACATCCTGGCTGATAGGGATCAAAGAAGGAAGATGGATCCTAAGAGTGATGAATGGATATTTCTTGGATACTCTATAAATAGCAGAGCTTACAAAGTATTTAACTCCAGAACCAAGGTTATGATGGAATCAATAAATGTGACTATTGATGATACCTATGCAAAGACAGATGTTGCTGATGATGTTGGAACATCTGCTGACAATCCAACTGAAGTTAAAATAGAAAGTGATAATCTTGACTTCACTTTAACTGAGGCAAAGTCAGAGCAATCCAACAAATCTCCCTCCATCAGAATCCAAAAAGATCATCCTAAAGAACAGATAATTGGTGATCTCAACAGTGGTGTCACCACTAGATCAAGAGAGATGATCTCAGGCTCCTGCTTTGTTTCAAAGGTAGAACCTAAGAACATCAAGGAAGCTCTGAATGATGAGTACTGGATCTCTGCTATGCAGGAAGAATTAGGCCAGTTTACAAGGAATGAAGTATGGGATCTTGTTCCTAGGTCTGATGTCATTAATGTGATTGGCACTAAGTGGGTGTACAAAAACAAGTCTAATGAGCAGGGAGTAGTTACAAGAAACAAGGCTAGGCTTGTGGCTCAAGGATATACTCAAAATGAGGGGGTGGATTTTGATGAAACTTTTGCACCAGTAGCAAGACTTGAATCCATCAGACTACTCCTAGGAATTGCTTGCATCCTAAAGTTCAAATTATTTCACATGGATGTTAAAAGTGCCTTCCTAAATGGCTACCTTAATGAGGAAGTATATGTGGAGTAACCAAAGGGATTTGTTGATCCAAGCTGTCCAGACCATGTATATAAGCTGAGGAAGCCTCTGTATGGGCTAAAGCAAGCTCCCAGAGCATGGTATGAAAGACTGACCACCTTTCTCATTAAGCATGGATACAAGAAGGGAGGAATAGACAAAACCCTGTTTGTAAAGGATGAAGAGGGAAAGGTTATGATTGCTCAGATATATGTGGATAACATAGTGTTTGGTGGGATGTCAGACAGGATGGTTAAACATTTTGTGACTCAAATGGAGTTTGAGTTTGAAATGAGCCTAGTGGGAGAATTAACTTACTTCCTTGGACTGCAAATCAAACAGATGGAGGACTCCATGTTCATATCCCAAAGCAAGTATGCAAAGAACACTGTCAAGAAGTTTGGGATGGACAATGCAAGTCACAAGAGAATACTTGCCCCCACTCATCTAAAACTGACAAAGGATGACAAAGGTGAGAGTGTGGACTAAAGCTTGTACAGGAGCATGATTGGAAGTCTACTATATCTTACAGCTAGCAGACCAGATATAGCTTTTGCAGTAGGTGTGTGTGCAAGGTATCAAGCTGAACCAAAGGTGAGCCATCTCAACCAGGTTAAGAGGATCTTAAAATATGTAAATGGCACTTGTGACTATGGCATAATGTACTCTCATGGTTGTGAACCCATCCTCACTGGGTTTTGTGATGCTGACTGGGCTGGAAGTGCTGATGATAGAAAGAGTACATCAGGAGGATGCTTCTTTCTAGGGAACAATTTAATTTCTTGGTTCAGTAAGAAACAAAATTGTGTGTCCTTATCCACTGCTGAAGTTGAATACATTGCAGCTGGTAGCAGTTGTTCACAGCTGGTATGGATGAAACAAATGCTCACAGAATACAATGTCATACAAGATGTCATGACATTGTACTGTGACAATTCAAGTGCTATTAATATCTCCAAAAATCCTATCCAACACAGCAGGACTAAGCACATAGATATCAGACATCACTTCATCAGAGACCTTGTGGAGGAGAAGGTGATCACATTGGAGCATGTAGCCACAGAGCTGTAATTAGCTGACATATTCACCAAGGCTTTGGATGCTACCCAATTTGAAAACCTAAGGGGTAAATTGGGAATCTGCATGTGTGACATATAAAAATTATGGAGAAGTGCCAGCATGTCTTGTGACATCGTGGGGCATGACCACCAGGTGGCAGCACTAGTCTGGCTAATAACCGTTTGTATTCCAGTTTTACAAATTCCAATAGAAACAGGCTTTATTTATGTACAAACGTGCCTTCAGCTTCTCACATTCTCATTAGCACCACTGAACCCTTTGCATGCTACAGCTGAGATTATGAACCCATCTAAGTCTATCATCAAACCTTTATGCATCCCCACTACAATCGCAAACATGTCACAACATCAGAGCCCTAACTCCATTGATGAGGGTCTCTTTCAGGAAGACGTAGTGGACGTCACTCCATTGTCTGTAGTACCCATGGATGCGACACCCATAAAGCCCAAAAGCCCAGGACTCCCCATGCAAGAAGACCCAAGGAGCTAGTCTTCAGCAAAAGTAAGGGAGACTCTTCAACTTCCAGTGCTCCCAAAGCTCCTGCTTACGTGGACTCCAAAATCAGAGATCTTGTAACCAGGATCCTGATAGAAGAAAGGGTTGTGCCTGGGGTGTCAGTTCCCCTGAACAGGATGCCTGCCTCAACTCCTAGCAACCAAGCTAAAGAAGACATGCCTGCTCCACAAGATGTCCCAAGCAATGTTGAGATAACTGAGGGCCAAGACAAAGCCCCAAATGATGATGAAGGAGTAGAAGGTCCTACTGATGATCAAGCTGCTGAGAATAAGGCTTCCCAACCTCCACCAGTTGTGAACCTGGACGATGATTCTGATACAGAGATCATAGCAGTTGTTGATCCTAGCATGGCCAAGAGGCTTATGGCTAGGAAGGATAAGAGGCCAGCTGCTCAAGCAACCCCTGAGAAAAGACAACCAACCCCCAAGAAGGACAAGGTCAAAACTGCTTTTGGACCTACAAAGCCATGGAGTAAGGTCAGCACACAGAAGAGGAAGGCCACAGCTCCATCTGATTCTGATGTTGAGGAGGATGTCCCAACATCTCAACCCAGAAAGAGGCCAGCACCTTCTAGGACTGCCACTGCTGTCCCTGAAGCACCCCTGGATAACGTGTCCTTCCACCATGTCTCCAGCGTAAGCATGTGGAAATATGTCTATCAGAGAAGGGTGGCTCTGGAACGAGAGCTGGGTAGTGTAACACGGTGGGAGAACTGACTTTAGTTATGTTGCGGATAGCAAGAGTCGCCACCGACTTTTATTTTATCCAAAGGAAAGGCATAAAAGAACAGGAAAGACCTTTTAAAAGATTTTTGGGTCCGGGGGGTAGGTTATGTAAAGGGAAGGTGTTAGCACCCTTTACATCCATGGTTATCCATGGGCTCTTAGTTACTTAGCTCACTTTAAATTGTTTTTGAAGGTGTAGTGTGTGAATAGAAAAATTTTCAGAATAGTTAATAATAATCCATGTACGGATGTGTAAAAACTTGTTTGAAAATTTGTTTGAAATTGTGGAAAGTTTGAAAAGTTTTTTTTTGAAGTGAGCAAGTACATAAGAGGAACCTACCCTAAAGTTTAAAGTCTTTCTTGTTCTTTATCCTTTGATTGGTAAGACTATCCCTACTATTAAGGAGTAGGTAGTCATTACCCTGGATGTAAGGGACATGAGAGGGACATTCTGTTTTATGAAGGCAACTGTGGGGTGTAATAAGCATACTGGAGGGACTATCATCATTATTCGAAGGGACTCGATTCGTATAGGCAACCATGAGGGACTTGATGATTTTCTTTTTAAAGGGACTTGCTTTATACACCCCACTTGACCATTATTCGTAGGCAACTTGAGGGATAACCTTAGAAAGTGAGACGTCGATAAAAATCGACTTACGTGTGTGAGTGTTAATTTAATTATCTTTGATTAAAGTGATCTAATTTATTTTAAATAACATACATGTTTTGCACTCCCTAATTACTAACCATAGCAAAAATAATTAAATAATTACAAAATTTACATCCAGGAGCATTTACATCATTATAATAAGCAAAATAAATAAATAGCAAAAATAAGTAAAATATAAATAAATAAGCAATAAATAATAAATAAATAAATAAATAATAGGGGTTAGTGATAAATAATAATATTAAATAATAAGCATAAAGTTAGTAATAATAAAAATTAGTGAAATAATAATAATATAAGATTAATAAAGCAAAATAAATAATATGGTTAGTAGTAATAATAATAAATAAAATTAATCAAAATATTATAAGAATAAGAAATTAACAATTTTTAATATAAACAATTATATTTAGAAAAAAAAATATGAACAAACAATTATTTGAATTTACAAGATTTAATTTCTAATAGCATGAAATATATTTATATCTTATATGAGAAAAATAATTTATAATTATATTTACATGAATCATACTAAATAAATAAATATACATTATAATTATATTAATAATTAGAAAATAAAATTATTTAGAAAATATTTTTAGGGTTTGAAAATTATGGTTTAATTATATACATCATTTATTTTTAACCAACTATATAAAATTATCTTAACTAATAAAATTTAAATTGAGAAATCAAGAGTTTTAGATTTTTTAGAAAATAATTTTAGGAATTGGAATACAATATATATACATATAGAAAATAATAATGTAATTTTAATTGTTTAAATTAATTAATTTAAAAGAAGGAAAAGAAAATAACAAAAAGAAAGAAAGAAGAAAAAAAACCTGGTAGGGTTGGGGTTTGAACCCAGTCCCCTATGCTTGCAGCCAAGAGAACACACTACTGGGCTACCTTCACGCGTGTGTCATCATAGGGAGAGAAAAGAGTTTTATGCTTTGTCTTGAAAATCCAGAAAAAATAGAGAAACAAAAAGGCCTGGGGTGAGATTCGTACCCAGGACCTTATGAATGCAAGCAAGTACGCGTTACCGCCTGGCTGGGAGAGCCTACCTGCTAATGGATTGACAACAATACATAATATATTATGTATGTTTAACCTGGAAAAAATAAGAAAAAAATGTACATGGCCTGGATTCGAACCCAAGCCAATCACCTAAACGCGCAGTAGCCTTACCACCAGGACAAGCATTGGCTTGTGATAGTAAACTGAAACAAAGTTATATTATTTTTAAACAAAAATTCAAATACAGATTTCGCGCCACCTAGCCTTCGTCTTCAACCTCCTGACCTTCAAAATTTGCTGCGAAATCTGCTAGGGTATTTCCTGCGAAAAAACAAATCCTAGCAAAACCTGCAAAACTCGATGACCAACCAAACTATGAAATTTCACAAAATTGAAAGCATAAATATAATCCAGAGGTCAATTCAAATCCATCCATGGTTTTAAAAATCATTTATATTCATTGGATCATTAAACCCTAATATGGAGGTCATGAACCCTAAAATGGCACTACGGGATTCGGCCATGGTTTCTTCAATTAACCTGCCCAGAATTCATCACAAACATTCATACAACACAAATCATCAAACAAAACTTAATAATAATGTATAAATGTTCAAGAACGAAAAATCATGAAAGTGTGAAAAAGTTTGAATCGGATTTGTCCATATGTGATGTTATGAGGCAATGTAATGATCAGTTTATGTTCCATGATGATCAAGGAAGCCAACCATGTTCTCAAAATACCTTGTAGTGCTCTGAATTTTAAAATCCGAATGTGACTTTTGGAAGAGTTTTTGAACAATGAACTTACACTTTTGGCTGCTGGAATTCGTGTCTTGAGGCTTGGGTTGTGTTTGCTACTTATATGAGAATGAATTAGGTCAGAAATATGGATTGGTTGTGTGAAGATTTGATCCAAAAAATATTGAAAAAGATCATGGTGTAAAAGTTCAAATATTTGATCATGAAGACTTGCTATTCTTGGACTAATCACATGATTCCTTTCTCTTTCAAATTTAATCAATAATTAAGAATTTCTAGAAGCATTATCTTCCTCCCAAAATAGATTTTCATATTTTATATTTATTTAAAATGATTTTTATGAATTAAATCAATAATAAATAAAAATAAAATAATAAAAATGCTGAATTTTGGTCAATTGGGTCGTGCATAATGATATGAGGTGGATTGGATCACAACTTAGCAAGCCCATTTGGAAGGAATTGGTTCTAGACCCCCATTTTCAATATAAACCATCACAAAATTTCCCAACTTTGCAAGAGCATATCTCCCTCAATTTTAAAGGTATGAGGGTGTTCTTGGACTTTTTGGAAAGCTTGAAGAGTCCTCTAAACAACCCCATTGGTTTCAGGTCCATATAATTTACCAATCTCAAGTTATGCCCTTTTGAAGTTGTTGACTTTTTGTTGACTTTTGAAATGACCTATAATGTCTTAGGTCATATCTTCCAAATGAAGCATTTTTGGGCTTAACTTTCAACATCAAAGTTGTAGAGAATTCAATTTCCTTCAAAATGAGCTTTGGATGGAGACTTGGTGATGAAGTATGTGAAAGTTATGGCTGGTCAAAGTTCAGTTGACTTTTACTAAGGAAACCCTAATTTAGAAACTCCTGATTATTGATGATCTGGAATCTTCTTGATGAATCATGATCAAACCTTGATCAAATGATGAATTTTACTTCATATAATTGATGTTGGCAAAAAATCATGAAGTTTGACTTTGGTTTGACCACAGTTGACCTCAGTTTGACTTTTTAACTGCATTGACTGGTTTTGACTTATCTGATCATCTGACTGAGCAAACTTTTGAGAAAGGTCTTGAAACTTGACATGGGGGTTCTTATACACATATAAAATGTTATGAAACTCACTTGAGGTATTGGAAGTCCATTTAGCCTGATTAAAGTCAAAACCCTAGTTTTGGATGCACTGCTTAGGAGGTGCATTGTCTGAGGGAATTGTCAACTTCTTTGACCAATTGTGAACTTTGTGAACCTTGTGAATCTTCATAAAGTGTCTTGTGAACCTCATGGGAGATAGTGTGAAGATTGTGAACCTTGTGAATCTTCATAAAGTGTCTTGTGAACCTTGTGAACCTCATGAAGTGGCTTTGTAGACCTCATGAACCTCAGGAGAGCTTTGTAATCATTGTGAATCTTGTGAACCTTGTGAACCTTCAAGAAGTAACTTGTAGACTTCATGAACCTCATGAAAGGTCTTGTAAATGTTGAGAAGCTTGTGAACCTTGTGAACCTTCATAAAGTAACTTGTAGACTTCATGAACTTCAAGAAAGGCATTGAAAGCATTATGGAACTTGTGAACCTTGTGAACCTTCAAGAAGTAACTTGTAGACTTCATGAACCTCATGAAAGGCCTTGTAAGTGTTGAGAAACTTGTGAACTTTGTGAACCTTCTTAGAACACAAAGTCTTGTATTGTGAGGGCAAATTTTGGGGTGCAACAGCTGCCCCTGTTCAATTTTCTGAAACCTGAGGGGTTAGATTGGTACATTTGCCAATCGTGACCTGGAAGGTTGAAGGGGATTGAACACAAAAGCCCAAAAATTTGCACTCACCAGTGCATAGAGTGATATAGATGGCTAGTTGAATATGATTGAGTGGGCTTAAAGATGCCACTTGGAAAGTTCTTCAGATATATTTCTTGGAAGATAAGGCAGCCCAGAATATGGAGGTATAATGAAAGCTGTCAGGAGTCTGGAACAGTCCTGAGATATTGATGATATGTTTTCAGAATACTGGAGTGATCCTGATGTAACAGCATGTCTTCATGAGGATAGAGCAATCAATAATGATAACCCTAGAGCAGTCTTGAAGTAATAATATGGCTTCAGGAGGATAGAGCAATCAATAGCTCTAAAGCAGTCTTGAAACAGTAATATGATTTCAGGAGGATAGAGCAATCAATAGCTCTAAAGCAGTCTTGAAATAATAAGATGGCTTCAGGAGGATAGAGCAATCAATAGCTCTAAAGCAGTCTTGAAACAATGATGATTTCAGGAGGATAGAGCAATCAATAATGATGACTCTAAAGCAGTCTTGAAGTAGTAATATGATTTCAGGAGGATAGAGCAATCAATAGCTCTAAAGCAGTCTTTAAATAATAATGATGGCTTCAGGAGGATAGAGAAATCAATAGCTCTAAAGCAGTCTTGAAGTAGTAATATGATTTCAGGAGGATAGAGCAATCCATAGCTCTAAAGCAGTCTTGAAATAATAAGATGGCTTCAGGAGGATAGAGCAATCAATAGCTCTAAAGCAGTCTTGAAGTAATGATTTCAGGAGGATAGAGCCATCAATAATGATAACTCTAAAGCAGTCTTGAAATAGTAATATGATTTCAGGAGGATAGAGCAATCCATAGCTCTAAAGCAGTCTTGAAATAATAAGATGGCTTCAGGAGGATAGAGCAATCAATAGCTCTAAAGCAGTCTTGAAGTAATGATTTCAGGAGGATAGAGCCATCAATAATGATAACTCTAAAGCAGTCTTGAAATAATAATGATTTCAGGAGGATAGAGCCATCAATAATGATAACTCTAAAGCAGTCTTGAAATAATAATATGGCTTCAGGAGGATAGAGCAATCAATAGCTCTAAAGCAGTCTTGAAGTAATGATTTCAGGAGGATAGAGCCATCAATAATGATAACTCTAAAGCAGTCTTGAAATAGTAATATGATTTCAGGAGGATAGAGCAATCCATAGCTCTAAAGCAGTCTTGAAATAATAATGATGGCTTCAGGAGGATAGAGCAATCAATAGCTCTAAAGCAGTCTTGAAGTAGTAATATGATTTCAGGAGGATAGAGCAATCCATAGCTCTAAAGCAGTCTTGAAATAATAAGATGGCTTCAGGAGGATAGAGCAATCAATAGCTCTAAAGCAGTCTTGAAGTAATGATTTCAGGAGGATAGAGCCATCAATAATGATAACTCTAAAGCAGTCTTGAAATAGTAATATGATTTCAGGAGGATAGAGCAATCCATAGCTCTAAAGCAGTCTTGAAATAATAAGATGGCTTCAGGAGGATAGAGCAATCAATAGCTCTAAAGCAGTCTTGAAGTAATGATTTCAGGAGGATAGAGCCATCAATAATGATAACTCTAAAGCAGTCTTGAAATAATAATGATTTCAGGAGGATAGAGCCATCAATAATGATAACTCTAAAGCAGTCTTGAAATAATAATATGGCTTCAGGAGGATAGAGCAATCAATAGCTCTAAAGCAGTCTTGAAGTAATGATTTCAGGAGGATAGAGCCATCAATAATGATAACTCTAAAGCAGTCTTGAAATAATAATGATTTCAGGAGGATAGAGTAACCCTGAGGTGACAATAAAGCAGTCCCAAAGTAATAAGGAGCTTATCAGGAGGATAAAGCAGTCCTGATGATCATAAATTTGTTTGTTGGGTAATTAACCTGAAACAAGGTAGCTTTTGTATAATAATGTTAGTTTATGCATTGTGTATGCATGTATGATATGATGCTCTTAAGTAAATGTATTATGTACTTATGGATATGTATGTTATGGTATGATGTAAATGATGTGTGTATGACATGATACTGCCGGAAGCGTCTGGATATCTTCGTAAAACAACTGCTGGCCAGGGAAAATAAATCCCGATTCGTTGTTGAAGAATATATAACCCTCTGTCTGCTGGGGATAACAGGGTATAGATAACTTCCCGTATGCTGGGGATAGTAAGGATAGATATCACCCTCCCGTATGCTGGGATAGTAAGGTGTATATAACCTTCATCTTCGTTTGATGGTAGGGTAGATATAACATCCCGTCTTCGTTCGTCGTACTCTTATTGGAAAGTAATTTCCCGAATATCCGTATGAGGATAAAAGAGATGGATATAAATTCCAGGGGAGATGAGACTTTGTGAAGATGGATTCGTCCTACTGAGAGTTTTGTAACTGTTTTGTAAAGAGGAACCGGTGAAGCTTCGTTGAGATCCTTCCCTCGTTAGTCCTTAGTAAATACTATTACTGCATTTTCATGCATTTCTGGTAAACATCAATCATATTAAGCATACATGCATTTAAACGCAACCAATGGACGTTTCGTTTATGTAAATAGGGTAAAAGTAAATCTGGATTCAGAGGGAAAAGTAAAGCTGAACTTGAAAACAGAATCGTTTCAACTTCGAGAGTGTATAACCAGTTGGATTTAGAGCCCCTGAAATTTTTAATTTTCTTGAATACCCTCCCAGAAATCCTCATAGCTGGATCTGAAGACCTGATACTGACACCATCTAATATTACTGGCGTAGACAATTAATTTCCACAATGGCTTCTGCTGAGAACTCCAAATCAAGGTAATCTAATGAGAGGAATGTATCTTCAAACTGTAATGGACCATATACGCTCTGGCTACTAGATTTGAAAAGAAAGTATTGCCCCTTGATTGAGGATGAATTGTCCCAAAAGGGAAGTATCTGAATGTAGTTACCTCAGGAGAACTAAGCAAAATGCCCCATAATAATATGCCCTTGACATCATGAACTTTGCAGTGTTACCCTTGGTAATTCAAATATATGAGAAGAGCTGCCCCTGGCTATTAAGCACTGTTGGATCTGGAACTGATTGCCCCGAATGATTTGAACAGTAACTTGGTATGCCCCATTGATTAGGAAACAATGACCATGCCCCTGGCATTATGACTTCTGTAATGTTACCCTTGGCACTTCAGATAGATGAGGAGATTTGCCTCTGGCTGCTTAAACATAGTTGAATCTTGTCCTGATTGCCCCAAATGAATTAGGCAGTATCATGGTCTGCCCCCTTGATTGGGAGGTCATGACTATGCCCCTTTGTATACATGGACTTTGATCCAGGAAGCAACTTTGTTTATCGGAAGGACTTTGGTTCATTGAACATTCATCCTGTAAGCTTCTCCATTTGTCAAACACTTAGGTATATGCAAACAAATATATTCAAAAATGCAATGCTTATGTCTGTCTTGAAGTTTTGAAACAAGTTATTTTAGAAAAACTGTTTTTTTTTTTTTTTTTTTGGGAAAACTGTGATATTAACTCAAATTTTATGACAAGCCCTAAAGGAGTCAGGATACCTTTTTGCAGCAGTACGCTTTCGAACTAACCATGCTTCAGTTAGGACTTTTAAAGGGTTGTAACGTGGCCTGGTTCATGGTTTAAGAAACAAAGGATAAAGGCTCAAATTTTATTTGTACCCAACCCAATCTCCATGATGTTCTTCAGTCCTATGCTCAGTTAACTCATGCATTGAAGTTCCATAGCAGTTTGGAGTTGTAACACCGATATTTGTGATGGTTCAGAAGCCCAAAACTCATTTGAATATTCAGTCATCTTTCTTTGTTGAGGATTCATACTGATCCCTTTTTTTTTCAATTTTATTATCCCTTCCTTTTGCCTGAACTGTTTATTTCAAGGTTACAGTCAGCGGGATGTCTTAATTTGTCTTTACTAAGTCTCCTTCATAGGTTTTGACTTAGTGAATTTTTCTTTTGCTGGATATTGACTGTCAGGTTTAATGATTACAGAGAACCATCATTAGTTGTGTACAACACATATAATTGGAATATTTGAGTTAACCGAGTAACTACCCTGCCCCAGGTTATGAATAAGGGTTTTAATTTGTGCGAGAATAAAAACTCCTACTTCATAGGCTCAAAAGGGTTGACTAGGGATTAACTTCCTTATATCTCCACTGTTTAGGAATTGAAACAATGCCTGTACATCGTCAGCATAGTCTGTTCAAAAGCATACTGCATAAGATTATGGTATTGTTTTCGTCATCCTCCCTCTACAGGCTTATAGCTTTATCACAAGATAGAAATAAGGAGCATAATTCAAAATATAGTGGAACGAGTGGATTAATTCAAGACAAACATACGCAATGCATTAATGAAGACAAAAGTTTTAACATAATAGTAAGTGTTCAGACAAATAAAAGAAATTACAAATGAAAATTCAAGTGTTCTTAAAGTCTCTTCCTCTAAACTTGTTACTTCAGTATTCTGGAAATTTTGATGCCTGATCGACGATAGAAGAACTCAACCTGGCCTTCTAGAGTAACTTCAAGTACTCCTTCGTCAATTAGGTCTTGAATCTTATTCTTCAACATCCAGCAATTATTAGTATCATGTCCAGGACTGTTAGAGTGATACTCACATCTTGCCTTGGGATTATAGCGAGGAGAAGAGGTTTTAGGATTTTGAGGAGGACTCTTCAAAGAAACTAGTTTCATTTTCAACAAGCATTGCAGAACTTGTGACATTGGAGTGCTGAACTTGCTAAACTGCCTTCTACATTCCTTGTGTTGAGATAGATTAACCTTATCAGGTCTTTCTTCTTCAAATGAAGAACAATCAATGGCAACCTGTTTCTTACCTTCTTTTATCCTCATCTTTCTTTCAACCAAATCAGCTTGTTTTAACGGAGGCTGACTGACAATTAGATCCCTGACTCTATCACTTTGAAGTTTGTGGACAAAGGTTCTTAGCTCTTCTTGACCCTGAGCTAATCTGTGAATAAGAGCCACCTGGCCATTCATCTGGATCCTCATTCCTGTCATCTCAGCTTGTAGTTGTTTCAGCTGATCATCCTTGTTGTCCTCAGGATTCTTCTTCTTGGCCAGCAGCGTCTTCAACTCATCTTGTCCCTTGGACAAGTTCAGAATCAACTCTTGGAATTGTGCATTCTGAGCTTGGAGATCTTTGATAGTCTGTTCAAGATCCATTTCTGCTGAAATAAACAGCGAGAAGATAAGATACCTGTGCACAAGAAACCTGTGATGCAATGATATGGTATGCAAATGCGTATGCAATGTTTTCAAGGACCGCAGGATTTAAATTTGCTTAAACAATCAAGAAAGTAAACTGTTATTAGTAATAAATTTGTTTGCCCCTTGGGCTTACAAAAGATGGGGTTTTAAGTCTCCCATGGACGTTTCCTCTTTGTGTTGAGGTATGAGTTGAGATTCCGTTCCTCGTGAAGTTGCTTTGTTAGTTCCAGGATTCTTTCTTGGCTTGCTTTGTAATGAGCCTCGAAAGTATCCCTTTGCTCCTTTAACTGGATCCAGGATCTCTGTAAGTCTTCCATGTCAGTAGGCATGTCTGGGTGAAGGATGGTATAAGCTGTGTCTCCTTCAGCAACAGGTTCCATGGTAACTGGTAGGACGGCAGGATATGGCATCATGAGTGTCTGAGCACGAGATCGTACCCATCTGAGATAATCCTCCATAGGAATGGTATACTTAGGCTCCAGTGTCTTGCTGTCAATCCTGTTTACCTTTCCCCAAGCTCGTATGAATCTCTGACGGTAACCCTGAAGATCGTTGTCGTAATCAAACACAATGCCCTGAATCAACATGTCATGTGGGCCATCACTTCTGAGCGTAACCAAACTGTCGTAAAGCTAGAGAGGGGTTGTAGGTGATGCCTCCTCTTATGCCTAGAAGTGGCACATTAGGAAACTCCCCACAACGGCCAATGATGGTGACATTCTCCATAGATCTGGAGCACCAATGGATGTCTGAGTGAGAAAGTGACATGATCCTCTTGGACCATCTGAACCCTTGCTCATTCTTCATTACTGAGCGAGGAAGGTGAGAAATAAACCTACCTGGATAGTAAAGGTATGCAGCACATCAAAGTTCCTCTTGCCCTTGTAGTACGGGTGTGAAGAGAATGCAGGATGTCTCCAAGCAATGTAGGCACTGGATTGTGACTCAGGAATATGTTGATGGCATGAATGTCTATGAACTGATCTGGATTGGGGAACAATACTAAGCCATATATTAGCAAGGCTAAGATCTCCTCAAAAGCATCATAGCTCATGGCCTTCACGAACATTTGAGCCTTATCCATTAGCACCTTGGCAAGAATACCCTTGACTCCACTTCTTCAGATGTAGGGCTGCAGCAATAACCTCTGGTTTGGGCTCCTTCTCCAAGCCTGTGAAGGGTCTTTGATCAAGAACAGGTATACCCAGAAGCTTAGAGAACTCCTCCATGGTGGGGACCAGCTGGTAGTCAGGGAATGTAAAGCAGTGGTGCTCAGGGTCAAAGAACTGAAACAGAACATTCATCATGTCTTCATTGAACCCTAAAGTGACTAGATCTAGTAGGTGACCATGTCTCTTGATGAACTGGGAATGATCAGACACTTGAGAAACCAACTCTTTAAGCTTAGCAGGTATACCCCCAAAGTTGATCCTGATAGTGTTTCTACGAGCAGAAGCCATGACTTGCAACAAAGAACAAAGATAAATCCTTTGGTCCTTGAAATGGTTAGGGAAAATGCTATGCTTATGATGCATGATGATGTCATGATGTTATGCTCAATCAAAGACATGTGGCACACACAAACAAGTCACACCATAGCCCTAGGTTTAAAGGCTTGCATGAGGTTTAAGGTAAGTACCCTCCCCTGAAGTTAGATGGTTCATCCTGTCCTACAAAAGTAACCAGGTTCTAAGGGATCTCAATATCATTGATCCTTCACAAGGGTGGTTGATCAGAAAGCAACTTACTTGCCAACCAAAACCCTCCAAGTTTAAGATCTCAATGAGCGTAGTATCGAGTGTCAACCAACTTCAGTCTGCACCAAAGCCGGTTACCTCACTACTTTCTAAAGGCCAAGATGAGTTAACTAGGGTTCTAAAAGTTAGTTAGTGCATTGACAACATATGGCAGCCTCATATTATCCTCAACTTGACTTAAGGAACATAAGCACCAACCAAGAAGTCGCACTAACTATGGCCACCAGATCAACCGTATCGATATACGTCGTACAGTTTCCTTGGTCTATTGCCATTTACCTAAGGTACACTAGATCCGGGTTAGGATCTTTCACACATAAGAGCACCCCAACAAGATAATATAAAGCAAACAAGGCAAACAATTTAAAGTGATCTTAATTCCTAAGGGTACCCCTCTTTAATATTAACTCCCCAGCAGAGTCGCCAGTTCTGTAACACGGTGGGAGAACTGACTTTAGTTATGTTGCGGATAGCAAGAGTCGCCACCGACTTTTATTTTATCCAAAGGAAAGGCATAAAAGAACAGGAAAGACCTTTTAAAAGATTTTTGGGTCCGGGGGGTAGGTTATGTAAAGGGAAGGTGTTAGCACCCTTTACATCCATGGTTATCCATGGGCTCTTAGTTACTTAGCTCACTTTAAATTGTTTTTGAAGGTGTAGTGTGTGAATAGAAAAAATTTCAGAATAGTTAATAATAATCCATGTACGGATGTGTAAAAACTTGTTTGAAAATTTGTTTGAAATTGTGGAAAGTTTGAAAAGTTTTTTTTTGAAGTGAGCAAGTACATAAGAGGAACCTACCCTAAAGTTTAAAGTCTTTCTTGTTCTTTATCCTTTGATTGGTAAGACTATCCCTACTATTAAGGAGTAGGTAGTCATTACCCTGGATGTAAGGGACATGAGAGGGACATTCTGTTTTATGAAGGCAACTGTGGGGTGTAATAAGCATACTGGAGGGACTATCATCATTATTCGAAGGGACTCGATTCGTATAGGCAACCATGAGGGACTTGATGATTTTCTTTTTAAAGGGACTTGCTTTATACACCCCACTTGACCATTATTCGTAGGCAACTTGAGGGATAACCTTAGAAAGTGAGACGGCGATAAAAATCGACTTACGTGTGTGAGTGTTAATTTAATTATCTTTGATTAAAGTGATCTAATTTATTTTAAATAACATACATGTTTTGCACTCCCTAATTACTAACCATAGCAAAAATAATTAAATAATTACAAAATTTACATCCAGGAGCATTTACATCATTATAATAAGCAAAATAAATAAATAGCAAAAATAAGTAAAATATAAATAAATAAGCAATAAATAATAAATAAATAAATAATAGGGGTTAGTGATAAATAATAATATTAAATAATAAGCATAAAGTTAGTAATAATAAAAATTAGTGAAATAATAATAATATAAGATTAATAAAGCAAAATAAATAATATGGTTAGTAGTAATAATAATAAATAAAATTAATCAAAATATTATAAGAATAAGAAATTAACAATTTTTAATATAAACAATTATATTTAGAAAAAAAAATATGAACAAACAATTATTTGAATTTACAAGATTTAATTTCTAATAGCATGAAATATATTTATATCTTATATGAGAAAAATAATTTATAATTATATTTACATGAATCATACTAAATAAATAAATATACATTATAATTATATTAATAATTAGAAAATAAAATTATTTAGAAAATATTTTTAGGGTTTGAAAATTATGGTTTAATTATATACATCATTTATTTTTAACCAACTATATAAAATTATCTTAACTAATAAAATTTAAATTGAGAAATCAAGAGTTTTAGATTTTTTAGAAAATAATTTTAGGAATTGGAATACAATATATATACATATAGAAAATAATAATGTAATTTTAATTGTTTAAATTAATTAATTTAAAAGAAGGAAAAGAAAATAACAAAAAGAAAGAAAGAAGAAAAAAAACCTGGTAGGGCTGGGGTTTGAACCCAGTCCCCTATGCTTGCAGCCAAGAGAACACACTACTGGGCTACCTTCACGCGTGTGTCATCATAGGGAGAGAAAAGAGTTTTATGCTTTGTCTTGAAAATCCAGAAAAAATAGAGAAACAAAAAGGCCTGGGGTGAGATTCGTACCCAGGACCTTATGAATGCAAGCAAGTACGCGTTACCGCCTGGCTGGGAGAGCCTACCTGCTAATGGATTGACAACAATACATAATATATTATGTATGTTTAACCTGGAAAAAATAAGAAAAAAATGTACATGGCCTGGATTCGAACCCAAGCCAATCACCTAAACGCGCAGTAGCCTTACCACCAGGACAAGCATTGGCTTGTGATAGTAAACTGAAACAAAGTTATATTATTTTTAAACAAAAATTCAAATACAGATTTCGCGCCACCTAGCCTTCGTCTTCAACCTCCTGACCTTCAAAATTTGCTGCGAAATCTGCTAGGGTATTTCCTGCGAAAAAACAAATCCTAGCAAAACCTGCAAAACTCGATGACCAACCAAACTATGAAATTTCACAAAATTGAAAGCATAAATATAATCCAGAGGTCAATTCAAATCCAGCCATGGTTTTAAAAATCATTTATATTCATTGGATCATTAAACCCTAATATGGAGGTCATGAACCCTAAAATGGCACTACGGGATTCGGCCATGGTTTCTTCAATTAACCTGCCCAGAATTCATCACAAACATTCATACAACACAAATCATCAAACAAAACTTAATAATAATGTATAAATGTTCAAGAACGAAAAATCATGAAAGTGTGAAAAAGTTTGAATCGGATTTGTCCATATGTGATGTTATGAGGCAATGTAATGATCAGTTTATGTTCCATGATGATCAAGGAAGCCAACCATGTTCTCAAAATACCTTGTAGTGCTCTGAATTTTAAAATCCGAATGTGACTTTTGGAAGAGTTTTTGAACAATGAACTTACACTTTTGGCTGCTGGAATTCGTGTCTTGAGGCTTGGGTTGTGTTTGCTACTTATATGAGAATGAATTAGGTCAGAAATATGGATTGGTTGTGTGAAGATTTGATCCAAAAAATATTGAAAAAGATCATGGTGTAAAAGTTCAAATATTTGATCATGAAGACTTGCTATTCTTGGACTAATCACATGATTCCTTTCTCTTTCAAATTTAATCAATAATTAAGAATTTCTAGAAGCATTATCTTCCTCCCAAAATAGATTTTCATATTTTATATTTATTTAAAATGATTTTTATGAATTAAATCAATAATAAATAAAAATAAAATAATAAAAATGCTGAATTTTGGTCAATTGGGTCGTGCATAATGATATGAGGTGGATTGGATCACAACTTAGCAAGCCCATTTGGAAGGAATTGGTTCTAGACCCCCATTTTCAATATAAACCATCACAAAATTTCCCAACTTTGCAAGAGCATATCTCCCTCAATTTTAAAGGTATGAGGGTGTTCTTGGACTTTTTGTAAAGCTTGAAGAGTCCTCTAAACAACCCCATTGGTTTCAGGTCCATATCATTTACCAATATCAAGTTATGCCCTTTTGAAGTTGTTGACTTTTTGTTGACTTTTGAAATGACCTATAATGTCTTAGGTCATATCTTCCAAATGAAGCATTTTTGGGCTTAACTTTAAACATCAAAGTTGTAGAGAATTCAATTTCCTTCAAAATGAGCTTTGGATGGAGACTTGGTGATGAAGTATGTGAAAGTTATGGCTGGTCAAAGTTCAGTTGACTTTTACTAAGGAAACCCTAATTTAGAAACTCCTGATTATTGATGATCTGGAATCTTCTTGATGAATCATGATCAAACTTTGATCAAATGATGAATTTTACTTCATATACTTGATGTTGGAAAAAAATCATGAAGTTTGACTTTGGTTTGACCACAGTTGACCTCAGTTTGACTTTTTAACTGCATTGACTGGTTTTGACTTATCTGATCATCTGACTGAGCAAACTTTTGAGAAAGGTCTTGAAACTTGACATGGGGGTTCTTATACACATATAAGATGTTATGAAACTCACTTGAGGTATTGTAAGTCCATTTAGCCTGATTAAAGTCAAAACCCTAGTTTTGGATGCACTGCTTAGGAGGTGCATTGTCTGAGGGAATTGTCAACTTCTTTGACCAATTGTGAACTTTGTGAACCTTGTGAATCTTCATAAAGTGTCTTGTGAACCTCATGGGAGATAGTGTGAAGCTTGTGAACCTTGTGAATCTTCATAAAGTGTCTTGTGAACCTTGTGAACCTCATGAAGTGGCTTTGTAGACCTCATGAACCTCAGGAGAGCTTTGTAATCATTGTGAATCTTGTGAACCTTGTGAACCTTCAAGAAGTAACTTGTAGACTTCATGAACCTCATGAAAGGTCTTGTAAATGTTGAGAAGC
Organism: Lathyrus aphaca; assembly: GCA_963966055.1. NCBI lineage: Eukaryota > Viridiplantae > Streptophyta > Magnoliopsida > Fabales > Fabaceae > Lathyrus > Lathyrus aphaca. The sequence continues at coordinate 66,268,484 of OZ014521.1, forward strand.
TTGTGAACCTTGTGAACCTTCATAAAGTAACTTGTAGACTTCATGAACTTCAAGAAAGGCATTGAAAGCATTATGGAACTTGTGAACCTTGTGAACCTTCAAGAAGTAACTTGTAGACTTCATGAACCTCATGAAAGGCCTTGTAAGTGTTGAGAAACTTGTGAACTTTGTGAACCTTCTTAGAACACAAAGTCTTGTATTGTGAGGGCAAATTTTGGGGTGCAACAGGTAGTAATGCCTTGGATTGTACTGAGATAATTGATTTAATTTCCAATGCTGGACTGAAGATTGTCTCTAAATTCTCTCCATGTTATGAGTTGTTGGTAAAAGAATTTATAGTGAACTTACAAGAAGGATGTGCTGATGGGAAATCTGAGGATTTCAGAAAAAGTGTATGTCAGGGGAAAGTGTGTAGACTTTTCTCTTAGGGTGATCAATCAGTACCTGGGGAGAGAAGCAGATGGGCCAACTGAGCTTGGCAAGACTGAAAATCAAGTGTGCAGAATAATTACATCTAACCAGGTCAAGACATGGCCAGTAAAAGGCAAACTCTCAGTCAGCTTGTTAACCAGGAAATATGCCATGCTACACAGAATTGGGGCAGCCAACTGGGTCCCAACCAACCACACCTCAACCATAGCCACTGGGCTTGGGAGGTTTATTTGTGTTGTAGGCACCCAAACCAAGCTGGATTATGGAGTCTGTCTGTTCTGAATTGTATGTTTGTTATGTCTGTTTCTTTAATGTTTTGTTTGGCCCCAAAATTTATGTCTAACAAGGGGGAGAAATCTATGTGTGTTGAACAATGATATTATGTTTGTCTGCTGAAATGGTATATTTTGGACCTATCAAAGTGTCACTGGGTGTAATGGGAACTTATCAAAGTCTGTTGGGCCAAGTCATGGCAGTGTACATCTCAGGTAACTACATGTTTGAGGGGGAGCAAATTCTTAGCTCTCACATGATCCAACAGAAAGGAACTCCACTGCTCTCTGACAAAACCAGAAGAATATGTTAGCCAAAAATTATCCAAAGGGGGAGTTTGTAGATGTTAGAAATTGGCAGAATTTTTGAAAAACAAAGTAAAAGTTATGAACTTAGTTCAGGACATCAGGATGTCACACCAGATGTTGTGACATCACGAACCTGCTATCTGCCTTGAATGATACGCAACAGAAGTGCTTAAACTCAGGAGTAAATATCTGGAAGTAAACGTAAAGGGTGAGCACTCCAAGGCGCCTCTTTAGGAAGTTAAGTTGTCTGGTTCCAGTGTAAAGGAAACAGAAAACTAACTCACCATGATTCAAGGAGATAATTGTGGGATTTAGAAATTACAAGTCTGGATCATTTGCAAAAAGCCCACAAACTCAGCATCTACTTAAGAAACTGATACACTCAAGTAAATCCAACGAATTTAAGCAGAGTGTCAAGGGTGTTAGTGAAGCTAGTTACTTAAGCAAGTTTTATTTGTGTGTTATTCACTTTATAAGCTTTTAAGCAAAACGTGAATTGTGTCTTGATTGAAACTGGTAAGTAAGATCAAGCTGGTGTGTCTGAAGTGTGACTTCAAACTTATTAATCATTCTAAGTTAGAGATCACTATGTGATTGAGCGGGAGTGAGTAGGTACTCATATCTAAGTAGAGTCTTAGATAGAAATTGCCTTGGGTAGATATTACGTGACGGATTAAACTGATTGGTTTAACTCCCTAATTAATATTACTTATATTGAATTTCCTTCCTGGCTTGGTAGCCCCCAGATATAAGTGTGGAGATACACTGAACTGGGTTAACAATTTCCTATGTTAATTAATTTACTAGCTCATTAATTTATTGCTTAGGATATCAATGTCTAAACATCTGTTTCGACATCACATATTTGATCCCAGAATTTCAGTTTCCCTTCAAATAAGTTCTTGTGTAGTTTATGAAATACTTCTCTAATAAAATTCTATTTAGCAAAAACCATGTCCTAAGTCCTTAAAGATATGTTTATTAAATACTACCTACAAAGTTTTCTCTTTGTTTTACCGAATTGCTAGTTCAGTTCAAGTGAACCCCGATTTTTTATTTAAAATTGATAGCTATTTATTACGGCAGAACAGTCAAAATCTATTGTAGCTGAAGATCCTTTTTAATAAACCAAAGTGGAAAATTTTAACTCACCGTACATTGGATAACAACTTCATTGGATAACAATTTCATTGGTAAACATTAATTAATTATTTTTTTAGTAGGATTGTATACCTTAGTGTTGAGGGAGAGTGTTAAGAGTTCTAAATATGGGTCTCATATAAACCCATTTGTGTATATGATTATGTATAACATTGTAATAAATAAAAGAGATTCTATTACCAACATGTACAACTTGACAAAGTATCTTATGGAGCTTTATAGGACCTTCACGCCCTTTTTATTCAGACATTGTAAGTCATTGACTCCCTCACGAGAAGCTTTGAACTAAACTTAGTGGGATGTGCCAGGGTTTGTAGTTGTGCAACACAAGATTTTAGTCAAAAAGCCGAGAAAGGTATAAGATGAAATGCATCATCATTTGCCAATGTAATAGATGTAGGATCCATAAAATCCCACATTGGCTAGAATATTACACATGCAGGTGTTTATAAATGTCTAACATGCTAGTTAGTTCACCGAGATGAGTAACGCCAGCCTGTGACCCATGTGGGGGCAAAAAAGTGATGGAACATATCTAAGGCTTTTAATAGGTTGGTCTGGGTTTGCACCTTGCTGGCCTGCCTGCTCCAAGTTGCGAGTTGACCCACTGGACTTATGTGAAGGCCTGGGTCTTATGGGTCTTATACAGAAGGGTACATCATGAGGCTGGTTTCACAAAGCAGCGAAAACTTCCTACTCTTGACAGTGGAGGGACCACGGGCCGCAACACCTTTAGTCCACAACACCTGGTGAGCCTAGCCATTGAACCATTTCTTTTTTGTGTGACTGTGCGCGTTGAGTGGGCCTCTATGGAGCTGTTTGGAAACCTTTACTTACAGCAAGATATGGTCCCTTAGAGAATTTCGTGTTCCTGAATTTTGAGTTCGCAAAGCCTCGCTTGGAATCGTTGTCGTGGAAAGACTTGAAGAAGATTGGTGATTGTAGGATGGTGGGTGGGTGTGGAAGTTGGACAGGCTGAACATAACGAGTTTGGAGTCGTCATACACTATCAGGTTCTCTCTTGAACAACTTCATGCGTTGTTGCAAGAGGTGTATCCTATAGAAGGTGTTGTTGACGGTTGGATGTGGAATCTTGGTACGTCTTTAAGCTTTTCGGTTAGCTCTTTCTATAGTAGTATTTGTTCTGATTTTTTTGTAAGTGACCTAGAGATCGGTCTTAAGACTGTTTTGAATGTGTTGTAGGGCTCAAAGGTTCCGTTGAAAACGAAACTTTTTGGATGGAGATTGTTTCATTCTAGACTTCCTACGAGACAAAATCTTGGTGCCAGGTGTCGCTCCCGGGATTTTCATCCTAGTACAAACGCGAAAGTGGCGCGGAAAGGTAGAGTCGCCAGCCAGACATTTTTATCCCAAAGGAATGGGAAAGGTAATGTTTCACAAACCTAAGGAAGAAGGAAAGGACAAGGTCCTGCGAACCAAAGATCTGAGTTCGGGAGTCGGTTACGAATTGAGAAGGTATTAGCACCCCAATCCGTTCGTCGTACCCGACGGGATCCACGCTTGCTTGTTTGTTTCAAAGGGTGAGAAATAAGATGCTGCTGAACAAATGAACCGCTAACTGGAAATGGAATGGAAATGAGAAAGGAACTGAAATAAGAAAATGAAAAGAAAAGGGGAAATGTAGGGAAAATAAAGAATGTGCTCGAACGGGCCCTACCCCGCTGCCTACGTACCTCATCGGGATAATGAGGATCAGAGTCGACGTAGTTCGCCTCACTAAGGCGGGAACTATTTGTTTGTGTTTTTTATGCTGGAACTGCGTATGTCTATGCTCAGGTGTTGCAGGCTCGTCTGGTACGAGTGCGTTTACCGTCTTGCATGAAAGACAAGTCGCCGCGAGTTCGCGTTATGAGTGAATGAGATGAGAAAAGAAGTTCCCGCAGGATAGTCGCTTGTTATTTGTTTTTGTCTTTTATGAGAAGTGTTTTGAATTTTGTTTGTGAACTGTCTTGTACTAAGACCTATCCATCACGGGAAGTACTTACACCTCGCCCCGAAACAGGACGCGTATAAGCACTCCGCAACAAAGTCTCGTGTCGTACAAGATTGTTCGATTTTTATTAAGTGTTTTATTGCTTTTCTTCATGAGATGAGAAAGAAAGACTCAAGTTGATAAAAGGACAAAATCTAAGGGGGACTAAGACACAACCCTAATTTTATTGATTTATTTACAAGAGATCCTATGGTTAATGGGGTTTTCTATTCCTAAAAAAGGGAACTAGCAACTATTAGAATTCAACTTACTTCCTAAGGAAGTTAAGTTGATTCTAAGAACAATGGGGAAGCCTATACAAGTTATAAAATCAAATAAAGGCAAAACATTAAAATTGGATTAAGAAATAAACTTCTAAACAAAACAATTAAAGGCATGAAAAATAGTCCTATTTATTTATTCTAATCCTAATTAAAATGGAACTTTAAGCCTAAGTCCTAAACTAAAGGCATCACCTAATATTTTCCTTCTAAACCTTCAAATTTAAACTAACCTAAGTCTATATTAAATTCTAAGACTAAATCTAATCTAAACTATTTTTTATTGGACTTTATTTACATAGCCTAAACTAATGGAAAATACACATAACAAACCTAAGAATTAATATTCTAAAAAATATCTAAACTTCTGGAAAAATTATGAAAAAAATAAACCATGGGGGCTAAGATTACCTACAACATTGTACTAAAAAGAATCCTAAAAAATCCTATTTTTTATATGCCTAAAAATTGCTTATTTTCAGCTATGAATTAACCTCTAATTTACAAGGAATTAGCCTCTAAAACCTAAGATAAAATGTTCTAAAAAATCTACAAAAATTATCCTAATTACTTTTATAATCTTCTAACTACAGTAAAAAGAATGATCTAAAAAAGTTACTGGAAGTTACCAAAATAAAATGAACAAAATTATGTACAGTTAACAAAATTCAATAAAATGTTATTCCCATGAAAAATCAGAATTAAATCGAAAACAAATAAAATTCAGAAAAATAAAATGCCAAAAATTTCTAAGGTGAATTATCAAGCTACTAAATTTTTTATAGAATTTTCCTATGTTTTTACTATTTTTTATTGAATTAATTCTAAACTATTGTAAAACAAAAATTAAATTCTAAAGAAACTAATGAAAAGGGGGGTTAGTTAAGTATTTTTCTAAACTGTTTTCTAATATGGGCTTTAGAGATGGGGTGCATTTAGCAAAGAGTGAAGGCCCAACTCGTAGGAAAGGAAAGGAGGTGGAGATAGTGATTTTTCACATTGCTTTTTCTCACTGGGCTTATGCGGAGGGTTTGAATAGCAGAAAAGTTAGGGCCCAATACACAAGGACATGGATTAGTGTTGCTAACCATAAATTAATAGATATGAGAATATTAAATAAAATGTTAATGGTGGATTTAATGGGAATTATGGTATTAAATCTTTTAATCAATTTATTAATTACATTAATAATTAACAAAAATACTCAGAATCATAGAAAATGAGGGGGGCAATATTTGGGAACCCTAATTTCATTCACCCAACCGCAAATCTCCTCTTTCCCTCTTCATCTCCTACGCCGCTTCGACCCTTTCCTCTTCTTCTTCTTTAGCCAACTTCTTCTTCGATTCCACACCGCCACTGGCCTCATCTTCCTTCGCCTTCCGTCATCTATTTCCGCCACCACCAACCCTTCCCTGATCTTCTCCTTTTTCCGGCCACGACCCTTCGACCTTCCCCTTCACCTTCACACCGCCATTAACCTTCAACCTTCCCCTTTGCCTTCCGTACCCTAGCCCTCTTCTTCCGAATCCTCTTCGTTTTCAACCGATTCAAACCACCACCGAACCTTAACCCCTTCCGTCATCACCGATTGAAATCAAACAACTTCGTCCTCTGTGTTTTTCACATGACTCACCAAAACCTAACCTTAGCTAACCTCACGAATCGAGGAACAAAACATACGACAACAGCTATAACCTCACGAATCGTAAATGGCTTGAGCTCGTACCTTGAATTGGAATGATGGGCTTCGGTGACGGTTCGTTAGTGACCGAAGCTGGTGAAGACGACGATCCCAGGTTGTGTATTTGGTTTTTTACTGCCTTCTTTCGCGCGATTCGCGTTTTATGCCCTGGTCACTAATCCTTGCAATTCTTGTAGATTGTCGTGAGTGTAGGTGCTGGTGACAATCGGTGATGGCGCTCTGCAAAGAAAATACAATGAAAATAACGCTTCGGACAACAATTGACACAAGGATATGCCTGAGGTTGTATTCACGATGACGCCAACAATCGACAAAGATGGATCTTTTCTCTTGGTAATGCTCCTTCTTGACTCCCTGTACAATCAATCGTTCCTCTTCGCTGGTTTGAATAAATCCTTTCTCATGGTTACTGATAGGGTTGCAAGGTGAGAATGATGCTCAAAGACTATATTGCTTGATGCTGGCTTATAGAGGAGAAGGCTAAAGAATCATAAGAGAGCCTGAGAGAGATTGATATTGAGGAGGCTCGAGAATCAGAGCCTTGTGCAAGAAGTAGATAGGCATTAATGAAGGATTGGGATCCTTGTATGGATGAGGAGGGTGATTCAACTGTATAGAGATGAGCTCGAATCTTGGTGAGGAAGGTTGGTGAAAAGATGACCGAAAGGCTGAGAGGATTCTTAGAGAGTTCGTTGTTCGGCTTCGTGTGTATTATTTGGCTTTGCTGGTTGAAGCTTGACAAAGATTGTACTAGAGAATTGAAGGTCAGAACGATTGTTTATGGAGGAAGGAGCTTGTGAGGGTTGAAGATTGATTATGGGGCTGATTCCAGGTGAAAGAGAGAAATGGTGGAAGGATTAGATTTGAGAAGACATGGATTGGAGAAGGTGTGTGGAAGCTCAAGAAATTGAGGAAGAAGATTGAAGTGTGAAGAACCAATCTGATTTATAGAAACTAGGAGAAGCTCCTATGAGAAATCTCAGGTGAAACTTCTAGACTCTTTCAGTTAAGAATTCTGTTATCAATTTCGATCACTTTTCCTTTCAATTCTGTTATGAAGTTGGTTTTTGTAATTTGATTTCTGACTTTGGTTATATCTCCCTGCTTCTCATTTTGAAAATGCAAATGGAAAGTAGTGATGTTGAAAATTGATTGAATAACCTCTTCTGTTATTTCCGTTTAGCATTCAGTTATTTTTCATTCATGGATTTTTCATTTTTGCTTATTGATTGATCTTTCTTCTCTTTTTTTTGCTTGTCCAGTTTGCTCTGATTTTATGCCTCACTTGATTGAGGTTTTCAAAAGGAGCCCTACGAATTGAAAGGGACCTGGACATATGAAGCAAGCTGGAGATTGGAACTTCATCTGAACCAGTGATGAATGTTTTGAATGCCAGGATGTTGAAGGAGGATATTGAGCTTGATGAAGTGATGATTGAGAAGTGGCTTGGATCCGTTATCCACCACAACTAATTCTCTCACTGAGATTTTTCTTCTTTTTGTTTGCCAATGTTTCTGAATTTTCTGCTTCTTTTTACTAGCATATCCCCCCTGTATCATTTGTAGTTAATTCAGTTACAACTGAATTTTTGTAATTGGACATTGTCCACATCATAAACCAAAAACTGTAATTGGAAATTGTCCATATACCACCATTCCCTGACTTTGATATCTGACTATATTTCTTTTTTTTTCTTTTTTTGAGATAAAATGAAATCAATAAAAGTGAGGATTTTTGAATGGACATGAGATGATGTTGGTGTGGATTTGTAAAAATAATAAAATGAAAATTCGACCAAACATGAATATGGTTTAGGTATTTGGTTAGTGAAATGGGATATGACCGTAGTGAATTTAAATGGTGAATTGGACGGTAAACAATAGATTTAAGAATGGTTAAAAATGGTTGGATGTGTATTAAAATGAATCAGAAAATGGATACGAAAAAATGGTTGTGACTTGGACATAAAAGGACTTGGACTCGTTCTCATGAATTTTGTGATAACAACATATTATTGGAATGAATTTACGATGGGCTCTTGGGATTGAATAAACCAAGCAAGGATGATAAAGCACGTTCAAACATGGGCCCTATTCTGCAAATCCAGGCTAAATCATGATGGAGGCAAACCAAACCCTCTTTGAACAACAAACGCACTTAGCCCGTGTTTCAAATAGCCAAAATATATCCTGTAGTAGGAATACCCTACTTCACAAAGAAACCTCAATTCCGTATCTTACATCATGATTCATGCCTTAAAAATCCATAAGCACCTCCTGACTCAATAATCAATGATCTTTACGCATAAAGAAAGCTCTGAGGAACCTTGTGAGATATATTCACTGGAGACTTGATGACTCTTGGTGGAACGCCTTGTAGTCTGATGAACTTTGATAGAAAAATGCTCACTATACCGTGAGCTCGGACCTTGCCTCAACCTTGATTGTAATAGTCAGATAAATCACCTTTGCACGATGAAAACAAAACCCCAAGTCACATGAATATCTGACCCCACGCCTTAGGAGCTTATGAAAATGTATGATTATGATGTCAATGACCTAATGGAATATGCATATGAATATGAAGCGAAAAACCAATTAAGGTAAAAGAAAGGGGGCAAATTTTGAGGTATTACACCAGGGGAGTAACCTCAAATGTTCACGAGCTATCTTGTGTGTTTTGTTTCCGAGTTGTGGAGGATACGAACCACGTATTTTGTGGGTGTAGTCGTGTTATGGGGGTTTGCGCTAGAGTGGTGGCTTGGTTGGATTTAAATTGGAGGTGTGCTAATAACGTTTTGGAGTCTGATCGCACTAAACTTCACCGTATTTCTGACTCCGATTTCACATGCATTCTTAGCTTTTATTGTTATTTTGTTATGTTATTACTTTGTTTTCCTTTGTTTTCAGGTTTTTTATGTAATCGGGGCTTAAATCGAGAAAAGGAGCGAAAAAGGAGTGGAAACGGACGAAAACCTAGAAATTCAGCGTTTTACACTTACGGCATCCACCGTGGCGGGCGCCATGGGGGTCTGCCATGACGTGGCCACGTCTTAAGACCACTCCACAACTGCCAAGACATACGATCCCCACTCTTTCATTCCCCATTAGTCATATGGCGGGCGCCATGACCTTGTGGCGGGCGCCACAAGGCAAAAACAGTTCCCTCCATTTTTTAGTGGAGGGGGCATCCTGGTCTTTTCCTGCATTTAGTTTTCCTATAAATAGGACCTTAGATTTTTGTTTTTCTTCATCCAAACTTAGAATCTCTTAGGCATATATCAGTTTTAAAGCAGTTACCATTCCACATCGGGGTGTTTCTGCAATCGAGTGATCGAGTATGTATTTGTCTGTGTGATCGAGTTTTGGAGCACTCTGGGAGGAAGTTAATCCTACCGCCATTTTAATTCCAGTTCGTATTTTACTTTTCCGCATTGTTTTACTTTCATTTATTATTCGCACTCGCACTTTATTTTATTTATTTCCTGCACTCGTTTTACTTTATTTATTTTCCGCACTCGCTTTACTTTCGTTTATTTTCCGCACTCGCTTTAAATACCTTTATTTCCCGCACTCGCACTACTTTTATTTACTTTCCGCACTCGCACTAAATTACTTTTATGAAAAATTATAAAAAGAACTTTTACTTTACTATGTCTAACTAAATCCATAAAGGTTAGAATGTAAGGATCGTAATTGAACCAGTAATCCGTACAATTGTTCGTGGAAACACTTAAGGGCTATTTTATCTTTCAATCTAAACAATTGTTTTTAAATATTCCAAAAACAGCCAAAAGCGCTTTGTCTAGTTCATTAGGAGTTTTTAGATTAAAAAGAAAAGATATTTAAAAACGATTTTCGGACGCGTTATGAAGTTTAGAGTCTGGTTCATAAGAACCTCTTTTTGCTAAGAAATCCAGGTTAAAATACTTTTCAACTTAGTAAGATACTATATTTCTTAAAAATAGGTTTACTACTCTAACGCAGTACGCACCTTTTTATCTGTGACAATAGGAGGGGTTGATTAGAAAGTACAACTCGGTTCCGAATACGCGAAAGCGACAGTTCCTGTTAAATTAGTTCTTTTCAAAGGAGAAAACATTGCCCATAAGTAGTTCTATTAACAAGTACTGGATTATCTATTGATTATGTGAATTACATTTGAGCCTGTCTTTTATTAATTATTTAAAATTATTATTTTATTTACCATTGCGCATTCCTTAAAACCCTTATATTTAGTTGCCTTAGATACACACCATAACAACAGGTACGATAGATTGACACTTGGTCTCTGTGGATTCGACAATCTTTTATATTACTCTGAGGTGTTCGTACACTTGCGAAAAACACGCATCAAGTTTTTGGCGCCGTTGCCGGGGACCAATTTCGTCAAATTTCATACCCTGTAGTTATACCGTTTAGACTAAGGTTGTTACCCACCGGTCAATGCGAAAGACTCGCAGTGCCGGAAGTTTAGTAGACCCTCTAGCTGAACCTGAACGTTACGCTCGCGCACGTTTGTTTTTCCATAGGAATAGGAGAGCTATGGCCGAAGATCAAAACCGAAGACCTCTTAAGGACTTCGCCCAACCATCAAACGAGGAACCTAGTTCTAGTATAGTAAACCCCGTTATCCCAGCCAATAATTTTGAACTTAAACCATCCCTGCTGCAATTAGTGCAACAGAGACAATTCGCAGGTCTTGCTACTGAGAACCCAAACCAACATTTAAAAAACTTTCTTCAGTTAGCAGACACCTTTAAAACCAATGGAGCTCCTCCTGAGGCGATACGCTTAAGATTATTTCCCTTTTCCCTCAGAGATAAAGCTCTATCTTGGTTAGATTCCCTTCCACCCAATTCCATAACAACTTGGGATGACCTTAGAAAAGTTTTCCTTGCTAGATATTTTCCCCCAAGTAAGACCGCTCTTCTTCAAAACCTAATAACTAGATTTACCCAACACCAAGGAGAGTCGTTGTTCGAAGCCTGGGAGAGATATAAAGAAATATTAAGAGCATGCCCACATCATGGCTTAGAGAATTGGCTAATCATTCAAACCTTCTATAATGGACTTCATTATAACACTAAGATGACCATCGACGCTGCCGCTGGTGGCGCACTGATGAACAAACCTTACCCTGAAGTTAGTGCCCTTATCGAAGATATGGCCCAAAACCATCAATCATGGGGAGTAGAACGAGCGACAATGGAAAAGAAGGAAGCCCAATGAGGAATACATGAGCTAAGCTCTATGGACATGATGCAAGCCAAAATGGACGTGTTGGCCCTTAAAGTCGAACATATGTGTACAACTCTGAATACTGTAGCCGCAGTTTCGCCGAATTGTGAGATATGTGGGACGCAAGGACACCAATCCGCCAAATGCAATCTGTTAAATGAGACCAACCCTGAGCAAGTGAACTACACCCAAGGAAACCCATTTTCAAACACATATAACCCTGGATGGAGGAATCACCCAAACTTCTCCTACAAAAATAATAACCCTATTCAAAATACCGCACCTCCGAGACAACAAGGTTACCAAGCCCCAAGAACAAATCAACCTATGCAACCTGTACCACCAAAACCGAGCCTTGAGAAAATTATGGAAAATTTTATCACCGCTCAAACACAACAAAACAAAGAGTTCATGAACCAAAATGTCCATGTTAACGAACTAATCACCCAGTTAGGAACCAAGGTTGATCAAATTATTACTCATAATAAGATGCTTGAAACCCATATCTCTCAGGTAGCTTTAAACCAAGCCCCTCAGACTACACCTGGAGGACAGTTCCCTAGACAACCTCAACAAAACCCAAAAGGGCAAGAAAATGCCATTACTCTACGAAGTGGAACCGCTTATAAGGAACCTTTAAACCCTAGATTAAGTGAGCCCGAAACTTCTGAGAGAAATGAGGAGAAGGAACCAGAGGATTCTGAAACCCCGGAAAGTCAAGAAAAATGAGAAGAACCTAAAAATAAAACATATGTACCACCACCGCCATACAAACCACCAATACCATACCCTCAAAGATTAAAGAAAACCCAAATCGATAATCAGTATCAAAAATTCGTTAAGGTTATAGAAAAACTTCACGTAGAAATCCCCTTTACAGAAGCCATCACCCAAATACCTTCTTACGTTAAGTTTCTCAAAGACATACTTACAAATAAACGTAGACTTGAAGATCCGAAACCCGTGGAATGTAATTCTATTTCCGAAAATAGGTTAGCAAAGAAAGATAAAGATCCCGGAAATTTTTCCATTCCTTGTGTTTTGGGGAATCAGTTCATCGAAAAAGCTTTTTTAGACTTAGGAGCTAGTGTGAGCTTAATGCCTTTAGCAGTTTGTGAGAGATTAAACTTAGGAGAATTACAACCTACTAAGATGTCACTTCAATTAGCCGATAGATCCGTTAAATACCCTATAGGCATACTTGAAGACGTCCCTGTTAGGATAGGTCAGTTGTTTATACCTATTGATTTTGTTGTCATGGACATTAAAGAAGATGATGACATACCAATCCTCTTAGGTAGACCGTTCTTATCGACTGTTGGAGCCGTAATAGATGTTAAAAAAGGGAAACTAACCTTTGAGGTAGGTGACGAGAAGATAGAATTTATACTTTCAAAATTTCTTATGGCACCTGTGATAGGAGATGCTTGTTATGCCTTAGATATCATTGAAGAATGCATTAGGGAATTAGAACAAGAAGAAGAAGCATAATCTATAAAATTGCTATCAACCCTTATTTTGGAAGATGACAATTATAAAGAACCCTACATTGATGATAACCTTCACGAATGTTTATCTCTTACCCCAGATCATATGCCTTGCCCTATGAAACCGACCGTAAAACTTAAGGAACTGCCTAAAAACCTGAGATATGAATTTCTCGATGAAGAAATGAACCGTCCAGTTATAGTCAGTGCTACCTTAGACCAAGAAGAAACAAACCAATTATTAGATGTTTTACGAAGGTACCCCTCAGCCTTAGGATATAAGATCTCAGATCTAAAAGGAATAAGCCCATCCGTATGCATGCATCAGATTTTGCTTGAAGAGGATTCAAAACCCTCCAGAGAACACCAACGAAGAATAAATCCTATAATGAGTACTGTAGTTAAGACTGAAGTTCTTAAGTTACTAGAGGCAGGTATAATATATCAGATCTCGGACAGTAAATGGGTGAGTCCTGTGCATGTAGTACCTAAAAAGGGAGGCATCATAGTCGTGCAAAACGAGAAGGGCGAACCTGTAGCAAAAAGGACCGATGAAGGTTGGCGTATGTGCATAGACTATAGAAAATTAAATAAAGCAACTAGGAAGGACCATTTCCCATTACCATTCATAGACCAAATGTTGGAGCGCCTAGCCAGACACTCCTACTTTTGTTACCTAGATGGATATTCAGGATTCTTCCAAATACCTATTCACCCCGAAGATCAAGAAAAAACTACCTTTACATGCCCTGTTGGAACTTTTGCCTATAGAAGAATGCCTTTTGGACTCTGTAATGCTCCTGTCACTTTCCAACGCTGCATGATGTCTATCTTTGCAGACTATTTAGATGGAATCATGGAAGTATTTATGGACGATTTCTCAGTTTGTGGATCTGATTTAAAAAATTGTCTTATCAACCTTGAGAAAATCCTGGAAAGATGTGTGGAGGTAAACTTTGTGCTAAATTGGGAAAAATGTCATTTCATGGTCACCAAAGGGATTATTTTAGGGCATATAGTTTCCGAAAGAGGTATAGAGGTAGATAAAGCTAAAATAGAAGTCATAGAGAATCTAAAACCGCCGAAGACTATCAGGGAGATAAGAAGTTTTCTTGGATATGCCGGATTTTACCGACGTTTCATTAAGGATTTCTCCAAAATAACAAAGCCCTTAACTGGTCTTTTAATGAAAGATGTTGAATTCATCTTCGATGAAAAATGTACTGAAGCATTTAATCTTCTGAAGCAAGCTCTGATTTCAGCACCTATAATGAAACCCCCTGATTGGTCAGAACCGTTTGAGATAATGTGTGACGCTAGTGACTATGCTGTTGGAGCCGTTCTAGGCCAGAGAAAAGATAAAAAGTTACACGTAATTTATTATGCCAGTAGAACCCTAGACGCTGCTCAGCTCAACTACGCAACCACCGAAAAAGAGCTCCTAGCTGTAGTTTTTGCCATAGACAAATTTAGATCTTATCTAGTAGGAGCCAAAATTATAGTTTACACCGACCATGCTGTCATTCGTTACTTACTAAGTAAAAAGGATGCCAAACCTAGGTTACTTCGATGGATTCTATTACTGCAAGAGTTTGATTTAGATATCCGCGATAAGAAAGGCACAGATAATGTAGTGGCTGATCACCTTTCTAGGCTAGAATACCTGAAACCTGACTCAGTACCCATAAATGACGATTTTGCCTATGATAGACTGATAGCCCAACTAGAAACCATTGAAGATGATAACCCAAACCCACATGAGCATTCTCATAAATCTTTAGCTATAAGTAATGCACCTTGGTATGCAGACTTTGTTAATTACCTAGCCGCTGACATCATACCCCCTGATATAAACTACCACCGGAAGAAGAAGTTCTACAGTGATGTGAGAAACTTTTATTGGGACGAACCATTTCTTTTCAAGAGAGGTAAAGATGACATTTTCCGCCGTTGTGTTCCAGAAGAAGAGGTATATAATATAATTGAGCATTGTCACTCTGCACCCTATGGTGGACATGCGAGCACATCTAAGACCTATGCCAAGATTCTTCAAGCTGGCCTATTCTGGCCTACTATGTGGCATGATGTCCATGCTTTCATTGTCAAGTGTGACAGATGCCAACACACAGGAAATATTTCAAGACGTAATGAAATGCCTCTAAGAAATATCCAAGAAGAACTCTTCGACGTATGAGGTGTAGACTTTATGGGACCATTCCCACCATCTTTAGGAAATCAGTACATCTTAGTAGCTGTTGACTACGTGTCTAAATGGATTGAAGCTATCGCCGCACCCACAAATGACACCAGAGTAGTCATCAAATTGTTTAAAAACTATATATTTCTCAGGTTTGGAACCCCCCGTTTAGTCATAAGTGATGGAGGATCACACTTCATATCGAGAATATTTGATAAACTTTTAAGCAAGTATGGAGTTAAGCATAGAGTAGCAACACCATACCACCCACAGACCAATGGACAAGTGGAAGTATCGAATAGGGAGATCAAACAAATTCTTGAGAAGACTGTCTCTATATCCAGAAAAGATTGGTCGCAGAAACTTCAAGAAGCATTATGGGCCTATAGAACCGCTTTCAAAACCCCTATAGGAACAACCCCTTATCAACTGGTCTATGGAAAATCGTGTCACTTACCTTTTGAGTTGGAGCATAAGGCCTATTGGGCCATCAAAACTTTGAATTTGGATTACTTGACTGCTGGTGAAAAACGTATCCTTGATATCCACAAATTAGAAGAGCTCAAACAATCTGCCTACGAAAATGCCATCATATACAAAGAAAGAACAAAAGCTTGGCATGATAAAAGAATCATAAGAAAAGACTTCAAAATAGGCGATCTTGTTCTCTTGTTCGATTCTAGGTTACGACTTTTTCCAGGGAAGCTTCGTTCGAGATGGACTGGCCCTTTCGAAGTATCTAAGATTCTAAGATCTGGTGCTATTGAAATCAAGAACCAAACATGTAAATCGTTCATCGTTAATGGAAATAGGTTGAAGCCCTACGAAGGAGGTGACATCCCAACAACATACACCTGCCATACTCTGAGTGATCCACCATATCCTTCAAATGATGTATAAAATTCGGTCGTCGAGCTAATGACGTTAAACAAGCGCTGCATGGGAGGCACCCCATGGTTTTCTTATTTACGTACTTTTTATTTTTCCTTTATTTTAATTTGTTTACTTTATTTTTATGTCAGGACTAACGATTGAATGTTTTATGTGATTTCAGGACTTGTTTGCTAACCTTGTGCAGAATGCAAAACCCCGATGACATGCACGTGGCCTTTAGAGACGACGCACAGAGAGAGCGTTACTATGTCCACACGAGACGCCCTATGGCTCCTACCAGGTACCCTGACCATGACTGCATGGATGCCTTGGGGATAGAGCCAAGCGTCAGATTCTTATGCCATCAACTCCAGTGGGACCAGTTTGACGATAGGAACAACACTTACAGGAACTTAACTCTAGAGTTCCTCAGCTCGTTTCATTATGATCCTTGGGCTGGACCCGATGGATATGCTGTTTTCAGGTTGTTCGGGATTGACTACTCTTTCTCTCACAAAGAGTTTGGTGATTTACTAGGTTTTCAGACTACTCCTGATGCTATTCCAGAGACACCGATGGGGTATTTTATGAGCAGAGAAGTGGAAAAGTTTTGGTCTAACATCTCAGGTGGAGGGAGACAAGATCCTTCCATTCAGTTTTCTCAGATAATCCACAACCCTGCGTTAAGGTACTTCCAGATGATTCTGGCACATTATTTCCTCAGTTTGCCAGATACAGAGACTCTGCTATGTGAAGAGGAGATTTTCCTACTGTTTTGTGCGACTCAGTCTCGCCCAGTTGTTTGTAGCAACTTTCTGTTGAAGGGCCTTGCTAGTGTTGCCAGATCATCTGTAGGCATCATACATGTCGGTGGGATTGTTACACAGATTGCTACTGCATTTGGTTTGTCTCGCAAATTATTGCACCTCAGGACCTTCTGCTGCTACACCACCCTGGATGTTGACTTTTGTCTTGACAGAGGACTGATGAGGAGGACCTCTTTTGAGCCTAACACTTTTAGATTACTGATCGACGGTGAAGTGATACATTACTTTACATTACCAGACCTGCTGATGACCAGTGTCCATGATCCTGCAAATTGGAGTTATGCTTTAGAGGGTTATGGAGAGACTGTCGAAGAGCCGAAATCACCTTCCACCGCTGAGTACACGCCTACACCTCTTTCTCCTCGAATCACTGTTATGTCTAATAATATGTCTTTGCAGCCGCCTGATCTACAAACTCAGATTTATGAGCTCCGTAAGGAGACTTCCCTACTCAAGCAGGAAGTAACGGACTTGGAATTACAGATTCAGGTTTCTGATCTCACTCATGCCTCAGAGGCCGATGCTCTATATCAGGAGATTGAAGAGCTTTGGAGGGAGATAGCTGAGATTCGTGGATCAAACCAGGAGGAGAAGCCTACCACATGATTCGTTCTACACTGACGATATTACCCTAGTATTTAATTTCCTTTTTTTCACGCTTTATTTTATTTCTCGCATCTCCAGACATATCTTACATTATTGCATCTATTACATTTTCCTTTTTTTATGTACTTTGAATTTATCTTATATATACATATTATTTCATGCACTAATGTCGATTTTTCTCTTTTCTTTTTGATTTTTTATTATTTTATTTTTGTCAAGCAAAGAAAAATATATATATATATATATATATATATATATATATATATATATATATATATATATATATATATAAGACAAAAAAATATTCATTTTTGTCTTCATAAAAAAATATGCAAGCCTCATGCCTTGAAAAAGAGAAGAAAACGCTATCCAGACCCCCTTGAAGACCGAAGGTGCAAAGAGGGCCCAAAAAGGATTTGAAAATCCAAGGCCCATCAGGGATTTGCCTTGTGGCGGGCGCCATGTCGTCCTCCCCTAAAACGGGGCCGAACCTTCATTTTCACCATTTTCACACCTTCCATCTTCAAAAACCCATTTTTACAAGTTTCAAAAACCCCATTGAACCCCATTAAAGCTCCCCCATTTCCAAAATACCCACCATCTATAAAACCTATCCAAAATCCATTTTCATTTTCATCCACCACAAACCATAAAAATCAAGCCTTTATCATTTCTCTCATAAACCATTTTCTACCATTTTTCACTTCCTAAGGAGCAACAACAATGGAGTTCAATGGATTTCTTCTTCGTGATGGAAGACCGGGTGATAGGCAAAGGAAAATTATTCAGAGGCTTCAGAGTCGAGAAATTCTCTCGACTAGGTACGTCGATGATAATTGTCTGTATGCTTTGGGTCTTTATCATAGTGTTTTCCATTTATTAGATTTTGTAGGCTTGCATAATATTTTTATTAATCAGGAACCTACCTATGAGAGGCTGACAGTTGAGTTTTTAAGTTCATTGATATACACTGTCAGTCCTAACACTGCTAGCACAGTCGGTACTGTTAATTTTAGACTGTTTGGAATTGAATATGAATTCAGTACCGACGAACTAACAGGCTTGTTAGGAATCCCTCATAGGGAAGGTGCGATTTGTGAGGCACCTTTGGATGTAGAATGGTCGGCCGAGGTATTTTCCTTCTGGCAGAGGCTTTCAAGTACTTCAATAAATTCTTTTGAAGGAATACTTGCGTCGATCATTCATAACCCGACCATAAGAGTTTTCAGATATCTTTTGGCATGTACTATTTTTGGCCAGGAGAGTCCAAATAAGGTAAACGCTAGAGAACTCCTATTTTGCAAGGATTCCTCACTAGTACACATATCAATCTGGTCCCGTTTATGCTTGCACACATGGCTTTACTTACTAATAAAACAGGACCGATTGTTTTTGGAGGACTTGTTACGTCTATTGCTCGGGCTCTTGACATGAACAATGAAATAGCTACACTTGAACCACTACCTCCTTGCACAATTAATTTAAAATTTCTAAAAGACATGAAATTGTGTCGAACGAGGAGAGAAGGTGGTTATGAGTTGATGGTTCATGAGGTAGCTATCTCATCTGTTGCTTTACCTTGCAGTAGACGTACTGATGTACATAATGAAAGGAACTGGACCTATGATCTGAATGCTCCACCTGTTTTGGGTCCACTTCCTCCTAATATTTCTGATGGGGAGGCACATGACACTGATGAAGAGTATGATCGGAGAGAGCAGTCTCCCATACCTCACATGTCCCCCCATCGTCCTTCACAGTCACACACCGCACCATCTTCCTCTAACCCTGTTGCAGGTGCTGCTCCTGGATTCTATGTCACTGAGGAGATGTGGCGTGATATGACAGCTAGAGAGGAAAGGCGAGACGACCTTCTCTCTACTATTTCACAACAACTGACGGACAACATGAGCTTCATGCAACAATCGCGCTTGGTTTCGGATCGTGCTTACAACAACGTTTGTCGTACCTTGCACGATATCACATTAAAGCAGGACCGTCAGAGAGAATTCAACCGCCGACACTACCAGCTTATGGAGGCCGCTCAGGGTTCCATCTTAGGTAACCTTCGAGAGGTCCGGGGTGCCCAGGCTTCCTTATCGGCACGACTTGACCGGAGGGACCAGCATCGCAGTAGATCCCGTCGTTCCAGACCATCACAGCAGGACGGCGAGGGCACCAGTGCTCCTCCGCAGTAGTTTTTTTTCAGGTTACCCTCCTTATCTTATTTTGAAACATTGGGGACAATGTTCGATTTAAGTGTGGGAGGGGATTCTATTACTTTCTGTCATTTCCCTTTTTAGTTATTTATTTCCTTTCAGTTATTTCCCTTTTCAGTAAGTTATTTAGTTTAATTTTCTTAGATAATGCATGAGTCTGACGAGTCACCAGTATAGTGTATTTTTAGTACATCCTCATTTTTCCCATTTCCTTAGCCTTACCAGAAATTTTTTAAAAAGAAAACAATGTTGTTTAACATGTTTTTTGGGCTTTGAGACAAGTCAACTTTTTGAAACATCAGCACCATTGTAGCACCATAGACCTCTTGAATATAGGAATCACTCCTAAACCCCACACCATGGCCTTTATTATCATTCAAAAAATTGTCCTAAGTAGTTTATTCTAGCAGTCAGCTCCGGCCTAAGCATGCTCTACGTAGGGGGCCGATGAACATAAGTGAATGATCCAATGCTAAATAAAAAAGAAAAAGAAAAAGGCAAACTCTGGGATAGGTGACCCTCACAAAGTCATTTAAACCAAAAAAAAGAGAAGAAAAAAAAATTTGCCACAAAAAAAAAATTGCATTCACCTATTGTTAGTTGGTTCAGAGGTATCTGGCACTGAACTTGGTAGGGAGGATTACGATCCGATCCCCCACAGCTACAATTAGGTCAAATAAAATAGGTTTACACATGCTTATGTGCCAAAAACCTTATGTTATGGATCAGAATCACTAACCGATCACTCTACTATGAAGCATGTACGGATAACGGGCTTAATGTGATTGCGCCTGAATGAAAATGACCAAAAAAGATGAGAAGATAGGCCTAGTTATTGTGGGATGACATGGAGTGGTTAATATAGGATTGAAGTTTGTGTTTGTGTTATTATGGTACCCTTGGTTCACTTAGTTATTACCTGTCACTGCATCCTGACTTGAACTTAGAAGCCCTTTAGCCCAAAAACACGTGTTGACACCATTTTTTCTTGAGCTTTAATGTTTGCTTGAGGACAAGCAAAGGTCTAAGTGTGGGAGAATTTGATCGCACTAAAATTCACTGTATTTCTGACTCCGATTTCACATGCATTCTTAGCTTTTATTTTTATCGTAATCGGGGCTTAAATCGAGAAAAGGAGCGAAAAAAGAGTGGAAACGAAAACCTAGAAATTCAGCGTTTTACACTTACGACATCCACTGTGGCGGGCGCCATGGGGTCTGCCATGATGTGGACACGTCTCAAGACCACTCCACAACTTCCAAGACCCACGATCCCCACTCTTTCATTCCCCATTAGTCCTATGGAGGGCGTCATGACCTTGTGGCGGGCGCCACAAGGCAAAAACAGTTCCATCCACTTTTTAGTGGAGGGGGCATCCTGGTCTTTTTCTGCATTTAGTTTTCCTATAAATAGGACCTTAGATTTTCGTTTTTCTTCATCCAAACTTAGAATCTCTTAGGCATATATCAGTTTTAAAGCAGTTACCATTCCACATCGGGGTGTTTCTGCAATCGAGTGATCGAGTCTGTATCTGTCTGTGTGATCGAGTTTTGGAACACTATGGGAGGAAGTTAATCCTGCCGCCATTTTAATTCCAGTTCGTAATTACTTTTCCGCATTGCTTTACTTTCATTTATTATCCGCACTCGCACTTTATTTTATATATTTCCTGCACTCGCTTTACTTTATTTATTTTCCGCACTCGCTTTACTTTCGTTTATTTTCCGCACTCGCTTTAAATACCTTTATTTCCCGCACTCGCACTATTTTTATTTACTTTCCGCACTCACACTACTTTTATTTACTTTCCGCACTCGCACTAAATTACTTTTATGAAAAATTATAAAAAGAACTTTTACTTTACTATGTCTAACTAAATCCATAAAGGTTAAAATGTAAGAATCGTAATTGAACCAGTAATCCGTACAATTGTTCGTGGAAACACTTAAGGGCTATTTTATCTTTCAATCTAAACAATTGTTTTTAACTATTCCAAAAACAGTCAAAAGCGCTTTGTCTAGTTCATTAGGAGTTTTTAGATTAAAAAGAAAAGAGATTTTAAAACGATTTTCGGACACATTATGAAGTTTAGAGTTTGGTTCATAAGAACCTCTTTTTGCTAAGAAATCCAGGTTAAAATACTTTTCAACTTAGTAAGATACTATATTTCTTAAAAATAGGTTTACTACTCTAACGCAGTACGCACATTTTTATCCGTGACAATAGGAGGGGTTGATTAGAGAGTACAACTCGGTTCTGAATACGCAAAAGCGACCGTTCCTGTTAAATTAGTTTTTTTCAAAGGAGAAAACATTGCCTATAAGTAGTTCTATTAACAAGTACTGGATTATCTATTGATTATGTGAATTACATTCGAGCCTGTCTTTTATTAATTATTTAAAATTATTATTTTATTTACCATTGCGCATTCCTTAAAACCCTTATATTTAGTTGCCTTAGATACACACCATAACAACAGGTACGATAGATTGACACTTGGTCTCTGTGGATTCGACAATCTTTTATATTACTCTGACGTGTTCGTACACTTGCGAAAAACACGCATCAGAGTCCTTTGCCTCGTGGGTGCTTCTTTTCGGTCGAGGTAGAGCTAAAGCCGGTTTCTTTGGCTTGTCACATGTTGGGTTATTTGGAGAACTCGAAATCAAATTTTGTTTGATAACCTTATCATGGATGAAGATGTTATGTTTCACAGGATTGTTACAATATTTTGGTGTTGGCTTGATATTAGCTCTCCTAGACAAGTCAAATGTAACTTGTATGAATGGTTAAAGCATCCTCTTGACTTTGTGTGGTTGGTTTTGCTTTAGTGTTGGTGTCAGTTTTTGTGTTGGTTTTATCTCTTGGGTCTGTAGTGTTTTGCTTTACTGTTTTGCATCAGTGTTGTATTGTGTTAGTTGAAGTACCCATTAGTATTTCCTTTAATGACATTTTGCTTATAAAAAAAATTGTCATATAAATAGAGCTGTATTTGAATCACTCATTCATAATTCATAATGAGAATAATATAATAAACTCTCTTATTTTCTTTCTCTACTTCATCTCTGCTATTCTATTATATGATTGTACTTATCCAATTTTTGGTTCTCAATCACTTATAAGTTATAATTCTAATATTATACTACTAACTTATTAATAGTCTCATAATTTAAACAAATGATTTAATGTATTAAGACGCTCTTAAATGTGTCACTCCCCCTATGCCTAAATTTGTATGAAATGAAAATTTATTCAATTATCTCAGAATAAAAATTATTCAATTAAGATAATGCAAATCATAAAATAATTAACCTATAAGTAAAAATCATAGAAATTGAATTAATAAAAACTCATAGATCATATTCTATAATTTAATTAAGGGATAAATATATAAAACCCCCCTGTCATTAGGGCGGGTTTTGGTTTTACCCCCTTTAAGATTTTTTTTTATTGATGCCCCCTTATAAAATGAAAACTCAGATTGTACCACCCCCTTTTACTGCCTTGCTGATGTGGACAAGGATGACTGGGCAATGGGGTGTGACTGGACAATTGTGTAACCTTGTTATACTATTTGAAATTCCCCCCCCCCCCCCGTGATTTAGGGTTCCCAATCTCAAAGGTTTGGAAGCAGGAAGACGAAGTGACATCCATGGGAGAACGCAATGATTCACGCAAGGAAGAAGACGAAGCAACGGATTTACAGGTTTGTTTAGCAATGTTGATGATGTTAGGTAGTTTTATTTTCGTCATCTTCATCTTCTTCTGTTTCTATTTTCAGAAGAAAAAAACTATTGTTTAATGTGGTGTTTCGACATGGAGGTGAGTTTGTGAAGCACAGTGTCGGCGAAACAATATATAGGGGTGGTGTTTCTACTCTAGTTTCTGGGGAACACTTAGATAGATTTAACACTTTACATATTAACAACATAGTCAGTGGATGGGGATACCATGTAGGATCGTTTCGGTTGTGGGCTAGGATCCCTGAAATTGCTCCTAAGCATTTTCAGATTAAGAACGATGAGGATGCATATGATTTCGCATGTTACCATTCTGCAAATGAAGTTGATGGTGAACTTTTTGTTGAACATAATGCTAGTGGTAGTGCAATAAACCCTAGGTGTGTCAATCATTGGTCTGAGTCAAAGGATAGTGATGAAGATAATGTAGAAAGTTTGGACGATAGTGAGGATGAGAGAACCACTGCTTTTGTAGATGGTTTTGAAGGTATAGATGTCACTCTACCAGTCAGTCAAGGTCCAATAATTAGTGGTTTCTTAACTGGTTGTAGTAAGAAATGTGTGGAAGATGAGGATGTTGAGGATGATGATGCTTATGTGAGTGAAGAGTTGTTGAGTTCTGATGTTGATAACTCAGATGGAGAGAAAAAACCAAAGTTTGAGAAGTTTAAAAAAGAACAGTTGAATAAAAATTTCAAGTTCAAATGGGGTATGGAGTTCAATTCCCTAGATGAGTTTAGGGGAGCAATTCGTGAGTGGACTATTTTGAATGGGAGGGAAATAAGATTTGTGAAAAATGAGGGGTATAGAGTGAGAGTGGAATGTAAAGTGAAATGTGGTTTTTTAATGCTTTGTTCCAAAGTGGGCTACAAGCACACTTATGTGTCGCTCCCGAAGATTTGCATCCTGGTACAAGCGCGAACGGTCGGCGAGAGGGACAATGAGAACACACAGCCGTGAACTCACTGGAGATGAATAGAGTCGCCAGCTGGGCATTTTTATCCCGGAGGAAAGGCAATGCTGCATAAGCCTAGAAAAAGAATGGATAAGGCGGTTGCGAACCAGAGAGACTGAGAAAGGGGGTTGGTTACAACCGGGGAAGGTATTAGCACCCAGATTGTCCGTCGTACTCGACGGGATCCACGCTTAAAAGATTTGTGTTTTAAAGGGGTAGTGTCAGTGCAATCTGTGTACGAAATAGCTGGAAAAGATGTACAGGTGTCAGTGTAAAAGAGAGTGAAGTGTATAAATGAAGTGTCAGTGTAAGAAGTGAATGGAATGCTCAAGATCATGAGGCTTAAAAGAATAAGGCTAGAAAAAGGGGGAATATACAGAGACTTTTGTTCGATAACTGTTAAGTTATGCCTACGTATCCTCTCGTGCAATGAGGAAGTCAGAACACCGTAGTTCGACCCAAAGAGACTGAAAGATGAATTGACTTGTGAACTGCTTACTTGCCTATGCTCAAGTGTATGATCTGTCTGGCACAGATGCAAACTGTCTTGCATTAGACGGAAGAAGCGAGCTCTCGTTTGTGAGTGAATGAGATGAGAAAAGAATCCCGGAGGAGACGATTATTGTTTGTTTTTGATGTTTTCAGTCTTTTATTTCTTTTTGGAGTTTGTCATAAGATAATGAGCTTAAGCCTAAACCAATGGGTTGGTAAACTCACCACATCTTCCCTCCGATTAGGGGTAATGAGAATTACCTTAAGTGTGAAGTCAGATTCTCACACTTAATCACCTTTGATGTAGGGTTAAGATCATTAACCTACTTGTGATTATTTAGATGTTTTTTGGTGTTTTTGTTTAGTGTTGAGTAATGAGGTTAAGCCATAATCAGGGATCTAACAGACTCATTACACCATCCTAAAAGAAGGATAATAGATGAGAATATTTAAGCTGAGGAAAGCTCCTCAACTTAATCCATGATTAGGGATTAAACTCATGACAAAACAAACCTTTGATTAAGTGGATTTTATTTAATGGTATGATGATGAAATGGATTTTATTGTTTGTAAGACAACTTGAGGGGGACTTGTCCATTAACACTAGGGTTAGTCCTTCTTAACCACTTAAGGAAGAATTAGAACCCTAATGCAAGGCCCAAGTTACAAGTGTGATGTCTTGATGATTGTTAGATGGATTGATTAAGAGATTTAAACACCTTAAGGGTTTAATACTTAGGATTAAAGTTATACACTCCATCCTAAAAGAAGGATACAGGCATAACCCTAATCACAAAGTTTTAAAACCTTTAGGGTTTAGTCTCTGATTACGAGATGAGAAGAGGAGACTCAAAGGGAGACACAAAGGTAAAAAACTATGGGGGAGACTAATCAAAACCCTAATTCATTGACATGCTTGGTTGTTCCTATGGTTTGTGAGGTTTTCAAGAACAATCTTCACAGGAGCCACCAGGAAGCAGATGAATAAGATCAAGAGAGGCAAAGTGACTTGCTTCATTCAAGAAGTCAAGTCACTTGAAGAAAGAAAGTGGGAGGAAGAAGGATGAACAAGCTCAAACTCAAGCACAAGTAAAAATGCAGCAATGGATGCAAGGGAGATGAAAAGAAAAGGTATGAGAAGTGAAGGCAAATTCACTTCTCAAGTTTACTTACCACCTGAAATGTTAGAAAGAAACACAATGCAATGCAAGATGAGATGAAATGGCATGATGCTAGACCAAACCAGAAACATGTACATGATGATTATGATGTTATGAGGTGCTGCAAACATGAGGCATGACATGGGGATGTTCATACAAGACCATGAATGCATATGATGCAAGCTAAGGAACATGAACAAGCATGAAATGTTATGAAGCATACAAGGCAAATGGCATGGCAAAGATGTAATGCAATGATCAATGATGCTTCATACATGTCTTAAGATGTCAAATGAATCATATGAATGCACAAAATGCAATGGCAAGTCTACTTATGCAAAAGAATGCAAGAAGGATGCAAGAGAAAGCCCAAATTGGGGTTTATGAAACAAACAATCAAACACAAACCAAAAACAGAAGCAAACCCTAAGATAAAAAATGGAAAATGGCACTCAAAGAAACCCTAGACCTATAACAAACCACTGCCCAAAGGGGAGCTCCCAACTCTTTACCAATCTCAAGATATGATTTTTGCAAGTTATTAGGGTTTTTTAGGGTTCTTATCAAAACAAATGCCCATCAATTAGAAAATGCAAGATCAAATCATGGCCTTTTTATCTTTGAAAATACATGTCAAATGGAAAACAATGCAAAAGAATCAATGTCTCAACCTTCACCAAAAGGCAGAAATGAATTTTCAAACATGTGATCAAAATAATGCATAAAAAATGATTTAATTCAATGAAAAATTCTTAAAGTGCATCAAGATCAAAAAAGAAATTTGGTTTGAAGGTTGGACAATGTTTCTAAATGTCTTAGAGCATTTCATGAATTTTTTTGTAATTTTTAAATACCTAAAAGTATTTTTAATTAATTAATTCTCATTAATCAATTAAAAATGATCTTTTAAATATTTAAAAATACTTTTTTTAATGATAAAAAATAAAATAAAAATATTTTTGTGTCATAAAAATTAATAAAACCTTAAAGAAAAAGTTTCATAATTTTTATGATTTTTTAACTATTTTAAATAAATTGTGCAATTTAAATGAAATAAATATGAATAAAAATTAAAAGAAAATGAAAGTAAACAGATTGGATGGCCAGGATTGCTCCAGGGTTTAAATGTGTTGACTGGCGCGTAATCCTGTGGCTGTGATTCAAAGCTGAATTAATCTTAATTAAATAAATTAATTAAAGTGATTAGGGCTAATGAACAGATCCTGGCCATCAAAAAGGGTGGGAAGTCAAACATTCAACGCGCATCAACGGCCAAAATTCAAACGAGCATTAATTATGGGATTAAGCCCTAAATACATTCAGGTGGCCGGAGAAGACTTCCGGTCGTCTTCTCCGGCCAGCTCTCACCTGAGAATCACCCAACTTCCTCAAAACGTTACAAAAATGAAATCTAAGACCAGGGAAATGATCCTTATCCTCTCACGAACCAAACCCCTCTCTCAAAACAAATTTAAAGTTCCTAAATCAACTGAATCGAAGCAAACAATTTCTAGGGTTCGTGAGCTTCAAACACAAATTAAATGCTCAAAACAAAACCATTTCAAAAACTAAAGGTACCAGAATGATCAGTGCATCATGAGGAACAAGTTTGTAACATAAAAAACCATTTCTGGAAAAATTAATTTCGAGCTACCTGAGATTTGGAGCTTTCAGTTTAGGAACTTTCTGGCCACTTCCTTTGATGCAAGCTGCTCTACTTGATCCCCCAAATGTGTTTGAATGCTCAAAATGAGTTTGTGTTGGCTGGAGAAGGAGATTCGAATGGAACTGCTTCAGTTCAGTCAACAATGGCCATGATGATTTTGGCACTTTCAGGCTGTGAAAAGGAGTTGTTTGTGATCTATGAAGTGTGTTGAGAAAGTTTGTGGTGTTGGTTGGTGTGTTTGTGGCTTGTGGAGAGAGATTCGATAGAATCTGCAGCTTGAGGTGAATAATGGCAATGGAGTTTTCAGGCTTGATTTAGGCTTGAGCTTTGGTGGTTTCTTGTCTATGAGATGTGGTGAGTTGAATGATGATGAGAGTTTGAGTGTTTTATGGCTGTGGACAGAATTTTTGAAGGAACTTGCAATGAGGTGAGTTTTTGTGAATGTGATGAGTGTGTGTGTTTCAGCCTTGGCTTGTGTTATGTTCAACTTGCAAATTGAAATCATAAACAATTCTGATTGGCTGGCTGATGTGACTTGTGCTTTATGGATTGGTAGATCACTTTTTGCTCAAAAACCACTTTTGTGTAAGATAGGGCATGGCTCCAAATCTAGGCAAGGACAAAGCATGGCTGGCGCAGCAAAAGGTGAGGGAGAGGCTAGCCAAAGTCAGCTTCCAATGTCATAAGTTGTAGGAAGTGAAATGAGTGGTTTTTGCAAGTTGGCTAGCTTTTGGTTCACATGTGAAAAATTCAAGTTACATGAACTAAACCATGGGCAAACTTGATCAAAAATCTGATTTTATGACTTAGGGAAATGTTTGTGTAATGGTTTGTAGTGAACTAGAGGCTGCAATGTGTTTTGATCCAAGACTTTGCAAAATTTCCACTTGGTGCATAACTTGAAAATAAGTGATTTTTGGCAACTTTGCATGGTCATAACTTTTGATCCAAGAAGAATTTGATCATGTTCTTGTACTTTTTGAAAAGGGAAAGATGAGATCTACAACTTTCATGACCAAAGTTTTTCCATTTGAAGCCTTTTTGGATCATGAATCAAGGCTTGAAAATTGACCTACAATGGTGCATTCTTGAAAAGTCAACTATGCCCAAAAAGTCAACATTTGCAAAAACTCCAAATTCTTGATTTTTATGAACTTCAACCTTCTTCCATGATCAAATAAAGATCATATACACTCAAAATGATGAAGATCACCCATTGGTTGGGTCATTGGGGGCCTCAGATGCCCTGATTTTGCACTGACTTGTCTGAAAAGTCAACTCTTGATCAGATGACTTCCCCATGGAATTTCTTCATGAAAATTGATATGCACACTCCCTATACCATATAGAGATCAATGGAAACAAGAATGACCAAAAAATTTGGAGTTATGGCCTCTGAAACCAAAACCCTAATTTTCAGTCAACTGTGCAGTTCATCCTGGCTCTGCATCCACTCAAACCCTAGTTCTTGTGATTCCTCTGCAATTTGGAATTTGTGAGGATGTAACATGATACAAGAACACACATGGACCTCTTTGAGTTGATTGGTGGCCTTTGGAATGGCTCAAGAAGCATTGGGATTGCTCAGATCACAAACCCTAAGTGCAGATGACTTAGAAGCTATGCAGTGAATCAAAAATGTACTATGAGATGATATGATGGTGTATATGCATATGAGATGATCACAAGCCATGTGTGAATGGGTGAGGGCAAATTTGGGGTGCTTACAGCTGCCCCTATTCAAGCATGAGTTAGCTGTGCAGGTTGTAAGCGATGGCTTAACAGGCAAACAAGGTAACTTGTGGTTGAATACCAAAGACAGTCCAAAATTTGCACTCACAGAAATGAAGAAGAAAAGGGATATAGATTGTGACAGCAAATAACGTATATTGTAAAGTGGGACGACGGAGGACGACCGTCGAGCAGGGACGACTGCTGGGTAAATAGCAATGACGGGGACGGCCGACATGCTGGGGGATAAAAGGTAAAGCTAAGACGGGGACGGCCGACTAGCTGGGGAAATAAGATATTACGATGGGGACGGCCACCAAGGTAAAGCTGTAGAATTCTCTGGGAGTTAATGAAACATGATGGGGACGGCCATCAAGTTCACAAAGGTAAAGTAACCAACGATGGGGACGACCATCGGGTTAAAAGGAAAAGGGACCACGACGGGGACGGCCATCGGGTTAAAAGGAAAAGGGACCACGACGGGGACGGCCATCGGGTTAATAAACGAAATAAACAGATGATGAGGTACGGTCATCAAAGGTGAAGGACGATCACCTAGCAGGGGACGGCTGCTCTGTTGGGGATAAAAAGGTAAATATGATGGGGACGGCCATCAAAGGTGGAGGACGACCACCTGGCAGGGTACGGCTGCCGAAAATATCAACGATGGGGACGGCCATCGGATAGAAAAGGTCAACGATGGGGACGGCCATCGGACGAGCATGATGGAGGACGACCATCAAGAAGTGGAGGACGACCACTCAGCAGGGTACGGCTGCTCTCAGGGTTTCTCATAACACAGGACGAGTGTTAGATAACCAAAATCAACAATGGGGACGGCCATTGGATAAAGTGATGAAGGACGATCATCAAAAGGTGGAGGACGACCACCTAGCAGGGGACGGCTGCTAAAAACAACGATGGGGACGGCCATCGGATGAGCATGATGGAGGACGACCATCAAGAAGTGGAGGACGACCACTCAGCAGGGGACGGCTGCTCTCAGGGTTTATCATAACTCAGGACGAGTGTTAGATAAAAAAGAAAAATGCTTTGTTGGTGATCTACTGGGGAATAGTAAACACGTACGAGTGTTTATATCCAAGAAACAAAAGGGTATATGTGTTCGGTATTGTGTATAGATTAAAGATGCGGACGAGCATCCTTAAGACCATGATACGGACGAGTATCATTTAGAAACAAACTGACACATGTTCAGAGATGATGATACGGACGAGTATCAACTGGTTAACAAAGAACACGGATGAGTGTTGCATCTGAAAGAATCCTTCTGGGGAATAGTAGACACAGGCGAGTATCTATATTCAAGAAGACACAAGTGTTTGACACAGTGTATGGATTAAAGATGCGAACGAGCATCCTTAAGACTATGATACAGACTAGTATCATGTAGAAACAAACATTAGACGCAATGTTCTGAGATGATGGTACGGACGAGTACCAACTGGTTAACAAAGAACAAGGACTATCGTCGAATCTGTGAGTGATATGAGTGATGATGTATACAAGATACGGACGAGTATCTGTATAGGTGTACCAATGGGTAGTGAGTATTGTATATGAGTGTTTATCTGCTAGGGGGAGTGACACGGACGAGTGTCGAAGAGAAAAGTATAATATTAACAAGTATGTGGGTGATAGAGGTGTAAGCGACTGCGCTGGGGATATGACACGGACGGGTGTCAAGAAAAAGTATATATATGAGTATAGGCGACCACGCTGGGGATATGACACGGACGAGTATCAAAAGGTGTACATGATGGTGTTGGTGATTTGAGAGGCAACTGCTTTTGCTGGGACCCTGGTGGGGATTTTTCTGTATAAATTCTGTATACCGACAGGTTGTCATTATTTACAGGTGTTCGATTCATAGCATGACTTATGATTATGCTATGTATTTGATTTTTGCCGTAATGCTCCGCATTAGACGGAATGCTACGCTCTGAGGGTACAACATGATGCGAATGCTATG
This sequence comes from Lathyrus aphaca, assembly GCA_963966055.1. Classification (NCBI taxonomy): domain Eukaryota; kingdom Viridiplantae; phylum Streptophyta; class Magnoliopsida; order Fabales; family Fabaceae; genus Lathyrus; species Lathyrus aphaca. The sequence goes on from OZ014521.1 coordinate 66,299,823, forward strand.
ATTATGCAAAGAGGCACAAATCCGGGATTCGGATCCCGTTGCTGCAAAGATTTCTGGTTGATCTGCTTTGAAGTGAACATCCCAGCTGGGGATGAGATCATTGGTAAATCTAATGATGTATCTGCTTGGGGATATAGGTCACTGATTGACATATCCTTATCATACGGGGACCCAGCTGGGGTTTGTAGAAGCTTCCTCCCTCTCTGTTGTGATTCCTTCGTGCGTTGCTCTTCTGAATAGAGGCCTGAAGCTCTATGGGGAGATGATGAGAGGTAGACCGGCTGGGGAGAGCAATGGGAAGCAACTCAGCTGGGGATAGAGCATTTCGGATGCTGATATCTTTTGTTGATTCACTAACTCGCTGAGTTATACCTTGCATGCCCCAAGTTGCGTTCTGGATACCTGCAATCCTGCAAAGATAAAGAAACATACGAAAGGTCCCGAGGTATCCTTTACTGGATTCCGCCATAGGAGTTAAGTGCCTTCGAGAGTAAGTAATATTCCTTGCAAGCATGTGCTTTTTTTTTTTTTTTTTTTTTTTTTTTTAGAAAGGCATCTGTACTTATGCAATTGCATTTTTAGAGATATCAGACAACTCTTTGCAAACATAAATGTAAAAGACGAGACATGACTGAAAAATCTGATTTTATTAATTCATGTGCCCTGAATTGGCAAGATACAGTCAAAGAAACATATCTCCTGAAATGAGGAGATTGTTACAAATTGAGAAACAAAGTGTTGGCAGTGTTGATGACGCTTTGAGGAGCTTCCTCTCCTGCTATGACTCGTATGACAATGACGTTCTTCTCGTCTTGCTTTCTGGAGAAAGTTGATTCTGATCGGAGCTTGATTCTGTCAAAACTTTCCAAGCTGTAAGTGATACGGACGAATTCAGAGTGCAGTTGTTCGCTTATTCCCTTATTTTGCATGGATCGCCCTTTCGGGTTTTCAATCCATCGGGATACCCATTTTTGCCTGAGCTGTCCAATGCGGCTTTTCAGCTCAGCGGGTGTACATTTTTTATTTATTTCCCTTATTTTTGCCCGAGTCTTTTATTCTGTTTTTGACTCGCCGGGATGCCCTATTTTTTCCCGGACTTACATTCTGTTTTTATGTCCAGCGGGTCATTTTACACGAAGTATTTTTTAACTGCATCTGAATTCACAGGGGATGGAAAATCTTCACCATCCATGGTGCTGAGCATCAGTGCTCCACCAGAGAAAACTTTCTTGACGACGAATGGTCCTTCGTAATTTGGAGTCCATTTGCCCCTGTGGTCTGTATGAGGAGGGAGAATTCTTTTCAGCACAAGATCTCCCACTTGGTACTCTCGATGCCTGACTTTCTGATCGAAGGCCCTCTTCATTCTCTTCTGATATAACTGCCCATGGCAGATTGCAGCCAATCTCTTCTCTTCGATCAGACTCAGTTGCTCGTATCGGGACCGAACCCATTCTGCTTCACTCAGTTTGACATCCATTAATACCCGCAGCGAGGGTAACTCAACTTCAACTGGTAGGACTGCTTCCATACCATACACAAGCTGATACAGTGTTGCCCCAGTGGATGTCCTGATTGATGTGCGGTACCCATGTAAGGCAAATGGTAGCATTTCGTGCCAGTCTCTGTAGGTGACTACCATCTTTTGCACAATCTTCTTAATATTCTTATTCGCCGCCTCTACAGCGCCATTCATCTTTGGCCTGTAAGGAGAGGAATTGTGATGTTGGATCTTGAAGTCCCGGCATAATTCTGCCATCATTTTATTGTTTAGGTTGGACCCATTATCAGTAATGATTCGCTCGGGCACTCCATACCGACAGATGATATCTCTTTTTAGGAATCGGGCTACCACTTGCCTTGTGACATTTGCATATGAGGCTGCTTCAACCCACTTCGTGAAATAATCGATGGCGACCAGGATGAATCTGTGGCCGTTTGAAGCAGTTGGCTCAATCTTGCCAATCATATCAATGCCCCACATGGCAAAGGGCCATGGTGAAGACATGATGTTCAAAGGATTCGGAGGCACATGCACTTTATCTGCGTAGATCTGGCATTTGTGACATTTCCTGGCATAGGCACAACAGTCTGCATCCATTGTGATCCAATAATAGCCTGATCTTAACAACTTCTTAGCCATGGCATGCCCTCCAGCATGGGTACCAAAAGAGCCTTCATGCACTTCATGCATCAGTAGATCTGCTTTCGTCTTGTCAACACATCTGAGGAGTACCATGTCAAAGTTCCTCTTGTATAAAGATCCATCAGTATTCAGAAAGAAACTCCCAGCAAGCCTTCTTAAAGTCTTCTTATCATTGGAAGATGCCCCAGGTGGGTATGTCTGATCCTCCAAGAAGCACTTAATGTCATGGAACCAAGGCTTATCATCTTTGGCAATATCTGCCGCAAATACATATGCTGGTCTATCAAGTCTCGATACTGAAATCTGAGGTACAAAGTTAGCAGTCTGAACTTTGATCATGGACGAAATGGTAGCCAAGGCATCCGCAAACTGATTCTCGTCCCGAGGGATATACTCAAGTTTGACTGTTGTGAAGAAAGTCAATAACCTTCTTGTATAGTCCCTGTAAGGTATCAGATGATCTTGGTGTGTGTACCATTTTCCATTGGTCTGATTGATGACCAAAGCCGAATCTCCGAATACGGTCAATGTTTTGATCCTGAGGTCAATGGCTTCCTCAAGACCCATAATGCAAGCTTCGTATTCAGCTTCGTTGTTAGTGCAGTTGAAAGTGAGTTTTGCCGAGAAAGGCATGTGAACTCCTTTGGGTGTAATGAGTACTGCACCAACACCACGGCCATTCATGTTAACAGCCCCGTCAAACATCATGGTCCATTCTTCTTCTGGGTCGGGCCCTTCAGTGTGAATAGGCTCTTCATGATCTTTTGATTTAATGAACATGATGTCTTCATCAGGGAAGTCAAACCTCATTGGCTGGTAATCGTCAATGGGTTGCTCAGCAAGATATTCAGATAGTACACTGCCCTTGATGGCTTTCTGAGATGTGTACTGTATGTCGTATTCTGTGAGAATCATCTGCCATCTTGCAACCCGTCCGGTAAGAGCTGGCTTCTCGAATATGTACTTGACTGGGTCCATTTTTGAGATTAACAAGGTAGTGTGGGTCAACATATACTGCCTTAGTCGGCGAGCAGCCCACGCTAAAGCACAGCAAGTTTTCTCGAGCAGTGAATAACGTTGTTCACAGTCGGTAAACTTTTTGCTTAGGTAGTAAATTGCATACTCTTTTCGACCAGACTCGTCATGCTGGCCCAGCACACACCCCATTGACTCTTCTAATACTATCAAGTACATGATTAGAGGTCTTCCTTCAACTGGAGGCATAAGGATTGGAGGTTCTTGCAGATATTCTTTGATCTTGTCAAAAGCCCTTTGGCAATCTTCGTTCCACCTGACCGTTTGTTCCTTTCTTAACAGCTTGAACAAGGGCTCGCAGGTTGCTGTGAGGTGAGATATGAACCGTGAAATGTAGTTCAATCTACCCAAGAACCCTCGAACTTCTTTCTCAGTTTTCGGTGCAGGCATCTCTTGGATGGCTTTGACTTTATCAGGGTCAACCTCAATCCTTTTCTCGCTTACAATAAAGCCCAGCAGTTTACCGGATCGCACCCCGAATGTGCATTTGTTGGGGTTCAGCTTCAGTTGATACTTTCTCAGACGCTTGAACAACTTCAGCAGATTCACCAGATGGTCTTCCTCTGTAAGGGACTTGGTAATCATGTCATCCACATAACACTCGATTTCCTTATGGATCATATCGTGGAATAATGTTACCATAGCCCGTTGATAAGTTGCACCCGCATTCTTAAGCCCAAATGGCATTACTTTGTAGCAGAACGTGCCCCAAGGTGTAATGAATGTTGTCTTCTCCATGTCTTCAGGTGACATCTTGATCTGGTTATATCCTGAAAACCCATCCATGAAGGAGAATACCGAGAACTGAGCCGTATTATCAACCAATACGTCAATGTGAGGTAATGGGAAATCATCTTTCGGGCTGGCCCTATTCAGATCCCGGTAATCAACACACATTCTTACCTTACCGTCCTTCTTTGGCACAGGTACTATGTTAGCAACCCACGGCGGGTAACTTGTCACAGCAAGGAATCCGGCATCCCATTGCTTTTGTACCTCCTCTTTGATCTTCATAGCCATGTCTGGACGAGTACGGCGCAGCTTTTGTTTGACTGGAGGGCACTCTTCTCTCAAAGGCAACTTGTGCACAACAATATCGGTATCCAACCCTGGCATGTCTTGATACGACCAAGCAAACACATCCACATACTCTTGAAGTAGATCTATCAGTTGCTTCTTCACTGAGTCTTGCAGGCAGGCCCCGATCTTGACTTCTTTCACATTTTCCTCTGTACCAAGATTGATCACTTCAACCTCCTCCTGGTGAGGGGTAATGGCCCTTTCCTCTTGTCTTAACAACCTGGCTAGTTCTTCAGGAAGCTCGTATTCTTCTTCAACCCCTTCTTCAGCTTGATTGATCGGATTGTCAAAGTCATACGATGTCATAGCCGTGCTGTTGTTGGTGCTGTCAGGAAGGCACTCTCTGCAAGGGTTTAATTGGTTCATTTTAGTGATCTGATTTTAGTCTTATTTAGAAAAGTGAAATGAAGTTGTCATTTTGAAAAACACTGCCATTTATTTTTGTACAAAAAAGAAAAATGGAAAAACAGTGAACATAAAAGAAAAAGACTTGTTTGCAAAAAGATCGTCTGATATTTCATTACTTTAATCTCGTTTGCACAAAAGTACAGATGGCCCTGATTACAAAATGAGTCTTGTCATCTTGGGCAAGATGCAAGACTTTGATGCATGCTTACAAAAAATACAGGAAATAATAATTACTCTGCTCGAGTAACACTTATAATTCCCTGGGAAGACCAGTTCGAGACACTGTTCCCCGGGATCTTCGGACGAATCCAATTCTCCAGGTTGCGCTCCTCTTCCAGCTCGTCTTCCAGACAGTTGATAGCATCGGGGGTAAGCATTCCCCCACTGACAAAACCAGGCTCTCCAGCAGCCTTCACTTGATGTTGAGTTGGTCTGTAACCCAACCCAAATTTGTCCTTCTTCTCCTCCACAGCTAAGACCTTGCCCCAGCCTAGGGCCGTTCCTTCCTCAACAACCTTCCGGGCTTGTTGGTATGACGACATGGAGATCCCCGAAACAGCAGATGCTTCATTTACATTCAAGGCTTCAAAACCTTGGCTCATGGTTTCAACGATTTCTCCATCCATTTCAATATACTTGTAAGTAGCCAGATGGCTAACAAATATATCCTCCTCCCCGCAGATTGTGACAACTTGGCCTTCCCACTCATATTTTAACTTTTGGTGGAGGGTAGACGTTATTGCGCCGGCGGCGTGAATCCAGGGTCTACCCAACAAACAGCTGTAGGCGGGCTGAATGTCCATCACATAAAAGATAGTTTTAAAGGTCTGTGGGCCAATTGTCACGGGCAGCTCAATCTCTCCCAGAACCGATCTCTTTGAACCGTCAAAGGCTCTTACTACCAGGTTGCTGGGTCTCAATGCCAATCCATCATATTCAAGCTTCACCAGAGCCTTCTTTGGTAAGACATTCAGGGAAGAGCCTGTGTCCACCAGCACATGAGAAAGGACAGCTCCTTTGCATTCCATGGTTATGTGCAGGGCTTTGTTGTGGTTGCGGCCATCCGCTGTCAAGTCAGAATTGGTAAACCCTAGCCCATTGCTAGCAGTAACATTTCCAACAACGGTTTCCAATTGGTTGACAGTAATCTCCTCGGGCACGTAAGCTGCGTGCAGTACTTTCAGTAGTGCATTCCGATGGGCTTCGGAGCACATAAGCAGAGAGAGGATGGAGATTTTGGATGGCGTTTGATGAAGCTGATCCACAACTTTATAATCACTCTTTTTAATGATTCGCATAAACTCATCAACTTCCTGATCAAATGGAGTCTTCAGGGTTTCTTTGGCAGTTGGATCTTCCTGCACCGGGCCTTTTCCTTTTGCCTTGGCAGCAGCTTCTGCTTCGGCAGTAGGTCTTTGGACTTGTGAAGCAAAGAGACGTCCGCTTCGGGTGAAGCCTCCGCCTCCGCCCACATTATCAATTTGTGGCGCAGGTGCTGATGTTTCAAGAGTGATTCTTTTTCCCTCGCAATACAAGTCAGAGCCATAGTGCCAAGGGATGGCCCTATCGCTTTCATATGGTACAGGTCCAGGCACCGTGACGGTAACTGGACTGATTGCTGCTGCTGAAGGGACTGTTATTGTTTGTGGATCATAAAAGATTGTGACTGGTGCTCTAGTGGGAGCAGCACCTTCTGAATGGTAGGCGGAGTTATTTTCTGGATCGTAGAATATGGTAACTGTGGAGACATCTTCATGATTGTTTGCTGGTGTTGTAGGAGGTATTGTTGGAAGGACTGATGTTGTTGTTGTAGGAGATTCGAAATGGAATGAAGCTGAAGTTGTTGCAGGAGAAACTGTTGAAAACTGATCATTGGAGAGGACAGGTGAAGTACTTGTTGGTGTTGCTGATGAATTGTCGGGAACAATAGTTGCTGCAGTTGTAGGAGGTTCTGGAACCGTTGCTGATGAAGTTGCTAGATTTGTCGGAAATGATGTAGTGATCTGTAGCAGGCCACTCTGAATAAGGCTGTCAATGCCATTCCTCAGGTCCTCACACCCATTCCAAGAAATATTGCAGTAGGGGCACCCTAGTTCACACCCCGGAAATATTTGGCATTCACGGAGTTGAGCTTTGATTTCCACCAATGGCGTCCTGATCTGATCCACACTGGTTATTAAATAAGACGGTCTGTCTTCTTCAATAGCGTTAATTCGGGGACCACCGTGATTTGGCATAGGGTTTTTATTGACATTGGGCGGCGGTGCAAAATTCAGAGCCTTGGAGTCTACCAAGTCTTGTACCTTCATATGCAGAGCCCTGCATTTTTCTGTACTGTGACCAGGTGCGTTTGAATGAAAAGCACACCTAGCATTGGAGTCATAGTTTCTTGGTAGACTGTTGGGATCCGGAGGTGCCAACGTTCTTAGCTCAACTAGGTTGAGTTTCAGAAGTTGTGGCAGCAAAGCAGCGTACGGCATTGGGATCGGGTCGATCACTCGGTTAGCTTGGGAGGGCCTCTGTTGAAATGGCCTCTGTTGATTGTTGTTGCTATTGTTGTTGTTGTAGTTGTTTCTTGGAGGATATTGATTCTGATGATACTGAGGTTGTTGATGGAAATTTTGTTGAGGAGGTTGATAGTCCGGCTGAGGATGAGCTGGAGCAGGGATTGTGACTGCTGCTATTGTTCTGGGAACATAATGGGGCCTGCCCCTGTTGGTGTGAATGGCATTGGTCTCGCCAGTTCTTCTCGGGCCTGCAAAAGGCTTTCTTGTACCACTGGGCGAGCTTGCACCATTATCAGATATCTTACCCATTTTTAACAGGCTTTCAATTCTCTCCCCAGCTATGACAACATCTGCGAAGCTAGTGGAAGAGAAAGCAGCCAACCTGTCAATATAGGTTCCCTGAAGAGTGTTCATAAACATGTCTGCCATTTCTCTCTCAGACATTGGGGGTTGAACGGCAGCAGCCAATTGCCTCCATCTTTGGGCGTATTCTCGGAAACTTTCCCTTGACGACTGCGACATTCCCATTAGGAGAGTCCTGTTGGGTGCCATGTCTAAGTTGTATTGATACTGTCGGATGAAGGCTTCTGCCAGGTCCTTCCAGCATCTTACAGTTGCCCTTGTCAAGTGGGAATACCATTCCCTCGATGCTCCTGTCAAACTGTCTTCGAAGTAGAACATCCAAAGCTTCTCATCCATTGTATAGGCCTTCAGCCTTCCCAGAAATGATTGCAGATGAGTCCGGGGGCACGAAGTCCCATTATACTTTTCGAAACAAGGAGGCTTGAACTTATGAGGGATCCTGACCCCATCAACCAAACCCATGTCCATGACGTCGAAGCCCAAAGAATTTTGAGATTCTAAAGACCTTAACTTCTCAGCTATTTCATCCAATCTCCTATCATAAGCATCCTCTCCAGCACCCATTACTGTAAATTGGTCCTCCTGAGGATCTTCTTGAAGTACTCTGGCTGCAGTAGCTGTTCCTTGGATGTTGGCAGGAATATTAATCTCAGGATGTAGATGTGGACCAAACACAGGGGGATTCACATGTGGTTGCACCCTTTCATTGTTACTGGTGCCTGCAGTTCCTACATGAGGCTCCTCTGGATTTTGCCTCTCAACCATAGCCCTCAGTCTCTCCTGGCTCTGAGCCATGTTGTTCATAACCTCCATGAACTGCGTCATCTGTGTTCTCATCTCCAATCTTTCATTGGCTAGCTGATTTCTGACATCAGCAAGATCTTGTTGAACTTGATCCATTTGGATGCCCGGAAGGTTGTTTCTAGTTGGGTACCTGTGCGGCCTGTTGAGAGGAAACACCCGGCGACGAGCAATACTGCCTGAGATTCACAACAGAGGTTAGTAACAATAAAAACAAAACCTACAAAACAAACAGAAGGGTTAGTATGCAATGCAGTTGTGCTTATTTGCTCTCAAGGTATCCGGTTTGGTCTTCAGTTTTGACCCTTCCAGACCCTTGATGATGATGCTGTTGAAGTTGCTTCCGGAGTGAACTCAGATGAAAACCAACACAAATATATTACATAAGACGAAATAATACAACTTGTTCTTTTTACAACACAAGTCCCCCCCCTAAGGGGTCAAAATACATCACAAAAAAAAAAAAAAAAAGTACATGGAATAAGAATAACAACAAGCAAATGATCAAACTCCCAGGCCAAACTCATCCTCACGAACTTCCTTAAGAAGTGCTTCGGTCACAGGATCAGCCGGACGCTCCGTGAGACCTCTGATGAGAAGGTTTCTTGTTGCAACAGCTGCAGTCAACTTCTTGTTCTGACCTTGGTCTTTAGACCTCTTCACTCCAGCTCTGATTTCTAGCTCTGATATTTCCTTCTGGGCTGCTGCCAGGGCTTTTTCCATCTGCTCCATCTTGTCCTGAACTCTCTTGTCTTCTAGAGTACGGGCCTCAGTGATCCGGACCCACCTGGCCTGACTCTCTTTCAAATACAAGTCTGTTCTTGCTCTCTGGAACTGGGCTTCTTTACAAGCATTCTTCAGAATCTGCTCACCAGCTTTAGACTTGTTGATATAATCTCCAGACTTCTCAATTTTAGTCAAGTGTTCCACCCTCAGCTTCTCCAATCTTTCAATCTCCCTCACACCTTCACTCCTCTCCCGGAGGGTCTTCTGCAAGGCTTGGGATAACTTCTCATTCCTTTCCTTCAGGCTTTCAAACTCCTCCAGACTGATAGCAGCAGGGGGTGGTGCTGATGATGACTCAGGCATGTCTTCTATGGTGAAAGGCAATCCAGAGAATTGGGCTCTAGCATAAGACCACTCATGATATTGGGCTGATGCCACATTATTGCACTTCCCCAGAATGGTGATTCCCTTGGTTTGAACATGATCCCAGGCCCAGGCAGCCTGCCTAACAACAGTCAAACTGATCTTGTTCTCACAATAGAGAGTTTCCACCAAGTCCTGTGCTTTGGGAGTATGGACTAGAGCATATCCCAGCTGTCTCCTGAACAGCAGAGGGTTGTAATTAATACTTCCCTTGACTCCTATTAAAGGCACATTGGGAAAGTGCCCACAGCTTGTGATGATATCTCTGCCCTTGGTGCTCTGAGTGCACCATCTGATGTCTGCTGAAGTGAGAGTAGTGAGCCTCTTAGCCCAGTTGCTCTGCTGATGAGGATTCAGGAATGCATCTGTTCTGGGTAGATGCTTGAGGAGCCAGGTATGGAATAATGGAGCACACATCCTTACTAACTTCCCCCTCTTCTTCTCATTCCTCTGATGCACTGAGTAATAAAGATCACCCAGCAAAGTTGGCACTGGGTTCTTCAGGATGAACAGGTGGATTGCATTCTTGCTGATGAATCGAGGCTCATCTGCAAACAACACAATTCCAAATACACTTAAGGCCAACAGAGCACAAACAGCTTTCCACTCCCCCAGGGAGGCCTTCAGACTAGCTTGGGAAATTAGGAAGTCCAGATGAAAACCAGGGATCCCAGCTTTAGAGGTCATGTGTTGCTCAATCAAAACAGGCTCCAGATGTAAAGCTTTTGCTATCTCTCCATTGCCGGGAAAGACCATTTCAGGGTTGAAAGGGATTTCTCTCCTGATAGGCAGACCAATCAATGATGAGTATTCTTCCAGGAGAGGACCCAACTGAAAGTCTCTAAAGGTGAAACACCTCAATGGAGGGTCATAGAACTGAATGCAGGTATGGATGAGGCTCCTCTGAGATGGGTCCATATCCATAACCAAGTCCAGTATATCCCCATAATATTCTCTGAACAGAGGTATGTGCTCTGGAGTGATCAGGGTTTGAACCCTCCTGATGTCTGATAAGTCTGGTTGGAAGAAATGATAAGTGATGTTGCTTTTCTTTGGAGCCATGATGCTGAAGACTGAGTAGAATAAGTGCTGATGGAGATGCTGAGGAGTGAGCCACTGATAGGCTGGTGCAAGTGACTGAAGTATATGGCTGGCAGCTGAAGCAAGTGCTGGTGGAGGTAAGTCAAAACTGCAGATGGGGTCAAAACCAAAACCAGATAAAGGTGGATACCCTGAAACACAAATAAGCACATGTTAATATGATGCAATGAGTATGTATGCAAATGAAATGCAAAAGGGTTTGTGACTGAGCTGGATCTGATTAAACTGCCTTGGTATAGATCCATGTGTGTTCAATAATTCCAGATGGAGGTCTATAAATCCAGTAACCAAGGTGGGGGACTCAAATAAAGAGCCACAAGTCCAGGGTTTTGGAATCACAAGAACTATCCAACATGGAGCATTCTTAACAAAGTCAAAGTAACAGGGTATTCTGAGGTCAAGGTACCTGCAAACCTGTAAACAGCCCAACCCCCTCACAGGTAGCGATCTAGAACAAGGATCCTCAGACTTGGATCCGTTATGAGAAGTGTAAACACTTCTAACCCGGAGGTACAGCGTTTACAATAACCATAACAATTCCTCCTCTAATTCACCTCAGTTTCTGAAGGTCAAAACTAAAAGGTCATCCAGACTTAGCAGGCTTCCCAGATCCCCCTAGTACTGCAGGAAATCTGCAACACAGAGTTCTCAAGAAGAAACCCATATCTGAACCGTGTTTCACATTCCCGCACCAGACCGAAATGGAATGGGAAAGAATATGATTCACTCTAGCCTAGGTGTCACTCAGGTCCCAGGTATAGGACCTTAACTTTCAATGAACCCCACCCACCAAAACAAACAACAGATCCAGCCAGCCAGCACAGTATGACAGATATGATATATGAAAAACTGTAAAGAAAGCAATAAATAAAGCTGTACAGAAAGCAGTAAATAAAGCAAATATACAAACACAAATAGCACATAACACCCCCAATAAACACAAATCAATCGAGCGCTAGGAGGAACCCACAAAAGGAACCAGAAGCCCTGGTTGCAATATAAAGGGTCCCCAGCAGAGTCGCCAAGCTGTCGCTCCCGAAGATTTGCATCCTGGTACAAGCGCGAACGGTCGGCGAGAGGGACAATGAGAACACACAGCCGTGAACTCACTGGAGATGAATAGAGTCGCCAGCTGGGCATTTTTATCCCGGAGGAAAGGCAATGCTGCATAAGCCTAGAAAAAGAATGGATAAGGCGGTTGCGAACCAGAGAGACTGAGAAAGGGGGTTGGTTACAACCGGGGAAGGTATTAGCACCCAGATTGTCCGTCGTACTCGACGGGATCCACGCTTAAAAGATTTGTGTTTTAAAGGGGTAGTGTCAGTGCAATCTGTGTACGAAATAGCTGGAAAAGATGTACAGGTGTCAGTGTAAAAGAGAGTGAAGTGTATAAATGAAGTGTCAGTGTAAGAAGTGAATGGAATGCTCAAGATCATGAGGCTTAAAAGAATAAGGCTAGAAAAAGGGGGAATATACAGAGACTTTTGTTCGATAACTGTTAAGTTATGCCTACGTATCCTCTCGTGCAATGAGGAAGTCAGAACACCGTAGTTCGACCCAAAGAGACTGAAAGATGAATTGACTTGTGAACTGCTTACTTGCCTATGCTCAAGTGTATGATCTGTCTGGCACAGATGCAAACTGTCTTGCATTAGACGGAAGAAGCGAGCTCTCGTTTGTGAGTGAATGAGATGAGAAAAGAATCCCGGAGGAGACGATTATTGTTTGTTTTTGATGTTTTCAGTCTTTTATTTCTTTTTGGAGTTTGTCATAAGATAATGAGCTTAAGCCTAAACCAATGGGTTGGTAAACTCACCACATCTTCCCTCCGATTAGGGGTAATGAGAATTACCTTAAGTGTGAAGTCAGATTCTCACACTTAATCACCTTTGATGTAGGGTTAAGATCATTAACCTACTTGTGATTATTTAGATGTTTTTTGGTGTTTTTGTTTAGTGTTGAGTAATGAGGTTAAGCCATAATCAGGGATCTAACAGACTCATTACACCATCCTAAAAGAAGGATAATAGATGAGAATATTTAAGCTGAGGAAAGCTCCTCAACTTAATCCATGATTAGGGATTAAACTCATGACAAAACAAACCTTTGATTAAGTGGATTTTATTTAATGGTATGATGATGAAATGGATTTTATTGTTTGTAAGACAACTTGAGGGGGACTTGTCCATTAACACTAGGGTTAGTCCTTCTTAACCACTTAAGGAAGAATTAGAACCCTAATGCAAGGCCCAAGTTACAAGTGTGATGTCTTGATGATTGTTAGATGGATTGATTAAGAGATTTAAACACCTTAAGGGTTTAATACTTAGGATTAAAGTTATACACTCCATCCTAAAAGAAGGATACAGGCATAACCCTAATCACAAAGTTTTAAAACCTTTAGGGTTTAGTCTCTGATTACGAGATGAGAAGAGGAGACTCAAAGGGAGACACAAAGGTAAAAAACTATGGGGGAGACTAATCAAAACCCTAATTCATTGACATGCTTGGTTGTTCCTATGGTTTGTGAGGTTTTCAAGAACAATCTTCACAGGAGCCACCAGGAAGCAGATGAATAAGATCAAGAGAGGCAAAGTGACTTGCTTCATTCAAGAAGTCAAGTCACTTGAAGAAAGAAAGTGGGAGGAAGAAGGATGAACAAGCTCAAACTCAAGCACAAGTAAAAATGCAGCAATGGATGCAAGGGAGATGAAAAGAAAAGGTATGAGAAGTGAAGGCAAATTCACTTCTCAAGTTTACTTACCACCTGAAATGTTAGAAAGAAACACAATGCAATGCAAGATGAGATGAAATGGCATGATGCTAGACCAAACCAGAAACATGTACATGATGATTATGATGTTATGAGGTGCTGCAAACATGAGGCATGACATGGGGATGTTCATACAAGACCATGAATGCATATGATGCAAGCTAAGGAACATGAACAAGCATGAAATGTTATGAAGCATACAAGGCAAATGGCATGGCAAAGATGTAATGCAATGATCAATGATGCTTCATACATGTCTTAAGATGTCAAATGAATCATATGAATGCACAAAATGCAATGGCAAGTCTACTTATGCAAAAGAATGCAAGAAGGATGCAAGAGAAAGCCCAAATTGGGGTTTATGAAACAAACAATCAAACACAAACCAAAAACAGAAGCAAACCCTAAGATAAAAAATGGAAAATGGCACTCAAAGAAACCCTAGACCTATAACAAACCACTGCCCAAAGGGGAGCTCCCAACTCTTTACCAATCTCAAGATATGATTTTTGCAAGTTATTAGGGTTTTTTAGGGTTCTTATCAAAACAAATGCCCATCAATTAGAAAATGCAAGATCAAATCATGGCCTTTTTATCTTTGAAAATACATGTCAAATGGAAAACAATGCAAAAGAATCAATGTCTCAACCTTCACCAAAAGGCAGAAATGAATTTTCAAACATGTGATCAAAATAATGCATAAAAAATGATTTAATTCAATGAAAAATTCTTAAAGTGCATCAAGATCAAAAAAGAAATTTGGTTTGAAGGTTGGACAATGTTTCTAAATGTCTTAGAGCATTTCATGAATTTTTTTGTAATTTTTAAATACCTAAAAGTATTTTTAATTAATTAATTCTCATTAATCAATTAAAAATGATCTTTTAAATATTTAAAAATACTTTTTTTAATGATAAAAAATAAAATAAAAATATTTTTGTGTCATAAAAATTAATAAAACCTTAAAGAAAAAGTTTCATAATTTTTATGATTTTTTAACTATTTTAAATAAATTGTGCAATTTAAATGAAATAAATATGAATAAAAATTAAAAGAAAATGAAAGTAAACAGATTGGATGGCCAGGATTGCTCCAGGGTTTAAATGTGTTGACTGGCGCGTAATCCTGTGGCTGTGATTCAAAGCTGAATTAATCTTAATTAAATAAATTAATTAAAGTGATTAGGGCTAATGAACAGATCCTGGCCATCAAAAAGGGTGGGAAGTCAAACATTCAACGCGCATCAACGGCCAAAATTCAAACGAGCATTAATTATGGGATTAAGCCCTAAATACATTCAGGTGGCCGGAGAAGACTTCCGGTCGTCTTCTCCGGCCAGCTCTCACCTGAGAATCACCCAACTTCCTCAAAACGTTACAAAAATGAAATCTAAGACCAGGGAAATGATCCTTATCCTCTCACGAACCAAACCCCTCTCTCAAAACAAATTTAAAGTTCCTAAATCAACTGAATCGAAGCAAACAATTTCTAGGGTTCGTGAGCTTCAAACACAAATTAAATGCTCAAAACAAAACCATTTCAAAAACTAAAGGTACCAGAATGATCAGTGCATCATGAGGAACAAGTTTGTAACATAAAAAACCATTTCTGGAAAAATTAATTTCGAGCTACCTGAGATTTGGAGCTTTCAGTTTAGGAACTTTCTGGCCACTTCCTTTGATGCAAGCTGCTCTACTTGATCCCCCAAATGTGTTTGAATGCTCAAAATGAGTTTGTGTTGGCTGGAGAAGGAGATTCGAATGGAACTGCTTCAGTTCAGTCAACAATGGCCATGATGATTTTGGCACTTTCAGGCTGTGAAAAGGAGTTGTTTGTGATCTATGAAGTGTGTTGAGAAAGTTTGTGGTGTTGGTTGGTGTGTTTGTGGCTTGTGGAGAGAGATTCGATAGAATCTGCAGCTTGAGGTGAATAATGGCAATGGAGTTTTCAGGCTTGATTTAGGCTTGAGCTTTGGTGGTTTCTTGTCTATGAGATGTGGTGAGTTGAATGATGATGAGAGTTTGAGTGTTTTATGGCTGTGGACAGAATTTTTGAAGGAACTTGCAATGAGGTGAGTTTTTGTGAATGTGATGAGTGTGTGTGTTTCAGCCTTGGCTTGTGTTATGTTCAACTTGCAAATTGAAATCATAAACAATTCTGATTGGCTGGCTGATGTGACTTGTGCTTTATGGATTGGTAGATCACTTTTTGCTCAAAAACCACTTTTGTGTAAGATAGGGCATGGCTCCAAATCTAGGCAAGGACAAAGCATGGCTGGCGCAGCAAAAGGTGAGGGAGAGGCTAGCCAAAGTCAGCTTCCAATGTCATAAGTTGTAGGAAGTGAAATGAGTGGTTTTTGCAAGTTGGCTAGCTTTTGGTTCACATGTGAAAAATTCAAGTTACATGAACTAAACCATGGGCAAACTTGATCAAAAATCTGATTTTATGACTTAGGGAAATGTTTGTGTAATGGTTTGTAGTGAACTAGAGGCTGCAATGTGTTTTGATCCAAGACTTTGCAAAATTTCCACTTGGTGCATAACTTGAAAATAAGTGATTTTTGGCAACTTTGCATGGTCATAACTTTTGATCCAAGAAGAATTTGATCATGTTCTTGTACTTTTTGAAAAGGGAAAGATGAGATCTACAACTTTCATGACCAAAGTTTTTCCATTTGAAGCCTTTTTGGATCATGAATCAAGGCTTGAAAATTGACCTACAATGGTGCATTCTTGAAAAGTCAACTATGCCCAAAAAGTCAACATTTGCAAAAACTCCAAATTCTTGATTTTTATGAACTTCAACCTTCTTCCATGATCAAATAAAGATCATATACACTCAAAATGATGAAGATCACCCATTGGTTGGGTCATTGGGGGCCTCAGATGCCCTGATTTTGCACTGACTTGTCTGAAAAGTCAACTCTTGATCAGATGACTTCCCCATGGAATTTCTTCATGAAAATTGATATGCACACTCCCTATACCATATAGAGATCAATGGAAACAAGAATGACCAAAAAATTTGGAGTTATGGCCTCTGAAACCAAAACCCTAATTTTCAGTCAACTGTGCAGTTCATCCTGGCTCTGCATCCACTCAAACCCTAGTTCTTGTGATTCCTCTGCAATTTGGAATTTGTGAGGATGTAACATGATACAAGAACACACATGGACCTCTTTGAGTTGATTGGTGGCCTTTGGAATGGCTCAAGAAGCATTGGGATTGCTCAGATCACAAACCCTAAGTGCAGATGACTTAGAAGCTATGCAGTGAATCAAAAATGTACTATGAGATGATATGATGGTGTATATGCATATGAGATGATCACAAGCCATGTGTGAATGGGTGAGGGCAAATTTGGGGTGCTTACATTATGCTATAAAGACTATAAAGGATACCCACACATGTGCTAGGGTTTTAGATAACAAAACAGCTAGTTCAAAGTGGGTTGCAAAGGTTGTGGTTAAGATGCTTCAAACTTCAGAGAAGGTGAGAATCATTGATATCATACAGCATATTAGGCAAACCTTTGCAGTTGGTATCACTGTTGCTAGGGCTTGGAAGGCTAAGATGATTGCCAAGAAAATCATAGAAGGTGATGCAGATCAAGAGTATGCTAGCCTATGGAGATATGCAGCTGAGTTGAAGAGGGCAAATCCTGGGAATACTGTAAAGATAAACACAGAAAGAGCATCATCCTCCATTTAACCAAGATTTGGATCCTTTTACTTTGGTTTTAATGGATGTAGGAAGGGTTTTAAGAATGGTTGTAGACCCTTCATTGGTGTTGATGGGTGTCACTTGAAAACTAGATATGGAGGTCAGCTTTTGATTGCTGTTGGAAGGGATCCCAATGATCAGTATTTTCCACTTGCATTTGGTGTGGTTGAAACTGAAACTAAGGAATCATGGAGGTGGTTCATAAATTTGGTGATGGAAGATGTTGGCATTGAAAACAGATATGTTTTTATTTCTGACCAGCAAAAGGTAAACATATGTTGTCTGTCATATGTTTCTTGTCTGTCATATTATTTTCTTGTAAGTTTGTTGTCATATGTGATATACAATATATTGGTTCTGTCATATGTGATATTCTGGTTTATATTCTGGTTTATATTGGTTCTGTCATATGTGATATTCTGGTTTATATTCTGGTTTATTTTCTTGTAATGTTCTGGTTTATATTCTGGTTTATATTGGTTCTGTCTTATTTATGTTTCATACAAATTATCTTCATTTTGTCAGGGGTTGGTGTCAGTTTTTGAGGAAATGGAAGCTAGGATCGAGCATAGGCTATGCTTAAGGCACTTGTATGCTAACTTCAAGAAGAAGTTTGGTGGTGGAGCTCTAATTAGAGATCTTATGATGGGGGCAGCAAAGGCAACATACCAGCAAGCATGGCAACAAAAGATGAATGAGTTAAAGGCAATAGACACTAAGGCTTGGGCTTGGCTCATGGGAATTCCAAAGGAAAGTTGGTGTAAGCATGCTTTTAGTTTCTATTCTAAGTGTGATGTATTGATGAACAACATATCTGAATCTTTTAATGCAACTATTTTGCTTGCTAGAGATAAACCAATTGTGACAATGTGTGAATGGATTAGGATGTATCTAATGAATAGATGTAGTAACTCCACTGTGAAACTGGATAAGTGGCCACATAGGGTAATGCTCATTCATAGGAGAAGGTTAGATACTGAGGTTGCTAATAGTGGTCATTGGTTACCTACTTGGTCTAAGGATGAAGTATTTCAAGTCAGTCATGCATATAACAGACAAGAGTTTATTGTGGACATAGCCAAAAGAGCATGCAACTGTAATTTTTGGGAATTGGTTGGCATCCCATGCAGGCATGCTATTGCTGCATTAGGCTTTAGGCAACAATCACCTGAGTTGTTTGTACATGAGTGTTACTCAAGAGAGAAGTATGCATTGGCCTATGGTTTTGCTATCAGTTCTATAAATGGGATTGATATGTGGCCTGAGGTTGAGTGTGAAAATTTGTTGCCTCCTAAGTACAAAAAGGGTCCTGGTAGACCTAGAAAACTCAGAATTAGGGAGAGTGGGGAGGAAGGTGCAAGAAGAAGGCTACCAAGTGTATCTTATAGATGCACTAGGTGTGACAAGACTGGGCATAATGTGAAATCATGCAAGGCCAAGAAACATCATCCAAATGCACTAAAAAGAAAGGTAATGATATGTTTCTGCTAATGTTATGTTTCTACTGCCTAGGTGCTAATGATATGTTTCTGCTAATGTTATGTTTCTACTGCCTGTGCAGAAGATGAATAGACCACAAGGTGAGCAAGATCAAAGTCAGGCTAGTGTTGAACAAACTCAGCCTGGTGTTGAACAAACTCAGCCTGGTGTTGAACCAAGTCAGCCTGGTGTTGAACCAAGTCAGCCTAGTGTGGTGACCAGCCAAACTCAGCCTAATGTAGAACAAAATCAAAGTCATCCTAGTGTGGTGACCAGTCAAACTCAGCCTAATGTTGAACAAAGTGTGCAAGCATCAACAAGGGCTAAGGGAAAAGCAAAGCTTAAAAAGGAGGTCAAGCCATTGAGAAAGAGGCAAAGTGAGAGAATTAAGGAAAATTGGTTAAAAAACCAAAACCCAACTCAGGTCCAGGTTCAGACCCACAATAGCCTTTGACTTTCCCTGAAGAAGATGGACATGCCCTGAGGAAGAAGGCTACAAGGAAGGCTCAAAAGGAGAAATGCATCAATGGGCTCTAACTACATTTTATGTTATGTTTCAATTCTGCATATTAGTAAACCCTTAGTTCTGAATATTTTGTAAACAAGATGCTATTTTGTATTCTTGATGAATTCTGAATATTTTGTAAACAAGATGCTTTATGTTACTTCTTCCATTTTGGTAAACAAGATGCTTTATTTCTGCTTTATGTTACTTCTTCCATTTTGGTAAACAAGATGCTTTATTTCTGCTTTATGTTACTTCTGAATATTTTGTAGAAACCAATAATACAACTATTATGCAGAAACCAATATTACAACTATTATGCAGATATTACAAATATATTACAACTAACCAATATAAACCAAGATTACAAGAATCATGCAGATATTACAGAAACCATTACAACTAATGCAGAATCAATAATGCAGAAACAAGCAACAAATAATGGCCCTGTAACAAGCAACCAATATAAACCAGAAACAACCAACCAATATAAACCAGAAACAAATAATGCAGAAACACTATGCAATTATCATAAACCAAAAACAATATAATTATCATAAACCATAAACACTATTATAATGCCAGAAACAATGTTATCTCATTTTATTGAACTTTGTCATCAACATTACAACTTTGTCATTAATTCTTTACAAATGGTTCAACAATAAGGCAATAAAAATACAGAGCATTATAATTCCTATCTTAAGCTTCCTATTAACACTTCTCTGCACATCAAGCTTCATCTTCACCTTCTCTAGTTTGACTTTCAATGCTTCAAATTTCACTTCTTCCATTACACAATTCTTACAAACAGATTGCATAGCGCCCATATCTTTGACTGACTTTTCCATTTCATCATCCCATGCAAATAACTCACAACCATTAGTGTTATTGCGACATTTCCAGAACTTCCGATTGCGATTTTTGCTTGTACTTGAAACCCACAACTTCATTGATCTCCCACAACCACAAACGGGTAACCCAGGAATCGAAACCGAAGCACTACTTGCAGTAGACATAATCAAGAGGAGAAGAAGAATGGAGATTGTGATTGGAGATTGTGAATCGAAAACGATGCAAGAGGAGAAGAAGAATGGAGATTGTGAATCGAAAACGATGCAAGAGGAGAAGAAGATTGGAACCCTAGAAATTGGGATCCTTTTATGAAACCCTAGAAATTGTCCAGTCACACCCCATTGCCCAGTCATCCTTGTCCACATCAGTAAGGCAGTAAAAGGGGGTGGTACAATCTGATTTTTCATTTTATAAGGGGGCATCAATAAAAAAAATCTTAGAGGGGGTAAAACCAAAACCCGCCCTAATGACAGGGGGGTTTTATATATTTATCCCTTTAATTAAAGGCAGGGTTATAATAATTTAAAAATATAAATAAATATAAAAATAAAGTATAATATTTGGCGGGTAAAAGGAATTGAAAGAGCTGCCACTCGCTACTTGTATTCTTTTCATATTTTCAAAGAGTTTAAATACCCAATTTGTTTTCTTCAAGAACCCTTCGTTTTTCTTTTTATTGTTTCTCAAAAACCCTTCCTTTTTGTGCTTTTCATTTTTCACTATGAAAGTTTTTTCTGAGAGAATTAGATATATGGTTGCTTGGTATAGCTTTGTGATAAGCAAGGTTTAAAACAACTACGCCTTTTGCAATTTCGGGATTAGGGTATGTTTTTTATTGATTTATCTATTTCATCAGTCCTAGCATATCACATGTCTATCTCTTGTTTTTAGCTTATTTTGACATGCTCTATATCATAGTTTATAAAAATTGCTTATAGTTTGTATGAAAACATTTTAAATTTAGTTTATCTTTTGTCATAGATAATAGCTTATACACAAGCATTTTTATGAGAATCCCTTAATTAAGTGGTTTATCCAAACATGAACTTATTTGGTCAAGATTGAGCTTATGATTGTGGAGTTTGATATTGAATATATATGACTTTAGTACTTTGAGATTAGTGATATCATATCATCGCTCAAAGCTAGTTGTTACTACCAACCTCTACTTTTAATAATGCATTATAAGCTTTTCAATTAATCCATTTAGCTACTTAAATGACTTTTCACCTACAGTCATGACTAATGGCTAATAATTACATTCATTAGAATGATCATTAATCTCAACATTTTGATGCATAATGTTTGAGATATGACTGAATCAAAATGTTCAACATCCACACTGCTGTTTTTGTTGGAAACAAAGGTTCATTCATGTGTTGAGAAAATTCCAGAAAGTTCAACAAATTCTGATTTGAACATTTGTGATAAAGATCATGGTCATAGAAGAAATCTCTTTGGTTATAAATATGCAATCCTCTTGGTTATTAATTGTTCTTATCTTCATCGCCGCGGTTTTGATGTGTAGAAGCTTCAGGATTCGAAGAGCAAAAAAGTTACAAAAATGTCAAGGAAGGAAGTAAGAAAAATGGAAACTAGGATCTTTTCACCAAGTGAATATTGATACTGATGAAATAAGTCATTTGCTGAATTTGGTGTTGCAAGGTTTGCTGAAAAATAGCTTTTTTTGGTGGCACCCATGGTTATATTTCTCCAGGTATGTTT
Source organism: Lathyrus aphaca (assembly GCA_963966055.1). Taxonomy (NCBI): domain Eukaryota; kingdom Viridiplantae; phylum Streptophyta; class Magnoliopsida; order Fabales; family Fabaceae; genus Lathyrus; species Lathyrus aphaca. The sequence continues at coordinate 66,321,472 of OZ014521.1, forward strand.
TGATAGTGCTTTCAACATGAAATTTTAATATACTGTTTTTAGTTTCAAAAGCATCTCAGATGGTTTATAGCTTTTTTTGCTGGTACACATGGTTAAATTGCTCTAGGTATGTTTTGATAATGCTTTCAATAAGAAATTTCAATACTGTTTTTAGTTTCAAAAGTATCTCATGTTTTACACAAGTATATTTGTGACATGAAATCCCTCATCTGCTGCAGTCATATGATCTAGATTGTCAAATGGTATGCATTTATACTTCGTAATCGAATCTATTATACAAGGTCGGATATGCGGCATCGGATCTTGATCAAAACTGTCTTTTTTTCCAAACTGCAATGGAGAGTTAGTGCCATTTCTTCTCTAGGATTATTATTTCACATATGTCATTATTTAGCATTTTATGAAATTGGTTTGCAACATTTAAACATGGGTACATACAAAAATCATAATGTTGAGCTGGATTTAGTCAATCTTTTCCCTTTTTTACTCATTTGCCAGAAACATTACATTTTCTATATGAAATTGTAATATAGATTAGGACTAAAAAATTAATAGCATGTTACTGATATCCATTACTTTCCCTGAATTAATGCTGATTCCTGGATTTAATGTTGATGGAATGCCAAGTATGAGGAAGCATTAGAGAAATTTGATTCTGTTTTGAGAACAAAGTCAGAACTTGAAGAAGTTTCATTCACAAGTTATAATATTGCTCGTTGATACTCTAAGCTAAATAAGGAATGCATTTACTTCCTTCATTGGTTTTGGATCATTTTGCTTAGTGTATTTAATCCGCGTATAACTTTCTTAATAGATTTAGTCTTCCTATATATGTTGTGACTGATTCGGTCCTATAATCCCTCTATGTATGTATTATAACATCAACCACAACATTTAAGAAACCATGTTCCAACTTAATACTACACCATTTTGAATCCATTTAAGTCCCACATTGGCTAGAACATCACACTAGCAAGTGTTTATAAATGCCCGACATGCTAGTTTGTTTGCCGAGCTGAGTAGCGCCAGCTTGTGACCCATGTGGGGGCACCAAGGTGATGGAACATGGCTAAGGCTTACCAGGTTGTTCTGGTGGTTGCACCATGCTGGCCTGCCCGCTCCAAGTTGCGAGTTGACCCACGGGACTTGTGCGAAGGCACTGGTCTTGTGGTTCTTAGACAGGAGGGTACAGCGTGAGGCTGGTTTCACAGAGCAGCGAACACTTCCTACTCTTGACAGTGGAGGACCACGGGCCGCTGCACCTCCAGTCCACATAACCTGGTGATCCTTGCGCCTTGAACCATCTCTTTTAGGACATCTTCCCCAACAACATTCTTGCTGGTGACAAATATTCACTATCATAAGAACCACGGGCCGCTGCACCTCCACAGTCCACATAACCTGGTGATCCTAGCGCCTTGAACCATCTCTTTTAGGACATCTCCCCAACAACATTCTTGCTGGTGACAAATATAAGAACACATGCTTGTTTTTATAATAAGAATCAGAAGAAAAAATATAAAGATAATAGAAGTATAATAGTAGTAATTATGCCGAAAAATGTAAAATGTAAAAGAAAAAAGAACATAAATTTGAACTGGGTTTGATTGGGTGCGCCTAAACCAAGTTGCGAGTTGACCCACGGGACTTGTGCGAAGGCACTGGTCTTGTGGTTCTTAGACAGGAGGGTACAGCGTGAGGCTGGTTTCACAGAGCAGCGAACACTTCCTACTCTTGACAGTGGAGGACCACGGGCCGCTGCACCTCCAGTCCACATAACCTGGTGATCCTTGCGCCTTGAACCATCTCTTTTAGGACATCTTCCCCAACAACATTCTTGCTGGTGACAAATATTCACTATCATAAGAACCACGGGCCGCTGCACCTCCACAGTCCACATAACCTGGTGATCCTAGCGCCTTGAACCATCTCTTTTAGGACATCTCCCCAACAACATTCTTGCTGGTGACAAATATAAGAACACATGCTTGTTTTTATAATAAGAATCAGAAGAAAAAATATAAAGATAATAGAAGTATAATAGTAGTAATTATGCCGAAAAATGTAAAATGTAAAAGAAAAAAGAACATAAATTTGAACTGGGTTTGATGGGGTGCGCCTAAACCAAGTGGGAGATTGTCTACATGTGGAATTGTTCTTCATACAGATAATTGATGACGTTCAAATGCTTGCACCAATCATTGCGGCATGAATCAATCAGAATTTGTTCTTTTATCACAAAAATAGTGAAAATGATCATTATCTGCATCTTTCGATATTGTTTTGTCGCGAGGCGGTAACATATCGTTTTTTAAAACCTTGGTGATAAGTACTAGCATATCTTCTTAAAGTTAGTTATTTGTATTCAAAGTTTAGGGTATGTTTTAATTGATTTATTTATTTGATAAGTCCTAGCATATTACATGTCTATCTCTTGTTTTCAGCTTATTTTGACATGCTCTCCATCATATTTTATAAAAATTGCGCATAGTTTGTATGAAAACATTTTAAATTTAGTTTATCTTTTGTCATAGAGAATATCTTATACACAAGCATTTTTATGAGAATCCCTTAATTAAGTTGTTTATCCCAACATGAACTTATTTTGTCAAGATTGAGCTTGTGATTGTGGAGTTTGATATTGCATATATACGACTTTAGTACTTTGAGATTAGTTATAAAGATCTTGGTCATAAAAGAACTCTCTTTGGTTAAAATATGTAATGCTCTTGGTCATTGTTGTTATATTGCTGCGATTTTGATATGTAGAAGCGTCAGGATTCAAAGAGCAAAAAAGTTACAAAAATGTCAAGGAAGCAAGTAAAAAATGGAAACTAGCATCTTTTCACTAAGTGGATATTGATACTGATGAAACAAGTCATTTGGATGAAGATAATTTAATTGGTCATGGTGGTAACGGAAAGGTTTATTGAGATGCGTTGAAGAAAAACGGGATGGTAGTGGCTGTGAAGCATCTAGACAAAGGTGATGGTATGAGGATTTTAGCTGCAAAAATAGAGATTTTAGGTGATGGTCTATACTTGTTTTTTTTTAAAGGAGGAACCAACCTTTTAGTTTTTGAGTATATGCCAAATAGTAATCTTTTTGAAGCTCTTTATAGAAATATAAAAGATGAGAAGGTTGCATGGGATTGGAATCCAAGGTATAAAATTTCATTGGGAGGTGCAAAAGGGATTTGCTTTTTGCATTATGACTGTTCTCCGCCTGTTTGTTATTCATAGGGATATAAAATCTAGCAACATCTTGCTTGATGAAGATTATGAGAAAATTGCTGAATTTGGTGTTGCAAGGTTTGGTGAAAAATAGCTTTTTTCCTGGCACCCATGGTTATATTGCTCCGGGTATGTTTTGATAATGCTTTCAACATGAAAGTTTTAATATATTGTTTTTAGTTTCAAAAGTATCTCATGTTTTATTTACACAATTATTATTTGTGACATTTTATTATAAGCATTGTGGAATCGAACTCCTGTAGTCAGGAAATCCCTCATCTGCCGCAGCCTTAGAATTTAGATTGTCGAATTAATTAAGATCAGATGGTCTGCATTTATATTTCGTAATTGAGTCTGTTATACAAGGTCAGATGTGAGACATCGGATCTTGATTAGATGGTCCAAAATGCATGACTTTAGCAATTGGGCAATTTCATAATGGCAAGAAATACAAATCCATAGTGATTATATTAAGCGTGATTTTAAATTGCATTATGGAAATACAAATGCAGCATAAAAGTATTCTGATGTATCCGCAACATCGCATTGGCCATATTTTCCTGCCATATAAAAGTTTGCACCATAACTGCAATGATTTAAAATCATGCTTGTATGCAAACTATATCAAACAAATGGTGAATATGCAAGAACAATGTACAACATATTTTTGGACCTAATCAAATTGTTTAAGATATGATAAAAATTTCATATGCAAAACTGTCTTTAGAAAAACAATTGGCAGAGCGCCGGGAAAACGATTTGAGAGAAAGCTTACTACTAAAGAAATAGGACTCCCCGACTTAAAAAATTGATTTCCTTTTGTCTTGTTTTCCAATATGCAATAGAGACCAAGTGCAATTTCTTCTCTAGTATTATTATTTCACATATGCCATTATTATTTCACATATGTTCCAACATAATACTACACCATTTTGGATTCATTTAAGTCCCACATTGCCTAAAACATCACACAAGCAAAAGTTTATAAATGTCTGACATGCTAGTTAGTTCGCCGAGCTGAGTAGCGCCAGCTTGTGACCCACGTGGGGGCATCAAGGGGATGGAACATGGCTATGGAATACTAGGTTGGTCTTTGTGGTTGCACAATGCTGGCTTGCCCGTTCCAAGTTGCGAGTTGACCCATGGGATTTGTCCGAAGGCACGGGTCTTGTGGGTCTTAGACAGGAGGGTATAGCGTGAGGCTGGTTTCACAGAGCAGCGAACACTTCCTACTCTTGACAGTGGAGGGATCACAGGCCGCTGCACCTCCAGCCCACAACACCTGGTGAGCCTAGCCCATTTGAACCATTTCTTTTTGGGCGGAAAGTGATTCAAACATGATAATAATAAATAAAAGATATGTTATACCAAGATGTACAATTTTCAAAAGAGTATGAATTCATCAATTCATAATAACAAATCAAAGAGAGCAGGAATTGTAATACATGGGGGATAAGTAATGTATTTCCCAACTTGTGTAAGATTGCAGGGTCATAAAGAACACAGTGAGAGGGTTTCCTAGGCTTTTGAAAGATCTAAGCAAATCATCATTTGCTAAGGTGATCGGCAAAATATAAATTGTGGATATAAATTGTGTGGATGTCCTTGCTATTGTGATTTTGTCGTGACCCTAAATATTATGGTAAAATACAAGCAAATACAGTTGAAACAACAATAACGGTTTTTGTAGCACTGTTGTTGGAACTTGTATATCATATATATTACAACTGCAATTATGGAGTAAACATGGGAGAGTTTTTTTTATTGCATTTCAAAGCTTAGGAATATATTAGGAAACGATGGGGTGAAAGACGGGGTTCTTGAGGACATCTTCCCGACATGGTAAAATATATGGTCTTGAGGACATCTTCCCCGGCAGAATGAAATATATGGTCTTGAGGACATCTTCCCCAACAACATTCTTTCTGGTGTCAAATATTCACTATCATAAGAACACATGCTTGTTTATATAATAAGAATCAGAAGAAAGAAAATAAAGATACAAATGCAGCATAAAAGTATTTTGATGTATCCGCAACATCGCATTGGCCGTATTTTCCTGCCATATAAAAGTTTGCATCATAACTGCAATGATTTAAAATCATGCTTGTATGCAAACTATATCAAACAAATGGTTAATATGGAAGAACAATGTAAACATATTTTTGGACCTAATCAAAATGTTTAAGATATGATAAAAATTTCATATGCAAAATTGTCTTAAGAAAAAGAATTGGCAGAGTGTCGGGAAAATGATTTGAGAGAAAGCTTACTACTACTACAGAAATAGGACTCCCCGACTCAAAAAATTGATTTCCTTTTGTCTTGTTTTCCAATATTCAATAGAGACCAAGTGCAATTTCTTCTCTAGTATTATTATTATGTCACATATGCCATTATTATTTCACATATGTTCCAACATAATATTACACCATTTTGGATTCATTTAAGTCCCACATTGCCTAAAACATCACACAAGCAAGAGTTTATAAATGTCTGACATGCTAGTTAGTTCGCCGAGCTAAGTAGCGCCAGCTTGTGACCCACGTGGGGGCATCAAGGTGATGGAACATGGCTATGGAATACTAGGTTGGTCTGGTGGTTGCACAATGTTGGCTTGCCCGCTCCAAGTTGCGAGTTGACCCATGGGACTTGTCCGAAGGCATGGGTCTTGTGGGTCTTAGACAAGAGGGTATAGCGTGAGGCTGGTTTCACAGAGCAACGAACACTTCCTACTCTTGACAGTGGATGGATCACAGGCCGCTGCACCTCCAGCCCAATACACCTGGGTGAGCCTAGCCCATTGAACCATTTCTTTTTTGGGGGTTGTCAGCCCAATACACCTGGTGAGCCTAGCCCATTGAACCATTTCCGCTCCAAGTTGCGAGTTGACCCATGGGACTTGTCCGAAGGCATGGGTCTTGTGTGTCTTAGACAGGAGGGTATAGCGTGAGGCTGGTTTCACAGAGCAGCGAATACTTCCTACTCTTGACAATGGATGGATCACAGGCCGCTGCACCTCCAACCCAATACACCTGGTGAGCCTAGCCCATTGAACCATTTCTTTTTGGGGGGTTGCCAGCCCAATACACCTGGTGAGCCTAGCCCATTGAACCATTTCCGCTCCAAGTTGCGAGTTGACCCATGGGACTTGTCCGAAGGCATGGGTCTTGTGTGTCTTAGACAGGAGGGTATAGCGTGAGGCTGGTTTCACAGAGCAGCGAATACTTCCTACTCTTGACAATGGATGGATCACAGGCCGCTGCACCTCCAACCCAATACACCTGGTGAGCCTAGCCCATTGAACCATTTCTTTTTGGGGGGTTGCCAGCCCAATACACCTGGTGAGCCTAGCCCATTGAACCATTTCCGCTCCAAGTTGCGAGTTGACCCATGGGACTTGTCCGAAGGCATGGGTCTTGTGTGTCTTAGACAGGAGGGTATAACGTGAGGTTGGTTTCACAGAGCAGCGAATACTTCCTACTCTTGACAGTGGATGGATCACAGGCCGCTGCACCTCCAGCCCAATACACCTGGTGAGCCTAGCCCATTGAACCATTTCTTTTTGGGGGGTTGCCAGCCCAATACACCTGGTGAGCCTAGCCCATTGAACCATTTCCGCTCCAAGTTGCGAGTTGACCCATGGGACACTTCCGAAGGCATGGGTCTTGTGTGTCTTAGACAGGAGGGTATATCGTGAGGCTGGTTTCACAGAGCAGCGAATACTTCCTACTCTTGACAGTGGATGGATCACAGGCCGCTGCACCTCCAGCCCAATACACCTGGTGAGCCTAGCCCATTGAACCATTTCTTTTTGGGGGTGGCCAGCCCAATACACCTGGTGAGCCTAGCCCATTGAACCATTTCCGCTCCAAGTTGCGAGTTGTCCCATGGGACTTGTCCGAAGGCATGGGTCTTGTGTGTCTTAGACAGGAGGGTATAGCGTGAGGCTGGTTTCACAGAGCAACAAACACTTCCAACTCTTGACAGTGGATGGATCACAGGCCGCTGCACCTCCAGCCCAATACACCTGGTGAGCCTAGTCCATTGAACCATTTCTTTTTTGGGGCGGCCAGCCCAATACACCTGGTGAGCCTAGCCCATTGAACCATTTCTTTTTGGGGGCGGGTGTGCCAGCAGGCTATTGCCATAGTACAAGACAAACGTGACACTATAACGTGAGACTGGTTTCACAGAGCAACGAATACTTCTTACTCTTGACAGTGGAGGGATCACATGTCGCTGCACCTCCAACCCATAACACCTGGGAGATTGTCTGGTTTACATACATTTTCTGTTCAAAGTGATTTTGTTCATGCAAAGAAGTGGCTCTCATTTTCTGCAACAACAAAATTAAATAGGTAACAATTTTGGTAATCTCTTTTTGTTAACTGATAATTGAAATATTACATTTGTTAAGAATAAGACTGAATCTAGAGTTTCCTGAAAAGCTAAAAACTAAAGCAGAAAAGCCCCAGTAAAAATTGAACTGTTTCCCTTCAAATAAGTTCATGTGTAGTATATGAAATACTTCTCTAATAAAATTCTATTTAGCAAAAACCACGTCCTAAGTGCTTAAAGATATGTTTATTAAAAGCTACCTACTAAGTTTTCTCCTTGTTTTTTATTTTACCGAATTGCCAGCGCTGTTCAAGTGAACCCCAATTTTTTATTTAAAATTGATAGTTGTTTATTACGGCAGAACAGTCAAAATCTATTGCAGCTGAAGATCCTTTTTAATAAACCAAAGTGGAAAATTTTAACTCACCGTGCATTGGATAACAACTTCATTGGATAACAATTTCATTGGTAAACATTAATTAACTTTTTTTTTAGTAGGATTGTATACCTTAGTGTTGAGGGAGAGTGTTAAGAGTTCTAAGTATGGGTCTCATATAAGCTCATTTGTGTATATGATTATGTATAACCTTGTATACACTAGTAGTCATTCTTTTTACTAACGAATGAACATTTATCACAATATTTGTGTTTTTTTGTATACCTCCATAATTTTATGAGAACTAATGAATCTTACTGATATCCATTACTTTCCCTGAAATAATGCCAATTCCTGGATTTAATGCTGATGGAAGGCTAAGTATCTGGAAGCATTAGAGAAATTTGATTCTGTTTTGGGAACCAAGTCAGAAGTTGAAGAAGCAGCATTCACAAGTTATAATGTTGCTTGCTGATAACTCTAAATTAAACGAGGTATGCATTTCACTATTTCTTAATTGGTGTTCTAACATTTTGCTCTGCGTATAATTTTCTAAATATATTTAATCCTTCTATATATGTTAGTGAGTAATCTGGTCCAATAATCCCTCTTTATATATATATATATATATATATATATATATATATATATATATATATATATATATATATATATGTATGTATTATAACATCAGCCACAACAGTTTTGAGTGTTATATAACATTAAAGAAAGCATGTTACAACTTAGTACACCATATGTTTAACAAATTGTTCTCTCGAAATTAAACCTCTCGAAGTTTTCAGGCTGTGGAATTTTTAGTGGCTTTTCCATATTTTTAACAAATTGTCCTAAATTTGCAGCAAAACAAAACTTAATTATCGCATCTAATAAGATTCTACATAATTATAAAATAAATGGAGAGAGCCCAACTCATTCAAAAGAGATTTGAACATTGTAATAAATAAAAGAGATTCTATTACCAACATGTACAACTTGACAAAGTATCTTATGGAGCTTTGTAGGAGGACCTCTACACCCTTTTTATTTAGACATTGTAAGTCATTGACTCCCTCACGAGAAGCTTTGAACACAAAAGATCTTAGTCAAAAAGCCGAGAAAGGTATAAGATGAAATACATCATCATTTGCCAATGTAATACATGTAGGATATGCAATGTATTTCCCAACTAGTGTATTATTGCAGGCCATAAAGAACACAGTGAGAGGGTTTCCTAGGCCTTATAGAGCTTAGCAAACCATCATTTGCTAAGGTGATTGTCAAAGTATAAAAGGTGAATGTCCTTGCTAATATATATGTTATAAGAAAACTTGCTGATTATTAAAGGACAAGAGAAAAAAACATTAAGGTAGAAATCTCTGTAGTACTAATTTCTGCAGAAATATAAAATATGCTAAAATAAAAATGGAGCAGAAATCTGAACTAGGCTTGGTGGGGTGTGCCAGGCTATTGCAATAGTGCAAAACAAAAGCGACACGTGAGAGTCCCAATAGCAAGCTATTGAAGTGGACTCTCCCCCTCAAAAAATAAATTTAATATCGTGTGGACCATTGGCCCACATATCAGATATTAAACTGATAAGAACAGATACTACACTTGATCTTAGCCAAAAGGCCGAGAAAGGTATGAGTTTAAAGTCATGCTTGTTGTGTATTTTATATCTGACATATTTTCTTCTTCTTTGATAACTAGGCGATGTGGGACTTTAATACAATAATTTGGAGTCTCCTAGTGTTCCTGTCAACACGAGTGATATAGCTTGCTCTTATGTAACATTAATTAAACCAAGAGGGATATTGTCTGATTCACATACAATTTCTACTCTACATTCATGCAAAGACTAATATTGGCTCTAATTTTCTACAGGTTGCCTACAACATCAAAATTAAATAAGTAACAACTCTTGGGCGTAAGTCTTTCTTAAGAGGGTTCATGGAACAAAGAAATCAGTTAGTGATTAAAAGACATTGATGTTTCAGAGCAAGTTCTGCCATTGTTTAAATAATATTGAGTATTGACTGCAAAAACTACATTGTTTATTTGTTTGTTGGCTTATAATATTTCATGTTATAGTATCGTGCTTGACAAATAATTTAGTGTGGAAAGATGTTTCCTTAAATGCTACCTACCAATTCTTCTCATTTTTTTGTTGAATTGCTAGTTCAGTTCAAGTGAAAAACCATTTTTTTTATATAAAAATGAGAGCTACTTGCTATGGCAGAACAATCAAAATTACTGCATGTTTAATTAACCAAAGTGTGAATTTTTCATTAAACCTTAATTAACTATCTGTTTTTGAGCAGGTTTGCATCGCTTAGTGTTGAGGGAATGTTAGAGTAGCAAATTGATAGAGCTGTCACTTACTCTTTAAAAAAGCATCCAATATTCTAGGAGTATATCTAGATTAGAATAAAACAAATTAATGGTATCTTTATCATAAGCCTAATGTCCGTTACTTTCTTGTTTAAATGCTGAAGGAAAGCCAAGTACGAGGAAGCATTAGAAACATTTGAGTCGGTTTTGGGAACAAAACCAGAGCCTGATGAAGCAGCAATGGCAAGTTATAATGTTGCTTGTTATTACAATAAGCTAAACCAGGTATATATGTTTGTTCACTTTACAAATTGTATTGCATTCCATTACTCTGTCATTGGTTTTGGATTATTTTTGTGAGTGTATTTAGTTTGTGTATAACTTTCTGAATAGATTAATCTCTATATATGTAGATCAAACCCCTCAATAACATCTTTTCAATGATTAGTGTTATGACATGTGGGAATGCCGAGTTCAAAGTAAGCCAATTAAAAAACCATGTTCCTCAATAGAAATATAAAACTTGACAATTAAGGCTGGTGGCTGCACAATCCTGGCCTACCCACTCAAAAAGTTAATATTTGAGCCATGGTACTTGAGCTAAGGCACGGTACTTGAACTAAGGCACAAGTCTTATATAGGTCTTAGACAGGAGGGGACCGTGTGTGTCTAGCTTTGAACTAAGGCACAAGTGTTATATAGGTCTTAGACATATGGCACAAGTCTTATATAGGTCTTAGACAGGAAGGGACCGTGTGTGTCTGGCTTCACAGAGCAGTAACCGCCAATCCGTTGAGCCAACAAATACCGCTGCAACAAAAGGTAAGGGAACATGGGTTCGGGTTCATTTGGTGGTTGAACAATCCAGGTTAGTAAGATAAGTTGACAATCTTACTAAACCATGTAAGAATCAAGAAGTATCTACCAAAAACTATGATAATAGAATAAGAAAAAAACTTTGACATTAGAATAAGAAGGGGCTGCGCGGACGCAGGCCCCCACTGTAACAAATTATGATGTGGGTTCCACCACTTGGGTAGACCTTAGGATAGCACCCCTCCAAAGTGCAATGAAGGTCACTCTCCTAGGCCATGGTCCTTCAGGATCAACCATTGACCCCATCCAGGTAAGTAGTTTGTATTGTCGGTATTCAAGTTGTTTTATATTCTTGATTATATCAATATCTTCCCCCTTCTTTCAATGTGGGACTCAACTACTAGTAGTAGGCAATGTATTTCCCACCCTCTACTGCTGCCTTTTATTTTTTCACTTGAAAGCCACCAACTTAAAGCATGACAGGTTCCCTTTGGCTTTTATTATGAATTGGATATTTTCTTCCTTGTTACTTTTAGTTGAATTGAAAACTGGTATTTGCACATCAAATTTAAGAAAAACATCTTGATGAATTTTAACTACCCTACTGATGTATGTACTTAATACTAAGATCTTGCACCAGATAACCGGATGAACACTAACTAGCCTATTCTACACCACTGCATCATCAGAAAACTATGTAGTCATTAACTCGAACTTGTGTTGATGTTGGTTTTTTGTTGTGTAATAACTTTATCAAAGAAAGTGATTAATTTAAGGTATGGTCTTAGTAGTTGGAAAGCAAAAAGTAGGATTCATCTTTGTTTTCTACTTTTAATTCACTTGTACAACATTCTAAGCAGTGATATAACATTCTCTCTCCATCGGGAAATGATTCTTTTTTACTTAAGACTGAGTAGTATTATTTGAACATCACAAATTCTCCACGTACATGAACGCGGTATATAAAATACATTCAACACATTAGTTGGCGTGACTAAAATTTAAAAACAACACAAAATCATGTCTATACAGTGTTTCAGTAACTAAAGTTGGGGCAGAGCAAGCAGAAAAGTGCAAGGCTATCTTGGAAAATATTTACTTTAACCAATGTCTTGCTTGTCCAATATCTTATGCCAAGGATAGGCACCGGTGAAAATTTAATTCTAAGATAACAACTACATTAGTTTATCTACAAAATAATTATATATAACAAAGTAATATTGAATTTCTCCCAGAGATTTAAGATGCTCTTTCGATCCGTTATTAAAAAGATTTGATGAATAATTTATCAATGTCATAAAATCATTTCTAGGAATATTTAATAAGAAATAACCCCTTGTGTGAGCACAAGAAAGCATACAGTTTAGCAATATGATTCTGTCACATTTATCTTTGTAGTAGTGTTACATTTTTTACTAATTGTGGGTGAAATAAAAATTTATGAATATACTTCATATATTGATTGAATGATAATTTATAGGATTAGAATTTGCCATGTTGGCTTTTTGTACAAGGTCTTTGATTTATTTGTATTGTCACGGCGTGATGGTGCCAATAAGGGTTGGTTATGAAAAACTTGAATTTGTCCATTAAGATGTTTATTACCTACTAATAATACTATACTCAAGTTAAGATTTTTGAATCATACCCTTAAGCCTGTTTTATCTTATATAGTTTTATTGAACTTGTTGACATCTGAATGCAGTTGGCTTGCTTGAGGGGTAGGATAGTTCACTGATTTCTTGCACCTGCATTCTACAAAAGTAACTTGCTGACATCTGAATGATGTTGGCTTGAGGGGTAGGATAGTTCACTAATTTCTTGCACCTGCATTCTACAAAAGTAACTAACATATGTATAGAATAAGAGAAGTAAAAAGTATTATCATTATTATAGTTAAAGGACATAAAATTTTGGTGGGGTGTGCCAAACTATTGCAATAGTGCAACGAAAAAGAAACATTTGAGAGATCCAATAGCAAGCTATTACAGTGGATTCTTGCTCTCAAAAAATAAATTTAGAGGATTTTTTAATACACTATTTATTTCTTATGTACCACGTGAATTTTAAAAAAATAACTCTAATTTTCGGAGATGCATCTCCGGACTCAACCATGAGTGGCGCCTGATAAATTGAGTTATTTTTATTCCGGAAATGCATCTCTGGAATATTTTAAGAAATAGTTTAATTATTCACCAATGCAATAGAAATTCTGGACACTCAGGGTAGATGCATCTCCGGAAATATGGGTGAGATTTTGAAATTTTCTGTCATCTTTGCATGTCGGATATTTCCGGAGATGCATCTCCGTAATAATCTGATAAAAGAATCAGTTGCATGATCACATAACCATTGTTGTTTTTCAACCAAACCCTTCACCGAAAAACCCTTATTTCTCAATCCATTCTTTTGATTCATCACATCATAAAGAGTAAAAGAAGATATAATTTATAATACCCCGTATTTATTTAAATGCTCTGGATAATATTAATTAAGATCAATAGGGTTCCGGTGTGCTCTGAGAGTTTTCAATTAAAATAATTAGAGCAACCGACGAACTCAAATTAATTAGTTAATATTATCTGACTCAGAGGTTTTAGTAATTAAGTGCTTTAGAGATATTTTTGGATACTCTCAATTTGGATCAGTTAGTGTTACTAACTTATAGATATTTGTTATATATTTCTTTTCCTCTCATTTGATAAAAGAAAAAGAGAGATAGAAAGAAGTTAAAGAGAAGGAAGAGAAAAGGAAATAGAAGAGAAGAGAAGAGGAAGAAGAGAAAAACTTGGATTCATCAATCTTCATCAAACTCCTCTTCATTTGCAAGGTGGGTTCTAGTTAGAGACTTTAGTTGTAGAATTTCTCAAGTTCTAGAGCTAGGTATAATATTGTGAGAAATGATTAATGTTGCAAATCTTTGAATCTAACGGCTAAAATGCGAAATTAATCGGTTAAAATAATCGGGTAAACACATGTATCAAACCTATATGACTTGTTTTGCTAATCTTTGGAGTTTTATTGGTGATTATGAGGATTTTGGGGGTGCTTGGAACCCTAGAACGCATAAATATAATTTTGGTTCTGGTGCGAACCGTCGGGTGGCGTATTGATTGTCGGACGGTGAAACTTTGAGCCTCGAGTGGAATTAAGGTGCGATGGGAGAAAAAGTTATGTGTTTTGAAATTTCTAAGGTTGAACTTGCGCCGCTGCGATCGCCAGGCGAAGCAGCAGGCGCTGGGGGCACCCCTGGGCGAAACCTAGACTGTCGGGCGACCCTGACAGTTTTTCAAATATTTTTATTTTCTTTAAACATCCACAACTTTTGACTCAGGTGTCCGATTGAAGCGTTATTTATATCGATATGTTATCGCATTATGTGATGAGCTATTTTGCGTTTTCACTTATGTTATCGCATTATGTTATACATATACATCTGTCGTTAACTGTGATAAGTATCAAGATAGTGGTTTGATGCTTGGTGAGGGATCTTTTGTGGAAAATGCATTGTGACCTTAGGAATGTTGTATACATTCCATTTGAGTGAAATCACGTAATCAGAATCGTTTTCCCTGAGAATGTCGTTTCATGAGCCATAGGCTCCTCTGGAATGTACGCATGCATTACTTGACGGGTTTGATTCCCGTGTTTAGTACGAATGTAGCCTGTGAGTAAAGAGACTTGTGATGGTGTACGAACCATGTGAAGTGACGATTCTAGGTGTACGGACCTAGGATCCGAATCCATTTCGTATGTCAAGTAAATACAAGGATTCATGGATTCATGACTCGGGTCGACTTCTAGACGTAGAAGAGAACAGGATAGGGGATACCTCATGGTTTCTGGATTGATACTTTTCGAGTTAGTAAACTCAAGACATGTTTCCATACGAGTGAGAGATTTGTGAACTCAAGGTCTAGGTTTCCTCCGACTTGAGAAGAATTTTGTTAGAACCTTGTAAAGTCGAGAATCCATAAGATAGAGAACTCACTGAGTTGTTGATATCTCACCCCACTGTTGTTATTGTTTTTCAGGTTTATTTTGCATATTTGATTTACAAGTGGAGTTATGCTCGAGATGTTTCAAGAGAAACATATATTGAGTTTTTTTTCGCTGTGTATTTTATCTTTTGTACAATGATGGATATTGTATTCATCTTAGTATTTTATTGTAGTATAATTTCCATGTCTTGTATCATAGATTGTATTGTTTTAGAATTGGTCAAGAATGTGAATTGTGATATTAGACACTTATGATGGTGTCAGTACCAAACAAACTCTTGTATGATATTTCTAGTTAAATATTATATGGGGTGTTACATAATTTCAGGTAAAAATCATTTATTTTCCACTGCATTGCTCACATTAATTTAACTTTTTTCTTAAAAAAGAGTGTCGTATCCAAAAATGTATCTCCGGAACGAGTATGAACTTGTCTGAAAATGCATCTCAGGAAGTTGTCTGTGTTCATTTTCCAAGTATGTTTTGAGCATTGGCGTTTATATACTGTTATGGTTTTAATTATTTTCACTAAATATGGTAAACCCCAATGTTTTACCAAAACAAGTTGTTTCTCCAAATATTCAAGGTGTTGTTGTGAAGGCGGATAATGTTGACAACCAATTTAAAAACGAGCAAGAGTTTGATTGAATCTGTATGGAGGTCTCTAAACTTGGATTTGGTGTGGTTTTCGAAAGGTTTGATAATTGTTCGGATTGAAGATGCACTTTTGTGACAATGATGTGTGAAAGAAACGGAAAATATAGAACTTTTCTCCAAAATTTTAAAAGAGACGACACTGGTTCAATAGAGTGTCCGTTTAAGGTGTGTGGTACATGTTGGCAAACAAAAACTAGAGATTTAATGTGATATGTGGTTTGCATAACCATGATTTGTGTGAAAAATTAGTCGGTCATTCTAGTGTGTGTCAGCTCATGTCGGAAGAGAAGGAATGTGCTGATGACATGACCTTGAATATGGTTCAAGTGAAAAATATACTTGCAACATTGAAACGAAAAAGACCCAAAAATATATCAAATATCAAACAAATGTATAATATATTATACCTAACTAACAAGACACTTATGGGGGATAGAATTGAGATGCAAAAATTCTTGAAACTATTGGAAGATAACAATTACATTTTTAGATTTGGAACGTGTGAGGATGGAGTTATTGTAAGAGATTTAGTTTGGGCTCATCTTGATTCCATAAAGTTGTTCAACACATTTTCTACGGTGCTCATACTTAATTCAACATACAAGATCAACTAGCATAGACTTTCATTATTTGACAGGGTTGATGTTACCTCAACTAAGAAGACATGTTATGTTGGTTTTGCATTTCTTCAATGTGAAAATAGAACAATTGTACTTGGGCCTTAGAGGTGTGTCGGACACTGTTGAAGGAGCAAGGTGAGATGTTTATAGTGATTATTATCGACCACGATATCGCATTGATGAATACGGTTGAAAAGGTATTTCTTTATTCTTATGCATTACTTTGTAGGTATCACATAACAAATAATGTGAGAAGTTGGGTTAAACATGTGGTAAGGACGAAACAGATAGAGTCTGAAAATAGAAAAATGGTGAAGGTAAGGTGTGATTGTGGAAAAAATATTGGATGCGTGAAAGTGTATAATAAATTTTACCACAAAAGAACTATATGTCGATTTCGTTATGTATTTCAGGAAAGTATGTGAAAAGTATTTAGACTTGTTGAAATATGTTGAAAGCACAATTCTTGACCAGGCGAAGAAAAAAATTATTTGTGTGTGCACTGATAATGTTAGACACCTTGAAAATACAACAACTAACATAGTTGAGTCTGCCCATGCTATTTTGAAGAATTGGTTGGGAAATAGTAAGGGAAATTTGTACGTGTAGAGAATGTGACTCCATGAACCACGTTATTCAAAAACAACATAATGAGATACAAACATCATTTAGTCAGAGCATCACATGTTTGGAACACAGATTTAAAGATAACACTCTATATTCTCAATTGGTTGATAACATTTCTCGGGTAGGTTTGAATTATATTTTTCACAAGGCTAAACAAGCAAATAATGTAGGCCCCAATAGTGAAAAGTGTGGATGCACAATTATGAAAATATATGGTTTCTCATATATTTGTGTTATTACTAAAAAGGTGAAACTTGGTGACCCAATAAGAATGGACGAGATTTCCACTCATTGGAAGAGACTTAGGTTTGATGATGATGGTGTCATGAATGACGACAAATTGAATATCTCTATTTTGACCGAATGAGAAGTGATATAAGAGAGATTTTTGAAAGTCGATGACAACATGAAACTCCACATCAAAGAATAATTGAGGAAGATTGTCTATCTAGAAACCACTGACATGAAACCTCCCTCTCAACCAGTAAAAACAAAAGGCGCTCCGAAGAAAATGAAACCTACACCAAATGACAATTCGACAACTCAGTCTCCTTCATGTTTTGAACATGTTGTCAAAAAATTTCCTAACTCACCAACTCCAAAATCTCAAAAAGTGTTATCAAATGAGCTCCCATTAGCAAACTACCTCTTAAGTCGTCTCCACCAAAGATTACATTCGTCAACAATATGTCATTTTTTATGCACAAATACATCGAGCGAATCGTTAATGTTGTGTGGGACGACAATTGTGGTTATCAGGAATTTTTGGCTTTACTCAATAAAGGAGAATATAATCATACACTTGTTTGCCATCAACTTATCCAAAAGTTGAGGACACATAAAGAATCATACACGTGGTTGTACGGATAGAAAGAAAAATTTGATGAAGTTTATGAGTTTCTTGATCCTTGCCTCAGCGGTCTGACCCCAGAGGCAAAATTGATGTGCTTCCCTGAATTGATCACCTAATAACATGTGTGTATGATAGAGTGTGTGCTGACCAGACACAATACAATTTTTCAAAAACCTTTTTCCCACTGCGCATTGCTCTATCTCAAAATTCAAATGATTGTATCATGTGTATTGGGTGACTTTCAAAATCAAGTCATTTTGCTCAAGTTTGCATGAAACTGGGATGTCCTATACCACTTACATCACCTGAGTTGACAACTCATTTAACCACAAAAGTCGAGACTTAGACGAATCATTTTATTGAAAGGATGCGAGAATTCGAGAAATTTAACAACATTGAAAAAGAATTAAATGCACAAAAGTCCAATGGGTACCACCTATAGATTTACTGACGACATATGTTTCGATTCGTTTTAATTTCTTGTTTAAACTTACAAATAAGTGTATGTAATTGTGTCTCAATATAAATAAAATGTAATTTATTCACCTTGTCTTCATATTTTGTCTTAATTCATTTTTTATTTTATCCATATCAATATTTGTTCTTTTGTAAATGAAAAAATATGTTATGTTTTAGGGTTTTGTGTTGAAACTGGTTCAGGAGAAGTTTTGGAGATGCATCTCCAAAACAAGATAATAGGGTGCAATTCCAGATATATATCTTTGAAATCTGCATGTCAGTAATTGAATGGTCCATATTGGTCTATGGCTTCTATAAAGTAAGGTGCTCTTATGTTATATTTCACACAAATTGAAAATGTCTCAAGTGTCACAAATAAACAACAACTGGTATGTTACAAATGTCTCATTCTCCAACTCTTCACCCGAGCGAATGTTTAAGCTACCAATTTCCTCCCTCGAAGATATCAAAGACGAAATCCATCATCTCCTACCTTATGGAGACAATTGAAAGATTGTGAAGCTCGAGTACCGTTCATCGTCGATTGACAACAGATGGAAGATTGAGTTCATCAAAATTGAGCTCAAGACGCAATCAGATGTAAGAGCTATGTGGAATACGTATTTCTGTTTCGAAACAAAAGATTTGTTCGAGTTGGAAGCAACAATTTCAAGATCGGTCAAAGATATTGCTAAGATGTTGAAGCGTCCACTTGGATTTTGAAGTGTAATGTCGCATTTCATGTTGAAATCATATATGTAATACTTATTTTATGTTATGAATGTTAATTTTATTTTGAAAAATTACTTGGTTTTGACTCGGCTACTAATGTGTCTGCGTTACAGAAATGTAATTACAGAAATATTCTGAGATGCATCTTCGGAATAAAGTAAACAAAAAAATTTGTGCGTAACTTAGAATGACATTTGTTGAGTGTGTGTTGGGATGCGTCCGGAGATGTGTCTTCGAAAATGGGGGTTATTTTTTAATTTTGTTGTGGTGCATAAGAAACATATATGATGCATTTAGAAATGCTCTAAATTAAATATGCATGGACCATTGACCCACATATGAGATATTAAAATGATAAGAACATATACTTTTTGCTTCACTTGCCCTCTTTTTTGAAACACAATTCTCAATCTACCCTATTTTGAATTTTTTTTCTTCTTTCAAAATACTCTATTTAAAGAAGAGGCTCGACCATTCATTCGTTGAGGATCCTCTACATTTTCTTTTCATGTATATCCTCGGCCATTCATTGGACTAGAGTCTAAATATTTTATTATTTTTTGTTATTTTAATGTACACAAACCCCATATACACCCTCGACTAGGGGTGGCAAAACGGACCGTGGTCTGTCGGACCGGCCCGCGCACCAGCCAAAAAGTGGCGGGTTGGGTTGGGATTTTAGTCTCGCCGCCCACAAAAATCTGCCCCGCTAAATCCCGCCACCCGCCAAAACACGTCGCCCGTCAAAGTCCACCGCACCTATATAATAACACTATTTAAGTATTTGGAAGAGCCTAAGAAAATTGTTTGTGATTGTACATAAGTTGTTTTTAGATTATTAGGACTAATATACTTTCTCTGTCTATTGTTTGACAGGTATTTTGAATTTTACTAATGAAAAATGACAAAAGTGGGATCGAAATTTGAATTTAGATCATATAAAATATTAAAAATGATATTATATATGATAAGAGTATTATTTCACTAAAAGTTGATGTTTTAGGCTAATAAAAATTATGTTTTTTAAATGTTGGTTTGATGTTTTTTATTGAAATGTAGAAAGAATAACTTTTTAATTTATTTTTAAAAATAGAAAAATTAATAAAAAAAGAAGGCGGACAAGCCCGCCGCCCGCCAACCCGCCACCTTGGCGGGGCGGGTTAAACTTTTGTGCCAATTTAAACTTGGCGAGCATGTCTGCCCCGCTATTTTTTTGGCAGACTTTAGGCGAGGCGGACACGGGGCGAGGCTGGCGACACATTTTGCCACCCCTACCCTCAACCAATGATTGACAGAGGATTCTATTTAAAAAAAGTTACATGCACACCCTCGGCCAATGAATGGACAACCCATTTCACAAAAAGGGCAATTTTAGAATTTTTTTCTCTCTTCAAAATAGGATGTATTGAAAATTGATTTTCAAAATTGGGGCTTTTGAAGCAAAAAGTCTATGAGTAGATACTCACTTTATCTTAGTCAAAAGGCCGAGAAATGTATGAATTGAAAAACATGATAGTTATGTCTTTTATATCTAACATATTTTATGTTTTTTTGCTAACTCGACGATGTGGGACTTTAATACAATAACTTGGAGTCTACTAGTGTTCCTGTCAACGCAACTATGATGTAGCTTGCTCTTATGCAATATGATTTAAACCAAGAAGGATATTGTCTAATTCATATTAAAGACGAAATCCACCATCTCGTACCTTACGGAGGAAATCAAAATATTATGAAGCTCGGGTATTGTTCACCATCGATTGAAAACAATTGGAGTATTGAGTTTAGCTAATTTGAGCTTAAGACGTAATCAGGTGTAAGAGCCATGTGGAATATGTGGTTTCGTTTCGAAATAAAAGTTCCGCTCGAGTTGGAAGCAATGATTACAAGATCGGTCGAAGATATTGCAGAGATGTTGAAGCGTCCATCGGGATATTGAAGTGTAATGTTGCATTTTATGTTGAAATCATTTATGTAATGTTTATTTTATGTTATGAATGTTAATTTTATTTTGGAAAATTACTTGGTTTTGACTTTACTACTGATGTGTCTGTGTTACGAAAATGTAACTACGTAAATATTTTAGAGATTCATCTCCAGAATAAAGTAAACAAAAAAATATGGCGTAACTCATAATGGTCTTTGTTGAAGTGTGTGTTAGGTGCGTCAAGAGATGCATCTCCAAAAACGGGGGGCATTTTTGGAATACGTGTGGTGCATAAGAAATATATAGGGTGCATTGAGAAATGCTCTAAATTTAATATTGCATGGACCATTAACCCACATATCAAATATTAAACTGATAAGAACATAAACTTTTTCCTTCACTCGCCCTCATTTTTGAAACATAATTCTCAAGCTACCCTAGTTTTAAAAAAATCAAAATACCCTATTTGAAGAATATGTTCGGTCATTTACTGGTTGAGGATCCTCTACATTTAAGAAAATATACAAATGGATAGCTCTAACTGTAGTAATCGTTGTTCTTTTCTTTTTATCGTCGTATGTCATTTGTCTGTGTTACACAATTCCTCTGCCCTATTTAAATAGACGATGAATAGTACTGTTAGAGGATATAATTGGAAACTTATTCAATTAAACAGTTGTAATAATGGTATGAGGTTATGTCGTGAGACATGGAGTAATGTTGGTGGTACATTCCTTAATAATTCCATTTGCCTTTGTCAGTAGTTTATCTTCCTGCAGGTCCAATCCACTCCCTGGGGGGAACATTGAAAGGAGGTCTAATCCACTTCCTTTGATGCCTCTTTATCGAAGACGACACTGCAACATGGACAAAGCATGACATCAGAGTCTTTCATCTTACACATGTTCAGAAAATCAATGAGTTCTTCCTCAACTTTAGTAAATACCACCTTCATTTGATCTTCATAATTGTCATTGATATCCTTCGTATCAATGTCATTAGTGATATCAACCATTATCACGTCTATAGGCTCGACAAGGAGGGCCTCTTCAACTTTGGGATCAACCTTTTCCTCCACTTGAGGTTTGAGGTTTTAGCTTGTATGCAAACTTGAGCCTTCCGTCTTTTAAGGCATTTTGCACTAGGTCCCTGAAAAGAGCACAATGAGAAGTTTTATGACCCAATAAATTATGAAATTCGTAAAAACCTTTTTTTCTTTCGGCTTAAATGCAGTTTTGGTCTCCCGACTTTAAATTTTCTAACTTATTAGCCCCCTTTAAAAAACATCAATATTTGATCCCCTATTTGAATATTTTTGGGATTTTTTAGGTTATATCTCATATTTGGTTATGTGGTAGCCTCGTTTATCATGTGACATAGACTGTGTTAATCAATTTTGAAAATTGTATTGCCACATCATTTAAAATCAATTTTAATTGATTAATATAATTGAAAATCATTTAAAATCAAATCTCAAACTCATTCTCCCCCCTTTACAACTGTGTTCTCCCCCTTTACACCCCAAAACCCTAAATGTCAAAGTTCACAAATTCTTCATCATACTACCCATAGATCCAAATCTCCATTACTTTCTAAATTGTGCAAAATGACCTAAGAATGAAGGAAACACGTGGTATCTGCCAGTGCCACAACACTTGCTCTCTCTCTTTCTCTCTCTCTCTCTCTCTCCCTAAATACTAGTAGTAGTTCCCAACTAGCCATTTTCTCTCTCTAAAATTGTAATTACTATTGAACAATGAATTTGACAAAAAAATAGGATTTTTATTGAAATTTTAATTATTATTGAACATTCAATTTGACAACCTTGCAAAAAAAATAGGATTTTGAGTGATAATATGAATTGGGGTTGGAAAATGCACATTGTTATGAAATGGAAAATATTTTTGAATAAAGAAAGAATGGTTATTTGTTAGATGATAACACTTATACACAAAGTCTCTAACCTCACATGATTTGATCCTCTCATACCACCACAAACACTGTAATCACCATATAAGACTTCTCACTGTCGCGGGCAAATTCCAACCATTATAAAACCACTAAGTCTTCTTAATATCTCATAGATATCATACATACACGGATACTCTTTTACAAGTACAATGACATTCGCGGTGAAAATAATTATGTCACATAAAGATAATTATTTTAGTAAGAACAATTTCAATTATGAGAATTGACAAGGATATTTTGATCATTTCACAATATTAAATAAAATATAATAATTACAACTAAGTTATCCCACTTTTTTTTTAGTCACTTATTCTAATATTATAATCTAATATTATAATTTACTAATACTTTCATAATTTAAACAAAAGATATAATATAGCAAGACACTCTTAAATGTGTAACAGCCCCGTGCCTAAATTTGTATGAAATGAAAATCTACTATCAACCCATTACAAAAATGTTGCCCAAAAGCCCTTAATTGTCCTTGCTAAATATTCCAATTACCATAACTAAAGGACATAATAGTAACTAGCTAAATCATCTACTACCACTTTTTCCTTTACCACAAAAAACAGCCACGTGTCTCATACCTCTCTTGAAAGTCAAACATGAACCATTCCAACACTTCCAAACCCATAGCACAAAAGCATCCGCGCGCAGAACTTTCAACATCCTTCCACCATTGAAGCTGCAGAACTTTCAGGTTTGTAAAGGTAATCCATGTGATTTCTTCCACATTCAACTCAGTGTGTTTCATAGTATACTCATGAATCGAACACGGTTTCTTTCATCTGGTTTTTCGTTGTTTCTTTCATCTGGTTTTTCGTAAATGCTTGCACACTTTATAAAATCATTCACAAAGTCACAAACTTTCTTTCACAATGTCACAAAGTCACAAACTTTCTCCATCTCCATTGTTTTCACAGAAACCGTGTCTTTGTCTTGACATTGATTTTGGTTACATTCATTTTTCTGAGTTTTCCCAACCATCCATTCGAGCTTAGGATCAGCTGGATTTTCAGGTTTTTCGAAGTCTCATTCACAAAGGCACAAACTTTCTTTTTCACTTGCAGAAACCATCATAGATTCAAGCTTTCTCTCTGCTTTGTCTTTCTGTATAATGTAATTTACCTTTCATTTGTTGCTCTAGAGTAGAATGTCAAGGCCTCCCATTCTGATCAAGGATCTCGTCAAAGGTAACCAAGTTTGGAAGATGCATATCAGGGTGGTTGACTTGTGGGTAGTTAAGGAGATTAATGGCCAACAGCACCTTGAAATGGTGATTCAGGATGAAAAGGTATTACACATTCACCCTCACAATAACACCATCATGTTATGCCTTTATGTATTTTCATGTCAACACTATTTATACATCGTTGAATTCCAACAAATTTAACATTACCTTGTGTTTATATTTATCCTGAAATAGCTATCCATTTTAACATGTTTTAACATCAAATTTTCTTAACTGATATGCCTCTGTTCTATTATTAAACAGGCAGACCAGATTCATGTCATTACACGAAGTAGGGACTTCAAAGATTGGCAAGAACAACTTAAGGAGAATGAAACTTACTATCTGTATAACGGTGAGCCGGTCATTAACGATGGCCCGTACAAAGTATGTTCTAACCCACTTAAGGTTGTATTCAATGGAGGCACTACCGTGACACAAGTAGCGATATCAGGAATTCCTACGCAAAAGTTTAACTTCCACGCTATTCAGAACTTTCTCAATGGAAAGTTCAAACCTGATTTGTTGTATGGTGAGTATACTGCTTCTTAGTTTGTATCTGTTTTTTTAGAACATGTCACCATATTATTTGTTGTGTAATTACAGATGTTATCGGTGTTTTACAAGATGTTGTGAAGACGCAAATGGGAGGCGGTGGGAAAAAGTCTTGCGCCAACATCACTTTACGTGACATTGAGGGCAATGTCATTGAACTTGTGTTGTGGGATGACTACGGCAAGCAGTTCATGAATTACAACAATGTGACCAAAGATGCAGGACCTACGGTTATTGTTTTGACTCATGCTTGGTGCAAGACAAATAAAGGTTTGTGTTTCCTTTGTACAGTTATATATTATAACACTATAATTTCTGACATATTGTTCATATTCATTAATCGAAAACTCAATAATTCCATACAGTTTCTGGATTACCAAGTTTGTCTAACGCATGGAACGGTTCAAAGTTATACATTAACTTGGATCATCCCCAAGTTGTGGAATTCAAGTCCAGGTTATTTTATACCATTTCACATCGTAATAATTCATTTGGAAACCTTATTACACGCACATGTTCATCCATATCTATATTAATTTCAGTCTTGGAACTTGTGATTTGGCTATTGCATCTTCAATGTCAAACTCTTTGACTTGTGATTCATCCATTCAATCAAGTAACAAAAATTGGACCGGCCTCAATGAGGTTAAGAGCATCCGTGCCATCTGTGAACTTGGAAAGGTGTGATTGTTTTTTTACTCAGTATTGTAGATCCATAGATTTTTGTTCAATTGTTGTCTTTAACCATAATCTGATGTCTACTTTACACTTTAGGATTGTTTTGCAACTACTATCGGCATTACCAAGCGTTTCAAAGCATCCAAGTTTGGTTGGTATTTTGAGACTTGCCCTGAGTGTAAGGCTTCTAACAAATCAATAGGTTCGAGATTTGTATGTTCCTGTGGAGTCTCGGATGTCCAGCCTATCACTAAGTAAGCCACCCATGTCTGTTATGGTTATTACATACTGATTTCAAGTATATTAAATTCTTTCTAACAGTGTATTCCTGTGCTTTCAAAGATTCAAGCTAGAAGTTGAAGTTGAATATGATAACCACAAAGGAACCTTTGTTTTTTGGGATAAGGATTGTATTCCTTTCACTAACAAGACTGCTATGGAGATAAGACAAGTTATGAAGGAGGTTAATTTTTATGTTCTTATATGCAAATATTCAGAATTGATTAAAAACATCATTTGCTTGCCTGCCACATTACTTGATCAGTTTCTTTGTTTTGTAGGCAGGAGAGGACAATCCTAAGATCTGGCCTGCTCACCTAGATGTTCTTTTAAATAGAGAGATGGTGTTTCGTATCAAATATCAGTCGTTTTACGATCAATTCTCTATAGTGACAATTCTTAATGAGGAAAACCTTTACCAAAAATTTGACAATTACCTCACTCCAAATGAGGTACCACTTCTCTATTTTGAGCAACTATATGATTTCAGCCAACACTTCATACTAACTAGGTTAATGTTTGCCTTTTTACAGCATACTTCAAATGCTCCAGCTATGTTCATTGACTATACCTCTCCAACCAATGAGCCAAACAAACTAGAGGCATGCCATCTACTATTAAACCAAGATCATCCTACTGTTAACCTTTACAACATCAAATCTATGGTTTTGTTTGTTGTTGTTGATGCTAACACATGAATTACACAGGTCTTACAGATTGCTGAACAGTCTCACTCAACTCAACCGTCCTCTGCTGCAAACCATCCTTGGAGCCCTTCTGCAAGCTCTAACAGTACTCCTTCAAAGAGGGTTGCTATAACAAACTTGGCAAATGATGCTATTGATGTTGAAGAACTCACTTCGAAACAATCCGCCACTAAGGGGAAATCTGGTAAGAAGGTCAAGCATTTAAAGAAGGAGTAGAAACAAAGGCCTGCTTCACGACCTTTAATTATTTTGATGCATTATGCCTAAACAATTAATTTGTATTGATTGCCATTTTGTGGATAGTATTCTGTGTTGTGCCATGATGCATGTTCCAATATTTGATCCCTACTGCAAACATTAAATGATCTATATCATGTTTTGTAATGACTAATCCGCGTTTATTTCTTACCCTTAACAAAATTTGATGTATTCTACACAATATATCTTGGTTGGCATCACATTTTTCATGATATAGGTTGATGAATGCTATTCAAACAGTATGCACATCACAGATATACAATTCTGTTATAACATCATTGATATACAATCATGCTTTTGTGGTTTTACTGTGTAACAGAATGGCTGCACTTAATTTTTAGACAATTTGAACAATTTTATGTGTGAAGTCAAACAACATCTACAACCATACTGATATACACAGCTGCTCCATACTTAACAGTATCACACATGGACTGTTATATTGTGCACACTATAACACATTAACTAAGTAACCAATATAATATACCCAGGATCTAATACTTTACACATACTGATGGCTTTGTTGTTAATATCACACATTAACTATTAATCAGTCTAAAACTTTTTTTGCCAACCATTTTGTGTCATGTGTAACACTTCATTTATGGATCAACTGTCAACTATTAAATTACATATTCTTCACATCATCAATATTGAAAAATAACTCACTTAGTGATAGTTAACTGTTATTCTGGAATTAAAGTCAATGCATCAAGATACTTCACCATTCAAATGAAAAAAGACTTTTGCTTTCCATTTTGCTTTCCATTTTCAGTCACACATACAAATGGATATGCATATTCAGGGATTCTCTATTTCTCACTTTTCTTTTGGCATACATTTTCTCATTGTACAGCTAAACATCCTCACCTTTTATGCAGATCACAAACACCACTTCCTATTTGGTTCTAAGAAGCTGTTGATAAAGTACATCTGAATGACTATGACCTATAGCTTTTTAAAACAGCTGATGTTGACTACTGCACTGTGCATAGCAGACCTATATCATCCACAGCCAGGTTCATATTGTTCTACTTTGTTGTTTACATAGCATATAAAATACAATTTTAATATTGTATTACTTTACATTTTTTCCATAAAATAGGGAGTGTTGACAAGTGATTAGAGCAGATGGTACATTGCAAACAGAGCCACACTACCATAGGCATCTCCATGAAACGGTTTCCAATGTTTCTTACCCTGCAAATACACAGCAGGTAATGCATAGGCAGTCTGCACACATGTACCACAAGCATGATTACTTGCATTTTTTTGGCTATCCTATTATTAAATAACTTAGAATATTAAGCCTTTCACATCAACATTTATTTTGCAGCAGAATTAATACTTTGTTTCATTTGTATTTTGGTCCATCTTTCGATTTGTCACTGACCCAACAATCATTTCCATAACAAGTAGCAACCTAACAATTACTTTTGTACTCTTAGACTTGGATTCTAACCAATCTGTACTAATTTCTAACTAAAGATGCAAATGACAATGCCTGTTTAGTTTTGCTAACGAACAAAACCATCTACAATTCAAAAAACACAATTACTTCTGTAAACCTACAGTAATATGTTCTATGGAAGAAATTTTATCAATTATCTTGCAACACAATCTTCCACTTAGTCCTGCTAAACTAAATTTGCCCTAGATCAAGGTTAGTCTTTGCATTCCTTCTGACATGTATCCTGATTTTTGTAATCTTGGCATTAATTGATCCACCTCTAGAAACAATTCACAATCAAAGCAGATGCATATTACATGTTAGTCATTGATTGTGGCATATTACATGTAAGAGTTTGACTGTGGCAGAATGCCACTTCAATAAGAATGTTGCAGAAAACCAAAAATTATTTCCATGTTAATCTGTCTATGCTACTATATCCTTTCTAGCAAAACCTAGAAGTCAATGTTGTTGATTGCAATATATTGTGAACATTGTCATATTAATTTAAGCTGGTAGGATGAATGTTATTAATAAAACCAATGTGCATGTCTTGATTCGATGTGCTGATGTAGCTTGGTAGGCCAAAATAACAATGAAATCATTGGTTCCTTTTGTAAAATATCTTTCTGCTCATCATTGGTAGAATTATCTACATGGTTTTACTTATCAAATTGAATGCTAGGCAGACATGGCATGCAGATCATGTATCTTTAGCAGGGTACTATATGTTTCTGTCAACATAGGCTGATGCTGCATTAGGAAAGCTTGGTTACCTTCTCTTAATTTTATGTTTACATGATTGTTGTAGATCACCAAGTTAGAGCCAATTATGGACCATCTTGGCACAAATTCTCCCGGGAAAAAGGCAAGAGCCAGAAGATCATTGATACTGAAAGAAAACCGTGCTAAAAGACAGAGACATACATGTGAGCAACTTGCTCGATTCACTCCAAATATGAACACAAGTAGACAGCCTTTGTTGGAAATCACTCAATCATTTCAAAATAGGAGGTCAGTGTCATGTGATCCCGTGGACGGACAAATTCAAAGTCCAGCAATACTTGGGACAGAGCCTAGCCAACCAAGACATTGTATGCGATCTAATCTAAAGTCGTTAAAGATACAATCGTTG
The DNA here is from genome assembly GCA_963966055.1 of Lathyrus aphaca. Lineage (NCBI taxonomy): Eukaryota > Viridiplantae > Streptophyta > Magnoliopsida > Fabales > Fabaceae > Lathyrus > Lathyrus aphaca. The sequence goes on from OZ014521.1 coordinate 66,350,712, forward strand.
GGAACAAATTTATTGTCAAAGTTTTCATCAACTGATAACGCCACCACAAATCAAAATCCAATGCCGATGGACTTCAGTATCCAAGCTGCCCATATGCCTACACAACAAAACGCCTTAGTCGAATTCGGAAGTTCTTCTGAAAATGCCACGTAAGTTAGTTTTATTCTTTCAAATTATTTATAAGACGATATAATACCTTTAGATTAGATTTAAAATGAAACGGTGTTCCAATATATGTAACCTTATATTACCTTATTGAAGTTATTGAAGTTAACCTTATATTAAAATATAGAATGATACGATGTTCTAACTTGAACCACAAGCTGAATCCCAAATCTCATCTTTTTTTAAATGCTATTGAACATGCTGCTGTTTATTGGAACAGATGCAAAACAGTCAACAGACCACGTCGTGGAAGGCCACGGAAACAGTTGGGAGTTCCACATTTGGCTTTGAACTTGAGCAGAAAGTTTCCTATCGGGAATGTAAATCCAACAAATCCCTCACCTAACGAATCTCCCGGTATATCAATACAGTCCAGGTACATGTTTAACAATCATCCTAACCAGACTATTTGGAAATTCACATCATTTCTGGATTTCTATTTGAATAACACATAACAATTATGAAACAGGAAACAGGGCTGCAATTATGGTAACAATCAGCATGTACCCCAAGTCACTGAACCAACTGTTTTTACTGTACACACACCAATATCAAATTCCACATCTAATAACAAGGACACGCGTGACAATGGGTGTCCCATATTTACACCTATGGCGAATTTGGATTTTAATACCGACTCGGACAATGATAGCGACTTCGATCCTTTTGCAAGTTAGTCCTAATTTTTTTTTGGTTTCTTTGCCTGCTTCCATTTAGTTGTCTGCTAATATGCTGGATATGACTGATTCTGTAAAATTGCAAATTATTAACAAATGTTTTCTGAATAGCATGTCTCTCCGACGATGACTACGGTTCAGAAACGGCCAACGAAGATGCAGAATTTACAATGAATGATAAAACAGCCCCTTCTTCTCTAGGTGACTTTCTTCACACTTTTTCCCATAAGTTTTCAACATGGATGATAGTTATTGAATGTAAGACATTTCTCAATAATGCCATGCCCTATGCAGAATATTACGACATCGGTGAGCCTCTTATAGAATGCCGTTTTTGTAATGCAATGATGTGGTACGAGGAGAGGATGCACAAAAGTTCACACTCGGCTAACCCAAAGTTTATGTTGTGTTGTGGCAATGGGAAGGTCGAAATACCGAAGCTTAAACAGCCTCCAAACACATTAGCAAAGCTTTTGTTTGATCACAATAGTGTCGATAGTAGGAAATTTCAACAACAAATCAGAACTTACAATATGATGTTTGCCTTCACATCACCTGGGGCTAAGTTGGACAACCGTTTTAACAATGGACGCGGACCTCCTAACCTAAGGATACAAGGTCAAACGTGTCATCGAATTGGAAGTTTGTTACCTCCAGATGGTCAACCACCGAAGTTTGCCCAATTATATATCTATGACACGGAGAATGAAGTTCATAATAGAATGCAAGGTTTGAGGTATAAATTATTTGATGCACATAGTTTGCATAGTGTCCATGTCCAGTGTTAGAGATTACTTTTTCTTACTAAATTCTGTTACATCTCATTTTAAGGAACCCTAGCAACATTGATCCCATTGTTGTACAACTTTTGTCTACAATGCTCTATGAACATAATCCTCATGCAAAGTGTTTTCAAATGGCAAAGCATTGGTTGGAGAGCGGTGACACTCAAAATTTGAAGCTGAAATTGATTTCTGATAGGGCCACAGATGGAAGGGTGTATAATCAACCTACAGTTTCTGAAGTTGCTGCCTTGATTGTTGGCGATGTCGACACAGCTGAAATGCGGGATATAATAATGCAAAAAAAATGTGGAGGACTCCAAAGAATCAATGAGCTCCATGCCAGTTACATGGCTTTTCAATATCCTCTAATTTTTCCCTACGGTGAAGACGGGTATAGGCCTAACATTGCTCATAGAGATAGGGCCATGTTCACCAATAGCATTCGAAATCGACTTACAATCAGGGAATGGCTTTCATATCGCATTCAAACCAGGTTAACCGAAGCTAAGACTCTGTTGTGTTCGCGAAGGTTGTTCCAACAATTTCTGGTCGATGGTTACACTATGATAGAATCAGAGAAATTAAATTGGCTTCGCAAGAATCAACCAAAACTTCGGGTGTCCAAGTACAATACTCTTAATGAAGAAGGCGAACAAAGTCAAACTCCAGGTTCAAGCATAGGTAAAAGAGTTGTTTTGCCTTCATCCTTTGTCGGTGGTCGTCGGTTTATGGATCAATTGTACTATGATGGGATGGCTATTTGTAGTAAAGTTGGATTTCCTGATTTGTTCATAACATTTACATGCAACCCAAATTGGCCAGAAATTCAAAGATTACTTGCACCTCTTCATTTGAAACCTCAAGATCGACCTGATATTATTTCAAGAATTTTCAAAATCAAGTTTGATCAACTTCTATCAGATTTAACCAAGAAGGGAGTACTAGGCAAAGTCTTGGCATGTGAGATAATTCTTTCTCTTTATTTTTTACTATATTTAATTTATTCTACATATATAATCCTTCCCAAAAATATTTCTAACGTATTGCTTTTTCCCACTTGCTAGATATGTACACGATTGAGTTTCAAAAGAGAGGACTTCCGCATGCACATATCTTGATCTTTTTGCATCCTTCAAACAAGTATCCAGGACCAGAAGACATTGACAAGATCATTAGTGCTGAAGTGCCAGACCCCTTGGAACAACCACGACTGTACACTTTGGTCAAATCTCATATGGTCCATGGTCCTTGTGGATTGGCAAACCTTAGGTCTCCTTGCATGAAGGATAGAAAATGCTCAAAGTTTTTTCCAAAAAAATTTCAACCAACGACTATTGTCGACCAAGATGGATATCCCGTTTATAGGAGACGAAACAATGGACACACGGTTGAGAAAAATGGAGTCATTCTTGATAGTCGTCATGTAGTCCCTCATAACCCAAGTCTGTTATTGAAGTACGAAGCACACATCAACATGGAGTGGTGCAATCAAAGTACTTCAATCAAATACCTTTTTAAATACATTAACAAAGGTTCTGATAGAATTTCCGCTGTGATACAAGGTCAGGACAAAAACAATGTCGACGAAATAAAGCAATACTTGGATTGTAGATACATATCACTGAGTGAAGCATGTTGGCGTATATTTTCTTATTCCATTCACGGAAGAAAGCCAGCTGTAGAGAGATTGTATTTTCACATGGAAGGTGAAAACTCTGTGTACTACAAAGACTATGAGCAAGTTGGTAATGTTTTACTTAAACCAAGTGTAACAGAATCAATGTTTACTTCTTGGTTTGAGGCAAACAAAGCTTATGAAGAAGCAAGATTACTCACGTATGGTGACTTTGTTTCTAAATTTGTTTATCATAAACAAAGTAGGACTTGGAAGCCAAGGAAACAAGGGTATACAATTGGTCGTCTCATTTGGGTTCCTCAAAGTACAGGTGAATTGTTTTATTTAAGGATGATGCTAACTATCAAAAAGGGACCTTTATGTTATGATGATATCAAGAAAGTTGATGGAAAACAATATAAAACTTTCAGAGGTGCGTGCTTTGCCATGGGTTTCCTACAAGATGATAAAGAATTTGTTGAGGCAATTAAAGAGGCACATGTTTGGGGTTCCGGCCACTTCTTACGTAGGTTATTTGTAACCATGTTATGTTCCTCATCCATAAACCGACCTGAACATGTGTGGAAAAAGACATGGTTGTATTTATCCGATGGTATCCTTTATGAACAACGTGCATTGACAAGAGATCAAGGTATGACTTTCGTCCCTTTTTTTTTCCTTTTCATGTTTTTGACACATAATACTACTTATTCAAAGTACCATGCTAGAGTAATTTTTCAAAGTACCATGCCTTATTTAAAATTCATTCTAAGTTACTTTAGATATTAAGAGATACGTTACTTTGCTTGCATAAATTATAACATTGTCTTAAGGAGTTTGTGAAATCTATTGGCAATGTTTTTTTTTTAATCCTCGCACTAATATGCTATAAGGCTTATGAGTAAATTTGATAAGTGCTTACGAGTCTCATAAACCTTTTTAAACAAAATTATGTAATTAAAACCATTATTATTTTATAAAAAATGATTATAGATACCAAAATATCTCATATAAAAAGTATTGAATGGAGGATAATATCTAATAAACTGTATAATTTATGTAGAATTAAAAGTATTGAATGGATTAGTTTACAGTTTTTTGAATTAAATCAATTTATTGTACAATCATTCAAATTTGTTTCAATATCTCATGAAGTCTTAGAAACTCGAATCATGAATGACATATAATGTTTTATGTGTTTTCCTTGCACTTATTATATATTAGGTTATCTTAATAGCTGTGTTACACTATTAATGGAGTGTAGGTTTGACACTAACTGAGGAGGAGCTGAAAGAACTGACACTGGTGGCTATTGAGAAATTATTACAGAATAATAACAGAAGCTTGAAGGACTACAAGACAATGCCATATCCGACAAATTTTGTTGTTATGAACTTGGGAAATAGACTAATTTATGATGAGCGTCAATATGATTCTGTTGCTCAAGAAGAATTATTTTTAAAGTTGTACTCTTCTCTTACAGGTAATATAAGTGTGACATAAGCTATGTTTAAACTATATATCTTATAATGATTATTAATTGTCATAGTAATTATTTGTACCTTATATGTAGTTGAACAAAGAGGCATTTTTAAGGAAATCATGGATGCTGTGGACAGGCAAGAAGGAGGAGTGTTTTTTTTATATGGCTACGGTGGCACTGGTAAGACTTTTATGTGGAACACTCTATCAGCAGCAGTTAGGTCTCGGAAAAAAATTGTTTTGCCTGTTGCATCAAGTGGGATTGCAAGTTTATTGTTACCAGGTGGAAGAACTGCTCATTCTAGATTTAAAATTCCAGTCCCAACTCTTGAAACTTCTATTTGCAACATTAATAAGAAGGATGATCTTGCTGAGCTTCTAAAGATAACAGATCTAATCATTTGGGATGAGGCCCCTATGGCTAACAGGTTTTGTTTTGAGTCTTTAGACAAATCCTTAAATGATATTATGAGTGGAACTACAAAATCTAAATTATTTGGAGGTAAGGTCGTTGTTTTTGGTGGTGACTTCAGACAGATTCTTCCCGTTATACCAAGAGGTACCAGAACGGATATTATTCATGCAACCATCAATGCTTCTTATATTTGGGATGAATGCAGAGTCTTGAAGCTTACAAAGAACATGCGCTTGCAAACAGGTTCAAACACTTCTACCATTGAAGAAATTAGAAGTTTTTCTGAGTGGATTTTAAAAATTGGAGATGGGACCATGGGTGAGCCAAATGAAGGTTATGCTGATATCTATATTCCAGAAGAGTTTTTGATTTCAAATTTTGCTGATCCTATCAAGGCAATAGTTGAGGATACATACCCTGATCTTATTCATAACTATCTTGATTCGGATTATCTTCAAAGTCGTGCCATCTTAGCTTCAACAATTGAAGTGGTAGATGAGATCAACCAATATATCACAAACCTCCTACCAGGTATGGAATTATCATTTAGTCACAAACTTATGTTAGTAATTAAAATATGATTGTGAATATTATTTTTTATTGAAGTTCATGATTTTCTTTATCCGACCATACTTATGTAGTTATTATTTATATTCTTGAATTATTATAGGAGATGAGAAAGAATACTTCAGTAGTGATTCTATAGATAAATCTGATGCTACTAACTTTGATGCATATGAGCATGTCACACCTGAGTTCCTGAATGCTCTAAAAACTTCCGGATTACCTAATCATGCAATAAGGTTGAAGGTTGGGGCAACTATAATGTTGATGAGAAATCTTGATCAATCTGAAGGATTGTGCAATGGTACACGACTCACTGTAACTAGGCTTGCCAATCATGTCATTGAAGCAAAGATCATTTCAGGTAAAAATATTGGGAATACCATTTATATTCCTAGAATGTCTTTGTCACCATCACAATCACCATGGCCTTTTAAATTGGTAAGACGCCAATTTCCAATCATTGTTTCTTTTGCAATGACAATTAATAAGTCTCAAGGACAATCTCTAGACAATGTTGGGCTGTACTTGCCAAAAGAGGTTTTTAGTCATGGACAACTCTATGTGGCTATCTCTAGGGTTAAATCAAAAAAGGGCCTCAAGATTCTTATACATGACAAACTTAAACAGGCTTTGTCTACCACCAGCAATGTTGTCTTCAAAGAAGTCTTCTAAAATATTTAAATGGTATGGTTATTACACTTCAACTTTAATTACCATTCAATATAAAGCTTTTTTATCATTTACATACAATCTTAGTATACTATTATTTCCATCTCTTTCAGGTTCGGCAATTGGATTCTTTTTGCAAATGTGTTAAACAATACATTGTCTTCATCATTTGTAACACATGTTGAATATTGTTATTTTTGGTAAACAATTCAAGTATTTTGATATTAACAATATTACTTTTTGTTATTTATGAATGACATCCTTAATATTTTCATTTTCTCATTTACTACTTATTGTATGTATAAAATACGTCATTTCTATTAAGATTTCACCCGTGCGGAAGCACGGGTTTTTAACTAGTTTATTCAATTAAAATAATGCAAATCATAAAATAAATTGCCTATAAGTAAATCATAGAGATTTAATTAGTTAAAAACCCCTAGATCACATTCTATTATAGAACTAAAGGGAGGATTATAATAAGTTAAAAACCCATAGAGATTTAATTACTTTAAAATAAAAGTCAAAATTATTCCAACATCAAACTATTATGATTTATTGATAGTATGCATTCCAATTAAATTCTAATTTAAAAACATAAATAAAAATATAAAATAAAGTATAAAATTTCCCGGGTAAAGGGAATTGAGAGAGCTGCCACTCGCTCCTTTTATTCTTTTCACACATTCAAAGAGTTCAAATACCCATTTCTCAAAACCTTACTTTTTGAGCTTCAACCGTCTTCTCATCTTGGTCATCAAATCATTGCCACCAGGTCTGTGGTTTTCATTTCCCCTTCTTTTTTTTCACTATGAAAGTTTTTTCTTTGAGAGAATTAGATAGTTGGTTGCTTGGTATAGCTTTGTGATAAGCAAGGTTTAAAACGACAACAGACTTTTGCGATTTTGGTCGTGTCGCGACGCTGATTGCGGTCATCGCGGCGTGAATCAATCACAATTTGTTCTTTATCACAAAAATAGTGAATAATCATTATCTGCATTTTTCTATACTGTTTTATCACATCCGTTTTCGCGGTAACAGACCGTTTTTTAAAACATTGGTGATGAGTACTAGCATATCTTCTTCAAGATAGTTATGGTATTGAAAGCTTAGGGTATGTTTTTAATTGATTTATCTATTTCATCAGTCCTAGCATATCACATGTCTATCTCTTGTTTTTAGCTTATTTTGACATGCTCTATATCATAGTTTATAAAAATTGCTTATAGTTTGTATGAAAACATTTTAAATTTAGTTTATCTTTTGTCATAGATAATAGCTTATACACAAGCATTTTTATGAGAATCCCTTAATTAAGTGGTTTATCCAAACATGAACTTATTTGGTCAAGATTGAGCTTATGATTGTGGAGTTTGATATTGAATATATATGACTTTTGTACTTTGAGATTAGTGATATCATATCATCGCTCAAAGCTAGTTGTTACTACCAACCTCTACTTTTAATAATGCATTATAAGCTTTTCAATTAATCCATTTAGCTACTTAAATGACTTTTCACCTACAGTCATGACTAATGGCTAATAATTACATTCATTATAATGATCATTAATCTCAACATTTTGATGCATAATGTTTGAGATATGACTGTATCAAAATGTTCAACATCCACACTGCTGTTTTTGTTGGAAACAAAGGTTCATTCATGTGTTGAGAAAATTCCAGAAAGTTCAACAAATTCTGATTTGAACATTTGTGATAAAGATCATGGTCATAAAAGAACTCTCTTTGGTTATAAATATGCAATCCTCTTGGTCATTAATTGTTCTTATCTTCATCGCCGCGATTTTGATGTGTAGAAGCTTCAGGATTCGAAGAGCAAAAAAGTTACAAAAATGTCAAGGAAGGAAGTAAGAAAAATGGAAACTAGCATCTTTTCACCAAGTGAATATTGATACCGATGAAATAAGTCATTTGCTGAATTTGGTGTTGCAAGGTTTGCTGAAAAATAGCTTTTTTTGCTGGCACCCATGGTTATATTTCTCCAGGTATGTTTTGATAGTGCTTTCAACATGAAATTTTAATATACTGTTTTTAGTTTCAAAAGCATCTCAGATGGTTTATAGCTTTTTTTGCTGGTACACATGGTTAAATTGCTCTGGTATGTTTTGATAATGCTTTCAATAAGAAATTTCAATACTGTTTTTAGTTTCAAAAGTATCTCATGTTTTACACAAGCATATTTGTGACATTTTATTAGTTAGGAAATCCCTCATCTGCCGCAGTCATATGATCTAGATTGTCAAATGGTATGCATTTATACTTCGTAATCGAATCTATTATACAAGGTCGGATATGCGTCATCGGATCTTGATCAAAACTGTCCTTTTTTCCAAACTGCAATGGAGAGTTAGTGCCATTTCTTCTCTAGGATTATTATTTCACATATGTCATTATTTAGCATTTTATGAAATTGGTTTGCAACATTTAAACATGGGTACATACAAAAATCATAATGTTGAGCTGGATTTAGTTAATCTTTTCCCTTTTTTACTCATTTGCCAGAAACATTACATTTTCTATATGAAATTGTAATATAGATTAGGACTAAAAAAATAATAGCATGTTACTGATATCCATTACTTTCCCTGAATTAATGCTGATTCCTGGATTTAATGTTGATGGAATGCCAAGTATGAGGAAGCATTAGAGAAATTTGATTTTGTTTTGAGAACAAAGTCAGAACTTGAAGAAGTTTCATTCACAAGTTATAATGTTGCTCGTTGATACTCTAAGCTAAATAAGGAATGCATTTCACTCCTTCATTGGTTTTGGATCATTTTGCTTAGTGTATTTAATCCGCGTATAACTTTCTTTAACTTTCTTAATAGATTTAGTCTTCCTATATATGTTGTGACTGATTCGGTCCTATAATCCCTCTATGTATGTATTATAACATCAACCACAACATTTAAGAAACCATGTTCCAACTTAATACTACACCATTTTGAATCCATTTAAGTCCCACATTGGCTAGAACATCACACTAGCAAGTGTTTATAAATGCCCGACATGCTAGTTTGTTTGCCGAGCTGAGTAGCGCCAGCTTGTGACCCATGTGGGCGCACCAAGGTGATGGAACATGGCTAAGTGCTTACCAGGTTGTTCTGGTGGTTGCACCATGCTGGCCTGCCCGCTCCAAGTTGCGAGTTGACCTACGGGACTTGTGCGAAGGCACTGGTCTTGTCCTTCTTAGACAGGAGGGTACAGCGTGAGGCTGGTTTCACAGAGCAGCGAACACTTCCTTCTCTTGACAGTGGAGGGACCACGGGCCGTTGCACCTCCAGTCCACATAACCTAGTGATCCTAGCGCCTTGAACCATCTCTTTTTGCTCGGTGATTTTGTTGTGGCCTATTATGGTAAAATATATGGTCTTGAGGACATCTTCCCCGACAGAGTGAAATATATGGTCTTGAGGACATCTTCCCCAACAACATTCTTGCTGGTGACAAATATTCACTATCATAAGAACACATGCTTGTTTTTATAATAAGAATCAGAAGAAAAAATATAAAGATAATAGAAGTATAATAGTAGTAATTATGCCGAAAAATGTAAAATGTAACAGAAAAAAGAACATAAATTTGAACTGGGTTTGATGGGGTGCGCCTAAACCAAGTGGGAGATTGTCTACATGTGGAATTGTTCTTCATACAGATAATTGATGACGTTCAAATGCTTGCACCAATCATTGCGGCATGAATCAATCAGAATTTGTTCTTTATCACAAAAATAATGAATGATCATTATCTGCATCTTTCGATATTGTTTTGTCGCGAGGCGGTAACATATCGTTTTTTAAAACCTTGGTGATAAGTACTAGCATATCTTCTTAAAGTTAGTTATTTGTATTCAAAGTTTAGGGTATGTTTTAATTGATTTATTTATTTGATAAGTCCTAGCATATTACATGTCTATCTCTTGTTTTCAGCTTATTTTGACATGCTCTCCATCATATTTTATAAAAATTGCGCATAGTTATGAAAACATTTTAAATTTAGTTTATCTTTTGTCATAGAGAATATCTTATACACAAGCATTTTTATGAGAATCCCTTAATTAAGTTGTTTATCCCAACATGAACTTATTTTGTCAAGATTGAGCTTGTGATTGTGGAGTTTGATATTGCATATATATGACTTTAGTACTTTGAGATTAGTTATAAAGATCTTGGTCATAAAAGAACTCTCTTTGGTTAAAATATGTAATGCTCTTGGTCATTGTTGTTATATTGCTGCGATTTTGATATGTAGAAGCGTCGGGATTCAAAGAGCAAAAAAGTTACAAAAATGTCAAGGAAACAAGTAAAAAATGGAAACTAACATCTTTTCACTAAGTGGATATTGATACTGATGAAACAAGTCATTTGGATGAAGATAATTTAATTGGTCATGGTGGTAACGGAAAGGTTTATTGAGATGCGTTGAAGAAAAACGGGATGGTAGTGGTTGTGAAGCAACTAGACAAAGGTGATGGTATGAGGATTTTAGCTGCAAAAATAGAGATTTTAGGTGATGGTCTATACTTGATTTTTTTTAAAGGAGGAACCAACCTTTTAGTTTTTGAGTATATGCCAAATAGTAATCTTTTTGAAGCTCTTTATAGAAATATAAAAGATGAGAAGGTTGCATGGGATTGGAATCCAAGGTGTAAAATTTCATTGGGAGGTGCAAAAGGGATTTGCTATTTGCATTATGACTGTTCTCCGCCTGTTTGTTATTCATAGGGATATCAAATCTAGCAACATCTTGCTTGATGAAGATTATGAGAAAATTGCTGAATTTGGTGTTGCAAGGTTTGGTGAAAAATAGCTTTTTTCCTGGCACCCATGGTTATATTGCTCCGGGTATGTTTTGATAATGCTTTCAACATGAAAGTTTTAATATATTGTTTTTAGTTTCAAAAGTATCTCATGTTTTATTTACACAATTATTATTTGTGACATTTTATTATAAGCATTGTGGAATCGAACTCCTGTAGTCAGGAAATCCCTCATCTGCCGCAGCCTTAGAATTTAGATTGTCGAATTAATTAAGATCAGATGGTCTGCATTTATATTTTGTAATCGAGTGTGTTATACAAGGTCAGATGTGAGACATCAGATCTTGATCAGATGGTCCAAAATGCATGACTTTAGCAATTGGGAAATTTCATAATGGCAAGAAATACAAATCCATGGTGATTATTAAGCATGATTTTAAATTGCATTATAGAAATACAAATGCAGCATAAAAGTATTTTGATGTATCCGCAACATCGCATTGGCCGTATTTTCCTGCCATATAAAAGTTTGCATCATAACTGCAATGATTTAAAATCATGCTTGTATGCAAACTATATCAAACAAATGGTTAATATGGAAGAACAATGTAAACATATTTTTGGACCTAATCAAAATGTTTAAGATATGATAAAAAATTTATATGCAAAATTGTCTTAAGAAAAAGAATTGGCAGAGCGTCGGGAAAATGATTTGAGAGAAAGCTTACTACTACAGAAATAGGACTCCCCGACTCAAAAAATTGATTTCCTTTTGTCTTGTTTTCCAATATTCAATAGAGACCAAGTGCAATTTCTTCTCTAGTATTATTATTATGTCATATATGCCATTATTATTTCACATATGTTCCAACATAATATTACACCATTTTGGATTCATTTAAGTCCCACATTGCCTAAAACATCACACAAGCAAGAGTTTATAAATGTCTGACATGCTAGTTAGTTTGCCGAGCTAAGTAGCGCCAGCTTGTGACCCACGTGGGGGCATCAAGGTGATGGAACATGGCTATGGAATACTAGGTTGGTCTGGTGGTTGCACAATGTTGGCTTGCCCGCTCCAAGTTGCGAGTTGACCCATGAGACTTGTCCGAAGGCATGGGTCTTGTGGGTCTTAGACAGGAGGGTATAGCGTGAGGCTGGTTTCACAGAGCAGCGAATACTTCCTACTCTTGACAGTGGAGGGATCACATGCCGCTGCACCTCCAACCCATAACACTTGGGAGATTGTCTGGTTTACATTTATTTTCTGTTCAAAGTGATTTTGTTCATGCAAAGAAGTGGCTCTCATTTTCTGCAACAACAAAATTAAATAAGTAACAACTTTGGTAATCTCTTTTTGTTAAGAACAAGACTGAATCTAGAGTTTCCTGAAAAGCTAAAAACTAAAGCAGAAAAGCCCCAGTAAAAATTGAACTGTTTCCCTTCAAATAAATTCATGTGTAGTATATGAAATACTTCTCTAATAAAATTCTATTTAGCAAAAACCATGTCCTAAGTCCTTAAAAATATGTTTATTAAAAGCTACCTACTAAGTTTTCTCCTTGTTTTTTATTTTACCGAACTGCCAGCGCTGTTCAAGTGAACCCCAATTTTTTATTTAAAATTGATAGCTGTTTATTACGGCAGAACAGTCAAAATCTATTGCAGCTGAAGATCTTTTTTAATAAACCAAAGTGGAAAATTTTAACTCGCCGTGCATTGGATAACAACTTCATTGGATAACAATTTCATTGGTAAACATTAATTAACTTTTTTTTTAGTAGGATTGTATACCTTAGTGTTGAGGGAGAGTGTTAAGAGTTCTAAGTATGGGTCTCATATAAGCTCATTTGTGTATATGATTATGTATAACCTTGTATTATAGCCATACACTAGTAGCCATTCTTTTTACTAACGAATGAACATTTATCACAATATTTGTGTTTTTTGTATACCTCCATCATTTTATGAGAACTAATGAATCTTACTGATATCCATTACTTTCCCTGAAATAATGCCAATTCATGGATTATATGCTGATGGAAGGCTAAGTATCTGGAAGCATTAGAGAAATTTGATTCTGTTTTGGGAACCAAGTCAGAAGTTGAAGAAGCAGCATTCACAAGTTATAATGTTGCTTGTTGATAACTCTAAATTAAACGAGGTATGCATTTCACTATTTCTTCATTGGTGTTCTAACATTTTGCTCTGCGTATAATTTTCTAAATATATTTAATCCTTCTATATATGTTAGTGATTAATCTGGTCCAATAATCCCTCTATATATATGTATTATAACATCAGCCACAACAGTTTTGAGTGTTATATAACATTAAAGAAAGCATGCTACAACTTAGTACACCATATGTTTAACAAATTGTTCTCTCGAAATTAAACCTATCGAAGTTTGCAGGCTGTGGAATTTTTAGTGGCTTTTCCATATGTTTAACAAATTGTCCTAAATTTGCAGCAAAACAAAACTTAATTATCGCATCTAATAAGATTCTACATAATTATAAAATAAACGGAGAGAGCCCAACTCATTCAAAAGAGATTTGAACATTGTAATAAATAAAAGAGATTCTATTACCAACATGTACAACTTGACAAAGTATCTTATGGAGCTTTGTAGGAGGACCTCCACACCCTTTTTATTTAGACATTGTAAGTCATTGACTCCCTCACGAGAAGCTTTGAACACAAAAGATCTTAGTCAAAAAGCCGAGAAAGGTATAAGATGAAATACATCATCATTTGCCAATGTAATACATGTAGGATATGCAATGTATTTCCCAACTAGTGTATTATTGCAGGCCATAAAGAACACAGTGAGAGGGTTTCCTAGGCCTTATAGAGCTTAGCAAACCATCATTTGCTAAGGTGATTGTCAAAGTATAAAAGGTGAATGTCCTTGCTAATTATTAAAGGACAAGAGAAAAAAACATTAAGGTAGAAATCTCTGTAGTACTAATTTTTGCAGAAATATAAAATATGCTAAAATAAAAATGGAGCAGAAAACTGAACTAGGCTTGGTGCGGTGTGCCAGGCTATTGCAATAGTGCAACACAAAAGCGACACATGAGAGACCCAATAGCAAGCTATTGAAGTGGACTCTCCCCCTCAAGAAATAAATTTAATATCGTGTGGAGATATTAAACTGATAAGAACAGATACTACACTTGATCTTAGCCAAAAGGCCGAGAAAGGTATGAGTTTAAAGTCATGCTTGTTGTGTATTTTATATCTGACATATTTTCTTCTTCTTTGATAACTAGGCGATGTGGGACTTTAATACAATAATTTGGAGTCTCCTAGTGTTCCTGTCAACACGAGTGATAGCTTGCTCTTATGTAACATTAATTAAACCAAAAGGGATATTGTCTGATTCACATACAATTTCTACTCTACATTCATGCAAAGACTAATATTGGCTCTAATTTTCTACAGGTTGCCTACAGCATCAAAATTAAATAAGTAACAACTCTTGGGCGTAAGTCTTTCTTAAGAGGGTTCATGGAACAAAGAAATCAGTTAGTGATTAAAAGACATTGATGTTTCAGAGCAAGTTCGGCCATTGTTTAAATAATATTGAGTATTGACTGCAAAAACTACATTGTTTATTTGTTTGTTGGCTTATAATATTTCATGTTATAGTATCGTGCTTGACAAATAATTTAGTGTGGAAAGATGTTTCCTTAAATGCTACCTACCAATTCTTCTCATTTTTTTGTTGAATTGCTAGTTCAGTTCAAGTGAAAACCATTTTTTTTATATAAAAATGAGAGCTACTTGCTATGGCAGAACAATCAAAATTACTGCAGGTTTAATTAACCAAAGTGTGAATTTTTCATTAAACCTTAATTAACTATCTGTTTTTGAGCAGGTTTGCATCCCTTAGTGTTGAGGGACTGTTAGAGTAGCAAATTGATAGAGCTGTCACTTACTCTTTAAAAAAAGCATCCAATTTTCTAGGAGTATATCTAGATTAGAATAAAACAAATTAATGGTATCTTTATCATAAGCCTAATGTCTGTTACTTTCTTGTTTAAATGCTGAAGGATGTGGTCGTTTGAGGAGAAAAGGGGTGTACCTGCAAGGCACTCCGATGCTAAAGTAAGTATCCGAGCAAGAGTGAGCAAGTACTAGTATTAGGGTTGAGAATTGAATACCTGCCCCTCTCAAATGAGAGGGTTTTTATAAGGGACTAGCTAGAATACTATTGGTTCGTTAGGTGAAGTGCGGATCGAGGGATCCGTGAAGATAGGAAACGGTCAATATTAGCCGTTAGAGGATCTCTTTAGGTCCGGATCGTTGGTGGTCGACTGAGGACCACTTTTCATGATTGTGCTCGACGTCGAGCGAGGTGAAGGGATCAGTCTTTCTGGCCCAATAAGAAGGATTGGGCCGGGCCGGAACAGGAGCCCCCCAAGTCATTGCTCGTGCTGTCGAGCAGTGACTTAAAAGCGATATAGTGATCGACGGAGTGTGATGTCATGGTCGAGGATCTATGCTGTCGGTCTTCCGGGCAAATGATACGTTGCTCGGTAGAGGAATGTGAAACGAAAAGCTGGAATATCTGGATATTCGCGCCTATTAATGATTTGACGGCTATTCTAGGGGCTAGCGTATAGGGGTCACGCGTGCGCACACGTGTCTTCTTTCCTATAAATAGGATTCTCAGGGCCCATTTTGACCTTTTCGTTTCATCTTCCCTCTCAAGACTCTGCCCGTTCAGCCGTCGTTGTTTCAGCCGTCGACCACCGTCATTTCTTGCCGACCACCCTTTGCAGAAGCTTACTTTCTTCTAAAATGTCTTCTCAAGCTCAAGGTACCGTTCTTTTCCTCTCTCTTAAGTGTATATAGCGTAGTTTTTGTAGAATGCATGCGGTTTAGGGTGATTCCACCGGTAGTTTTAGGATTTGGGATTAGTAAATCTTAAAGTTCTTGCCACCGTAGCTGGTCGGCTGTGAACCCTAACTTTAGGGTCGACGGAGATCTTGGTCGACTTAGACTTTAGATTTTTGGATAGATTTTTGTCATCTATACTGTTGGGCGTCAGCTGTTGCCTCGAGCAATGGTTAGCCAGGGCTACAGCTCGGAACATAGTTTCTGAGTTGAGGCGCGCCCTTTCACTTGTTGAGCGGTGGAAGGGTGGATTTGATATTCTTAATCGAATTCACTGATGCCTTTCCTCTGCTTTTCAGGTGAAAATTCGCTCGGGAATCCGCTGGTCGTGCTTTCTGAGGATACGTCCTCGGGGAGTACGGAGTCGTCTGCATCCATACCTTCAGACTCAGGAAGCTCTTCGGATAGTTCAAATACGAGTACCACGGGGCAGTCGACAGAATTGCCTCAGTGTCCTGCCCAGTCGAGGGTCTCGCCCGAAGAGTGGGTGATGGAAGACTTGCTGGACAAAGTGTCTTCGTTCTTGAGACCTCGATCGGAGCCGCTGCCAGTTGTTGGGGATCCTGCTGACTGGGTCGTGACCTGCCCGGGAGACGACGACCGTATCTTCTCAGACTTTCGCGGTCGGGCATTTTCCATGTATGAATACGCTACTTCGGTTCTGGGGGTGACGTTGCCCTTCAGCGATTTCGTGAGTGTTGTGCTCGGACACCTCTGCATAACTCCTTCTCAGCTGCATCCCAACTCATACGCCTTCCTGAGGGCGTTCGAGATGACGTGCGCATTTCTGGGCGTCGGGGCCACGCTTCCTCTCTTCTTCCTCCTCTTCTCTTTACAGCGCCAAGTCGGGCGGGGAACCGACCGGAAGGGGTTCGTGTCTTTCAAGCAGCGGACCAAGATCTTCAAGGCCCACTCAGAATCCATCCGGGCTTTCAAAACCGACTACTTCTTGATAAAGCCTGCGAGCGATGCGGCCGTGAGAGCTATGAGTTTTCTCGGAATAGATACTGATGAGAACGACGAGCCCAGGCTTGACGACCAAGGTCAGGTGATTCCGAGGAGATTATGGATGTTTCCCTTCTCCTGGAGTCATGTGCATTATGAACGACCAGTGGGGGAATTTGTTCAGGTGGGGGACACCTTGAATGACGACGATGCGGTCAGCTTCGAAGCCTTTAGAAAGTTAATAGCTTCTTTTACTCCGACCCCTCTATTGGACGGGGAAGGGAAGGTTATGGTCGATCAAGATGGGGGAGAAGCTTTGGAGCGTCCCCTGATCAGTGTTACTGAACTGCTGGCCTGTAGTAACGGGCTGGAAATATCTGACTTTTTTGGTATCCGTTCACTTACGCTCGTTAAAATTTCCGATTTAACTTTGTTGCTTGTAGTTAATTTTGATTTTATTCTTCTTTTCAGGTTCCTTGACAAATCCTCTGGACAAGATCCACGAGCGTTTGGTCCAGCAGCAGCGGAAACGGTCGAGGGTCGTGCAGACCAGGCTGACGGAAGCAAGCGGTTCAGGCTCGGGTCCTTTGGTCCAGGGCTCTCCGGGGGCCTCTACTGGCTCTTTGATGAAGAAGCATAAAGCGACGGCTACTGTGGACCTGACGGCCGGTGCTCCCCCAAAGCCAAAGCATGGGATACCCCCGTGTTTCGTTGTTCGGAACTTTTTTGAGGGGAACAATATGGAGGTGGACCGGGCGGACTCTCTGTTCCTGGAGGGGATGGACCGTCCTGCTCGGCGGCTTTCTTTGGCTCAGGACGCGAGCGCGGTTATGCGGGTCCTGACCATGGCTTGGATGACGGCCGAGGGGTCCCCTATGCTGGAGCGGGAGAACAGCAAACTCAAGGAGAAGTTGGCTGCTTCCGAGGCCAAGCTGACGGCGTCCACAGAGGAGGTAAAAAAGGTCACCACAGAGTCGGCTGAGCGAGCAACGATCATCGCCAAATTAGAGGTCGATAAGAAGAGGTTGCTCGAGCAGAATAAGAAGCTAAAGGATGCCTTCTGCCCCAAGGAGGACGAGGACGAGGACACCAAACATCTGGTGACGAGGGCTCAGCTTCTCGCTCGGATCGACCAAGATATGGAAGATCTGAACGCGTCTACTGAGTTCAGCTTCCAGAATGCGGTGGACCAAGTAAAAGCTCTCCACCCTGACCTAGCCTTGGATGTTGATCGCATGAATTATCTCTACAAGGTGGTGGATGGCCAGATTGTGGTTCCTGCTGACTTAGTGGTGGCCGACTCTCAGCCGGGGACGACTGCCCAGCCTGATCAACCAGAGGAGCAGCCGGACCAGGAGGAAGCTCGTGCAGAGGAAAGCCGCCCGGTGGGTGAAGATAATTAATTGGTGGCCTGCGTGCCTTGTAATTTATATTGTATTCTGTTTTTTGGGGGGCGCGTCCCCCTTTATATGTAACTCCGAACAAGTCGGCCCTTTGGTGCCGCATTTTCTTTTAAATGTTAAGTGTTCGATCCTAGTGGTCGGTTATATATATTGTTTGCTTGCAGTCATGCGTCCGTCGGAGGACATAGTTTTTTTGTTCTTTTTACTAAGTGTTTGACGCTCGTATTTGCATTAATTAGAAGCAATTGGATAGATACGGGGGAGTATGGATGACCTGTTGGTTAGGGGAACCAATCAGTATTGGAGGGTTTTATCCTCGATCGGTGCTCGAGTCAAGATAATGGCCCGGGCTCCGTGGCGTGAACGTCCCATCGCGAGCTGGGGTTCTACCTGGTCGTGGTACTTAGGAGACGTCGGACTCGTTTGAGTATCCGTTCGTGCAACAAGTTTCTCTTCTGCTCGAAAAGAGGTCTTGCTTGCTTTGTTATATTTAGGCTGACGTGCTTGTACCTAGGCACGCAGTTTTTCGTTAGTCTCTCTTTCTCTTCGCTTGGGAGTTGAGCAAGGTGACTGATTTAACTATAGTATTGTTTGAGTTTCTCGGCGTTCCAAGGCCGAGCGAGCTCTTCCCCGTGTAAATTTTCTAAGTAATAAGCGCCGTTCTCGGTTTTTGCCCGGATGCGATATGGGCCTTCCCAGTTGGGCGTTAATTTTCCCTCGCGGGGATCCCTGTGGTTTCTTCTAAGGACAAGGCTGCCTACTTCGAACTTTCGCCTGATGACCTTGGAATCATATCGAGCGGCTATCTTTTGTTTGAGAATAGTTTCTCGAAGAGCGGCTTCCGACCGAATTTCTTCGACCATGTCGAGCTCGTCTCTCAAAGCTTCATCATTACTATCTTGTTCCATGGGGAATTCCGTGCGTCTCGATCGGACATGCATTTCTATTGGAATTACCGCTTCGGTCCCATATGCTAATCGAAATGGGGATTCTCCGGTCGTTGAATGGGGAGTGGTCCTATATGCCCATAGTACGTTGTGTAACTCCTCGACCCAGTGTTTCTTATGCTCGTCCAACCTTCGTTTCAGACCTCTCAGGATTACCCTGTTTGCGGCCTCTGCTTGCCCGTTCGTCTGAGGGTGCTCGACTGAAGCGAAGTGTTGTTTTGTCCCCATCGACGCAACGAATTCTTTGAAATGTCTATCCGTGAATTGGGTCCCGTTGTCGGTCACAATGGCGAGGGGCACTCCGAACCGAGCGAGGATGTTTCTTTTGAAGAATCGAAGTATATTGAGTGCAGTGATTTTGGCCAGGGCCTCAGCTTCTATCCATTTGGTGAAATAGTCGACGCCTACAATTAAGTATTTGTTCTGACCAGACCCAACGACGAAGGGTCCTAAAATGTCCATTCCCCACCATGCGAACGGCCAGGGCGATGATAACGATTTTAGCTCGGATGGAGGTGCTACGTGCACATCTCCATGTCGTTGGCATTTGTCGCATCTTCTTACATGCTCCTTTGCATCGTGCTGGAGGGTGGGCCAGTAGTATCCTGCCCTCAGAATTTTTCGAGCTAATGAACGTCCGCCAGGATGCTGCGCATTGATTCCCTCGTGGAATTCCCTTAGAACGTGTGGAATGTTTTCCTCTTCTACGCATCTGAGGAGGGGTTTAGAGAATCCTCGACGATACATACGTCCGCCTACTAAAGAGTATGAGCATGCCCTCCGTCGTATGGTACTGGCCTCTTTCGGGTCGGTTGGTAATTCTCCTTTAGTTAGATAGTTGAGTACTGGGGTCATCCAGCAACCCGTGTCACCCACGACGTTAACGTGTACGCAGGCTGATGAGTGCCCGATACTTGGTCGGGGGAGCAGTTTTTGTATGACGGATTTGTTGTTTCCTTTTCTTTTAGTGCTCGCCAGTTTGGACAGAATATCTGCGCGGGCGTTGCTTTCCCGTGGAACGTGTTTGACTTCCACACTCTTAAACTGCTTTATTTCGTCTTTTACGAGGGCTAGATATTCGGCCATGCTGTCACTTCTGGCCTGGAAATCCCCTCGGACTTGGCTCGCAACCAATTGGGAATCCGTGCAAATTGTGATCTCTTCTGCTTCTAGGTCGGTCGCGAGCCGTATGCCCGCCAGGAAGGCTTCATACTCCGCTTGGTTGTTAGAAGTGGGGAAAGATAAAGTCAAGGATACTTCGATGACGTTCCCTTCTTCGTTCTCCAGAATGATACCGGCCCCACTGCCCGTTGGGCCAGATGCACCGTCCACGAAAATAACCCACTTGGACGAAGCTTGCGGGTCTTGCCCGGTGAAGGCAAGTTCAGCCACGAAGTCGGCCATCGCTTGAGCTTTGAGGGCTTGTCTTCCTTCGAATTTGACGTCGAACTCAGATAATTCTAGTGACCATTTTAACATTCGGCCGGCCATGTCTGGTCGACCGAGCAACTGTCTTATGGGTTGATCGGTCCTTACGATGATGGTGTGAGCCAGGAAGTAGTGGCGTAGTCTTCTAGCCGCGAGAAGGAGGGCCAACGCGACCTTTTCTATCTGAAGGTACCGAATTTCTGGGCCGTGGAGAGCTTTGCTCGTGAAATACACGGGTTTTTGCCCTTCGGGTCGTTCGCGCACCAGGGCCGCGCTTACTGCTTCGTTCGCGACCGCAAGGTAGAGATATAGAGTCTCCCCCTCTTCCGGTCTGGATAAGACTGGAGGTTCACTTAATGCTTTTTTCAGGTGGGATAGTGCTAACTCGCATTCTGCCGTCCACTCGAACGTTTCTTCCTTACGGAGGAGCTTGTAAAAGGGGAGAGCGTGTTGAGTAGATTTTGCCACGAATCGAGCAAGGGAGGTAATGACCCCGTTCAATGATTGTATGGACTTCTTGGACGTGGGAGTTGGGAACTCCGCGAACGCTCGACACCTATCAGGATTTGCCTCAATGCCTCGTTCAGTCAAATAGAATCCGAGGAATTTTCCCGCTCGGACACCAAAGGTGCATTTCTCAGGGTTGAAGCGCATTTTGCACTTTCGTGCCTGGTCGAAAACTTTTCGCAAATGGGACGCGTGGTCCATTTCCTGTTGAGATTTGACGATCATGTCGTCCATGTATACTTCGAGCATGTCTCCGATTTCGGTTCGGAAAACTTTATTCATCATGCGCTGATACGTCGCTCCTGCGTTTTTTAGACCGAAGGGCATAACGTTGTAAAAGTAATTGCCCGACTCGGTCATGAAGGCCGTGTATTTTTTGTCAGACACGGCCATGGGTATTTGATTGTACCCCGAATATGCGTCCATGAAGGATAATAATTTGTATCCGGACGAATTGTCGACCAACTTGTCGATGTTAGGTAGAGGGTATGCATCTTTCGGGCATGCCCGATTGAGATCGGTATAATCAACGCACATCCTCCATTTTCCACTAGATTTTTTCACAAGTACAACATTTGAGAGCCAGGTCGTATACCTGGCCTCGGTTACAAATTTAGCCTTTAGGAGGTCTTGAACGGCAGATTCGGCAGCTTCAGTCTTCTCGCTCGACTGCTTTCTCCTGCGTTGAGCGACCGCTTTATGTGTTGGGTCAATAGAGAGGTGATGACAAGCTGTTTCGGGGTCGAGGCCTGGCATTTCTGCGGCGCTCCATGCAAACAAGTCTGCGTTCCCTTTGAGGCAAGCTTCCAACTGTCGCTTCACTAATTCGGGCATGTGTGCCCCAATCTTGACGCACCGGGCAGGATCCTCTCCCAAGGGAATTAGCTCGAAATCTCCGTCTGGTATTGGTCGGGCTAAGGCCTCTGCTGGTCTCTGGACGCTCTCGCTACTATCTGAAAACCTGCAGTCCAAGTCGATTGAATCGACTTGAGGGAAAGCTTTGGGCACATCTAGTGAATCCAATGTCGGGGGACTTAGTTGGTATGATATCGAGCTGAGACCTTTTGATGCTGCCTCGAAACATCTACGGGCAGCGTCGACGTCTCCGTGCAATGTGGCGACTCTGCTTGAAGTAGTATAATACTTCATCTTCAGGTGGACGGTGGATGGCACGGCTATCAACTCGGCTAAAGTTGGCCGCCCTAATATGCATTGGTATAGCGACGGGCAATCCACGACGAGGAATTGGACCCTAACCGTCCTGGCTGTCTCGCCCGCCCCGAAGGTGACAAACAGGTCAACATAACCCCACGGTCGGGATACTGCTCCGTTGAAACCTTGCAGGTCTGATCCGACGTATGGAGTCAGATGTGTTTCGTTCAGTTGGAGTGTTGAAAACAGTTGGGAGTACATGATGTCGCATGAACTACCTTGGTCCACTAATATCCTCCTTACATCGAGGTTCGCCATGCGCGCTCGGATGAGTAAAGGAATGCTAGCGTTGGGTGCTCCCCCCAAGAGCTCTTCTCGATAGAATGCGAGGGGTATGGAACCCTCCCTCGGTGGATCTAAAGTGGCGTTTTGCGCGGGCCCTTTGGCGATTAACTGGTCGAATTTTCTCTTCACGGAACCGACCGTGATTTTATTGAAGCCTCCTCCTGATATGACCATCGCCGAAGGGAAAGCTTCCCACGGACTGTGGGAGGAGAGGTATCCTGCACCCTTGGTGTGGTCTGGTAAAAAGAAATCTTCCGGGCGATAAATGCTCAGGGCGACTTGCATGTTAGCGTCTGCAGGGATGGGCACGGCCTCCTCGACTTTCTGGGTCTCTTGTGTATCCTGTCGAGGATTGTCTCTGGACTTCGTGAACTGTTTCAGGTGCCCGTCTTTGATGAGGATATCGATCGCGTCCTTGAGGTGGATGCAATCCTCTGTGTTATGCCCATGACTCTTGTGGAATCTGCAGTATTTCGTTTTATCTGTGCCGGGCTTGCTAGGTTGTTGCCTCGGAAAGCGTACTCCCGCCTGTTTGAATTCTGAATTAGCGCATTCAGACAAAATTTTCTCCCTGGAGGCTAGGAGGGGCGTGTATTCGTGGAAACGACCGATAGGTCCCCGGTGCTCCCGCGGTTCACGGGAGCGTTCGTCCTTTCTTTTGTCTCCTCCCCGACGAGATGTCGAGGGTTCATCAACTCGGTGTGGCTTGGCGTCTTCACGGCGTCGAGCGTCTCTTACTGAACTGGCCGCTTGCTTTTCTTCATATTGGATGTAAGCTTGGGCTTTTAGCAAGAACGCGTCGAGGGTGGCCGGGGTTTCAATTCCGACCGCCCGATGGAAATCGGTCGAGGGGCGCAGTCCTCGTTCCAGCAGATACTTTTTCATGTCGTCGGTCGTGGATACTTGAACTGCCTCTTTATTGAACCTTTCGATGTAAGTTCGTAAAGGCTCGTCCCTCCCTTGGATTATTGCTTCGAGCGAAGCCTCTGTCTTAGGGTGTCGTCTTGATGCAGTAAAGTGTCTAGAGAACGTGCGCCCAAGTTGTTTCCACGATGTGATGGATTCAGCCTCAAGGCTTTTGTACCATGTCATTGCCCCTTTCCTCAGCGTCGTGGGAAAGAGCCGACATTTAATTGCTCCCCGAACACCTCGATAGTCGAGCAAGGCATCGATGTTCTCGATGTGTTCGTCTGGGTCGGTAGTCCCGTCGTATGAGCCTAAGGGAGGAGGTTTCTCCAAGCCTCGTGGGAGCTTGGCTGCCATAATTTCAGAGGACAGGGGACCCCGAGCGTCTTCGTCGTCACTGGAAACAAGTGATGATCTGTGATCGCGTTTCTTTGTTCTTCGAGGGGAAGTGGATCTTGATCTGCTCCTTCTTGATTTTCTTTTAGAAGAGGGTTGTGGAGACGACTGACGAAGGCGTTTGTTGCCTGTTGATTCGTCGGTGTTTCCTCTCCTCTTCTTCGGAGGAGACGGAGTGCGCTCCCCTTGGGGTCTATTGGGAGAATGAGGTCGACGAGAATTATCTTCAAGTCGGGCGATCTTTTCACCATGAGCGAGGAGTAACAAGTTTGTTTGATTTAGGATTTCGGCCAGCGCTGCGAAATCTGACCCCGAAGGAGTCGAAGGAAAAAGAGTTTCCGGGCGACTCTCCAAGGGTTGGTCACGATCGGGTGAAGGTGATGTTGCCCTCCCTTCTGGTCGGTCGTGCACTGTATCATCATGTAGGGGAGGCTGGACGTTGCTCTCATGTTGCGTGAGAATCATACCATCATTCGATCAATTTTCCTGGTTGTCCCGAGCAGCCATGGATCTTGTTAAAACTTTTGTTCTTTGAGGATCTTGAAAGAAGAACGGGGAAATCTTACTCTTTCCCACAGACGGCGCCACCTGATCGTACCTGGAGATCAGGATCCGATGTGGCTGGTCTCGAGAGCGGATGGATGTGGTCGTTTGAGGAGAAAAGGGTTGTACCTGCAAGGCACTCCGATGCTAAAGTAAGTATCCGAGCAAGAGTGAGCAAGTACTAGTATTAGGGTTGAGAATTGAATACCTGCCCCCCTCAAATGAGAGGGTTTTTATAAGGGACTAGCTAGAATACTATTGGTTCGTTAGGTGAAGTGCGGATCGAGGGATCCATGGAGATAGGAAACGGTCAATATTAGCCGTTAGAGGATCTCTTTAGGTCCGGATCGTTGGTGGTCGACTGAAGACCACTTTTCATGATTGTGCTCGACGTCGAGCGAGGTGAAGGGATCAGTCTTTCTGGCCCAATAAGAAGGATTGGGCCGGGCCGGAACACTACACTTGATCTTAGCCAAAAGGCCGAGAAAGGTATGAGTTTAAAGTCATGCTTGTTGTGTATTTTATATCTGACATATTTTCTTCTTCTTTGATAACTAGGCGATGTGGGACTATAATATAATAATTTGGAGTCTCCTAGTGTTCCTGTCAACACGAGTGATAGCTTGCTCTTATGTAACATTAATTAAACCAAGAGGGATATTGTCTGATTCACATACAATTTCTACTCTACATTCATGCAAAGACTAATATTGGCTCTAATTTTCTACAGGTTGCCTACAGCATCAAAATTAAATAAGTAACAACTCTTGGGCGTAAGTCTTTCTTAAGAGGGTTCATGGAACAAAGAAATCAGTTAGTGATTAAAAGACATTGATGTTTCAGAGCAAGTTCTGCCATTGTTTAAATAATATTGAGTATTGACTGCAAAAACTACATTGTTTATTTGTTTGTTGGCTTATAATATTTCATGTTATAGTATCGTGCTTGACAAATAATTTAGTGTGGAAAGATGTTTCCTTAAATGCTACCTACCAATTCTTCTCATTTTTTTGTTGAATTGCTAGTTCAGTTCAAGTGAAAACCATTTTTTTTATATAAAAATGAGAGCTACTTGCTATGGCAGAACAATCAAAATTACTGCAGGTTTAATTAACCAAAGTGTGAATTTTTCATTAAACCTTAATTAACTATCTGTTTTTGAGCAGGTTTGCATCCCTTAGTGTTGAGGGACTGTTAGAGTAGCAAATTGATAGAGCTGTCACTTACTCTTTAAAAAAAGCATCCAATTTTCTAGGAGTATATCTAGATTAGAATAAAACAAATTAATGGTATCTTTATCATAAGCCCAATGTCTGTTAGTTTCTTGTTTAAATGCTGAAGGAAAGCCAAGTACGAGGAAGCATTAGAAACATTTGAGTCGGTTTTGGGAACAAAACCAGAGCCTGATGAAGCAGCAATGGCAAGTTATAATGTTGCTTGTTATTACAATAAGCTAAACCAGGTATATATGTTTGTTCACTTTACAAATTGTATTGCATTCCATTACTCTGTCATTGGTTTTGGATCATTTTTGTGAGTGTATTTAGTTTGTGTATAACTTTCTGAATAGATTAATCTCTATATATGTAGATCAAACCCCTCAATAACATCTTTTCAATGATTAGTGTTATGACATGTGGGAATGCCGAGTTCAAAGTAAGCCAATTAAAAAACCATGTTCCTCAATAGAAATATAAAACTTGACAATTAAGGCCGGTGGCTGCACAATCCTGGCCTACCCACTCAAAAAGTTAATATTTGAGCCATGGTACTTGAGCTAAGGCATGGTGTACTTGAACTAAGGCACAAGTCTTATATAGGTCTTAGACAGGAGGGGACTGTGTGTGTCTGGCTTCACAGAGCAGTAACCGCCAATCAGTTGAGCCAACAAATACCGCTGCAACAAAAGGTAAGGGATGGGTTCGGGTTCATTTGGTGGTTGAACAATCCAGGTTAGTAAGATAAGTTGACAATCTTACTAAACCATGTAAGAATCAAGAAGTATATCTACCAAAAACTATGATAATAGAATAAGAAAAAAACTTTGACATTAGAATAAGAAGGGGCCGCGCGGACGCAGGCCCCCACTGCAACAAATTATGATGTAGGTTCCATCACTTGGGTAGACCTTAGGATAACACCCCTCCAAAGTGCAATGGAGGTCACTCTCCTAGGCCATGGTCCTTCATGATCAACCATTGACCCCATCCAGGTAAGTAATTTGTATTGTAGGTATTTAAGTTGTTTTATATTCTTGATTATATCAATATCTTCCCCCTTCTTTCAATGTGGGACTCAACTACTAGTAGTAGGCAATGTATTTCCCACCCTCTACTGCTGCTTTTTATTTTTTCACTTGAAAGCCACCAACTTAAAGCATGACAGGTTCCTTTTGGCTTTTATTATTGAATTGGATATTTTCTTCCTTGTTACTTTTAGTTGAATTGAAAACTGGTATTTGCACATCAAATTTAAGAAAAACATCTTGATGAATTTTAACTACCCTACTGATGTATGTACTTAATACTAAGATCTTGCACCAGATAACCGGATGAACACTAACTAGCCTATTCTACACCACTGCATCATCAGAAAACTATGTAGACATTAACTCAAACTTGTGTTGATGTTGGTTTTTTGCTGTGTAATAACTTTATCAAAGAAAGTGATTAATTTAAGGTATGGTCTTAGTAGTTGGAAAGCAAAAAGTAGGATTCATCTTTGTTTTCTACTTTTAATTCACTTGTACAACATTCTAAGCAGTGATATAACATTCTCTCTCCATCGGGAAATGATTCTTTTTTACTTAAGACTGAGTAGTATTATTTGAACATCACAAATTCTCCACGTACATGAACGCGGTATATAAAATACATTCAACACATTAGTTGGCGTGACTAAAATTTAAAAACAACACAAAATCATGTCTATGCAGTGTTTCAGTAACTAAAGTTGGGGCAGAGCAAGCAGAAAAGTGCAAGGCTATCTTGGAAAATATTTACTTTAACCAATGTCTTGCTTGTCCAATATCTTATGCCAAGGATAGGCACCGGTGAAAATTTAATTCTAAGATAACAACTACATTAGTTTATCTACAAAATAATTATATATAACAAAGTAATATTGAATTTCTCCCAGAGATTTAAGATGCTCTTTCGATCCGTTATTAAAAAGATTTGATGAATAATTTATCAATGTCATAAAATCATTTCTAGGAATATTTAATAAGAAATAACCCCTTGTGTGAGCACAAGAAAGCATACAGTTTAGCAGTATGATTCTGTCACATTTATCTTTGTAGTAGTGTTACATTTTTTACTAATTGTGGGTGAAATAAAAATTTATGAATATACTTCATATATTGATTGAATGATAATTTATAGGATTAGAATTTGCCATGTTGGCTTTTTGTACAAGGTCTTTGATTTATTTGTATTGTCACGGCGTGATGGTGCCAATAAGGGTTGGTTATGAAAAACTTGAATTTGTCCATTAAGATGTTTATTACCTACTAATAATACTATACTCAAGTTAAGATTTTTGAATCATACCCTTAAGCCTGTTTTATCTTATATAGTTTTATTGAACTTGTTGACATCTGAATGCAGTTGGCTTGCTTGAGGGGTAGGATAGTTCACTGATTTCTTGCACCTGCATTCTACAAAAGTAACTTGCTGACATCTGAATGAAGTTGGCTTGAGGGGTAGGATAGTTCACTAATTTCTTGCACCTGCATTCTACAAAAGTAACTAACATATGTATAGAATAAGAGAAGTAAAAAGTATTATCATTATTATAGTTAAAGGACATAAAATTTTGGTGGGGTGTGCCAAACTATTGCAATAGTGCAACGAAAAAGAAACATTTGAGAGATCCAATAGCAAGCTATTACAGTGGATTCTTGCTCTCAAAAAATAAATTTAGAGGATTTTTTAATACACTATTTATTTCTTATGTACCACGTGAATTTTAAAAAAATAACTCTAATTTTCGGAGATGCATCTCCGGACTCAACCATGAGTGGCGCCTGATAAATTGAGTTATTTTTATTCCGGAAATGCATCTCTGGAATATTTTAAGAAATAGTTTAATTATTCACCAATGCAATAGAAATTTTGGACACTCAGGGTAGATGCATCTCCGGAAATATGGGTGAGATTTTGAAATTTTCTGTCATCTTTGCATGTCGGATATTTCCGGAGATGCATCTCCGTAATAATCTGATAAAAGAATCAGTTGCATGATCACATAACCATTGTTGTTTTTCAACCAAACCCTTCACCGAAAAACCCTTATTTCTCAATCCATTCTTTTGATTCATCACATCATAAAGAGTAAAAGAAGATATAATTTATAATACCCCGTATTTATTTAAATGCTCTGGATAATATTAATTAAGATCAATAGGGTTCCGGTGTGCTCTGAGAGTTTTCAATTAAAATAATTAGAGCAACCGACGAACTCAAATTAATTAGTTAATATTATCTGACTCAGAGGTTTTAGTAATTAAGTGCTTTAGAGATATTTTTGGATACTCTCAATTTGGATCAGTTAGTGTTACTAACTTATAGATATTTGTTATATATTTCTTTTCCTCTCATTTGATAAAAGAAAAAGAGAGATAGAAAGAAGTTAAAGAGAAGGAAGAGAAAAGGAAATAGAAGAGAAGAGAAGAGGAAGAAGAGAAAAACTTGGATTCATCAATCTTCATCAAACTCCTCTTCATTTGCAAGGTGGGTTCTAGTTAGAGACTTTAGTTGTAGAATTTCTCAAGTTCTAGAGCTAGGTATAATATTGTGAGAAATGATTAATGTTGCAAATCTTTGAATCTAACGGCTAAAATGCGAAATTAATCGGTTAAAATAATCGGGTAAACACATGTATCAAACCTATATGACTTGTTTTGCTAATCTTTGGAGTTTTATTGGTGATTATGAGGATTTTGGGGGTGCTTGGAACCCTAGAACGCATAAATATAATTTTGGTTCTGGTGCGAACCGTCGGGTGGCGTATTGATTGTCGGACGGTGAAACTTTGAGCCTCGAGTGGAATTAAGGTGCGATGGGAGAAAAAGTTATGTATTTTGAAATTTCTAAGGTTGAACTTGCGCCGCTGCGATCGCCAGGCGAAGCAGCAGGCGCTGGGGGCACCCCTAGGCGAAACCTAGACTGTCGGGCGCCCCTGACAGTTTTTCAAATATTTTTCTTTTCTTTAAACATCCACAACTTTTGACTCAGGTGTCCGATTGAAGCGTTATTTATATCGATATGTTATCGCATTATGTGATGAGCTATTTTGCGTTTTCACTTATGTTATCGCATTATGTTATACATATACATCTGTCGTTAACTGTGATAAGTATCAAGAGAGTGGTTTGATGCTTGGTGAGGGATCTTTTGTGGAAAATGCATTGTAACCTTAGGAATGTTGTATACATTCCATTTGAGTGAAATCACGTAATCAGAATCGTTTTCCCTGAGAATGTCGTTTCATGAGCCATAGGCTCCTCTGGAATGTACGCATGCATTACTTGACGGGTTTGATTCCCGTGTTTAGTACGAATGTAGCCTGTGAGTAAAGAGACTTGTGATGGTGTACGAACCATGTGAAGTGACGATTCTAGGTGTACGGACCTAGGATCCGAATCCATTTCGTATGTCAAGTAAATACAAGGATTCATGGATTCATGACTCGGGTCGACTTCTAGACGTAGAAGAGAACAGGATAGGGGATACCTCATGGTTTCTGGATTGATACTTTTCGAGTTAGTAAACTCAAGACATGTTTCCATACGAGTGAGAGATTTGTGAACTCAAGGTCTAGGTTTCCTCCGACTTGAGAAGAATTTTGTTAGAACCTTGTAAAGTCGAGAATCCATAAGATAGAGAACTCACTGAGTTGTTGATATCTCACCCCACTGTTGTTATTGTTTTTCAGGTTTATTTTGCATATTTGATTTACAAGTGGAGTTATGCTCGAGATGTTTCAAGAGAAACATATATTGAGTTTTTTTCGCTGTGTATTTTATCTTTTGTACAATGATGGATATTGTATTCATCTTAGTATTTTATTGTAGTATAATTTCCATGTCTTGTATCATAGATTGTATTTTTTTAGAATTGGTCAAGAATGTGAATTGTGATATTAGACACTTATGATGGTGTCAGTACCAAACAAACTCTTGTATGATATTTCTAGATAAATATTATATGGGGTGTTACATAATTTCAGGTAAAAATCATTTATTTTCCACTGCATTGCTCACATTAATTTAACTTTTTTCTTAAAAAAGAGTGTCGTATCCAAAAATGTATCTCCGGAACGAGTATGAACTTGTCTGAAAATGCATCTCAGGAAGTTGTCTGTGTTCATTTTCCAAGTATGTTTTGAGCATTGGCGTTTATATACTGTTATGGTTTTAATTATTTTCACTAAATATGGTAAACCCCAATGTTTTACCAAAACAAGTTGTTTCTCCAAATATTCAAGGTGTTGTTGTGAAGGCGGATAATGTTGACAACCAATTTAAAAACGAGCAAGAGTTTGATTGAATCTGTATGGAGGTCTCTAAACTTGGATTTGGTGTGGTTTTCGAAAGGTTCGATAATTGTTCGGATTGAAGATGCACTTTTGTGACAATGATGTGTGAAAGAAACGGAAAATATAGAACTTTTCTCCAAAATTTTAAAAGAGACGACACTGGTTCAATAGAGTGTCCGTTTAAGGTGTGTGGTACATGTTGGCAAACAAAAACTAGAGATTTAATGTGATATGTGGTTTGCATAACCATGATTTGTGTGAAAAATTAGTCGGTCATTCTAGTGTGTGTCAGCTCATGTCGGAAGAGAAGGAATGTGCTGATGACATGACCTTGAATATGGTTCAAGTGAAAAATATACTTGCAACATTGTGTAATACCTCAAAATTTTCCCTCATATTTATCCTCTTTACTGGTGTATCGTTTCACACTCATCTGCATTTCTCACTAAGTCATTAACAACATAATAGTGCATTTCATTGTTTCCATAGGGCATGAGATCAGTGTCCTCCGAAGAACCAATTTGTTCCAGTAGTTTGAGGTCTCTACTTCACTGGAGTTGGTTTCATGGATTACAGAACTAGGGTTTCATATCCATATTCACCAGATGGACTCAAGGTTTTGGGTTATGTAGCTAGAAATATCTGCTTGTACTCCCGCTTCCTGATTAGGGTTGGTTCCCTAATTAGTTAATACTCGGCAAAGTTTCCTTGCGAAAATCCATTCATGAATAATCTTGTCGTTCAAAGGATTCTATCATTTCTTGAGACATAATTCATGGAAGATCGTAATGCGTGCAAAGATGATTAGGGTTTCATGACAAAGGAATGTTGGTTTGTGGTACAAGAGATCAAGTTACAGATCCTGATGATAATCAGGGTATTGTGGTCCTCTGTTCGTTGCGTTGTCTGTAATACGAGTAAATGAGGTTTGGATTTGAAAGTTGACTGAAGATCGAGGATCCTCGGAAGACATAAGTTTGATTTTGATTGAGAGTTTTAGTTGGGTTAAATGTGTTGAGATTGGTTGCACGAATTACTTGGATTTCAATATTTCTTCCCTTTCATGTTAATATTCATATTTTGTACACTATCCAAATTAAGTCCATAAACTTTGTTTTTTAGTTCATTATCCGCGATAAATGTAATTCAAGCCTAATCCCGACTTAGGATCCATTTCAAGTCTCATTTGTTTAATCTAATATCCAAGTGTCTAGCTCCGATTTTAAGCGTCCAATTTTATTCTGATTTCACTTGTCCATTGTTATAGCCAATTAACAACCGTATTCTGAAGTTGCATTTTATCCGTAGTTCTTGGTGTCGCATTTAGAATTCATTAATTAACAACCTTATCCCAGTTTTTTTGTTTTTTTGTTCGTCACTAATAGGAGAAGGTTCAGTGTGCTTGTTTGAAATATTGAAAGGACTTGAGTTTGCCGAATTGTGATTGCCACCAGAACTCATTAATGACTTTAAGGGTATTCGTTCCACTCTCTTTTTTCTCAATCCTGCAATATCATAACACTCCAGAGGCTTCCTCTCCGACTGCCATTGTTGGGCTACCCTTTGACATTCACTCAATGGACTTCAATACAAAACAATAAATATTTCTAATTGTCACAATGAAATTCAATACCAACATATAACAGAATTTTTACAGCAATTTGAGTAATCAATAATGCATCTGAAATTCAGTTACAATTTTACACCATAAAAACCAAGGTCTGTCACATAAAGTCTAGTAGAATTCCAGAAAATAACATATCAGTGAAAATAAGAATCCTAACAAAGGGGGAAAGGAGCTTCAAATCAAGGCACCAAGGTCTGACACAAACGGTTACACAATCTCAGGATATAACTGAACAGAAACAAAATTCATAGGGGAGGTTCCAACAAAATTCAACACAAACTCCATCCACCTTGATCAACTTTCGAGAATAAGGCAGAACTTCTGAATCATTTCATCGAATCAACCACACTCATCAATCTTTATCTCCATAATCTCCATCATTCACTTCTGAAAATTCTGCAATCTTGCTCAGCTACAATCTACATCTTCAACCTCATATTTTCGATTTTCGATCTTCACCCTTCATTCTTTCGCAAATCAGCATGCTACCTACACCAGAAGAATTTCACAACAAAAAGAAACTCAGGAAAAGTTCCACAGAATGACAAAAAAAAAACAGTTGCAATTATAACTGAATTCCAACAAACTTTTAACTGATTCTAACAGAAATGCTAACTGAATTTTACCTGAAGAATCTTCTAGATCAATCTCTGAATTCCAGCTCTATAAATCAAGATCAAGTCCTTCACAATCACTTCTTCCACCATTTTTTTCAAATCCATTACTTCAATCCCTCTCCATTCTTCCATAATCCTCCAAGTTTTCTTCACTCTCCAACACAAATCCTCATCCATCTCATTTTTTCTTCCACACCACAATCTTCTTCCTCCTCAATTTCGTTTCTGCATTCTTCTTCATCTTCCTCACTGCAAATTTTCACCTCTTCTGCATCTTCTTCATCGCCTTCAAAGCCTGCAAATCGAATCAAGAAATTATCACTGCAAATTCATCAATGGCAGCACCAAAATCGCACGGAAAGAAAAAAGAAGAACTTAACTGAATAACAACCTCTGAAATCTTCACCATCGTCATCGTTTCTCCTCAACTCAACCTTCAGTCATTCGACTTCATTCCTCTCGCAAACCTGTTAATCCTCATCCTCACTGCACACTTGCTTCGTCATCTTCAGCTTTCGCAGAACACAACCTTGAATCAATTATGCATCATCAATTGCATCTTCAATCGTCATCCAATCTCTTATATACCAACAACAACTTGTAATAATCAACCAAGGGCAGAAGTTCGAATCGTCAACAAAGAGCAAAGAAACAGAATCTTGAAAAAGCTATAAGATCGAATCGTGCCGAGAATCAACAAACAACATACCGGGTGAGAGCGAAGCTTCTTCATCGTCGATCCTCATCTACGTCATATAGCGTTTCCGAATTGCAACTTCTCCAATCGCTTGCGTCCTCATTGCGAAGGTTCGTCGAGCGTCGCATTCATCTTCACCGAGTAGCTACGATCGTCGTCTTCATCTCCATCGCAACAACGATCTCAAAGAACTTCAAAATCATTCATCAATTCGATTTAAGGTGCGTAAATCTCGAGCTATTCGCTTCGATACCTTGTACTTTCGAGATTCTGAATGGTTCGATCTAGTAGTGTATGAGCGAATTAGGTTTAGCTATTTGTGGATATGAGATGAGGCAGAAAGAAGAGGCGAGGTTTGTGTTTAGTGTTTTCGCGTTTGAGAGGAGTATTGGAGGAGAGGCGCCGCCGGAGGCTAGGGTTTGTGTTTGGGGAAGAAGAAGTTACGAGGGAGAGAAGTGGTAGAGGCTGGGGTTTTGTATTTATTTTTGTTTTAAAGATTCTTAATGATATTGATTTAGTCTTCATGAGGTCATAAACTAAGTTAATTACAATATTAGAATTGTTAAAGACCATTAAAAATGTCTTCAGTCCATCGAATCAGATCTCCATCGGATAAGGATAAGTTTTTTTGGATTTTTGCCATTCCGGCGGTGACATTTGTCACCGTCCGGTAGGCTCTTCTTGCTTTTGCTGTTAGCACCACCCTATCTCTAAGCCCACCTAGAAAATAACCAATAAAGAATGCTGCCTGCACCTCCCCCAACAATCTTGCGAACTGGGCCTCATCATATTGCTACCTGCACACCCATTATAGGCCCAGTATGAAAAACAATATAAAAAAATCTTCTTTGCGCACCTCCCCTCAAACATGCGCATGGGCCTTTCTCCCCTGCTATTTAAACCCCCCATGCTGAGCCCAATAATAAAAACACTATGAAAAATACTTAATTAACCCCCCTTTATTAGTTTCTTTAGAATTTAATTTTAGTTTAGTCATAGTTTAGAAATAAATCAAATAAAAATAGTAAAAATCATTAGAAAATTATACAAAAATTTCAGTAGTTAAATAATTCAATTTAGAAATTTGTGACATTTTTGTTTTCTGAATTTTGGTTATTTTTCGATTTAATTCTGATTTTTTTTTTAATTAGCTTTATTTGGATTTCCTTTAATGGTGCTGGATTTTGTTGATTTTATTTAGGTAACTTCTAGTAGGATTTTTGAGCCATTCTTTTTTCTGTAATTAGAGGACTCATAATAGTGCTTAGGATATTTTTAGTGGATTTTTTAGGACCTTTTATCTTAGGTTTTAATGGTGTAATCCTTAGAAATTAGTGGTTAATTCTTAGGTGAAAATAAGCATTTTTTAGACATAGAATAAATAATATTTTTTAGGATCCCTTCTAACACGATGTTGTAGATAATATTAGGTCCCTATAGTTTAAGTTTCATATTTTTTACAGAACTTTTGATATTTTTTAGGATGTTAGTTCTTAGGCTTAGTTATGTATAATTTCCATTAGTTTAAGCCATTAAAAATAGAGTAGAAAAAAATATAGTTTAGATTAGATTTAATCCTAGAATCTAATATAGGCTTTGGTTAGTTTAATTTGATTTTTTTAGAATGGACATTAGGTTTGACTTTGATTTAGTACTTAGGCTTAAAGTTTCATTGTCATTAGAACTAGAATAAATAAAATAGGACTATTTTTTAGTTCATGCCTTTAAATGCATTTGTTAGAATTTTATTTCTTAATTCAATTTTATTGTTTTTGCCTTACCACTTGATTTTATAACTTGTATAGGCTTCCCCATTGTTCTTAGAATCAACTTAACTTCATTAGGAAGTAAGTTGAATTCTAGTAGTTTCTAGTTTCTCATTAGGAATAGAAAACTTCACAAACCATAGGATCTCTTGTAAATAAATCAATTAACTTAGGATTGAGTCTTAGTTCCCATTAGATTTTGTCCTTTTATCGATTTGAGTCATTCTTTCTCATCTTATGAAGAAAAGCAATAAAACATTTAAGAATAAAAGCCGAACAATCTTGTACGACACGAGACTTTGTTGCGGAGTGCTTATACGCGTCCTGTTTCGGGGCGAGGTGTAAGTACTTCCCGCGATTGATAGGTCTTAGTATGAGAATGTTCACAAACAAATTCAAAACACTTCTCTTAAAAGACCAAAAACAAATAACAAGCGACTATCCTGCGGGAACTTCTCTTTCTCATCTCATTCACTCACAACGCGAACTCGCGACGACTTGTCTTTCATGCAAGACGGTAAACGCACTCGTACCAGACGAGCCTGCAACACCTGAGAATAGACATACTCAGTTCCAACATAAAAAATACAAACAAATAGTTCCCGCCTAGGTTAGGCGAACTACGTCGACTCTGATCCTCATTATCCCGATGAGGTACGTAGGCAACGGGGTAGGGCCCGTTCGAGCACATTCTTTATTTTCCCTACATTTTCCCCTTTCTTTTCATTTTCTTATTTCAGTTCCTTTCTCATTTCCATTCCATTTCCAGTTAGCGGTTCATTTGTTCAGCAGCATATTATTTCTCACCCTTTGAAACAAACAAGCAAGCGTGGATCCCGTCGGGTACGGCGGACGATCTGGGGTGCTAATACCTTCCCAGGTCGTAACCGACTCCCGAACCCAGATTTTTGGTTCGCAAGGCCTTGTACTTTCCTTCTTCCTTAGGTTTGTGCAACATTACCTTTCCCATTCATTCGGGATAAAAATGTCTGGCTGGCGACTCTACCTTTCCGCGCCACTTTCGCGTTTGTACTAGGATGAAAATCCCGGGAGCGACACATTGAAACGAAAAAGACCCAAAAATATATCAAATATCAAACAAATGTATAATATATTATACCTAACTAACAAGACACATATGGGGGATAGAATTGAGATGCAAAAATTCTTGAAACTATTGGAAGATAACAATTACATTTTTAGATTTGGAACGTGTGAGGATGGAGTTATTGTAAGAGATTTAGTTTGGGCTCATCTTGATTCCATAAAGTTGTTCAACACATTTTCTACAGTGCTCATACTTAATTCAACATACAAGATCAACTAGCATAGACTTTCATTATTGGACAGGGTTGATGTTACCTCAACTAAGAAGACATGTTATGTTGGTTTTGCATTTCTTCAATGTGAAAATAGAACAATTGTACTTGGGCCTTAGAGGTGTGTCAGACACTGTTGAAGGAGCAAGGTGAGATGTTTATAGTGATTATTATCGACCACGATATCGCATTGATGAATACAGTTGAAAAGGTATTTCTTTATTCTTATGCATTACTTTGTAGGTATCACATAACAAAGAATGTGAGAAGTTGGGTTAAACATGTGGTAGGGACGAAACAGATAGAGTCTGAAAATAGAAAAATGGTGAAGGTAAGGTGTGATTGTGGAAAAAATATTGGATGCGTGAAAATGTATAATAAATTTTACCACAAAAGAACTATATGTCGATTTCGTTATGTATTTCAAGAAAGTATGTGAAAAGTATTTAGACTTGTTGAAATATGTTGAAAGCACAATTCTTGACCAGGCGAAGAAAAAAATTATTTGTGTGTGCACTGATAATGTTAGACACATTGAAAATACAACAACTAACATAGTTGAGTCTGCCCATGCTATTTTGAAGAATTGGTTGGGAAATAGTAAGGGAAATTTGTACGTGTAGAGAATGTGACTCCATGAACCACGTTATTCAAAAACAGCATAATGAGATACAAACATCATTTAGTCAGAGCATCACATGTTTGGAACACAGATTTAAAGATAACACTCTATATTCTCAATTGGTTGATAACATTTCTCGGGTAGGTTTGAATTATATTTTTCACAAGGCTAAACAAGCAAATAATGTAGGCCCCAATAGTGAAAAGTGTGGATGCACAATTATGAAAATATATGGTTTCTCATATATTTGTGTTATTACTAAAAAGGTGAAACTTGGTGACCCAATAAGAATGGACGAGATTTCCAATCATTGGAAGAGACTTAGGTTTGATGATGATGGTGTCATGAATGACGACAAATTGAATATCTCTATTTTGACCGAATGAGAAGTGATATAAGAGAGATTTTTGAAAGTCGATGACAACATGAAACTCCACATCAAAGAATAATTGAGGAAGATTGTCTATCTAGAAACCACTGACATGAAACCTCCCTCTCAACCAGTAAAAACAAAAGGCGCTCCGAAGAAAATGAAACCTACACCAAATGACAATTCGACAACTCAGTCTCCTTCATATTTTGAACATGTTGTCAAAAAATTTCCTAACTCACCAACTCCAAAATCTCAAAAAGTGTTATCAAATGAGCTCCCATTAGCAAACTACCTCTTAAGTCGTCTCCACCAAAGATTACATTCGTCAACAATATGTCATTTTATATGCACAAATACATCGAGCGAATCGTTAATGTTGTGTGGGACGACAATTGTGGTTATCAGGAATTTTTGGCTTTACTCAATAAAGGAGAATATAATCATACACTTGTTTGCCATCAACTTATCCAAAAGTTGAGGACACATAAAGAATCATACACGTGGTTGTACGGATAGAAAGAAAAATTTGATGAAGTTTATGAGTTTCTTGATCCTTGCCTCAACGGTCTGACACCAGAGGCAAAATTGATGTGCTTCCCTGAATTGATCACCTAATAACATGTGTGTATGATAGAGTGTGTGTTGACCAGACACAATACAATTTTTCAAAAACCTTTTTCCCACTACGCATTGCTCTATCTCAAAATTCAAATGATTGTATCATGTGTATTGGGTGACTTTCAAAATCAAGTCATTTTGCTCAAGTTTGCATGAAACTGGGATGTCCTATACCACTTACATCACCTGAGTTGACAACTCATTTAACCACAAAAGTCGAAACTTAGACGAATCATTTTATTGAAAGGATGCGAGAATTCGAGAAATTTAACAACATTGAAAAAGAATTAAATGCACAAAAGTCCAATGGGGTACCACCTATAGATTTACTGACGACATATGTTTCGATTCGTTTTAATTTCTTGTTTAAACTTACAAATAAGTGTATGTAATTGTGTCTCAATATAAATAAAATGTAATTTATTCACCTTGTCTTCATATTTTGTCTTAATTCATTTTTTATTTTATCCATATCAATATTTGTTCTTTTGTAAATGAAAAAATAGGTTATGTTTTAGGGTTTTGTGTTGAAACTGGTTCAGGAGAAGTTTTGGAGATGCATCTCCAAAACAAGATAATAGGGTGCAATTCCAGATATATATCTTCGAAATCTGCATGTCAGTAATTGAATGGTCCATATTGGTCTATGGCTTCTATAAAGTAAGGTGCTCTTATGTTATATTTCACACAAATTGAAAATGTCTCAAGTGTCACAAATAAACAACAATTGGTATGTTACAAATGTCTCATTCTCCAACTCTTCACCCGAGCGAATGTTTAAGCTACCAATTTCCTCCCTCGAAGATATCAAAGACGAAATCCATCATCTCCTACCTTATGGAGACAATTGAAAGATTGTGAAGCTCGAGTACCGTTCATCGTCGATTGACAACAGATGGAAGATTGAGTTCATCAAAATTGAGCTCAAGACGCAATCAGATGTAAGAGCTATGTGGAATACGTATTTCTGTTTTGAAACAAAAGATTTGTTCGAGTTGGAAGCAACAATTTCAAGATCGGTCAAAGATATTGCTAAGATGTTGAAGCGTCCACTTGGATTTTGAAGTGTAATGTCGCATTTCATGTTGAAATCATATATGTAATACTTATTTTATGTTATGAATGTTAATTTTATTTTGAAAAATTACTTGGTTTTGACTCGGCTACTAATGTGTATGCGTTACAGAAATGTAATTACATAAATATTCTGAGATGCATCTTCGGAATAAAGTAAACAAAAAAATTTGTGCGTAACTTAGAATGACATTTGTTGAGTGTGTGTTGGGATGCGTCCGGAGATGTGTCTTCGAAAATGGGGGTTATTTTTTAATTTTGTCGTGGTGCATAAGAAACATATATGATGCGTTTAGAAATGCTCTAAATTAAATATGCGTGGACCATTGACCCACATATGAGATATTAAAATGATAAGAACATATACTTTTTGCTTCACTTGCCCTCTTTTTTGAAACACAATTCTCAATCTACCCTATTTTGAATTTTTTTCTTCTTTCAAAATACTCTATTTAAAGAAGAGGCTCGACCATTCATTCGTTGAGGATCCTCTACATTTTCTTTTCATGTATATCCTCGGCCATTCATTGGACTAGAGTCTAAATATTTTATTATTTTTTGTTATTTTAATGTACACAAACCCCATATACACCCTCGACTAGGGGTGGCAAAACGGATCGTGGTCTGTCGGACCGGCCCGCGCACCAGCCAAAAAGTGGCGGGTTGGGTTGGGATTTTAGTCTCGCCGCCCACAAAAATCTGCCCCGCTAAATCCCGCCACCCGCCAAAACACGTCGCCCGTCAAAGTCCACCGCACCTATATAATAACAATATTTAAGTATTTGGAAGAGCCTAAGAAAATTGTTTGTGATTGTACATAAGTTGTTTTTAGATTATTAGGACTAATATACTTTCTCTGTCTATTGTTTGACAGGTATTTTGAATTTTACTAATGAAAAATGACAAAAGTGGGATCGAAATTTGAATTTAGATCATATAAAATATTAAAAATGATATTATATATGATAAGAGTATTATTTCACTAAAAGTTGATGTTTTAGGCTAATAAAAATTATGTTTTTTAAATGTTGGTTTGATGTTTTTTATTGAAATGTAGAAAGAATAACTTTTTAATTTATTCTTAAAAATAGAAAAAATTAATAAAAAAAGAAGGCGGACAAACCCGCCGCCCGCCAACCCGCCACCTTGGCGGGGCGGGTTAAACTTTTGTGCCAATTTCAACTTGGCGAGCATGTCTGCCCCGCTATTTTTTTGGCAGACTTTAGGCGAGGCGGACACGGGGCGAGGCGGACACGGGGCGAGGCTGGTGTAAACACCCCAAATTCGCCCTCACCCATTCACACCATGGCTTGTGATCATTTCATATGCATAAACTCAATCATAGCATCTCATATCACAGTTTTGATTCACTGCATAGATTCAAAGTCATCTGCATCTAGGGTTTGTGATCTGAGCAATCCAAGAGCTTCTTGAGCCACTCCAAAGGTCATCAATCACTTCAAAGGGGTCTATGTGTGGTTAAGTATCATATTACATCCTCTCAAAGTAAATAATGCCAAATAATCACAAGAACTGGGATTGTTGTGGAAGCAGAGCCAGGTTTAACTACACAGATGACCTAAAATTAGGGTTTTGGTTTCAGAGGCCATAACTCCAATTTTTTTGGTCATTCTTGTTTCTATTGGTCTCTATATGGTATAGGGAGTATGCATATCAATTTTTATGAAGAAATTCCATGGGGAAGTCATCTGATCAAGAGTTGACTTTTCAGACAAGTCAGTGCAAAATCAGGGCATCTGAGGCCCCCAATGACCCAACCAAGGGGTGATCTTCATCATGTTGAGTGCATATGATCTTTATTTGATCATAGAAGAAGTTGGAAGTTTACAAAATTCAAGAATCTCAAGTTTTTGCAAAGTTGACTTTTTGGGGCAAGTTTGACTTTCAAGGAATTTGTCATTTTAGGCAACTTTTCAATCCTTACTTTTTGGTCCAAAAATGCTTCAAATGGAAAAACTTTGGTCATGAAAGTTGTAGATTAGATCTTTCCCTTTTCAAAAAGTACAAGAACATGACCTAATGCATTTTGGATCAAAAGTTATGCTTCATCAAAGTTGGCTAAAATCGCTAAAATTCAAGTCATGCACCAAATGAGAAACTTGCAAATTTTTGTACCAAGGCAATTTGTGACTTCTAATTGATGTCAAACCATTACACAAACATCACATGTGACCTAAAAATCAGAATGGACCAAGAGTTTCTCATTTGTTTGGTCTTTGGAGCAAGATATCTTCATGAAAAGCAAAAGCAAAGTCAAGTTGCAAAAGCTCATGATCACTTCTCACCCACTTGCTGCCTTGGATGCTGAACCACCCTAGCCTTTCCCCTCACCATGTTGCGCAACCCACAGCCCTTGTACTTGGCTAGAACAAGACCCATGCCTTCTCTTACACAAAGTTGACATTTTGCAAAAGCCACCATACCAATCAATAAAGCACATGTCATGTCATCTGACCAATAGGATTAGTTTATACAAATCAAATGCAAGCCAAACATGATAACACACAAGCCTGGAACCAGCAAGAACAACACACTCTCATTTTTCACCCTTGAAGCAAAAGCTTTCGAAACTCAGTGTACAAGCTACAAACTCACAAACAAACTTCATAGAACTCATCACCACATCCTTCTGATCATTTCCCTGCCTTCATTCATCCTTGAAACACCATATAAGCCAAACACGATTCTCACCTGAGCTTGAACAGAACCTGTTCAAACTCTTAAACCAGCCACCATAAACTCCTTCCAAGCATCCAGACATCATCAAGGGACCAAAAGGAGTGGATTGCATAAAGAGGAGAGGTCAGAAAGTTGCTAGGTTGAAAGCTTCAAAACTCAGGTAGTTCAAGAACTT
The DNA here is from genome assembly GCA_963966055.1 of Lathyrus aphaca. NCBI lineage: Eukaryota > Viridiplantae > Streptophyta > Magnoliopsida > Fabales > Fabaceae > Lathyrus > Lathyrus aphaca. The sequence goes on from OZ014521.1 coordinate 66,393,474, forward strand.
TTTTTCCAGAAATGATTTTTAAAGTTCCTAAGTTGTTCTTTGTAGTTCACTGATCACTCTAATGTCTTTGTTTTTGAAAATGGTGGAGAGATGAGAGTTTAATCTGTTTCTGAAACTTTTTGCCCTAAGATTTGTTTGCTTCGATTCTCTTTGATTATGAGTGATAAATGATGTTTAAGTGAGGGGTTTGATTCGTTTTAGAGTGGGGAAGATTCCTGGATAGTTGGTTTTCATTTTCATAGCATGTAGAATGATTTAGCATTTGAGCTCGCCGGAGAAGATGACCGGAACCACTGTTCCGGTCATCTGAAAGTCATTAGGGCAAAATTAGGGCTTATTCACGTAATTAGCCAAGTTTGAATTCCAGCCGTGGGATCTGGCGCCAAGTCAAACGCGCGCGTGTTTCATTTGAATCTGGACCTTAGGATTTGATTACTTTCCATTTTTCAGCTTTATTTTATTTTATTTTTCATATTATTTCATTTGATTTGTACAATTTATTAAAAATAGCAAAAATACTTTAAAAATTCTGAAATTTTTTACACAAGTTGTTATTTAATTTCAGAACACAAAAATATTTTCATTTTTATTTTTAGCATTAAAAAAGTATTTTTAAATATTTAAAAGTTTCTTTTTAATTAATTAATGAGAATTAATTAATTAAAAATACTTTTAGGTATTTAAAAATCACCAAAAAATTCATGAAACATTTAAAAACATTTAGAAACATTGTCCAACCCTCAAACCAAATTTATTTTTTGATCTTGATGCATTTTGAGAATTTTCCATGGAATTAAAATCATTTTGATGCATTATTTTGATCCAAACTTTCAAAAATCATTTCTGCCTAACCATTGAGAGTTGGACCTTGATTCTTTTTGCATTGTGTTTAGCATATCATGTAGTTTGTGAGATTAAATTGGCATGATTTGATCTTTCATTTTCCATTTGTTTGGCTTTTTTTTCTTGTTAAGGAACCCTAAAACCCTAGAAAACTTAGGAAAATCATAACTTGAATTTGGTTAAGAGTTGGAACTTCTCCTTTGGGCTTTGGGTTAGTATAGGTTTAGGGATCCTTTGAGGGCATTTTCAATTTTTTATAATGTTGTTTGCTTCTGATTTTGGTTTTTGTTTGATGTATTGTTCATAAACCCTAATTTGGGCTTCCTTTTTGCATTCATCTTGCATTTGTTTGCATAACATGACTTGCCATGACATTTTATGCATCCATTTGGTTCATTAGACATCTTAAGACATATTAAAAGCATGTTTGATCATTGAATCTTGCATTTCCCATGTTGTATGCCATTTGCATTTCATAACTTTTCATGTATGTTTATGCTCCTTAACTTGCCTCATCTGCATCCATTGGTTCATGTGATCATCCTCATGTCTTGTCTCATGTTTGCATCATCCCATAGCATCATTAACATCATACTTATGCTTCTGGTTTTGTTTCTCATCATGCCATTCCATCCCATTTTGCATTGCATTGCATTTCTTTTCTAGCTTTTCAGGTGGTAAGTGACTTTGAGAAGTGAATTTGCCTTCACTTCTCATAACTTCTCTTCACCTCTTTTTGCATCCTTGCTGCATTTTTTGTATGTGTGTGAGTTTGAGCTTTCTCATCCTTCTTCTTCTCACTTTCTTTCCTCAAGTGACTTGTCTTCTTAAATGAAGCAAATTACTTTGCTTCCCTTGATCCTTTCATCTGCTTCCTGGTGGTTCCATTGAAGACTTATCTTGTAAACCTCACAAACCTTAGGAACAACCATGTATGAAAATGATTAGGGTTTTGTTTAGTCTCCCCTCTTAGTTTTACCTTTGTGTCTCTTTTGAGTCTTCTCTTCTCATCTCATAATCAGGGACTAAACCCTAAAGGCTTTAAGGCTTTGTGATTAAGTTTATGCCTGCATCCTTCTATTAGGATGGAGTGTATAACTTTAATCCTAAGTGTTAAACCCTTAATGTGTTTAAATCCTCTAATTAATTCACATAATAATCATCAAGACTTCACACTTGTAACTTGGGCCTTGCATTAGGGTTCTAATTCTTCCTTAACTGGTTAAGAAGGACTAACCCTAGTGTTAATGGACAAGTCCCCCTCAAGTTGTCTTATAAACCTTAAAACTCACTTCATCATCATATCATTAACTAAAATCCACTCAATAAAGGCTTTGTTTTGTCATGAGTTTAATCCCTAATCATGGATTAAGTTGAGGAGTTTTCCTCAGCTTAAACATTCTCATCTATTATCCTTCTATTAGGATGGTGTAATGAGTCTGTTTAATCCCTGATTATGGCTTAATCTCATTACTTAACACTAAACAAAAACAACAAAAACATCTAATTAATCACAAGTAGGTTAATGATCTTAATCCTACACCAAAGGTGTTTAAGTGTGAGAAGCTGACTTCACACTTAAGGTATTCTCATTACCCCTAATCAGAGGGAAGATGTGATGAGTTTACTAAATCCATTGGTTTAGACTTAAGCTTATTAACTTATGACAAAATCCAAAAACAATAAAAGACTGAAAACACAAAAACAAACAATAATCGTCTCCTCCGGGATTCTTTTCTCATCTCATTCACTCATAAACGAGAGCTCGCTTCTTCCGTCTAATGCAAGACAGTTTGCACCTGGGCCAGACAGGTCATACACTTGAGCATAGACAAGTAAGCAGTTCACAAGTCAATTCATCTTTCAGTCTCTTTGGGTCGAACTACGGTGTTCTGACTTCCTCATTGCACGAGAGGATACGTAGGCATAACTTAACAGTTATCGAACAAAAGTCTCTGTATATTCCCCCTCTTTCCAGCATCATTCTTTAGCCTCATGATCTTGAGCAATTCATTCTCATTCTTACACTGACACATCATTTATACACTTCACACTTTTCTTACACTTACACCTGTACATCCTTTTCCAGCTCTTTTATACACATTGCACTGACACTACCCCTTTAAAACACAAATCTTTTAAGCGTGGATCCCGTCGAGTACGGCGGACAATCTGGGTGCTAATACCTTCCCAGGTTGTAACCAACCCCCTTTCTCAGTCTCTCTGGTTCGCAACCGTCTTATCCATGTCTTTCTAGGTCTATGCAGCATTGCCTTTCCTCCGGGATAAAAATGCCTAGCTGGCGACTCTTTTCATCTCCAGTGAGTTCACTGCTGTGCGTTCTCATTGTTCCTCTCGCCGACCGTTCGCGTCTGTACCTTTATTTGGGCCGGTCTCATTTATCGGGAGCGACAGCTTGGCGACTCTGCTGGGGAACCTTTATACTGCAACCAGGGCTTCTGGTTCTTTTTGTGGGTTCCTCCTAGCGCTTGTTTGATTTGTGTTTACTGGGGTGTTATGTGCTTATTTGTGTTTGTATATTTGTATTTATTTTTGCTTTATGTACAGTTGCTTTACTGCTTCCTTTATAGCTTTGCATTATATCATATTGTCATACTGTGCTGCTGGCTGGATCTGTTTGTTTGCTTTGGTGGGTGGGTGTTCTATTGAGAGTTGAGGTCCTATACCTGGGATCTGAGTGACACCTAGGCTAGAGTGGTTCATATTCTTTCCCATTCCATCTCGGTCTGGTGCGGGAATATGAAACACGGTTCAGATATGGGTTTCTTCTTGAGAACTCTGTGTTGCAGATTTCCTGCAATGCTAGGGCTATCTGGGAAGCCTGCTAAGTCTGGATGACCTTTAGTTTTGACCTTCAGAAACTGAGGTGATTTAGAGGAGGATCTTTTATGGTTATTGTAAACACTGTACCTCCGGGTTAGAAGTGTTTACACTTCTCATAACTGATCCAAGTCTGAGGATCCTTGTTTTAGAGCACCACCTGTGAGGGGGTTAGGCTGTTTACAGGTTTGCAGGTACCCTTGACCTCAGCATACCCTGTTACTTTGATTTGATTAAGAATGCTCCATGTTGGAACAGTTCTTGTGATTCTAAACCCTGGACACGTGGCTCTTTATTTGAGTCCCCCACCTTGGTTACTGGACTTATAGACCTCCATCTGGATTTCTTGAACATACCTGGACCTATATCAGAGCACTTGATCAGATCCAGCTGAGTCACAAACCCTTGCATATCATTTGCATACATCCTCATTGCATCATTCTGACACTTGTTTATTTGTTTTTCAGGGTATCCATCTTCATTTTTGGCTTGGTTTTGACCCCATCATCAGTATAGACCTATCTTCATCAGCATCTGCTTCAGCTATCAGCTACCTGCTTCAGTCACCTGCACCAGCCAGTCAGTGGCCCATTTTCAGTATTATCATCAGCACCTGTCTCAACTCTTCTTCAACAACATGGCACCTAAAAAGAGTAACATCTCCTACCACTTCTTCCAGCCTGAGCTAGCTGACATCAGGAGGATTCAGACCCTGATTACTCCAGACTATATACCACTGTTCAGGGAACACTATGGAGACATACTTGATGTGGTTATAGATTTGGACCCTTCACAGAGGAGCCTGATTCATACTTGCCTTCAGTTTTATGATCCCCCACTGAGGTGTTTCACTTTTTAGGATTTTCAGTTGGGCCCTTTATTGGAAGAGTACTCATCATTGGTTGGTATACCTATCAGGGGTGGAGTCCCTTTCAACCCTGAGATGGTCTTTCCTGGTAATGAAGAAGTAGCAAAGGCATTGCATCTGGAACCAGTTCTGATTGGGCAGCATATGACTATTAAGGCTGGAATCTCTGGCCTGCACCTGGATTTCTTGATCTCTCAGGCTACTTTGAAGGCTTCTTTGGGAGAGTGGAAAGCAGTCTGTGCTTTATTGGCCCTGAGCATATATGGGATCATATTATTTGCAGATGAGCCTAGATTCATTAGCAAGAATGCAATCCATCTTTTCATCCTGAGGAACCCAGTGCCCACTTTATTGGGGGACTTTTACTACTCAGTGCACCAGAGGAATGAAAAGCAAAGGGGAAGATTAGTGAGGTGTTGTGCTCCTTTGTTCCATACTTGGCTTCTCAAGCATTTGCCCAAGACAGATGCATTTTTGAATCCTCATCAGCAAAGAAACTGGGCTAGAAGACTCACTGCTCTGACCTCAGCTGATATCAGGTGGTGCACTCAAAACACAAAAGGCAGGGATATCATTACCAGTTGCGGGCATTTTCCCAATGTACCCCTGATAGGAGTTAAGGGTTGCATTAATTACAACCCTCTGCTGTTCAAAAGACAACTGGGCTATGCACTGGTCCACACTCCTAAGGCACAAGACTTGGCTGAGACCCTTTACTGTGAGAATAAGCCTAATCTGGCTATTGTCAGGCAAGCATCCTGGGCCTGGGACAATGTTCAAACTAAAGGAGTAACCATTCTGGGGAAGTGCAACAATGTGGCATCAGCACAATATTATGAGTGGTCCCATGCCAGGGCTCAATTTTCTGGAATGCCCTTTACTATGGAAGATATGCCTGGATCATCCTCAGCACCACCTCCTGCCACTGTCAGCTTAGAGGAGTTTGAGAGCTTGAAAGAGAGAAATGAGAAGTTGACTCAGGCTTTACAGAAGACCCTCTGGGAGAGGAGTGATGGTAGGTTGGATATTGAAAGGTTGGAAAAGTTGAGGGTGGAGCATCTGGCTAAAATTGAGAAGTCTGAGGATTACATCAAGAAGTCTAGGGCTGGAGAACAGATCTGGAAGAATGCTTGCAAGGAAGCCCAGTTCCAGAAAGCCAGGACAGACTTGTATCTGAAGGAGAGTCAAGCTAGGTGGGTCAGGATCACCGAAGCTCGTACTCTGGAAGATAAGAGGACTCAGGACAAGATAGAGCAGCTAGAAGCTAGTGCAAAGGAGCAGCAGGAAGCCCTGGCAGCAGCCCAGAGGGAAATATCAGAGCTAAAGATCAGAGCTGGAGTGAAGAGGTCAAAGGACCAAAGTCAACACAAGAAGCTAACTGCAGCTGTCACTACCCGGAATCTCCTTATCAGGAATCTCACGGAACGTCCAGCTGATCCTGTGACCGAAGCACTTCTCAAGGAAGTTCAGGAGGATGAGTTTGGTCTTGGTGTTTGACTTTTGCTTGTTGTTGTTTTCATTTCATGTATTTTTATTTTCTTGTGATGTATTTTGACCCCTCTGAGGGCACGTTTTGTAAGAGAACAAACTATGTACCATTTGCCTTTTGTAATATATGTATCAGTTTGTTCCATCCGAGTTTACTTCAAAAGCAATATCAACAGCATCTTCAAGGGTCTGAAAGGGTCAAAACTGAATGCCGAGTCGGATACCTTGAAAACAAATAAGCATACTGCATTGCATGCTAACCTTTTGTTTTGTTTTGCAGGCTTTTGTTTTATTGTTGCTAACTCTGTTGTGATATTCAGGAACTATTGCTCGACGTCGGGTATTTCCACTCAATCGTCCACACCGATATCCAACCCGCAACAACCTTCCGGGCATACAAATGGATCAGGTACAACAGGACCTTGCAGAGGTCAGAAACCAAATGGCCAACGAAAGATTGGAAATGAGAACTCAGATGACGCAGTTTATGGAAGTGATGAACAACATGGCTCAGAGCCAAGAAAGATTGAGAGCCATGGTGGAAAGGCAGAATCAGGAAGATCCCCATATAGGGACTGCTGGCACAAGCAACAATGAGAGGGTCCAACCTCATGTCAACCCCCCGGTATTTGGACCCCTGTCGCTCCCGGGATTTTCATCCTAGTACAAACGCGAAAGTGGCGCGGAAAAGTTAGAGTCGCCAGCCAGACATTTTTATCCCGAAAGAATGGGAAAGGTAATGTTGCACAAACCTGAGGAAGAAGGAAAGGACAAGGCCTTGCGAACCAAAGATCTGAGTTCGGGAGTCGGTTACGAATTGGGAAGGTATTAGCACCCCAATCCGTCCGTCGTACCCGACGGGATCCACGCTTGCTTGTTTTGTTTCAAAGGGTGAGAAATAAAGAATGCTGCTGAATAAAACCGCTAACTGGAATGGGAATGAGAAATGAGAAAAGAACTGAAATAAGAGAATGAGAATAAAAAGGGGAAAATGTAGGGAAAATAAAGAGTGTGCTCGAACGGGCCCTACCCCGCTGCCTACGTACCTCATCGGGATAATGAGGATCAGAGTCGACGTAGTTCGCCTAACTGGGGGTACCAAAAGGAAATTGCTTGTGAATTAAAGGCTTGAACTGCCTATGTCAATGCTCAGGTGTTGCAGGCTCGGACGACGAGTGCGTTACCGTCTTGCAAAATGACAAGTAGGAGCAAGTTCGCGTACGAAGCGAATGAGATGAGAAAGAATTCCCGAAGGAAAGGCGCTTATTGTTTGTTTGGTGTTTTTTAGAAGCTTTTATGAGTGAAAGTTTGCATAGGTGAGTGTACTTAAGTCTTACTCAATGGGATGTGTACATCTCACATCATCCCGAAATGGAATGCGCAAGAGGCACACCTATCTATGGAGGAAATCCCCAAAGCTAGTCCCACAAGTGAAGGCTTAAGCACACTGGCCTATTACCATTATTAAGTAGTTTTTGTGGTTTTTTTGGTTAAGAAGTGCTTTTTAGCTTTTCTTTGTGAGGTACTCATGCTAAGACCTATCCACCACGAGTGATGACTCACACCTCGCCCCGAAATGGAACGCATGTGAGCATCTCATAGCAAAGTCTCATGTCACATGAAGGTACTCAACCCTTATTAAGTGAATTAAAATTAAGTTCGAAGATGAGAAGAGAGAGAGCGCCAAAGGATCTCAAAGGAAAAAATTCTAAAGGGGACTAAAGCAACCCTAAGTGTTAACATGCATGGATATCCTAAGGGTTAGTGAGGTTTCTATCCTAATGAAGAAGAGAAGAAGAAGATAGAAGAAGGGATGAGAAAGGCCTAGGCCCAACAAAAGAGAGTTAATTCACATAAACATAAAGGGAAGAGATAAGAATTAGAGATGTGGAACTCAATTCCCACATCTCACACTTACCATAGCCCCTGCAAGGTTAGCATACACAAATGAATACAAGCACAAAGTTCAAAACCAGAATCAAAATGGTATAAAGAAGAGACTAATAGTCCAGCAAGATGAAGAGAGAAGTCACACAATACCAAACAATATCAAAATAAAAGCTATGGAACCAAAAAAATGGAATTTAAACACTTAAAGAAACAAATGACTTGAATATGAAGCAAACTCAAAAATTTAGAAGAACCAAGACCTATCCTAGGACCAGGAAGGTACCCATACCCCAAAGGAACCCCAAACAAGAAGAAAAAGTTGGCACAAGTGCCCTTCTAAGCCTATAAGAAATCTAATGAACCAAAAGAAGCAAAATGGGACAAGGTGAGAACAAAAATCCATAAATAATCAACCAGCCATCTAAAAATTCTACAACTGAACCCAAATGATCTTAAAACACAATATATCAATTTGCCAAAAGGACTTGCAAAAATTCAGAAAGGAACTAGGTTAAATGGATGGACAAACACAAGCTAAGACAGAAAACTTACATCACAAGATATCAGATCAAAACCCAAGAAATAAATTTCTAAAAATTCTGAGAAAAATCACATGAAAACTAGAAGATCTTAGGAACACAATGCAAAAAGAATGGGATCAAAACTCCAAATATTGAAGTCTATGGAAAATCAACAAGACAGGCTGGTCAAGAAATGAAGCAAATGAAGCTATATACATTGGTGATTTAATTCTGGCACGCTAATCAATAAAAAAAATAAAATAAAAATGTGACAAAATTCTAGAGACACAAAGGAACATATATGATTTATTTGGGAATTTTTAGATGAATATTTATATTTTATACGAATTAAAACCAAACTGAAATAAAAGAGGAAAACAAATTAACAAAGAACATTAAGGGAATGGAATGAGTTGCTAAAAGCAGGGCTTGGAAGTGTAATTGGAATGGGCCTGGGACGAGTGAGGTGCGAATAGCACCTGGGTTAAGCCCAAGATGCGCGCCCAAAAGAAAAGGGATTCGAATAAAAATAAAAAAAACTGAAAAAAGCAAAGGTTGATACATGCTGAATGATGGGGTGCGAAAAGAACAAACACTGGGCCCAGGAATTTCACCAGCCCAAATTCAAACACACAAACAACTTTCTTAAATTTCTTATTCTCTAAACAATTATCTAATTAACATTCTTTACTAATCAATTTTCTAAAAAATTTTATATTATGTCCTAACGGTCTCTTTTTTCTAATTATTATATTTTCCTAAAAGAAAAGTTAACTAATTAAACTATCCTATTTTCTAACAATTATTTCCTAATTAATCTCAACTAATTAAAATCTTTTTATTTTCTAAACAATTTTTCTAAACATGATATTAATCCTAAACACATTCTAATTGATTAAACATTATTATTTTTTCTAAACTATTTTTCTAAACAAATATACTAAACCTAATTCTTTATTATTTTCTGAACTGTTATCTAAACTAAACATATTATTCTAATTAATCTAATTAGACTCTTTTTTATATTTCCAAACAAATATCATTATTTCCCTAAACAATCATTAACTAAACATTATTCTAATTAATCTACTCCTATTTTCTAGACAGTATATCAACTTAACTACACAATATCCTAATCAATTATTTCTATTTTTTTTAAACCATTAAACTCTTAAATTCTATTATATTTCCTAAACTATTTTCTAAACAAAATACTAATCCTAAAGCCATATTATATTTTCTAAAACAATTTCTAAACAATATACTAATCCTAAAAACTATATGTTTTCTAAACTATTATTCTATACAAATATTGCTTAAATTCTATTATATGTCCTAATAGTTTCTAAACAATTCTAACAAATTATTTCTAAACAAATCTAACAGATTATTTCTAAACAAATCTAACTATTTCTAATGAATTCTAACTATTATTTCTAAACAAATCTAACTATTTCTAATGAATTCTAACTATTATTTCTAAACAAATCTAACCAATTATTTCTAAACAAATCTAACTATTTCTAATGAATTCTAACTATTATTTCTAAACAAATCTAACTATTTCTAATGAATTCTAACTATTATCAACTAAACTCCATTCTAATTTTAATGAATTAAAATGAAATTGAATTAAAAAACAAAAGAAAAAAAGAGTTAAACAATGAAAAGAAGTAGCCCAGCTTAAATTAATAATGGGAGGTCATGCTTAGATATTATTATGACACGGGAATGATACACAGGTCATGTAAACTTTGGATCAATTGGTGCAATTTATCACTTAAAGAACAAAAATAAATTAAATAAATAACTAAATTGAAAATAGACACAGCCAATCATGTAAAGCCACATCATCTCTTCTTCCCCATGCACATGAATGGGATCGTGAAACCTGCAGCAAGAATGCAGAATCTCGCGGCTTAACCACCTTGCTCCGTCAACTTCGGCCTCCCATATCTCCCTCAAAACTCAACGGAATTCAATGATATAAAAATGAAAAATGCTCTACGGAATGAGGACAACGCAACCGGCCTGGAATAAACTCAAACAAAAGACTCAACACACAGATATATCATGCTAAAGTAACGCCATCGCACGCGTTCGATTGTCGCCGCGGACAAAATTCCAGAAACTTACAAAACGCTCATCCACATGACGCATAGATCATAAGGATCATCAATATACCACTAGGACTCCGTAAAACACACTGCATGATTCCAGTTAAGCGAAACAAGACGGAGTACCGACGTCGAAATTTCGACATTAGCTACTTATTAACATCAATCAAGTCAAGCACAACTAAACAGTTATTAACAATTCAAAGCACACTATAACATCACTAAACTCATAACAAATAGATCGAGAATGCAAACCTGTTTCGAAGCCTTTCTTGAAATCTTCGAAAAATCCGAGCTCCCACACGCGTTGGTCAAATAAAGACTCGCCGATGATAATGATGATGCTAGGATAACAATGAACAGAATGAGTGAAACTGTGCAACTCAGATCCGAAAATCGCTCTTGCTATGAGAAGTCAAGCGAACGAAACCGAGAGAGATAGCTCTTGTTCTCTTCTTCTTTGTTTTTGCTATGCGTTGTGAAGAATCTGTGAATTCATGAGGAAAAAATGTTCACGAGCAAGAAGGAAGTGAGAGTATGATGCAGTGAAAAACTCGTTTTCCTTTTTCTGTTGCTTCCGTGATGAGAGAGAAGAGAGAAAGATTCAAGAAGCTCCTGTGTGAAATGAAGCTGAGCTGTATATCATGCGGGGTGTGCGGTTGAAGTGTAGAGGGTGGCTGCCTCAATTCGGTTATCTTGTTTTCCCGAAATGCCACGTGTCTCAATTCTTCTCACTCTCTTTCCCAGCTTATTGTTCTGAAATTACACCCAGGCATGCATGGTGTTGCATGGAACACGTGGACACCTTGGCTTTTCTATCCTTGGTGCAGTTTGCTTGTGTATGAGGGAGTAAAAACGTGACCTTTTTTCTTCATTAATGAATTCGGCATGTACTGATATTGAATGAGAAAAATGTGCATGATGGAAGCCTTCCAAGAACGTGATGGGCTAAGGTTAATTAAGCCCAATTGATGAATCTCTCACATTATTTTCCACATAATCCCTTACCAAGTACCATTATTATATTTTTGACTATTCCAATATTTGGTCACAACCATTAGCGTATGGACCCATTAACAATATTTGTGAACAAATCAACATGTCATGCCTCACATAGCTTAAATGAAAAATACAAAAAATGAACCAATCACAAAATGACACGTGTCCAACCACAAAAACCCTAAAGTGCTCCAAACTTCAAAAAATCGTAACTTGAGTTCTACAAATGCTATGAAGGTGTTCTACGACTTTTCGGAAAGGGAAAATTATGCCTTACAACTTTCGTGTTCACTGAAAAAATCGTTCGGAGCTTTTTCGCACGTGAAGTAATAGCTCGAAGTTTCGGGACAAGTACTTTCCAAAAAAATGAAAACTTCTAAATTTCCAAATTTAGTAACTTTTGCATATTCCCGATTTTCGACATTTAAGCTCAACTGAATTATTCCTTGACATGATATAGCCTCGCAAATTGATAATCCTGATTAAAGAACCTTGAAATTTTCATGTTGACTTTTCTGACTGTGCAGTTGACTTTCTTGCTTCACCTTCAAGTAACTAGACCAGATCTTGACTTCTTCAATGAATTTTTGCCTCAAACTTCATATATAAGCCATGCAGACCAAATGAAAGCCTTTGCCCATAAGAAACAGTCAAAATTAAGGACATATGAGGATCTGGTCCATAACCTTAATCAGGATTTCCCTTATACAGGAGAAAAGTTGTGCTCTTGAACTTTTGATGAAACGACTGATCTCCCTAAGGAACTTTTCTCACCCAATCTCATCCCTAGGGTCCTCTTGTCATATAAGGGACTTTGCCCGGATGGAATGGCCAAAGTCACAAAGTTTTCATGCTTGAAGGTGAAACCCTAATTTGGGATCACTGTGTAGGAGCTTGTCCTAGCTTGGGTTCTCTAAAACTATCCCACTCTTGAGTTTTTTTTTTTTTTTGTGACTGATCTTGAACTTGTGAATGCCATGTAAATTCCTCATGGGACTTGGACCAATCCACTGGGCCTCAAATCCACCCACAGATGATCATATGCCTAATGCTGGGTCATGAGAATGTTATGCTTCATATTTCCATGGTATGATGCTGAGGAAATGATATGAGTATGATGAACATGATGCTCTATGGTGCTTAAAAACAAGAGGGCAAATTTGGGGTGTCTACAGCTGCCCCTATTCAATCAACTGTTAATCTGAAAAGGATGAGAGCAACGGCTATCAGACATTCGAGATAAACTGTGATTGAATACCAAGAAGACCTGAAATTTGCACTCTGACGAAGAATGCAACATTGGGAAATGAACCCAACCAGATGACGCTCTGGGGATAAGAAGGAGAGAAAAAACAGACGAGCTTCTTCCAAGCTAAAACTGATATCTGGAATACTATCATGTTGACAGACGAGTCTTCGACTGACCTGTGACGCCAGGTGCAGAGAGCGGACGAGCCCTTAAGGATCTTCAAAGTAGCCTGAGATAGACGAATCTCCTTCACTAATCCTTACGCAGATAAGTGAAATAAGACGGACGAGTCTTCTTCGGATAACCCTTACGCAGGCTCCGGGAATGCATATAAGTCTGTGGGATAGACATGCGATCAAGGTAGACGAACCTTCTTCATATATTATCCGCGGATATATGGTATAAGACAGACGAGTCTTCTTAACAAACCTGTTACGCCAGGTGCAGCAACAACAATAATTGGTGCCTGAGACATACGAGCCTCCTTCGGATTTACCTGTTACGCCAGGACCGGTAACCATTTCGACATTTAATTCCCACTGTCAGGATTCGAAACCTCTTCAATACAGACGAGTATTGGATGATCATCAAAATAACACAGACGAGTGCCGTAAGTCAATGATACAAACGAGTATCAGACGATGATCTGAGAAACACAGACGAGTGCCTCAAGCGATGATACAGACGAGTATCAGCCACTGGTATAGACGAATACCAGAAGTTCAAACACAGACGAGCATTCGAAGTAGTCACAGAAATATCAGGATAAACGACAAATCTTCACATTCAGGTGCAAGCTAGCACAGACGCGTGCTGAGGACGATACAGACGAGTATCCAGGCAAAGCAGACGAGCTTCAAACAAACACATACGAGTACTGGACAGTTGCAGACGAGCAACAATAGAGAACACATATCAAGGCACAGACGAGTGCAGCGAAGGATCCAATACCCAACACAGACGAGTGTTGGAGAGGTTGCAGACGAGCAACAGCAAATAACATATCAGAACACAGACGAGTGTTGAGGAGTTGCGGACGAGCAGAATCAAAGTAGTCATAAATCACCATTGGGGAAATCAAACGAGCGATACCACTGAGCTAACACAGACGAGTGTTGAAAGATGCAGACGAGCAGCCATAAAGCAGTGATATGTCCTTGCTGGGGAAACTTGCTTAGGGATAATACATACGAGTGTTGAAGATTGCAGACGAGCAATAAACGAATGCCTGATCGGCAACAAGAGATACAACTCTGCAAGAGAAGACAAGTCAAGAGGTCTGGATACCCACTCCGACCGAGGTGATGAATACCTGGCTGTATCACCAAATAAAACAACAATAGGGCAACTTTGCTGGGAAATATTTCACGGACGGAGGTGAAAATCAAATATGAACTCTGTGGGGACAAATCATTTTCAGACTTGGCTGGGGAAACTTCTTGGGCAAATACTCTGGCTGTGGAGAGCGTCTGGTGATTCAAGACTCTGAGAGGATATCAGGCCTTCAAGTACCTGATAAGCAAGGACTCTTGCTGGGAACAGAATACTGTCAATTCCATCTCTGATGATGTCAGGCTTTCAGGCACTTGCTGGATATACTCCACTGGGGAAGAATGGACTGCTACTTCACTGGGGAAGAAGAACCTGCTTGGGCTGCCGCCAAGACTTAGCTGGATAAAATCTCTGTCAGAGATGCCAGGCTTCAGATACCTGTTGGAGAAGAAATCTCTGCTTGGGGAAATACTCTACTGGGGAAGAGTACATTGCTTGAGAGAATGTGACGCCATCCTGCAACCTACAACAACAGAAAACACACGTGTGTCCCGAGGATTTGCATGGAATGATCAGTTCATCCATCATCACCCGACACTCAAAGAGAGTTACAGTTCCCCTGCATGTCAGTTTTCTTTTCAAGATTATCACCATGTTTAGATGCAATGCTATTTTTGCCAAAAATTCAGGACATTTTGCAAACAAAAATAAACACACAACTTTTTAACTGAATATTATTTTATTGAATGGCCTCTGAATAGGCAAAGATTTACATCAGGAAGCAACCACCTGGAAAGAGGTAGCCACTATAGAAATTGAGAAAAGAAACTATCCTAATGGCAATGTACACGGCATTCCAAGGAGTTCCATTTCCGCTATGACCTACATGTCTTCAAGACTCTCCATTCTGCTTTGGCTTTCTGAGAGGACAAGGGGACTGTTTCCTATCCTTCCGATATTGTCAAGCTGTACGAAACGATGACGTGGTTCAGATAACTTGGATCACAGTTGTTCGCTTATTCCCTTATTTTGCGTGGACCGCCCTCTCGGGTTTTCAATCCACCGGGATACCCTTTTTTGCCTGAGCTATCCAATGTGGCTTTTCAACTCAGCGGGTGTACACATTTTTTATATTTATTTCCCTAATTTTTGCCCGAGCCTTTTATTCTGTTTTTAGCTCGCCGGGATGCCCTTTTCTTTCCTGGACTTACATTCTGTTTTTGTGTCCAGCGGGTCTCTTTATGCGAAGTATTTTTTAACTGCGTCCGAGTTAACAGGGGATGGGAAGTCATCTCCATCCATAGTGGTGAGCATCAGTGCTCCTCCTGAGAAGACTTTCTTCACTATGAATGGTCCCTCGTAATTTGGGGTCCACTTGCCCCTGTTATCTGAACCTGGAGGAACGATCCTCTTCAACACAAGCTCTCCCACTCGATACTCTTGAGTACGCACTCGTTGGTCGAATGCCCGTTTCATTCTCCTCTGATAAAGCTGACCATGACAGATAGCCGCTAATCTCTTTTCCTCAATTAGACATAGCTGATTGTAACGAGCACGTACCCATTCAGCCTCATCTAGTTTGACATCCATCATCACGCGCAGTGAAGGAATCTCTACTTCAACAGGCAGGACTGCCTCCATACCATACACCAGAGAGAATGGAGTTGCCCCTGTTGACGTCCTGACCGACGTTCGGTACCCATGCAAAGCAAACGGTAACATCTCATGCCAATCCTTGTAGGTGACAACCATTTTCTGCACAATCTTCTTGATATTCTTGTTAGCTGCCTCTACCGCACCATTCATCTTTGGTCGGTAAGGAGAAGAATTGTGATGCTGTATTTTGAAGTCCCGACATAAGTCTGCCATCATCTTATTGTTGAGATTAGAACCATTATCAGTAATGATCCTTTCGGGCACTCCATATCTGCATATGATATCTCTTTTCAGAAATCTTGCTACCACTTGACGAGTGACATTGGCATAAGACGCCGCTTCTACCCACTTGGTAAAGTAATCAATCGCGACCAAGATGAAGCGATGACCGTTCGAAGCAGTTGGCTCAATCTTCCCGATCATGTCAATGCCCCACATAGAGAAAGGCCAAGGAGATGACATGACATTGAGTGGGTTAGGAGGAACATGCACTTTATCTGCATATATTTGGCATTTGTGGCATTTTCGAGCGAATGAACAACAGTCTGCATCCATTGTCATCCAGTAATACCCTGATCTCAGCAGTTTCTTTGCCATAGCATGCCCGCCTGCATGGGTACCAAAAGATCCTTCATGGACTTCCTGCATCAACAGGCTTGCTTCGTGTCTATCCACGCATCTGAGCAAAACCATGTCGAAGTTCCTCTTGTACAAAACCCCGTCTGTGTTCAAGAAGAAACTAGCAGCAAGTCGCCTCAAAGTCTTTTTGTCTTTGGAAGATGCCCCTGTTGGGTACTCTTGCTTCTCCAGGAATAACTTGATATCAAAATACCAAGGTTTCTCGTCAGACACGGCGTCTACAGAGAAAGCATAAGCTGGAGAGTCAAGCCTGGAGATGTCAATTCTGGGCACAAAGTTCCAACACATGACTTTAATCGACGAAGAGAGAGTGGCCAAAGCATCGGCAAATTGATTTTCGTCACGTGGTATGTATTTGAGCTCAACTGTCGTGAAGAATGTCAACAATTTTCTAGCATAATCCCTGTACGGAACTAGATGCTCTTGATGTGTATACCACTTGCCGGTAATTTGGTTAATGACGAGGGCTGAATCTCCGAATATGTCGAGGTCCTTAATCCGAAGATCAATTGCCTCCTCTATTCCCATTATACACGCCTCGTATTCCGCTTCATTGTTGGTGCAGCCAAAAGTAATTCTGGCAGCGAAGGGTAAGTGGACACCTTCAGGATTAATGAGTACGGCACCAACTCCACGACCGTTGATATTGACAGCCCCATCAAACATCAACTTCCATTTGGATTCAGGGTCAGGCCCCTCCTCCGGAAGTGGTTCCTCATAATCGTTTGTTTTGAGGTACATGATGTCCTCATCAGGGAAATCAAATCTCATCGGCTGATAGTCATCCTCAAGAGGTTGTTGAGCAAGGTATTCCGACAATACACTTCCTTTGATGGCTTTCTGAGAAGTGTACTGGATGTCGTATTCAGTTAAAATCATCTGCCATCTAGCAACCCTTCCGGTCAATGCTGGTTTCTCAAAGATGTACTTAACAGGATCCATCTTGGAAATGAGAAGTGTAGTATGGGTCAACATGTACTGCCTCAGTCGGCGAGCAGCCCATACCAAAGCGCAGCAAGTTTTCTCGAGCAGTGAGTATCGGGATTCACAGTCGGTAAACTTTTTGCTAAGGTAGTAAATGGCGTACTCTTTTCGACCAGACTCGTCATGTTGGCCAAGCACACACCCCATCGACCCTTCTAGCACGGTCAAGTACATGATTAATGGCCTTCCTTCCACTGGAGGCATCAGAATTGGAGGCTCCTGTAAGTATTCCTTTATTTTGTCGAAAGCTCTTTGGCAATCATCGTTCCACCTGACCGTTTGCTCTTTTCTTAGCAACTTGAATATCGGTTCGCACGTGGCAGTTAGGTGAGATATGAACCGAGAAATGTAGTTCAATCTTCCTAAGAACCCACGCACTTCCTTTTCTGTCCTCGGTGCAGGCATATCTTGAATAGCTTTCACTTTAGCAGGATCTACCTCAATTCCTCTTTGACTTACAATGAAACCCAGCAATTTTCCGGAACGCACTCCGAAAGTGCACTTGTTCGGATTCAACCTCAGCTTGTACTTGATCAATCTGTCAAACAACTTCTTCAAATTAACCAAATGCTCCTCTTCGTCTTTGGACTTTGCAATCATATCATCCACATAACATTCGATCTCCTTGTGGATCATGTCATGGAACAACGTGACCATCGCCCGTTGATAAGTTGCCCCCGCGTTCTTCAGACCGAAGGGCATGACCTTATAGCAGAATGTTCCCCACGGGGTAATGAACGTTGTCTTCTCCATGTCCTCCGGTGCCATTTTTATCTGATTATAACCGGAGAATCCATCCATGAAGGAGAACACCGAGAATTGAGCAGTATTGTCGACCAACACGTCAATGTGTGGCAACGGAAAATCATCCTTTGGGCTTGCTCTGTTCAAATCTCGATAGTCAACGCACATCCGGACCTTGCCGTCCTTCTTAGGTACTGGTACGATGTTAGCTACCCAAGGTGGGTAACTAGTCACGGCAAGGAATCCGGCATCCCACTGCTTCTGTACCTCCTCTTTGATCTTCATTGCCATATCCGGGCGAGTTCTTCTCAATTTTTGCTTTACAGGAGGACAGTCTTCTCTCAAGGGTAGCTTATGCATCACGATGTCGGTATCTAAACCTGGCATATCTTGATATGACCAAGCAAAGATATCCACATACTCTCTCAGCATACTGATCAGCTCTTGTTTGACGTCGGCCTTCAGATTGGCCCCTACCTTGATTTCTTTCTTTGCATCTTCATTGCCAATGTTGATGGTCTCAATCTCTTCTTGATGAGGCTGAATAACTCGTTCCTCTTGTTTCAACAATCTGACCAACTCTTCAGGGAGGTCACAGTCTTCCTCAACCCCTTCATCAGCTTGGTAGACTGGATTATCAAAGTCATGCATAGTCATAGCAGGAACGTTATCCGTGGAATCCGAATGATCAGCACTGCATAAATGATGTGCTTATTCAGAATCTGCTTATTTTGAAAAGAGACGCTAACACAAAACAAAAATGAAAACACATTGCCATTTTTATATATTTTTGTGAAAAAGTTTAAAAACAAAGACAGGGAACACAGTTTGTCTGAAAATGTCCTTTTATTTCATAGCAAAATAACAATGTGATACAAAACATGGTGGCCCAATACAATGGATCCAAGCATCTTGGGCAGAATGCTGGACTTGACAATGCAGTATGCTAATAAAAGGAAACAAAGCAATTACTTTGAGAGCCAGGTGACTTGAACGATGTCTTCGGCAGACCAATTTCCTAGCTCCTCGCCGGGTGCACACGGGCGGATCCAATTGTTGTCCCAATCTCTGTCACTATCCCCGTCTTGGCTTGCCATACAGATTTGATCGTGGTCGAGCAACCCAGCACTGGTGAATGAGATAGCTTTACCACTCTGAGTAGACCCTCCGGGTTGATACCCTAAGCCGAATTTATCGTCCTTCTTTTCCATCTCCAACAGCTTGCCCCAGCCCTGAGCATTGCCTGATTGGACGACATCTTTTGCTTCCTGATAGGAGTGAATTGACGTGCCTTCATTGTTTTTCTTTACCGGAGTCAAGATACTGACATCTGCTTCAAAAGCTTGGCACAAAGTCTCGTGAATTTCTCCGTCCATTTCCACATATTTAAACGTTGACAGATGGCTGACGAATATATCTTCTTCCCCGCAAACCGTGATGACCTGACCGTCCACCACATACTTAAGCTTCTGGTGCAGAGTTGAGGTGACGGCTCCAGCTGCATGTATCCACGGTCTGCCCAACAAGCAACTATACGCAGGCTGGATATCCATGACATAGAAGACACTCTTGAAGACTTGAGAGCCTATCTTAACAGGCAACTCAACCTCTCCGAAAACTGACCTTCTTGAACCATCGAAAGCTTTAACCACCAAATCACTCGGTGTCAGGACAATCCCATCAATGTCAAGTTTCATCAACGCCTTTTTCGGGAGCACGTTTAAAGAAGAGCCTGTGTCCACAAGAACATGGGACAACACAGCGCCCTTGCATTCCATCGTGATATGCAGTGCTTTATTGTGATTTCTTCCCTCCGAAGTGAGATCTCTGTCAGTGAAGCCTAAGCCATGGCTAGCATTAACACTTCCAACAACAGCCTCGAGTTGATTGATCGTGATCTCTTGAGGTACGTAAGCCATTTGAAGTACTTTCAGCAAGGCTTCTCGGTGCGCGGGTGAGCACATCAACAGGGACAAGATAGAAATCTTTGAAGGTGTCTGATTTAGTTGATCAACCACCTTATAGTCACTCCTTTTGATGATCCTCATGAACTCCTCTACCTCCTTTTCAAACGTCCCCTGCCCAGCCACAGGAGTAGTTGACTCGTCAACCGCAGTCTGCTTTCCTTTGTCTTTAGATGAAGCTTCGGCCTCAGGATCCTTTCTCAGTGCAGGGGGAGCAAATAAACGGCCACTTCGAGTAAAACCTCCAACACCTCCCACATTTTCAATGGTCAAGTCAGCAACAGGTCTACTCTCCATCTTTTGTCCCGCCACATAGACATCGGAACCATAATGCCACGGAATGGCCCTATCATCGGTATACGGCACTGGCCCGGGTACAGTTATAGTCACAGGACTGATCTGAGGAGCATAAATGGTAACTGGCTCTTGTCTGACAGGCATGTCAGCTTCATCGTAAAAGATAGTAATGGTTGACACATCATCAGCCTCTTCATTACTAATCTTGCTAAATTGCAAAAACCCATCATCAATTAACCCTTGCAAACCCATCTTCAATTTCTCGCAACCATTCACAGCACTTATACAATCTTCACAACCAAGATGGAAACCAGGAAACACTTGACCCTTCAACAATCTCTCTTTCACCACCCTCAACGGTGTCTTGACTTCATCAATACTTAGCACCAAACTCAACTTATCATCACTCTCAACAGCATTGACTCTTGCCCCACCATGGTTAGGCATAGGGTTCGAGTTGACATTCGGTGGCGGCGCAAAGTTGATCGCCTTGGAATCTACGAGATCTTGAACTTTGTGATGCAGCGCCCTGCACTTATCGTTTGAGTGCCCGGGTGCTCCTGAATGAAAAGCGCATCGCGCGTTGACATCATAACCAGCTGGAAGCTCTCCAGGAGGTGGTGGTGCCAAGGTCCTCAATTGAATAAGGTTCAAGTCTAGTAATCTCGGCAACAAGGCAGCATATGTCATCGGAATAGCTTCAATCACCCTGTTAGCTGGGCGAGTCTGCCTTGGCTGATATGGTCTTTGCTGGTAGTTGGTTCGAGGTTGCTGTTGTTGTTGATGTTGTTGTGGTGGAGGTAGCATCTGTTGTACGGGAGCTGCAGGAATGGTGACAGCAGCCATCTGCTCATAAGGCCTTCGGTAACCACGACCCTGGCTTTGGCCGAATACAGCATTGGTCTCACCTTCTCGTCTTCTCGGAGGCCCACTAAAAGCTTTCCTCGCTCCATTTGAGCTACTAGCTCCTGGGTCTTGTATCTTCCCCATCTTCAACAGCGTTTCAACCCTTTCTCCCGCAATGACAATATCGTTGAACTTTGTAGCAGAACTCGACGCCAGTCTTTCAAGAAATACCCCCTGGAGGGTACCCATAAACATATCGGCCATTTCATTCTCTAACAAGGGTGGTTGCACCCTGGCAGCTAGCTGACGCCACCTCTGGGCGTATTCTTTGAAGCCTTCTTTTGTTGTCTGAGCCATATGCTGCAACTGGGTGCGATTCGGAGCCATATCCATGTTATATTGGTACTGCCTCACAAAGGCTTCAGCGAGATCCTTCCAGCTCTTGACATTGACCCTGCTGAGTTTCATGTACCACTCAAGGGAAGCTCCCACCAAGCTGTCCTGAAAGTAATACATCCACAATTTCTCATCGTCTGTATGCGCGGCAATTCTCCCAACATATGATTGCAGATGGGTCTTTGGGCAAGCAGTGCCGTTATACTTCTCGAAAGTTGGAACCTTGAACTTATACGGAATCCTGACTCCCGGGACCAAGCCCAAGTCTGTTATATCGAATCCCAAAGAGCTCTGGGACTGAATAGCCTTGATTTGCTCGGCCATCTCTTCAAACCTCTTGTTCATTTCCACCCCTTGACCCTCGGCTTCATCAAGCAGAGTGAACTGATCCTCATGGTTGTCCATCTGAAGGTGTTGCAACCATTCGTTGTTGATATTCACTCCTGGTTGTATAACCGGAGTTCCACCCTGTCGTGCGCCCGCACCGGTATGATTATCAGCATTAGCAGCAGCAGCAGCATTCCGGTTCTGATTTTCAACCATCTCTCGCAAACGTTCTTGATTCTGCCCCATGCCGGCCATTAACGTCATGAAGTTGTCCATTCTCTGCCTTAGATATGCCAAATCTGCCTGCATTTGATCCATGGCTCGCTCTCGGTTATTCCTGGTTGGGTATCGGTGCACTGCTGGTTGTTCTCGGACTTTGCGAGGAGCTATAGTGCCTGTTATCACAAAACACATTAGTAACTGATGCAGCACCTGCAAAACAACAAACAAGTTATATGGATGCAATGCAGTTGTTTATGTTTCCAATCACAGGTCATTTATGCCCCGGTTCCGGTATTTAGCAAAGAAAACCAGATGGGCACTGATCCTCGACTTTCAGAAACCTTTGCGGGAAACCACATTCAAACCATAATAGCAAGCAAACCAAAACATGGTGAGAAACATCATAACATAGATCAGCCCATTAGGCACAATAAAACAGAATTCCTCATAGAGTACGAGTTCTCACAGAGGATAAACAAACAGCTAGGACTCCTACAACATGCCTGTAGGTAATCCAAATACAAAGAAAACAAACTAAGAAGCATAACCACCGCCTGAGGATCCTGAAACTCCATCATCAGACCTGACCTTCTTGACTCCTGCCATCAACTTGAGGTCTTCAATCTCTTTGAGTGCTACTTCAAGGGCTTGTTGACTGTCTGCGAGCTGTTGGGTCTTTTCTCTGCGAATCCTGTGGGCCTGCTCCACCTCTTCTTTCTTGTAAGCCATCTGAGTCTCAAAGAACTCCTTTTTTTCTTTATATTGCTTCAACTCTTGCTCTCTTTGTCCCTTCAACCAGACAATAGACTGACGAGCATCTCTAAGGGTCTTTGACTTCTTCTTGCGCTCAACTTCTCTTTGGGCTTCCATCATCCCCAACCTGTGGAAATGTGCTTCTTTTCCTGCAAAGTCTTTCTCCTTAGCCTCCAAAGTCGTCTGTATCTTCAGCAGCTTCTCCTCAGCTTCCTTCTTGGCCCTGTTAGCTTGGTGATACAAGCTTACCATCTCAGTATTTTCAACTCTAACCGCATGTAGCTGAGCTTCCAACTTCTTGAATTCCTCTAGAGGCACAGTATCAATGGACTCAGCAACTGGGGGAACTGGTGCTGAAAATGGTAACAAAACTCTTCTGGCTCTGTCTTTCAACCAAGCTTCGTACTCGGGGAATGTCTGATTGTTGCACTTCCCGAAACTAGCTATTCCTTCTCCTTTGATGCTCTTCCAAGCTCCAGCAACCTTCCTCACTAAAGGCATATTATCTTTCACTGAGAAGTAGAAAATAGGGGTCAGCTTCAAGTCTTCAGGCACATCACTCAGAGCGTATCCTAATTGCCTTCTTAACAAGATTGGATTGTAATTAATCCCTCCAGTTATTCCCAACAAAGGCACACTATGATAACTCTCGCAGCTGGTGATGAAACGTGCACCTTGCAGCCTTTGGGTGAACCATCTAACATCCTTGGCCAACAACTTTTCCAGCTTCTGAGCCCATATCAAACTATGGTCACTAAACACTCCTGTACTAGGCAAATGCCTCATGAACCACATGTGAAATAACGGAGCACAGCATCGGACCAAACCTCCCCTCTTCTTCTCAGTCTTGTAATGAACCGAGTAATACAAATCCCCGAGTAAGGTAGGCACAGGATTCTTCAGCAAAAAGAGATGTATGGCGTTTATATCTATGAATTTCTCCATATCAGCAAACAAAATGATGCCATAGATAGAAAGAGCCAAGATAGCACAGACAGCATCCCATTCCTCTTCAACAGCCAATTCTTCCGCCTTCTTTACCAGAACCTCCAAAGAAAACCCAGACACACCTCCTTTAATAATCGTCAAAGACTTCACAGTAGCAGGGCTCAAATAAAGAGCCTCAGCAATAGCCTCAGGTGCAGGCCTACTCATCTCAGAATTGAAAGGAATCTGATCTCGAACCGGCACACCCAGGATCAAAGCATACTCCTCCAGCATAGGGCCCAACTGAAAATCAGGAAAGGTGAAGAAACGGAGCTGAGGATCATAATACTGAAGCAAGGTATGAATGGCACTCCTTTCTGAAGAATCTAACTCTGTCACCACATCAAGAATACTCCCGTAAGCTTTTCTGAATCTCTCTACCTGGTTGGGTGTAATCAGCTTTACCATCTTTTTCAGCAAACCAACTTTGATATCAAAGAACTTGAAATGAATATTCTGCTTGCGAGGATCCTCCATCTTTGAAGAGAATACCGGAACCGGAAGCAGAGATATGAACCTGTGAATGAAAACAAAAAACAATGATTAATGATGCAATGATGCAATGCAGATGCAAATGCAAGGACATATGGTCATCTGAGACTGTCTGGAGTCTGGCCACTGACAAGGTCCCTCTGAATAACTGACAAACCAAAAGTCCACTGAGTCACACTCTCTGATAATCATAACCCTCTGAAGAGAATCCCTGGACCACAATATCAAGAATACCAGAACCAGAAAACCAGAACTCCGGAACCAAAGTAACTGTATCATAACATGAACTGCACTGATAACAAGGGTATGATGAGGTCAAGGGTTCCTGCAAACCTGTAAACCCATCCCCAATCTCACGGGTGTGCTCCGGGTCAAACATCACGGACTCTCAAAGCCGAATAGCAATAATACTTTCACCATTTCCGAGAAATGGCTCATGACCAAATCAGGGAATCAGTTAGGCATTATGTACTACGCAGGGAGGCCTCAGCTGAGTCCGGGAAAAACAAGCATCCCTTATAGGTTCACAGCTTCAAGCGCTGAAATCGAGAAACAATAGTACATTCAGCCCGTAGGATACAGTACTAATGTCATACGACCAGATGCTTTGACTGAGTTCCTATAAGAGAACCAGGCCATCCTATGCGAGTCCCCAGTGGACCCTCGGGTGCGAATGGGTTTGCCACAAAATGTGGTCTGCCACTGTCACCGCTGGAGAGGGTTGTTTCCACAAAGGTTCTCAATGATCGGTCCCCAGATGCACATAACTATCAAGGTCCTATCCCGAAGTGGAGGAAATCCCCACACAAGATATTTCCAAGACAGTCGCAATCTGGGCGTGAAACACATCGCCACTCATCATGCCACATGCGAGTACAATATGTCCACTCTAATCCTAGGGTGCACTCAAGCCGGGTACTTGGCTTATCTCTCAGAAACAATATCACCCGAACCCACCAAACAGAAAACCAGTCCAGACAGTCCAATATGATATACATGATGCAGAAAATAAATACTGAAAAACTGTAAATAAAGCTGTAAATAAAGCAGTAAACAAACAACAATACAATACAACAAGCCACATCAAACAAACATCACCCACTGAAACAGCAACACACTAGCGCTAGGAGAGACTCACAGGGGAACCAGAGATTCTGGGTTCGATCCCCAGCAGAGTCGCCAGCTGTCGCTCCCGGGATTTTCATCCTAGTACAAACGCGAAAGTGGCGCGGAAAAGTTAGAGTCGCCAGCCAGACATTTTTATCCCGAAAGAATGGGAAAGGTAATGTTGCACAAACCTGAGGAAGAAGGAAAGGACAAGGCCTTGCGAACCAAAGATCTGAGTTCGGGAGTCGGTTACGAATTGGGAAGGTATTAGCACCCCAATCCGTCCGTCGTACCCGACGGGATCCACGCTTGCTTGTTTTGTTTCAAAGGGTGAGAAATAAAGAATGCTGCTGAATAAAACCGCTAACTGGAATGGAAATGAGAAATGAGAAAAGAACTGAAATAAGAGAATGAGAATAAAAAGGGGAAAATGTAGGGAAAATAAAGAGTGTGCTCGAACGGGCCCTACCCCGCTGCCTACGTACCTCATCGGGATAATGAGGATCAGAGTCGACGTAGTTCGCCTAACTGGGGGTACCAAAAGGAAATTGCTTGTGAATTAAAGGCTTGAACTGCCTATGTCAATGCTCAGGTGTTGCAGGCTCGGACGACGAGTGCGTTACCGTCTTGCAAAATGACAAGTAGGAGCAAGTTCGCGTACGAAGCGAATGAGATGAGAAAGAATTCCCGAAGGAAAGGCGCTTATTGTTTGTTTGGTGTTTTTTAGAAGCTTTTATGAGTGAAAGTTTGCATAGGTGAGTGTACTTAAGTCTTACTCAATGGGATGTGTACATCTCACATCATCCCGAAATGGAATGCGCAAGAGGCACACCTATCTATGGAGGAAATCCCCAAAGCTAGTCCCACAAGTGAAGGCTTAAGCACACTGGCCTATTACCATTATTAAGTAGTTTTTGTGGTTTTTTTGGTTAAGAAGTGCTTTTTAGCTTTTCTTTGTGAGGTACTCATGCTAAGACCTATCCACCACGAGTGATGACTCACACCTCGCCCCGAAATGGAACGCATGTGAGCATCTCATAGCAAAGTCTCATGTCACATGAAGGTACTCAACCCTTATTAAGTGAATTAAAATTAAGTTCGAAGATGAGAAGAGAGAGAGCGCCAAAGGATCTCAAAGGAAAAAATTCTAAAGGGGACTAAAGCAACCCTAAGTGTTAACATGCATGGATATCCTAAGGGTTAGTGAGGTTTCTATCCTAATGAAGAAGAGAAGAAGAAGATAGAAGAAGGGATGAGAAAGGCCTAGGCCCAACAAAAGAGAGTTAATTCACATAAACATAAAGGGAAGAGATAAGAATTAGAGATGTGGAACTCAATTCCCACATCTCACACTTACCATAGCCCCTGCAAGGTTAGCATACACAAATGAATACAAGCACAAAGTTCAAAACCAGAATCAAAATGGTATAAAGAAGAGACTAATAGTCCAGCAAGATGAAGAGAGAAGTCACACAATACCAAACAATATCAAAATAAAAGCTATGGAACCAAAAAAATGGAATTTAAACACTTAAAGAAACAAATGACTTGAATATGAAGCAAACTCAAAAATTTAGAAGAACCAAGACCTATCCTAGGACCAGGAAGGTACCCATACCCCAAAGGAACCCCAAACAAGAAGAAAAAGTTGGCACAAGTGCCCTTCTAAGCCTATAAGAAATCTAATGAACCAAAAGAAGCAAAATGGGACAAGGTGAGAACAAAAATCCATAAATAATCAACCAGCCATCTAAAAATTCTACAACTGAACCCAAATGATCTTAAAACACAATATATCAATTTGCCAAAAGGACTTGCAAAAATTCAGAAAGGAACTAGGTTAAATGGATGGACAAACACAAGCTAAGACAGAAAACTTACATCACAAGATATCAGATCAAAACCCAAGAAATAAATTTCTAAAAATTCTGAGAAAAATCACATGAAAACTAGACGATCTTAGGAACACAATGCAAAAAGAATGGGATCAAAACTCCAAATATTGAAGTCTATGGAAAATCAACAAGACAGGCTGGTCAAGAAATGAAGCAAATGAAGCTATATACATTGGTGATTTAATTCTGGCACGCTAATCAATAAAAAAAATAAAATAAAAATGTGACAAAATTCTAGAGACACAAAGGAACATATATGATTTATTTGGGAATTTTTAGATGAATATTTATATTTTATACGAATTAAAACCAAACTGAAATAAAAGAGGAAAACAAATTAACAAAGAACATTAAGGGAATGGAATGAGTTGCTAAAAGCAGGGCTTGGAAGTGTAATTGGAATGGGCCTGGGACGAGTGAGGTGCGAATAGCACCTGGGTTAAGCCCAAGATGCGCGCCCAAAAGAAAAGGGATTCGAATAAAAATAAAAAAAACTGAAAAAAGCAAAGGTTGATACATGCTGAATGATGGGGTGCGAAAAGAACAAACACTGGGCCCAGGAATTTCACCAGCCCAAATTCAAACACACAAGCAACTTTCTTAAATTTCTTATTCTCTAAACAATTATCTAATTAACATTCTTTACTAATCAATTTTCTAAAAAATTTTATATTATGTCCTAACAGTCTCTTTTTTCTAATTATTATATTTTCCTAAAAGAAAAGTTAACTAATTAAACTATCCTATTTTCTAACAATTATTTCCTAATTAATCTCAACTAATTAAAATCTTTTTATTTTCTAAACAATTTTTCTAAACATGATATTAATCCTAAACACATTCTAATTGATTAAACATTATTATTTTTTCTAAACTATTTTTCTAAACAAATATACTAAACCTAATTCTTTATTATTTTCTGAACTGTTATCTAAACTAAACATATTATTCTAATTAATCTAATTAGACTCTTTTTTATATTTCCAAACAAATATCATTATTTCCCTAAACAATCATTAACTAAACATTATTCTAATTAATCTACTCCTATTTTCTAGACAGTATATCAACTTAACTACACAATATCCTAATCAATTATTTCTATTTTTTTTAAACCATTAAACTCTTAAATTCTATTATATTTCCTAAACTATTTTCTAAACAAAATACTAATCCTAAAGCCATATTATATTTTCTAAAACAATTTCTAAACAATATACTAATCCTAAAAACTATATGTTTTCTAAACTATTATTCTATACAAATATTGCTTAAATTCTATTATATGTCCTAATAGTTTCTAAACAATTCTAACAAATTATTTCTAAACAAATCTAACAGATTATTTCTAAACAAATCTAACTATTTCTAATGAATTCTAACTATTATTTCTAAACAAATCTAACTATTTCTAATGAATTCTAACTATTATTTCTAAACAAATCTAACCAATTATTTCTAAACAAATCTAACTATTTCTAATGAATTCTAACTATTATTTCTAAACAAATCTAACTATTTCTAATGAATTCTAACTATTATTTCTAAACAAATTTAACTATTTCTAATGAATTCTAACTATTATCAACTAAACTCCATTCTAATTTTAATGAATTAAAATGAAATTGAATTAAAAAACAAAAGAAAAAAAGAGTTAAACAATGAAAAGAAGTAGCCCAGCTTAAATTAATAATGAGAGGTCATGCTTAGATATTATTATGACACGGGAATGATACACAGGCCATGTAAACTTTGGATCAATTGGTGCAATTTATCACTTAAAGAACAAAAATAAATTAAATAAATAACTAAATTGAAAATAGACACAGCCAATCATGTAAAGCCACATCATCTCTTCTTCCCCATGCACATGAATGGGATCGTGAAACCTGCAGCAAGAATGCAGAATCTCGCGGCTTAACCACCTTGCTCCGTCAACTTCGGCCTCCCATATCTCCCTCAAAACTCAACGGAATTCAATGATATAAAAATGAAAAATGCTCTACGAAATGAGGACAACGCAACCGGCCTGGAATAAACTCAAACAAAAGACTCAACACACAGATATATCATGCTAAAGTAACGCCATCGCACGCGTTCGATTGTCGCCGCGGACAAAATTCCAGAAACTTACAAAACGCTCATCTACATGACGCATAGATCATAAGGATCATCAATATACCACTAGGACTCCGTAAAACACACTGCATGATTCCAGTTAAGCGAAACAAGACGGAGTACCGACATCGAAATTTCGACATTAGCTACTTATTAACATCAATCAAGTCAAGCACAACTAAACAGTTATTAATAATTCAAAGCACACTATAACATCACTAAACTCATAACAAATAGATCGAGAATGCAAACCTGTTTCGAAGCCTTTCTTGAAATCTTCGAAAAATCCGAGCTCCCACACGCGTTGGTCAAATAAAGACTCGCCGATGATAATGATGATGCTAGGATAACAATGAACAGAATGAGTGAAACTGTGCAACTCAGATCCGAAAATCGCTCTTGCTATGAGAAGTCAAGCGAACGAAACCGAGAGAGATAGCTCTTGTTCTCTTCTTCTTTGTTTTTGCTATGCGTTGTGAAGAATCTGTGAATTCATGAGGAAAAAATGTTCACGAGCAAGAAGGAAGTGAGAGTATGATGCAGTGAAAAACTCGTTTTCCTTTTTCTGTTGCTTCCGTGATGAGAGAGAAGAGAGAAAGATTCAAGAAGCTCCTGTGTGAAATGAAGCTGAGCTGTATATCATGCGGGGTGTGCGGTTGAAGTGTAGAGGGTGGCTGCCTCAATTCGGTTATCTTGTTTTCCCGAAATGCCACGTGTCTCAATTCTTCTCACTCTCTTTCCCAGCTTATTGTTCTGAAATTACACCCAGGCATGCATGGTGTTGCATGGAACACGTGGACACCTTGGCTTTTCTATCCTTGGTGCAGTTTGCTTGTGTATGAGGGAGTAAAAACGTGACCTTCTTTTTTCTTCATTAATGAATTCGGCATGTACTGATATTGAATGAGAAAAATGTGCATGCTGGAAGCCTTCCAAGAACGTGATGGGCTAAGGTTAATTAAGCCCAATTGATGAATCTCTCACATTATTTTCCACATAATCCCTTACCAAGTACCATTATTATATTTTTGACTATTCCAATATTTGGTCACAACCATTAGCGTATGGACCCATTAACAATATTTGTGAACAAATCAACATGTCATGCCTCACATAGCTTAAATGAAAAATACAAAAAATGAACCAATCACAAAATGACACGTGTCTGTCGTACCCCGAAAAATACGACCTTACGTGATCCGAATGGACGGAGTCACGCGCTGGACGGACCGAAGAGTCGCCACCTAATTCTATTTATTCCCGAAGAGGGAAAGGGAAGATATAGATACAACCCGGGAAAAGAAGGATGAGGACAAAGGTCAACGGAACCATTGCCTGGGTTCGGGAGTCGGTTATGCAGGGGGAAGGTATTAGCACCCCCTACATCCATCGTACTCGATGGGAACCATCTAAGTTAACGCGCGCGAAAGGATGTCTATGCTTAAACGAATTGCTTGCTAGAGGGAAATGAGTCGAATTATAAGTTAGATTGAACCTAGGTGCTCGGCAAGGATGGAGATCCTCGTGCCTACGTACTCCCGCGTGCAATGGGAAAGTCAGAGCCTCGTAGTTCGGCCTACTAAGGGTAATGGATGTTGATTTTATTACCTTTCGTCGATGAAAGGGTTTAGGAGTTGAATGTACTAAAGACTATGGATAGTTTATCTCGCCCAACAAGACGGGTGTCCTGCGTCGAAATAATCGGAGCGAGTAACGAAAGCTCGTTATCCCCCTTTCTACCGCTTAAGGCTCGTGGCGTACAAATCTTCTCCTATTATTAGAATATTTATTTCCTAAGACCGCTTGACGTTGGATCAAGGGTTTGGATCTAATCGAAACGTTTTGGTTTTTTTTTGAGGTTAAAAGGGTAAATGCAACTTGGAGGTTATTTTTGTGGTTTTGTTAGCGAGGCACAATGCGTTCGGCTCGCAAAGTAAGGTGGATCCTAATAAACGAAATAACTGGAAAATAAAGTGCAGGTGTGCGAGTGAGATCGCTTGGCGTTGGACCAAGGATTCGAAAATAAATAAAATGCGGAAAATAAAGATGCGTACAAATTAATGGGAGAGGGGTACAAAATAAATACAGGGGATTGCGAGAAATAAAAGGTATCATTGTAGTTTGCCCAAGAGGAAGCGTGTGTGCAGTGTGTTTGAACTATTCGAAGGCGTTCAGCCTGTTTAATCGGGACGCAACTATTCGGAGGCGTTGGACCTTTTAATCGAGCGCAACTATTCGGAGGCATTGGACCTTTTCGGGACGCGACGAAATTTTGTTCGTGAACTGCCTTAGAATCGGTTCAAAATGGGAACCATTCTATAAGGAGTCGAATCATAATTTTTTTTATGCGAAAATAATTGAATAAATAAATGAATAAATAAATGAATTGAATTGTTAGAAAAATAAAATAATGAATAATGAATATAAATAAATAAATAAATTAAATAATGTTTGACAATAATGAATAGAATTAAATTATATTACATGTTTTTTTGTTCCGAATAAAAAATAATAGAATAAAATAAAAGGAGGGCCTCATATTGACCGCTCATCACCGATTAAATGTAATCGGGCGAAAACGGCCTTTTATGATATCATCGGCCCCTAAAATAAAAGAAATAAAAGAAATTTAAAAGAAAATGAACTAAATCATTTATAAAACCAAGTTTTGTTTGAAAAAAATAAAAAATAAAATAACCAATATTTACATATTACTAAAAAACAGAAAATCTAGAATATAAAAGAAATAGATAAAAATATAATGAGAGAGAAAACAACAACTAAAAAAAAGCAAACAAATAAATGAAACAAAATTAAGAGAGTAGGGGGAGGGGTCTGCGGATGCAACTGGCATGTGGGTAGTAAAAAAACATGGCTTTATGAAGCCCAAAATAGATTCAACATGAATTTTTTTTTAATTAAAATAACGAAAAAATAAATAAAATAAAAATCATTAAAAAGCAAAAAGAAGAACGAGTCTTCTTTCCTCTTTCACCAAGCATGACGGAATCAAACGTCAATAAAAACAGAAGAACAAGCAACCCTCAACAAAACATTTTCTCACTTTTCAGAAATTCAAACTCAAACACGTTTTCACTATTTTCCAAACGCGAAACAAAAAACGAGTAACCCAACCTCTTTCTCAATCAATGACGGCAACTCGGAGGTTTCTCTCAACTTTAAGGGTTTCACGGTGGCAGGTTCTGGGAAGTTCGCGGTGGTGAGGTAAGGTTGAGCGATGAAACGGTTCGCAACGAATCTGGATTTTTGATTGTGATCTGTTTTGGTTTCTCAGTTTTCTTTGCTTTTTCTTAAATCAATCTCTGCATCTCGTTTGTTTTTCTGGATTTGGGTGTTTATTTTTATGAAGGTTAGAGGTGATATTCTGAACACAGGTTTATGGTGTGAAGGTAAATGGTTGTTTTCAGTGAAGTTCTGATGAAAAAATTATGAAAGTTGTGGACTTCTGCGGATTGTAATGGGGGTATTTGTGATGCGTTAAAAAAATAATGAAGAGAAAAAAAGTCAGTTTTCTTACGGTAAAAAATTGCAGAGGGACTTTATTTTGATTTTTTTCGCCCCCTCAAACCTTCTCTTCCTCTGTTATATAGAAAAATGTGAGGGTACAATGAAATCCTTGCAAGATTTGAGTGAGCTGGAAATTGAGAAAAGTTGGTTATGAGAGCTGTGACTTGTACCACAAAAAATGGGGTTGTGGGTGATACGTGAAATACGGATTTGTTTCTTGCTGGTAGTGGCTGTAAAGGACAGAATTTTGGTGTGAGGTTAATCTTCTAATTAATGAATAGAATCAAAGTTACTGAATTTTTTTTGTTTATAAATAATAACATTAATAGTAATAAAAATAGATATAATAATAATAATAAACTATAGTAATAATAAGAACAGTAAAAATAATAGAGGTAAAACTAATAATAATAATAAAAAAAAGAATAATAATAAAAATAATAATGATAATAATTATAATGAAAATATAAATAATAATAGAAACAAAAATAACAAAGAAAATTTATAATGACTTTTAGATAATGGGCTTGACAAGAACAAACTAATGGGTTTAGAGAAAAAAAAAATGGTTTAGTAATGGACACGATAAAAAAATGGTTATAATAACAATGACATATTTTTTATGTATTTTTTGGATAATGACTAAACAATAAAACTTAAAACCTTATGATAATATTAAAAGAGACACAAAAAATTTAGAAAATAATAAATGTATTTTTTTCACTTTTGTAAATTGATTTTTTTTTGAAAGAAAAGATAAATAAGAAAATAAGGTGATAATTGAATAAATAGCTCTACACAACATGTTGCGCGCACGCACGCGCACGCACTCGACAATTCCAAAATGAACCCCGACTATTGCACAAATCCGAAAGAAAAGTAAAGACATATTTTTTATTATAAGACAAAAAAAAGAAAATGGTATATGTTTTTGGATTTTCCGAATAATGGTTAGACAATAAATAAAATAATAAAAAAACAATAATAATAACAATAAATAATAATAATAATAAATAATGAATAATCATAATAAAATACAAGAATATCAAATGATAAAAGAAAAGAGTGGAAATGGAGAATAATGGATTTAAATGATTTATTCTAATAAAAATGGAAATAAAAGAAATAAATGTTTTTTTTTAATAAAAATAATGGAAGATAATATGAATTTTTGAAAATGAACTAAATAATAAAATAGAAAAACTTATAATATAGAAAGAGAATTTGAGTTTTTTAGTTTGAAAATAAAAATGTATTTTTTGGACTTTTGATGATTGATTTTTTTTTTTTGATAAAATATAAAATAAAAGGATATTGGATATGAATGAAATTGGGTGTAAAAAGTGACATATTTTTGGGATTTTTTAAATATCAGACAGAAAAATAGAATGGTGCATATTTTGATTTTAAACAATTATTCATAAACAGAAAAATAAAGGTAGGACAAATTTGGGGTGTGACAGATGCCCCTATCGAATTGGCTTAGACCAAGTAAGATGAACTGGCTCGCGTTCAATCTTTCAAGGTATAAGATAATTAGATATTAACAGACTCCAAATTTGTCTAACAAAGAAAGCAGAGGATTGAAATTAGAAATGATGGGTGACACAGCAAGAAATAAATTGACAAAATAAATCACTTATCACCGGAGGATGATAAGGCAAATGACTGAAAAATGAAATTGCTATCACCAAAAGGATGATAAGGCACATGACTGAAAAATGAAATTGCTATCACCAAAAGGATGATAAGGCAAATGACTGACAATAAAATTGCTATCACCAAAAGGATGATAAGGCAAATGACTGAAAATAAAATCGTTATCACCGAAAGGATGATAAAGACATCCGACACCAAAAGGATGACGAGACACAAAAAATTAAACAATCGCTATCACCAAAAGGATGATAAGGCGAGCCCGACACCAAAAGGATGCTGAGACACAGAAAATTAAACAATCGCTATCACCAAAAGGATGATAAAGCGATCCCGACACCAAAAGGATGTTGAGTGACTGAAAATTTAAAATAATTGCTATCACCAAAAGGATGATAAAGCGAGCCCGACACCAAAAGGATGTTGAGAATTCAGAAAATTAAATGATCTGGAAGAGAAATATCCACCGAGGACGTCCACTGAATAACACCTAAAAAAATCCTTGGAATCTTCGGTTGGCCCTGGATTCTGGCTTCCGCTGGGGAAAGGCCTGGAATCATGGATTGATCCTGGGTCCTGAATTATGCACGTATGCGTGATCGTTGTGAAATGGTATTCCATAATGATGGAGATATGATGCAAATTCTTATGCACTGAGATATAAATTCGATAATGTTGGGGATAATAAAAGGTCTGATTTATTGAGAATATGCAAATGATGCATATGCTGTAAATGATTGATGTAAACGATGCTTATGATGCTGATGATGCATAATGATGCATATGAGCGATTGAAAGGTGCCAGCTTGGTGGACTTTTGGTCTGGTAGTTGCCAATGGTAATTGGACTTTTGGGTGGGTGGAGGGACTGATTTCCCGACACTCGATCTTCGACGATGCATGATCAGAAGACGGATCTGAAAGCTCCAAATTTGGTTCTTTACTGATGAGCGGAGCGACTTAATTGACACATGAAGACTGATTTTGCTTTGAATGATTGCAAGCATATAGCAAGGACTGCCCGTTTAGCTGGGGAGGAAGAGATATGAAGATTTGCTCCTTGTTTGCTTGCCCCTGCCTGTAAGGTATCTGAAATAAATTTGATAGGGAAGCTTTGACAATGGCCAGGACATGATCTGCCCCTGATTGAGCTTTTGAAAGATAATTTTGCCCCTGACTAGGCTGATTTTGAAATAAATTGCCCCTGATTGGGCTGCTGAAGATGCTTTGTCCCTGATTGGACTGATTTTGAAATGAATTGCCCCTGACTGGGCTGTTGAGAATAATCTTGCCCCTGATTGGGCTGTTGAAGAAGTATTGATTCATGTTGGCGATGAAGTTCAAGCTTCTCCTTTGATTGCCCCTTTGTTGGGATTGTACTGATGTCAAGCACTGAATTGCAATTAAATTGTTCATACACAAATGGTAATGTTAATGTGAAGTTCATGTAAGTTTTGAAAACATTAATTATTTGAATGATTGTGATAGTGTGACGAATGAACCGTTGGTCCAAACGAGGTGCTGATTTAGAAAATGCGTGAAAGATGCAGCAAGAATAATGTGCAAACAAGATTGAATATTAGCAAATATATGGGAGTCAATTTACGCAACCTTGTTGGTAGCATACTTTTAGAATAAACCGCGCCTCAATTAGGTCTTTTGAGGGTTGTAATATGGTCTGGTTAATGGTTCGAGAAACAAAGGATATTAGGCTCAAAGTTTGATTTGTACCCACCCCTCTTCGTGATGTTCTCCAGTCCTACGTTCGGTTAACTCTACATATGTATTTGTTTTGACTTTGCAAGAGTGAAGATTAAGCTTTAAAGTCTGCTTTAAAAATGGCAGTCATCTTTTTGCTGTTGGTGACCCTTTGATTTTTGTTTGGTCACTGATATTTGTTTCGCTTTTGCTGAGGATTTGAGTTCCTCTTTTGATTTGTTTTTTTTTTGACTAAGTCTCCCTTCGGGTGCTCAACTTAGTGGCTTTTTCTTTTCTATTTTTTCTTTTTCTGTATTTTTGTTGAATGTTGTGACTGCCAAGTCATTTGTTGATGGTCCTCTGACGGGATATCTCATCTTGCGATTCGAAGGTGTAGTCGGGTTAACTGAACAACTACCCTGCCCCGGGTTAAATGTAAGGGTTGTATCCGAAAGAAACTCCTACTTCTAGGCTCGAAGTGGTTGACTAGGGATTAACTCCTTATATCTCCAGTGTTTGAGGATTTGAATAAATGCCTGTACATCATTGACGAGGTTTTATCTGAAAGCATACCGCAACAGTTATGGGTATTTTGTTTTCATCATCCTCCCTCAAATATTTGCTAAAGTGAAGTGAGGGAAATATTTTTGTGATTTTTGTGATAAATGATAAATATGAGCAAATGCGAATAAATTGATTCAAAACATGCATAAACATAACATTAACATAACCAAGTACGAACGATAACAATGTTCAGAGCAAATAGTACTTAAACAAACATTACAAAACAACAGGAATGCGTAAATAATAAATGGCGATTGGCTGCCTTGATTTGAGGAATTGAACTTCTCTTGATTTAAATGCTTCAAAGTTGGTGACTACTCAGCTTGGTCTTCAACAACCCCTTCAAATGTCTTTACTTGTTGGCACCGTGTGACGGCATTGGATCGTTCTGGACATTTGGATTTCTCGGAGTGAAGGTGAGATCCTTAGAATCGATCAGATCTTGAATCTTGTGCTTGAACGATTTGCAATTCTCGAGCGTGTGACCTGGAGCACCCTTGTGATACTCACAACGGGCATTGGCATCATAGTCTCGGGCAGTACCAGTTTGTGGTGGCAAGTCTTTTAAAACAAGAGTTCCCTTTGCCATCATCTGATTAAAGATTTCAGAATGTGTCATAGGCAAGGGATCAAAGGTTCTTTCAGGCCTTCTTGGCTGATATGGCGGACGCTGTTGAGGAGCGCGTTGTTGATGTTGACCAGGCCGTGGTGGATAAACCGGTTGCTGATATGGATTGGGCGCATATTGCGCAGCTGCAACCATAGGAGGTGGACATGATTGATGAGCCATCTGAGGCGGAAATAAAGCTTGAAAGGCCTGCTGATAAGGCATTGGAGGAACTGGCTGATATGGCATAGGAGCATATTGTGCAGCAGCAACATAGGGATGTTGGTAGTAGGGAACTGGTGCAGGTGCACTCTGTTGAAGATTCCCACTTGCAGCAGAAATGGCATTTGTTTCGCCCTTTTTATACCCGTTGAAAGGCTTCTTGGCATTGTTCTGGCTGCTAGAGCCTCCTTGTATCTTTCCACTTTTCAAACCTTCTTCGATTCTTTCTCCTACTATCACCATGTCTGAAAATCCAGAAGATACGCTGCTGATCAGCTTCTCGTAATATTGTCCCTGTAGGGTACCCATGAAGATGTCGATCAATTCACGGTCAACCAATGGAGGATGCACTCTGGCGGCTAACTCCCTCCAGCGTTGGGCGTACTCTTTAAAGGATTCGCTTTCCTTTTGAGACAAACTCTGAAGTTGAGTACGGTTAGGAGCAAGGTCAGTGTTGTACTTGTACTGCTTTTTGAATGCATCAGATAAATCAAGCCAAGTACGAACATTGTTGCGTTCGAGCTGCATGTACCATTCTAATGACGCTCCAGACAGGCTGTCTTGGAAGCAATGGATCATGAGTTTATCATCTTTGGCATGAGCAGCCATTTTTCTGCAGTACATCCTCAGATGGAGTTCAGGACAGCTGAGGCCTTTATATTTTTCAAACTCCGGCAGTTTGAACTTAGCAGGGATCACAACATCTGGAACTAAGCACATGTCTGAGGCACTCAGAGAAGTTGAGTTGTGTCCTTCCATGATTCGGAGTTTTTCAGCTAACTCTCGGCACATCTTCATAGCTTCAGACTCTTGAACAGCATGAGGATTGGTGATTGGAACAGCAGTATGCATCTCATACTCAACTTGATGATTCTCTTCAGTTTGAGGAAACTGGACTTGAATTGGAATAGGTTGAGCTTGGGGAATAGCACCAACAGTGACACCAGAAGCAGGTATTGGTTGGGAAGTGGCCTCTTCAACAGCAGGAGTGAAACCTGGAGGCAAACCATAGACCAAAGGATTTGGAACGGGAACTGAAGGCATTGCTCGTGAGGTAGATCCTTGCACTTGAGCATTGTTCATTGCGGCAGCAGCTTCGCGACGTTCTTCCATTCTTGCCAAAGATTGCAAAGTCTCATAAATCTGGTCAATCTTGCTCTTGACCGAGTCAATCTCCTCCCTCATGGCAGCTTGTTCTTC
The DNA here is from genome assembly GCA_963966055.1 of Lathyrus aphaca. Taxonomy (NCBI): domain Eukaryota; kingdom Viridiplantae; phylum Streptophyta; class Magnoliopsida; order Fabales; family Fabaceae; genus Lathyrus; species Lathyrus aphaca. The sequence continues at coordinate 66,432,463 of OZ014521.1, forward strand.
TTGAATTACGTCCATCAGTCTTCTAGTGTTAGCTCGAGTTAAGTACGGTCGTCTAGCTCGATACGGGCGTCGGGAAACCAGCTTGATTTACTGAAGATGGAGGAACATGAAATAAGTTTTCGGCTTTTGGAATGAAATGCAGGATGAATAAATAATGCAAATGCAATGATATGCAATGTCAGAATCCAGGATCACAAGATCAAGGTCTCATGAGTCCAAGGTACAGATGGAGGATACTCTGATCAGGAACTCACTGGGTAGACTTTAAAGTTTAGGGATCCCAAAGTTATCAATTCATATGGCTGTTCATCACACGCGCCATAAGCATGACGGTTGATTGACTCCACCATATGAATCTATTTTGGGTGAGATCTTCGTATCGACAACCCACGAGAGCAAGTTTTCTCGGGAGTCCATACTACGTGATCATCGACACAAGGTTTAAAACAAAGTCCTGGAGTTATGGAACTTTCTCAACTGTTTGATGCACGTGTCAATTTCATACATTTTTTGACAGTCAATCAACTCCATTGAGTAAGTCTATTCCAAGTGAGGTTTTCGTACCGAGCCACGCAAGGGTGAACCCTGGTGCCCAATACTACGCAACCATCAACCGATGTTTTAACCAAAAGGTTCTAAAGGTCCTCAGAGTCGACGACTTTAATGAAAACAACTGAGCACACACGCCAAGAGCTTGACGGTTGTCATTATTTCCATTAAAATCTACTCCGAGTGAGGTTTTCGTATCGACAACCCACGAGAGAGGTTCTCTCGGGAGCCCATACTACACAACCTCGCTAACTTAAGTTTGTACTCGAAAGCCCGGGTATAGAGCTTTTCCCTCAAGTTTCTTTTGCAAAGTATCGATCCAAATTATAGTACCAAGGAGCCACAAGATATATAAAATGGAATGCGATAAGGAAAGCGATAAAAATAAACAAGCAAGGCATAAAAACAAACACCCAAACGCGAGAAACTAGACTAGGCTTGACTCGCATAGGGGTGAACCATTCCCCAGCAGAGTCGCCAGCTGTCGTACCCCGAAAAATACGACCTTACGTGATCCGAATGGACGGAGTCACGCGCTGGACGGACCGAAGAGTCGCCACCTAATTCTATTTATTCCCGAAGAGGGAAAGGGAAGATATAGATACAACCCGGGAAAAGAAGGATGAGGACAAAGGTCAACGGAACCATTGCCTGGGTTCGGGAGTCGGTTATGCAGGGGGAAGGTATTAGCACCCCCTACATCCATCGTACTCGATGGGAACCATCTAAGTTAACGCGCGCGAAAGGATGTCTATGCTTAAACGAATTGCTTGCTAGAGGGAAATGAGTCGAATTATAAGTTAGATTGAACCTAGGTGCTCGGCAAGGATGGAGATCCTCGTGCCTACGTACTCCCGCGTGCAATGGGAAAGTCAGAGCCTCGTAGTTCGGCCTACTAAGGGTAATGGATGTTGATTTTATTACCTTTCGTCGATGAAAGGGTTTAGGAGTTGAATGTACTAAAGACTATGGATAGTTTATCTCGCCCAACAAGACGGGTGTCCTGCGTCGAAATAATCGGAGCGAGTAACGAAAGCTCGTTATCCCCCTTTCTACCGCTTAAGGCTCGTGGCGTACAAATCTTCTCCTATTATTAGAATATTTATTTCCTAAGACCGCTTGACGTTGGATCAAGGGTTTGGATCTAATCGAAACGTTTTGGTTTTTTTTTGAGGTTAAAAGGGTAAATGCAACTTGGAGGTTATTTTTGTGGTTTTGTTAGCGAGGCACAATGCGTTCGGCTCGCAAAGTAAGGTGGATCCTAATAAACGAAATAACTGGAAAATAAAGTGCAGGTGTGCGAGTGAGATCGCTTGGCGTTGGACCAAGGATTCGAAAATAAATAAAATGCGGAAAATAAAGATGCGTACAAATTAATGGGAGAGGGGTACAAAATAAATACAGGGGATTGCGAGAAATAAAAGGTATCATTGTAGTTTGCCCAAGAGGAAGCGTGTGTGCAGTGTGTTTGAACTATTCGAAGGCGTTCAGCCTGTTTAATCGGGACGCAACTATTCGGAGGCGTTGGACCTTTTAATCGAGCGCAACTATTCGGAGGCATTGGACCTTTTCGGGACGCGACGAAATTTTGTTCGTGAACTGCCTTAGAATCGGTTCAAAATGGGAACCATTCTATAAGGAGTCGAATCATAATTTTTTTTATGCGAAAATAATTGAATAAATAAATGAATAAATAAATGAATTGAATTGTTAGAAAAATAAAATAATGAATAATGAATATAAATAAATAAATAAATTAAATAATGTTTGACAATAATGAATAGAATTAAATTATATTACATGTTTTTTTGTTCCGAATAAAAAATAATAGAATAAAATAAAAGGAGGGCCTCATATTGACCGCTCATCACCGATTAAATGTAATCGGGCGAAAACGGCCTTTTATGATATCATCGGCCCCTAAAATAAAAGAAATAAAAGAAATTTAAAAGAAAATGAACTAAATCATTTATAAAACCAAGTTTTGTTTGAAAAAAATAAAAAATAAAATAACCAATATTTACATATTACTAAAAAACAGAAAATCTAGAATATAAAAGAAATAGATAAAAATATAATGAGAGAGAAAACAACAACTAAAAAAAAGCAAACAAATAAATGAAACAAAATTAAGAGAGTAGGGGGAGGGGTCTGCGGATGCAACTGGCATGTGGGTAGTAAAAAAACATGGCTTTATGAAGCCCAAAATAGATTCAACATGAATTTTTTTTTAATTAAAATAACGAAAAAATAAATAAAATAAAAATCATTAAAAAGCAAAAAGAAGAACGAGTCTTCTTTCCTCTTTCACCAAGCATGACGGAATCAAACGTCAATAAAAACAGAAGAACAAGCAACCCTCAACAAAACATTTTCTCACTTTTCAGAAATTCAAACTCAAACACGTTTTCACTATTTTCCAAACGCGAAACAAAAAACGAGTAACCCAACCTCTTTCTCAATCAATGACGGCAACTCGGAGGTTTCTCTCAACTTTAAGGGTTTCACGGTGGCAGGTTCTGGGAAGTTCGCGGTGGTGAGGTAAGGTTGAGCGATGAAACGGTTCGCAACGAATCTGGATTTTTGATTGTGATCTGTTTTGGTTTCTCAGTTTTCTTTGCTTTTTCTTAAATCAATCTCTGCATCTCGTTTGTTTTTCTGGATTTGGGTGTTTATTTTTATGAAGGTTAGAGGTGATATTCTGAACACAGGTTTATGGTGTGAAGGTAAATGGTTGTTTTCAGTGAAGTTCTGATGAAAAAATTATGAAAGTTGTGGACTTCTGCGGATTGTAATGGGGGTATTTGTGATGCGTTAAAAAAATAATGAAGAGAAAAAAAGTCAGTTTTCTTACGGTAAAAAATTGCAGAGGGACTTTATTTTGATTTTTTTCGCCCCCTCAAACCTTCTCTTCCTCTGTTATATAGAAAAATGTGAGGGTACAATGAAATCCTTGCAAGATTTGAGTGAGCTGGAAATTGAGAAAAGTTGGTTATGAGAGCTGTGACTTGTACCACAAAAAATGGGGTTGTGGGTGATACGTGAAATACGGATTTGTTTCTTGCTGGTAGTGGCTGTAAAGGACAGAATTTTGGTGTGAGGTTAATCTTCTAATTAATGAATAGAATCAAAGTTACTGAATTTTTTTTGTTTATAAATAATAACATTAATAGTAATAAAAATAGATATAATAATAATAATAAACTATAGTAATAATAAGAACAGTAAAAATAATAGAGGTAAAACTAATAATAATAATAAAAAAAAGAATAATAATAAAAATAATAATGATAATAATTATAATGAAAATATAAATAATAATAGAAACAAAAATAACAAAGAAAATTTATAATGACTTTTAGATAATGGGCTTGACAAGAACAAACTAATGGGTTTAGAGAAAAAAAAAATGGTTTAGTAATGGACACGATAAAAAAATGGTTATAATAACAATGACATATTTTTTATGTATTTTTTGGATAATGACTAAACAATAAAACTTAAAACCTTATGATAATATTAAAAGAGACACAAAAAATTTAGAAAATAATAAATGTATTTTTTTCACTTTTGTAAATTGATTTTTTTTTGAAAGAAAAGATAAATAAGAAAATAAGGTGATAATTGAATAAATAGCTCTACACAACATGTTGCGCGCACGCACGCGCACGCACTCGACAATTCCAAAATGAACCCCGACTATTGCACAAATCCGAAAGAAAAGTAAAGACATATTTTTTATTATAAGACAAAAAAAAGAAAATGGTATATGTTTTTGGATTTTCCGAATAATGGTTAGACAATAAATAAAATAATAAAAAAACAATAATAATAACAATAAATAATAATAATAATAAATAATGAATAATCATAATAAAATACAAGAATATCAAATGATAAAAGAAAAGAGTGGAAATGGAGAATAATGGATTTAAATGATTTATTCTAATAAAAATGGAAATAAAAGAAATAAATGTTTTTTTTTAATAAAAATAATGGAAGATAATATGAATTTTTGAAAATGAACTAAATAATAAAATAGAAAAACTTATAATATAGAAAGAGAATTTGAGTTTTTTAGTTTGAAAATAAAAATGTATTTTTTGGACTTTTGATGATTGATTTTTTTTTTTTGATAAAATATAAAATAAAAGGATATTGGATATGAATGAAATTGGGTGTAAAAAGTGACATATTTTTGGGATTTTTTAAATATCAGACAGAAAAATAGAATGGTGCATATTTTGATTTTAAACAATTATTCATAAACAGAAAAATAAAGGTAGGACAAATTTGGGGTGTGACAGATGCCCCTATCGAATTGGCTTAGACCAAGTAAGATGAACTGGCTCGCGTTCAATCTTTCAAGGTATAAGATAATTAGATATTAACAGACTCCAAATTTGTCTAACAAAGAAAGCAGAGGATTGAAATTAGAAATGATGGGTGACACAGCAAGAAATAAATTGACAAAATAAATCACTTATCACCGGAGGATGATAAGGCAAATGACTGAAAAATGAAATTGCTATCACCAAAAGGATGATAAGGCACATGACTGAAAAATGAAATTGCTATCACCAAAAGGATGATAAGGCAAATGACTGACAATAAAATTGCTATCACCAAAAGGATGATAAGGCAAATGACTGAAAATAAAATCGTTATCACCGAAAGGATGATAAAGACATCCGACACCAAAAGGATGACGAGACACAAAAAATTAAACAATCGCTATCACCAAAAGGATGATAAGGCGAGCCCGACACCAAAAGGATGCTGAGACACAGAAAATTAAACAATCGCTATCACCAAAAGGATGATAAAGCGATCCCGACACCAAAAGGATGTTGAGTGACTGAAAATTTAAAATAATTGCTATCACCAAAAGGATGATAAAGCGAGCCCGACACCAAAAGGATGTTGAGAATTCAGAAAATTAAATGATCTGGAAGAGAAATATCCACCGAGGACGTCCACTGAATAACACCTAGAAAAATCCTTGGAATCTTCGGTTGGCCCTGGATTCTGGCTTCCGCTGGGGAAAGGCCTGGAATCATGGATTGATCCTGGGTCCTGAATTATGCACGTATGCGTGATCGTTGTGAAATGGTATTCCATAATGATGGAGATATGATGCAAATTCTTATGCACTGAGATATAAATTCGATAATGTTGGGGATAATAAAAGGTCTGATTTATTGAGAATATGCAAATGATGCATATGCTGTAAATGATTGATGTAAACGATGCTTATGATGCTGATGATGCATAATGATGCATATGAGCGATTGAAAGGTGCCAGCTTGGTGGACTTTTGGTCTGGTAGTTGCCAATGGTAATTGGACTTTTGGGTGGGTGGAGGGACTGATTTCCCGACACTCGATCTTCGACGATGCATGATCAGAAGACGGATCTGAAAGCTCCAAATTTGGTTCTTTACTGATGAGCGGAGCGACTTAATTGACACATGAAGACTGATTTTGCTTTGAATGATTGCAAGCATATAGCAAGGACTGCCCGTTTAGCTGGGGAGGAAGAGATATGAAGATTTGCTCCTTGTTTGCTTGCCCCTGCCTGTAAGGTATCTGAAATAAATTTGATAGGGAAGCTTTGACAATGGCCAGGACATGATCTGCCCCTGATTGAGCTTTTGAAAGATAATTTTGCCCCTGACTAGGCTGATTTTGAAATAAATTGCCCCTGATTGGGCTGCTGAAGATGCTTTGTCCCTGATTGGACTGATTTTGAAATGAATTGCCCCTGACTGGGCTGTTGAGAATAATCTTGCCCCTGATTGGGCTGTTGAAGAAGTATTGATTCATGTTGGCGATGAAGTTCAAGCTTCTCCTTTGATTGCCCCTTTGTTGGGATTGTAACTTCTAAATTTCCAAATTTAGTAACTTTTGGAAATTTAGTAAATTTCCAAAAAAATGAAAACTTCTAAATTTCCAAATTTAGTAACTTTTGCATATTCCCGATTTTCGACATTTAAGCTCAACTGAATTATTCCTTGACATGATATAGCCTCGCAAATTGATAATCCTGATTAAAGAACCTTGAAATTTTCATGTTGACTTTTCTGACTGTGCAGTTGACTTTCTTGCTTCACCTTCAAGTAACTAGACCAGATCTTGACTTCTTCAATGAATTTTTGCCTCAAACTTCATATATAAGCCATGCAGACCAAATGAAAGCCTTTGCCCATAAGAAACAGTCAAAATTAAGGACATATGAGGATCTGGTCCATAACCTTAATCAGGATTTCCCTTATACAGGAGAAAAGTTGTGCTCTTGAACTTTTGATGAAACGACTGATCTCCCTAAGGAACTTTTCTCACCCAATCTCATCCCTAGGGTCCTCTTGTCATATAAGGGACTTTGCCCGGATGGAATGGCCAAAGTCACAAAGTTTTCATGCTTGAAGGTGAAACCCTAATTTGGGATCACTGTGTAGGAGCTTGTCCTAGCTTGGGTTCTCTAAAACTATCCCACTCTTGAGTTTTTTTTTTTTTTTGTGACTGATCTTGAACTTGTGAATGCCATGTAAATTCCTCATGGGACTTGGACCAATCCACTGGGCCTCAAATCCACCCACAGATGATCATATGCCTAATGCTGGGTCATGAGAATGTTATGCTTCATATTTCCATGGTATGATGCTGAGGAAATGATATGAGTATGATGAACATGATGCTCTATGGTGCTTAAAAACAAGAGGGCAAATTTGGGGTGTCTACAACCCCACCTTCATCCAGAGGTCAACATTCCTGCTAATGTTCAAGGGACTGCCACTGCGGGTAGAGTGCTGCAAGAAGACCCCCAGGAGGATCAGTTCATAGTAATGGGTGCTGGGGAAGAAGCATATGACAGAAGGCTGGATGAGATAGCTGAGAAATTAAGATCCTTGGAGTCTCAAAACTCTTTGGGTTTTGATGTTATGGACATGGGCTTAGTGGACGGGGTCAGGATTCCCCATAAGTTTAAGCCTCCTTGTTTTGAGAAATACAACGGGACTTCCTGCCCACGGACCCACTCACAATCCTTTTTGGGAAGGTTGAAAGCATATACCATGGACGAGAAGTTATGGATGTTTTATTTTGAGGATAGCTTAACTGGAGCATCAAGGGAATGGTATTCCCATCTGACTAGAGCAACCATCAGGTGTTGGAAGGACTTGGCAGAGGCCTTCATTAGACAATACCAGTATAATTTGGATGTGGCACCCAACAGGACCCTCCTGATGGGAATGTCACAGTCATCCAGGGAAAGCTTCCGCGAGTACGCCCAAAGGTGGAGGCAGCTGGCTGCTGCTGTCCAGCCACCTATGTCCGAGAGGGAGATGGCAGATATGTTTATGAACACCCTCCAGGGAACATACATTGACAGGCTGGCTGCTTTCTCTTCTACCAGCTTTGCAGATGTCGTTATAGCCGGAGAGAGAATTGAGAGCCTGTTAAAGATGGGCAAGATTTCTGACAACGGTGCCAGCTCATCCAGCAACACAAGGAAGCCTTTTGCAGGCCCAAGAAGAACTGGTGAAACCAACGCTATCCATACCAACAGGGGCAGACCCCAATATGTTCACAGGTTTGTGGCAGCAGTCACCATTCCCGCTCCAGTTCATCCACAACCAGTTTATCAACCACAGCAACAAAATTATCAGCAACAGACTCAGTATCCTCCTCAGAGAAACTACAACAACACCAACAACAACAATCAGCAAAGACCATTCCAACAGAGACCTTCTCAGGCCAATAGGGTGATCGATCTGATCCCTATGCCATATGCTACATTACTGCCACAACTCCTAAAACTCAACCTGGTTGAGCTAAGGACGTTGGCACCTCCAGATCCTACCAGTCTGCCCAGAAATTATGACTCCAACGCCAGATGTGCTTTTCATTCAAATGCGCCTGGCCACAGTACAGAAAAGTGCAGAGCTTTGCACATGAAGGTACAAGACTTGGTAGACTCTAAGGCTCTGAATTTTGCACCACCACCAAATGTTAATAAGAACCCTATGCCAAACCACGGAGGTCCCAGAATCAATGCTATTGAAGAAGACAAGCCGTCTTACTTAATAACCAGTGTGGGTCAGATTCGGACGCCGTTGGTAGAGATCAAAGCTCAACTCCTCGAATGTCAAATGTTCCCGGGATGTGAGCTAGGGTGTGCTTATTGCAACATTTCAGTGAATGGTTGTGATAATTTGAGAGATGGCATAAATGGTCTCATCCAGAGCGGCCTGCTTCAAATCACAACCTCAATTCCTACCAATCCAGCAACCTCATCAGCAACGATTCCAGTATCTCCTACAACTGCAACAACCATTGTTCCCAACAACTCTTCAGCCTCATCAACAAATGCTTCATCTGTCATTTCAACTGACCAGATATCGACTGACATTCCTTCTACAACTTCAGCACCACTTCATTTCGAAACTCCTACAACAACAACACCCATCCTTCCAACAATGTCTCCTACAACTTCAGCAGCAAATGTTTCCACCGTTACGATTTATTATGATCCTGAAAATGACTCTGCTTACAACTCACAAAGTGCTACTCCCATCAGAGCACCAGTCACGATATACTACGATCCACAGACTATCACAGTCCCTTCTGCAGCTGCCATCAGTCCAGTCACCATCACGGTGCCTGGGCCAGTACCTTATGAAAGCAGTAATGCCATCCCCTGGCATTACGGCTCTGATCTATACTGTGGAGGACAGAAAATCACTCTTGAATCATCAACCCCTGCACCACAAATAGACAATGTGGGAGGAGGCGGAGGCTTCACTCGAAGCGGACGTCTCTTCGCTCCACAAACTCAAAGACCCACTACCGAAGCAGAAGCTGCTGCCAAGGCAAAAGGAAAAAGCTTGGTGCAGGAAGAGCAAATTGTTAAAGAAGCTTTGAAAACACCCTTTGATCAAGAAGTTGATGAATTCATGAGAATCATCAAGAAAAGTGATTACAAAATAGTGGATCAGCTTCACCAGACGCCTTCCAAGATCTCTATTCTATCATTGCTTATGTGCTCCGAAGCTCATCGGAACGCACTGCTAAAAGTCTTGCACGCAGCTTATGTGCCTGAAGAGATCACCGTCAATCAGTTGGAAGCTGTGGTTGGGAATGTTAATGCTAGTCATGGACTAGGGTTCACCAACACTGATTTGACTACGGAAGGTCGCAACCATAACAAGGCTTTGCACATTACCATGGAGTGTAAAGGTGCAGTTCTTTCCCATGTGCTGGTAGACACAGGGTCATCCCTCAATGTCTTACCTAAAAAAGCCCTTATGAAGCTAGAGTATGACGGATTGGCATTACGGCCCAGTAACCTAGTAGTAAGAGCCTTCGATGGTTCTAAGAGATCGGTTCTGGGCGAGATTGAGTTGCCTATAACGATTGGCCCACAAACTTTCAAAACGACCTTCTACGTGATGGATATACAGCCTGCCTACAGCTGTCTATTGGGTAGGCCATGGATTCACGCCGCCGGCGCCGTGACCTCAACCCTTCACCAGAAGTTAAAATTCGAGTGGGAGGGTCAAGTCGTTACTATCTGTGGAGAGGAGGATATTTTTGTCAGCCACCTGGCTACCTATAAATACACTGAGATGGATGGGGAGATCCACGAAACAATGAGTCAAGGGTTCGAGGCCTTGAACATAAATGAAACATCTGCTGTACCTGGAACCTCAATGACATCTTACCAACAAGCCCGGAAGGTTGTTGAAGAAGGAACTGCCCAAGGCTGGGGCAAACTGTTACCGGTGGAGAAGAAAGAGGATAGATTTGGGTTGGGTTACAAACCAACTCAGCAAGATCAAGCAGAGGCGGCTAAAGAGCCCAACTTTGTTATTGGGGGGATGCTCACCCCTGATGCTGTCAACAATTTGGAAGACGAGGATGAAGGCGACCGCAACCTGGAGAGTTGGATCCGTCCAAAGGTCCCGGGGAGCAGTATCTCAAACTGGTCTTCCCAGGAAATTATAAGAGTTACTCATGCAGAGTAATTATTATTTCCTGTATTTTATAGCATGCATCAAAGTCTTGCATCTTGCCCAAGATGACAAGACTCATTTTGTAATCGGGCCATCTGTAATTTTTGTGCAACAAGATTAATCAAATGAAATATCAGACATCTTTTGCAAATGAGTCTTTTTCTTTTCTGCTCACTGTTTTTCCATTTTTCTTTTTGTACAAAAAATAAATGGCAGTGTTTTCAAAATGACAACTTTATTTCACTTTTCTAAACAAAATTAAAATTAAATCACTAAAATGAACAAACTGAACCCTTGCAGAGAATGCCTTCCAGACAGCACCGACAACAGCACGGCTATGACTTCGTATGACTTTGACAATCCAATCAATCAAGCTGATGAAGGGGTTGAAGAAGAGTATGAGCTTCCTGAGGAGCTAGCTAGGTTGTTGAGACAAGAGGAAAGGGTTATCACTCCTCACCAGGAGAAAGTGGAGACGATCAATCTTGGTACAGATGAAGACGTGAAAGAAGTTAAAATCGGGGCCTGCTTACAAGACTCAGTGAAGAGACAACTGATTGATCTGCTGCAAGAGTATGTGGACGTGTTTGCTTGGTCTTATCAAGATATGCCAGGGTTGGACACCGACATTGTTGTGCACAAGCTGCCTTTGAGAGAAGAATGCCCGCCGGTTAAACAGAAGCTGCGCCGTACTCGCCCAGACATGGCAATGAAAATCAAAGAAGAGGTACAAAAGCAATGGGACGCCGGGTTCCTTGCTGTAACTAGCTATCCGCCGTGGGTTGCTAATATTGTACCTGTGCCTAAGAAAGACGGCAAAGTAAGAATGTGTGTTGACTACCGGGATCTGAACAGAGCTAGCCCGAAAGATGATTTCCCTTTACCTCACATTGATGTATTGGTGGATAATACGGCTCAGTTCTTGGTATTCTCCTTCATGGATGGATTTTCAGGGTACAATCAGATCAAGATGTCACCTGAAGACATGGAGAAGACAACCTTCATCACACCCTGGGGCACGTTCTGTTACAAGGTAATGTCATTTGGGCTCAAGAATGCCGGTGCGACGTATCAACGGGCTATGGTAACATTATTCCACGATATGATCCATAAAGAAATCGAGTGTTATGTGGATGACATGATTGCCAAGTCCCTCACTGAAGAGGACCACCTGGTAAATCTGTTGAAGTTGTTCAAGCGTCTGAGGAAGTATCAACTGAAGTTGAACCCCAACAAATGCACATTCGGGTGAGATCTGGTAAGCTGCTGGGATTTATTGTGAGTGAGAAAGGGATTGAAGTAGACCCTGATAAAGTTAAAGCTATTCAAGAGATGCCTGCACCGAAGTCAGAAAAAGAAGTTCGAGGGTTCTTAGGTCGGTTGAACTACATTTCATGGTTCATATCTCACCTTACAGCAACCTGCGAACCCTTGTTCAAACTGCTAAGAAAAGAACAGACGGTCAGGTGGAACGAAGACTGCCAGAAGGCTTTTGACAGGATCAAAGAATACTTACAAGAGCCTCCTATCCTTATGCCACCAGTTGAAGGAAGACCTCTGATAATGTACTTGACAGTATTAGAAGAGTCAATGGGGTGTGTGTTGGGCCAGCATGACGAGTCTGGTCGAAAAGAGTATGCAATATACTACCTAAGCAAAAAGTTTACCGACTGTGAACAACGTTATTCACTGCTCGAGAAAACTTGCTGTGCTTTAGCGTGGGCTGCTCGCCGACTGAGGCAGTATATGTTGACCCACACTACTTTGTTGATCTCAAAAATGGACCCAGTTAAGTACATATTTGAGAAGCCAGCACTTACCGGACGGGTTGCGAGATGGCAAATGATTCTCACAGAATATGACATCCAATACACATCTCAGAAAGCCATCAAGGGCAGTGTATTGTCTGAATATCTTGCCGAGCAACCTATTGATGATTACCAGCGTATGAGATTTGACTTCCCTGATGAAGACATCATGTTCATAAAAGCAAAAGATCATGAAGAGCCTGTTCACACTGAAGGGCCTGACCCGGAAGAAGAATGGACTATGATGTTTGATGGGGTTGTTAATATGAATGGTCGAGGTGTTGGTGCAGTACTCGTTACACCTAAAGGAGTTCACATGCCTTTCTCGGCAAAGCTCACTTTCAACTGCACTAACAACGAAGCTGAATACGAAGCTTGCATTATGGGTCTTGAGGAAGCCATTGACCTCAGGATCAAGACATTGACCGTGTTCGGAGATTCAGCTCTGGTAATCAATCAAACCAATGGCAAATGGTACACCCACCAGGACCATCTGATACCTTACAGGGATTACACAAGGAGGTTATTAACTTTCTTTACAACAGTCAAGCTTGAGTATATCCCTCGGGACGAGAATCAGTTTGCAGATGCTCTGGCTACCATTTCGTCCATGATCAAAGTTGAGGCTGCCAACTTTGTACCTCAAATCTCAGTGTCCAGACTTGACAGACCAGCATATGTGTTCGCAGCAGACGTTGTCAAAGATGATAAGCCTTGGTTCCATGACATTAAGTGTTTCTTGGAGGATCAGACATACCCACCTGGGGCATCTTCCAATGATAAGAAGACTTTGAGAAGGCTTGCTGGTAGTTTCTTCCTGAACACTGATGGTTCCCTGTATAAAAGAAACTTTGATATGGTACTCCTCAGATGCGTCGATGAGACAGAAGCAGACTTGTTAATGCATGAAGTGCACGAAGGATCCTTTGGTACCCATGCAGGAGGGCATGCCATGGCTAAGAAGTTGTTAAGATCAGGCTATTACTGGATCACAATGGATGCCGACTGTTGTGCCTATGCCAGGAAATGCCATAAATGCCAGATTTATGCAGATAAGGTGCATGTGCCTCCCAATCCTTTGAATGTAATGTCTTCACCCTGGCCCTTTGCTATGTGGGGCATTGACATGATTGGTAAGATTGAGCCAACTGCTTCGAATGGCCACAGATTCATCCCGGTTGCCATTGATTATTTCACCAAGTGGGTTGAAGCAGCTTCCTATGCCAATGTTACAAGACAAGTGGTAGCCAGATTTCTGAAGAGAGATATCATCTGTCGATACGGAGTTCCCGAGCGAATCATTACTGATAATGGTTCCAATTTAAACAACAAGATGATGGCTGAACTGTGCCGGGACTTCAAGATTCAACACCACAATTCTTCTCCTTACAGGCCAAAGATGAATGGCGCAGTTGAGGCAGCTAATAAGAATATTAAGAAGATCGTGCAGAAGATGGTAGTCACCTACAAAGACTGGCATGAAATGTTACCATTGGCCTTGCATGGGTATTGCACGTCAATCAGAACATCCACTGGGGCAACACCGTATCAGCTTGTGTATGGTATGGAAGCAGTCCTACCTGTTGAAGTTGAATTACCCTCCCTACGGGTATTGATGGATGTTAAGCTGAACGAAGCAGAATGGGTCAGGTCCCGATACGAACAACTGAGTCTGATTGAAGAGAAAAGATTGGCTGCGATCTGTCATGGGCAGTTGTATCAGAAAAGAATGAAGAAAGCCTTCGATCAGAAAGTCAGGCACCGAGAGTACCAAGTAGGAGATCTTGTGCTGAAGAGAATCCTCCCTCCTCATACAGACCACAGGGGCAAGTGGACTCCAAACTATGAAGGACCATTTGTAGTAAAGAAATTTTTCTCTGGTGGAGCACTGATGCTCAGCACCATGGATGGTGAAGATTTTCCGTCCCCTGTGAATTCAGATGCAGTTAAAAAATACTTCGCATAAAAATGACCCGCTGGACACAAAAATAGAATGTAAGTCCAGGCAAAAATAGGGCATCCCGGCGAGTCAAAAACAGAATAAAAGACTCGGGCAAAAATAAGGGAAAATAAACAAAAATGTACACCCGTTGAGTTGAAAAGCCGCATTGGACAACTCAGGCAAAAATGGGTATCCCGATGGATTGAAAACCCGAAAGGGCGATCCATGCAAAATAAGGGAATAAGCGAACAACTGCATGTTGAATTCATCTGTATCGTTCACAACTTGGTAAGCTTCGAAAGGATCAAGCTTCAATCAGAATCAGCCTCCTTCAGAAAGCAAGATGAGAAGAACGTCAAAAGTCATACGAGTCATAGTAAAGAGGAAGCTCCTTAAAGCGTCATCAACATTGCCAGCATTTTGTTTCTCAATTTGTAACGATCTCTTCATTTCAGGGGATTTGTTTCTTTGACTGTATCGCGCCAATTCAGGGCATATGAATTAATAAAATCAGATTTTCAGTCATGTCTCGTCTTGTACATTTTTATTTTGCAAAAATGTATGATGTCTTAAGAAAAAAAACTGATTGCATAGAATACAGTTGTTTATCTTCAAAAATAAAAACACGTGCTTGCAGGAAATATACTTACTCCCAAAAGTGTCTAACTCCTATGACGGAATCCAGTAAAGGATACCTCGGGATTACTTGTACGTTTCCCTATCTTTGCAGGATTGCAGGTATCCAAAACGCAGCTTGGGGTATGGAAGCTTCAGCCCAGCAAACTGGCAGGTCAATGCTCACTCAGTCTTAACACTCAAAGTGTTTTCTCCCCAGCCGAGTTGCCATTCTTTCCTCAGCCGAGTACAAAAGTCAAGGAACCATCTCCCCGCAGAGCTCCAGCCTCTATCCAGAAGAGCAGCGCACGAAGGAATCACAACAGGGTAAAGAAAGCTGCTACAAACCCCAGCTGGGTCCCTCATTGCTGAGACAGGTCTATTAGTGACCTGAATCCCCAAGCAATAGCATCTCATCAGATCTATCAAATGATCTCATCCCCAGCTGGGATATCCATTTCAAACAAGTTCGACCGAAGATCTTCGCAGCAACGGGATCCGGATCCCGGTTTGGTATCTTTGCATAATCATGGCATTCGCATCATATTCATCCACAAAGCGTAGCATTCCGTTTAATATGGAGCATTACAGCAAAAATCAAACATATAGCATAATCATAAGCCATGCTTTAAATCAACACTTATGAATAATGACAATCCGTCATCATACAGACTCCCCCCAGAATCCCCAGTGGAGATTCCCCAGCAAAATCAGTTGCCTCACGTTCACAAACACCAGTATATACTCTCTTTGGCACCCGTCCGTGTCCATACTCCCCAGTAAAGTCGCCTGAGCGCTCTGTGCAAACAGTACCACTCGTATTACAGATACTTTTTGACACCCGTCTGTGTCATAACCCCAGCAGAAAGCCAAAGACGTCCTCTTTGCACTCACATACACTTACATATAACAATCCTTTGACACCCGTCCGTGTCATATCCCCAGCGCAGTCGCCTACACTTTGTATATCAGATACTTGTTCATATCACACTCTTCTCCTTTTGACACTCGTCCGTGTCACTCTCCCCAGCAGTTAAACACTCATCTATACACCACTCACACTTATACTGATACCCGTCCGTATCTTATATATACCACTTATATCCCCACAGATCCAACACTAGTCCTTGTTCTTTGTTAACTCGTTGGTACTCGTCCGTACCATCATCTCAGAACATGCGTCAAGCGTTTGTTTCTACCTGATACTCGTCCGTATCGTAGTCTTAAGGATGCTCGTCCGTATCTTTAACCCATACACCGTGTCAAACACTTCTGTCTTCTTGAATTTAGACACTCGTCTGTGTCTACTATTCTCCCAGAAGAGTCCTCTCAGATTCAACACTTGTCCGTGTTCCTTGTTAACCAGTTGGTACTCGTCCGTATCATCATCTTTGAACACGTGTCAGTATTTGTTTCTACCCGATACTCGTCCGTATCGTAGTCTTAAGAATGCTCGTCCGCATCTTTGATCTATACACAAACATCTAAACACTTATACCCTTTGTTTCTTGGATGTAAACACTCGTCCGTGTTTACTATTCCCCAGGAGATCGCCAACAAAGCAATTTTCTTTTTATCTGACATTCGTCCTGTGTCACGATAAACCCTGAGAGCAGCCGTACCCTGCTAGGTGGTCGTCCTCCACCTCTTGATGGTCGTCCTCCATCATGCTCATCCGATGGCCGTCCCCATCATTGATTTTCTATCCGACATTCGTCCTATGTCGTGATATTTAGCAGCCGTCCCCTGCTAGGTGGTCATCCTCCACCTTTTGATGATCGTCCTTCATCATTTTATCCAATGGCCGTCCCCATTGTTGGTTTTGGTTATCTGGCATTCGTCCTATGTCATGATAAACTTTGAGAGCAGCCGTCCCCTGCTAGGTGGTCGTCCTCCACCTCTTGATGGTCGTCCTCCATCATGCTCATCCGATGGCCGTCCCCATCGTTGACCTTTTATCCGGCATTCGTCCTATGTCGCGATATTTTCGGCAGCCGTACCCTGCCAGGTGGTCGTCCTCCACCTTAGATGACCGTCCCTCATCTTATCCCCAACAGAGCAGCCGTCCCCTGCTAGGTGACCGTCCTTCACCCTTTGATGACCGTACCTCATCATCTGTTTATTTCATTTATTCTTTAACCCGATGGCCGTCCCCGTCGTGGTCCCTTTTTCTTTTTCCTGATGATCGTCCTTCATCAGTTTAGCCCGATGGCCGTCCCCATCGTTGGTTACTTTACTTTATGAACTTGATGGCCGTCCCCGTCATGTTTCATTAATTCCTAGAGAATTTTACAGCTTTATCTTGATGGCCGTCCCCATCATAATTCTTTTATCCTCAGCATGTCGGCCGTCCCCGTCATTGCTTTATTTCCCGCACCTTTCCAGCATGTCGGCCGTCCCCGTCATTGCCCTTTACCCAGCAGTCGTCCTCTGCTCGACGGTCGTCCTCCATCGCCCACACTTTACAATATACTTTATTTTCCTTTACAATCTATATCCCTTTTCTTCTTCATTCTGTGAGTGCAAATTTTGGACTGTCTTTGGTATTCAACCACAAGTTATCTTGTTTGCCTGTTAAGCCGTTGCTTACATCCTACACAGCTAACTCATGTTTGAATAGGGGCAGCTGTAAACACCCCAAATTTGCCCTCACCCATTCACACCATGGCTTGTGATCATTTCATATGCATAAACTCAATCATAGCATCTCATATCACAGTTTTGATTCACTGCATAGATTCAAAGTCATCTGCATCTAGGGTTTGTGATCTGAGCAATCCAAGAGCTTCTTGAGCCACTCCAAAGGTCATCAATCACTTAAAAGGGGTCTATGTGTGGTCAAGTATCATATTACATCCTCTCAAAGTCAAGAATGCCAAAGAATCACAAGAACTGGGATTGTTGTGGAAGCAGAGCCAGGTTTAACTGCACAGATGACCTAAAATTAGGGTTTTGGTTTCAGAGGCCATAACTCCAATTTTTTTGGTCATTCTTGTTTCTATTGGTCTCTATATGGTATAGGGAGTATGCATATCAATTTTTATGAAGAAATTCCATGGGGAAGTCATCTGATCAAGAGTTGACTTTTCAGACAAGTCAGTGCAAAATCAGGGCATCTGAGGCCCCCAATGACCCAACCAAGGGGTGATCTTCATAATGTTGAGTGCATATGATCTTTATTTGATCATAGAAGAAGTTGGAAGTTTACAAAATTCAAGAATCTCAAGTTTTTGCAAAGTTGACTTTTTGGGGCAAGTTTGACTTTCAAGGAATTTGTCATTTTAGGCAACTTTTCAATCCTTACTTTTTGGTCCAAAAATGCTTCAAATGGAAAAACTTTGGTCATGAAAGTTGTAGATTAGATCTTTCCCTTTTCAAAAAGTACAAGAACATGACCTAATTCATTTTGGATCAAAAGTTATGGTTCATCAAAGTTGGCTAAAATCGCTAAAATTCAAGTCATGCACCAAATGAGAAACTTGCAAATTTTTGTACCAAGGCAATTTGTGACTTCTAATTGATGTCAAACCATTACACAAACATCACATGTGACCTAAAATCAGAATGGACCAAGAGTTTCTCATTTGTTTGGTCTTTGGAGCAAGATATCTTCATGAAAAGCAAAAGCAAAGTCAAGTTGCAAAAGCTCATGATCACTTCTCACCCACTTGCTGCCTTGGATGCTGAACCACCCTAGCCTTTCCCCTCACCATGCTGCACAACCCACAGCCCTTGTACTTGGCTAGAACAAGACCCATGCCTTCTCTTACACAAAGTTGACATTTTGCAAAAGCCACCATACCAATCAATAAAGCACATGTCATGTCATCTGACCAATAGGATTAGTTTATACAAATCAAATGCAAGCCAAACATGATAACACACAAGCCTGGAACCAGCAAGAACAACACACTTTCATTTTTCACCCTTGAAGCAAAAGCTTTCGAAACTCAGTGTACAAGCTACAAACTCACAAACAAACTTCATAGAACTCATCACCACATCCTTCTGATCATTTCCCTGCCTTCATTCATCCTTGAAACACCATATAAGCCAAACACGATTCTCACCTGAGCTTGAACAGAACCTGTTCAAACTCTTAAACCAGCCACCATAAACTCCTTCCAAGCATCCAGACATCATCAAGGGACCAAAAGGAGTGGATTGCATAAAGAGGAGAGGTCAGAAAGTTGCTAGGTTGAAAGCTTCAAAACTCAGGTAGTTAAAGAACTTTTTTTCCAGAAATGATTTTTAAAGTTCCTAAGTTGTTCTTTGTAGTTCACTGATCACTCTGATGTCTTTGTTTTTGAAAATGGTGGAGAGATGAGAGTTTAATCTGTTTCTGAAACTTTTTGCCCTAAGATTTGTTTGCTTCGATTCTCTTTGATTATGAGTGATAAATGATGTTTAAGTGAGGGGTTTGATTCGTTTTAGAGTGGGGAAGATTCCTGGATAGTTGGTTTTCATTTTCATAGCGTGTAGAATGATTTAGCATTTGAGCTCGCCGGAGAAGATGACCGGAACCACTGTTCCGGTCATCTGAAAGTCATTAGGGCAAAATTAGGGCTTATTCACGTAATTAGCCAAGTTTGAATTCCAGCCGTGGGATCTGGCGCCAAGTCAAACGCGCGCGTGTTTCATTTGAATCTGGACCTTAGGATTTGATTACTTTCCATTTTTCAGCTTTATTTTATTTTATTTTTCATATTATTTCATTTGATTTGTACAATTTATTAAAAATAGCAAAAATACTTTAAAAATTCTGAAATTTTTTACACAAGTTGTTATTTAATTTCAGAACACAAAAATATTTTCATTTTTATTTTTAGCATTAAAAAAGTATTTTTAAATATTTAAAAGTTTCTTTTTAATTAATTAATGAGAATTAATTAATTAAAAATACTTTTAGGTATTTAAAAATCACCAAAAAATTCATGAAACATTTAAAAACATTTAGAAACATTGTCCAACCCTCAAACCAAATTTATTTTTTGATCTTGATGCATTTTGAGAATTTTCCATGGAATTAAAATCATTTTGATGCATTATTTTGATCCAAACTTCCAAAAATCATTTCTGCCTAACCATTGAGAGTTGGACCTTGATTCTTTTTGCATTGTGTTTAGCATATCATGTAGTTTGTGAGATTAAATTGGCATGATTTGATCTTTCATTTTCCATTTGTTTGGCTTTTTTTTCTTGTTAAGGAACCCTAAAACCCTAGAAAACTTAGGAAAATCATAACTTGAATTTGGTTAAGAGTTGGAACTTCTCCTTTGGGCTTTGGGTTAGTATAGGTTTAGGGATCCTTTGAGGGCATTTTCAATTTTTTATAATGTTGTTTGCTTCTGATTTTGGTTTTTGTTTGATGTATTGTTCATAAACCCTAATTTGGGCTTCCTTTTTGCATTCATCTTGCATTTGTTTGCATAACATGACTTGCCATGACATTTTATGCATCCATTTGGTTCATTAGACATCTTAAGACATATTAAAAGCATGTTTGATCATTGAATCTTGCATTTCCCATGTTGTATGCCATTTGCATTTCATAACTTTTCATGTATGTTTATGCTCCTTAACTTGCCTCATCTGCATCCATTGGTTCATGTGATCATCCTCATGTCTTGTCTCATGTTTGCATCATCCCATAGCATCATTAACATCATACTTATGCTTCTGGTTTTGTTTCTCATCATGCCATTCCATCCCATTTTGCATTGCATTGCATTTCTTTTCTAACTTTTCAGGTGGTAAATGACTTTGAGAAGTGAATTTGCCTTCACTTCTCATAACTTCTCTTCACCTCTTTTTGCATCCTTGCTGCATTTTTTGTATGTGTGTGAGTTTGAGCTTTCTCATCCTTCTTCTTCTCACTTTCTTTCCTCAAGTGACTTGTCTTCTTAAATGAAGCAAATTACTTTGCTTCCCTTGATCCTTTCATCTGCTTCCTGGTGGTTCCATTGAAGACTTCTCTTGTAAACCTCACAAACCTTAGGAACAACCATGTATGACAATGATTAGGGTTTTGTTTAGTCTCCCCTCTTAGTTTTACCTTTGTGTCTCTTTTGAGTCTTCTCTTCTCATCTCATAATCAGGGACTAAACCCTAAAGGCTTTAAGGCTTTGTGATTAAGTTTATGCCTGCATCCTTCTATTAGGATGGAGTGTATAACTTTAATCCTAAGTGTTAAACCCTTAATGTGTTTAAATCCTCTAATTAATTCACATAATAATCATCAAGACTTCACACTTGTAACTTGGGCCTTGCATTAGGGTTCTAATTCTTCCTTAACTGGTTAAGAAGGACTAACCCTAGTGTTAATGGACAAGTCCCCCTCAAGTTGTCTTATAAACCCTAAAACTCACTTCATCATCATATCATTAACTAAAATCCACTCAATAAAGGCTTTGTTTTGTCATGAGTTTAATCCCTAATCATGGATTAAGTTGAGGAGTTTTCCTCAGCTTAAACATTCTCATCTATTATCCTTCTATTAGGATGGTGTAGTGAGTCTGTTTAATCCCTGATTATGGCTTAATCTCATTACTTAACACTAAACAAAAACAACAAAAAAATCTAATTAATCACAAGTAGGTTAATGATCTTAATCCTACACCAAAGGTGTTTAAGTGTGAGAAGCTGACTTCACACTTAAGGTATTCTCATTACCCCTAATCAGAGGGAAGATGTGATGAGTTTACTA
Organism: Lathyrus aphaca; assembly: GCA_963966055.1. NCBI lineage: Eukaryota > Viridiplantae > Streptophyta > Magnoliopsida > Fabales > Fabaceae > Lathyrus > Lathyrus aphaca. The sequence goes on from OZ014521.1 coordinate 66,454,095, forward strand.
AATCCATTGGTTTAGACTTAAGCTCATTAACTTATGACAAAATCCAAAAACAATAAAAGACTGAAAACACAAAAACAAACAATAATCGTCTCCTCCGGGATTCTTTTCTCATCTCATTCACTCATAAACGAGAGCTCGCTTCTTCCGTCTAATGCAAGACAGTTTGCACCTGGGCCAGACAGGTCATACACTTAAGCATAGACAAGTAAGCAGTTCACAAGTCAATTCATCTTTCAGTCTCTTTGGGTCGAACTACGGTGTTCTGACTTCCTCATTGCACGAGAGGATACGTAGGCATAACTTAACAGTTGTCGAACAAAAGTCTCTGTATATTCCCCCTCTTTCCAGCATCATTCTTTAGCCTCATGATCTTGAGCAATTCATTCTCATTCTTACACTGACACATCATTTATACACTTCACACTTTTCTTACACTTACACCTATACATCCTTTTCCAGCTCTTTTATACACATTGCACTAACACTACCCCTTTAAAACACAAATCTTTTAAGCGTGGATCCCGTCGAGTACGGCGGACAATCTGGGTGCTAATACCTTCCCAGGTTGTAACCAACCCCCTTTCTCAGTCTCTCTGGTTCGCAACTGTCTTATCCATGTCTTTCTAGGTCTATGCAGCATTGCCTTTCCTCCGGGATAAAAATGCCTAGCTGGCGACTCTTTTCATCTCCAGTGAGTTCACTGCTGTGCGTTCTCATTGTTCCTCTCGCCGACCGTTCGCGTCTGTACCTTTATTTGGGCCGGTCTCATTTATCGGGAGCGACAGCTGGCGGCACATTTTGCCACCCCTACCCTCAACCAATGATTGACAGAGGATTCTCTTTAAAAAAAGTTACATGCACACCCTCGGCCAATGAATGGACAACCCATTTCACAAAAAGGGCAATTTTAGAATTTTTTTTCTCTCTTCAAAATAGGATGTATTGAAAATTGATTTTCAAAATTGGGGCTTTTGAAGCAAAAAGTCTACGAGTAGATACTCACTTTATCTTAGTCAAAAGGCCGAGAAATGTATGAATTGAAAAACATGATAGTTATGTCTTTTATATCTAACATATTTTATGTTTTTTTGCTAACTCGACGATGTGGGACTTTAATACAATAACTTGGAGTCTACTAGTGTTCCTGTCAACGCAACTATGATGTAGCTTGCTCTTATGCAATATGATTTAAACTAAGAAGGATATTGTCTAATTCATATTAAAGACGAAATCCACCATCTCGTACCTTACGGAGGAAATCAAAATATTATGAAGCTCGGGTATCGTTCACCATCGATTGAAAACAATTGGAGTATTGAGTTTAGCTAATTTGAGCTTAAGACGCAATCAGGTGTAAGAGCCATGTGGAATATGTGGTTTCGTTTCGAAATAAAAGTTCCGCTCGAGTTGGAAGCAATGATTACAAGATCGGTCGAAGATATTGCAGAGATGTTGAAGCGTCCATCGGGATATTGAAGTGTAATGTTGCATTTTATGTTGAAATCATTTATGTAATGTTTATTTTATGTTATGAATGTTAATTTTATTTTGGAAAATTACTTGGTTTTGACTTTACTACTGATGTGTCTGTGTTACGAAAATGTAACTACGTAAATATTTTAGAGATTCATCTCCAGAATAAAGTAAACAAAAAAATATGGTGTAACTCATAATGGTCTTTGTTGAAGTGTGTGTTAGGTGCGTCAAGAGATGCATCTCCAAAAACGGGGGGCATTTTTGGAATACGTGTGGTGCATAAGAAATATATAGGTTGCATTGAGAAATGCTCTAAATTTAATATTGCATGGACCATTAACCCACATATCAAATATTAAACTGATAAGAACATAAACTTTTTCCTTCACTCGCCCTCATTTTTGAAACACAATTCTCAAGCTACCCTAGTTTAAAAAAAATCAAAATACCCTATTTGAAGAATATGTCCGGTCATTTACTGGTTGAGGATCCTCTACATTTAAGAAAATATACAAATGAATAGCTCTAACTGTAGTAACCGTTGTTCTTTTCTTTTATCGTCGTATGTCATTTGTCTGTGTTACACAATTCCTCTGCCCTATTTAAATAGACGATGAATAGTAATGTTAGAGGATATAATTGGAAACTTATTCAATTCAACAGTTGTAATAATGGTATGAGGTTATGTCGTGAAACATGGAGTAATGTTGGTGGTACATTCCTTAATAATTCCATTTGCCTTTGTCAGTAGTTTATCTTCCTGCAGGTCCAATCCACTCCCTGGGGGGAACATTGAAAGGAGGTCTAATCCACTTCTTTTGATGCCTCTTTATCGAAGACGACACTGCAACATGGACAAAGCATGACATCAGAGTCTTTCATCTTACACATGTTCAGAAAATCAATGAGTTCTTCCTCAACTTTAGGAAATACCACCTTCATTTGATCTTCATAATTGTCATTGATATCCTTCGTATCAATGTCATTAGTGATATCAACCATTATCACGTCTATAGGCTCGACAAGGAGGGCCTCTTCAACTTTGGGATAAACCTTTTCCTCCACTTGAGGTTTGAGGTTTTAGCTTGTATGCAAACTTGAGCCTTCCGTCTTTTAAGGCATTTTGCAATAGGTCCCTGAAAAGAGCACAATGAGAAGTTTTATGACCCAATAAATTATGAAATTCGTAAAAACCTTTTTTCTTTCGGCTTAAATGCAGTTTTGGTCTCCCGACTTTAAATTTTCTAACTTATTAGCCCCCCTTTAAAAAACATCAATATTTGATCCCCTATTTGAATATTTTTGGGATTTTTTAGGTTATATCTCATATTTGGTTATGTGGTAGCCTCGTTTATCATGTGACATAGACTGTGTTAATCAATTTTGAAAATTGTATTGCCACATCATTTAAAATCAATTTTAATTGATTAATATAATTGAAAATCATTTAAAATCAAATCTCAAACTCATTCTTCCCCCTTTACAACTGTGTTCTCCCCCTTTACACCCCAAAACCCTAAATGTCAAAGTTCACAAATTCTTCATCATACTACCCTTAGATCCAAATCTCCATTACTTTCTAAATTGTGCAAAATGACCTAAGAATGAAGGAAACACGTGGTACTTGCCAGTGCCACAACACTTGCTCTCTCTCTCTCTCTCTCTCTCTCTCCCTAAATACTAGTAGTAGTTCCCAACTAGCCATTTTCTCTCTCTAAAATTGTAATTACTATTGAACAATGAATTTGACAAAAAAAAATAGGATTTTTATTGAAATTAATTATTATTGAACATTCAATTTGACAACCTTGTAAAAAAAATAGGATTTTGAGTGATAATATGAATTGGGGTTGGAAAATGCACATTGTTATGAAATGGAAAATATTTTTGAATAAAGAAAGAATGGTTATTTGTTAGATGATAACACTTATACACAAAGTCTCTAACCTCACATGATTTGATCCTCTCATACCACCACAAACACTGTAATCACCATATAAGACTTCTCACTGTCGCGGGCAAATTCTAACCATTATAAAACCACTAAGTCTTCTTAATATCTCATAGATATCATACATACACGGATACTCTTTTACAAGTACAATGACATTCGCGGTAAAAATAATTATGTCACATAAAGATAATTATTTTAGTAAGAACAATTTCAATTATGAGAATTGACAAGGATATTTTGATCATTTCACAATATTAAATAAAATATAATAATTTCAATATTATAGAACTAAAGGGAGGATTATAATAAGTTAAAAACCCATAGAGATTTAATTACTTTAAAGTCAAAATTATTCCAACATAAAACTACTATGATTTATTGATAGTATGCATTCCAATTAAATTCTAATTTAAAAACATAAATAAAAATATAAAATAAAGTATAAAATTTCCCGGGTAAAGGGAATTGAGAGAGCTGCCACTCGCTCCTTTTATTCTTTTCACAAATTCAAAGAGTTCAAATACCCATTTCTCAAAACCTTACTTTTTGAGCTTCAACCGTCTTCTCATCTTGGTCATCAAATCATTGCCACCAGGTCTGTGGTTTTCATTTCCCCTTCTTTTTTTTCACTATGAAAGTTTTTTCTTTGAGAGAATTAGATAGTTGGTTGCTTGGTATAGCTTTGTGATAAGCAAGGTTTAAAACGACAACAGACTTTTGCGATTTTGGTCGTGTCGCGACGCTGATTGCGGTCATCGCGGCCTGAATCAATCACAATTTGTTCTTTATCACAAAAATAGTGAATAATCATTATCTGCATTTTTCTATACTGTTTTGTCACATCCGTTTTCGCCGTAACAGACCGTTTTTTAAAACATTGGTGATGAGTACTAGCATATCTTCTTCAAGTTAGTTATGGTATTGAAAGCTTAGGGTATGTTTTTAATTGATTTATCTATTTCATCAGTCCTAGCATATCACATGTCTATCTCTTGTTTTTAGCTTATTTTGACATGCTCTATATCATAGTTTATAAAAATTGCTTATAGTTTGTATGAAAACATTTTAAATTTATTTTATCTTTTGTCATAGATAATAGCTTATACACAAGCATTTTTATGAGAATCCCTTAATTAAAAGTGGTTTATCCAAACATGAACTTATTTGGTCAAGATTGAGCTTATGATTGTGGAGTTTGATATTGAATATATATGACTTTTGTACTTTGAGATTAGTGATATCATATCATCGCTCAAAGCTAGTTGTTACTACCAACCTCTACTTTTAATAATGCATTATAAGCTTTTCAATTAATCCATTTAGCTACTTAAATGACTTTTCACCTACAGTCATGACTAATGGCTAATAATTACATTCATTATAATGATCATTAATCTCAACATTTTGATGCATAATGTTTGAGATATGACTGTATCAAAATGTTCAACATCCACACTGCTGTTTTTGTTGGAAACAAAGGTTCATTCATGTGTTGAGAAAATTCCAGAAAGTTCAACAAATTCTGATTTGAACATTTTTGATAAAGATCATGGTCATAGAAGAACTCTCTTTGGTTATAAATATGCAATCCTCTTGGTCATTAATTGTTCTTATCTTCATCGCCGCGATTTTGATGTGTAGAAGCTTCAGGATTCGAAGAGCAAAAAAGTTACAAAAATGTCGAGGAAGGAAGTAAGAAAAATGGAAACTAGCATCTTTTCACCAAGTGAATATTGATACTGATGAAATAAGTCATTTGCTGAATTTGGTGTTGCAAGGTTTGCTGAAAAATAGCTTTTTTTGCTGGCACCCATGGTTATATTTCTCCAGGTATGTTTTGATAGTGCTTTCAACATGAAATTTTAATATACTGTTTTTAGTTTCAAAAGCATCTCAGATGGTTTATAGCTTTTTTTGCTGGTACACATGGTTAAATTGCTCTGGTATGTTTTGATAATGCTTTCAATAAGAAATTTCAATATTGTTTTTAGTTTCAAAAGTATCTCATGTTTTACACAAGCATATTTGTGACATTTTATTAGTTAGGAAATCCCTCATCTGCCGCAGTCATATGATCTAGATTGTCAAATGGTATGCATTTATACTTCGTAATCGAATCTATTATACAAGGTCGGATATGCGTCATCGGATCTTGATCAAAACTGTCCTTTTTTCCAAACTGCAATGGAGAGTTAGTGCCATTTCTTCTCTAGGATTATTATTTCACATATGTCATTATTTAGCATTTTATGAAATTGGTTTGCAACATTTAAACATGGGTACATACAAAAATCATAATGTTGAGCTGGATTTAGTTAATCTTTTCCCTTTTTTACTCATTTGCCAGAAACATTACATTTTCTATATGAAATTGTAATATAGATTAGGACTAAAAAAATAATAGCATGTTACTGATATCCATTACTTTCCCTGAATTAATGCTGATTCCTGGATTTAATGTTGATGGAATGCCAAGTATGAGGAAGCATTAGAGAAATTTGATTTTGTTTTGAGAACAAAGTCAGAACTTGAAGAAGTTTCATTCACAAGTTATAATGTTGCTCGTTGATACTCTAAGCTAAATAAGGAATGCATTTCACTCCTTCATTGGTTTTGGATCATTTTGCTTAGTGTATTTAATCCGCGTATAACTTTCTTTAACTTTCTTAATAGATTTAGTCTTCCTATATATGTTGTGACTGATTCGGTCCTATAATCCCTCTATGTATGTATTATAACATCAACCACAACATTTAAGAAACCATGTTCCAACTTAATACTACACCATTTTGAATCCATTTAAGTCCCACATTGGCTAGAACATCACACTAGCAAGTGTTTATAAATGCCCGACATGCTAGTTTGTTTGCCGAGCTGAGTAGCGCCAGCTTGTGACCCATGTGGGGGCACCAAGGTGATGGAACATGGCTAAGGCTTACCAGGTTGGTCTGGTGGTTGCACCATGCTGGCCTGCCCGCTCCAAGTTGCGAGTTGACCCACGGGACTTGTGCGAAAGCACTGGTCTTGTGGTTCTTAGACAGGAGGGTACAGCGTGAGGCTGGTTTCACAGAGCAGCGAACACTTCCTACTATTGACAGTGGAGGGACCACGGGCCGCTGCACCTCTAGTCCACATAACCTGGTGATCCTAGCGCCTTGAACCATCTCTTTTTGCTCATATTATGGTAAAATATATGGTGATTTTGTTGTGGCCCATATTATGGTAAAATATATGGTCTTGAGGACATCTTCCCCGACAGAGTGAACATATCTGGTGACAAATATTCACTATCATAAGAACACATGCTTGTTTTTATAATAAGAATCAGAAGAAAAAATATAAAGATAATAGAAGTATAATAGTAGTAATTATGCCGAAAATATATGGTGATTTTGTTGTGGCCCATATTATGGTAAAATATATGGTGATTTTGTTGTGGCCCATATTATGGTAAAATATATGGTCTTGAGGACATCTTCCCCGACAGAGTGAACATATCTGGTGACAAATATTCACTATCATAAGAACACATGCTTGTTTTTATAATAAGAATCAGAAGAAAAAATATAAAGATAATAGAAGTATAATAGTAGTAATTATGCCGAAAAATGTAAAATGTAACACAAAAAAGAACATAAATTTGAACTGGGTTTGATGGGGTGCACCTAAACCAAGTGGGAGATTGTCTACATGTGGAATTGTTCTTCATACAGATAATTGATGACGTTCAAATGCTTGCACCAATCATTGCAGCATGAATCAATCAGAATTTGTTCTTTATCACAAAAATAGTGAATGTTCATTATCTGCATCTTTCGATATTGTTTTGTCGCGAGGCGGTAACATATCGTTTTTTAAAACCTTGGTGATAAGTACTAGCATATCTTCTTAAAGTTAGTTATTTGTATTCAAAGTTTAGGGTATGTTTTAATTGATTTATTTATTTGATAAGTCATAGCATATTACATGTCTATCTCTTGTTTTCAGCTTATTTTGACATGCTCCCCATCATATTTTATAAAAATTGCGCATAATTTGTATGAAAACATTTTAAATTTAGTTTATCTTTTGTCATAGAGAATATCTTATACACAAGCATTTTTATGAGAATCCCTTAATTAAGTTGTTTATCCCAACATGAACTTATTTTGTCAAGATTGAGCTTGTGATTGTGGAGTTTGATATTGCATATATATGACTTTAGTACTTTGAGATTAGTTATAAAGATCTTGGTCATACAAGAACTCTCTTTGGTTAAAATATGTAATGCTCTTGGTCATTGTTGTTATATTGCTGCGATTTTGATATGTAGAAGCGTCGGGATTCAAAGAGCAAAAAAGTTACAAAAATGTCAAGGAAGCAAGTAAAAAAATGAAACTAGCATCTTTTGGAAGCAAGTAAAAAAATGAAACTAGCATCTTTTCACTAAGTGGATATTGATACTGATGAAACAAGTCATTTGGATGAAGATAATTTAATTGGTCATGGTGGTAACGGAAAGGTTTATTGAGATGCGTTGAAGAAAAATGGGATGGTAGTGGCTGTGAAGCAAGTAGACAAAGGTGATGGTATGAGGATTTTAGCTGCAGAAATAGAGATTTTAGGTGATGGTCTATACTTGTTTTTTTTAAAGGAGGAACCAACCTTTTAGTTTTTGAGTATATGCCAAATAGTAATCTTTTTGAAGCTCTTTATAGAAATATAAAAGATGAGAAGGTTGTATGGGATTGGAATCCAAGGTATAAAATTTCATTGGGAGGTGAAAAAGGGATTTGCTATTTGCTATTCATAGGGATATAAAATCTAGCAACATCTTGCTTGATGAAGATTATGAGAAAATTGCTGAATTTGGTGTTGCAAGGTTTGGTGAAAAATAGCTTTTTTCCTGGCACCCATGGTTATATTGCTCCGGGTATGTTTTGATAATGCTTTCAACATGAAAGTTTTAATATATTGTTTTTAGTTTCAAAAGTATCTCATGTTTTATTTACACAATTATTATTTGTGACATTTTATTATAAGCATTGTGGAATCGAACTCCTGTAGTCAGGAAATCCCTCATCTGCCGCAGCCTTAGAATTTAGATTGTCGAATTAATTAAGATCAGATGGTCTGCATTTATATTTTGTAATCGAGTCTATTATACAAGGTCAGATGTGAGACATCAGATCTTGATCAGATGGTCCAAAATGCATGACTTTAGCAATTGGGAAATTTCATAATGGCAAGAAATACAAATCCATGGTGATTATTAAGCATGACTTTAGCAATTGGGAAATTTCATAATGGCAAGAAATACAAATCCATGGTGGTTAATATGGAAGAACAATGTAAACATATTTTTGGACCTAATCAAAATGTTTAAGATATGATAAAAAATTTATATGCAAAATTGTCCAAAGAAAAAGAATTGGCAGAGCGTCGGGAAAATGATTTGAGAGAAAGCTTACTACTACATAAATAGGACTCCCCGACTCAAAAAATTGATTTCCTTTTGTCTTGTTTTCCAATATTCAATAGAGACCAAGTGCAATTTCTTCTCTAGTATTATTATTATGTCACATATGCCATTATTATTTCACATATGTTCCAACATAATATTACACCATTTTGGATTCATTTAAGTCCCACATTGCCTAAAACATCACACAAGCAAGAGTTTATAAATGTCTGACATGCTAGTTAGTTCGCCGAGCTAAGTAGCGCCAGCTTGTGACCCACGTGGGGGCATCAAGGTGATGGAACATGGCTATGGAATACTAGGTTGGTCTGGTGGTTGCACAATGTTGGCTTGCCCGCTCCAAGTTGCGAGTTGACCCATGGGACTTGTCCGAAGGCATGGGTCTTGTGGGTCTTAGACAGGAGGGTATAGCGTGAGGCTGGTTTCACAGAGCAGCGAACACTTCCTACTCTTGATAGTGGATGGATCACAGGCCGCTGCACCTCCAGCCCAATACACCTTGTGAGCCTAGCCCATTGAACCATTTCTTTTTGGGGGCGGCCAGCCTAATACACCTGGTGAGCCTCCATTGAACCATTTCTTTTTGGGGGCGGGTGTGCCAGCAGGCTATTGCCATAGTACAAGACAAACGTGACACTATAACGTGAGACTGGTTTCACAGAGCAGCGAATACTTCCTACTCTTGACAGTGGAGGGATCACATGCCGCTGCACCTCCAACCCATAACACCTGGGAGATTGTCTGGTTTACATACATTTTATGTTCAAAGTGATTTTGTTCATGCAAAGAAGTGGCTCTCATTTTCTGCAACAACAAAATTAAATAGGTAACAACTTTGGTAATCTCTTTTTGTTAAGAACAAGACTGAATCTAGAGTTTCCTGAAAAGCTAAAAACTAAAGCAGAAAAGCCCCAGTAAAAATTGAACTGTTTCCCTTCAAATAAATTCATGTGTAGTATATGAAATACTTCTCTAATAAAATTCTATTTAGCAAAAACCATGTCCTAAGTCCTTAAAGATATGTTTATTAAAAGCTACCTACTAAGTTTTCTCCTTGTTTTTTATTTTACCGAACTGCCAGCGCTGTTCAAGTGAACCCCAATTTTTTATTTAAAATTGATAGCTGTTTATTACGACAGAACAGTCAAAATCTATTGCAGCTGAAGATCCTTTTTAATAAACCAAAGTGGAAAATTTTAACTCGCCGTGCATTGGATAACAACTTCATTGGATAACAATTTCATTGGTAAACATTAATTAACTTTTTTTTAGTAGGATTGTATACCTTAGTGTTGAGGGAGAGTGTTAAGAGTTCTAAGTATGGGTCTCATATAAGCTCATTTGTGTATATGATTATGTATAACCTTGTATTATAGCCATACACTAGTAGTCATTCTTTTTACTAACGAATGAACATTTATCACAATATTTGTGTTTTTTGTATACCTCCATCATTTTATGAGAACTAATGAATCTTACTGATATCCATTACTTTCCCTGAAATAATGCCAATTCCTGGATTATATGCTGATGGAAAGCTAAGTATCTGGAAGCATTAGAGAAATTTGATTCTGTTTTGGGAACCAAGTCAGAAGTTGAAGAAGCAGCATTCACAAGTTATAATGTTTCTTATTGATAACTCTAAATTAAACGAGGTATGCATTTCACTATTTCTTCATTGGTGTTCTAACATTTTGCTTTGCGTATAATTTTCTAAATATATTTAATCCTTCTATATATGTTAGTGAGTAATCTGGTCCAATAATCCCTATATATATATATATATATATATATATATATATATATATATATATATATATATATATATATATGTGTGTGTGTGTGTGTGTGTATTATAACATCAGCCACAACAGTTTTGAGTGTAATATAACATTAAAGAAAGCATGTTACAACTTAGTACACCATATGTTTAACAAATTGTTCTCTCGAAATTAAACCTCTCGAAGTTTTCAGGCTGTGGAATTTTTAGTGGCTTTTCCATTTGTTTAACAAATTGTCCTAAATTTGCAGCAAAACAAAACTTAATTATCACATCTAATAAGATTCTACTTAATTATAAAATAAATGGAGAGAGCCCAACTCATTCAAAAGAGATTTGAACATTGTAATAAATAAAAGAGATTCTATTACCAACATGTACAACTTGACAAAGTATCTTATGGAGCTTTGTAGGAGGACCTTCACACCCTTTTTATTTAGACATTGTAAGTCATTGACTCCCTCACGAGAAGCTTTGAACACAAAAGATCTTAGTCAAAAAGCCGAGAAAGGTATAAGATGAAATACATCATCATTTGCCAATGTAATACATGTAGGATATGCAATGTATTTCCCAACTAGTGTATTATTGCAGGCCATAAAGAACACAGTGAGAGGGTTTCCTAGGCCTTATAGAGCTTAGCAAACCATCATTTGCTAAGGTGATTGTGTATAAACGGTGAATGTCCTTGCTAATATATATGTTATAACTTAAACTGCAGAAAACTTGCTGATTATTAAACTGCAGAAAACTTGCTAATATATAAAATATGCTAAAATAAAAATGGAGCAGAAATCTGAACTAGGCTTGGTGGGGTGTGCCAGGCTATTGCAATAGTGCAACACAAAAGCGACACATGAGAGACCCAATAGCAAGCTATTGAAGTGGACTCTCCCCCTCAAGAAATAAATTTAATATCGTGTGGACCATTGGCCCACATATCAGATATTAAACTGATAAGAACAGATACTACACTTGATCTTAGCCAAAAGGCCGAGAAAGGTATGAGTTTAAAGTCATGCTTGTTGTGTATTTTATATCTGACATATTTTCTTCTTCTTTGATAACTAGGCGATGTGGGACTTTAATACAATAATTTGGAGTCTCCTAGTGTTCCTGTCAACACGAGTGATATAGCTTGCTCTTATGTAACATTAATTAAACCAAGAGGGATATTGTCTTATTCACATACAATTTCTACTCTACATTCATGCAAAGACTAATATTGGCTCTAATTTTCTACAGGTTTCCTACAGCATCAAAATTAAATAAGTAACAACTCTTGGGCGTAAGTCTTTCTTAAGAGGGTTCATGGAACAAAGAAATCAGTTAGTGATTAAAAGACATTGATGTTTCAGAGCAAGTTCTGCCATTGTTTAAATAATATTGAGTATTGACTGCAAAAACTACATTGTTTATTTGTTTGTTGGCTTATAATATTTCATGTTATAGTATCGTGCTTGACAAATAATTTAGTGTGGAAAGATGTTTCCTTAAATGCTACCTACCAATTCTTCTCATTTTTTGTTGAATTGCTAGTTCAGTTCAAGTGAAAACCATTTTTTTTATATAAAAATGAGAGCTACTTGCTATGGAAGAACAATGAAAATTACTGCAGGTTTAATTAACCAAAGTGTGAATTTTTCATTAAACCTTAATTAACTATCTGTTTTTGAGCAGGTTTGCATCCCTTAGTGTTGAGGGACTGTTAGAGTAGCAAATTGATAGAGTTGTCACTTACTCTTTAAAAAAGCATCCAATTTTCTAGGAGTATATCTAGATTAGAATAAAACAAATTAATGGTATCTTTATCATAAGCCTAATGTCCGTTACTTTCTTGTTTAAATGCTGAAGGAAAGCCAAGTACGAGGAAGCATTAGAAACATTTGAGTCGGTTTTGGGAACAAAACCAGAGCCTGATGAAGCAGCAATGGCAAGTTATAATGTTGCTTGTTATTACAATAAGCTAAACCAGGTATATATGTTTGTTCACTTTACAAATTGTATTGCATTCCATTACTCTGTCATTGGTTTTGGATCATTTTTGTGAGTGTATTTAGTTTGTGTATAACTTTCTTAATAGATTAATCTCTATATATGTAGATCAAACCCCTCAATAACATCTTTTCAATGATTAGTGTTATGACATGTGGGAATGCCGAGTTCAAAGTAAGCCAATTAAAAAACCATGTTCCTCAATAGAAATATAAAACTTGACAATTAAGGCCGGTGGCTGCACAATCCTGGCCTACCCACTCAAAAAGTTAATATTTGAGCCATGGTACTTGAGCTAAGGCACGATGTACTTGAACTAAGGCACAAGTCTTATATAGGTTTTAGACAGGAGGGGACCATGTGTGTCTGGCTTTGAACTAAGGCACAAGTCTTATATAGGTCTTAGATATATGGCACAAGTCTTATATAGGTCTTTGACAGGAGGGGACCGTGTGTGTCTGGCTTCACAGAGCAGTAACCGCCAATCCGTTGAGCCAACCGCCAATCCGTTGAGCCAACAAATACCGCTGCAACAAAAGGTAAGGGATGGGTTCGGGTTCATTTGGTGGTTGAACAATCCAGGTTAGTAAGATAATTTGACAATCTTACTAAACCATGTAAGAATCAAGAAGTATATCTACCAAAAACTATGATAATAGAATAAGAAAAAAACTTTGACATTAGAATAAGAAGGGGCCGCGCGGACGCAGGCCCCCACTACAACAAATTATGATGTAGGTTCCACCACTTGAGTAGACCTTAGGATAACACCCCTCCAAAGTGCAATGGAGGTCACTCTCCTAGGCCATGGTCCTTCATGATCAAGCATTGACCCCATCCAGGTAAGTAATTTGTATTGTAGAAATTCAAGTTGTTTTATATTCTTGATTATATCAATATCCCCCCCTTCTTTCAATGTGGGACTCAACTACTAGTAGTAGGCAATGTATTTCCCACCCTCTACTGCTGCTTTTTATTTTTTCACTTGAAAGCCACCAACTTAAAGCATGACAGGTTCCCTTTGGCTTTTATTATTGAATTGGATATTTTCTTCCTTGTTAATTTTAGTTGAATTGAAAACTGGTATTTGCACATCAAATTTAAGAAAAACATCTTGATGAATTTTAACTACCCTACTGATGTATGTACTTAATACTAAGATCTTGCACCAGATAACCGGATGAACACTAACTAGCCTATTCTACACCACTGCATCATCGGAAAACTATGTATACATTAACTCGAACTTGTGTTGATGTTGGTTTTTTGCTGTGTAATAACTTTATCAAAGAAAGTGATTAATTTAAGGTATGGTCTTAGTAGTTGGAAAGCAAAAAGTAGGATTCATCTTTGTTTTCTACTTTTAATTCACTTGTACAACATTCTAAGCAGTGATATAACATTCTCTCTCCATCGGGAAATGATTCTTTTTTACTTAAGACTGAGTAGTATTATTTGAACATCACAAATTCTCCACGTACATGAACGCGGTATATAAAATACATTCAACACATTAGTTGGCGTGACTAATATTTAAAAACAACACAAAATCATGTCTATACAGTGTTTCAGTAACTAAAGTTGGGGCAGAGCAAGCAGAAAAGTGCAAGGCTATCTTAGAAAATATTTACTTTAACCAATGTCTTGCTTGTCCAATATCTTATGCCAAGGATAGGCACCGGTGAAAATTTAATTCTAAGATAACAACTACATTAGTTTATCTACAAAATAATTATATATAACAAAGTAATATTGAATTTCTCCCAGAGATTTAAGATGCTCTTTCGATCCGTTATTAAAAAGATTTGATGAATAATTTATCAATGTCATAAAATCATTTCTAGGAATATTTAATAAGAAATAACCCCTTGTGTGAGCACAAGAAAGCATATAGTTTAGCAGTATGATTCTGTCACATTTATCTTTGTAGTAGTGTTTCATTTTTTACTAATTGTGGGTGAAATAAAAATTTATGAATATACTTCATATATTGATTGAATGTTAATTTATAGGATTAGAATTTGCCATGTTGGCTTTTTGTACAAGGTCTTTGATTTATTTGTATTGTCATGGCGTGATGGTGTCAATAAGGGTTGGTTATGAAAAACTTGAATTTGTCCATTAAGATGTTTATTACCTACCAATAATACTATACTCAAGTTAAGATTTTTGAATCATACCTTTAAGCCTGTTTTATCTTATATAGTTTTATTGAACTTGTGGACATCTGAATGAAGTTGGCTTGCTTGAGGGGTAGGATAGTTCACTGATTTCTTGCACCAGCATTCTACAAAAGTAACTTGCTGACATCTGAATGAAGTTGGCTTGAAGGGTGGGATAGTTCACTAATTTCTTGCACCTGCATTCTACAAAAGTAACTAACATATCCATTCTACAAAAGTAATTAACATATGTATAGAATAAGAGAAGTAAAAAGTATTATCATTATTATAGTTAAAGGACATAAAATTTTGGTGGGGTGTGCCAAACTATTGCAATAGTGCAACGAAAAAGAAACATTTGAGAGATCCAACAGCAAGCTATTACAGTGCATTCTTGCTCTCAAAAAATAAATTTAGAGGATTTTTTAATACACTATATATTTCTTACGTACCACGTGAATTTTAAAAAATAACTCTAATTTTCGGAGATGCATCTCCGGACTCAACCATGAGTGGCGCCTGATAAATTGAGTTATTTTTATTCCGGAAATGCATCTCTGGAATATTTTAAGAAATAGTTTAATTATTCACCAATGCAATAGAAATTTTGGACACTCAGGGTAGATGCATCTCCGGAAATATGGGTGAGATTTTGAAATTTTCTGTCATCTTTGCAAGTCGGATATTTCCGGAGATGCATCTCCGTAATAATCTGATAAAAGAATCAGTTGCATGATCACATAACCATTGTTGTTTTTCAACCAAACCCTTCACCGAAAAACCCTTATTTCTCAATCCATTCTTTTGATTCATAACATCATAAAGAGTAAAAGAAGATATAATTTATAATACCACGTATTTATTTAAATTCTCTGGATAATATTAATTAAGATCAATAGGGTTCCGGTGTGCTCTGAGAGTTTTCAATTAAAATAATTAGAGCAACCGACGAACTCAAATTAATTAGTTAATATTATCTGACTCAGAGGTTTTAGTAAGTAAGTGCTTTAGAGATATTTTTGGATACTCTCAATTTGGATCAGTTAGTGTTACTAACTTATAGATATTTGTTATATATTTCTTTTCCTCTCATATGATAAAAGAAAAAGAGAGATAGAAAGAAGTTAAAGAGAAGGAAGAGAAAAGGAAATAGAAGAGAAGAGAAGAGGAAGAAGTGAAAAACTTGGATTCATCAATCTTCATCAAACTCCTCTTCATTTGCAAAGTGGGTTCTAGTTAGAGACTTTAGTTGTAGAATTTCTCAAGTTCTAGAGCTAGGTATAATATTGTGAGAAATGATTAATGTTGCAAATCTTTGAATCTAACGGCTAAAATGCGAAATTAATCGGTTAAAATAATCGGGTAAACACATGTATCAAACCTATATGACTTGTTTTGCTAATCTTTGGAGTTTTATTGGTGATTATGAGGGTTTTGGGGGTGCTTGGAACCCTAGAACGCATAAATATAATTTTGGTTCTGGTGCGAACCGTCGGGTGGCGTATTGATTGTCAGACGGTGAAGCTTTGAGCCCCGAGTGGAATTAAGGTGCGATGGGAGAAAAAGTTACGTGTTTTGAAATTTCTAAGGTTGAACTTGCGCCGCTGCGATCGCCAGGCGAAGCAGCAGGCGCTTGGGGCACCCCTGGGTGAAACCTAGACTGTCGGGCGCCCCTGGCAGTTTTTCAAATATTTTTCTTTTCTTTAAACATCCACAACTTTTGACTCAGGTGTCTGATTGAAGTGTTCTTTATATCGATATGTTATCGCATTATGTGATGAGCTATTTTGCGTTTTCACTTATGTTATCGCATTATGTTATACATATACATCTGTCGTTAACTGTGATAAGTATCAAGAGAGTGGTTTGATGCTTGGTGAGGGATCTTTTGTGGAAAATGCATTGTGACCTTAGGAATGTTGTATACATTCATTTTGAGTGAAATCACGTAATCAGAATTGTTTTTCCTGAGAATGTCATTTCATGAGCCATAGGCTCCTCTGGAATGTACGCATGCATTACTTGACGGGTTTGATTCTCGTGTTTAGTACGAATGTAGCCTGTGAGTAAAGAGACTTGTGATGGTGTACAAACCATGTGAAGTGACGATTCTAGGTGTACGGACCTAGGATCCGAATCCATTTTGTATGTCAAGTAAATACAAGGATTCATGGATTCATGACTCGGGTCGACTTCTAAACGTAGAAGAGAACAGGATAGGGGATACCTCATGGTTTCTGGATTGATACTTTTCGAGTTAGTGAACTCAAGACATGTTTCCATACGAGTGAGAGATTTGTGAACTCAAGGTCTAGGTTTCCTCCGACTTGAGAAGAATTTTGTTAGAACCTTGTAAAGTCGAGAGAATCCATAAGTTAGAGAACTCACTGAGTTGTTGATATCTCACCCCACTGTTGTTATTGTTTTTCAGGTTTATTTTGCATATTTGATTTACAAGTGGAGTTATGCTCGAGATGTTTCAAGAGAAACATATATTGAGTTTTTTCGCTGTGTATTTTATCTTTTGTACAATGATGGATATTGTATTCATCTTAGTATTTTATTGTAATATAATTTCCATGTCTTGTATCATAGATTGTATTGTTTTAGAATTGGTCAAGAATGTGAATTGTGATATTAGACACTTATGATGGTGTCAGTACCAAACAAACTTTTGTATGATATTTTCTAGATAAATATTATATGGGGTGTTACATAATTTCAGGTAAAAATCATTTATTTTCCACTGCATTGCTCACATTAATTTAACTTTTTTCTTAAAAAAGAGTGTCGTATCCAAAAATGTATCTTCGGAACGAGTATGAACTTGTCTGAAGATGCATCTCAGGAAGTTGTTTGTGTTCATTTTCCAAGTATGTTTTGAGCATTGGCGTTTATATACTATTATGGTTTTAATTATTTTCACTAAATATGGTAAACCCCAATGTTTTACCAAAACAAGTTGTTTCTCCAAATATTCAAGGTGTTGTTGTGAAGGCGGATAATGTTGACAACCAATTTAAAAACGAGCATGAGTATGATTGAATCTGTATGGAGGTCTCTAAACTTGGATTTGGTGTGGTTGTCGAAAGGTTCGATAATTGTTCGGATTGAAGATGCACTTTTGTGACAATGATGTGTGAAAGAAACGAAAAATATAGTACTCTTCTCCAAAATTTTAAAAGAGACGACACTGGTTCAATAAAATGTGAGTGTCCGTTTAAGGTGTGTGGTACATGTTGGGAAACAAAAACTAGAGATTTAATGTGATATGTGGTTTGCATAACCATGATTTGTATGAAAAATTAGTCGGTCATTCTAGTGTGTGTCAGCTCATGTCGGAAGAGAAGGAATGTGCTGCCGACATGACCTTGAATATGGTTCAAGTGAAAAATATACTTGCAGCATTGAAACGAAAAAGACCCAAAAATATATCAAATATCAAACAAATGTATAATATATTATACCTAACTAACAAGACACTTATGGGGGATAGAACTGAGATGCAAAAATTCTTAAAACTATTGGAAGATAACAATTACATTTTTAGATTCGGAACGTGTGAGGATGGAGTTATTGTAAGAGATTTATTTTGGGCTCATCTTGATTCCATAAAGTTGTTCAACACATTTTCTACGGTGCTCATACTTAATTCAACATACAAGATCAACTAGCATAGACTTTCATTATTGGACAGGGTTGATGTTACCTCAACTAAGAACACATATTATGTTGATTTTGCATTTATTCAATGTGAAAATAGAACAATTGTACTTGGGCCTTAGAAGTGTGTCGGACACTGTTGATGGAGCAAGGTGAGATGTTTAAAGTGATTATTATCGACCACGATATCGCATTGATGAATACGGTTGAAAAGGTATTTTTTTATTCTTATGCATTACTTTGTAGGTATCACATAACAAAGAATGTGAGAAGTTGGGTTAAACATGTGGTAGGGACGAAACAGATAGAGTCTGAAAATAGAAAAATGGTGAAGGTAAGGTGTGATTGTGGAAAAAATATTGGATGCGTGAAAGTGTATAATAAATTTTTCCACAAAAGAACTATATGTCGATTTCGTTATGTATTTCAGGAAAGTATGTGAAAAGTATTTAGACTTGTTGAAATATGTTGAAAGCACAATTCTTGACCAGGCGAAGAAAAAAATTATTTGTGTGTGCACTGATAATGTTAGACACCTTGAAAATACAACAACTAACATAGTTGAGTCTGCCCATGCTACTTTGAAGAATTGGTTGGGAAATAGTAAGGGAAATTTTTACGTGTAGAGAATGTGACTCCATGAACCACATTATTCAAAAACAACATAATGAGATACAAACATCATTTAGTCAGAGCATCACATGTTTGGAACACAGATTTAAAGATAACACTCTATATTCTCAATTGGTTGATAACATTTCTCGGGTAGGTTTGAATTATATTTTTCACAAGGCTAAACAAGCAAATAATGTAGGCCCCAATAGTGAAAAGTGTGGATGCACAATTATGAAAATATATGGTTTCTCATATATTTGTGTTATTACTAAAAAGGTGAAACTTGGTGACCCAATAAGAATGGACGAGATTTTCACTCATTGGAAGAGACTTAGGTTTGATGATGATGGTGTCATGAATGACGACAAATTGAATATCTCTATTTTGACCGAATGAGAAGTGATATAAGAGAGATTTTTGAAAGTCGATGACAACATGAAACTCCACATCAAAGAATAATTAAGGAAGATTGTCTATCTAGAAACCACTGACATGAAACCTCCCTCTCAACCGGTAAAAACAAAAGGCGCTCCGAAGAAAATGAAACCTACACCAAATGACAATTCGACAACTCAGTCTCCTTCATATTTTGAACATGCTGACAAAAAATTTCCTAACTCACCAACTCCAAAATCTCAAAAAGTGTTATCAAATGAGCTCCCATTAGCAAACTACCTCTTAAGTCGTCTTCACCAAAGATTACATTCATCAACAATATGTCATTTTTTATGCACAAATACATCGAGCGAATCGTTAATGTTGTGTGGGATGACAATTGTGGTTATCAGGAAGTTTTGGCTTTACTCAATAAAGGAGAATATAATCATACACTTGTTTGCCATCAACTTATCCAAAAGTTGAGGACACATAAAGAATCATACACGTGGTTGTACAGATAGAAAGAAAAATTTGATGAAGTTTATGAGTCTCTTGATCCTTGCCTCAACGGTCTGACACCAGAGGCAAAATTGATGTGCTTCCCTGAATTGATCACCTAATAACATGTGTGTATGATAGAGTGTGTGTTGACCAGACACAATACAATTTTTCAAAAACCTTTTTCCTACTGCGCATTGCTCTATCTCAAAATTCAAATGATTGTATCATGTGTATTGGGTGACTTTCAAAATCAAGTCATTTTGCTCAAGTTTACATGAAATTGGGATGTCCTATACCACTTACATCACCTGAGTTGACAACTCATTTAACCACAAAAGTCAAGACTTAGACGAATCATTTTATTGAAAGGATGCGAGAATTCGAGAAATTTAACAACATTGAAAAAGAGTTAAATGCACAAAAGTCCAATGGGGTACCACCTATAGATTTACTGACGACATATGTTTCGATTCGTTTTAATTTCTTGTTTAAACTTACAAATAAGTGTATGTAATTGTGTCTCAATATAAATAAAATGTAATCTATTCACCTTGTCTTCATATTTTCTCTTAATGCATTTTTTATTTTATCCATATCAATATTTGTTCTTTTGTAAATGAAAAAATAGGTTATGTTTTAGGGTTTTGTTTTGAAACTGGTTCAGGAGAAGTTTTGGAGATGCATCTCCAAAACAAGATAATAGGGTGCAATTCCAGATATATATCTTTGAAATCTGCATGTCAGTAATTGAATGGTCCATATTGGTCTATGGCTTCTATAAAGTAAGGTGCTCTTATGTTATATTTCACACAAATTGAAAATGTCTCAAGTGTCACAAATAAACAACAACTGGTATGTTACAAATGTCTTATTCTCCAACTCTTCACCCGAGCGAATGTTTAAGCTACCAATTTCCTCCCTCGAAGATATCAAAGACGAAATTCATCATCTCCTACCTTATAGAGACAATTGAAAGATTGTGAAGCTCGAGTACCGTTCATCGTCGATTGACAACAGATGGAAGATTGAGTTCATCAAAATTGAGCTCAAGACGTAATCAGATGTAAGAGCTATGTGGAATACATATTTCTGTTTCGAAACAAAATATTTGTTCGAGTTGGAAGCAACAATTTCAAGATCGGTCAAAGATATTGCTAAGATGTTAAAGCGTCCACTTGGATTTTGAAGTGTAATGTCGCATTTCATGTTGAAATCATATATGTAATACTTATTTTATGTTATGAATGTTAATTTTATTTTGAAAAATTACTTGGTTTTGACTCGGATACTAATGCGTCTGCGTTACAGAAATGTAATTACAGAAATATTCTGAGATGCATCTTCGGAATAAAGTAAACAAAAAAATTTGTGTGTAACTTAGAATGACATTTGTTGAGTGTGTGTTGGGATGCGTCCGGAGATGTGTCTTCGAAAATAGGGGTTATTTTTAAAATTTTTTTGGTGCATAAGAAACATATATGATGCGTTTAGAAATGCTCTAAATTAAATATGCGTGGACACTTGACCCACATATGAGATATTAAAATGATAAGAACATATACTTTTTGCTTCACTTGCCCTCTTTTTTGAAACACAATTCTCAATCTACCCTATTTTGAATTTTTTTTCTTCTTTCAAAATACTCTATTTAAAGAAGAGGCTCGACCATTCATTCGTTGAGGATCCTCTACATTTTCTTTTCATGTATATCCTCGGCCATTCATTGGACTAGAGTCTAAATATTTTATTATTTTTTGTTATTTTAATGTACACAAACCCCATATACACCCTCGACTAGGGGTGGCAAAACGGACCGTGATCTGTCGGACCGGCCCGCGCACCCGCCAAAAAGTGGCAGGTTGGGTTGGGATTTTAGTCTCGCCGCCCACAAAAATCTGCCCCGCTAAATCCCGCCACCCGCCAAAACACGCCGCTCGTCAAAGTCCACCGCACCTATATAATAACATTATTTAAGTATTTGGAAGAGCCTAAGAAAATTGTTTGTGATTGTACATAAGTTGTTTTTAAATTATTAGGACTAATCTACTTTCTCTGTCTATTGTTTGACAGGTATTTTGAATTTTACTAATGAAAAATGAAAAAAGTGGGATCGAAATTTGAATTTAGATCATATAAATTATTAAAAATGATATTATATATGATAAGAGTATTATTTCACTAAAAGTTGATGTTTTAGGCTAATAAAAATTATGTTTTTTAAATGTTGGTTTGATGTTTTTTATTGAAATGTAGAAAGAATAACCTTTTAATTTATTTTTAAAAATAGAAAAAATTAATAAAAAAAGAAGGCAGACAAGCCCGCCGCCCGCCAACCCGCCACCTTGGCGGGGCGGGTTAAACTTTTGTGCCCATTTCAACTTGGCGAGCATGTCCGCCCCGCTATTTTTTTGGCAGACTTTAGGCGAGGCGGACACGGGGCGAGGCTGGCGGCACATTTTGCCACCCCTACCCTCAACCAATGATTGACATAGGATTCTCTTTAAAAAAAGTTACATGCACACCCTCGGCCAATGAATGGACAACCCATTTCACAAAAAGGGCAATTTTAGAATTTTTTTTCTCTCTTCAAAATAGGATGTATTGAAAATTGATTTTCAAAATTGGGGCTTTTGAAGCAAAAAGTCTACGAGTAGATACTCACTTTATCTTAGTCAAAAGGCCGAGAAATGTATGAATTGAAAAACATGATAGTTATGTCTTTTATATCTAACATATTTTATGTTTTTTTGCTAACTCGACGATGTGGGACTTTAATACAATAACTTGGAGTCTACTAGTGTTCATGTCAACGCAACTATGATGTAGCTTGCTCTTATGCAATATGATTTAAACCAAGAAGGATATTGTCTAATTCATATTAAAGACGAAATCCACCATCTCGTACCTTACGGCGGAAATCAAAATATTATGAAGCTCGGGTATCGTTCACCATCGATTGAAAACAATTGGAGTATTGAGTTTAGCTAATTTAAGCTTAAGACGCAATCAGGTGTAAGAGCCATGTGGAATATGTGGTTTCGTTTCGAAATAAAAGTTCCGCTCGAGTTGGAAGCAATGATTACAAGATCGGTCGAAGATATTGCAGAGATGTTGAATCATCCATCGGGATATTGAAGTGTAATGTTTCATTTTATGTTTAAATCATTTATGTAATGTTTATTTTATGTTATGAATGTTAATTTTATTTTGGAAAATTACTTGGTTTTGACTTTACTACTGATGTGTCTGTGTTACGAAAATGTAACTACGTAAATATTTTAGAGATTCATCTCCAGAATAAAGTAAACAAAAAAATATGGTGTAACTCATAATGGTCTTTGTTGAAGTGTGTGTTAGGTGCGTCAAGAGATGCATCTCCAAAAACGGGGGGCATTTTTGGAATACGTGTGGTGCATAAGAAATATATAGGGTGCATTGAGAAATGCTCTAAATTTAATATTGCATGGACCATTAACCCGCATATCAAATATTAAACTGATAAGAACATAAACTTTTTCCTTCACTCGCCCTCATTTTTGAAACACAATTCTCAAGCTACCCTAGTTTAAAAAAAATCAAAATACCCTATTTGAAGAATATGTTCGGTCATTTACTGGTTGAGGATCCTCTACATTTAAGAAAATATACAAATGAATAGCTCTAACTGTAGTAACCGTTGTTCTTTTCTTTTATCGTCGTATGTCATTTGTCTGTGTTACACAATTCCTCTGCCCTATTTAAATAGACGATGAATAGTAATGTTAGAGGATATAATTGGAAACTTATTCAATTCAACAGTTGTAATAATGGTATGAGGTTATGTCGTGAAACATGGAGTAATGTTGGTGGTACATTCCTTAATAATTCCATTTGCCTTTGTCAGTAGTTTATCTTCCTGCAGGTCCAATCCACTCCCTGGGGGGAACATTGAAAGGAGGTCTAATCCACTTCTTTTGATGCCTCTTTATCGAAGACGACACTGCAACATGGACAAAGCATGACATCAGAGTCTTTCATCTTACACATGTTCAGAAAATCAATGAGTTCTTCCTCAACTTTAGGAAATACCACCTTCATTTGATCTTCATAATTGTCATTGATATCCTTCGTATCAATGTCATTAGTGATATCAACCATTATCACGTCTATAGGCTCGACAAGGAGGGCCTCTTCAACTTTGGGATAAACCTTTTCCTCCACTTGAGGTTTGAGGTTTTAGCTTGTATGCAAACTTGAGCCTTCCGTCTTTTAAGGCATTTTGCAATAGGTCCCTGAAAAAAGCACAATGAGAAGTTTTATGACCCAATAAATTATGAAATTCGTAAAAACCTTTTTTCTTTCGGCTTAAATGCAGTTTTGGTCTCCCGACTTTAAATTTTCTAACTTATTAGCCCCCCTTTAAAAAACATCAATATTTGATCCCCTATTTGAATATTTTTGGGATTTTTTAGGTTATATCTCATATTTGGTTATGTGGTAGCCTCGTTTATCATGTGACATAGACTGTGTTAATCAATTTTGAAAATTGTATTGCCACATCATTTAAAATCAATTTTAATTGATTAATATAATTGAAAATCATTTAAAATCAAATCTCAAACTCATTCTTCCCCCTTTACAACTGTGTTCTCCCCCTTTACACCCCAAAACCCTAAATGTCAAAGTTCACAAATTCTTCATCATACTACCCTTAGATCCAAATCTCCATTACTTTCTAAATCGTGCAAAATGACCTAAGAATGAAGGAAACACGTGGTACTTGCCAGTGCCACAACACTTGCTCTCTCTCTCTCTCCCTAAATACTAGTAGTAGTTCCCAACTAGCCATTTTCTCTCTCTAAAATTGTAATTACTATTGAACAATGAATTTGACAAAAAAAATAGGATTTTTATTGAAATTAATTATTATTGAACATTCAATTTGACAACCTTGTAAAAAAAATAGGATTTTGAGTGATAATATGAATTGGGGTTGGAAAATGCACATTGTTATGAAATGGAAAATATTTTTGAATAAAGAAAGAATGGTTATTTGTTAGATGATAACACTTATACACAAAGTCTCTAACCTCACATGATTTGATCCTCTCATACCACCACAAACACTGTAATCACCATATAAGACTTCTCACTGTCGCGGGCAAATTCCAACCATTATAAAACCACTAAGTCTTCTTAATATCTCATAGATATCATACATACACGGATACTCTTTTACAAGTACAATGACATTCGCGGTAAAAATAATTATGTCACATAAATATAATTATTTTAGTAAGAACAATTTCAATTATGAGAATTGACAAGGATATTTTGATCATTTCACAATATTAAATAAAATATAATAATTTCAATATTATAGAACTAAAGGGAGGATTATAATAAGTTAAAAACCCATAGAGATTTAATTACTTTAAAGTCAAAATTATTCCAACATAAAACTACTATGATTTATTGATAGTATGCATTCCAATTAAATTCTAATTTAAAAACATAAATAAAAATATAAAATAAAGTATAAAATTTCCCGGGTAAAGGGAATTGAGAGAGCTGCCACTCGCTCCTTTTATTCTTTTCACAAATTCAAAGAGTTCAAATACCCATTTCTCAAAACCTTACTTTTTGAGCTTCAACCGTCTTCTCATCTTGGTCATCAAATCATTGCCACCAGGTCTGTGGTTTTCATTTCCCCTTCTTTTTTTTCACTATGAAAGTTTTTTCTTTGAGAGA
Source organism: Lathyrus aphaca (assembly GCA_963966055.1). Taxonomy (NCBI): domain Eukaryota; kingdom Viridiplantae; phylum Streptophyta; class Magnoliopsida; order Fabales; family Fabaceae; genus Lathyrus; species Lathyrus aphaca. The sequence goes on from OZ014521.1 coordinate 66,479,810, forward strand.
ATTAGATAGTTGGTTGCTTGGTATAGCTTTGTGATAAGCAAGGTTTAAAACGACAACAGACTTTTGCGATTTTGGTCGTGTCGCGACGCTGATTGCGGTCATCGCGGCCTGAATCAATCACAATTTGTTCTTTATCACAAAAATAGTGAATAATCATTATCTGCATTTTTCTATACTGTTTTGTCACATCCGTTTTCGCCGTAACAGACCGTTTTTTAAAACATTGGTGATGAGTACTAGCATATCTTCTTCAAGTTAGTTATGGTATTGAAAGCTTAGGGTATGTTTTTAATTGATTTATCTATTTCATCAGTCCTAGCATATCACATGTCTATCTCTTGTTTTTAGCTTATTTTGACATGCTCTATATCATAGTTTATAAAAATTGCTTATAGTTTGTATGAAAACATTTTAAATTTATTTTATCTTTTGTCATAGATAATAGCTTATACACAAGCATTTTTATGAGAATCCCTTAATTAAAAGTGGTTTATCCAAACATGAACTTATTTGGTCAAGATTGAGCTTATGATTGTGGAGTTTGATATTGAATATATATGACTTTTGTACTTTGAGATTAGTGATATCATATCATCGCTCAAAGTTAGTTGTTACTACCAACCTCTACTTTTAATAATGCATTATAAGCTTTTCAATTAATCCATTTAGCTACTTAAATGACTTTTCACCTACAGTCATGACTAATGGCTAATAATTACATTCATTATAATGATCATTAATCTCAACATTTTGATGCATAATGTTTGAGATATGACTGTATCAAAATGTTCAACATCCACACTGCTGTTTTTGTTGGAAACAAAGGTTCATTCATGTGTTGAGAAAATTCCAGAAAGTTCAACAAATTCTGATTTGAACATTTTTGATAAAGATCATGGTCATAGAAGAACTCTCTTTGGTTATAAATATGCAATCCTCTTGGTCATTAATTGTTCTTATCTTCATCGCCGCGATTTTGATGTGTAGAAGCTTCAGGATTCGAAGAGCAAAAAAGTTACAAAAATGTCGAGGAAGGAAGTAAGAAAAATGGAAACTAGCATCTTTTCACCAAGTGAATATTGATACTGATGAAATAAGTCATTTGCTGAATTTGGTGTTGCAAGGTTTGCTGAAAAATAGCTTTTTTTGCTGGCACCCATGGTTATATTTCTCCAGGTATGTTTTGATAGTGCTTTCAACATGAAATTTTAATATACTGTTTTTAGTTTCAAAAGCATCTCAGATGGTTTATAGCTTTTTTTGCTGGTACACATGGTTAAATTGCTCTGGTATGTTTTGATAATGCTTTCAATAAGAAATTTCAATATTGTTTTTAGTTTCAAAAGTATCTCATGTTTTACACAAGCATATTTGTGACATTTTATTAGTTAGGAAATCCCTCATCTGCCGCAGTCATATGATCTAGATTGTCAAATGGTATGCATTTATACTTCGTAATCGAATCTATTATACAAGGTCGGATATGCGTCATCGGATCTTGATCAAAACTGTCCTTTTTTCCAAACTGCAATGGAGAGTTAGTGCCATTTCTTCTCTAGGATTATTATTTCACATATGTCATTATTTAGCATTTTATGAAATTGGTTTGCAACATTTAAACATGGGTACATACAAAAATCATAATGTTGAGCTGGATTTAGTTAATCTTTTCCCTTTTTTACTCATTTGCCAGAAACATTACATTTTCTATATGAAATTGTAATATAGATTAGGACTAAAAAAATAATAGCATGTTACTGATATCCATTACTTTCCCTGAATTAATGCTGATTCCTGGATTTAATGTTGATGGAATGCCAAGTATGAGGAAGCATTAGAGAAATTTGATTTTGTTTTGAGAACAAAGTCAGAACTTGAAGAAGTTTCATTCACAAGTTATAATGTTGCTCATTGATACTCTAAGCTAAATAAGGAATGCATTTCACTCCTTCATTGGTTTTGGATCATTTTGCTTAGTGTATTTAATCCGCGTATAACTTTCTTTAACTTTCTTAATAGATTTAGTCTTCCTATATATGTTGTGATTGATTCGGTCCTATAATCCCTCTATGTATGTATTATAACATCAACCACAACATTTAAGAAACCATGTTCCAACTTAATACTACACCATTTTGAATCCATTTAAGTCCCACATTGGCTAGAACATCACACTAGCAAGTGTTTATAAATGCCCGACATGCTAGTTTGTTTGCCGAGCTGAGTAGCGCCAGCTTGTGACCCATGTGGGGGCACCAAGGTGATGGAACATGGCTAAGGCTTACCAGGTTGGTCTGGTGGTTGCACAATGCTGGCCTGCTCGCTCCAAGTTGCGAGTTGACCTACGGGACTTGTGCGAAGGCACTGGTCTTGTGGTTCTTAGACAGGAGGGTACACCGTGAGGCTGGTTTCACAGAGCAGCGAACACTTCCTACTCTTGATAGTGGAGGGACCACGGGCCGCTGCACCTCCAGTCGACAGAGTGAACATATCTGGTGACAAATATTCACTATCATAAGAACACATGCTTGTTTTTATAATAAGAATCAGAAGAAAAAATATAAAGATAATAGAAGTATAATAGTAGTAATTATGCCGAAAAATGTAAAATGTAACAGAAAAAAGAACATAAATTTGAACTAGGTTTGATGGGGTGCGCCTAAACCAAGTGGGAGATTGTCTACATGTGGAATTGTTCTTCATACAGATAATTGATGACGTTCAAATGCTTGCACCAATCATTGCGGCATGAATCAATCAGAATTTGTTCTTTATCACAAAAATAGTGAATGATCATTATCTGCATCTTTCGATATTGTTTTGTCGCGAAGCGGTAACATATCGTTTTTTAAAACCTTGGTGATAAGTACTAGCATATCTTCTTAAAGTTAGTTATTTGTATTCAAAGTTTAGGGTATATTTTAATTGATTTATTTATTTGATAAGTCCTAGCATATTACATGTCTATCTCTTGTTTTCAGCTTATTTTGATATGCTCTCCGTCATATTTTATAAAAATTGCGCATAATTTGTATGAAAACATTTTAAATTTAGTTTATCTTTTGTCATAGAGAATATCTTATACACAAGCATTTTTATGAGAATCCCTTAATTAAGTTGTTTATCCCAACATGAACTTATTTTGTCAAGATTGAGCTTGTGATTGTGGAGTTTGATATTGCATATATATGACTTTAGTACTTTGAGATTAGTTATAAAGATCTTGGTCATAAAAGAACTCTCTTTGGTTAAAATATGTAATGCTCTTGGTCATTGTTGTTATATTGCTGCGATTTTGATATGTAGAAGCGTCGGGATTCAAAGAGCAAAAAAGTTACAAAAATGTCAAGGAAGCAAGTAAAAAAATGGAAACTAGCATCTTTTCACTAAGTGGATATTGATACTGATGAAACAAGTCATTTGGATGAAGATAATTTAATTGGTCATGGTGGTAACGGAAAGGTTTATTGAGATGCGTTGAAGAAAAACGGGATGGTAGTGGCTGTGAAGCAACTAGACAAAGGTGATGGTATGAGGATTTAAGCTGCAGAAATAGAGATTTTAGGTGATGGTCTATACTTGTTTTTTTTAAAGGAGGAACCAACCTTTTAGTTTTTGAGTATATGCCAAATAGTAATCTTTTTGAAGCTCTTTATAGAAATATAAAAGACGAGAAGGTTGCATGGGATTGGAATCCAAGGTATAAAATTTCATTGGGAGGTGCAAAAGGGATTTTCTATTTGCATTATGACTGTTCTCCGCCTGTTTGTTATTCATAGGGATATAAAATCTAGCAACATCTTGCTTGATGAAGATTATGAGAAAATTGCTGAATTTGGTGTTGCAAGGTTTGGTGAAAAATAGCTTTTTTCCTGGCACCCATGGTTATATTGCTACGGGTATGTTTTGATAATGCTTTCAACATGAAAGTTTTAATATATTGTTTTTAGTTTCAAAAGTATCTCATGTTTTATTTACACAATTATTATTTGTGACATTTTATTATAAGCATTGTGGAATCGAACTCCTGTAGTCAGGAAATCCCTCATCTGCCGCAGCCTTAGAATTTAGATTGTGGAATTAATTAAGATCAGATGGTTTGCATTTATATTTTGTAATCGAGTGTGTTATACAAGGTCAGATGTGAGACATCAGATCTTGATCAGATGGTCCAAAATGCATGACTTTAGCAATTGGGAAATTTCATAATGGCAAGAAATACAAATCCATGGTGATTATTAAGCATGATTTTAAATTGCATTATAGAAATACAAATGCAGCATAAAAGTATTTTGATGTATCCGCAACATCGCATTGGCCGTATTTTCCTGCCATATAAAAGTTTGCATCATAACTGCAATGATTTAAAATCATGCTTGTATGCAAACTATATCAAACAAATGGTTAATATGGAAGAACAATGTAAACATATTTTTGGACCTAATCAAAAGGTTTAAGATATGATAAAAAAAATTATATGCAAAATTGTCCAAAGAAAAAGAATTGGCAGAGCGTCGGGAAAATGATTTGAGAGAAAGCTTACTACTACATAAATAGGACTCCCCGACTCAAAAAATTGATTTCCTTTTGTCTTGTTTTCCAATATTCAATAGAGACCAAGTGCAATTTCTTCTCTAGTATTATTATTATCTCACATATGCCATTATTATTTCACATATGTTCCAACATAATATTACACCATTTTGGATTCATTTAAGTCCCACATTGCCTAAAACATCACACAAGCAAGAGTTTATAAATGTCTGACATGCTAGTTAGTTCGCCGAGCTAAGTAGCGCTAGCTTGTGACCCACGTGGGGGCATCAAGGTGATGGAACATGGCTATGGAATACTAGGTTGGTCTGGTGGTTGCATAATGTTGGCTTGCCCGCTCCAAGTTGCGAGTTGACCCATGGGACTTGTCCGAAGGCATGGGTCTTGTGGGTCTTAGACAGGAGGGTATAGCGTGAGGCTGGTTTCACAGAGCAGCGAACACTTCCTACTCTTGACAGTGGATGGATCACAGGCCGCTGCACCTCCATCCCAATACACCTGGTGAGCCTAGCCCATTGAACCATTTCTTTTTGGGGGCGGCCAACCTAATACACCTGGTGAGCCTCCATTGAACCATTTCTTTTTGGGGGCGGGTGTGCCAGCAGGCTATTGCCATAGTACAAGACAAACGTGACACTATAACGTGAGACTGGTTTCACAGAGCAGCGAATACTTCCTACTCTTGACAGTGGAGGGATCACATGCCGCTGCACCTCCAACCCATAATACCTGGGAGATTGTCTGGTTTACATACATTTTCTGTTCAAAGTGATTTTGTTCATGCAAAGAAGTGGCTCTCATTTTCTGCAACAACAAAATTAAATAGGTAACAACTTTGGTAATCTCTTTTTGTTAAGAACAAGACTGAATCTAGAGTTTCCTGAAAAGCTAAAAACTAAAGCAGAAAAGCCCCAGTAAAAATTGAACTGATTCCCTTCAAATAAATTCATGTGTAGTATATGAAATACTTCTCTAATAAAATTCTATTTAGCAAAAACCATGTCCTAAGTCCTTAAAGATATGTTTATTAAAAGCTACCTACTAAGTTTTCTCCTTGTTTTTAATTTTACCGAACTGCCAGCGCTGTTCAAGTGAACCCCAATTTTTTATTTAAAATCGATAGCTGTTTATTACGGCAGAACAGTCAAAATCTATTGCAGCTGAAGATCCTTTTTAATAAACCAAAGTGGAAAATTTTAACTCGCCGTGCATTGGATAACAACTTCATTGGATAACAATTTCATTGCTAAACATTAATTAACTTTTTTTTAGTAGGATTGTATACCTTAGTGTTGAGGGAGAGTGTTAAGAGTTCTAAGTATGGGTCTCATATAAGCTCATTTGTGTATATGATTATGTATAACCTTGTATTATAGCCATACACTAGTAGTCATTCTTTTTACTAACAAATGAACATTTATCACAATATTTGTGTTTTTTGTATACCTCCATCATTTTATGAGAACTAATGAATCTTACTGATATCCATTACTTTCCCTGAAATAATGCCAATTCCTGGATTATATGCTGATGGGAGGCTAAGTATCTGGAAGCATTAGAGAAATTTGATTCTGTTTTGGGAACCAAGTCAGAAGTTGAAGAAGCAGCATTCACAAGTTATAATGTTGCTTATTGATAACTCTAAATTAAACGAGGTATGCATTTCACTATTTCTTCATTGGTGTTCTAACATTTTGCTTTGCGTATAATTTTCTAAATATATTTAATCCTTCTATATATGTTAGTGAGTAATCTGGTCCAATAATCCATCTATATATATGTATTATAACATCAGCCACAACATTTTTGAGTGTTATATAACATTAAAGAAAGCATGTTACAACTTAGTACACCATATGTTTAACAAATTGTTCTCTCGAAATTAAACCTCTCGAAGTTTTCAGGCTGTGGAATTTTTAGTGGCTTTTCCATATGTTTAACAAATTGTCCTAAATTTGCAGCAAAACAAAACTTAATTATCGCATCTAATAAGATTCTACATAATTATAAAATAAATGGAGAGAGCCCAACTCATTCAAAAGAGATTTGAACATTGTAATAAATAAAAGAGATTCTATTACCAACATGTACAACTTGACAAAGTATCTTATGGAGCTTTGTAGGAGGACCTCCACACCCTTTTTATTTAGACATTGTAAGTCATTGACTCCCTCACGAGAAGCTTTGAACACAAAAGATCTTAGTCAAAAAGCCGAGAAAGGTATAAGATGAAATACATCATCATTTGCCAATGTAATACATGTAGGATATGCAATGTATTTCCCAACTAGTGTATTATTGAAGGCCATAAAGAACACAGTGAGAGGGTTTCCTAGGCCTTATAGAGCTTAGCAAACCATCATTTGCTAAGGTGATTGTCAAAGTATAAAAGGTGAATGTCCTTGCTAATATATATGTTATAACTTAAACTGCAGAAAACTTGTTGATTATTAAAGGACAAGAGAAAAAAAACATTAAGGTAGAAATCTCTGTAGTACTAATTTCTGCAGAAATATAAAATATGCTAAAATAAAAATGGAGCAGAAATCTGAACTAGGCTTGGTGAAGTGTGCCAGGCTATTGCAATAGTGCAACACAAAAGCGACACATGAGAGACCCAATAGCAAGCTATTGAAGTGGTCTCTCCCCCTCAAGAAATAAATTTAATATCGTGTGGACCATTGGCCCACATATCAGATATTAAACTGATAAGAACAGATACTACACTTGATCTTAGCCAAAAGGCCGAGAAAGGTATGAGTTTAAAGTCATGCTTGTTGTGTATTTTATATCTGACATATTTTCTTCTTCTTTGATAACTAGGCGATGTGGGACTTTAATACAATAATTTGGAGTCTCCTAGTGTTCCTGTCAACACGAGTGATATAGCTTGCTCTTATGTAACATTAATTAAACCAAGAGGGATATTGTCTGATTCACATACAATTTCTACTCTACATTCATGCAAAGACTAATATTGGCTCTAATTTTCTACAGGTTGCCTACAGCATCAAAATTAAATAAGTAACAACTCTTGGGCGTAAGTCTTTCTTAAGAGGGTTCATGGAACAAAGAAATCAGTTAGTGATTAAAAGACATTGATGTTTCAGAGCAAGTTCTGCCATTGTTTAAATAATATTGAGTATTGACTGCAAAAACTACATTGTTTATTTGTTTGTTGGCTTATAATATTTCATGTTATAGTATCGTGCTTGACAAATAATTTAGTGTGGAAAGATGTTTCCTTAAATGCTACCTACCAATTCTTCTCATTTTTTTGTTGAATTGCTAGTTCAGTTCAAGTGAAAACCATTTTTTTTATATAAAAATGAGAGCTACTTGCTATGGAAGAACAATCAAAATTACTGCAGGTTTAATTAACCAAAGTGTGAATTTTTCATTAAACCTTAATTAACTATCTGTTTTTGAGCAGGTTTGCATCCCTTAGTGTTGAGGGACTGTTAGAGTAGCAAATTGATAGAGTTGTCACTTACTCCTTAAAAAAGCATCCAATTTTCTAGGAGTATATCTAGATTAGAATAAAACAAATTAATGGTATCTTTATCATAAGCCTAATGTCTGTTACTTTCTTGTTTAAATGCTGAAGGAAAGCCAAGTACGAGGAAGCATTAGAAACATTTGAGTCGGTTTTGGGAACAAAACCAGAGCCTGATGAAGCAGCAATGGCAAGTTATAATGTTGTTTGTTATTACAATAAGCTAAACCAGGTATATATGTTTGTTCACTTTACAAATTGTATTGCATTCCATTACTCTGTCATTGGTTTTGGATCATTTTTGTGAGTGTATTTAGTTTGTGTATAACTTTCTGAATAGATTAATCTCTATATATGTAGATCAAACCCCTCAATAACATCTTTTCATTGATTAGTGTTATGACATGTGGGATTGTCGAGTTCAAAGTAAGCCAATTAAAAAACCATGTTCCTCAATAGAAATATAAAACTTGACAATTAAGGCCGGTGGCTGCACAATCCTGGCCTACCCACTCAAAAAGTTAATATTTGAGCCATGGTACTTGAGCTAAGGCACGATGAACTTGAACTAAGGCACAAGTCTTATATAGGTTTTAGACAGGAGGGGACCATGTGTGTCTGGCTTTGAACTAAGGCACAAGTCTTATATAGGTCTTAGACAGGAGGGGATCGTGTGTGTCTGGCTTCACAGAGCAGTAACCGCCAATCCGTTGAGCCAACAAATACCGCTGCAACAAAAGGTAAGTGGGTTCGGGTTCATTTGGTGGTTGAACAATCCAGGTTAGTAAGATAAGTTGACAATCTTACTAAACCATGTAAGAATCAAGAAGTATATCTACCAAACACTATGATAATAGAATAAGAAAAAAACTTTGACATTAGAATAAGAAGGGGCCGCGCGGACGCAGGCCACCACTACAACAAATTATGATGTAGGTTCCACCACTTGGGTAGACCTTAGGATAACACCCCTCCAAAGTGCAATGAAGGTCACTCTCCTAGGCCATGGTCCTTCATGATCAACCATTGACCCCATCCAGGTAAGTAATTTGTATTGTAGGTATTCAAGTTGTTTTATATTCTTGATTATATCAATATCTCCCCCCTTCTTTCAATGTGGGACTCAACTACTAGTAGTAGGCAATGTATTTCCCACCCTCTACTGCTGCTTTTTATTTTTTCACTTGAAAGCCACCAACTTAAAGCATGACAGGTTCCCTTTGGCTTTTATTATTGAATTGGATATTTTCTTCCTTGTTACTTTTAGTTGAATTGAAAACTGGTATTTGCACATCAAATTTAAGAAAAACATCTTGATGAATTTTAACTACCCTACTGATGTATGTACTTAATACTAAGATCTTGCACCAGATAACCGGATGAACACTAACTAGCCTATTCTACACCACTGCATCATCAGAAAACTATGTATACATTAACTCGAACTTGTGTTGATGTTGGTTTTTTGCTGTGTAATAACTTTATCAAAGAAAGTGATTAAATTAAGGTATGGTCTTAGTAGTTGGAAAGCAAAAAGTAGGATTCATCTTTGTTTTCTACTTTTAATTCACTTGTACAACATTCTAAGCAGTGATATAACATTCTCTCTCCATCGGGAAATGATTCTTTTTTACTTAAGACTGAGTAGTATTATTTGAACATCACAAATTCTCCACGTACATGAACGCGGTATATAAAATACATTCAACACATTAGTTGGCGTGACTAAGATTTAAAAACAACACAAAATCATATGTCTATACAGTGTTTCAGTAACTAAAGTTGGGGCAGAGCAAGCAGAAAAGTGCAAGGCTATCTTGGAAAATATTTACTTTAACCAATGTCTTGCTTGTCCAATGTCTTGCTTGTCCAATATCTTATGCCAAGGATAGGCACTGGTGAAAATTTAAAAGATATTGGACAAGCAAGACATTGGACAAGCAAGACATTGGACAGGCATCAGTATTATGCCATCATCACATCAATTTTTATATTGACAAAACTTGAACATTTGAAGTGCAATCAGGTTGGCATGTTTGTTACTTAATCCCCAAAGAATCTATTTCACATTTCATATTCTCATCAAGATAGTCTTCCATAAACTCATAATATAACAAGTCATCTTATTGAATCAAGAGATAAAATTTGGGTCCTTTATTATTTAACTATCTCCCACAACAATCATATGAAGATTGACATTCTTCATATTCTTTGGTCGAAGATATTTAAATAGGGACAATTGTCATACCCTAAATTTTATTCATTTTATCATTTCATTCACAAGGCATTTGCAACATTTGCATCTCATTAAATGTATTTCTTTAGGCCTAAAAGTCAACCAAAATAAAATTTTGAATTTACAAACAGTCTGGTAAAGGCAATTTTCAACCGCACGCAAAATTAGCGGGAGAAAGATTTTAAGACCAGGCAAACAATTGTTTACTTTACTGAACTACATTACATGTAGGTTAATTCGATATACTCACTTCTTGTTTTTTGCATCCGCGCTCAGTTGCTGATCGTACCTGGAGATCAGGATCCGATGTGGCTGGTCTCGAGAGCGGACGGATGTGATCGTTTGAGGAGAAAAGGGGTGTACCTGCAAGGCACTCCGATGCTAAAGTAAGTATCCGAGCAAGAGTGAGCAAGTACTAGTATTAGGGTTGAGAATTGAATACCTGCCCCTCTCAAATGAGAGGGTTTTTATAAGGGACTAGCTAGAATACTATTGGTTCGTTAGGTGAAGTGCGGATCGAGGGATCCGTGAAGATAGGAAACGGTCAATATTAGCCGTTAGAGGATCTCTTTAGGTCCGGATCGTTGGTGGTCGACTGAGGACCACTTTTCATGATTGTGCTCGACGTCGAGCGAGGTGAAGGGATCAGTCTTTCTGGCCCAATAAGAAGGATTGGGCCGGGCCGGAACAGGAGCCCCCCAAGTCATTGCTCGTGCTGTCGAGCAGTGACTTAAAAGCGATATAGTGATCGACGGAGTGTGATGTCATGGTCGAGGATCTATGCTGTCGGTCTTCCGGGCAAATGATACGTTGCTCGGTAGAGGAATGTGAAACGAAAAGCTGGAATATCTGGATATTCGCGCCTATTAATGATTTGACGGCTAGTCTAGGGGCTAGCGTATAGGGGTCACGCGTGCGCACACGTGTCTTCTTTCCTATAAATAGGATTCTCAGGGCCCATTTTGACCTTTTCGTTTCATCTTCCCTCTCAAGACTCTGCCCGTTCAGCCGCCGTTGTTTCAGCCGTCGACCACCGTCATTTCTTGCCGACCACCCTTTGCAGAAGCTTACTTTCTTCTAAAATGTCTTCTCAAGCTCAAGGTACCGTTCTTTTCCTCTCTCTTAAGTGTATATAGCGTAGTTTTTGTAGAATGCATGCGGTTTAGGGTGATTCCACCGGTAGTTTTAGGATTTGGGATTAGTAAATCTTAAAGTTCTTGCCACCGTAGCTGGTCGGCTGTGAACCCTAACTTTAGGGTCGACGGAGATCTTGGTCGACTTAGACTTTAGATTTTTGGATAGATTTTTGTCATCTATACTGTTGGGCGTCAGCTGTTGCCTCGAGCAATGGTTAGCCAGGGCTACAGCTCGGAACATAGTTTCTGAGCTGAGGCGCGCCCTTTCACTTGTTGAGCGGTGGAAGGGTGGATTTGATATTCTTAATCGAATTCACTGATGCCTTTCCTCTGCTTTTCAGGTGAAAACTCGCTCGGGAATCCGCTGGTCGTGCTTTCTGAGGATACGTCCTCGGGGAGTACGGAGTCGTCTGCGTCCATACCTTCAGACTCAGGAAGCTCTTCGGATAGTTCAAATACGAGTACCACGGGACAGTCGACAGAATCGCCTCAGTGTCCTGCCCAGTCGAGGGTCTCGCCCGAAGAGTGGGTGATGGAAGACTTGCTGGACAAAGTGTCTTCCTTCTCGAGACCTCGATCGGAGCCGCTGCCAGTTGTTGGGGATCCTGCTGACTGGGTCGTGACCTGCCCGGGAGACGACGACCGTATCTTCTCAGACTTTCGCGGTCGGGCATTTTCCATGTATGAATACGCTACTTCGGTTCTGGGGGTGACGTTGCCCTTCAGCGATTTCGTGAGTGCTGTGCTCGGACACCTCTGCATAGCTCTTTCTCAGCTGCATCCCAACTCATACGCCTTCCTGAGGGCGTTCGAGATGACGTGCGCCTTTCTGGGCGTCGGGGCCACGCTTCCTCTCTTCTTTCGCCTCTTCTCTTTACAGCGCCAAGTCGGGCGGGGAACCGACCGGAAGGGGTTCGTGTCTTTCAAGCAGCGGACCAAGATCTTCAAGGCCCACTCAGAATCCATCCGGGCTTTCAAAACCGACTACTTCTTGATAAAGCCTGCGAGCGATGCGGCCGTGAGAGCTATGAGTTTTCTCGGAATAGATACTGATGAGAACGACGAGCCCAGGCTTGACGACCAAGGTCAGGTGATTCCGAGGAGATTATGGATGTTTCCCTTCTCCTGGAGTCATGTGCATTATGAACGACCAGTGGGGGAATTTGTTCAGGTGGGGGACACCTTGAATGACGACGATGCGGCCAGCTTCGAAGCCTTTAGAAAGTTAATAGCTTCTTTTACTCCGACCCCTCTATTGGACGGGGAAGGGAAGGTTATGGTCGATCAAGATGGGGGAGAAGCTTTGGAGCGTCCCCTGATCAGTGTTACTGAACTGCTGGCCTGTAGTAACGGGCAGGAAATATCTGACTTTTTTGGTATCCGTTCACTTACGCTCGTTAAAATTTCCGATTTAACTTTGTTGCTTGTAGCTAATTTTGATTTTATTCTTCTTTTCAGGTTCCTTGACAAATCCTCTGGACAAGATCCACGAGCGTTTGGTCCAGCAGCAACGGAAACGGTCGAGGGTCGTGCAGACCAGGCTGATGGAAGCAAGCGGTTCAGGCTCGAGTCCTTTGGTCCAGGGCTCTCCGGGGGCCTCTACTGGTTCTTTGATGAAGAAGCATAAAGCGACGGCTACTGTGGACCTGACGGCCGGTGCTCCCCCAAAGCCAAAGCATGGGATACCCCCGTGTTTCGTTGTTCGGAACTTTTTTGAGGGGAACAGTATGGAGGTGGACCGGGCGGACTCTCTGTTCCTGGAGGGGATGGACCGTCCTGCTCGGAGGCTTTCTTTGGCTCAGGACGCGAGCGCGGTTATGCGGGTCCTGACCATGGCTTGGATGACGGCCGAGGGGTCCCATATGCTGGAGCGGGAGAACAGCAAACTCAAGGAGCAGTTGGCTGCTTCCGAGGCCAAGCTGACGGCGTCCACAGAGGAGGTAAAAAAGGTCACCACAGAGTCGGCTGAGCGAGCAACGATCATCGCCAAATTAGAGGTCGATAAGAAGAGGTTGCTCGAGCAGAATAAGAAGCTAAAAGATGCCTTCTGCCCCAAGGAGGACGAGGACGAGGACACCAAACATCTAGTGACGAGGGCTCAGCTTCTCGCTCGGATCGACCAAGATATGGAAGATCTGAACGCGTCTACTGAGTTCAGCTTCCAGAATGTGGTGGACCAAGTAAAAGCTCTCCACCCTGACCTAGCCTTGGATGTTGATCGCATGAATTATCTCTACAAGGTGGTGGATGGCCAGATTGTGGTTCCTGCTGACTTAGTGGTGGCCGACTCTCAGCCGGGGACGACTGCCCAGCCTGATCAACCAGAGGAGCAGCCGGACCAGGAGGAAGCTCGTGCAGAGGAAAACCGCCTGGTGGGTGAAGATAATTAATTGGTGGCCTGCGTGCCTTGTAATTTATATTGTATTCTGTTTTTTGGGGGGCGCGGCCCCCTTTATATGTAACTCCGAACAAGTCGGCCATTTGGTGCCGCATTTTCTTTTAAATGTTAAGTGTTCGATCCTAGTGGTCGGTTATATATATTGTTTGCTTGCAGTCATGCGTCCGTCGGAGGACATAGTTTTTTTGTTCTTTTTACTAAGTGTTTGACGCTCGTATTTGCATTAATTAGAAGCAATTGGATAGATACGGGGGAGTATGGATGACCTGTTGGTTAGGGGAACCAATCAGTATTGGAGGGTTTTATCCTCGATCGGTGCTCGAGTCAAGATAATGGCCCGGGCTCCGTGGCGTGAACGTCCCATCGCGAGCTGGGGTTCTACCTGGTCGTGGTACTTAGGCGACGTCGGACTCGTTTGAGTATCCGTTCGTGCAACAAGTTTCTCTTCTGCTCGAAAAGAGGTCTTGCTTGCTTTGTTATATTTAGGCTGACGTGCTCGTACCTAGGCACGCAGTTTTTCGTTAGTCTCTCTTTCTCTTCGCTTGGGAGTTGAGCAAGGTGACTGATTTAAATATAGTATTGTTTGAGTTTCTCGGCGTTCCAAGGCCGAGCGAGCTCTTCCCCGTGTAAATTTTCTAAGTAATAAGCGCCGTTCTCGGTTTTTGCCCGAATGCGATATGGGCCTTCCCAGTCGGGCGTTAATTTTCCCTCGCGTGGATCCCTGTGGTTTCTTCTAAGGACAAGGCTGTCTACTTCGAACGTTCGCCTGATGACCTTGGAATCATATCGAGCGGCTATCTTTTGTTTGAGAATAGTTTCTCGAAGAGCGGCTTCCGACCGAATTTCTTCGACCATGTCGAGCTCGTCTCTCAAAGCTTCATCATTACTATCTTGTTCCATGGGGAATTCCGTGCGTCTCAATCGGACATGCATTTCTATTGGAATTACCGCTTCGGTCCCATATGCTAATCGAAATGGGGATTCTCCGGTCGTTGAATAGGGAGTGGTCCTATATGCCCATAGTACGCTGTGTAACTCCTCGACCCAGTGTTTCTTATGCTCGTCCAACCTTCGTTTCAGACCTCTCAGGATTACCCTGTTTGCGGCCTCTGCTTGCCCGTTCTTCTGAGGGTGCTTGACTGAAGCGAAGTGTTGTTTTGTCCCCATCGACGCAACAAATTCTTTGAAATGTCTATCCGTGAATTGGGTCCCGTTGTCGGTCACAATGGCGAGGGGCACTCAGAACCGAGCGAGGATGTTTCTTTTGAAGAATCGAAGTATATTGAGTGCAGTGATTTTGGCCAGGGCCTCAGCTTCTATCCATTTGGTGAAATAGTCGACGCCTACAATTAAGTATTTGTTCTGACCAGACCCAACGGCGAAGGGTCCTAAAATGTCCATTCCCCACCATGCGAACGGCCAGGGCGATGATAACGATTTTAGCTCGGATGGAGGTGCTACGTGCACGTCTCCATGTCGTTGGCATTTTTCGCATCTTCTTACATGCTCCTTTGCATCGTGCTGGAGGGTGGGCCAGTAGTATCCTGCCCTCAGAATTTTTCGAGCTAATGAACGTCCGCCAGGATGCTGCGCATTGATTCCCTCGTGGACTTCCCTTAGAACGTGTGGAATGTTTTCCTCTTCTACGCATCTGAGGAGGGGTGTAGAGAATCCTTGACGATACATACGTCCGCCTACTAAAGAGTATGAGCATGCCCTCCATCGTATGGTACTGGCCTCTTTCGGGTCGGTTGGTAATTCTCCTTTAGTTAGATAGTTGAATACTGGGGTCATCCAGCAACCCGTGTCGCCCACGACGTTAACGTGTACGTAGGCTGATGAGTGCCCGATACTTGGTCGGGGGAGCAGTTTTTGTATGACGGATTTGTTGTTTCCTTTTCTTTTAGTGCTCGCCAGTTTGGACAGAATATCTGCGCGGGCGTTGCTTTCCCGTGGAACGTGTTTGACTTCCACACTCTTAAACTGCTTTATTTCCTCTTTTACGAGGGCTAGATATTCGGCCATGCTGTCACTTCTGGCCTGGAAATCCCCTCGGACTTGGCTCGCAACCAATTGGGAATCCGTGCAAATTGTGATCTCTTCTGCTTCTAGGTCGGTCGCGAGCCGTATGCCCGCCAGGAAGGCTTCATACTCCGCTTGGTTGTTAGAAGTGGGGAAAGATAAAGTCAAGGATACTTCGATGACGTTCCCTTCTTCGTTCTCCAGAATGATACCGGCCCCACTGCCCGTTGGGCCAGATGCACCGTCCACGAAAATAACCCACTTGGACGAAGCTTGCGGGTCTTGCCCGGTGAAGGCAAGTTCAGCCACGAAGTCGGCCAGCGCTTGAGCTTTGAGGGCTTGTCTTCCTTCGAATTTGACGTCGAACTCAGATAGTTCTAGTGACCATTTTAACATTCGGCCGGCCATGTCTGGTCGACCGAGCAACTGTCTTATGGGTTGATCGGTCCTTACGATGATGGTGTGAGCCAGGAAGTAGTGGCGTAGTCTTCTAGCCGCGAGAAGGAGGGCTAACGCGACCTTTTCTATCTAAAGGTACCGAATTTCTGGGCCGTGGAGAGCTTTGCTCGTGAAATACACGGGTTTTTGCCCTTCGGGTCGTTCGCGCACCAGGGCCGCGCTTACTGCTTCGTTCGCGACCGCAAGGTAGAGATATAGAGTCTCCCCCTCTTCCGGTCTGGATAAGACTGGAGGTTCACTTAATGCTTTTTTCAGGTGGGATAGTGCTAACTCGCATTCTGCCGTCCACTCGAACGTTGCTTCCTTACGGAGGAGCTTGTAAAAGGGGAGAGCGTGTTGAGCAGATTTTGCCACGAATCGAGCAAGGGAGGTAATGACCCCGTTCAGTGATTGTATGGACTTCTTGGACGTGGGAGTTGGGAACTCCGCGAACGCTCGACACCTATCGGGATTTGCCTCAATGCCTCGTTCAGTCAAATAGAATCCGAGGAATTTTCCCGCTCGGACACCAAAGGTGCATTTCTCAGGGTTGAAGCGCATTTTGCACTTTCGTGCCTGGTCGAAAACTTTTCGCAAATGGGACGCGTGGTCCATTTCCTGTTGAGATTTGACGATCATGTCGTCCATGTATACTTCGAGCATGTCTCCGATTTCGGTTCGGAAAACTTTATTCATCATGCGCTGATACGTCGCTCCTGCGTTTTTTAGACCGAAGGGCATAACGTTGTAAAAGTAATTGCCCGACTCGGTCATGAAGGCCGTGTATTTTTTGTCAGACACGGCCATGGGTATTTGATTGTACCCCGATATGCGTCCATGAAGGATAATAATTTGTATCAGGACGAATTGTCGACCAACTTGTCGATGTTAGGTAGAGGGTATGCATCTTTCGGGCATGCCCGATTGAGATCGGTATAATCAACGCACATCCTCCATTTTCCACTAGATTTTTTCACAAGTACAACATTTGAGAGCCAGGTCATATACCTGGCCTCGGTTACAAATTTAGCCTCTAGGAGGTCTTTAACGGCAGATTCGGCAGCTTCAGTCTTCTCGCTCTACTGCTTTCTCCTGCGTTGAGCGACCGCTTTATGTGTTGGGTCGATAGAGAGGTGATGACAAGCTGTTTCGGGGTCGAGGCCTGGCATTTCTGCGGCGCTCCATGCAAACAAGTTTGCGTTCCCTTTGAGGCAAGCTTCCAACTGTCGCTTCACTAATTCGGGCATGTGTGCCCCAATCTTGACGCACCGGGAAGGATCCTCTCCCAAGGGAATTAGCTCGAAATCTCCGTCTGGTATTGGTCGGGCTAAGGCCTCTGCTGGTCTCTGGACGCTCTCGCTATTATCTGAAAACCTGCAGTCCAAGTCGATTGAATCGACTTGAGGGAAAGCTTTGGGCACATCTGGTGAATCCAATGTCGGGGGACTTGGTTGGTATGATATCGAGCTGAGACCTTTTGATGCTGCCTCGAAACATCTACGGGCAGCGTCGACGTCTCCGTGCAATGTGGCGACTCTGCCTGAAGTAGTATAGTACTTCATCTTCAGGTGGACGGTGGATGGCACGGCTATCAACTCGGCTAAAGTTGGCCGCCCTAATATGCATTGGTATAGCGACGGGCAATCCACGACGAGGAATTGGACCCTAACCGTCCTGGCTGTCTCGCCCGCCCCGAAGGTGACAAATAGGTCAACATAACCCCACGGTCGGGATACTGCTCCGTTGAAACCTTGCAGGTCTGATCCGACGTATGGAGTCAGATGTGTTTCGTTCAGTTGGAGTGTTGAAAACAGTTGGGAGTACATGATGTCGCATGAACTACCTTGGTCCACTAATATCCTCCTTACATCGAAGTTCGCCATGCGCGCTCGGATGAGTAAAGGAATGCTAGCGTTGGGTGATCCCCCCAGGAGCTCTTCTCGATAGAATGCGAGGGGTATGGAACCCTCCCTCGGTGGATCTAAAGTGGCGTTTTGCGCGGGCCCTTTGGCGATTAACTGGTCGAATTTTCTCTTCACGGAACCGACCGTGATTTTATTGAAGCCTCCTCCTGATATGACCATCGCCGAAGGGAAAGCTTCCCACGGACTGTGGGAGGAGAGGTATCCTGCACCCTTGGTGTGGTCTGGTAAAAAGAAATCTTCCGGGCGATAAATGCTCAGGGCGACTTGCATGTTAGCGTCTGCAGGGATGGGCACGGCCTCCTCGACTTTCTGGGTCTCTTGTGTATCCTGTCGAGGATTGTCTCTGGACTTCGTGAACTGTTTCAGGTGCCCGTCTTTGATGAGGATTTCGATCGCGTCCTTGAGGTGGATGCAATCCTCTGTGTTATGCCCATGACTCTTGTGGAATTTGCAGTATTTCGTTTTATCTGTGTCGGGCTTGCTAGGTTGTTGCCTCGGAAAGCGTACTCCCGCCTGTTTGAATTCTGAATTAGCGCATTCAGACAAAATTTTCTCCCTGGAGGCTAGGAGGGGTGTGTATTCGTGGAAACGACCGATAGGTCCCCGGTGCTCCCGCGGTTCACGGGAGCGTTCGTCCTTTCTTTTGTCTCCTCCCCGACGAGATGTCGAGGGTTCATCAACTCGGTATGGCTTGGCGTCTTCACAGCGTCGAGCGTCTCTTACTGAACTGGCCGCTTGCTTTTCTTCATATTGGATGTAAGCTTGGGCTTTTAGCAAGAACGCATCGAGGGTGGCCGGGGTTTCAATTCCGACCGCCCGATGGAAATCGGTCGAGGGGCGCAGTCCTCGTTCCAGCAGATACTTTTTCATGTCGTCGGTCGTGGATACTTGAACTGCCTCTTTATTGAACCTTTCGATGTAAGTTCGTAAAGGCTCGTCCCTCCCTTGGATTATTGCTTCGAGCGAAGCCTCTGTCTTAGGGTGTCGTCTTGATGCAGTAAAGTGTCTAGAGAACGTGCGCCCAAGTTGTTTCCACGATGTGATGGATTCAGCCTCAAGGCTTTTGTACCATGTCATTGCCCCTTTCCTCAGCGTCGTGGGAAAGAGCCGACATTTAATTGCTCCCCGAACACCCCGATAGTCGAGCAAGGCATCGATGTTCTCGATGTGTTCGTCTGGGTCGGTAGTCCTGTCGTATGAGCCTAAGGGAGGAGGTTTCTCCAAGCCTCGTGGGAGCTTGGCTGCCATAATTTCAGAAGACAAGGGACCCCGTGCGTCTTCGTCGTCACTGGAAACAAGTGATGATCTGTGATCGCGTTTCTTTGTTCTTCGAGGGGAAGTGGATCTTGATCTGCTCCTTCTTGATTTTCTTTTAGGAGAGGGTCGTGGAGACGACTGACGAAGGCGTTTGTTGCCTGTTGATTCGTCGGTGTTTCCTCTCCTCTTCTTCGGAGGAGACGGAGTGCGCTCCCCTTGGGGTCTATTGGGAGAATGAGGTCGACGAGAATTATCTTCAAGTCGGGCGATCTTTTCACCATGAGCGAGGAGTAACAAGTTTGTTTGATTTAGGATTTCGGCCAGCGCTGCGAAATCTGACCCCGAAGGAGTCGAAGGAAAAAGAGTTTCCGGGCGACTCTCCAAGGGTTGGTCACGATCGGGTGAAGGTGATGTTGCCCTCCCTTCTGGTCGGTCGTGCACTATATCATCATGTAGGGGAGGCTGGACGTTGCTCTCATGTTGCGTGAGAATCATACCATCATTCGATCGATTTTCCTGGTTGTCCCGAGCAGCCATGGATCTTGTTAAAACTTTTGTTCTTTGAGGATCTTGAAAGAAGAACGGGGAAATCTTACTCTTTCCCACAGACGGCGCCACCTGATCGTACCTGGAGATCAGGATCCGATGTGGCTGGTCTCGAGAGCGGACGGATGTGGTCGTTTGAGGAGAAAAGGGGTGTACCTGCAAGGCACTCCGATGCTAAAGTAAGTATCCGAGCAAGAGTGAGCAAGTACTAGTATTAGGGTTGAGAATTGAATACCTGCCCCTCTCAAATGAGAGGGTTTTTATAAGGGACTAGCTAGAATACTATTGGTTCGTTAGGTGAAGTGCGGATCGAGGGATCCGTGAAGATAGGAAACGGTCAATATTAGCCGTTAGAGGATCTCTTTAGGTTCAGATCGTTGGTGGTCGACTGAGGACCACTTTTCATGATTGTGCTCGACGTCGAGCGAGGTGAAGGGATCAGTCTTTCTGGCCCAATAAGAAGGATTGGGCCGGGCCGGAACAGTTGCATTTTGACTTGTTTGAACCTTTTCATCCGAATATTTTTAACTTCGAGATTTGATCTACGATTGTCTGTTTTACTGAAATTTATTGCGTAAAGATAATTTTAGTGCATTCATTTGTCTTTTTTGCATATTCACACGTTCGATTTTTATTCATTTTTATTCGTCTTTTTTAATCAGAATGAGTAAGAAAACAAGTAAGAATAAATAGAATAGTTAGTTCGGTTTTATTTATTTTGGTAAAAATTATTTGTGGAATGGAATGGAGTGGTAACTAATGTGATTTCATTGTTTGGATTTGCAAATAATTGATGGAATGAAATGGAACTTAATGGAATCCATTACATCCCATTCCATCCAAATCCCCATTTTTTGTTCCATCCAATTTGGGGTGTATGTGATGGAATGTGATATTTTTAAAAAGATATTCAAACAATGGAGTGAGATTTATATTCCATTCTGCTTCATTTCGTTCCGCTATGTTCCACTCCGTTCCGTTACGTTCCATCAATCCAAACATAGCTTAAAAAGGCTAGTATATAAGTTAAGTGATAAACAACAGAGAGATGATTAGTTGCTACCTCACAATTTCAATTAAAAAAGTATAAAAAAAAAGTGAGTCTTCTTCCTCTTCTCAAACGATCTATCGATTCTCTCTGACCCTCATCCAAAACTTACAGTTGTGCGCTCTTTTTCTCTCACTCTAAAAACAAATAAAAAACAAGAAAATAAGTACAAGAAAAAGGACATGAAAAAAGTGAGTCTTTTTTTTTGCTCAACAATTTCATCACCGTCCACCTTTCGTCTTATTTGTCTACGTTCCCTTCAACTCACACACTATCATCAAACCCGTATCTCTCTCCCTCTCTCTCTCTCTCTCATGATTCTACTTCACACTTCACACCTCTCTCCGACCAAAACCATTTATGGAAAAATACCAACATAAAACCACTCATAACCATCATCGTTCACACCTCTGTACAACATCCAACAGCCTACAAATACCCTCTCACAGTTGTCGACCTCACCTTCTTCATACCAAACTCCTTTCGTTCAAAACCTTCCAAAGTATCTTATGGTCAGTCTCCGACCACATCTCAAGAACAATCTCATGAACTTGTAATACCC